>JAPDPM010000002.1:5010000-7510000 GCA_032173925.1 Heritiera fomes | reverse complement strand
GTAGTTGTTGTGATATTTGTGAGAAAGAAAGAAACCCAAATCATTGGTTTTATCATTGTGCAATTTGCAACAGTTCAGCCCATCCCAGATGCGTCGTTGGAAAACACTCATTTATCAAGCCGGGAAGCACTTACACAAAAGGAGATCATCCCCACCCACTCACTTTTGTCCAGGAAGTTCATTATTATTCAGAATGCCTTATATGTGATAAGCTCTGCTTTGACCTGGCTCTTGAATGTAAGATTGGATGCAACTATATTGTCCACTGGGAGTGTATAAAACATCATTCACTTTGAAGAGGAGTCAGAGAAAGAGGGGGCAGAGGAAGAAGAGTAAGAGGAAGAGTAGCAATGAGACAAATAAGCGGTTGACTGATGGCACCCAAAATTGCTGCTTTTGCTGGTTGTTTCTATACTGTATATTTGCAGTTTTATGTAATTATTTGTGCCCTTGTTTGTTATTATCATTTGAGAATGTACAAAATCATGGCTTGATGATATTATGTATATAATGTACTTGGAATTGATTATTTATGATATTTTTGTGGCATATTTGAAGAACATTGGAAGAATTTCTTGGTTTATTTCTATGTTTTTCAGCTCTACAAGTTGATTCGCTGTCATTTGAAGAAACTTCTTGTTTTATACGCACCCTAACAAATAGTTTATCCAATATGTTACATGATTTGTAAATATTTTACACTTTAATTTTTTTTCCGTTTTGATAAATTTCCTCGTTTTTATTTTTTTTAGCAGTACTGCACATAAATTTCCTCTTAATAATATTGATTATATTTTTAATTATAACTAGTATAATGTCCGCGCGATGCCGCAGGATGAAAAGGAAAAGAGTGGAATAAAAAATGCAAAACAGCAAGAAGGTAGGGAGGAATTCAAAATACAAATCAGCTGGAAGATGCTTGTGACAAAAAGATCTAAATCATGCAATAGGAAAATATCCAACTGGACCAAAGGTTTAAGTTTACTTTAAAAAGCAACAAAATATTCAACTGCAACAAAGGTGACTTAATCAAGAATTGATTGATTAAATATGAAGTAAATTAAACTTTAATTGTGTGAATTCAAATCAATCTATATTAAAGCTGGAATGTATTCATTTTATTTGGTGTTGAGGAAAATGAATGGGAATAAGCTTTTTTAGGTTATGTTAATAAAGCAAGGAGATAAAGACTTTATAGATCCGTTCAAAAACTAAGAAGGCATTTAAGGGAGCAAAAAACACATTAAAATTGATATCTATCTGCAGTTCTTTGATCTAAATTGGAGTTATGAGGAATGAATGACAAAACATTGACAAAAAGAGACATGATGACATGGCAAACACATCAATGGCATGATGTGTTCGGCATTCCTCATATTCATGTCACAAAAAGATGGTTTAAACAAAAGTACTTTAACATTTTGCTCCCAACGAAATATACTGATCAACAAATGATGGTTTTGCAAGGCAAAAGGCTCATTCTTTTTTTATCTGTTTGCCCTGTAAAATAAATGACAAAAACTTTGATATCTCTCAAAAAGCCAAATCAACAGGAAGTTAACAGACATTCATGATGATATGTGTATTATTATTGTTCATTCCTAAGGAAAGTGTAACATAAAAAGGCAACAATTCAATTTATATATATGTAACATCCCAAGTCCACAAAATACAAAATATTCACTTATAAATTACGTTAACTTATCGGTTGAGCTGTCTATAATGCTTAACAATTCCTAACACCTTTATAAGAATTAGTACTCTTAATTCCACGTACTAATTTGGAAGTATGAATTATTAAAATTTTCCTTAAGATGTATATACATTCCCTTCTATTTAAAGTAGTACTGTACAATTTTACTGAATATATAAAAGAAAATAATGTACCTTCGATATCCAATAACTGCTGACTCTAGCAGTCGATGATCCCTGGAAGTTAATTCTCTTATCCAAGATCAACAATCTGTGGAGTGGAAAATAAAGGGTGAGCGACAACGTGCTCAGTAAGGAAGATGTACGCTGTTTTAAAACAAATCAAACCATATCCCCCAAAACACTTATTTTTTTCTTAGCAGTAAACAGTAAATAGGATTTAACAAATCCTATCAGTAACCAGAAATCAACAAGTTGAGACTAGGCATCACCCTATAAATAAATCATGCTATCATCGTTCCCCCTCCCCCTTGCGAGAACGGAATAATCCCAACAGGGATACAGTAGATCTATGGCCACAATCCATTGGTGGTCCTCGGGGTCCACTTGCCAGGTGACCTCAAGACCGTTGATGACTTAGCGGGTCCATCAGACTTATAACTCATAACTGCATGAAACTAGGGGCCTAAAGTCTCAAAATCAATTTATATCTCATAACTAACCTTTAAGGAATACATTCATGAATTTAAATCATTTAAATAATTAATAATTCCAAAGAGGTATTATTTTCATTTTCGTATACTGTAATTCAATTAATAAATATTTATGCTAAAGTGAGAAAACATATTTAAAAGCTGCTCGCCCATGGTCAACTTGCCCATTAGGTTCGTCCATGGCCAGCTCACCAGTGGGGTGAACTAGTGTTCGCCCTCCAACTTTAGCATTTAAAAACCAACAAGTAAAATTGGTTCGCCCACAGTGGCTCGCCCATGACCAGTCCGCCCATTGTGGCATTGCCCATGGTCAACTCGTCCAGTGCGGCACTTCCATGGTCAACTCGTCCAGTGCAGCACTTCCATGGTCAACTCGCCCAATGCGACGCTTTCATGGTCAATTCGCCCATTTTTATTAAAATAGGGTCGCCTGCCTAAAACATTTTAAAAGAGTTCGCCCATCCGTGGCTCGCCCGGATTTCCATTTAAAACAAGGTTACTCGTCCAAGATATCATAAAAAGGGGTCTTCGCCCAAATATCATAAAAGGTTTGGCTTGCCCGCCCTTATCAGTTCGCCCAACAATCAAAAGGGTTGGCTATCTTTGTAGCACGCCCAAGTCAAACAGTTTATCAAATAAATGCATGCCATAAACCAAAATAATTTCTTAATATTTTTATAATATTTCTACTCCACAGGGCATACATTTTACTTCACATACAACTCCTTTACCTGGTATTACAAAGCCTTGTTTCCTGCTTGCCTTTATCAACTCTCAATTTCTGGCTGCAAAACAAATCATTAAGACCATCAATATATTCTGTCCAAATTCTTCCAACACTTTGGCGAGAATCCTCTAGCTCGCCCAAAATACTCACCATCTGTATAATGGCTTATGCATGGGAGTTCGCCCAACATGGGAGCTCGCCCCACTTCAACTTAACTCACCATGCTCATGAATTTCAGTTCGCCATTCGTGGCTTTTATTCAGAGATGGGCTCGCCCATGAATTGAATTAACACTTGTCGACCTCTTTATTTCCTACTCGCCTAATTGGCGATCACTCACATCCCCCATGGGCGATCACAATAGTTGCCATTCTCGCCCTTTTTGGCGATCATCAATTTCAACATTTTGGGCAATCATAGCCCTCGCCATTCGCCCTCGCCCATTCGGGAATTGTTCTGATTATCCAAAGAGTTGGCGAACATGTATGTCACCGACTCATACATCTCTTGAGCTTGCCTCAACCTTTGGGCGAGTGCTCACCTATTTGGCAAGCAGTTAAGTAATTCTGTTCGTCGTTCGTCGTTCGCCCATCATGTTTCTTTTTTTTTTTCGTTCTTGATTATTTTCCATCCAGTTTCTTATATATTCCAACAATATTTAACTAAAACCAGGCTATATCTATGTTTATTACGTTGTAAAACATAGAAATCTAGCATTGAACATCTAGAGAATGATAAAAATATAGAACTCACCTTAACTGAGTTGCACTTTGAGAAACAGAGTGTTTTTCTGCCTCACTTAGCTTTACTTTGTTTGTTCCTTAGCTCTTCAACACTACAGAAGAGGTTTGGCTAACTAAAAGATAGAGTTTCATGGCTCATGTATGAGAGAAACGGAAGAACAAATTGTGAGCTTGCAGTGAAAATAGAATGGGCGAGAAGGATTTTGAAGAAGATGAAGTTTGCTAAGTTGGTTTTCCTCGTGTATTCCTTCTTATATAACACTGCTTATCCAATCAAGACTCACCATTTATTCCTTATCCCTTTCTTCATCATTACCTTGTCTTATAGCTCATTAAATGGTGAAGAAAATGGCAACTCAAGTAAATGGCAAGGTGAAATTTTCCACAATTCATTAAATGGTGAAGAATATTAAAAAGTAATCTCTACACATTTTAACTAATTTTCTCTCCTTTCTTCTTCCTCTCCTCGCCAATTCCAGCCACTATTATTGACTTTGTTTCTCATCTTTTCTTCATTTGTCCAACAACATTTATTCCCTTTTTACATCTCCCATTTCGGTTCCAGCCTTAATTCTTCACATTTGTCCATGCTTCATTTAATGCTTTCATACCACAAATACTATCTTCAACCCTTTTTATCCAGATTAAATCCCATCTATTTCTTGATGCACTTTGATGTTTGTTTTTCTTTCTTTTATATACCACACTATAAGTCATAACTTAAAATGAAAAGTGAAAATTCATATTCAATATTTTCTTAAATTTTACTAAAAGAATTTATTTCCACTATCAATCACGTACAAATATGGTATATAGTATAATAAAATTCAGGTCTTACAATATAGGGCAAATATGTTAGTTGCAATAATGGAGGATTACTTCTGGGAAAAAGTTAAATAACCTAGATTTAAGGTGTTTCAGGAGCATGTCTTCAGAGTCAAAGTTAGCTGCAGAATGAGCAGGGGGTTTGAGCTATGTGATGCTTGATTAGAATGCTCGCTACAGCAGGAAATAATTGATTTAACAATTAGATATAATGCACAAAGGCTCGGGTTCTAAGCCTAAATAGTAATCTAAATCACTTGGCTTCTCCTTTCTAACAACATATTGAGGTTAAGAAAAAATTTTAAAGATGTTGAAAACCATCATAGATGCTTGAAATCTAATCTAAATGTCACTTCAATGATTAATGAGTATTATGTTCTAGCATAATGCATGGTGTATCTACGTGGATTAAGGCAAAAAAAAATCACAATCAATGTTAACAGGAAAATAAACCAAAGACCTAAAAGCAATTTTCTTTCATGGTGGTGCTTTAATTCTTGTTCCAGCATTATCGAGCACATCACCAAGAGGTATAGAAGTAGGTTCTCTGATTCTGCAAAGTTAGATGTTATCAATGCATGAACTTAACACATTTGATAACAGTAAACACATAGAATCATAAAGTTATTTTTACTTTATCGATGCATCGAGAGAATGGGAATTTCATTGAACTCTCTATTAGGTAAGCGAAGGCAAATAAAGTTACAAAGCTGAAAGGGCCATAAATTAGGAATAGTAATCCATCGACATTTGGTCTTTATGAAATTTGCTTCAATAAATTATGAATTTCACAAACAAAGCGGAATAAGATTAGAAGGGAGTCTTGCCTTTAATTTCTAAAAATAGGGGGAAAAAAACAAATTCAATGCAATCAACTTCGAGTACAAAATAGGCAGAACGTATAGACCAACACCCAATAACTGAGAAGCAAATTTCAACCCAAAAAATAGAGGTTTGATACTAATTTTGTGATTACTAAGAAGCTACCACATTAACTTTTAGCTTTGAGTAATACAATTAAAACTATAAATTGGTTGAAGTATAAAAACTTCAAAACATACAAACAACATTGTAATCAAATTTTAGACAAAATGTCTTAAGAATCAAGACATGAATACATATATTTAAAAATGAAAAAAGTAAGACTATTTCAATCAACAATCTTGACACAGATTTCACCTTTGAAAGCGAATTAATTTTATGCAAATACAATGTACAAAGAGGAGGACGGAAAAAAGATTCTCATAACTCGGTTTGTCACATGCTTGGAAAAGCTGTAATAAGTTGTGTATCAAATGCAAGAGCCACTATTATTGACCTTATACTAATTTAACTTAATTTTCTTTCACATGTTTTTCCTTGCTTATAATGTTGTTTTATGTTATTTTCACTTTCTCTATTTAATGTCTTACCCTCATAATGTCATTATGATTAACCTTATATATTTGTTTTTGAATTCTAACATGTTGATGATGATTGCCACAACTCTAATTATTATAATTTCCATAATCCCATAGTCCATATTATATTTTTCCATCTCTATGGCATAAGGTGATGTTTTTATATATAACTTTGTTTCATTTTGATAGTAATTAATTTTTTATATATGGATGCAATGTAATTTTGTATTGTTATAGCATGTTTTATTTATTTCCTAATTGCTTTAGCACTATCATTGTTTCCTAATTGTTTGTTCTTTATTTTAACATAAATTTGAGCTAAAAGATAAGTTGGAAAAGTTCATTTATTTAAGCCAAAAGATAAGTTGTTTAATTAGAATCATGATTCAATACCATTATTATCTCTTTCAATTCATGGTGTTTCTTTTTTTTTTTTTAAGTTTCTTTTGATATAACAATCATTAACATAAAGAGAAAAAGAGATAAAACATTTTCATGATAAAAACGAATTAAATCTTCATCAATCTTCACCAACCTGAGAGCATATATTGTTCCAGTGAATCTAATTTATTCACCGTTTTCATTGCTTGGGTGCACAGCCAACTACTTTTAATTGATGATCAAAGAAATTTGGGGTTGGCTTTTAAAACTATCTTCAACTTAATTAATACTCTTTAGAGTATTGTTTTCTTAAGCTTAGGGGCAAACACTCATGAATATATATATATACAATTTTATGACATTTTCATTGTAAAAAAATTAAAAAGATAGGTCAACTAGCATAAAATTTAAGCTTTATTAATAGCAAGGGAGATGATAATCCCTCCATAAAAAAAAAGAGTTAAAGTTTTGTAGTTTGATTTTTTTTCTCTAAATTGTATTTTGAATAATCTTTTTAGTATTTGAGGTTGATTATAACTATTTAATAAAATTAAGATTTCAACATTTTATCAACAAACAGCACAAAGTTTGATAATTTTGTATTTTGAATCTTATGAGCCATTATTTATTTTTTATGTTTTCTTTTCTGTTCACATTTTAACAACTTGATTGATGCAAGAGATATACTTTTTTTTATTTCATAAATCTATTTTGATTTCTTAAGATTCAAATGCATTAAGAGTTGAATCTTAAACTTTTAACAGATTTCAAAATCTTTTATTTTGAGCATTGAACTTTAGAAAATATTTAATCTAACAGATTCAAAATCTTTTTTATATAGTTACTCAAATACATTAAACCTCACATTCTTCACTATAAAAAAAGTGTGACCAAGTGTATTATAATCAAGATGAGCCAACTACATGAACAAAGCGAAGATCAATGTTCAATCATTAAATTTGACTTATTCATCAAAGGAAAGGCACATGTGAATCAGAATCAAAGGATATTTCAATTTCAAGAGTCAAACATCGCACATGTGAATCAGAATCAAAGGATATTTCAATTGTGAGAGTCTAATTATAGAAATTTCCCGTAACAAGCATCTCCAAAAGCCAAAAATTTCCAGCATCCATAATAAAACATTCATTCTAGTGATTTCACTCACACGTACATTCCATAATTACCAAAAGACCAACTTTCACCTAACAGTCCAGAAGTTTGAGTAATATTAGACAATGATTCCAAGCAATTTTTTATCTCACCTCAAGATATATGCTGATGATTTTAGTCCTACAATATAAAAAAACACTTATCTTCATCAAACAACTAAAAAACCAACGCATATTACAAAGGTTTTGCCTTTAGAGCTTACCTATTAGGGAAAATTGCAAGTACATGAAGATTTTCAATATTGAAAATCCAAGAAATGAAAGAGATGAATAACAACAAAAATCAAACCTCTAAGTAATAGAAAGGATTAAATTACAAGTTAATAACAAACATTGAATTGAATAATTAAATATTCATTAACTAATTCTATTATATTTCCATTTTTAATTTATTAATAGAAAATTTTAAGAATTTAAATTGAACTAAAAGGCAACAACGGTTCCAATCCAAGCTAAAGTATTATTATAAACGAAAAGTCATAAAGATTGATAATTGCTCAATTTTTTACATTTAAGCTCATACAATTTTTGAAACAATTAATGTCTTTTTTAAAATTCTTTTATATGGCAATGTAAAGGCAATTTCCTTTGCAATTCAAGTATCAAATTCTCAATACATACTTACTTTGATAAAATAAAATATTTTATTTACATAAAATCTTTCACTCCAATGAAGTTGTAATGAAATGTAAATAATAACATCCATCTCTCTCTCATTAGCTATGTCTTTCTCCATATCTCTTCCTTCCTTTATCAATCTTGATAAACTATTTGGAGTTATGCAGTCTCATATCCAAAATGAAGCTTATGATGCCTTCTTTATATAGACTCACAATACTTGAAATAGCATCGAAATGTATAGTTTACTTTGCTTAATTGGTTGATAAAGTTAATCCAAGAAAAGAAAAGTTGAATATTCATAAATATATAATAAAGTACAGACCATTCACTCCACAGTAGTGTGAAGGCTCCCTAATTATGTATGCCAGCACCAAACCATTCACTGCACCCTACAAAGCTTATTATGCTCTATCTCATGTTCACTTCATTGTAAAGTGGCCATTGCAATGCCAAAGGAATTCGCTTTTCGTTATTCAAGTTGAGAACAAAGTTTCTTAACAAAAAGAAGAATTTGATAGGGAGAAAATATACTCTATTTAAAAAACGTTTTGTACATGTTGGAACTTGGAAATTTTAGTGCACATATATATTGTGAACGAATTACTCTCTATCATATCAAATAGCAACAATCAACCAACCTAGCAAGGTTTACCAGAGGACAATAAGCTACTACAGTTGGAGCAAAGAATTGGTTTGCAATGGGGATCCAACAAAGCTCAAGATAAGCATTGAAGCAGGACAATTATACATAACAAAGATCCAAATAACAAAGATTAATCAAAGAAATAGAAACCAATTCGATCAATCAAACCATCAAGAACAAATTACATTTCGAGGAATGAAACATGAGAAAATAAGTAGAAGGGCATGACAACAAAGGCAATATAGAGAAACAATGAAAAACATAACCCAATAAATTAATAGGGGAAAAGCCAAAAAATTCAAAGAAAATCGTAGGAATAACCTGTGCAAAAGAGAAAGATACTTGCTTGCAATCGGAGCCTAACCATTGGGACAACTTAGGAAGATCAACCTTTTTTTCTTTTTGTTTTTGACATGAAAACCTGACCCAAATAGAACAAATTGAATGGAACTGTGATTAGCGTTGGGCTCAAGCAAGAACAGCCAGAACCCTGGAAGCACTCTCGAAACATTGACCAATAATCAAAACCCATAGGTAAATCAATAACAAAATGGGGAAAAAAAAGAAAAAGGAAATAAGAGGAAATATCCTGTGTAAAGGAGGATGCTTGGGTGACTAGGAAAATAATTTTTCCTATTTTTTTTCAACAGGACTTAAACCAAACAAAGGGAGAATAGGTTCTTCCATGGTGAAAAATCTAAAAATAAATTGTAAGACCCGATTCTACACTACTGTAGACCATAATTTCATAAAATTTGATAGTGGAAATTAAACAAATAATGGATATGGATTTCCACCCTGGTGAAAAGTTCCTTAATTAAGGATGAGAACGGAGCCATTGTTGTGAAACACTCAATAGGCGAGTGATAATCTAAACTGCTCGCCCAATAGGCAAGCAACACAAGTAAGAAACTCGTCCAAAAGAAAAATATGAGAGTTTTGATGATCGCCCGAATGGGGCGAGGGCTTGTGATCGACCATATGGATTGAGAAAATTATATGATCGCTAAATAGGCAAGTAGTATGATAAAAGGTGATCGCAAAGTAAAGGAAATCAACTCGTAAATGCCAAATCTGAAGATAGCATCAAGACAATGTGGCGATGCCCAGGTGCAAGCAGAGGCGAGCTTGAAAATTCGTATAGGCGAGCCTGAGAATATTGGCGAGATGAAAAGTTGGCGAATTGAAATAGAGTCGGCGAGCTGAGACCTCAAGTTGAGTAGGCGAACTGGAATCAGCACGTGTGGACAAAATGGAAATAAAAGCTGGCGATTTGGGGAAATAAATTCAAACCATTGCAGAAAAAAATTGACTTTGTACGCCACATGGCTGAAGAAAATTAAGAGAGGATACTAAAGTCTAACACATGATAAATCTTATTAGCTGCTGTGTGTGGGAATTGCGGCTGTGTTGGACAGTAAGAATAGAGAAAGGTTAAAGTCAATAAAGGATTTATCCTTATTGGTTGAGGAATAAAACAAAGAAGGCAAATAAGTCAAGAACAGTATAGAAAAGATTGGCACGCTGTTTATTTGGCCACAGGTTTCTTCATCGTTAATGAGGGTTGAAAATTAATCCTAGCTGTCTCTTTCATCTAATTAATGCATGTTAAGACGTGAAATGATGAAAGAAGTGGAATAAGGGACAGGTGGTAGATTTTGATTGGATAGCATGGCTATATAAGAAGGTTGAATGGAAAACCGACTTGACTAAACCTTCATACTCATTGCTATTATTCTATTGCTTCTAGCCGATTCTATGTTGCTGTAACTTTATGTTCTGTTCCTTCCATTTCTGGCATCCTTGATTTACTAAACTTCATCCTTAGGTTGGCTAAACACGTAAACCTGCTTTCTAAACCTTTCCTCCATCGTTTGAAGAGCTAAAGGAATAAGCAAAGTGAGGCCAACGTGAGTCAAAAAGTGTTTTGTTCTGGAAGTGCAGTTGGTTAAGGTGAGCTTCCATATTTCTATGGTTATCTTGGTATTTGATGATATAGTTCGATGTTTTACAACGTAATAAACATAGATGCAGCCTTGTTTTTAGTTAAATCCTTAGAGACTATGTGAAAAACTAGAAACAAGATGTGGTCTTGGAAATAGACGAGAATAAACAAGGAAAATACTGAAAAAGTGACGAGAAATAGGCGAGCTTCGCTATTATGGGTGAACAAAATTATATCGAGTGCGGTATAGTGGGTGAGGTCGCCAAGTGTTAGTTCAATTCAAGGAGAGCCCACCTCTAAGTAAAACGCCGTATAAGGCGAGCTCTCATGCATATGCATGGCGAGCTGATTTGTGAGCGAGCTTCCATGTGTAAGCCAATTAATGAATGGCGAGCTCTGTTGGGCGAGCTAGTAGATTAGTCTCAATTCTCGCCAAAGTGCTGGAAATATTAAAAAAGAAAATATTAATAGTATTAATAAATTATTTTGCAGCCGGAAACTAAGGACTCGGTAAAAGCGATCGGGAAGCAAGGCTTCGTAAGACCAGGTAAGGGAGTAGTATGTGAAGTAAAATGCATGTCCTGTGGAGTAAAATATTATGAAAATATTGAGAAAATGATTTAATTTGAGACATGCATTTGTTTGATAAACTGTTTTCACAGACCATGATTTGGGCGAGCTATAAAGCCGACCCTTATGTTGTTTCTGGGCGAGCCAAAGATAGGCGACCCATGTTTTTATAAAAATCCGGGCGAGCCAAAGACAGGCGACCCCTTTTGTGATATTTCGGGTGAGCCAAAAGTGGGTGACACCTTGGTTTTGAAAGACTAGTGTTTATGGGCGATCCCTAATAATCTTATGGGCGACCTCGAACCATTGAGTTATGTTTAAGCCTTCGGGCGAATACTTTTATGGGCAATTCCCTAGTCAGCTCTGTCGTGTAATTTAACATAGAAGGCGAGCACTAGTTAAGCTCAAATGCGAATGTTAGTGGGCGAACATTAGTTAACCGTAATGGGCGAGCTGACCATGGGCAAACCGTAATGGGCGAGCCAGTTTAACTCATGGTTTTCTCACGCGTAAAATGGTGAGATTTCGGGCTGTTTTTACTGTGTTTTGTAAACAGAAAATATAAAACCTTTCTGGAAAACAATTATTTTGAGAAAATGATGAAATATGTGAAATAATTCCTTAAAGATTCTTTATGAGATATGAATTGATTTTTGAGACTTTAGGCCCCGAGTTTCATGCGTTACTATTCACGTGGCTGATTTGTGCCACAGAGCTAGCTGTGTCCCAGTGGGGATGCGAATTGGAGTTTTAGCCTAAGGGCACACTCCGAGAAAGCCGTGAGGGGCGATGGCCTGCGAGTGCACCCCAAAGCGAACGACTTGTGTTCCTGGGGGAATGATGATAGCATGATTTATTTGTAGGGTGATGCTTAGTCTCAACTTACTGATTTCTATTTACTGAGAGGATTTACTGAATCCTGTTTACTGTTTACTACATTATATTGTAAATTGTTTAGCCAGTGATTTGAATGATGTATTGAGAGGACTGTTTACTATATCTACTGTTTTCCTACTTGGTATGATTTTAGGAAAAATAAATACTTTGTGATATATAGTTTTGCTTTATTTAAAGCAACATACACCTTCTTTACTAAGCGCATGGTTCGCTCACCCTTTTGTTTTAACTCTACATATAAAAAGAAACGGAGTTAGAGAATAATCTCCCAGATAGATATGCTACATATAAAGCGCTGGGGCAAATTATGTTAAATATGACAAGTACAGTCACTTCTCTTTTACATTTCAGACATATGTATACAGTACTACTTTATTGAAACAAGGACAATAGGGGATGTCAAATATAAGGAATAGTGAAAAAATTTCATATTTCGCATTTGTTAAATAAATGTTTATCATTTATTACTGTCACTGTTGAATGTTAATGGCATCGCAGACAGCCCAACCGTAGATTATGTGTAAAAATATGTGATTTACAATACGTGTGGACTGTTACATTTAATGGTATCAGAGCTTTGGTTGGCCTGATATCTGTTGATACCTTTAGAACGAAAAGTGTTGAAAAAGGTTAACATCTCCTGTAGTACTGTATAGTCTGAATGTATAGAGGAGTCAAGTGACTGTAAATTGAGTTAAGTGTTTAAATATGGTGAAAGTTGGTGAATTAAGGGTTACAAATAAGAATTGTAATACAAGAATTTTACATGAGATAGGCAATCTTATCATCATAATGTCAGGTTTATTCGGTAAGGTACAGTGAAGAACTCGGTGAAGGCCCCACTAAGAATTTTCTATCCATATCGAACTAAGATCCTGAAATGATAATATTGAAATGAAAGGGGATAACATTAGTGCATAGGCCCTAAGATCGCATGTTTAGAGGTATATCGAAGAGAAAGAATTAAAGGGGAATTTATGAACATACCCCTATATTAAAATAATTCCTCTGAGTCATAAATAACTAAACTGATTTGGAATGAATTGATAGTGATAAAGTAACTGATAGTGTAAAGGAGTGTTTATATGAATATTTTTATGAAAGGCTTATAGATAAGTGGTTATAAGATGATGTTTAGAGTTTGGTATAACTCTTATGAGTCCTTTGTGGAACTTAAGAGAATTATGTAATATCCTGTAAAATATGTGAGTTTAATGAATGAAAAATTTCAATCATATACAAATAAATTATAATGGCATGTGACTGTGAGGTGTGAATATGTGTATATAAGCAGCATCCTGGAGTAATGCCACAATTTCTAGAAATTGAGGAGCTTATTGTTAAGTTCAGCAAACATAAGTCTAATTGAGCTATGTACATTAGAGACGTGAGGTCTCAAGTGATTAAGTGGACATTGAAATTGTCTAAGTAAAGGATCTTACTACTTAAGTGAGATTAAAATGTGGTTATTGGGGTATAAAATTTATGAGGTTTACTCGTATGGCATAAACGAATTGTTGAGGAGTTTGTGGAATTCGCTACCTTACTGATGTGATACATACTTGTGAGAAAGTGAAAGTGAAAGTGAATGGGTATGTATGAGTATAGTATTCAAAATTGTTAAAAGATTGTAACGGTGGAATACTATATTAAGTGGGAAAACGACTGTGGTGATGAATGTGAAAGAATGAAAATGTCTTAAGAGACAAGTCATATGATAACTAGGGAATACGAGTTATGAGGCAGTTCCCAAGTATAAGAATAAATGTGATTTCCTCTGATCATCATGTGGTTATGGCTGCAATTAATAACAAGCCAGATTTTGACAGATGAAATTTGTTATACTCAGAGGAGCAAATACAAGAAGTACTGCTAATCCTGAAAAAGGATATACATATGTGTATATATATACATATTAGAACTGTGAAATTGTATAAGTAAAGTGGTGACGAAATCTGAATGATGATAAATTCAATTTCAGAAATTGATTGTGAAGAAATTATACTCTCAAAAATGTTCTCCAAGTAAGTGATATTACATGTACTAGGAGAATAAGAGATAAAATGATAACTCGATATAAAAGAAGTTATCGAGAAAAGTGATTACTTGAGACGTAACTGATGGTTAGTATTAAGGTCTGCAAAAGAAGGGCAGTCATAGTTTAACCATGAAATAATCATTGTGGGATGGTAAAGAATCCGCAAGAACCATGAGGTTATAGAAGTGACTATGGATTGAGTAACCAAATTAATTCACTTCTTCATCATCAAGTTTCAGGATGTCTTGAGTGCCCTAGTCGATATATATCTATGAAAGGGTGAAAATGTATGTGAAGTTCCAGTGAGCGAGTACATGTGATAGGGATCCCTAATTTGTTACATGCTTTGAGAGAATAGCAATAGGCTTTGGGATTCCAAATTCACTATCAGCACCGCCTCTGATTGAGATAGATATTCGAGCGCATTGTGTGGACGCTCAGGGATATATTGAGAGCGAGTGCGTCGCAGTTAAGAGGCTACTAGAACAATTACATACGATTGATTAAAACTGTCTAAATGATAGTCACTAAATTATTATCGACTTAGCATCGAATGAGATGATAAGTGATAAATAGTATGAATGAGTTACTTTGTAAAAAGAAGTGAAAATTTGCTAACTCCTAAGGATGACAAAAGATTTCAGGGAGTATAAATTGGTTTTGAGAGAAGAAGCCCGAGTTCTTCAGGACCCTTGAACAAAAATCCGGGATGGGCTACCCATGAGTTGGCGATCGCCCAACAACGGATAATATGTCGTGAGGTGTGGGCGAACTATGTGGTCGCCGACTCACTTGAAAGAGTAAACCTGGGTCGCGGGAGAGCACCAAGGGGATGATCGTCAATGGCTTGAAGAGACGGGCGGGGCTCTTAAAGAAAATTTGGAGCATAAAGAGATACTAGTAGTCTCATCTTAGAGACGAGATTAACTAAAAGTTAAAAATGTTATAAGGAATAAAAATACCTGTATTGATGGTACTTCCTAAAGTAAGTGAAAATTTGAATTACCCACAAAAGGGTATAGTGCTATCTGGATAATTGTGGATAAATTGACTGAGTCCACTTATCCCTTGATTATGGAATTTATTGATCTAATTAGTGCCTTGGCCAAGTTATGTGTCAGGGAAATGGTGAGGTTATACGGTGTTCTAGGAAGCATCACATCTGATAGGAAGGCCTGTCTCACATCTCATTTTGAGAGAGATTTTAGGAGGCCATGGGATCTTGATTGAGTTTTTGCACCACAATTCATCCGCAGACTGATGGATAGTCTGAGTGTATGATATGGACGCTCGAGGATATGGTGTGAGAGTGTGCAGTTGATTTTATAGGCTCCTGGGATAATCCTCTACCTTGGCAGAGTTTGCTTATGATAATGGCCAAAGGAGAGTATCGGCATAGCACCTTAAAGGGTTTATTTAGCGGACGATATAATCGACGATAGCATGAGAAGATAGGAGACTGAAAATTATTTCGACTTGGTCGAATAGACTTCCTGAGATATACAAGAGATTATGTATATTAAGGTCTCACCATTTAGAGGCATAATGAGAGGGAAATTAAGTCCCCAACGCATTGGATCGTTGGAGATCTTAAATCGTGTGGGAGATGTGCACTACCTCCAAAGTTGTCAGGAGTGCATAATGTAATTCCTGTCTCGATACTGAGAAAATGTCATCCAGATCCATCTCACGTAAATTGACGTGGGTCAATGAAAATTAGAGAGAATATAA
This sequence comes from Heritiera fomes, assembly GCA_032173925.1. Taxonomy (NCBI): domain Eukaryota; kingdom Viridiplantae; phylum Streptophyta; class Magnoliopsida; order Malvales; family Malvaceae; genus Heritiera; species Heritiera fomes. The sequence goes on along the minus strand of JAPDPM010000002.1, from coordinate 7,493,941 downwards.
ATTACGTTGAGAGGTCAATACGAATCTTGGATAGAAGGGATAAAGTATTGTGATCTAAGATTAATCCTTTATTGGATGATCTGGCAGCAGGAGGCTACTTGAGAGTTAGATAGCCTTATACCTGAGAAGCATCCAGAGCTCTTTCAATGATAAGTCCATATAAAATTTGGAGGACCAAATTTCTTAAGGTGGGGAGAAAATGTAAGACCCGATTCTACACTACTGTAGACCATAATTTCATAAAATTTGATAGTGAAAATTAAACAAATAATGGATATGGATTTCCACCCTGGTGAAAAGTTCCTTAATTAAGGATGAGAACGGAGCCATTGTTGTGAAACACTCAATAGGCGAGTGATAATCTAAACTGCTCGCTCAATAGGCAAGCAACACAAGTAAGAAACTCATCCAAAAGAAAAATATGAGAGTTTTGATGATCGCCCGAATGGGGCGAGGGCTTGTGATCGCCCATATGGATTGAGAAAATTATATGATCGCTAAATAGGCAAGTAGTATGATAAAAGGTGATCGCCAAGGAAAGGAAATCAGCTCGTAAATGCCAAATCTGAAGATGGCATCAAGACAATGTGGCGATGCCTAGGTGCAAGCAGAGGCGAGCTTGAAAATTCGCATAGGCGAGCCTGAGAATATTGGCGAGATAAAAAGTTGGCGAATTAAAATAGAGTCGGTGATTTGAGGCCTTAAGTTGAGTAGGTGAACTGGAATCAGCACGTGTGGATAAAATGGAAATAAAAGCTAGCGATCTGGGGAAATAAATTCAAACCATCGCAGAAAAAAATTGACTTTGTACGCCACACGGCTGAAGAAAATTAAGAAAGGATACTAAAGTCTAACACATGATAAATCTTATTGGCTGCTGTGTGTGCGAATTGCGGTTGTGTTGGACGGTAAGAATAGAGAAAGGTTAAAGTCAATAAAGGATTTATCCTTATTGGTTGAGGAATAAAACAAAGAAGGCAAATAAGTCAAGAACGGTACAGAAAAGATTGGCACGCTGTTTATTTGGCCACAGGTTTCTTCATCCGTTAATGAGGGTTGAAAATTAACTCTAGCTGTCTCTTTCATCTAATTAATGCATGTTAAGACGTGAAATGATGAAAGAAGTGGAATAAGGGACAGGTGGTAGATTTTGATTGGATAGCATGGCTATATAAGAAGGTTGAATGGAAAACCGACTTGACTAAACCTTCATCCTCATTGCTATTATTCTACTGCTTCTAGCCAATTCTATGTTGCTGCAAGTTTATGTTCTGTTCCTTCCATTTCTAGCATGCTTGATTTACTAAACTTCATCCTTAAGTTGGCTAAACACGTAAACCTGCTTTCAAAACCTTTCCTCCATTGTTTGAAGAGCTAAAGGAATAAGCAAAGTGAGGCCAACGTGAAACAGAAAGTATTTTGTTCTGGAAGTGCAGTTGGTTAAGGTGAGCTTCCATATTTCTATGGTTATCTTGGTATTTGATGTTATAGTTCGATGTTTTACAACGTAATAAACATAGATGCAGCCTTGTTTTGAGTTAAATCCTTAGATACTGTGAAAAAACTAGAAACAAGATGTGGTCTTGGAAATAGACGAGAATAAACAAGGAAAATATTGGAAAAGTGACGAGAAATAGGCGAGCTCAGCAATAGGCGAGCTTCGCTATTATGGGTGAACAAAATTATACCAAGTGTGGTATAGTGGGCGAGGTCGCCAAGTGTTAGTTCAATTCAAGGCGAGCCCACCTCTAAGTAAAAGGCCGTATAAGGTGAGCTCTCATGCATATGCATGGCGAGCTGATTTGTGGGCGAGCTTCCACCTGTAAGCCAATTAATGAATGGCGAGCTCCGCTGGGCGAGCTAGTAGATTAGTCTCAAGTCTCGCCAAAGTGCTGGAAATATTCGAAAAGAAAATATTAATAGTATTAATAAATTATTTTGCAGCCGAGAATTAAAGACTCAGTAAAAGCGATCAAGAAGCAAGGCTTCATAAAACTAGGTAAGGGAGTAGTATGTGAAGTAAAATGCATGTCCTGTGGAGTAAAATATTATAAAAATATTGAGAAAATGATTTGATTTGAGACATGCATTAGTTTGATAAACTGTTTTCACAGACCATGATTTGGGCGAGCTATAAAGTCGACCCTTATGTTGTTTCTAGGCGAGCCAAAGACAGGCGACCAATGTTTTTATAAAAATCCGGGCGAGCCAAAGACAGGTGACCCCTGTTGTGATATTTCGGGTGAGCCAAAAGTGGACGACCCCTTGGTTTTGAAAGACTACTGTTTACGGGCGATCCCTAATAATCTTATGGGCAACCTCGAACCATTGAGTTATGTTTAAGCCTTCGAGTGAATACTTTTATGGGCAATTCCCTAGTCAGCTTTGTCGTGTAATCCAACATAGCAGGCGAGCACTAGTTAAGCTCAAATGCGAATGTTAGTAGGCGAACATTAGTTAACCGTAATGGGCGAGCTGACCATGGGCGAACCGTAATGGGCGAGCCAGTTTAACTCATGTTTTTCTCACGCGTAAAATGGTGAGATTTCGGGCTGTTTTTACTGTGTTTTGTAAACAGAAAATATAAAACCTTTCTGGAAAACAATCATTTTGAGAAAATGATGAAATATGTGAAATAATTTGTTAAAGGTTCTTTATGAGATATGAATTGATTTTTGAGACTTTAGGCCCCGAGTTTCATGCGTTACTATTCACATGGCTGATTTGCGCCACAGAGTTAGCTGTGTCCCAGTGGGGATGCGAATTGGAGTTTTAGCCTAAGGGCACACTCCGAGAAAGCCGTGAGGGGCGATGGCTTACGAGTGCAGCCCAAAGCGGACGACTTGTGTTCCTAGGGGAACGATGATAGCATGATTTATTTGTAAGGTGATGCCTAGTCTCAACTTACTGATTTCTGTTTACTTAGAGGATTTACTAAATTCTGTTTACTGTTTACTACATTATATTGTAAACTGTTTAGCCAGTGATTTGAATGGTGTATTGAGAGGATTGTTTACTATATCCACTGTTTTCCTACTTGGTATGATTTTAAGAAAAATAAATACTTTGTGGTATATAGTTTTGCTTTATTTAAAGTAACATACACCTTCTTTACTGAGCACATGGTTCGCTCACCCTTTTGTTTTAACTCCACAGATAAAAAGACATGGAGTTAGAGAATACTCTCCCAGATGGATATAGCTACATATAAAGCGCTGGGACAAATTATGTTAAATATGACAGGTACAGTCACTTCTCTTTTACATTTTAGACATATGTATACAGTACTACTTTATTGAAACAAGGACGATAGAGGATGTCAGATGTAAGGAATAGTGAAAAAATTTCATATTCCGTATTTGTTAAATAAATGTTTATCATTTATTACTGTCACTGTTGAATGTTAATGGCATCACAGACATCCCAATCGTGGATTATGTGTAAAAAGACGTGATTTACAGTATGTGTGAACTGTTACATAAATAAAGAAAGCAGGGTTTAGTTGAGGGAAGAGGATGGGCATGGTGGAAGCAGAGGACCGACAAAGAGGAAAATGGAGATGCAGTAGCTAGGTCGGGCAAGAAAACAAAAAGGGAAGTAGGACACGCGCGAATCTCACGTGAGGTAAAAACCTAGCCGAAATTACCATCAAACTCATAAACGGACAAAAAACAACAACCAAATGAAGGCTGCGCAGTGTCAATATGCAGGTGAAAAACGTGGCCAGCAGTGAAGTCGCGTAAATCTGTAACTTTTATATATAAGATAAGATTGTGTGCATCATTGTGAAACTTATTTTTTTTCTTAAGACTAGGACAATTGAGAAACTCATAACAAAGGAACAAAATGCAAAATGAGTTGTGCCTTTTAAATGATTTAATTACTATATAACAAAAAAGTTATACTCAATTTACGTCTTGTTCCCTTGTTTTGAATATAATATAATAATATAATATATTCTATAACTATTATCTAAAGTAAGCTAGCAATTTTTACTGTTCTTTTTTGTGCCAAGTGCTTTCATTTGTTCAAAAAAAAAAACATAAATAAGCAAAAACTATTCTATTAGAATTCTACTGTACCTTTTTCGAGACATTTGTTTTTATTTTTTAATTTTTTATTAAGTTTTTTACTAGATTCTATGCTTTTTAAACCTCTAATTTGTCACACGTCACAGACTTATTAATACAACCTTTTAATTTTAATGACCTTTAATCGTTTTAACTCTTTAACTTTTTTAATTTGAACGTGATAATAATTTTTTTATATTATCAATTTATTTTAAATTTATATATATTATCTTTGCAATTCTCTTAACATTCACATGAGAAATTTATTAGCTATATATAAAAACAGTTTCAAAATAATTTTTGACTGTTACATAGTGAGTTATTTACTCACTACCTGATTTTTTTAAAAATATTTTTTAATATTTATTCATCATGATAATAAATTTTAAAAATATCTAAATAATCTTAAAAATGATTTTTAATTGACGCATTGTAAAAACTTAATAATTAAGTAATAGTTGCAGATAATATAAATTACATATTTTTAAAAAAAATCCATATAAATTATACTTGCAATGCAATTATGTAATTTGAAAATAATTAAATTTCATATATTTAGTTTTGATAATTAAAATGTAATATTCTTAATATTGTATATATTAAAAATAAAAATTTTAAAATGTTTAAGTAAATAATTATTTAATATTATTTAAATTATAAGAAAAATACAAGCACTAATATTTCTATGTGTAAATATATATTTATCAGGATTTATCTTTTCTTATGACATTACTACTATTTTTATATCCGCAGCAAAGTGCAGGTCTAATTCTTGTATAATATAATAGAGGGATTGCGATGCATGTAAACTGTAAAGCCAGGGATATGTTGATGCCATAGTAGCTAGGGCCTTGCCTGAAATCAAGCATGTCGCATCTTCCATGCCGAAAGGTAAATAATCATTCCCAGAAAAATACCTGTAGTAGAGTGGATCTTCATTGAAATATTCAAGAGACAACTCTTCTACTATAGTGGAAGGAATTTAAACTGAAGTAGAAGTTGAAAGGTAACCAAATAGACCAATTGCAAACTTTCACTTATGCTCGAGGTGTATAGATTGTAATTCATTCATCTTGCTACTGTCAAAAATGGAAAATTGGACAATATACAGCAAACCATATCAGTTGAAACATAACTGACAGAAGATAAAGAGTTTTCAAGTTGAATGTAGTAAAGTAAACTAGTTAGGACAGCAGACTCAGAAGGAAGAAAGGAAATGATTCTGCAAAGGATGTCATGAGGTAAAGAGCTAGCTGATCATATCAACCTTTTAGTGCTCCAAATCCAACTTCCTGCCAAAGAAAAACAAAGACTAATCTCAATTTCCATAAGTTTGTCATCCTCCATTACAGAAATTCAGATAAAGCTCCTTCTGATCTTCAATGATAGCTAAATTACTGCCTTGTCTGAAATGAAACCAGATTTTTCGATGAGATGAAAGCTTTTCAAATGGATCAAGGACTAATGTGATCGGTCTTGGAACAACCTCTGCTAAATAAAAATGGACAAATAGATGGTAAGAGAAATTGATACTGTTATTTCTTAAAATACCAGCTCTGTTTTAGGCCAAAACTTGTCAAGGCACGCATTTCCAATCCAGGAACCAAAGGTATAAAAATGACAATCCTTTCATACTCAAGCAGTCCAACATGCAAAATCGATATCATGGTTTCTTCATTTTGATGAATAACTTACAAGTATAATAACAAGTGAAACCTTTTTGTATTTAGATGTCCATGTGAGCATGTTTAGGACACAGTTTTTGAAGATTTTTACCCCTTCTCTCAATAAATTCATATGCATCTCTCCCTTCCTTTTGCTGCTTATCTACTTTTATTAGTTTCTTCACAGTCCCATCCCACTTTATAATCGGTGGTTCTGCTTGGAAAACCTCTTTCAACTGTTTTGCCATTATAATCTCCTCTTCCTCATTTTTAAATCCTTCTAACTTGACAGCCTTGAGATGCTTCAATTCCATAGGCCTCCTCTTGACTTTGATCGAAGACATATTTATGTTTGTCGTGTTATAGCTGTTAGGATCAATCTGCATGAGTGATCAGCTAGTTATGAAGATTGCGAGGACTACCAAAAAGCTAAAACTACAAGATAAAAAAAACTATAATTGTTTCAATGATTCTGCTATGAGTTCTTTCATCACATGAAAATTATGAACATTTCAAGTTTTGGCGTTTCTGATTCTTTCTAATAGTTAACTGCTAATTATTATATCATGAAAATGCAAGAACTTACAGTGATACAGAGCCTGGTTAACTGAGGACAGAGTTTAAGGAAGGACGTTATGTCATTACTATCATATTTCTCCAATGAATTATCAATCCACCACAATTCTGTTAGCCTGTCGAAGCCCATACCTAAAAGGTTTAGCTCTGGGCATATGAGCTCCTAAGAAAATTAAAAAAAGAACAAAAGTTAAACCTTTGTGCAAAAGTTTTGATCGAGGTTTGGATAGATTCTAAATATACTGCTAGATTGCATACCTTGAAAACCCATCTACATAATGTAAGAGTTTTAACTGCTCTTATGCTTCGAAGGATAAACCTAAAGCTGGGTATATCGATGCCATAGTATCCAGGACCTTGTCTGAAATCAAGCATGGCATCCCCCTGGTAGAAATGTAAATTATCATTCGCAGGAGAATAGAAGGAGAATGGAACTTCATTGTAATATCTCAGAGACACAGCTCTTCCTCGATGGTGGAAGGACCTTAAAGTGAAGTAGAATTTCAAAGGCAACCAGATAGACACCAATTGCAAGCAGTCTAAGACGGTTAGTTGTCGAAGCAGTAGATTACCATCAAGTTTTATAGATTGAAATCCATTGCATCTTGCTAGTGTCAAACTTTTAAGAAATGGGAGATAAGACAACAGACAAGAAACCATATCAGTGGAAACATGGCTAACTGATACAAGATAAACAGATTTCAACTTCAATGTTATCGAAAGAGATGGCTGATGATTGTTGATATGGTGTTTTCGACCCAAGGTCAACAAGCTAAACTGGCTTGGAAATTCATCTTTCCAAGCAGAGAAATCTAGATGAAGTATGCCCTTAGGCGCAATGGCAACTGATAGGATGCTACCTAGACCAAAGTTATATTGCAGCCCCCAGTTGTTTTTAGGCTGATGAAATTGAGGAAAATCATTGAGAAAGTTCAAAACAACAAAGACAGCTTCCTCCTTAATTCCATCTCGAACTAAAGCCATCTTCCATAAGTTTTTCCGTCAAGTCGAAAGTAAACTAGTTTGGACAGCAGACTTAAAAGGAAGAAAGGAAATGATTCTGCAGAGGATGTCAGTAGGTAAACAGCTGATCATATCAACGTTGCCACGTTCCAACTTCCTGTCCCCAAAAAATGAATACTAATCTAAAATTCTTAACATATATAGTTTCATTTTTAGTAAGGTTATATCAATACTAAAGAAATCAATAGAAAAATAAAAGAATAATAGTAATTCTTACTTGTTATCACCTTGATCAATCTTGATCTTTGCTTTAACTTTTTGAAGATGTTGGATTGGATTGAGTTGGTTGGTGAATCTTGTTGACAAACCACTTTGGTCTGATTGATACATGGCTAAATCTTGATCAAATAGGATGTTTGATTCTGGTTTTACCTCAATGTTTTGGTTTGATGAAAGAAATTTATGGAACGATAATCATTTTGGGGTATTGATTTTGAGCTTTCTATGTAAACACAATAGAAATTGCATTGAAAAAATCTTTTGTTTTTTTTGTTTTTGTTTTTTTAAAAGGTACATAGTAAATATTTTTCTTTGAATTCTTGCCAAAAGAAAAAACAAAATTTACGGATCCCTCAAGCTTAATTACCTTTAATTATATAGTTAAGGACAATTTTTTTTTCATCGATTTCAACAATGTCCTAATTGGCAACATTAGTATTGTTTTGGACAGAATCCTTAAATTGTTTATGAAGGTAACGTATGTATTCAACTATGCATGTATGAGAAAGAATTAATTTACATAACATAAAATTAATAATTCAATCTTTAAATTTCGTGTTCTATCGATATAAATCATATATATTAAATTTCAAGTTAATTGAAAATGTTTAACTATTTATTCAATAATAGTAAAATTTTAATATTTAATGTTTATTGAAAAGATGTTATTACTAAATCAAAATAATAGAAATATTAGATTTATTTGAAATTTTACATGCATGACCAATATAAAATACGTCTATTAAATCTAATGTTGCTTTGTAAAAACATTATTAATCCCACATGAAATTATAAAAATAATATAAAATAAATAATAATTGTCTTACACAGATTTAATTTTATTCTTTCTATATATATATATATATATATATATATATATATTACTAAAAAAATGCAAAGTCAAGACAATTTGGGTGAGACAATTGTATTCTCTACTAATTTACATTGTTTTTTGGTTAACAACGAAGAAAAAATAAATCTATAAATTGAATCAAATTTGAATCATGCCAAACTTGGAATGCTAAACCTAATCTCACGTATAATCTCAAAAGATTTCATATTTATATACTAAATTAGCACTAAATGTACAATGAGAAATAATAGATAACAAACTTATATAAATAATTATTTGAACAGTATCTAGGCGTTCAATCGAAAGCGCAAACCCAGTTTGAAATTTTATTTGGATTTTAAAGTTTTTCCATGAAGCCCAAAAATGTTAATAAGAGCCCAAATTCATGGGAATTAAAAAAAAAAAAAAAGGGAATTAGACAACTCAAACGATGTCGCATTTGCCCAAATGCACAAGGAGGCTCCTCAGAATCTGGACGCAGAAGAACTTCCCAATTTCCCTCTCCAAACAACTCAATCTAGGTTTGCTTTTCCATTTATTATTGGTATTATTATATTATTTCTCTATTGGGTCTCTTTCTATGGTGACAAACTTGCTGTTGGTGCACGACTGAAAAAGAATAGTGAAACAGAGATCAAACAGAAGCATCTATATAAAAGATTGGAAAAACTGAGAAAATCATAAAGACCCAACTGGGGAGATGGAGGGTTCTTCACCAAGTTTTGTTAGTGAAGAGGTTGATCAGTCACTTGATAATATAGAGGCTCTTAAAAGGAAAGCTTCTTGGTGTGGGGATGACGAGGATGTAACAAGCAAGGAACTGGAAAGTGGATGTGAAAATGAGGGTGAAAACGAGAAGAAGAATGGAAATGAAGAAGAAAAGGTTGTGCAGACGGAGAAAGGGAATGATAGGTAATTTCGGGAAATTCCTTTCTTAATGGTTTGTTGTGATAATGGAATTGATAATTTACAAAATGATTTTCCCTTTTTTTTGTGGTTGAAGTTAAATTTTGGGTAAATTAATATGAAATAAGTGTTATTTTGGGGCTGAAATTTGATTGCTTTGGAAATTTTTTTTGCTACCCATAGTTTGTTTCTGTTGTTATTTGATTTAATTTGATTGTTTTAGAGCTTTTCTGGTATCACCATTCGATGTTTTTGTCATTTTTTCTTTGATTGCAATGTGGAACAATGAGTGCTAATTTGTAGGATAAAGTTTATACTTTTGTGTTCTTCTAGTACCCTGTAGTCTGCTTTTTTTATTATTTCATTTCTTTGTTGTTGAGTGAACTGTAATAAACTAAAAAAGAGGGAATTGATCTTTGAGCATTGCGTTTTGCTGCATTCCCCCATCATATGATGTGAAGAGTGAAAGCTGGATGAAATTTGTTTGGCTAAATCTTAGTAATTGAGTTCTTTGGCTTTCATCACAAATGCTGCTTTTGAATCTAATAGGGAGTTTTTTCCATAGGGGTGGTTCATATGAAGCTACAGCATATATGTATATATTTATCAGGGTAAAGATTTTAGAGTTTTTGGTCTTAAATTTTGGTCGGTGAAGCTAGAGTTTGCAGTTTTTTCAAGAAAGAATCTTGCTAGCAAATAGTCTTTGCCACGTCTCATTTTGTGTTGAATTTCATTGCCTTGAACTTACATATTTGGTGAACGATAAAAACCCTCACAACCATGGTAAATGCAGGCCTTAATTTATTGTATTAGACTAGTTAAAGAAGACAACCGACCTTTTTAGCATCTATCATTTCAATCATAAATCAGACCTGGTAGAAGATTGGATTGCTAACAATGTGACTACCCCTTTAGAGGTCTAGTCCTGTTATAGAGTTATGGAAGCAATTGTTGGTGGATCCTAGATTGTATTGTGTCTATATTTGTATTGTCCTCGAGGGGAAAAGCACCTTGGATATCCAGCACAGTACCAGTGAACTCCATAATTTGGTTGATGGTAATTTTTTAGTATTAGGTTTTTGAAATGGTGTTAAGACGATTCTTTCAAATATTTTAGATTGTGATCTTCTACACTTTTGCATTGTTTCTGTTATTGCTGTCTTCAATCCTTGTGCTCATGCATGGAGTTAACTATCATTTTATGTATTTTACCTTATTTTTGCAGCCAAGCCAACAAGGATATTGCAAGAAAAATGTACATCGAAGGCATTCCGTCTCGCTGTCCTAAGGATAAAGTTCAACGTATTTTTGACACTCGTGACACCATTACTGAAGTTCATTGTATGAACTTTTCTTCTGGGAAGTTAAATGAAAATGCAGCGGTTACTTTCGAGGTAAGTACGTATGATTGTTTCTAGATATAAGCTAATGTTTTATCTCTATTTGGAAATTTGCAATTTTAATTGTGGTTTGAGAAACTTCTTCACTGCCCATTAGATTAAGATGTTCACTTTAGTATTTCATGAAAACAAAATATGTTGGCCGTAGATCCCTTCCCTTTTATTCCTCCAAATTTTAGTTAAAAAGAAAATACACCATAATTTCTACTTACAATGTTTGAACTCCACGTGACTACTGATCAGGTTTGGCCTTAAATGAAATTGATTTCTGCAATTCCATTTAAATTCTTGTGTTTGATTATTGATACAGAAACCATTTTTTAACATTTTGCAGAATGCAGGTGATGAACTACTTAAGTTGCATCATTCATTTGATTGCACAGATGCATTTACTACTGACAAGGTATGAGAAGTTTAGCATTTATATCATGTTTAATATGAACAGATGCAAAAAATTATTAGTAATTTATTTTTTGTAGGTTTTTTCTAATAGAGAAGCTCTTATTACATGGGCTAGGGAAGTTGGAAAAGACCAAGGATTTGTTGTTGTGATTAAAGCCTCTGAACCTGGAGGTGTAGGAAGAAAACCTAGATTACGACTCGCATGTGAACGAAGTGGAAGATACAGACAGTCAAAGAATAAGCCAAATACAGAGAAATTGCATCGTAAGGGTGTGGGAACAAAAAAATGTGCATGTCCATTTGAAATACAAGGGGTGAAATTGGAAAAAGATGATGAGTGGGGAGTCAAAGTAATATTTGGAATGCACAATCACTTGGCTATAAAACAATTAGAGGGTCATTCATTTGCTGGTCGATTAACTACAAAGGAGAAAATCATAGTTGCTGATATGACAAAGAATATGGTCAAACCTAAGAATATACTTATGACTTTGAAACAACATGATGAGAAGAATGTGACCATTATGAAGACCATATACAATGCACGTCAAAGATACAAATTTATTGAGAAAGCTAGAAGATCACAAATGCAACAATTCATGGAACAACTGAATGAGTGTAAATACATTGAATGGCATAGGAGTGATGAGGCAACCAACTGTGTGAGGGACTTGTTTTGGACACATCCAACAGCTATAGATTTGTTGCATGCATTTCCTAGTGTCTTAATTATAGATTGCACATGTAAAACCAACAGATATCGGCTTCCATTACTCGAGATTGTTGGTGTGACATCAACCAATTTGACATTTTCCATTGCATTTGTTTACATCGAGGCTGAGTGTATTGACAGTTACACTTGGGCAATGGAAAAGTTAAGAAGTTTGATGCCTTTTGATTCATTACCTGCTGTCATTGTTACTGACAAAGATTTAGCGTTGATGAATGCAGTACAGATAGTGTTCCCCAGCACAATTAATCTCCTATGCAGGTGGCATATATCAAAGAATTTACTTGCTAATTGCAAGAATTTCTTTGAACGTGAGGAGAGATGGGAGGCGTTCATGTCAGCTTGGAATGTTCTTGTATTCTCTTTGAATGAGAATGAGTACGAAAGGAATTTAAGTTTAATGGTAACTGATTACCATACTTATCCTAGAGTGCTCCAATACGTGAAAGATACATGGTTAAATCAGTATAAAGAGAGATTTGTTGCTGCTTGGACAGACAAAATAATGCATTTTGGTATTGTTACAACAAATAGGTATATTAATTTTTTTTTGTAAAAATTATATTAATTTTCACAATTCATGCAATCATTCATAATAATGTACTTTTTAAATATCTTGTAGGGTTGAAGGTGCACATGCGAAGCTAAAGCGTCATCTTGGATTGTCTCAGGGAGATTTTGAGACATCATGGAATACAATTAACTCTTTGATTGAGTTACAACATACGGAGATAAAAGCTTCATTTGAGAGGAGTTTAACAATTGTGGAACAAAAATTCAGCTCAACATTGTTTAGAGAGTTGTTGGGTTTGGTGTCTAGGTTCGCACTCGATATGATTTTGAGGGAGGCTAATCGTGCAAATCAAATTGAGATTGATCATCTTGTTTGTGATTGCGTCATGAGAAGTACACATGGGTTGCCTTGTGCACACAAAATTGCTAACCTTATACGGGAGGGGCGCTCAATTCCCCTATCTAAGGTGCATTCTCATTGGACAAGGTTGGATTTAATGAATGTCAATGTTAGTGATTTGTCATCTGAGTTGACCATTGATGCTGAGTTTGATCTTATTTTGAGATACTTCAATGCATGTGATGAGGCCGGTAAATTAACTTTGAAAAGAAAGTTGAGAGAATTAAGTGATCCAGCAACTACTTTACTAGTTCCTCCACGGCAGAATGTTAAGATAAAGGATTGTTCGACATTCAAAACGGACGCATCTACTCGACACAATGCTTCATCCTTCGAAATTGTTCAATCTGGTTACGATAGCATCACAACACCATTGACAGTCAATTCAGTGAAAATGACAGATAGGAAGAAACTTTCCGTTCATCGTACTTTTGACAAATACAAAGTGCGATATATTGATTGTTTTCCAAAAGAGATACATCAATACATACATAGTATTGTGGATGTTGAGGCAGATGGACACTGTGGTTTTCGAGCTATTGCTGGGTTGCTTGGTATGGGTTTAGATGGTTGGTCACAAGTGCGACGAGATTTAATTGAGCAGATAAATAATTTTCGAGATGATTATGTTCGTCTGTATGGATCAATTGAACGTGTTGATGAATTATTGCAGACATTATCATGTTTCGATGCTTCGGTTTCACATGACAAATGGATGACCTTACCTGATATGGGTCATTTGATAGCATCTCATTATAGTGTTGTGCTAGTCCAAATATCTGCAAGACAGTGCTTGACATATTTTCCACTTAGATCTGCACCGCCTCTAACACTAGATCATAGAGTCATTGTCATTGGTTTTGTTAACGATTGTCATTTTGTTCAGGTACAATAATATTGTTTTATTTAGTTGTTTTAGTTTTTTTTTTTAACATGCTTTTTGAAACCTTTGTTGCAGGTATTTATGGATCCAGTCGCACCAATACCTCCTGTGGCATGCAGTTGGCGTAAGTATCGATATGATTGTGCTCGTGGGTGGGAGCTACCATATGTTGCCCGCATGGAAGATTTTAAATTATTGTTTAAGAAAAATTCGGATGTGGCTACCCAAGAAACTATTGAGTTAGATAAATCATGATATTTTGTTTTATTTTCATTTTGTACATAGGGAGTAAAACATTTTTCTATTTATCTACTGAAAATATGGTTATTGTCGCAAATTCTATGAATTATAACAAAATCAGTAATGTGGTATCTCAATTTTAAAAATTTCCAATATGATACTGGAACTATGAATCCGGTAGATAATGTACTACTTATTTCTATTATCATTAAATCAAACGATGATATGGGCATTGAACCAACTAAAAATGCCATTTGGCATATATAAAAGGCAAAATTTTAAAAATGTTTTTTCTCTTTTATAAAGTATTATATTTATTGGTTGGAAAAAAAATAAAAAATTATAGTTTAAATTATATATATTTGTAAAAATAAAATAATTAAAAAAATTGAGATTATAATATTTTTATTTTTCTTTAAATTAAAGAACAAAAAATAATTAAAAAATACAAAAATATAATTTTAAAATATATTTTTTTAAAATAAAAATATTAAAAATATAAATTATGAATATTATTTTTCTTTATGTTTTTTGTTCTTTTTTTTCCTTTTTCTCTCTTCATTTCATTTTTTTTATGTCAATCCAAACAAAAATTAAAAAAAAATTCAAAACTAAAAAAATATAATAAACAAACAGCAATAGGACGGTGTCGTTTGAGAAGTCACCTCGTTTGGTTCAAAAATAGCCAAAAAAAAAATGCCCTATCTAGGGTTTTAGCCATTTGAGAGAAGGAAAAGAAAAGAATCAAAAGATGGTGTTGTCAAACAAGAAGCTGAAGCAGAAGCTTAGAGCAGAACTATTGGCAAAAACGGTAGCCGCAACAGACCCGAATAGGAAAAACCCAGATTCAAATTTGGAGAGCCAGTCCCTGAAATCGTTCCTAGACTCAGTAACTCAGAAACCCAGATTGTCAAAGCGAGAAAAACGAAGAAAAACCGTTTGTTTTTCGAAAGGGTCAAACCAGGAAACTCAAGAAAAGGAATTGCAGGTTGAAGTAGAGGAAGAAAAGAGTGAGGAAGCTGAAAAGAAGAAGAATAAGAAGAGGAAGAGAGAGGAGGAAAAGGTGAAGGAGGAAAAAACGACGTCGGAGAAGAAGGAAAAGGATAATAATAATAATAGGAAGAAGAAGAAGAAGAAGGCAAAGAATGAAAAGAAGAAAAAGAAGGAGAAGAATGCAAGTGAAGAGCAAGAAGATTCTCAGGTTGGGAATGGGACTGGAAGGTAAATTGGTTAATTTTTTTTACGAAATGAAATTTGGGTTTTTTATGGGCATATTATTATTATTATTATTTGTGTTTTGGTTTGCATTTCTGAAAAGAAAAATATTATTGTAGGTGTTTTTAAGCTAAATTTTGCTTATTTATTCTAATTGTGTCATTTTAGATACTGAATTGATTGTGTTAGGTCAGCTTGTAGCAGTGGTATATTTTTATTATCATTTGTTCTGATTTGCAGCTTCTAAAGTTATTGGGATCTTTCTGGTCAATTAGAAAGCTGAAAAAGAGGGCAAAAAAAAAAAAAAGAAAAAAAATTGAATTCTGAATGTTGTTTTTTGGGACTCTATTTACTGCATCCACTATGTTCTGTAAGAGAGTACTAGTTTATCTTTTAACTTAGTCGAGTGATAGTTTTCTTTCCGTTGGAAATTAGGTTCAAGAAGTGAAGGTAGGACCTTGGGAAAAAGAACATTTATTTCTGTTTGCTTTTCTGTGATTTGATTGTTAGTGTCAATGTTTTCTTCTTCTGCTTGTGCTTATAAATGCGGTTATCATTGCTTCTCATATTGTTCAATCTTTATGCAGCTTGTCCACGAGGGAGGATGTTGCCACAAAAGTCTATGTTGGAGGCATTCCATATCGCTATACTGAGGATGATATTCAGTATTATTTTGAAGGTTGTGGCACCATAGTTGATGTTGATTGTATGAAGTTTCCTGACACCGGGAAGTTTAGAGGGATTGCAATTATTAGTTTCGAGGTAATTATCTATCTTGTCCGCATATGCTTATTAATGCTAAATTAAATTGGGGCTACATCTATTTCTTTATAGTTATACTTATGTCATCTATTGACTTATGGTTTTTGTTTATAACATAGTATTACTTGTGAAATTCCAAAGGAGCTGAAGCTGAAGGATTTTAACATAACTTGACATGAAAAGTTGGCCTTTCTTTTTTGAGAAAACGAAATTTTCATGTATATCTAAAAACCTATAAAAATTTTTGAACTAGTAAAAGTCTTGTTGTAGTTGCCTGAGTACTGATTGAGTTTGTTGACATCTTTATCGTGTTCACCTCCTACAGACAGAAGCTGCAGCAAAAGAAGCATTGGCTCTTGACAGAGCTGAAATGTAAGTAAATCTTATGATCTTCAGCTGCCGATATCTCTCATTAATTCCCATTATTAAATAATGCTTATAAAATTTGTGATGTGTCCCTCAGGGGTGGAATGCAGCTAACAATTCAGCCCTACAAATCCACTCGAACCAATAAAGCAACTGGTTTTGCCCCAAAGATGGTGGCAGGCTACAACAGAATATATGTTGGAAACTTGTCATGGCATATAACTGAGGATGATCTGAAGAAGCTTTTCTCTGATTGCAATGTATCATCCATACGCTTTGGCTTGGACAAGGAAACAGGGGAATTCAGAGGCTATGCCCATGTGGATTTCTCTGATAGCGTCTCTGTAGCCATGGCATTGAAGTTGGACCAAGAAATTGTGTGTGGTAGGCCTGTCAAGATAAGTTGTGCAGTTCCTGAGAAAGGAGTTAAAACTGAGCCAAGATCTCGTGCTGCAAGAAATGAAGCGCCTTCGAGTAAAGAAATTCCTACAAGAAATGAAGCACCTCCAAGTAATGAAGTACCTACAGCTAACGAAGTGGGAATGGATAAAGCTGAGAACAATGGTGCAAGTATCAGCAGTGGTAAGTTGAGGAGAAGAACGTGCTATGAGTGTGGACAAAAGGGCCATCTTTCTTCTGCATGCCCAAATAATCAAGTTCCTACAAGGAATGAAGAAATTCCTACAAAAAATGAAGCACCTGTTAGTAATGAAGCACCTGTGGGTATTGAAGCTGAGAACGGTGGTTCAAGTGTCGGCAGTGGTAAGTTGAGGAGAAGAACGTGCTATGAATGCGGACAAAAGGGCCATATTTCTTGTGCTTGCCCAAATAAGAAAACTGCAGAAACAACAAATCAAAAACAAATTGATCATTAATGGAAGTTATTTTATCTATCACCTCAATTGCAACCATTTACATGCAACTCCTGTTGTACTGGCATGATCTAAAGTGTTATTCAATTGGTAGGCAGATGAAAGATTCAGAGGACGAGATATTCATATCTTTTTCTACTTTTGTATGAATGCTGATTTTATAGACTTCCCTGAGGAATTTTCTGGGCCTAGCTAGTGAAATATTTGTATTAATTATACTTTGTATCCTCTTCATCGTATGTAAATGCATGGAAGAAAATTAACCAGGACAATGACCACTGAAAATTTTTGATGCATTCAGGTGTTACTGATTATGATCAAAGCTGATATTCTTTGCATCTTTTTTTGCAGTGGAATAATTTTATTTACTGATAAAAAACCTACAGAATATTAGAATCTGGTCTATTAATAAAATGAAGCATAAAAAGATTTAAACGGGCAAAACAGCATGGATGTATGGGCGATCGCTTTTCTCAGTAGGCCACTGGGTATCCATGAGCTTCCACTGTTGCATTTTGGAAGTTCCAATCTTTGTCAAACTGTTTCCGTGTTTTCAGCATCATGGTTTCACGGGACTGGCTTTGACATTTCATGTTGAAAATGGAAATTTTGTCTTGATTTCACTTTGGTCCGTGAGTTTCTTGGTTCCTTGCTAGGATTTGGTCCTGCAACAGAACAGAAGTTATAGTCTACTGAAGTTGGTCTAAAATAAATTATCCAACTTCTTATATGCCTTACGTATCTTAATCAATCATGATTTTCAAAGATTACCTCCTTATTTTAGTCAATGCAACTTGGTCTGTTAAGGGGAAAAAAAAAGGTTTCCATGCAACATAAAAGGGAGGAAAGTGAACAGGGAGGGTGATTCAAGAGCTGAATTTGATTTCCTCTTTGGAATGTCATTTGAAATCTTCTATCTTTGCAAAGTGTGCCTTGTCCTCTAATAAGTGAGAAGGTTCTCTATAACCAAAATTCCAGCATCCTTAAATAATGTAAACTCTTGATTTTTGCTGCAAATGATCAAAGCATTCTTGAAGCTGGTATAATATCCAGTTTCTTTCTGTTTGCTTGTAATTGTCTTTGCTACTTTCCAGGCACTTGTAAATATGTAGAGTCCAACTTTTCCTCTCCGCAGTTACCATTACCTGCCCACAAATTTCAAAATATTTAGGCTTTAAAAGCAAGTTAGCTTTATCTCTTCCAGTTGATGGCAACCATGGCAAAAGCAAAGATAGAGTTGGCAATGCAAAAGGAATATCATGAAAGAGAAACAAGTCCTGAAAGAACCATGGTTTGGGTTGAAAGAAAATCAAACAGGGAACATCATAAAGTCCCTGTTGTTTACTACCTATCACGCAATGGTCAGCTTGAGCATCCTCATTTCCTAGAAGTTCCTCTTTCATCTCCCCAAGGACTCTTTCTCAAAGGTAACATATGAATTTCTCCTGAAATTGAGTAAAATTTGTCTAATTTGTAATGACTTCTGTTGCAATTTGCTCTATCTCACAGATGTTATAAATAGACTAAACAGCCTCCGAGGTAAAGGCATGGCCAACAGGTATTCATGGTCTTCAAAAAGGTATCTGATGTTCTTTTCATTGTGATTCTTCAGAAAAATGACAGTTGATTCACCTTAGCTAATGTAACAATCTTATTTCAGGAGCTACAAGAATGGATTTGTGTGGCAAGACTTGTCTGAAAACGACTTCATATACCCTTCTAATGGCCGTGAATACGTACTCAAAGGATCACGACTCCTGGAAACTTCTCTAAGCTTTCGGTCCTATGAAACAGTTTCTTCAACTTCATCAATAACCAAAAATTCCTCAGAAACATACAGTTCAGGTGAAGATCCCAATGTTCTTGCAAAAATTAAAAGGAAAAACTATTCATGGAGTGAATTCAAGGAGCTTGATGAACACAAAATCTACAAGGCTAGAACCAGCAGAGAATTTGGCAGCAAAGGCAACAGTGTGTCAACACAGACAGACGATAATGCGAGGCAAAGAAGAGTTGGGGGTGAAGAGGCTGAAGAAAATGAAAGGAAAGGGAACCAAAGCAATAAAGAACCGAATGGACAGCAGGCTTCTCAAGTATTTTCAAATAATTCAGAAATTCTAAAAAGTCTGAACATCTCAGCAGATATTAGCGATCAAACTGTTGAAAATGATAGCCCGAGTGGGAGGATAAAAGCATCTGCAGTACTAATGCACTTAATTGCTTGTGGATCAAGAAGGGCCAAGGATTGTGAGTCAGTGGAAACAAAGGACTGATCATGCTGTTTTATGGATGAGGAAATTAGTCATTCATAAAGATGAAAAAAATGTTACCTACATACCATTTTCCACTTAAGTTACCAAAACTTTAAAACAAATAAACAGATTGAGACTAGAATATATTTCACTAGAAAAGTAATGATGGTTTTCTTTTTTTTATTTTTATTGAAACAATGATTGGCTTCTGGATAAATGTACATTGTGTTTCGGTGTGACAGAAAGAATAGCGTTTGGGTTTCAAAAAATACTGGACTTGGGTTGTTCTAGGCCTTGGCCTTAGATGGCCAGCTTCACCCGATTCAAACTTTCTAACTGGTCCTAGTCAGATAGTCCATGTTAACATTGATAATTTAAGTCTGCTGCCTGCTGAGTGGGCAACCCAATCAACAGTATCATCAATATTTTAACATTTTGTATTTAAACCTGGCATACTTAATAAGGACAATTAACAGGAAATAAAGAAGAAGATTTCTTAAAAGATAGGATTTACTGAGATAATAGAAAGTTACAAATTTCATAGTCATAAGTATTATTTCACAGATTGTAACCAAAAGTAAATTGAAAGCATTTCATTTTATTTAAATTAAACATGTATGTCTTATTATATCATAGAAAATAGAAATCAACTTTTCTTCATTATGTAACATACAATTTATACTAAAAAGAAAGAATAATAATAATGGGTTTTAGAAAGAAACTAAATTATACTACTAGCAGTAAAAAACATCACCATGGCCACGACCATGACCAAGAAAAGGCCATAAACTTGTGTCGTCTTTCTTCCTCTACATTTTCTTTCCTTCGACGACCAAAAAAAAAAATCACCTCATATCACTTGCCTAATGCCTACATAGTACTAGGACTATTTTCTTCGATTTGTGTTTACCTTCTCAAGGCCTGGTTTTGTTCTTCAATCTTCACCATCTCTCTTATTATTACCCTCTTCATTCAGCTACTTATCATTGCATGTTTTAAAAACCCAAAACAAAACGAAAAAAAATAAAAAGCCAAACTCAATCTCTTTCCTGGGATTCTTTCGAGCTTTGTTGGCAAGTTCTTTCAAGTTCGTCTAAGTAACTCATCTGAGGGGTTGGGTTTCTTTGCTAGGTTTCTTTCAATGGGACCCATTAGAGGGTTCAAGAGAAGAAAGAAAGCTGCAGACAGGAAAGTGGTTGACCAGACAGTCTTGCCTTCTTCAGCTACTGTTGCTTCTTCTTTGGGGTCTCAACCTCAGCCTTTGGATTGGTGGGATGAGTTCTCCAAGAGGATTTCAGGTATTATAACAACTTTTTTCTCTACAGTTCTCAATGTTTAAGGCATTTGATTTTGCTATTTTCAGTTTTTATAAACATTGCGTCTCTGTTGCTTGAACTCGTATATCAATGATGATTATAAGGGCTGCTATTGGCTTTGCTTTATGTTTAATGAAATTTCATGACTTGGGCCCAATTGGGTTTCTGTTAATTTGGTTGAAAATATACAATACGGCTGGTGTGCGAGAGTGGTATGAAATGGAGCATTGCTGGTTTACATTCTTTACGAGTTGCAAGTTTTAAGTTTTATGTATTCGGTACTTTGCTTTTGTGGATTGTTTACATTGCTAGGAATTGGTTATCCTTGACAGTCCCTTGGGGCATGTCCTATGCAGTGTTCCAAGAGGCATTTGTTAGGTTTTTGTTTTAAACTGTTTCTGATTAAATTTCAGATTTAGGACATGGGTTAAAAATACAACTTTTGTGAGTAGATTGATGTTTTGAGGTCGTTTAGATATAATGCACTTGGTAAATATATCTTAATATCCTGGTACACATGTCATAGTTTGTGTTGTGTCTGCCTGTGATTTAGGTTTTTGTCGATTCTATTCGTCAATCGTAAACAGGACGGGCATTGTTTTTTCAAGGGCATCAAG
Organism: Heritiera fomes; assembly: GCA_032173925.1. NCBI lineage: Eukaryota > Viridiplantae > Streptophyta > Magnoliopsida > Malvales > Malvaceae > Heritiera > Heritiera fomes. The sequence goes on along the minus strand of JAPDPM010000002.1, from coordinate 7,472,662 downwards.
ACATGAGTCAGATCCACATTATTTAGTTATATCAGGATAGAATCTTGAATCATTATGTTTTTGTTATACTCTTGGTAAAAGTTAATTCTGAACCTAACATTTCTTTTCCTGATTTTTGGTATGTGCATCTCAAAAGACTAAGGAATGGGTCTCCCCAGGTCTATTTTAATCTTTTACTTCCTTCTGCAGAAAGAACTTTGAGACAGTGCTCAATTAACTTTCTTTTTGTTTGAATTGCTGTATATACATTATAGATATTGCATGATGTACAATGTCTCTTTATTGACTTGTAATTAGATGAGTGATAGCCATGGTCAAATCATTTCTTATTGCAGAACATCTTGTCATTTTGACGGAAACATGGTTTTGTTTGTGTGAAGTAGTCTATTAAGAGTTCCATTAAGAAGGAATGACTTTGACTTTGCGCAGATTGAGAGCATCTTTAAGCTAGGGAAACTACAGAAGCATTGATAGAGTGGTCTTATTGAAGCCATAATGACAAGCAATTTACTTTAGCACATGACCTTAAACAGAGCTTAAAGGCCAGCACAGCTGGAGGGTGTTCATATTGTATTGCCATGCAGTAGTTTGGCTTTTAGAGTAGGTTCAACCTGATAATTGCTCAAATTTTACTGAAATGAATGGTTTTTCAGTGTTGTTAGAATTAAGAATTAATTCTTAGATCTGCCCTACTTTGAAGAATATTTCTTGGTGAGGAAATCTTCACTATTTGTGTTGATTGTTAATGCCTTAGTGATGCTGACTGTAGTTGGATAAAATATTGGTGTTTTTTTTTCCTCTCTTGGACTATGTAAAATATTTTTAATCCCTTGAGAGAATTTGAGGTTAAGTATCATATTGATTCTAGTTTTATTTTTCAAGAAATACTTTTAACAGAAAATATGTTAGGTCCTTTCTTTTCCTTCAAAGACATTACTTTCTTCTTACCTTCATTTTCACAAGCTAAAACCATAATATAAACAACATGGATGAAGAATCCTAGTTGATAGTCTTTAATAGGATTTTTGCCCAACCCAGCTGGTTCATTCATCTTTCAGCTAAGATTGCTCACTTTGATCTTACCTGATTATCCGAATTGTGCTCACACCTTGACCATGAATATCAAAGTTGATATTTCCATAAAAGTGGTATTTTCGCACTTCTTTAATGACAGCAATTGAGCTGTGCTATGATTCAGTTGTCATCAATTTCTCTTAGTCATTAATGTGGTTTACATTTCTGATTTCTCTATGTTGTTAATGACAAGAGAGCTAGAGGGATGTATTGACTGTAAATTGGTAAGAACATACTCAATTATCTGATTAGTTTTGGCATGTGTGTGTGATGAAAATGAAAAAGATATCTGCACTTTGATCTTGTTTAGAAAATTTTCTTTTGGGGCATGTGATTTTGTTTATTAAGATTGTGAGTGCCATATCATTGATTATGCAGTGAGACTTATGATGATTGGCATAACTGATTTTTGGTGGCTCTGCATTATAAAAAACTAATATCGAGGCTGCTATCTCGTTAGTGATTATTTTCAGTGGTTTAAGCTAATAATCTTATATAAATATTTAGATTCATGAAACAAGTTTTTCTATTTTTCCTTAGGATAAGTTTTTTTTTTCTTTTATAAAAGAAATAACTTTGTTTTTGTATGTCACTTTTACTTTTTAGGTCCTTTATCTCAATCAAAGGATTCAAAAAGTTTTGAATCAGTTTTTAGAATTTCAAGAAAGACATTCAACTACATCTGTTCACTAGTGAAGGAAGATATGATGGCTAGGCAATCCAGCTTCACGGATATAAACGGCAAGCCTTTGTCTCTAAATGATCAAGTAGCTGTTGCTCTTAGAAGGCTTAGCTCTGGTGAATCATTATCAATCATTGGCGATACTTTCGGGATGAACCAATCAACTGTTTCCCAGATAACCTGGCGGTTTGTGGAAGCTATGGAGGAAAGAGGGCTGCACCATCTCAATTGGCCTTCAACTGAAGCAGAGATGGAGCAGATAAAGTCTAAGTTTGAGAAAATCCGGGGCCTTCCTAATTGCTGTGGTGCGATTGACATCACGCATGTTGTCATGACCCTGCCAACAATGGACCCATCAAATAATGTCTGGTTTGACCGGGAGAAGAACTACAGCATGATTCTGCAGGCAGTTGTGGACCCAGAGATGAGATTTCGTGATGTGATTGCCGGGTGGCCAGGAAGTCTAAGTGATGCCATTGTCCTCAGGAGCTCAGGTTTCTTCAGACTTTCTGAAGAGGGAAAGAGGCTAAACGGAAAGAAGCTAAACATTTCAGAAGGAACCGAAATAAGAGAATATATAATAGGGGATGCAGGTTTTCCCCTATTGCCATGGCTTTTTACCCCTTATCAAGGGAAAGGCCTCTCGGATCTTCAAATCGAGTTCAATAAACGACATGCTGCAACCAGAATGGTAGCACAGATGGCCCTGGCGAGGCTCAAGGAGATGTGGAGAATAATTCACGGAGTAATGTGGATGCCTGATAAGAACAGATTGCCAAGAATTGTTCTTGTTTGTTGCTTGTTGCACAATATTCTTATCGATCTGGAGGATGAGGTGCTAGATGACATGTCCTTGTCCCATCATCACGACACTGGTTATCGTCGACAAAATTGTGAATCTTTTGACCAGTCTGCCTTGATCATGAGAGATAAACTTTCTCTCTACTTGACAGGGAAATTGCCACCTTGAAAGAATCCTTCTGTCATCCCTCTGGTGCAGTAATCTTGACTTTCATACTTTTAAAACCTGATTTTCCCAGGTAGTTGTAAGGGTCATAGTTATCTAGCTTGACTGCAAATGAAGTGAGTCCTGTGGCATAAGCTTTCCTTCATTTACCTATGTTAGTTATACTGGAAAGTAATATCTTTGGGCAGCCTATCTGTTTTCAGTTTTGACAGTACAACATTATTCTATATTATCTGATATTCTTCAAATGTGCAGACATGGATACTTAGTTCAAGCAACCCTGAATGTGTGGAAGCAGAAAATCGAATTGCATTGTTGCATGTTTTCGAATATTGCACAATCTAGTCGAAAACTGAAGAGTGTTAACTTGTTTGATTGTTTAGCATCTTTATTTTGCCCTCTTTGAATCTGTTGGGACTAAAACAGGCTCTTATTATCAAAAAGTGTAAAGAAGCTCCCTTTTTTCCCTCCTCAAGAGTTTAGCTTTAAGCAGGTGAACCAAAGATTTCATATTACAGAAGCAGTGTAAGAGTTTTGAGTTTAGGTGATAAGAACATGTCACACTAAAACTTGAACATAGAATTTATTTGGCTGAATGCTCAAATAAGGATATAAAATTTTCGGAAATATTCGATTCAGGATCTAAACTTTTATTTTGCTCAATTCAGGATAAAACGTTTTCGATTTTGCTTAAATAAAGATTTTTTAACGCGCGTGAGCTACACGTGCCGTTAAAGAGAGTGGCTGACGATGAAAGGATAATTATTGCCACGTGTTACACTCACACTCTGCCACGTGTCACACTCACACGCCGCCACGTGTCTTTTTTATTTTTACCTATTAAAAGAAAATAATTATAAAATCACTGCCACGTGTCTCACTCATAGGTTGCCACGTGTCTCACTCACAAGTCGCCACGTATCTCACTCACACGCTGCCACGTGTCCACATATTTTTTAACTTTTTTTTCTATTAAAAAAATATATTTTTTCATAAAATAATATTTTCTTGAATAAATTTTTTAAAATTATTTTTTGAAATAATTAAAATTTTTAAATTTTGTTTTAAAAAATAAATTCTCAAACATAAAAATTATTATAAAACTTTTTTAACTAGTATAATTATTATTTTTTATTTCTTTAATTTTTTTTTCGTTTTTACCATAAAAAAAGGAAAAAAACTATTAGCCATAAAATTATTAGAAATTATATATTTTTAAAAAATAAATTTAAATTACTAAATTTAATTTGTATTTTTCTTCTGCCACGTGTCTCACTCACACATTGCCACGTGTCCACTCCTGTCATGTGTCACACTAATACGCTGCCACGTGTCCACATATTTTTTTACTTTTTTTTCTTTCTTTTTTTATATTCAAGAAGAACTATATATTTTGATAAAATAATATTTTCTTGAATAAATTTTTTAAAATTATTTTTTGAAATAATTAAAATTTTTAAATTTTGTTTTAGAAAATAAATTCTCAAAAATAAAAATTATTATAAAATTTTTTTAACTAGTATAATTATTATTTTTTCCTTCTTAATTTTTTTTTTTCGTTTTTACCATAAAAAAAGAAAAAAACTATTAGCCATAAAATTATTAGAAATTATATATTTTTTAAAGAATAAATTTTAAATTACTAAATTTAATTTTTATTTTTCTTCTTTTTTTGTTTTCTATATTTTCTTCTAATTGACAAAAAAAGAAAGAAGATAAAGAAACTATAAAAATAAAGAAAAATATGTAAGAATTGTCTTTTTAGAAAAATTAATGTAATTAAAAAAATAAACGTATTTCCTAGAAAATCTCAATTTTTTAAAAAGAAATATATTTAATTTACAATAAAAAATTATTTTAAATTTAAATCATATAAAAGAAATAAAAACAAAAAGGAAGAAAAGAAAAACAAAGTGAAAAAAAATACAGAAATATTTTTTATAAAAATTTATTTTTTAACAATTTTTTTTGAAAATGTAATATAAATTTTTAAAAGTTATTTTTTATTAAAAAATCAACTAACAAAATTAACTACTAATTATAATATTATAAATAATATTTAAATTTTTAATTTTTTATTAATATTTATAACAAAAAAATTTGACTGAATGCTCAAATAAGGATCTAACGTTTTCGGAAATGTTCAATTCAGGATCTAAACTTTGCCACGTGTCCCACTAATGATTATAAGTCACTACCACGTGTCCCACTCACACGCTACCACGTGTCAACCTTGCCACGTGTCCCACTAATATGCTGCCACGTGTCCATGTAATTTTTACCTATTAAAAGAAAATTAGTTATATGTCACTGCCACGTGTCCCACTCTTATGCTGCCACGTGTCCACTTCTACCACGTGGCCTAATCGCTTGCTGCCACGTGGCTTTTATAAACGCCGTTATTATTTTAACGGCGCGTGTAACTCACGCGCATTAAAAAATCATTATTTGAGCAAAATCGAAAACGTTTTATCCTTAATGGAGCAAAATAAAAGTTTAGATCCTGAATCGAATATTTTCGAAAACTTTAGATCCTTATTTGAGCATTCAGCCAATTTATTTCAACTTCCTCCTTCCAACTAGTTATTATTTTCCAAAATAAAAAGTTATGATTACAACTATTTCCTTCATGAAATGTATTGTTCATCAGAAAAAGAAAGAAAAAGTGATCATTAGAGAAAACGAACCTTAAAAGTATCAAAAACAAAAGAATTATTTTATGCACCATCAATAAATTTTTAAATTTTACCAATAAAATTAGTTTATTTTAACATATCTTTTAAAATATATTAAAAAAATTAAACATGTGCTAAAACATATCTTTAATGTAAAATTATTAAAGATAATCTCTTAATCCTATTTAAAAAATTTAAAAAAAAATTCACTTTCTCTATATCAAAAACTAAATTCATGCCGATTTCTTTTTTTGGTTGATTTCATTTGTACCGTTGAGTTTCACACATGAAAGAAAAATAAAAAAAAAAGGAAATTTCTATTAACGGCAGCATCAAACGATAACTGTCTCAAACTGCAGAGAAACAAGCCGTAGTCGAGCTCAACCCCAACAAAACCCCAAATCTCATCTTTCACTCCTAATCTAAAAAACCCTAAAACACAGCAAGAAGGAATCTAAGTTAGGCTTTCATGGCAAAATTTGATGCCGCAGCTCTCCTCAAGGACAAAAGGTTCTGGTTTGCCTCTTTCCTCATTGCTTGGGCTGCTGCTCTCCAGGTAATTTTCTCTTCTTATTAAAATCTGATCTTTTATTGCAAAGTTGCCATTTTTCTGAGTTTTCAATCTTTTTGTTGTATTTGAATTTTATTGGGTATTTATTTCACACTCGTTTAATTTTTTGGGTTTTTTTTTTGCCTGCAGGGGCATATGATGTGGCTGCAAAGGCAGGACTCTTTCAAGCAAAAATTTGGTAGACCAAACCAAACCAATGATGATGAACAAGAAAACTTGTCAGAAAGTTGAAACGGTTTCTCACCAATTATTTTTGTTTTTTAATAGAGAGAAATTTTCAATTCAACAAGATTTTGTACGGATTGGGTTTATCAAAGTCTGCATGTAAAGTAGCAATTTCTTTTCCTTCTAATTTATTTCTACATGTCATAGTACTTGTACTCTGGAATTTGAGTATCTGACTTCTGCAGATGATTGCGTAAAATTTCTGTGAATTTATTGGTTATTTTAAGTGCTGTTTTGTTTTTGTGATCGCTTGGAGCATGTAGGATGTTTAGTCTCTGATGTTTAGAAGATGAGATTACTAAGATTCTTCAGTTAAACCTTGGAACAGGGAACTGTGCCATTGTTTGTAAAGAGTCGCGCGAAAATTTGAAGTAAGATTGATATTACAAGTTTAATGGATTTTAGATTGCAGGTGTGATTATGCTATCTAGTTCTAACCTGTTATAGACAATTCAAGTAACACAACAATGATCTTCAATGCTGTTTGATACTATAAGCTGTGAAGTTGGAACTGGTTCAAACATGTAGCCAGTTGTGCAAGTATTGATAACTAATTTAGGATTGTCTTCTCTACAAGAACACGAAGTCATGAATGATGTCTAATTCTAATGCACCTAGTTATCTTTGCAGATAACCGTATGCATGCAGATATTGTTGCACCAGTCTAAAGCGGTGGTTAGGTGCCATATGAAATCAGAGTAGCAAGCCGAGAATCTAGTGCTGAAATGGATTAGTAGCATGGTAATTAGAGCAATAGCGGTTACGTAAGTGCTGAAATGGGTGTCTACTTTTCCTTCTAAATTACAAGATGAGTGCTATTTTCTTCACTAGTGATATCTGTTTTTCAATATTATCAGTGGAGATTTTCTCAGGGTTTTATTATTGTTGTGGTGATATGATCCCTGAGATTTAAGAAATGAAAGCTGCCCTGAAATTCCCTGGTGCAGATTTTTAACTTGCATTATTCAAATGAATGTCTTTCACAGTTTTAAGCCTGGCAGCAATCAATAGTTTCTCAAAATCATGGAAATATTGCCATTTCGTCCACGTCAAATATAGTTTAGCCTAAAGCTTCCCAATTAGATCATGTTGTCCTCTGTGCTGAAATCATAGGCATGAAGGGTTAGCAAATGGTAAATGAATTTCATAAAAGTAGGAAAGTAACGAAATCTTTTTTTTTTATTTCTTCTCTTCAAATGTTTCAATCCATGGAGTTAAGATGATTAAGCATTTACGGGTTGGAAGCCGTGCAGAAGAAAACATGGGGATTGTTATGACCGTAGAAGTAGTATTTAGATTCAATGATTGTAGTTGACGGTTGCCTAAACCATCCGGCATGTCATTTAAAACTGTTCTACTTCTAGCTGGACTGGACCTTCAAAGGCAGCCCTTTCTTGTTCCACTTTTGACTCTGGGACTTTTTCTTTTCCTTGAGAAAACCGAAATGATAATTTAAAAACTTAACTCAAATGATTCATCCGATTTGATTTTTAACACTTGCAAATTCTCCTTCGGCGATTTCGCTTAGGCCTTGGTTCCTATTATGCAAGGCAAAAAAAAGATTTCAGAGGAACTTAGAAGTGGGCAATGAAAACCAGACATTCACAAATCCAGCTGGAGTTGCTACAATTCCATGGAATACATTCATGGTCTGCCAAAGTTTAGGTCACAATATTTGACACTTAATTTATGGGACCATTAAAACCATTCAGCCCGAAGAAATTATTGATTGGATTTTCCATGATCTGTGAAAAAGTCAAGTTGGGTTATAAGGATGAAGCGAATTAAGCAGCAATATGTAAGCTAACTGCTTAATAATGCAAGGGGGTAGTGGCAGTAGGGAGGAATTGCATTGAAATTTGTTTAGATTTCCAAACTTTTGAAAACTAGAAATTTTTGCTTTTTGGTTGGTAGAAAGGTTTTGTTGAATTCTGGTCTCATGAAATATGGTCACATCTTGAACTTACACTTCCTAGTTTCAAAAAAATGAGGTTTAGAATTGAAGGTTTCTTTGCTTCTTATGTTGACTGCCTATCAAAATGGGGCAAGAAAATGGACCATGAATTTGACTAGAATTACATAGCTTCACAAATTTTGAAATTCAAAGAGAAAGAGTCAATATTTCCTAGTTATGTAGTTTTAAAGTATTTAATGAAATCATCATCAATGAAAAAAAGAACATAATGGGTTGGAAGAATATTTTCAAGTCACGAAAATAGTTTTTAATACCTCAATCTCACATCAAGATATTGTGAGGATATGTAATGTTATATATGTAAAAATTTAAATTTATATTTGCGAGATGGTTTTTGTGAGACAAAACTATAAGATTTTCAGATCAAAATGAACAATACCTTATGGATTTAGTGTAAGTATCACATAATCTCTATGTTGATACGGAGAGAAGAATACGGAGAGAAGAATAGGTATATTTAACTCCCCAAATCTCACATTGTGAAAGCATTATGTTCTAGGTTTATTCAGTGTAAACCCAGAGCATTATGCTCTTGGTTTATTCTTATTTTAAAGATTCGATTTTAGTAAAAAAAATTATTTCAAAAATAAAATTTCAAATATATATTAAATCAATACGAGACAATATGTTTGAAAATAATTTAGAAAATTTATTTATTTATTTAAAAATTATAAATCAAAAGCGACATAAATCATAATCAAAGTCACTACTTCCCTTTCATCAGCAGTTGTAAGACACTGCCAACAGCACCGTCCATGTTTAGAACTGATATATTTTGAACACATTAAATACTGACATTAAATCCTTCTTTTGACTCTTCATTTTTACTATTTCTTAATTATACTTAAGTCTCTCTCTCAAGTTTGCTAACCTAACTGCTCCTGCCCGCACTCTCTGCTTTTTTTCGCATCTGCTTACATTTTTCTTTCGTATATGTATCCAAATTCAAAGAACTTAATTTGCAGCGTCATCGACAATGATAGAATTAACACATCTAACAAATCAGCCACGTTTAACGGGTTCCGCGGCGGCGGCTGCGGTGGCTGCTACATTGGCCATACGTACTTCAATTGTCATGTATAGGAAGTTTTTTTTTTCAAACGTCTTTCTTTTTACAAGAGAGAAGAAAGAATCCAATTTCAATTTTTTTAAAGATTTAATATATATATATATATATGTGTGTGTGTGTGTTTACAAAATGAATTTAAATTTTTGAAATTTCATTGCTTGAAAAAACCTATAATATTTTATTTTACTGTAAATAAAAATATAAACTTTTAAAAATAAATAAAAATTTTCCAATTATGTTCAACGTGACTAACAGAAGTTTATAAAGGACAGTTTACATCTTACATGACATGATATCGTAAAATAATAAGTTTACCATCATTTTAGTCCTCTTATGTCAGCTGTCCTACCTGAACTGTTAGTCTCATTTAATTCAGTTCAATTTTTTCTATAAATTTTGAAAGTGTATGATTTTATTTACAATAAAATAAAATATTATAAATTAATTTATATATAATAAAAAGTCGAGAACTGACAAAAGATTGAGGGCATATTGATATTAAATCTTTTTTAAACAAAAAATTATCATTAGGGAGTGTCAATAAATATCCTATTATTTTGTTTGTTATTCTTTATCTAAAAATCCCTTTTAGCTTATATATATCTATATAAAGAAGATAGGTGAGCAATGACTTATATTTTTGGGAGAATAATATTTTTTTATAAGTTTGTTGTATATAAAATTCTAGGTTTGCAATTTTTTATATATATTTATACACGTTTCCTTTAAAAAGATAAACGTACGTGCAGGTGTAATTCATATCTATAATTTTCTACCAAAATTATGGAGTTTATAATAATTGGGATGTTTAGCTACCTTAGCTAGTATTTTAGTTTTCTTGTGAATTTGAGATTCTTTTATTCACATTAACTATATTAACTTTAACAAGTCAGTGGTTCAAGTAGGCTTCTTATATCATGTCATTAGCTTGAATCTTAAATAGGTCTTCAAGCTAATTAATCATGATAGCTTTTTATTGAAAAAAAATAAAATCAAAAACTTTTAATAAATAATTTTTGTAATTTTCTAAAAATAACTAAAACTCCAAACACTTTATTTGATTAACAAACGTTAATATATATATATATATATATACACACACACACACACGCGATGACCTAATATATTTCTAATTAATTTTTATTTTAATTTTTGTGTATGTATCCATTATTTAGTCCAATGTTCCGATGTAATAGTGAATTAAAGTTTTTGTAATCATCTAAATTCATTTTGGACATTTTTAAAAGGAAAATAGGCAGAAATTAATATTATTCAAGGCATAATTTTCTGTCAAAATCTTTTCAACAAACAGATTTAAATTGCTTAAGTAATTATATATGATGTGAAATCAGATTTAATAAATTTCTCTGATGGCTGCAAATGGAAGAGAATTTCAACCTAAAAAAATTGGTAGAAATCTTATATATAAGCGTGTAGAGACCAGATAGCCATTTTTGTTATCACCAAATCTTCCTTTTCACATATAATTGGAATTTTTCTACTCTGAACATTCTCTTCCATTATTCCTAGTTAGAGGAAACCTCTTCTTGGCTTTTCTTTATATATAAATATATATATATATATAAATATATTCGAACACGTGAAAAGATCCAAATAAAAGTCTATTTTTATTTGGATTTTAAAAGAATATATAATACATTTTCCTCGACCTTTTGATTAAAATAATAGGTTTTTTCGGTGTAAACCCAGAGCATTATGCTCTGGGTTTATTCTTATTTTAAAGATTCGATTTTAGTAAAAAAAATTATTTCAAAAAATAAAATTTCAAATATATTAAATCAATACGAGACAATATGTTTGAAAATAATTTAGAAAATTTATTTATTTATTTAAAAATTATAAATCAAAAGCGACATAAATCATAATCAAAGTCACTACTTCCCTTTCATCAGCAGTTGTAAGACACTGCCAACAGCACCGTCCATGTTTAGAACTGATATATTTTGAACACATTAAATACTGACATTAAATCCTTCTTTTGACTTTTCATTTTTACTATTTCTTAATTATACTTAAGTCTCTCTCTCAAGTTTGCTAACCTAACTGCTCCTGCCCGCACTCTCTGCTTTTTTTCGCATCTGCTTACATTTTTCTATTGTATATGTATCCAAATTCAAAGAACCTAATTTGCAGGGTCATCGACAATGATAGAATTACACATCTAACAAATCAGCCACGTTTAACGGGTTCCGCGGCGGCGGCGGCGGCTGCGGTGGGTGCTACATTGGCTTGGCTATGCGTACTTCAATTTTCATGTATAGGAAGTTTTTTTGTTCAAACGTCTTTCTTTTTACAAGAGAGAAGAGAGAATCCAAATTCAATTTTTTTAAGGTTTAATATATACATATATATATATATATATGTTTTTTTTTTCACAAAATGAATTTAAATCTTTGAAATTTTATTGCCTGAAAAAATCTATAATATTTTATTTTACTGTAAATAAAAACATAAACTTTTAAAATAAATAAAATTTTTCCAATTATGTTAAACGTGACAAACAGATGTTTATAAAGGACAGTTTACGTCTTACATGACATGATAACGTGAAATAATAAAATAAGTTTACTATCATTTCACTCGTTATTTTGTCACCAAAGATGTTAGTTTTCCTACCTAAACAGTGAGTCTCTTTTAATTCAGTTGAATTTTTTTTATAAAGTATATGATTTTATTTACAATAAAATAAAAAATTATAAATTTATTTACATATAATAAAAAGTCGAGACCATACAAAAGATTGAGGGCTTGGATGTTAAATCTTTTTTAAACAAAAAACTATCATTCGAGAGTTTCAATAAATATCCAATAATTTTGTTTGTTTTTCTTTATCTGAAAAACGCTTTTAGCTTATATATATCTATATAAAGAAGATAGGTGATCAATGACTTATATTTTTGGGAGAATAATATTCCATAATTTTACTCTTTTTTAAGTTTGTTCTATATAAAATTCTAAGTTTGCAAATTTATATATATATATATATATATATATATATATATATATATATATATATATATATATATATATATTCATACGTTTCCTTTGATCCTTTCTACCTAAAATTATGGAGTTTATTATAATTGGGATGTTTAGCTACCTTAGCTGGTATTTTAGTTTTCTTGTGAACTTAAGATTCTTTAATTCACATTAATTATATTAACTTTAACAATTCAATGGTTCAATTAGTCTTAAATCATTTCCTTTGCTTGAATTAATCTTAAATAGGTCTTCGAGCTAATTAATCATGATAGCTTTTTATTGAAAAAAAAAGAAAAACCTTTAATAAATAATATTTGTAATTTTCTAAAATTAACTCAAACTCCAAACATTTTATTTAATTAACAAATGTTTTTCTAATATATATATATATATATATATATATATATATATATATATATATATATATATATATATATACACACACACACACACACACGACGACCTAATATATTTCCAATTAATTTTTATTTTTAATTTTTGAGTATGGATGAATGTTCGGATGTAATAGTCAATTGAAGTTTTTGTAATCATCTAAATTCAATTTAGACATTTTTAATAAGAGAGAGTAGAAATTAATATTATTCGCGAAATAATTTTCTTTCACAGTCTTTTCAACAAACAAATTATGAGCAAACAGATTAAATGTCTTAGGTAATTGTATATAATGTGAAATCAGATTTAATAAATTTCTCTGAAGGCTGCAAATAGAAGAGAATTTCAACCTAAAAAAAACCCATAGGAATCTTATAAATAAGCGTGTAGAGACCAGATAGCCATTTTTGTTATCTCCAAATCTTCCTTTTCACATATAATTAGAATTTGTTTCTCTTCCATTATTCCTAGTTACAGCAAACCTCTTCTTGGCTTTTCTTTATATAAATATATATATATATATATATATATATATATATATATATATATATGAGGAGAGATCCACTTACACATGTGTAAAACAAATTTATTTTACACAGTTTTATATCTTCATATAGGATTAATATTTTTGCAAACCAACCGTTGGATTTAACAACCTACTTATATTTATTATGTATGTAAATTTTTTAATCAATCTGCTATTTCTATCATTTTAATCGAGAATAATATTTTTTTCAATATATATCAACGGTTGAAATTTTTTTTAGGAATTATATAGTTAGATGTATTCGATTAATTTAAAATTTGACATGCATGATCCATATGAATAGAACATAAAATTCAACAGTCAGATTAAAACATTATAAATCATATAAAAAGATATGAAAGTGTGTAAAACTAAATTTGTTTTACACATGTGTAACTGGATCCTTCATCATATAAATATATATTTCCAATACATGTGAAAAAAAATCCAAATAAAAGTCCATTTTTATTTGGATTTTAAAAGAATATAGCTCGACCTTTTGATTAAAATAATTAGAAGCGTGAACTAATTAAACGTGAAGATTTTCTTAAAATTAATCCCTCATCTCACTTTAATCTCATAAGGGTTTCTTTTTCAAGAAATTTCTCCTTCCTAATTTGGAGAAAATTTTTTGTTGAAATCAAAAGTGACCATGGATTTTATTAATAATTTAATTTTTTGGATCGATCCAAATTTTGAAAATTTTTATCTTGAACTCAATTCAATTTAAATTAAAACAAATATAAATTGAATAAATTACTCGATTCACCAACAAATCTAATTGAAGTTGTGTTGAGTGAATTAGGTTTTGCTTAATGTAATCAAACTCTTTAAGAAATGTAAATAATTATGATTGTGACAGTGGAAATGATTTATGTTCCCAGCTTATTAATAAACTTGATTTTAATTAAAGTCGATCGAGTATCGCCAAGTAAGTCAATGACGATCGTTTATTTCATTCGTATGTCATCCTATGAGAAAAAGAAAGCTTAGTACTGAAACAAGCGCAGTCAACCTCAAGCTTTGTGGCATATTCCTTTCCCAAGAAACTGAAGTTTTGTTAGTGCAATTACTTTATGATGTTGACTCTTAGTACAATCAAAGAATGCCCACCTAACTTGAAGGGCAACCAACAACAAAAATCTCTAACTTCTAATTGATGAATATTTTTAGTCTCCAAAGCAGTTTTTTCGTTAAAGAAAAAAAATTACGTACAACTATTTACCTTTGTAGGATTTATAATTTATAGTGGTTTTATTTTTCAGAATATTAATTTGTATTTATATCACGTAAGATATATATATATATATATATATATGTAATTTTTCTTGAAAAAAATTTAAATGGATGTAATTAATTTGAACGTATTACAAATAATTAAAATCATACGTGTATTTCATTTTATGCTTTATAGAATTTTAAAAAAATAGCGGTGATAAAGCTGGACACGACGATGATAATTAGGGGGAGTAAATGACTTTCAAGTTCCATGGTTACTAAGCAAAGATAAAGACTGAAGTAGGTATTGGACTTAATTTCTACGGCATTGATCACTTCAATTTTGAAATTAAGCCGTGATAAGTGTATTTCAGGGAGATTCCCCTTAGAAGAAAAAAAAGGTTAATGTACATTTTATACTCTCAACTATATACCTGCCACAGCCCGTGACCTTATTTTTCATCTTTTTCTATACATTTTATTTGGTTGGGCTATCTACGATACTTTACTTTTCTTTTTATATATAAACAATTTCATATAAAATTATAATATGAATTACATCCCCTATCTTAATTCATAAGGAAGTAGTACTGTAAATAAGTCTAAATACAGAAAATAAATGATCATATCTTATTAAATAAATCAAGTTGTCGCATCATTCCCAAATGCACAGCCGAAGTCCTTTAGATGTCAGACTCTTAGTCCTCGAAAACCTGAAATGTTAAAATTAAGGGGTGAGCAAACCACGGCTCAATAAGGGAATTATGTGCCTCACTTAATATTTAGCTATCTATATGCTAAAAAACTTTTTCATTTTTTCCTATTGGGCTCTAGGCACACATGTATGAAGGATACTACAGTCGGCTAGGGATCCGGATTGAGTAAAGTAGGTATTTTGAAATACTTATCTTGTCCCGGAACCTAGAAGCAACTGCAAAGAGTAATAAATTTCGTTTGAAATTTAAATCCTTTTTCCTTTCATTTCATGTCATTTTAAATTTTATGCTTTTATGAGTTAAAGCATTTTGAAAGAATAACTAATATTATCTATTCTTTTAGAAAAATATTAGTTTAAATCGTCATCATCCAAATCATATTACATGTAAACAGTAGATAGCAACAATACAATAAAATCATTTCATTTAAAATTATCATTTACTGTCATTCACTGTAAACTTTTTCTTTCTTTTCACTTCAGTCAAATCGATATTTAAACAATTCAATAACCAATCGGTGGAGACAGCCATCATTTAATAAAATCATGCACTACACTATCCCCGAAGGGACAATCACTATTATTATCCCCGAAGGGACGATCACTATAACGAATGGCCATCATCAACACTCACTGTTCGCACTGGTCAGGTGCTCACTGCGTAAACCTGTGAGTTTTGACTATAATTCCCACAGTCATATACAATATAATAAACCTGTAGACTAATCAGGTCTCGCAGTCATATAACACTATGCATGATCACTAACGAACGACTGTCTCAAAACATTTTCATAATTCATTCATTTAACAGTAGAAATCAATTTCAAATAGCGATTAACAGTAGAAATCAATTTCAATTAAATTATTTCATGTAATTCCATTCGTGTAACTCTTTTCATTTAATTTAATTCATATAAATCCTTTCATGAAAGTCAATTCATGTAAAATAATCATGTAATTTACATATCATGAGAATTTTCGGTGATTTCATTATCACCGATATCGAAAACATGAATATTTTAAATGAAATACCATATATTCATGTTTTATGAAAATAATCAATTTTTTGGTTTTCGTGGTTGAATATCATTTCTCGTGACATAAAATCATTTATTATGATTTTCGATAATTTTCTAATATTTTTCGGCAGTATAACGGCAGCTGATTAGCTAGCCTCCTGCATGGAAAATACAGTTTATATTTTCAATCAGTACGTTATCACAAATTTTCAGCCGATAAATCATCACAACATTTTCATAAAATAATTCATAATTAAAATCATGCAGACTGAATATCCTTACAGTGCTGCACATGCATCCCTTACCTTTTTCGGGTAGACGATTTCCTCATTATCAGTCGTGCCCGTACTCCATCTCTTCCGATTCCATCATCTCATTCGCCGAGAATGATTTCTGGAAACCAAATTCTAACATTTAGAATTTTTTCTTAATTTATTAAAAATCACAGGAAATTAATTTTCGGAATTTCTTACTAAATTTTCGAATTCCCAAAAATTTCCTTTTCTCTCTTTCTTTCTTCCTTTTTCTTCTTTCTTTTTCCTTTTTCTTCTTCTTTTTCTTCTCTTTTCTTTTCCTTTTCCTTTTTCTTTTTCTTTTCTTTTTCTTTTTCCTTTTCCTTTTCCTAGTTGGAACCGGTTCAGAGCGGTTCAAACCAGTCCAGCCTCCCTCAATGCCGGTTCTCCTCCGGTGGCCGATTCTCCGACGGTTTGGCGTCTTCATAGCTGGCAGACATCACGGCGAAGCTGCTGGTGGTCTCTGTTCAGCCCAGCTCGGCAGCACAGCGGAAGATATGGCGACATGGGTCTCAGGTTCTTCTCCTCCTCTTTCCTCCTTCCTCCACCGTTGTTCTCCTCGCCGGTTGCCTCCTTCTTCTTCCCCTTACCTCCGCCGAGCTCGAGGTTAGGGTGGCGGTGCCCAGATCGGCCGACATCGCCGTTTCTTTCTTTCCTTTCTTTTCTCTTTTCCGCTTCGGTTTCTTTCTTTCTCGTTTCCTTTTTCCTTCGCCGGCGATTTCCTCCTTCTTTCCCTTGTCTTGCCGGCCTCTCCCCTCTCTCTCTTCCTTTCTGGTGGCCTCCGACAGTGGTCGGCTAGCTTCAGGATTTTCGACAGAAACGGGGTCCTGATCCCGTGTTTGTTTCTATTTCTTCTTCTTCTTCTTCTTCTTTTTTGTATTATAATTATATTTATATAATATATATCAATATAATTATAACAATATATATATTCTATATACAATATACATATATACTCTTTAATTGAAATTAACATATATATTTCATATATATTTATTTATATACAAAATTGTATAATAATATACACATGTATTTATTTAATAATAAAAAATATATTTATATAATTAAATATATAAATATATGAATATACCCATTTTATTCCTTATAATTTGGATCTCTTAATATCCAAATAATTTCCCCTTTTCATTTCTTATTTAATTTGGATTTTCATTTATCCAAATTAAATTTCTTCTATTTCATCATTTCATCAATTTCGGGAAATTCCAACACTATTTCCCTTTTTGTAAATAATTTTATTTATTTACTTTAATTTATCTTTCACTTTAATATTAAATTTACAAATATTTAATATTAATTTCAGAAAATTCACAGTTATCACATTCTCCCTACCTTAAGAAATTTGGTCCTCCGAATTTAACTTAGTTCAAAGGTGGTACCGTTGTAGACACCAAATTTTGTCCAAATCAATAGGACTGCATTCGATTAGGCTTTCAAAATTCGAAATGAAACGTTGGGCATCCAAGCCCAGTAAAGTGGGCCTGTTTTGATTTTGTTATTTGTGTTATTTGTTTGTTTTATTTTTATTTTTGTTATTTATTTTTATTATTATTATTTTATATACTTTGTTTCTTATTTGTTTTTATTATTTATTATTATTATTATTATTATTATTATTATTATTGTTGTTGTTGTTGTTGTTGTTGTTGTTGTTGTTGTTGCTGTTGTTGTTGTTGTTGTTGTTGTTGTTGTTAACAGCCCCTTTTTCCATCACATTAAATGCTTTAAATCTACCAAATACGCCAGCTAGATTCACTGCCCAGCCGTCGATCCTCCAACCCTTCTCCCCTGTCTCGAGCCTCACCCATTGTTCATCTTCCCCATGCCGTGAATCCCGCTCCAACAGGGGCCTATTGATTCGGTGATTCTAAGAGGCTAGGGGGAGGGGCTCCAAAATCGTTTTAAAAAGACCCCAAGCAAAGGGATACTCTCCTTCGGATGGAGAGAACGGAAAGACCCAAACACCATTACCAATCCTCAACCATTCGACAACCACCAATCCCAAACACCACCACCGCGAGCATCCATCGCCATCACCACTACCGACATAGCCTCCAACCACCAATACCGAAGGAAACCAAGCCCCAACCCAGATCCAAAAACCCCTAACCCGAGAATCTCGAGCCTAATCTCAGACCCAAATCTCCATCAACTTGCAAAAAACGAGAAAGCAAACCAAACCACAACAACCACAAAGAAAATCACAACCAGATTTAAAAACAAAAACAAAAAAGGAGGGAAAAGCTTTCGGAGATAGTCAGATCTGTGAAGTTGGGAGTGTTTTCGGGCTAAACTGGGGCTCAGATCGGAATAAAGGAGGGTGAGTGAAGTGTTTTAAGGCGTCGGGAAGATCATTGGCGACCGACGTACGGCGGAGTGCGGGGGCCTGCAATCGTCTAGAGAAGAAGAGGTTGGGAGGATTTTGAGTTTTTTTTTTGGAAGAAATAGAAGGAAAACGAGTTTAAAAAAAAAGGGGGGGTCGCCTTTATAGTTGAGGAAAAGAGAAGAATAAAGGAGGATCCGCGTGTGGACTCGACCCAACCAAGGTCCGTGAACTCGCCTGCTCAAGGAGTTCGCCCGCCCGAGAAGAGAGAAAATCCCGCGGATTCGCCCGAGTTGGCCCGCCCTAGAAGAGAGAAGATCCTGCTGACTCGCCCGAGTGCTCACCCGCCCGAGAAGAAAGAAAATCCCGCGGACTCGCCCAAGTGCTCGCTCGCTCGAAAAGAGGGAAGATTCCGAGTGCTCGCCCGAGTGCTCGCTCACCCTAAAGGGAAGATTAAGGAGCTCGCCTGCCCGAAGAGAAATAGTATCCACGTGTCGCTCCCACTCAACGCGACTGAGATCTAGTCACTCGCCCACTCAAGGAGTTCGCTCGTCCGAGAAGAAGGAACCCGCGCGTTCGCCTGTTCGAGGAACTCGCCCGCCCGAGGAGGGTATATTTCCTTTTTCATTTTATTTATTCATTCATGTGTTTCATAGAAATATTTGTTTAGGTATTTTTAGTTTATTATCATGGCAAAAATAATAAGTAAATAAATAAATAGAATAATATAATAAACAAATATATAATAAAATGAAATAAGTATGAAATCCCGATGTAAGTCTTCGTAGAACTCGCAAGTAGCGATTCTTCGAAAAACTTTAGGTGAGAGGAATTATACCGAATGTTACCAGAGTATTGGGATATTCAATATTATTTCTCAATATTCAATTTCATGCTTATTTTTAAAAGATATATATAATAATAAAAATACAAAAGAAATAACAAATCAATAAAAATAAGAAAATAAAATGAAATTCTTCCGAGTATGGGATGTCATGAAACTCACAAGTAGTGATTTCTTGACTGATCCCTAGGTGAGAGAAATTAGCTAAATGTTACCAGAGTATTGGGATATTTAGTTAAGCTTTTCAATATTAAGAGTTTCTTTAATAAAAATCAAAATATAAAATTTCTTTTCCATGTACATCATGTACTACATGCTTGCATCATATGCTTATATATTAATTGAAAATAAAATGAAATTCTTCCGAGGATGGGATGTCATGAAACTCACAAGTAGTGATTTCTTGACTGATCCTTAGGTGAGAGGAATTAGCTAAATGTTACCAGAGTATTGGGATATTTAGTTAAATTTTTCAATATCGAGAATTTCATATAAAAAATCAAAATAAAGGCCTTTTTATAAATCTATACGCATCATGTTTCCTTTATCAATGTCACATGCATCCTTAATCAATTATACAAATAACATGAGCTCCATCGAAGATGAGATTCTATGGAACTCACAAGTAGTGATTCTTAAGAAATCTATAGGTGAGGAAAATTATTTCAAATGTTACCAGAGTATTGGGATATCTAATTTAATTTTTCAATAAATGGTGTTCATGTTAATTTTCATAATGAAATCTTTTAAAACGTTTATAACAGTAATTTTTCGAGCAAATGCATGAATTTTCCATATATAATAAATTAATTAAACTCCAGCCAAGACTATTTTGGTTAAAATTAAAGGATACCGTGTGGTTAGTATGGTACCGTTTTTTAACGGGTGTCGTGGGGGTGCTAATCCTTCCCCATGCGTAACCGTACCCCCGAACCCTAACTTTTGTTTTCGCAGACTAAAAAATTATCTTTTTAATAAAACTTAATTAATTTTGAGATTTTGTTAAGAAGATAAATATTCTAGGTGACCAATCACACATAGTCAAAAAGATTGGTGGCGACTCCCTTTGTTTTTTAAATGTTTTTCAAAATCGTCGAGCGCAAAGCCATTACGACAGATTGGCGACTCCACTGGGGAGAGCTTTTTTGAGGGTCAAGCCATTGAATAATCATATGGTATCTTAAATTTTAATTTGATAGTCTTGGTTGGCATATAAATTTAATCTTCCTTTAAAAAAAAAGAAAAGAAAAAAAGGTAAAAGTGAAATAAAAATAAATTCTACATAGAACTCAAAATAAATAAATAAATAAAAAATTCATTTCATCCATTTTTATCATATTGATTCATTACATTCTTTGTGTATGAAGATGTTGTTGAATAAATAAAATAGAACTCATTTACTGTTGCATACATCAATGCATTCACATGCATGAGCCCTACACTCAAGTTCCGTCCTCTTTAGGAGGGGGTAAAGTAGCTATGCTCTTGTGAGGTAATCACCTCCGCAATGGCAAGTGAAATACTCCCACTCAGATCTGTTCCTTACTAGTCCAGTGTGGACGACAGTATGGAATGATTTGGGAACTTTTTAGATATGTGAAACCTTAAACCAGCATATAATGTGTTGTGTGGAGACCAACCTAAGTTAGAGCCATTCCTTCCCTTTTATGAGAGTGACCCTTGATAGGACATAAATAAACATCACATCCTTTATCTGCCTTTTTATTTCTTTGTTCATATTTTATACACATACTGATTTGTATTTGTTTTCTTGTTCTTTTTGCATGAATTTTCTTGCATCGCATAGTCACATAAGGGGGTATTTTAACCATGACTCTCTTCAACGAGGAACTTTTCACTGAATCCATAGAAAGGCTAGCTTGTTCGTCATCTGTGAATGTTCCATGTGATTCCTACCGGGAGGTACAAATTTGGTCTGAAAAGATTCAACAAGTAAAAGGGGATTGCTTGACTAGGAATTTCATGACCTTGCTCCCACAAGAAGTGAGTCTGAACCTCCAGCAAAATAACCTAATAAATTTAGCCAACTTATGGGATCAAATCAGTGAAGGAGAGAAGAGGAATTTCCATGAAAAGTACGACCAAATTGAGTCCTTGATTGCTGTAAAAGTTGAAGAACCAGTGATCAGAGCTGCTATTCAGTTTTGGGACCCCTCCCATAGGTGCTTCTCTTTCAATGGAATGGACTTGACACCCACAGTAAAGGAGTACTCCATCCTGTTAGGTATTGACTTGAAAAGTCCTGACAAAATATATGTTCGAAAGCCAAAATTCAGATACCGCAAAAAGTTAGCCAAGCTTATGGGAGTTAGACCGGAAGACATAGACTCCCATAAAAAGGAGAAGGGATCTAATATCTGTATGCCCTGGGATTTTCTTCATGAATTCATCAAGGGACATCTTAGTGACTAGCAAGGGTTGGCGGGTTTTGCTTTGGCGATCTATGGTTTGGTTATCTTTCCGATGGTGTTAGGGCACCTTGAAGTAGCAGTGATAGATTTTTTGAGCAAATTGAGAATAATGGGAACCGATCACCTGCCATACTAGCTGAAACCTTCAGGTCATTGAATTATTGTAGAAGGAACAAAGAAGGGCGATTTGTGGGATGTGCATAGTTACTGCATGTTTGGGCTAAAAGTCACTTTAAATGTGTGGAAAAGGTTTTCAAGAGAACTTTCCTACATCATTGTACTCCGATTAAAGAGTTTTGCAACAGTAAGTGGCCAAAACCGAAGAGTAAGGAAGAATGGGTGGATTTTTTGCAGAGACTTGAAGAAAAACAGATTGTATGGATGACGCCTTGGATGCCTCATGTACCGGTCTTGTATCGATGTGGAGAAGAATCATGGGTGCAACTTCTAGGACCATGGGGAGTGGTAAGCTACGCACCACTCATGGTACTGAGACAGTTTGGAGCTAAACAATTCATTCCACTAACACATGGGCTTAGAGATTTGGAGTTTTCTTATGGTGAGCCCAAGGCAATGAAAAAGGGCGAGCAAGTGGTTCGATCATGGAAGCAAGCACGAAGAATCAACCTTGGGTCTCTCTCTGATAGAGCTACCCCGGAATACTTGGTGTGGAGAACAAAGCAAATGAGGGAGGTAGTTTTTCTCCCAAGTGAATGCAGCATGCCTTTAGAACCGAAAGTAGAAGTATCCGAGGTTGAAATCGCTAGGTAGCAGTTCAAGATAGATGAGGAAAGATGGAAGCAAGAGAATTTGAGGCTTCAGAAAGAGATGGAACAGCTCAGGTATGAGGTAGAAATACGAGAAGCCAAGCTTAAGAAGGTCCAAGAAGAACACAACGTCACCAGCAAGGATCTCAAAAATCTGCACCTAGAGAACAAGAAGTTGAGATCCGAAACAAGGGTCGGAGGAATTATGCAAACTTCAAATGAAAGGAAAAGAGCATTAGAAGACTTGCACAAAAGGGTTGAACACTGGGCACGCAAAGCGAAGAAAAGTGAAGAAGAAGTTGTCTATTTGTCCCAAGAACGACAAAATTGGGAAGGCATGTACTCAGCAAGTGCAAAGAAGTTAGCCCAATGTCAGAAAGAAAATGAGGAACTAAGGGAGAAGTTGAAAAAAAGGAAAGCAATTCGAGGTAGATAATGAAAAAGCTACACTGCAACAAAAGGTTCAAATGTTAGAAGAGCAGCTACAAGAACATAAGAACCACATTAAAGTGATAATAGAAGATAGGGAACAAAGTGAAAACAACTGGAGCTATGGATATGACTTGGTGCAAGATGCAAGCATGACATGGAGAGTGGAAAGTCTGGGGAGACAGCAATATATAGAGCACTTGGCCACTCAAGTTTGCAAGGCCATGACAAAGGCAAGGGAGATGGTTGAAAAAGCCGAAGCTTTGAGACAAGAAGTCCTCCCAACAGAAAAATACGGGAAAAGGCTTCTGAACTTTTTGGATGAAGCTAAGGATCAATATCAGCAAGTTAGTCGTTTTTATGGATTTAATCGGAACATGATCGGAATGTAACAAGTGACCTCTTGAATGAATGAAAGTTCCTTTTTGTCGAAATTGTTACGGTTTAAATATCCTTCAAAGTGTAATTCATTTAGCATCACATTAATTCATCACATTCATTCATTTCTTCATATAGTTTAAATAAAACATAATATTTCAAAGATTGCATCATGTAGTAATTACTTCCTTAATTGTGGTAATCAAGATTCAAGGGTAGCTTCAAAATTCAAGATTCCAGCCCAAATTCCCAAACACTCATACAATACCCGGTCACATTCAAGAGCGATGGAGGAAGAACATGATAATAGAATGGATAGAATGGAAAAAGCACAAGAAGAAATTCGAGGTCAGTTAGCCGCTTTAATAGAACTGATGACAAGGACGAACCGAGAAAAGGAAGTAGCTAGAGAAACACCTAACTCAGGGACTGATCAGCCTCAAGGAGATGACAACCCTCAATACCCTCCGGGGTTTACCCCTTTTTATGCCCAACCTTCATAAGGCATACCTCCACCTCCACCTCCACCACAGCCTATAGGCAGTTACGCCTTCATGTATCTAGGAGCACCGAGCGCCTCAGCACAACCTCATATCACAGTGCCTATACCTCCCGCTCAAGGGACAAGACCCGTGGATCCAATTCAAGTCCCTAACTTAGATGATCCGAAAGAGTAAGAAAAATTAAGGGGCAGCGTGTCAGAGATAAAAGGCGATTCAGACTCTAAAAAGTTCAGCATTATAGAGGAAAGGTTAAGGACCATAAGGGCAGTGATTTCTACGGGTCAGTGGATGCAATGGGATTGTGTTTAGTTTCAGATGTGGTAATCCCTCCTAAGTTTAAAACTCCTGAGTTCGAGAAGTATGATGGGACCAAATGCCCTATTACTCATGTGACAATGTACTATCGTAAAATGGCTGCTTATTATCACGATGACAAGCTGTTGATGCACGTGTTCCAAGACAGCCTCACCGGGTCTGCTGCTAGGTGGTATGTGCAGTTAGATCGTACACGCATCCACAATTGGAGTGACCTAGCTAGAGCATTTATCACTCAGTATGAGCATGTTACAGATATGGCCCCAGACAGGTTGTCTATGCAAAACATAGAAAAGAAAGCCAATGAGAGCTTCAAGTAGTATGCTCAGCGTTGGAGAGACTCGATAGCACAAGTCCAGCCGCCTTTGACTGAAAAGGAAATTACAGTGCTATTTGTCAACACGCTGAAAGCACCATATTATGAGCGCATGATAGGGAATGCAACGAAGAATTTCGCTGACATGGTCATCACCGGTGAAATAATTGAAAATGCAATTAAGAGCGGGAAGTTGGAAGGCAGTGATTCAAAGAAAGGTGGGTTATCCAAGAAGAAAGAAGTTGAAACCCAAGCAGTCACCCATACAACACCTCGGCATAGAGGACATGCGCCATATTTACCCCGGTTTTAGCCACAGCCTCAACCGTACTCAAATTACCAACCCTGTTTCCCGACCATAAACAATGTCTCGTACACTCCCTGCCAAAATTCATTCCAACCACATATGTTTCAACCAAATCTTCGCCCTCCAGCACCTTACTATACACCAACGCCTACAACCCAGCCCTACCAACTGAATAGTAACCTAACTGCTAACCAAAGGCCTCCCCGAAGAAGTATTGAAAGGCCTCCTATTGATCCTATCCCCATGTCGTACACAGACTTATTCCCACAACTGGTGAAAGGTCACATGATCACACCTCTTTACATGGAGCTAATGAGACCACCTTTTCCAAGATGGTATGACCCTAATGCTCGATGTGACTATCATAATGGATACCCAGGTCATTCAACGGAGAATTGCACAGCTCTAAAGTATAAGGTGCAAGATCTAGTCAAGTTCCAAGGAGGTGGAGCCCAGTATCAATGCTAACCCACTACCAAGCCACAGTGGAGGATCAATTAGTGCAGTTGAAGTTCGAGGGAAGTGTTGCGTAAAGAAACACATGGAGGAGGTTAAGACTCCAATGAGCCCAGTATTCGATGTTCTAACCAAGGCCAAGATGGTTCAGCCTGCACCGTTAGAGTCGAAAGTCCATCAAGATGAATTCGACCTAGATCAAATTTGTGAATATCATACGAGATCTGTGGGCCATTCTATCCAAAACTGTCATCAATTTCGACAAGTGGTCCAATCAATGATGGATTCATTCTTAATAGAGTTCCATACGAAGGAAGAGGAAGATGTAGTGAGTACTGCTTCAGGTGAATCTTCAGAAGATGATTATCCATGGGGAAAGCCAATGACAGTGTTTTACAAGGAAAAGCCCAGTCCCAAAAAGGAAGAATCTAGCTTTGTCACTCCTCCGACCATGACAATCAAAGTTCTAAGTTCTTTCCCTTACAAGAGTAATAAAGCTGTCCCTTGGAAATATGAGTTCAAAGCAGTGATTGAAGGATCAGGCGACGTGGGCTCAGACAAGTCAGCTTTTCTAGATAATGTAAACATAAGTGGGGTAGGAGGAATTACACAAAGCGGAAGGTGCTACACACCAGAAATGCTAGAGAAGGCCCGAAAAGGAAAAGCAAAAGAAGGAGAGGAGGATTGTCAGATGGAAAAGGGAGAAGAGCAAGTCTTGCTTTCCAAAGACCAAGAGGAAAAACTGCAAAAGCCAGTGTCAGAAGGGGATGCAAGGGAGTTTTTAAAGTTGATCAAGCACAGCGAATACAGTGTAGTCGAGCAACTGAATAAGATGCCTGCTCAGATTTCACTATTATCTTTGCTACTGAATTCAGAATCACACCGGAATGCCTTAATAAAGGTGCTAAATCAAGCCTATGTGCCTCATAACATTCCAGTTGACACTATGGACCAATTAGCGGGGAATATCACAACGACAAACTTCATATCTTTCACCGATGATGAAATTCTGCCGGAAGGGCGAAGGAGTATTAAGGCCTTGAACATCACTACAAGCTGCAAGGGTCACACAATTGCCAAGGTTTTGATTAACAATGGCTCATCGATCAACGTCATGCCTATGGCCATGCTAAAAAAGATGTCTGTTGACCTGTCTTACATACAACCGAGTAACATGATTGTGAGGGCTTTTGATGGTTCTATAAGGAATGTTGTAGGTGATATTGAAATTCCAATTGAAATTGGGCCGGTTACTTTCAATATCCAATTTCAAGTAATGGATATTTATCCGTCATACAGTTTCTTACTGGGGAGACCATGGATCCATACGGCGGGCGCTATTCCTTCGTCATTGCACCAAAAGGTGAAGCTTGTCGTTGGTGATAAACAAGTATCTGTTTCTGGAGAAGAAGACTTCTTGATCACCAAACCTATGTCTATACCCTACATTGAGGCAGTCGGGGAAGCGTTTGAGTGTTCTTTCAGGGCCTTTGAGATAGTGAATGCAACATATGTGAGAGAAGGATCAAGAATACCCACCCCTCGGTTGTCAACCACTACCAAGATGATTGTTAAACAGACACTACAAAAGGGCTGGCATGTCGGAAGAGGTTTGGGGAGAAATCTCCAAGGACAAAGGAAACCTGTAAAGATCGTGGAGAACAAAGACAGGTTTGGCCTCGGATACAAGGCCACTAATTCTGAGAGGAGAAAGATCCTGGAAGAAAGAAGGAAGAGAAGAGTAGCCCGCCTTCGAGGTTACGAAGAAGAATCAGAGAAGATGGTGATCCCGTACCTCTATGACACTTTTCGCTTTGGCAGATGTTATGACCCCGATTTATTAAAGGCAGTGGAAGGGAAACTTATGAAAGGATCCTCTCGTGGGTTCCTAGTATAAATGGTGTATGGAGAGATGGAAACTTTTGTTATAGAAATGATCATGTTGTTGGGGCGTAGAGCTGAAAGATTGAATTGTTGAAAGAATACCTTCTATCTTTTTTGTTTTTCCTTTTGTAATGTAGTAAGGTAGACAATCAACATCTCGGTCTAGAGAACTCTAGAAGATTCTTTTGTAAACTTGATCTTCATCATCATTTCAATAAATTAACAAGTTCAATGCATTTCGAGTACTTTCTTTTCATCCATCATCATTTCTATAATTGTTCTCTCTTTTCATTCACTACCATTGGCATGAACAACCAACCATATCTGTCAAAATTTTTTACTTTTTCAGGAAAATGAATAATGAATGTGAAGATAACCACAACAGCTATCCGGGGTTTGATTTTAAAAATTCTATGAATGTTGGTGAACTCGATAACAATGTGGATTCAGACGATGATGCTTTGTCTCCAGATCTATTGAAAATAATTGAGCAAGAGAAAAAACCAAATGAACCCCACAAGGAAGTTATTGATGTGGTCAACTTAGGGGATGATGAGAATGTCAAAGAAGTCAAAGTAGGTACAACACTTCCATTGGTTAAGAGGCAAAGACTAGAGGAATTGCTTCGTGAATATCTGGATGTTTTTACTTGGTCTTATCAAGACATGCTCGGGTTAAACACTGACGTCGTGGAGCACCGTCTGCCTTTGAAAACAGAATGTAAGCTTGCACAACAGAAGCTTAGGCATATGAAACCCGAGATGTTGTTGAAGGTGAAGGAAGAAGTAAAAAAGCAATTCGATGCAGGGTTCTTAAAGGTAGCCAAGTATCCGGAATGGGTGGCTAACATAGTTCTAGTACCGAAAAAAGATGGGAAAGTAAGGATGTGTGTGGATTTTCGGGACCTAAACCGAGCTAGCCCTAAGGATAATTTCCCGTTGCCTCATATCGATACCCTGGTGGATAATACAGCCCAACACTACATGTTTTTGTTCATGGATGGTTTCTCAGGCTACAATCAGATTAAAATGGCCGAGGATGACATGGAGAAAACCAGTTTTGTGATAGTTTGGGGCACATTTTGCTACAAAGTTATGCCTTTCGGTCTAAAGAATGCCGGGGCCACCTACCAAAGGGCAATGGTAACCCTCTTTCATGACATGATGCATAAGGAGATAGAGGTGTATATGGACGACATGATTGCCAATTCCCGGGGAGAAGAGAATCATGTAGCCAACCTCCGAAAGCTGTTCGAAAGGCTACGGAAGTTTCAGTTCAAGTTGAATCCTGCCAAATGCACTTTTGGTGTTAAATCGGGAAAGTTGTTGGGGTTTGTAGTAAGTGAAAAGGGGATCGAAGTGGACCTGGATAAGATCAGCGCAATACAAAATCTGTCGCCTCCATGGACACAGAAGGAAGTAAGAGGCTTTTTGGCAAGATTGAATTATATTTTTCGTTTCATCTCGCAACTTACGCTTAAATGCGATCCTATTTTTAAGTTGCTTCGGAAATAAGATCCGGGTGAATGGAATGAGGCATGCCAAGAGGCTTTTGAAAAAGTGAAAGGATACTTGTCAAATCCACCTGTTCTAGTACCACTGGTTACTGGAAGGCCCTTGTTGCTATAAATGACTGTTAATGAACACTCAATGGGATGTGTACTGGACAACATGATGACACAGGCAAGAAAGAACGGGCTATTTATTACTTGAGCAAGAAATTCACTGATTACGAGGTCAAGTAGACTACAATAGAAAAAATGTGTTGTGCATTGGCTTGGGTTGCTCGTAGATTGAGGCAATATATGTTGTATCATTCAACTTGGCTAATAGCTAGATTGGATCCCCTCAAGTACATCTTTGAGAAACCATCATTGTCAGGAAGACTAGCTAGGTGGCAAGTTATGCTATCTGAATATGACATCATCTACGTATCTCAAAAAGCAATCAAAGGTGGGGCAATAGCTGACTTCCTTGCAGACCGTGCCACTGATGAGTATGAGCCTATCAGGCTAGATGTTTCAGATGAAGATATAATGTTTGTCTTTCAAGCGGAGAAGGAAGAGCCCAACAATAGACCTTGGAGAATGTTCTTCGATGGCGCATCCAATGCCTTAGGACATGGAATAGGGGCAGTTTTAATATCTCTAAATGAAAAATATTACCCGTCCACGGCCAGGTTAAATTTCAACTGCACTAATAACATGGCTGAATATGAAGCTTGTGCAATGGGCTTAGAAGCTGCAATTGAGAGGATAATCAAGAACTTGGAAGTTTATGAAGATTCAGCACTAGTTATCTATCAGTTACGAGGTGAATGGGAAACGAGGGATCAGAAGTTAATTCAAAACCAGAAGTACATAGCTGACCTTGTACAACAATTCGATGACATCATCTTTCAACACTTATCTCGAAAAGAAAACCAGGTCGCTGATGCCTTGGTAACACTAGCTGCAATGTTTAAAATGAAAGCAGAAGCAGAGGTCTCACATATCAAGCTATGCATGAGAGACTCTCCGGTCCATTGTTCTAGTATTGAAGAGGAAACAGACAGACAACCTAAGTATTATGACATCATGCGATACCTCAAGAGTCAACAATACCCGGAGCCTGCATCGAAGAATGACAAAAAGATCCTCAGAAGACTAGCAATGGGTTTCCTTGTTGATGGAGACATGTTATATAAAAGAGTTCGAGATCAGATGTTGTTGAGATGTGTTAATACGTCTGAAGCCAAAAGGATTCTTGAAGAGGTACATGATGGAGTTTGTGGGTCACATACAAATGGTCATTTCATGACTAGACAGATTATGAGGGCATGCTATTATTGGACTACACTAGAAAGAGATTGCATAGATTATGCTAGAAAATGCCACAAGTGTCAAATATATGCTGACAAGATTCAAGTTCCCCCGACATCACTGAACGTCATGGCACACCGTGGCCTTTTTCTATGTGGGGAATGGATGTGATTAGGCCCATCTCTCCCAAGGCATTAAATGGGCACAGATTCATTTTTGTGATGATAGATTACTTTACAAAATGGGTTGAAGCTGCCTCTTATGCGAATGTGACTACGTCTACTATTTGTAAATTTCTAAAGAAGGAGATAATATGTCGGTACGGGCTCCCAGAAAGGATCATATCAGACAATGCCCTCAACTTTAACAATGACATGATGAAGGAAGTATGTGCACAGTTCAGGATCAAACACCACAACTCGGCCCCGTATCACCCAAAGATGAACAGAGTTGTTGAGGCCGCTAACAAGAATATCAAAAGGATTGTGGGAGAAATGACAAGCACATACAAAGACTGGCACGAGAAGCTACCATTTGCTTAGCATGCTTATAGAACATCAGTGCGTACTTCTACTGGGGCAACTCCTTTTTCTCTGGTTTACGGCATGGAAGCGGTGTTGCCTATTAAAGTTGAAATCCCCTCCCTAAGAGTCTTAATGGAATTAGACTTGGACGAGGCTGAATGGGTTCGGAGTCGCTTTGAACAATTGAATCTTATAGAAGAGAAAAGGCTTACAGCACTATGTCATGGTCAGATGTACCAGAAGAGAATGATGCGGGCACATGATAAAAAGGTTCGGCCCAGACATTTTCGTAAAGGGGAATTGGTGTTGAAGAAGATCCTCCCAAATCACCACTATAATCGAGGCAAATGGACACCAAATTGGGAAGGACCATATGTGGTGAAAAGAGCGTTCTCAGGCGGAGCGTTGATCTTGACAGAGATGGATGGGAATGATCTACCTAATCCGATAAATTCCGATGCTGTGAAGAAATACTATGCTTGAAGAAAAAAAAGGGAAGAAAAAAGAAAAGAAAAAAGAAAAAAAAGAAAAGAAAAAGAAAAAAGAAAAAAAAGAAGAGAAAAAGAAGAAAAAGAAAAAAAGAAAGAAAAAAGAAAAGGAAAATGAAAGGAGAATTCAAACTGAAAACCCAAAAAAGGCAGTTGGATTAAAGGAGGATATCTAAGTTGAAAACTTGAAAAGGCGGCTTAGATACGAAAAGATCAACACCTGAAGATTGAAATCATGTGGAGCATGGCATCAGCCGGATGAACTCAATGAGACAGGGGGCATCAACGGATTAGTTTTTTTCGAAGAAAGTACCGGTTTGGTTCCGGAAGGGTTATCTAGACATTCATTATTTGTTTTGGTCACCATTCTTTAAAATTCACCACTTGACCCTTGTGGCATTCGCTACACAGCTGTACTTTTGTTGTCATTGTCTCTTGTCAGTCCAATAACAAGTGCTTTTCTTCTAAAATTGGTTGTTCTTTTAGTCATTCTACAACTAACCGATAAAGTGCAAGAATGCATGGCGTTTGTTAACCAAATTGAAAGGAAGATGATGATTAAAATGATAATCTACCTGCTAACATTACTAAAGAAAAACAAAAAAAGGAAGAAAGAAAAAGGAGGGGAGAAATGCGGAAAAGAGAGAAATAAGGGAATGAAACAATGGAAATTGAAAATTGTGACAAGTACATGTTGTGAACCAACTCCGATTCAAAATTGGTGACAATTATTTTGTGAAGCACGGGTGAAAAGATTAAAGGACACAAAAGGGACAGTTCTGAGAACTTGATTACCACAATAGGAATTGCATGATTTTGTCAATAACATGCATTCGTATCTCATTCATATTTTAAGAGTTTAAGCATAACATTTCAAAAAAGAAAAAAAAAAGAAGAGGAATTTTAAAGTTTCATTACCTCTGCTGCAAGAGGAGCACATTTAAAAAAGGAAAAGAAAAGAAAAAGGAGAATTTCAAGTCTCATCGCCTTGGTTGCAAGAGGAGCACATTTTCAGAAAAAGAATTTAAAGTCTCATCGCCTCTGCTGCAAGAGGAGCATTTCAGAAAAAGAATTTAAAGTTTCATTGCCTCTGCTGCAAGAGGAGCACATTTTCAAGAAGAATTTAAAGTCTCATCGCCTCTGCTGCAAAAGGAGCACATTTCCAGAAAAAGAATTTAAAGTTTCATCGCCTCTGCTGCAAGAGGAGCACATTTTCAGGAAGAATTTAAAGTTCTATCGCATCTGCTACAAGAGGAGCACATTTCCAGAAAAAGAATTTAAAGTTTCATCGCCTCTGCTGCAAGAGGAGCACATCTCCAGAAAAAGAATTTAAAGTTTCATCACCTCTGCTGCAAGAGGAGCACATTTTCAGGAAGAATTTAAAGTCTCATCGCCTCTGGTGCAAGAGGAGCACATTTCCAAAACAAGAATTTAACGTTTCATCGCCTCTGCTGCAAGAGGAACACATTTTCAGGAAGAATTTAAAGTTCCATCGCCTTTGCTGCAAGAGAAGCACATTTCCAGAAAAAGAATTTAAAGTTTCATTGCCTCTGCTGCAAGAGGAGCACATTTTCAGAAAAAGAATTTAAAATTTCAATGCCTCTACTGCAAGAGGAGCACATTTCCAGAAAAAGAATTTAAAGTCTCATCGCCTCTGCTGCAAAAGGAGCACATTTTCAGAAAAAGAATTTAAAGTTTCATCGCCTTTACTGCAAGAGGAGCACATTTTCAGGAAGAATTTAAAGTCTCATCGCCTCTGCTGTAAGAGGAGCACATTTCCAGAAAAAGAATTTAAAGTTTCATCGCCTCTGCTGCAAGAGGAGCACATTTTCAAGAAGAATTTAAAGTTCCATCACCTCTGCTGCAAGAGGAGCACATTTCCAGAAAAAGAATTTAAAGTCTCATCGCCTCTGCTGCAAGAGGAGCACATTTCCAGAAAAAGAATTTAAAGTCTCATCGCCTCTGCTACAAGAGGAGCACATTTCCAGAAAAAGAATTTAAAGTTTCATCGCTTCTGCTGCAAGAGAAGCACATTTTCAGGAAGAATTTAAAGTTCCATCGCCTCTGTTGCAAGAGGAGCACATTTCCAGAAAAAGAATTTAAAAGTTTCATCACCTCTGCTGCAAGAGGAGCACATTTCAGAAAAAAAGAATTTAAAATTTCATTGTCTCTACTGCAAGAGGAGCACATTTCAGAAAAAAGAATTTAAAGTTTCATTGCCTCTGCTGCAAGAGGAGCACATTTCAGAAAAAGAATTTAAAGTTTCATCGCCTCATCGCCTCTGCTGCAAGAGGAGCACACTTTCAGGAAGAATTTAAAGTTCCATCGCCTCTGCCGTAAGAGGAGCACATTTCAAAAAAAAAAGATTAGGTCTTGAGTTGGACAAAATTGTTGTCTATTGTCTTTGCTTTATTCCTGATCCTCAGCAATGAGCAAAGAAGGGCAGCTGTAGACACCGAATTTTGTCCAAATCAATAGGAGTGCATTCGATTAGGCTTTCAAAATCCGAAATGAAACGTTGGGCATCCAAGCCCAGTAAAGTGGGCCTGATTTGATTTTGTTATTTGTGTTATTTGTTTGTTTTATTTTTATTTCTATTATTTGTTTTTATTATTATTATTTTATATATTTTGTTTCTTATTTGGTTTTATTATTATTATTATTATTATTATTATTATTATTATTATTATTACTAGCAGCCCCTTTTCCCATCACATTAAATGCTTCAAATCTACCAAATACACCAGCTAGATTCACTGCCCAGCCGCCGGTCCTCTAACCCTTCTCCCCTGTCTCGAGCCTCACCCATTGTTCATCTTCCCCATGCCGTGAATCCCGCTTCAACAGGGGCCTATTGATTCGGTGATTCTGAAAGGCTAGGGGGAGGGGCTCCAAAATCGTTTTAAAAAGACCCCAAGCAAAGGGATACTCTCCTTCAGATGGAGAGAACGGAGAGACCCAAACACCATTAACAATCCTCAACCATTCGACAACCACTAATCCCAAACACCACCACCACGAGCATCCATCGCCGTCACCACTACCGACATAACCTCCAACCACCAATACCGAAGGAAACCAAGCCCCAACCCATGTCCAGAAACCCCTAACCCGAGAATCTTGAGCCTAATCTCAGACCCAAATCTCCATCAACCTACAAAAAACAAGAAAGCAAACCAAACCACAGCAACCACAAAGAAAATCACAACCAGATTTAAAAACAAAAACAAAAACAAAAAAGGAGGGAAAAGCTTTCGGAGATAGTCAGATCTGTGAAGTTGGGAGTGTTTTTGGGCTAAACTGGGGCTCGGATCGAAATAAAGGAGGGTGAGTGAAGTGTTTTAAGGCGTCAGGAAGATCATTGGTGACCGGCATACGGCGAAGTGCGGCAACCGGCAATCGTCTGGAGAAGAAGAGGCTGGGAGGATTTTGAGTTTTTTTCGAGTTTTTTTTTGGGAAGAAATAGAAGGAAAACGAGTTTTAAAAAAAAAGAGGGGGTCGCCTTTATAGCTGAGGAAAAGAGAAGAATAAAGGAGGATCCGCGTGTGGACTCGACCCAACCAAGGTCCGCGAACTCGCCTGCTCAAGGAGTTCGCCAACCCGAGAAGAGAGAAAATCTCGCGGATTCGCCTGAGTTCGCCCGCCCGAGAAGAGAGAAGATCCCGCTGACTAGCCCGAGTGCTCGCCCGCCCGAGAAGAAAGAAAATCCCGCGGACTCGCCCAAGAGCTCGCTCGCTCGAAAAGAGGGAAGATTCCGAGTGCTCGCTCGCCCGCCCGAAGAGAAACAGTATCCACATGTCGCTCCCACTCGACGCGACTGAGATCTACTCGCTCGCCCACTCAAGGAGTTCACCCGTCCGAGAAGAAGGAACCCGCGCATTCGCCTGTTCGAGGAACTCGCCCACCCGAGGAGGGTATATTTCCTTTTTCGTTTTATTTATTCATTCATGCGTTTCATAAAAATATTTGTTTAGATATTTTTAGTTTATTATCATGGCAAAAATAATAAGTAAATAAATAAATAGAATAATATAATAAACAAATATATAATAAAGTGAAATAAGTATGAAATCCCAATGATAAGTCTTCATAGAACTCGCAAGTAGCGATTCTTCGAAAAACTTTAGGTGAGGAATTATACCGAATGTTACCAGAGTATTAGGATATTCGATATTATTTCTCAATATTCAATTTCATGCTTATTTTTAAAAGATATATATAATAATAAAAATACAAAAGAAATAACAAATCAATAAAAATAAGAAAATAAAATGAAATTCTTCCTAGTATGGGATGTCATGAAACTCACAAGTAGTGATTTCTTGACTGATCCCTAGGTGAGAGGAATTAGCTAAATGTTACCAGAGTATTGGGATATTTAGTTAAGTTTTTCAATATTAAGAGTTTCATTAATAAAAATCAAAATATAAAATTTCTTTTCCATGTACATCATGTACTATATGCTTGCATCATATGCTTATATATTAATTGAAAATAAAATGAAATTCTTCCGAGGATGGGATGTCATGAAACTTACAAGTAGTGATTTTTTGACTGATCCTTAGGTGAGAGGAATCAGCTAAATGTTACCAGAGTATTCGGATATTTAGTTAAATTTTTCAATATCGAGAATTTCATATAAAAAATCAAAATAAAGGCCTTTTTATAAATCTATACGCATCATGTTTCCTTTATCAATGTCACATGCATTCTTAATCAATTATACAAATAACATGAGCTCCACCGAAGATGAGATTCTATAGAACTCACAAGTAGTAATTCTTAAGAAATCTCTAGGTAAGGAAAATTATTTCAAATGTTACCAGAGTATTGGGATATCTAATTTAATTTTTCAATAAATGGTGTTCATGTTAATTTTCATAATGAAATCTTTTAAAACGTTTATAACAGTAATTTTTCGAGCAGATGCATGAATTTTCCATATATAATAAATGAATTAAACTCTAGCCAAGACTATTTTGGTTAAAATTAAAGGATACCGTGTGGTTAGTATGGTACCGTTTTTTAACGGGCGTCGTGGGGGTGCTAATCTTTCCCCATGCATAACCGTACCCCCGAACCCTAACTTTTGTTTTCGCAGACTAAAAAATTATCTTTTTAATAAAACTTAATTAATTTTGAGATTTTGTTAAGAAGATAAATATTCTAGGTGACCAATCACACCTAGTCAAAAAGATTGTTGGCAACTCCCTTTGTTTTTTAAATGTTTTTCAAAATCGTCGAGCGTGAAGCCGTTACGACAACCGTTCTATATACTCCTTATTTTTTTGACCTTTAGATCATCATTTGAATAATACTACCAGCATACTTCCATTATTCTATTACTCTTAGACCATTACATATCATTTTTCACCATATATTTATATTCCCTAAGATTACTTTATCAATTGGGAGTTATCACTTTCCACTCCTTTTTGTACTATAGATCATTCATACTGTTCATCATCTGTTTTCTCAATTAGTGCCAAGTCGATATAGTTTGGTAACTATCATTTACACATTTTAAATCAATAGTATGTAATTGTCCCAATAGCTTTCACATCTCATGCATCCGCTCTCTCAACATATCTTCGAGCGTTTCCATTATACGCTCAGATATTCACATCAGTACGGAGCGATGCTGTCTATAAATTTGGAATATCAGAGTCTTTTGCTATTTCCTATAAACATATAGCTACTCAGAGATTCTCATCACATATAGGGCTCATTGGAACTTCACATACATTCTCATCATTTTATAATCATATCTCGACTATGGCATTAAAGAATCTAAGAGTTTGATAATGGGAAAGTGATTCCATTTAGACAATCAGTCTTTAATTACTTCCATAGCATCATATCTCTTTTAGATTCTTCATTATTATCTCCAATACTCTTTTCATATTTATTTCATCAAATGCTGCAACTCATTTGCAGACTTTACTATTTACCATCTTTTACCATAATTGAATTAGGAGACAATCATTTTCTCTCCATATCGTCTTTTCATGTAGCATTCTTATTACCTCTTTTATTCTTGTGGTATATTCATTATCACCTTAATTTTAGAATATACCTGAAATTATACTCTTTTGATAATTTAGATTCCATAATGGCATAATCAAATTATAATTTAATCTTCTCATTATTTAACTTCATCCTTGAATCTATTATTATCAATTTAATCACCTCATTATCCATATAAATCCACTATTCCCATCATTTCGAGGTGGTATAAATATATATATATATATATATCCTTTTTCCATTTATATGACTGGCAGTAAAATGTAAATCATTTCTTTACTCCTTTGAGTATAATTACTTTTCCTCTATCGAGTTTGGCTTAATCTTATATTTAGCCATAATCATGTGATAACCACAAAATCAGTTTTAGTTTTAAATTCGGGAACTATTTCATATTCGCGTTCCCTCTTCATCATGTACTTATCCTTTTATTTCATATTCATCTTTTCCTTCATCATTTCGGTCACTTTTCCTCAGTGGTAAAATATTCCACTATTAAACTCTTTTAATCTTTTGTATACTATCTTTACATTTATTCATCCACTGATTTGAACTTATTTAATTTTAAGTCTCCTCTGTAGAGCTGCTAACCCAATAACTCTTCCATAGACTGGCAATAGTATTTAGCTAGACCCAGTACATTTTGTATCTCAATCATTATCTCTTCATCATAGACAGACCCATATCGCTCTGTCATTTGAGATCATATATCTTAGAAAGAGATACTGTCTAGCTAAATCTTCTATTTGCCATACTTAACATATAATTCACTGTCTTTAAGAGTCTGCGAGGTTATACCACTATGCTGTGCCTTAGAATGTATGGTATATCATTATTTTATCCATATATGGATGCCTTGTTCATTAGGCTTATATACCTCATAAGGTATTTCATTAACCTTGTAAACCTCAATAGAAACTCGTAAGAATTTTATCGAGTTCTAAATATTTTCCTATGGACATCATTCTTCATCTTTTATCTGATGATGCCTGATATAAAGACTGGTCGTATAAACTCCTCATATATCTCTGATTAATTTAAATAAGGCATCAATTCCAGACAGATGAATATTCGTTCTTAATAAGAACTTATAAATTAATAGGAATTTAATATCTCATTTAATTCATCCTCAAATCATATCATCTGTATTTCCATCAATTATCCTTATATAAGTGAATTTCATGATTCACAAACTTTTCCAGAGTTATTTCTTAAGCTTTTTGGATTCTTCTATGTTCTCTGATATAAGCTTAGAGATAACTTTCATATTCATAATCGAGTCAATTTTAACCCGATCTCTCCAATCTATATTACTCTGAAAATTTATCGGGAATCACATCTGATACTTTCTTTAATCACACATCTCTTACTGTGTTAGACATTTCATCTCTGTGTCCTATCATTTCACTGTACATCCTTAAGGTAGAGACATTTAATATTTAAATCATTTTAACATCTACTCCGCCTTGATTCACTTATTTCCTCATACTTCACAGCATATCAATCATCTTAATTAGTATGCTGTATCAAGTATAACATTTTAACTAATACATTTTAGAGCTAACCGATTCATTACTTTAATTTACTTTGAAATCATTTTCATTTAATAATTCAGGTTAGCTGTTATCTTCCTCATCTCTTATCTTCACTTACTATTCTTATGCATATTCTCTAATTTCCTATACTTTATACAGTACATCATTCCGTAAAACATAATTCAAAATATTCTGGTTCCATAAATATCCATTTGATACTTAGAAAATAGAATAAAAGTATAGAACCGAAATTAACCGTACTACTATGGATTTCATCATCTATACAGATCTCTTTCTCAATCATCTTCAGTAATCATTTTACTTTTCATCATATCCAACAATCCCGTAATAATATCCCATTAATATACTTTTAATTTAGACCCTTAAAATTAATAACTGAGCTGCTCATCTTGCGACTTCCCTATAACCATTCGGGTCACATCAGTACTTTAAGTGTAGTGAAATTTATAATCGGGATCTTTATACTCATATTATGTCCTTTATACTCTCAATAACTCCATTACTATCAATAGAGTCAAAATCAACTTGGTTTATCACTATTCAAAACATAATCCCACATAGGGGCATTTTGGTCATTTCACATTTATTTCTTTTTCCTCAATATACATTGTAGACACCCTATTTTGTCCGTGATCTTAACTTGTAAAATTAATTAATTAGGTTAGGTGACATAGAATTTTTTTTATTTTAATTTAACATTATATTAGGATAATTAATTAATTTAAAATTAAATTAGGATTTTTATAAATTAGAATTAACACTAAAATTAGGATTTAGGAAGAATTAATGAATAAAATAAGAAAAAAATGAAATAAGAAAATAAAATAAAAATTAATTTTAGGATTAGATAATTAGGATAATTAGATTTTTTAGGATAATTATTTAGATTAATAGAGTTAGATTAAGATTAACATAAGAATAAAATAGATAAAATATAAGATAATTATGAGAATAAGTATAATTGTATTAGGAATCTAATAAGTTTTTGAACTATAAAAAGGGGATTGTCGGCTCTATCATGACCTTTTTTCCTGCTACCTTGCTTTCCCTCATCACTTTCTGCTTGCTGCCATTTGCCCCCTGAGTTATTGTCTCACCAAAGCCACTACTGCACCGCCACTTCGTTGCATTCATCTTCTCCACGGGTTGCCTCTTCATCGTTCACCCGGTTGTTGCCTAGCACCACTACTGCACCGCCTAGCCATTCATTGCTGCTACTGAAATAAGGAAGCCCAAACCGCTGCTCGCTCGGCTCTGCTGTGTCCTATATAAACCGAAACACAGCCCCTTTGCCTCATTAAGCCTGTACACAAACCACCCTCATCACCGTACATCAGCTACTACTTCATTGCTCTGCAAACCATCGCTGTGCACTAGACTACTTGCTGCTCCTGCCCCGAGTCGCACCGTCCGCGCCTTGCCTCATTATCATCGTGTGCCGCTGCTTCACCACCCCTGCACCAATATCACCATCATCACGTGGGGCTAAGCTACAAGTCTCTTGAAACGTGGATATTACAACAAAGAAAGGAGAAGGAAAGAAAGACGAGTACAGGTTTGTATATATGATTAATAAAGTTAACGAATAAATTAATAATTTATATAACATTAAATTGGTAAACATTTAATATATTAACCATTTGACACTAATATTTGACTTGATGTAATTGTTTTAATTGTATAGGATAATATATAATATAGATAAAAATTGGTTTAAATAATTGGCATGATAATTTGATTTGTGATTAAAAATAATTTACGTTAATTAATTAATTTAATAACAATTGAATGGTTTAATATGAATTGGATAATTGTGGATTTATTTGCATGACTTGTATAATATGAATTGATTTACTTTGCATGATTTAATTATTTTGATAATATTTGATTAATATATGTTGAATAAATAATTTGTGTGTTGATATGATTTGTTTAATTTAATTTGTATGATATTTGTATGATATATTTTATGTTTTATATGTTTAGTATGATAGATATTAGATAAATAAATAAAATAATAAAATAAATTAAATTAGAAAAAAATGCAAATAAGAATAAATAGAATAAAGATTGAATAAGGAAACAATAAAATTAGTTATCAAAGATGAATATGGATTATGCCGAGGATGAAACTCCAAGAAAGTCAATAGGTACTCCTTGGAATTTTTAGGTGAAAAGATTCTTCTTGAGTTGAGCTAGATTGATGGAATACTTAAGGAAAATTCTCAAGAAAACATAATTCATGTTCATTTGAAAAATAAAATAATATTAAAATAAAATAATAAATCGAGAATAAAGAATATAAAATAATATTATAATAAGGTAATGGGATAATAATAAAGGAAGTGAGTATGACATATGTCGTTGATGAATTTCTAAGAAAGTCAATTGGTACTCTTTGGAATTTCTAGGTGAGAGGATTCTTCTTGAGTTGAGCCAGATTGATGGGATACTTAAGAAGAATTGTCAATAACCCATATGTCATGTTTATTTTCAAAATATAAAATAATAGAATTAAAATAATACAATAAGAAGAATAAGATTAGAAAATATTTAAAGATAAGAATTCCATAATATACTCAATCAATCCGACGATGGAGTTCGAGAAAGTCGATTGGTACTCCTTGAACATCTTGAAGTGAGGGGAGTTTCTAAGATTTGAGCCAGATTGATGGAATAGTCTTAGAAACTTTCCCAATATTTAATTATCAAAACTAATACAAACATAAAGGCAAATTTAGACTAAACTTAGAACTAAGTGGTACCATTTTAGAATGGGCGTCGTGGGGGTGCTAATCCTTCCCCACACGTAACCGTACTCCCGAACCCTAGATTCTTTGAACGTAGACCATGCCTTATCTTTAGACAAGAGTAGGTGACCAATCACACCTTAGATTTGAATGGTTGGTGGTAACTCCTTGAATTTTAAAGTCTAGCGGGTTAGGTTCATGGACCTAGACGTTATGACATACAAGTAAACCAAGGATCTTATTATCTATGTGCTAATACTATCCTTTCTCATACTACTATCAACAGTTTAAAATTTTTTCGATTTTGACAGAGAAGTCCACTAGGATCCATAATTGGATTATTTTGCATGAAATGCAGCTTTACATCATCAATTTCTTTGTCAAATCAATCAATTCCAACTTCTGTTGGTCAATTTTGACTCCCAGTAAAATTTTGGAAGTAGGGATATTTTGGTCATTTTTGGCAAAACATTTTCTCTCTCCTTAAAATACCTTCAACCAGTGATTTTAAGGTCTATTTAATAATGATATTTCATTCCCCTCCTTTATATCATCACTTTCAGGTCTCAGTTCGATCCGAACAGAAAAGTACTGGTGAGACAGAAAAGTACTGGTGAGGCCATCACCGAGTCCATTTCTGTTCCTTACCAAACCGACCTTCATTTAGATTATAATATCACCATTTCATATAACATTCTTGAGCCGTTTTCCCTTTTTGACATCCTTAACTCATAATTCTCACCCCCTTCTAAACACTTAATTTCAATTGCAATCATTTATTTTCTCTATGTATTCAGACTACACAGTATTACAAGGGATGTTAACCTTTTCAACACATTTTCTTTCCAAAAGTATCGACAGATATCAGGCCAGCCGTGCTCTGATACCATTAAATCTGTCACAGCCTGTGACCCTATTTTTCATCTTTTTCTATACATCTTATTTGGTTGGGCTGTCTGCGATACTTTACTTGTCTTTTTTACATATAAACAATTTCATATAAAATTATAATATGAATTACATCTCCTATCTTAATTCATAAGGAAGTAGTATTGTAGATAAGTCTAAATACAGAAAATAAATGATCATATCTTATTAAATAAATCAAGCTGTCGCATTGTCCCCAAATGCACAGCCAAAGTCCTTTAGATGTCAGACTCTTAGTCCTCGAAAACCTAAAATGTTAAAATTAAGGGGTGAGCAAACCACGGCTCAGTAAGGGAATTATATACCTCACTTGATATTCAGCTATCTATATGCTAAAAAACTTTTTCATTTTTTCCTATTGGGCTCTAGGCACACATGTAGGAAGGATACTTCAGTCGGCTAGGGATCCGGATGGAGTAAGGTAGGTATTTTGAAATACCTATCTTGTTTCGGAACCTAGAAGCAACTGTAGAGAGTAATAAATTTCGTTTGAAATTTAAATCCTTTTTCCTTTCATTTCAAGTCATTTTAATTTTTATGCTTTTATGATTTAAAGCATTTTGAAAGAAAAACTAATATTATCTATTCTTTTAGAAAAATATTAGTTTAAATCGTCATCATCCAAATCATATTACATGTAAACAGTAGTTAGCAACAATACAAAAAAATCATTTCATTTAAAATTATCATTTACTGTCATTCACTGTAAACTTTTTCTTTCTTTTCACTTCAGTCAAATCGATATTTAAACAGTTCAATAATCAATCAGTAGAGACAGTCATCATTTAATAAAATCATGCACTATCACTATCCTCGAAGGGACAATCACTATCATTATCCCCGAAGGGACGATCACTATAATGAATGACCATCGTCAACACTCACAGTTCGCACTGGTCAGGTGCTCACTACATAAACATGTGGGTTTTGACCATAATTCTCATAGTCATATACAATATAATAAACCTGCAGACTGATCAGGTCTCGCAGTCATATAACACTATGCATGATCACTAACGAACGACTGTCTCAAAACATTTTCATAATTCATTCATTTAACAGCAGAAATCAATTTCAAATAGCGATTAACAATAGAAATCATTTTCAATTAAATCATTTCATGTAATTCCTTTCGTGTAATTCTTTTCATTTAATTTAATTCATATAAATCCTTTCATGAAATTCAATTCATGTAAAATAATCATGTAATTTACATATCATTAGAATTTTTGGTGATTTCATTATCACCGATGTCGAAAACATGAATATTTTAAAAATGAAATACCATATATTCATGTTTTATGAAAATAATCAATTTCTTGGTTTTCGTGGTTGAAAATCATTTCTCGTGACATAAAATTATTTATTATGATTTTTGATAATTTTCTAATATTTTTCGGCAGTATAACGGCTGCCGATTGATTAGCCTCCTGCATGGAAAATACAGTTTATATTTTCAACCAGTACGTCATCACAAATTTTCAGCCGATGAATCATCACAACATTTTCATAAAATAATTCATAATTAAAAGCATGCAGACTGAATATCCTTACAGTGTTGCACATGCATCCCTTACCTTTTTTGGGTTGACGATTTCCTCGTTATCAGTCGCGCCCGTACTCCATCTCTTCCGATTCCATCATCTCGTTCGCCGAGAATGATTTCTGGAAACCAAATTCTAACATTTAGAATTTTTTCATAATTTATTAAAAATCACAGGAAATTAATTTCAGGAATTTCTTACCAAATTTTTGAATTCCCGAAAATTTCCTTTTCTCTTTCTTTCTTCCTTTGTCTTCTTTCTTTTTCCTTTTTCTTCTTCTTTTCCTTCTCTTTTCTTTTCCTTTTTCTTTTTCTTTTCTTTTTCTTTTTCC
Organism: Heritiera fomes; assembly: GCA_032173925.1. Classification (NCBI taxonomy): domain Eukaryota; kingdom Viridiplantae; phylum Streptophyta; class Magnoliopsida; order Malvales; family Malvaceae; genus Heritiera; species Heritiera fomes. The sequence continues at coordinate 7,428,338 of JAPDPM010000002.1, read as the reverse complement.
TTTTCCTAGTCAAAACTGGTTCAGACCAGTCCAGCTTCCCTCAATGTCGGTTCTCCTCCGATGGCTGATTCTCTGGTGGTTTGGCGTCTCCACAGCTGGCGAACATCACGGCGAAGCTATTGGTGGTCTCCGTTCAACCTAGCTCGGCAGCATGGCAGCGGATCTAGCAGCGTGGGTCTCGACTTCTTCTCCTCCTCTTTCCTCCTTCCTCCACCGTCGTTCTCCTCGTTGGTGGCCTCCTTCTTCTTCCCCTTACCTCCACCGAGCTCAAGGTTGGGGTGGCGGTGCCCAAATCGGCCGGCATCGCCGTTTCCTTCTTTCCTTTCTTTTCTCTTTTCCGTTTCAGTTTCTTTCTTTCTCATTTCCTTTTTCCTTCGTCGACGGTTTCCTCCTTCTTTCCCTTGTCTCGCCGGCCTCTCCCCTCTCTCTCTTCCTTTCCGGTGGCCGCCGATAGTGGTCAGCTAGCTTTGGGATTTTTGATAGAAACGGGGTCCCGATCTCGTTTCTGTTTCTTCTTCTTTTTTTTTTGTATTATAATTATATTTATATAATATATATCAATATAATTATAACAATATATATATTTTATACACAATATACATATATATACTCTTTAATTGAAATTAACATATATATATTTCATATATATTTATTTATATACAAAATTGTATAAAAATATACACATGTATTTATTTAATAATAAAAAAAATATATTTATATAATTAAATATATAAATATATGAATATACCCATTTTATTTCTTATAATTTGGATCTCTTAATATTCAAATAATTTCCCCTTTTCATTTCTTTTTTAATTTGAATTTCCATTTATCCAAATTAAATTTCCTCTATTTCATCATTTCATCAATTTCGGGAAATTCCAACACTATTACCCTTTTAGTAAATAATTTTATTTATTTACTTTAATTTATCTTTCACTTTATGTGAAATCCCTAAATTTCTGTAATTTTCCCATGTTTGTACATTTTTCCAGCTTGAATTAATGAAATAAATATGAAATTCTGATATATAAATGATGCATAGGACATAGAGGGAATTAAAGGGATTGATGGTCAAATAATTAAAGGTCAAAGAGTCAATGGATGGTCAATGGCTGAGATGATGAGAATGAATTTAATGGGCAATTAATGAAAACCATGACTCACCATTATCATCATCATCTCTTGCATCCCACGTACCAGCCATCTTCCTCTCCCTCTCGTTGCTTCTATTTCTTCTAAGTGTCCAAGCTTCTCACCTTGACAAACCACCCTCTCATGCCATCGATTCGTTAAGTTCCATTAACGAAAAACGATCCTTGTCGATAGCTTAGCCTATACCTTTAATATGAGAGAGTGAATCCAAGTGAATAAGGAGATCTAGAAATCCAAAGATTTGGTGAATTGCAAAGGTAAGCAAGTTAGAAGGTTTTGGTTAATTTTATGGATGGTTTGGAGTTGTATGTAGTTGATCGAGTGTATTTATTGAGCTTTAAATTATCATGATGTTTACAGCTTGAAGAAGTGAAAAAGGACTAAGGGTTGATTCTAACAAGCTTGTGGATTAATCTCAATCGAGGTAAGGAATTTATGTAACGGACGTAGGGTGGCTATGTCCGCATGTTTTAAATTATCTTAACTATTTTGGAGAGAAACAACGGTTGCTTGAAGTGCAGGAAAAAGGGACATTTTGGGTCCTACTTGTAGTACCAATTAGGTTAGAAGCAGCCGACTGCCTTAAGTAGCAGCCGACTGCCTAGAGATAACCAAAACGGTGATTTTCGAAAACCGAGATAAACCAGTCGACTGCCATGGGAGCCAGTCGACTGCCATTTTTCCAGAAATCATTCTGTTTCAAACCAGTCGACTGCTATGGTGGACAGTCGACTGCTTTTATTTGGAAAACATTCTGTTTCAAAACCAGCCGACTGCCCAGGGGGCCAGTCGACTGCTATTTGTCCAGAAGCATTCTGTTTCAAAACCAGCCGACTGCCAAGGGGGCCAGTCGACTGCTATTTCTCGGGAAACATTCTGTTTCAAAACCAGTCGACTGCTATTTGGGACCAGTCGACTGCCCAATTTGTATTTTGAAAAATATAATAATTGAATTTCAAAAAGGGAAAGAAATTCAATAAGGCAAAACATGGGGTAGCAGTTGACTGCCATATAGGACCAGTCGACTGCCTATTTGAAAGAGAGGTTTTGAGAACCTATTTTAAGAAAGAATATTCATACTTGTTTAAAACCTATATGAATAAGGTTTTGGAGACTATGAATCTCTCAAAAGAGCATGCACATTATTTGTTACTTGTATTTGACTGAGGAGCTCTAGTCCAGCCCTCAGACCCGCAGTACGGCACCTGACTAGTGAAACTGTGGGATATAGACAATGGCCATGAGTCTCTTATTTGTTTCGGCTTTGGGGAGGATCCCTGGCCCATACGTGGGTACGCCATTTATTTGATATATTGGATTATCCCTCATGGGATATATTTGCTGTATCCAGTATGGATTATCCCTCATGGGATATATTTGCTGTATCCATCATCTCTAATGGATTATCCCTTACGGGATATATTTGCTATATCCATCATCTCTAATGGATTATCCCTTACGGGATATATTTGCTGTATCCATTATCTCTCTGGATTATCCTTAAAGGATATATTTGCGGTATCCATGATGAGAATTACTTGGTGCATGAATCTATTGGATATAAATTGTCTCCCATCTATTTGAAAATAATTATATTTGCCTACTTGATTTCACGTGATTGGAGATCCGTGGAAATACTTGAAAGTGTGATTTACTTGCTTTTGATATATTTGAAAGAAATATAAGCACTATGCTTTATAATGATTTTACATGACATTATAGAGCCAAGCAGGAAAACTGCATATAGTGATATAGTACGCTCTTTTACATAAGTTTCTTACTGAGCGTAAACTCACTCCTTTACAAACTAATTTTCATACAGATTACTTGAAGTAATTCCGCTCCGGATAGAGGAGCTCATTTTGGGATTTTAAAGATACCTTCGAGGCACGCTTCCTACTTATCCTTTGAAGGTATATTTACTCGGCCGTTACTTCGGCTAATGTACAGTACAATACTACAGTTTTGTATATGTTGGGGATTAGGGTGTATGAATATTTGAGATCCTGGTGTATATGGCACATGTTTATAAATGAAAAATTTTATGCATGTGAAAATAAATATTATACTCTGATAGAAATGCCTAAAGCATAAGAGTAAGGGAGATTGACATCGGATAAACTAATCGATTTATTTGTTATTTGAAGTAAATTAATTGCTATTTGGTTAGTGACGAGGATGTCACACTTTAATATTAAATTTACAAATATTTAATATTAATTTTAGAAAATTCACGGTTATCACAATACCATTTAATTTTGTCGATTTGATATTTAGAAAATAAGCATACTGAAGTATTTGAATTTGTATTTTGTTAGCTAATTAACTTACCCCAATTGCTAATTTTGATAATCAAAATGCTGATGCGACTTAAATGACCAATAATAAGCCGCCAAGTGTCAGTGGAGTTCCAACTCACATAACACTTAATTGCATGTCAAAAGAAAAAAAATTAAAAAACCTTTTAAAATTTTTTTTTGATTTTTGAATTAGAAGTTTATGCAAAAAGGAAAGTAGAAAACTTTATAAATTCAAAAAAAAAAAAGGAAGGAAGACCAGGAGAGAGAAATTAAAGAGATATAAGAAAGGAAGAGAAAAAAAAGAAAGAGAAAGGAAAGGTCTTTCCCATTTTCATTTTCTTTTGATTTTTTTATTTTTCTATTTAATAAATTAAAAATAAAAAATGACGTGATATCTATAGACACATGGCAATTAAGGTGGCCTTATGAGACAATTAACGTGTTATTGTTGGCAATTAAACCACACCAACAATTTAGTTAATTCAGATATGATGTAGAATAAAAGAATATTATTCAATACAGTATTAATAAAATTTTTAAATTTTATATGCAAAATTAATATCACTAACATCATATTGGATAATAATCCGTAAAGTATATTGTCTTATGAAACATGAATTTTCGGTTTTTATAGCTAAAAGTTTTGTTGCTTGTTTTAGGTTTTTTTTTTATAATACGATTAAAAATAGTTTACATACTCCTTTTAAACTTTTAGGTGTAAGCCTATTATATTAACTTGTTATGATATGAGAATGAGAAATAAGTACGAAGCCTTTGATATATAGAGTCAATTAGAATTAGAAATGATGAAGCATATAAAATAGGAGTAGTTGTACTTAAACATGATCATGGGCTGGGTAGGGTAGGATTCTATATTATTTTTTCCTTTAAAATTTAAATTAATTTGTCAAAATTTGTATGTCAATTTTTATATTAAATATTTATAATCATATTTATTAATCAATAATGTTTTATATACATATAATTATATTATACTTAATAAATATATAAAAAGTAATTAATATACATATTCAGGCTGGATTGGGCCCAGGCTTTGAAAGATCAAGCCCGGGCCTAGTTCGATTTTTAAACGGGCCTAAAAATTTTGCTTAAACTCGGTAATTGCATCAGATATTTTTATTTAAGCCCGACCAAATATCGAACAGGCTTTCGAACTTGGATGAGTAGCTTGGCCCTTGAGCAAGTCTATTGTTCTTGATGTATGTTAAGATTGAACAGCCTTAAATTTAAATCTTACGCGATAACGTATTATCTCAAGATATGAATATTATTAATGTAACTAATAATAATTTTTTAATCAAATGATTAAAGAATAATTAGAAGATGTAGTAAAACTTGGATTTAAAGTTCAAGTAATCACAATTCCCACAATCAATTATTATAAATATATATATGTGTGTGTATATATATATATATATATATATATATATATATGATTATCGTATTCTACTTTGAATATGATCGACTAAACTATATTCAATATATTTATCTCCGATCTTACACACTATCACTAAATCACGAATTTAACTTTGAGTTGTTATATGTAATTTTAGTCTTCATGTTGCTATGAAAAGAAATTTGTAAAATTTCAAAAAAAAAACGAAAAAAAAATAAACTTTGCAGTGGCCTGTCTAGAAGAACATCCAAACTCATTGGATAGATAATGCGATTGATTCCATTGAAATTGAAAACAACAATGACGATGAGATTAATGTCAAATAGTGATGCGTTTGGATTCAACGGAACAGTAGCAATAAAATAAGTGATAAAATAATAATTATATTTATTGTATATTAAAATTTAAAATAAAAAATAATGGATAAAACTGTTTTTTAACTTCGGATCCGCACCGCACCGATCTCATTGATGCTCATCGGGATCCAACTAAGTTATAGTCTATACCCCGCGAGGGCGGCAACTTTCATAGTCGGAAAAAAAAAACCATCAATCTCGTTAGCATAGAGGTTGAATATATTGCTGACTTAAACTTTCCTTGACTTCCCAATTGATTTGTTCTTATATATGCTTGAGTCTCCCTCCACACCTTTCCATATGTATTTCCATGAACTTTCTCAATTGACTGTATTACAATATTATTAATACAAAAACTTAGTAATACTACGACTTGTAACACCCAACGCAAATCACAAGTTAATTTATAAATGATTTGATAGAGATGTTAGGTTGGAACCTAATGCATTAACATTTTTTTATAATATAATTAGAATATTTTTAAGTTTTATTTAAACTTAATTTTATTTTTACAAGTGATTTTTATATTAATCAAATACATTCAATAATTTACTTTTAAAGAACTTTTCACAAAGATCGAATCCTAATTAATAAAAAAAAAAGGCCTCGCTTTAACGTCTCTTATTTCGATAGAGATACTAGATTCCTACCTGTGAATTTAATAAAGTATGTATGCATATTGTAGTAGTCAATGCTTTTAATCTAACATCTTGCCTTAGACAACTAGACTTTGTTATTTATTTAAACATTGTGATTAAGGGATTCATTTGGTATTGTTTATTATACCCCAAGATATATATATATATATATATATATATATATATATATATATATATATATATATATATATGTGTGTGTGTGTGTGTGTGTGTGTGTGTATAAAGAAGATTATTAATATTAATATATACATGTTGAACATAAGTTAACTGATAATTTATTAATAATACTAATAAATAGCTAGTTGGATAGCGTTCTTTCTTTATCTCTTATTATTATTATTATTATTATTATTATTATTATTATTATTATTATTATTATTATGGTATGGCACTCACCTCCTCTATAAAAAATGTTTAAATAACCTATATAATGGTAAATTTTCTAATTATGTGCCGAAGAGACTAATTTTATTAATTGTATTATAAGTCTATAAATTTATATACATATATATATATATATATATATATATATATATATATATATATATGCCTTGGTATTTGGTAAGTATGATGCTTATAATTTTTTTTTACGTATAAAAAATTTAAAAGAAAGAAAATTTGAATTTTAAATCTTTAACTTAAAAAAAACCATAATAACAAGAACCAAATCAAATCTAAGTTATTCGATTGCTAATTTTTATATACAGCATGAGGGAAGAAATTTTTTTTCTTATAATTAACTCATTTATTTTGTTAGCTGATTCTAATTGACATTATCATGCCATTTGCCGGTAAAAAATCACGAATATACTAAAAATTATCAATAAATTAATTAATCATCAAAACTTTATTACTTTCTTGCCACGGTGACACTCACACAATATTTCATAAGAATGAAGAAAAATCAAAAAAAATAAACAAGGTGATAAAAGAAAAAACAAAGAAAAGAAAATTATAAATGAAATATTTAACTTAAGTAAAAAAAAATTTCTCAGTATTAAATGAAATAAAAAAAGTACAAATTCATCCATTTTTTTTTTCAATTTTCTTCTGAACAGAAAAATTCTTTCTACTAATTTTTTTTGTTGCTTTTTTTCAATTATAGGTAAAAATCTTTGATCTTTTGAGTAGTATATTTTTATTAGAAGTTATAACAAAACTAATTAAACTAATAAATATCTGTACTAAACTCAAATTTACACTTACTAAAAACTCCTAGAACCTCAAATTGAATCTTAGAGTTTCTTTCACGCTACTAAGCCAAGATCTAATTAGAGTCCAAATTTATTTCTTGAACCAGGAATAGCAAAGCTAAAATATCTCTACGTAATAAATGGTATATTAATAATGATAATGAAAAGGAAAATCAACAGGTCTTCTACTCCACTTGTACTTGACCAAAAAGGCTTAAAAAGTTAACTCATTTTGGCTCAATTGGTCTCTTTGCCATGGAAATTTCGTCCAAAAGACTTGAAATTTTGCTTCTTAATTAATTTGTGCTACAATCAACTTTTGAATCAAACTTTCTCCTTCCTACATGTTTCGTTACTCCGCAATTTGGTCTTAACGTCTGGAAGATTGTACAAAATAAGTCAAGCTTTGTCCATTTCTTCTCATCCAAAAAACAAACACTTGCAATTTTCCTCTTGCGTGCCACTGACTAACTGTTGTTTAGAAATTGGACCAACAATGTTTATAGTCTATTTTAACTAATTAGGAAGTTTCATAGAAGGGGAACAGGAAGAATTAGTTTCATTTGAGATCTAGATTATTAAATTCTTTACTACAGTTTTAAGTAATTTACGAGCAGAAGTAAAATTCAAAGTTTAGTACAGTTGATGCTTACAATCCTTTTAAAAAATGATTTTTAATAACTTTAAAATTCAAATCCCTTCATCTTACTTTTTTTTTTTGGTTACAATAGAGATCTTTGGTTGGTCTAGAAGAAAGGCAAATAAAAATATTGAGATTTGAATCTCAAATCTACACTCTTACATCTTAAAAGTAGATTTGATAATTCGTATAAATTTCCTATTTGTATTGTGTAAAATTATATTTGAGTCATGTAAAATACAAAAATTATCATGTTAAAATTTATGTCTACATGTTGAACATAAAACATTTTCTTTAAATTTTTGTTATATTTATATATAGTTTTTGTGAAATTTTAACTAGTGTCACCTTCTTTATTGTCTTTTTTAATATCATTTTCTTGTCATATTATCGTATCTTGTCTAAAATTACCAAATCTATTTAAAAATAAAAGCATGTCTGAACCAATACTAGGTCATCATCCAACATGTATTTAGTCAATATGTAATATAATCACTAGTTGCATGCCAAGAAGAGACATTTTCTAATTCTTTAAGTATAAATTGATATACGTTCGTACTTCGTACAGATAAATAATATAATTTTTGCGAATTGATTTTTGAATGTGAACGCTTGTAGACATTCGTTATTAAGGAATTATTCATGTCATCAAGAGCAATAATTTTCTTTTAATTAGCACAAATAAAAAATTAATACTCCGGAAAATCTCACTAATTCATGAATGAGACTACAGCATAAGCGTATCAAATAATGAAATAATTATGCACATCTATAAAAGAGAAGAGATGTGCCTGTTGTTTTTTTCGCTTTGTTTTTTTTTTGGATAAAAAGATTCAAATAATATTTTTTTAAATAAAAACCCATCTATCAATTACCAAGCCAAAACCTCGGATGCTTGTCATTATAATTTACTTTTCAAAACGCCAGTGCGTTTCTTTTCTTAGGTGAGAATTTTTATAATAAAATCAAAATTTTAATCATATTATAAGGTCAACATAGACACATGGTAATAATCATAAATTTAATATCAATAGACAAAATATATTACAAAGCATCATAAACATATGATAGTAAACATAAACATATCTTGTCATAAAATTATCGGATATTTATGTTAATATTATTTTTTACGTTTAATATACTCTTAATATATTTTATATCTATTGACATTAAATTTATATTTATCAAAATCCATGTTTACATTTAACTTACATTAAAGACTTTGACCTTTACTTAGAATTCTCCTTAATTCCTTATTCCCTCTTAACAGTTTCTCTTAATTTATTTTGCTTGTTTGCTTGAAACAAGGAAACTTCCCAATAGTTTTTGCAGCTCAATTTGAAGACAAAGGAAGCCTAAGGTAAACAAAGACTTGGAAGCTATAGCAACCATTAAACTGCTAATCATGAACTTCACGGCACAACAATTTAGAAATTAAATCTCTGAGCTTTCTTCTAGAATAAAGACTTTGAAGGAGAAAATTAAAATAGAATTTTCCATAATTTTTAATATGGTAAATACATATATATATATACATATATATATATATCTATGACATCAGCCAAATATGTCTAAATTCTAATCACCAAATCTGTAATTACTGAATAATATTAACAAATAACAAATTTAAATTTCATTCTATTGAAGCGACATTAATCAACTTAATTAATTGATAATGTCATTCTATCTGACTTTAAAGATATTGCTATTACTTTGTCCGAATTTTACGGTTCTTGAAGCATAATGAGTACTTTTCACAATGACAGTGTTGTAATTATTAATTCAAATTTTTAGAATTTTTAGAAATATTATTTATAGTCAAACTTTTGAAGGACAAAAATGCATTTTTGAACAAATCAGTAGAGATGTACATGCGCGTCAAATCAAGGCCGGTAAAAATTTTATCCAAAATCCAACTTGTTTTGTCAAGATTTAAATTTTTTAAAAGTATATCTATATATATATATATATATATATAAAATTAATAAATTAATATCTAGAATCAAATACGAACTTAAAAATTATTATCAAAAACTCGATTCAAATCAACCAAATTTTCGAATTAAACAGATAGTTAAATTCATGTTCAATGGTCAGATATGTATTACTCTATTATGCATTAATATAAATAAAGATATAAATAAAAATTATCGTTTATGCTTAAAACGTGCACATGAAATGTACCAGCAAATCATGGATGGTCAATGGTCATACAAATTCGTTCCACACCTTTAAATTATTCTAGTTTGATATATTCATCAATGGCTCCTATTTGGCATGTAAATGCATGCCTATCAATTATTTAGCAAACATATAAAAAAAAAATTAGCCAATACAAAAATTCAAAGTGTTCACCAATTTTTCAAATTTTTCATCTTTTGATTTATTTGATAATTTGATGTGTACAGATTTATCTTTTTTTAATGATTATTTCTCATTTTTAAGATGTAAGAATTCTGTTAGTTTAAAATTTAAATTTTAATATTTGTATTTTTTAAGGTTTTATATATATATATATGATACATTGACACTGCATATAGTTTTTATATACTATTAATGCACCAAAGGTTGATATCTTACTAATAAGCCCTTATATGCAAATTGAAAAAAAATTATTTGTATTTATTTTTAAGAGCTTGATATTTTTTTAATTTGCTTATTGATGAGATGTCAACTTCTTATACTTTAACAATATATAGAGACTATAAGTCTCAGCATCATATATAAATTTTTCAAATCAACAGTCTTTTTGTAAAATAGAAAACTCATTTTTAATTTTCTTCTTTTTTTAATATTAATTTTATGAAGTTCTACTTTACAGATTATATAATTAATTAATTAATTTCTAACTTGTTCTTAATCAAAGTTTGTGTACAGTCCTTGTTTTGTTAAAACAAAGAAACCCCTTGTCTGGTAAAACAGTTTACTCAAGGAAGTCATTAATTAATAAAAGTTAAAAATTAAACAATCTTAATTAAACTAAGAAATAAAATTTAAAAAAATAAGGGTTTTTTGGTTAAGTCAGCATGAACTACAAAGTTGAGTAGCCACCACCTCTTTGTTGTTTTGTTCATCCTTTGGTGAACTACCTCTCGATATCCTTTCTTTGCCATTTCTTTAATTTAAAAATAAAAATCTTTAGTTCAATCAAATTTTTCATTTGAATAATTTAATGATCGAATGATTAAAAAAAAATTGTAACATGTTTCAAAAACTAGATTTGAACCTAAACAATCTCAATCCATCTTCTTATTACATATAAAAAAAATCAGTTATTGGTTTCTATAAATTACTCATCAAACTTAGGTTGCATTTATAAATTATTATAAAATTTGAATTATGAAATTATAAAAATAAACAAGTTAAAATTATGATGTAGATAGAAAAAAATTATAATTCAACTTCAATTATTCTAGTTTTATATATTAAAAAAAAGGAAAATAACATGGTATATCTAAAGGAAAAGTTCAAATGTTATGTATGTAAAGCAATTGATGTTGATGAGCATGGAAATCCTACCAGATAAGACTCTTGCAATTTTGTCACTAAAAAGATTTGCCATTCGAGTCTTTGACACGTCAGTAGTACTTTTAAGATCAAAAGTAATGTCGGATCAGAATAGTGCCCACGAATTCAAGGTGATGTCGTCGCTAATAGTAAAAGCAAAGATGCGGTAGATTGTTTGACACGACATTTTAGGCAAGGAGATGAAGATTCTTGTGAAATTGAATTAGCTGTTTTCTCGTATTTTGTCAGTGAAAGATCTAGTAAGCCATGACGAAGGAACAGAGAAGCAAGCTGATGTGCTTGACAAGTTGGATTGTTTAGCTTTTCTAAGGAAGCTTCAAGCTTGTAAGCTTGTACATTTTATCTATGTTGACTCTATGAAGTTAGTGGAAAATTATGCATAAATTCCAATCTTATCTAGAAAGATAAATTTCTCCTCAAGTACTTAAAACATAAAGATTTCAACATCTCGAACATTGAATTTGATTTAATGATAAATGCATGCATATATATTTTATTCAAAAGCTTGATCCAAATCCTTTAATCCATAATTTAAAAAAATCAAAATTATATTATCAAAATAACAAGTGTATGTACTTAAAATAATAAAAAAATTGTATTTAATTTACTCGTAAATTGAGTAATATTTACTTCTAAAAGACTTTTTAGCATATATGATGAGATTACATAAGGATGCATTATCCAAAAGAACTAAAAGGACAAAGACAACAAAAGAAACGTGTAAAGACACATAAAGGTTATTCCTACAACTTCAAGTCACCAACCACGTAACTCTATCCTTTACTTCCTTGGCTTTCGTTCAGATAAAAACGAACCTATTATAAGTAAAATATAGTACCAACCACCAAACGCCACCTAACATTCTACGACCACAAGTCCACGTGGGAACATATAATTGGGCATGACCGGCCACCAGAAAAAAATGTTCTAGAGGATTGAAGTTTCTGACTCTAACAAAGACTTCCAACTCGATCGACTCAAGAGGGCTTGGCTCAGCAACTCGGTCATGCTGACGTGTAGACGAGGGAGCTGATTTCACACTCAAACTCCCCACACGCTAGAGAATTTTTTTTATTCCCAAATTCTCCGTCACTCTATTTCCTTATCAAACAAGGGCACAAACGTCATTCCGAAAGGTCAACTTTAAAAGTCAAACTTACATCTCTCTCTAACCTATAAATACACCGAACCTTACGGAACCCTAAAGTCCCATTTTAGCTCTTCTCCTTTCAAATCAAACTTGCATTTTCACATTCACATTCCAAACAATGAAGAGAAGCTTTTCGACGACTATAGATGTTGAGAGCAATTTAGCTTTGGCGAATTGCTTGATGCTTCTTTCTAAGGGAGGAAACACAAACATGTATGAAAACGCCATGAACAGCAGTAACCCAAGCCGAGTTTTCGTGTGCAAGACGTGCAATCGGCAGTTCCCGTCGTTCCAAGCTCTCGGAGGCCACCGAGCGAGCCATAAGAAGCCTAAGTTGGCGGAGGGAGACGGTGGCGCTGAGAACCAACAGCCGGCGAAGCCTAAGACGCATGAGTGCTCGATTTGCGGACTTGAGTTCGCGATAGGGCAGGCGTTGGGGGGGCATATGAGGAGGCACAGGGCTGGTTTGAGTGAAAACCAGCATCGTCCTTTGAGTTTGCCTAATGAACCAGTGATGACACCGATTATGAAGAAACCTAATAGCAGAAGGATTTTGTGCTTGGATTTGAACTTAACTCCATTGGAGAATGATTTGGAAATGTTTAAGCTTGGCAAGGCAGCTCCAGCAGTTGATTGTTTCTTGTAAACTCTTCCTTCTGATTCTAGCTACATAGGTTTTTCTCTTCTTTTTTTTGGAGAGAAGTTTCTTGTATTATTTGATATTTCTGATTATGATTAATTATTGGTGAATTTTTTACATCAACATGATGTAAGGATGATGCTACATAATATATATAGTTTTATGGTAAATTTTGGTGAACACTTTACATTTGCTATAAGGTTAAACTAAGCTAGGGGTTGATCTATTGCTTTTTTTCTAATTAAATGAAAATGTTTGACATTTTTGTGAAGACTTCAATATATTGTAGATTAAATATTACACTATAGCGAGTAGTTTTATTTAAGACTATATTTTATAGATTAATTAAACTAGCAAGGGCTTGATTTCACTTGGAGAAGCACATGTTTCTTGCTAGTTTTATTTTTAAATCTAATCATTTTTTTCTTAAATGAATTTATTTCTCTTTATGTTAGTTATACATTGCTTTACACATGTTTACACATGTTCTAGTAAACTAAATAAATTAAGAGGAAAAATATCAAAGGATGTTGGTTTAAGTTACAAAAGAATTTGTTTCTCTTTTGGCATTCTCAAGTTTCGAATTTACTGAGAGACTGTAAAAAAAAAAATTTCTCATAAATTTGCTAGATCTAACATAGTTCAAATGAAATCTAAGAACAGCTTGTCATTCAACCCAAAAAAAATTATCAATTTCTCACTTCCATTAAAAAAAAAAACCTCTTGAATAATGCTTTTCAATTAATTGCTTTTTTCTTTCTAAAAAAAAGCCTTCCAAGTGAAAAAAATATATAAATTTATAGTTAAAAATTTTAATTTTATAGTGACAATCAATATTTTTTTAACTTTTAATTAAAGTAGGGACTCAAATCAAGTCATAAAACTTTATAGATTAATCAATATAAAGATACGAAGTAGATGTGACTAATGAACTATTTTACTTACAAATTAAGAGTATAACTTTAAGTTAGGCAAAGGCCTTCTATGGGTACTGGAGTTCATAATTTTACTTTTGCCAACATATAAAAACTATGGAAATTTTGAATAAATTCAAGGGAAATAAAAAGGAAAATGAAGAACATGAAGATCTAGAAGTACCATCCCTTTCTATCTATTTTTCTTTAAAACCATGGATAGAAAATCCTCCTTGTTTTTTTTACCAAACCACAAAAGAAAAAAAAAATCTCTCCTTTATTTTATCTTTTTCTTTCTCTCGTTTCTCCCCTATAAAAAATATAAAGTTTAAAAATTAAAAAACATATATTGAATCTCTGTTAACTTTTATTTATTTATTCATTTTTTATATAACAAATCAGGGCATTTTCAAATTTTAATTGAACTAAATTTTTTTTCAACAATTGATAGGTACATTTATCCCATCATTTAAACAACAAATTAAATTCATATTCATTCTCTAAAATTTCTCTATCGAAAATAAAAAAAAATCATAAGCATTCTCAAAGAAGGCAATCCACCATTGTTCCTTAATTAGCTTTTGTATTACAAATAAATTATGCATTAATAGTATGATTGGAATACAAAAATTATCTAAAAAAAACTGGTTTTGGATTGGGCCTCTATGCAGGACTTAACAGTTTCTTGTATCCATTATGCCCATAACTATCTTTGGGCTTCTTGTTTTGCTGGCATCTCTTCTTCAGGTTAAGAGTAGAACATCTTCTTCCCGTTTATAAAATCATTTTTGTCCTTCTAAATTGCGATGCTTTTCCTCCTAAAACCCATGACAATTTGTTAAAGACATTTAGCGTGAAAAATACTTGTAATGAAAACACCATTTCTATGATTATTCTCTCAAATGACACCTAAGAGTTAGAATTTCAAGTAATAGTATGAAAATTTTAAGTTCAAATAACACAATAAAAATTAATATTTTAATCGAATGATTAAGGAATAATGGTAACAGGAGATAAAAGACATGGGTTCAAACCAAAACAACCTCAACCTTACCGTGCAAAAAAAGAAAAGAAAAGAAAAAAAACAATAAAATATTTAGAAATAATATATGTATATATATATATATATATAAAAACTTGATAAATCTCTTTACATATTTTTATTAAGAAAAAAAATACATTCTATCAAAGACAGTCAACTTAATGGTAAAGTTATTTTTTATTACTTAAAAAGGAAGCGGAGATAATATAATAATATCAATAAAAAAAGTATATATTTTTGAAGTAGGGTCATGCATTCCTTAACATTTCATGCTTTTTAGCTAACTCTAACTAACTTTGTTTATTTGTTTTAAAAAATATAGAAGCAAAAATTCCATGTTATTTTTCGTTTTTCATGAATTTATATGCCCACTAAATCATTTACTTAGCATGATTGAAATTATAAAATAGATTATACGGTTATTTTTGCTCTATTCAAATTTCTTCTAAGCTATTCCAAGTTTATGCATATTCTTTCAAATTCTTCACTTCATTATGACAAATGAGATATTGGTGGAAATTAACAATCAACATTTAAACTTCTATATTTTCAGTTTTTCGGCAAACAATTGAGGTTTCTCAAGGAAATGGCAATGAAGTGGTGGTTGGACAAAGAATGCCTCACCTATCTCAAATCCTCCAAATCTTTGTGGCACTTCTCAAGCGATAAACATATGTTTTAGTAAGTACAAGTCCTCTTACCTCTTCACGCTCGCACAAACTGGTCTTCAGCAATTGCAACCTCACTTCCTCAATAAAATCAATTTCACAGATGCGAATGAGGTGAATATATTATAACTAAAGAAACTTTTTGGATATTCAAATTGTTTGCTTTCTTGAAAATTTGTTGAAGATGGGGATGATGAGTTGTCTTCTGGAAAATCTGTTGCAACTGGAAATCTGGTGGTGTGCTCTGGGAGAAGATGAGGGTGGTTTTACAGCATTCTAGCCGTCCACCTCCGGTTTGGGTCTCTCGCAAAGCACTTGATTAAGAAATTCTTCCCCATACTCGACATGTTTTCCGGGATTCTTGGTGTTTCTCCCCTCTCAAATCCTTCAAGCTACCAAAGGCCCACAATGACCATACATCTAATGCACCATAAACATACCCAGGCCAATAATAGATTCAGGAGACATGCAAGCTGCTGTGCCTCGAAAACCATATTCCAAATACTATTATCTTCTACCCATATTGCTTAACTAACCCAAAATCAGAAATCTTTAAAGTATCTAAACCGATGCCATCTTGAAGAGGAAAAACCAGAATGTTATCTGGTTTTAGATCAGAATAAATGTATCCTTTCCTGTGAATGGCGACAAGTCCTTCAAGTATCATCCTTACATACCTCTTAACATGTAGTTCAGGTATTTTACCTCCATACTCTTTCATCAAATCCAATAGACTACCTCCTGAAGCATATTCAAGAGCACTTTTCTTTCCCCTGCAACGCTTGTGAAAGCGCCAAAACGACAAACAATATTTAGTATTTGATGTTCTTTCCGTAGAAAAGAAGACGTTGCATCACAAACAGATTTCACAGCATATAATTGGTGAACAGGTGCTGTTGTTTGCACCAGATGTACAACCCCATACGATCCCCTCCCAAGAAATCTTAATGCTCACTTCTTTCACTTCCATTTTAATTTCTTTTTTTTTAACTTGAAAAACTCACTTAGCTAGCTATTGGAATCTGGAAAACTTTGAGCTTTAATTTATAGACAACTTGTTGAGTTTGTCTGTTCCCTACCTCATAGGGAAACTATAAGTTTAATTCATATACATCTTGGAGTTATCGGTTTCCTACTTCCACACAGTGTATAGGATTTAATTCCTCGCGCGATTAAGAACAAAATGTACGTAGAAATGATATCCTTCTAAAAATTACTGATCATCTTTTTGTATTTTTTTTGGGTCAAATAATCTTTTTGGATTTAGTTGTACATTAATACCATTAACTTGAGTAATCCTTTGTAAGTTTGTCATTTGATTTCATGAATTATTTTTTATTAAAGATAATATATATATATGGATAATTATTACATACACTGACAGTGGAGTTTTTTTACTCCACAAGCAGCATTAAAATCATAACATGTGTCTTATAAAAATATTAAAATAAATAAAATAGGACATGTGTTACGATCTTAACGCTGCTTGTGGAGTAAAAAAACTCCACTGTCAGTGTATGTAATAATTATCCTATATATATATATATATATATATATATATATATATATATATATATAAGGAGGTATCAAGTTACACTTGTATAAAACTATAGTTTTACACAATTTTTTGACCATTGATTGAAAGTAGATTTGCGGTAGAGATTAAAGCTTTCTCTTGCCCCAAAATACAATTGAATGTAAATATATTTTTATTCTCTTTCCTTTTTTTAATTTGTCTTCTTTTCTTTTTTTAATTATCTTAACTATTTGATTACTGTTCATTCTTTTTCACATTTCTTTTTTTCATCTTTGTTTCCTCTTACACAATTGCCACCATCAACCGTTAATGAAGCAAGCCATTGATCTTAGTCGATTAAAAATATACACAAATAAAATGTTTGACAAATAATTTGTGAACAAATAAAAAAATACAACTTATAGCAGAAAGAATGGATGACGACAACTGTGTGAGGGATGGCAGCAAAAAATACAACTTACTCTTAATTAATAAGGTGTATTTATGTTGATCTTACATTAAGAATAAAAAAAAATTGACTTTGGTGTAAAATTCTCCTTCGAGGGCGAGCTAATGGTTAAACAAGGCTAGTAAAGAGACTTGAACTGCAAATTTTGCCTCTTGTATCGGTCAACTTGATTGTTAGTCAATTTGCAGTTTAAGTTGCTACAATGATTTATATCTTACTTGTCAGAATAACTGTGCACACTCTTACTTTTCAATTTGGGCAAGGATTCTTGTGTGTTATCATTCAATTAATGATTTGTTCATGCTTTTTGCATAGCATGTGGAAAAGTGTTTCAATCACATCACAGAAGCATGAAAACGTTTTTAAGTTGAAAGCAGTAGACCATTTTCGACAATTGAGCATCTTCTTGAATGATATTGCTGGTACAAGAGAAACTAGATAGTTGTCTGAACTTTAAGGTGGTATTTTCGATCTTATTCATTTGAAATGTAGTTTTAATCAGATTAATGTAGGAAGAAAGCTTCATTTATTCTGGGAAATAAACTGTATATGGAGAATAAGGATACAGAGGAAAAGACTAGCCAGAAAAGCATATGCAAAATAGCCATGAGTGACCTTCTTGGTGATCCTTATCATCTTTGTATCAACATCTTTCAAGACTTCCAAACCAGAGAAACAGAGATAAAGAGAAGAAACATGAAAAAAGAATGACAATGAAAAAAGAATGGATAATGGTCTAATAATTAAGATAATTAAAAAAAGGAAAGAGAATAAAAATATATTTACATTCAATTGTATTTTGGGGTAAGAGAGAAATTTAATCTCAACCACAAATTTATTTTCAATCAATGGCCAGAAAATTATGTAAAACTATATAGTTTTACATAGGTGTAACTTGATCCCTCTCTCTCTCTCTCTCTCTCTCTCTCTATATATATATATATATATATATATATATATATATATATTTGCTACCACGATTATTTACTAGATGATTAAGTGCATTATGCTATGTTATATAAAACATTATGTTAGGAAGTACTTATTTCAACCAAATTGGAAGTAATTTTTTTTTATGAAATTATATATATTTTTGTTACAATGAAAATATTAAATAATTGGATGGAAGTGTTTCGATTCAAATCTAAAACTTACAATATATCACACAATCCATTATTAATTACCCGGTCAAGAGCAATTAGAATTGATAAATTTTATGTTCAGAGAAAGATCATGAGTTAGAGAGACATGCGGAAAGAAGGAGGTGACATTCGAAAAGAGGTAAGCAATTTTGGCAAAGGGAGTTGGCATGTTTGAGCCATGCACTGATTTTGCATTCAATCAATAATTCAATTAATAAAATCAACATAAATCTTTCAAATTTATCCTTCAATATAAACTTTCCAATCCTCTCAAAAATAGTCAAACTTAGTTTCAATATTACAACAGAACCAATATACAACTGAAAGAAGAAGTCAAAATTAGTCAAAAAATTGATTTTGCCATTTAACTTAAAATTGATGGCGTGTCATCATTAGAAAAAACCATATTTTGTTTCAATTTTGAGAACTCTCTTTTAATATATATAAGTTATAGATTATTTAAAAAATTTAGTTAATTGTTTATAAAATAATTAGCCAATTAAAAATAATATAACATTTTTTGAATTCAAGAATTATCATCTAATAATAAGTATTAGTTTGAATAATATGTATACTGGATAAATTTTTTAAGGTTTTAAGATCAAAATTTTTAGATACATGTGGTGTTCTTATTAAATGAATTAAATAAATAAAGATCGAGAGTAAAAGAAAAAAATAAGAATAAAAAAATAACATCGATATAATAGATTTAAATTTTTAGCTTAAATAAATAATAACTTTAAGATAAATTAAGAATAAAAAAATATAATTATATCATATACCGTCGAAGAAATTTTTTTACTTCACAAACTGGATAGGATCCACGAAAAAAATGCACATCCTTATTTTTTTTTCTTGAATTTAATGTTTTTATTTAATTGATTATATTTTTTGCCACTCAGTACATACAATTGAACTAGATGACTCTAAACCATTGACTTTTGTAAAGAGAAACATGATTTGTCAAAAATGGGCTACAAATGCTACCACAATTTTTTTGGTTTCACATCTTTTTTGTTTAAAGTGGCCAACAAAATTATTTAGACCATCATAAAAGCAGCATTTACATCCAAATCCACAAAGATTTCATACAAATGTTGCCTTCCATGAAACCATTTATTACATGAACCAAAAAGAAACTATTTATTTTTATTCGTAAACCATTACAAGAAGGCATTCAAATCATGATGTAGTCATTTAAGAAGAACATGAATTTCAACATATCATGTTACAATGTTGTCCAAAGTACAGAAATTAAATACATTCAATTCAAGTATTGTAAGATTACAAATCCACTATCACAGATATACAAAATAAAATTGATGTAATTTCGATGAAGCACCAACTTAAGATTTTGATTTTTTATCGAATTAGACAAAGTACAGTAATATTTAAAGACAAATCAGATGTTCAGAATTCAATTTTTATTTAAAAAAAATGAAAAATATGCATCAACATTAAAAAAATCAAATATTCGAAACATAAATTACATTTAAATACATAAAAAAGAGATATTAAATCAAGGGACAAGAGAGTTTACTTTTCTTTCTATTAGTTTGAATTTAAATTAATTAAAAAACTATTAAAAAACTTTTATATGAGTCCATTAAATATTTAAATTCAACTCAAACCATATATATCTTATAGAATCAATTTTGAAAAAAAAGCAACACATTAATCGAACCTATTTCACCTAAGAATTGAATGATATTGCCACAAATATGAAAGATGACACAATAAAATCCAATTAATTATTCCATTTGGCAATTTTTGTGTCCAGCATTTATGAAAAATACGAAACAACAATTTACTAAAGATAGACAAAAAAAAAAGAGTAGATATTCACCTGCCCACAAAAGTTTACCAACTCAGGGAAAAAAAATTCAACAGAATCAGCAAAATGGATGACATGGCGACATCCTATCGGTCCACGTCTGCACATTTATATGTTCTTTCCCTACACATACACCACCGATTCTTTTCCCCCTCCGGAGACCGCACGTGCAGGCTTATCAAAAACTGCCACGTGATAAAAATTAATTCGTACAGAAATAAACCTTTTTCGGAAATTCATTAGGTTTCCATACTAGGCCAAGTTGCCAACCCAATTTGTAAACAAATTCAACGATCACGATACTCCTGATTCTTAACTGGGACCTACCTTCAGTATTTATTGCCACGTGTACGAGGAGATTAAGATGTCCACACATGGAAAACACTACGGCAGTGTAGCTTAGAGATTCTCTCGTTCTATTTAAAAGTTAGAAAGCTCAGTTGCTTTCTCTGTGTATTTAGTACTACTGCTTTCACTTCAAAGAATATAAAAGCAAAAAAGAAAAGAATATTTGGTTGAATATCTCCGGCGAGTTTCTAGCCGGGAAGTCTCACCGGCGGTCTCTCCGGAAAAGGTATTAACCTTATAGGCTCTCTCATTTTACCTTAATCTCTAGGTTTTTGTTTACACCATTGCTTGGAAAAGCCTCTTTAAGTTCTATGTAAAATTCATTGTGGGTTTTTAACCTTATTTTCATAAATAAAAAGGTGTTTAATTTTCTCTTCTTAAATCGATTAATGCATGTGAAATCTGTGAGTGAAGTTCGATTCATTTGATTAATTGATTAATTTGTCCTTTCATCTTCTAAAGGTGTTTTGGAGGGCGAAAGAAGCTTGGTTTTTGATTGAGTGCAGGCGAGCCTGACTGCAAGTGAGTTACTCATTTATTGAGTTGAAAGATTCCGAGAAATGGTATGATCGCAACTCTTATTGAAGCTCTTTTTTATTGCATTCAAATGTTTTGTTAAAGTTTGGCTCTTTCTTGTTAATGATTTTGTACTTCTTCTTTTTTTTGTCATTTGTTATGATTGTTTGTTTGAAGATTTTATTGTCTGTTTGGTGTACTTGGATCGGTATTTGTTCGTGTTTGATTTGATTATTGTTTGAATAAATTAAAGTGCGTAGGTGGAGTATTTATAATTGTCTCACTAGGTCGAATATTGTTAGTTGAATGGTACATTGGGATTTAAAATTAAAGATTTGGCGCCAGAAATTTTAATGCATAAATAAATGTAATGAAGATAGTTTTGTAACTTTAGATATGCATATATGGTGATTTATGTTAGGTTTGATTATGTTGGAGCTTTGAGGATTTAAATTTTAAATGTTTTAACAGTAATTGTAAAAAAAAATTTTTTTGCTTTGGATATACAACTGGTTATATAAAATTGTTTCCATTATTTCAGAACTTGAAAATTTTAAATGTATTAGTGAAAGCAATCATGGATATTGCATGCCTCAGATATGTGGTTATGGTGATATATGCTAGATTCCATTATTTCACAGCATTGAGGAATTCAAATGTCTTAAGGAAAGTAGTCGCTCTTGATAAATTGATAACATCCTTTAGAGATGCAGATGTGATGATTAATGTTAGGTTCCATTGTTTGGTGGCTTTGAGGAATTTAAATGTCATAATAAATGTAGCCGTACCATACAAGTAGCCCAAATATTTAGATATACTGATTTATGTTAGTTTACTAAGCTTAAATGTGTTCATATAAGTAATCATGATGATTACGTGTTCAAGATATAAAGATAAGGTGATTTATGTGAGATTCGATTATGTTAGATTATCAATAAAAGTAATAGTGAGGACCATGTGTCTTAGATATACAAATATGGTGATTTATGCTAGGTTCTCTGATGTTAGAAGTTTGAGGAATTTAAATTTCTTAATGAAAGTAAGCAACTGAATGTGATGATTATGCGCCTTAGATATGCATATATGGGAATTTATGTTAGGTTTTGTTATGTTGAAACTTGAGGAATTTAAATTCTTAATGAAAGCAATGCTGATGGTCATATGCCTCAGTTATGCAGACATGGTGATTTTTATTAGGTTCAACCATTTTGAAACTTTTCCTCACATGATTGACATGCTGGTTTAAACCGCTTGCATTTACCAGCCGTTATTTTTTTCTGTATATATCCCTTATAATATGCATTAAATGATGGTTTGAGAGATATGAAGCATGGAGAAAAGGAATCCCCCCATACCAATGTCATCCGTGTTTGATGCTGACACACAGCTGACATACCAGAATACGTACAGAACATGACAAAACATAAAAGCCAACTTAGATACAGTCCCAATACGGTCAAGACACATGTCTGGACATGGGAAGGGACACAAGATGAAGATTTTTTTGCCTAATTTTTTCTCCAAATAAAGATTCATAAAGCCCACACCAGAGATTAATCAAATCCCTCATCAATTAAGAAAATACTTAGCCAGGGAGCCACAATGAATTCATCAATTAGGAAAATATGGGGGGGAGGGGGGTTGTGATGTATTTGACTCATTTGAAGGTGCTAGAGTTCTTGAAGTTGTTAACCTATCTCTTGATGAACCGTACATGGAGATTATATTTTTACCAATGAAAGAGAGGATACAGAAAATGTTAATGCTATGAATTGAACTTTGAAATTGCTCACATGTTGGCTTCTTTTTACATGAGCCTTTTTATTATATTTAGGGGATATAGGTTATGATTGAAGTTAATTGTATGTTTTGCAATTACAACATTGTTAGATAGTTACATTAGGCTGTGTACCATATATTTTGTATAATGACAAGAGAGCTTTGTGAAGAATTTGATTATAAGTTAATCAAAAATATCAATATTTACATTTATGCTGAATTTCTTATGTAAAAATATGTTACTTTTTTTTGCCGTGTCCTGCTGTACCTGTCTCCTCATTTTTTAGAAATTACCACATGGTTTGTTGTACTTGTATTGCGTGTCTGTGCCGGTGCTTCATAGTCTGAGGGTCAATCCACCATTTAAGGTGGGGTAATATCCTTTTAAAACAGAAAGGATATGTTTCCTTTTGAGCATTTTTTTATTTAAAAGATTTTGTGGTTTCCATAAGCTTTAACATTATCTAATATATATTGATGAGAACAAGATCTAGTATATACTGATTCAAAGCAAAATAAGTACTCTAGTAACCAAAGGATTGAGATCCATCTAAATGATTAATTCCTTAACTGAATTTTTTAGCTGATGCTTTCTTCAAATTTTGAGGTGGACACCATGTTTGTCCAACATGGTGCTGTTGTGAAATGGTTGACTAGCCTTTTGCTCGAAGTTTCAGACTAGTAAACTTGGCCTAAAAGAGTCCAAAAGTAGGGTACAAATAAATAAAGTACCTTAAATAAATAAGATTTCTTTTTTCTTTTTCCTTGACCAAACAGCAAAAATGATCTTTTTTTCTTTTACCCCTTTATTGATAATCACAAAAATGTATAAATACAATAAATTATTGTTGAATTTGGAATAGAAAAATTTCTCTTATTCCTCTGTCTAATGAATTAAAATATGACCTATTTATATTACAAGGTGGACTGATAGTAATCAGCCAGAAAATCAGGAAAAAATAAAACACTTATTAATGGGAATCTGCCAAATAAGGAAACCAGATTCCTTTAACATGGAAACAAATAAACTGAACTTAATGGTATACAACTGTAGATATACAGCTGTAAATACACAAAATCTGCTCAGATTTCTACACTCCCCCTCAAGCTGGGCTGTAAATATCAAGTAAGCCTAGCTTGGATTTCATCTCTTCAAACTTTGTCTTTGGTAGTGCCTTGGTCAAGATGTCTGCAATTTGTAGAGTCGTGGGTATGTAGGAGATGTTGATCATACCACCTTCAACTTTTTCTTTGATAAAGTGCCTATCTATCTCCACATGTTTCGTTCGATCATGATGAACGGGATTCTTAGCTATGCTAATGGCAGCTTGATTGTCACATAACATGTTGATAGGACCTTTTACTGTAGCCTGGAGTTCCAAGAGTAATCGTTTTAGCCACATTCCTTCACATATCCCATGAGCCATAGCTCGGAATTCTGCTTCTGCACTACTCCTTGAAACGACTGTTTGTTTCTTACTTCGCCAAGTGACCAGATTCCCCCATACATAAGTGCTGTATCCTGATGTGGATCTCCGATCAGTAATAGAACCAGCCCAATCTGCATCAGTAAATACTTCAATGTTCCTTTTCTCGGTTTTCTTGAAGTAGAGACCTTCACCTGGAGTTTTCTTCAAATACCTCAATATGTGATACAACCGTTCCATGTGTTCTACAGTAGGGTTATTCATGAATTGGCTGGCAACACTGACAGCAAAACCAATATCTGGTCTAGTGTGTGAGAGATAAATGAGCCTTCCTACCAATCTCTGATATCTTCCTTTATCAACTGGAACACCTTTTTTCTACTTCTTTGCCTTTGGTGACAGCTTCCATTGGGGTATCTGCAGGTTTGCATCCAAGCATTCCGGTTTCTTTGAGTAAATCAAGAATATACTTGCGTTGAGAAACAACAATACCTGTTCTGGATCTTGCAATTTCCATCCCTAGGAAATATTTCAAATTTCCTAAATCTTTGACCTCAAATTCATGAGCTAAAAATCTCTTCAATTCTTCACTTTCCTCTTCGTGATTCCCTGTCAGGATTATATCATCCACATACACAATAATAATCGATATCCTTTCACCAGGAGAGTGTTTGACAAATAATGTATGATCAGATTGGCATTGAGAATAACCAAACTTCTTCGCTGCTTTAGTAAAACGATCAAACCAAGCTCTAGGAGATTGCTTGAGACCATAAAGAGATTTTTTCAGTTTACAAACCTTATCTATGTTTGTCTGATTCTTGAGGCCTGTAGGAATCTCCATGTACACCTCTTCTTCTAAATCTCCATTGAGAAATGCATTCTTGATGTCTAGTTGATGGAGTTTCCAATCACAGTTCACAGCAAGTGATAGAAGAACCCGAATAGTATTTAGTTTTGCGACAAGAGCGAAGGTCTCCTGGTAGTCAATGCCATAGGCTTGTGTAAAGCCTTTAGCAACTAAACGGGCCTTCAGCCTTTCAACACTGCCATTGGCATTGTATTTGACTGTGAAAATCCATTTACATCCCATTGGATTCTTGCCTGGAGGTCGGTTGACTACTTCCCATGTGCCATTCTTTTCAAGGGCTCTAAGTTCCTCTTCAACTGCTTGTTTCCATTCACGTACTTGAAGAGCTTCTTGAATATTATTAGGAACCTGAATATCTGTGAGATTAGTAGCAAAGGCACGGTAATCAGGGGACAACTTCTTGTAGGATATAAAATTGCGAATGGGATAATTGGTGCAGGACCTTACACCTTTCCTCTTAGCAATCGGCAAATCAAGATTATCCAAAATCAACACATCAGAATTTAAAACAGTGTTACCTGGCTGTGTTTCGTTTTGAATTGAGTCCGGTTCAGCTTCATGACTAGTCTCTGACTGCACTTGTTCCTCTACATGTTCCTGGTTTTGATGTTTCTTTCTTCTAGAGTAGACAATGAACTCATTCTTGCTGTCAATAGAAGGAACACTTGAGGGCAGATCAGAATGATTTTCTGTGGGAACACTTGAGGGCAGATCAGATTGATTTTTAGTGACAAGTGGAGCTGGACTAGATACAACAGAAAATGGTTCGGACTCACCAAGAGTGGGTACTTGACATTCGGGTACACTCTCAAATTCCCAAAAGTGATGTTCTAAGTTTCTACTCTCCCCCTGAACATCGGTTTTGGAGTAATAAGGCTGATTTTCCAGAAAAGTGACATCCATTGAGTGGTAAAATTTCTTTGTGAGTGGGGAATAACACTTATAACCTTTTTGATTTGGTGTATACCCGAGAAATATACATTTTATGGCCTTAGGATCAAGTTTTCCTCGGGATTGACTGGGAATGTGAACAAATGATGAACACCCAAACACTTTGAGAGGAATAGAAGAAATAAGACGGGTTGATGGATAGGATTTTTGAAAAATTTGACAAGGAGTTTGAAATTTAAGGACTCGAGAAGGCATTCTATTGATTAGATATGCCGCAGTGAGTATAGCATCCCCCCAAAAAATTTTTGGAACATGAGAGTGAATCATGAGTGCTTGGGCAACCTCTAGTAAGTGTCTATTTTTCCGTTCAGCTATCCCATTTTGTTGTGGGGTGTTGGTGCAAGAACTTTGGTGAACAATGCCTTCTTGTTTTAGGTATTCCCCAAGAATAGAGTTAAAGTAATCCTTAGCATTGTCTGTGTGAAGAATTTGGATTTTTGTATTGAATTGAGTTTGAACCATGTTATTGAAGGCTTTGAACAATTGACCAACTTCAGACTTTTCTTTCATGAGGAATACCCAAGTGAGACGTGAGTGATCATCTATAAAAGAAACAAACCATCTGGCCCCAGTTACACTTTTAATTTTTAGTGGTCCCCAAACATCACTATGTATCAAGGAAAAAGAATGTGACTCTTTGTATTTGTGAATTGGATAGGAATTGCGAACATGCTTAGACAGTTGACAAGTTTCACATTGAAGATCAAAAGGACTTTTATTGAACAATGAAGGAAAGAGTTCTTGAAGATACAACTGACTAGGATGACCCAAACGATAGTGCCATAACATTAATTCACTATCTTTATTTGACCTAAGAATAGAAAATGACCTTTTTTCTTCTACTGACTTTTGAGGTTGTCTTCTAGATGATTCGGTTGTTTTGAACATGTAGAGCCCCAAATGCAATTCAGCACTGCCAATCGTCTGTCCCGAATTCAAATCCTGAAAAACACAGTAATTAGCGAAAAATTTAGCAACACAATTCTTCTTCTGAGTGAGTTGACTAATAGATAAAAGATTGCAATCCAAGTTGGGAACCAATAAAACAGATTCAAGTGTGATGTTTTCTGAGATAACAACAGAACCAGTACCAACCACTTTTGAGATAGAACCATCAGCTATTCGAACAGTGTGACTCTCAGAACAAGGTGTGAAATTTTGAAAAGGAGATATATTACCAGTCATGTGATCGGAAGCCCCAGAATCTACAATCCATGATTCTTTACTGTCCACTTTTTTAACCTTAAGAGCAGTCAAAAAATTACCTTTTTGAGCCACTGTTGCTGTTGCCAAGGAGTTGTTATTTGGAGAGATTGAAGTTTGCTGAGTCTGACTAATTAATCTTTGAAGGATTTCCATTTGTTCCTTACTAAACTGTCCAGGTTGTGTACCAGCAAAACTTTCTTCAGTTGTAGTGTGATTTCCACGACTTTCTCTCTTATATTTTGGTTTCCAATCAGGTGGCTTCCCATGGATATTCCAGCAAGTGTCACGGGTGTGACCTGTCTTCTTGCAGTGATCACACCATGGTCTCCCTTTCTTTGTTCGACTATCATCGGATCCTCTTGAAACTAGAGCAGATGCTTCAGTGGTTGTTGACTGACTTGTAGTACCCATCATTACCTTCTGTCGGCTTTCTTCGCGTCGAACTTCAGAAGCGACTACACGTAGATTAGGTAGAGGCTTTGTTGCAAGAATTCGACCGCGCACCTCATCTAGGTTCTTGTTGAGTCCCAAGAGAAACTTGTATATCCGTTTCCTTTCAACAATCTTTTTATACTTAAGAGCATCAGTTGGACAGTCCCATTGAGTAGTTTCATACATATCAAGTTGTTGCCAATATCTAGTCAAGCGACTAAAATATTGGGTGACTGTGAGATCCCCTTGACAGAGATCATGAAGAATACCTTCAATCTCGAATGCCTCTGCTGTGTCTTCCTTATCAGAGAATGTTTCCCGTGCAACATCCCAGATTTCTTGTGCTGTTTCATAGAGAATAAAATTCTCTCCAACTTCATTAGTCATGGAGTTGATAAGCCATGACATTACAAGATTGTTTTCTGTCTTCCAGGTCTTGTAACTTGACTCATTAGGCTTCGGTTTAGTGACTCCACCAGTGATGTAATCATCTTTTCCTCTGCCGCATATGAACATCATGACTGAATGGGACCACTGGAGATAGTTGTGGCCATTTAGTTTGTGTCCAGTGATGAGGAAGGCAGTAGTTTCAGATCCTCCATTGGAACTAGTAATAGAGGGATCTTGAGAAGATGAAATTTCTGAGATGGACGATGGCTCTGATGCCATGTTGAATTTGGAATAGAAAAATTTCTCTTATTCCTCTGTCTAATGAATTAAAATATGACCTATTTATATTACAAGGTGGACTGATAGTAATCAGCCAGAAAATCAGGAAAAAATAAAACACTTATTAATGGGAATCTGCCAAATAAGGAAACCAGATTCCTTTAACATGGAAACAAATAAACTGAACTTAATGGTATACAACTGTAGATATACAGCTGTAAAAACACAAAATCTGCTCAGATTTCTACAATTATATATATGCATGGACATTTAGTAGGTTTGCAAATGCTTTTCGAAACTTCAGATGGTTCTCATTTCAGTTCTATGGCATAGGTGCATATATTTATAATATGAATAAAACCTTTATGGTGGTAACATCTGTCATCTTTTGGTAAATGCTTTTCATTATTTCGTCTTTATCCTTATGCACAACCTTCTAGCCATGAAATGACAAAAATATTTACAGTTGATAATTCACATGAATGAGCCAATCTGCCATCCGTTTTGGACCACTAGTCTGATACAGATTACTCTTGTAAATGCCTTGTATGCCCCTGCTGCCTTATTTGGATTACATGTTTTAAAAAAAAAAGGGAAAAAAGAAGTAACTTTTTCAGTGTTACAGTATTACTATAATGACTTTCTAACTTGCAAGGTATTTTATTAATATTTAGTTTTCTGTTACTATAGAATTTTTACTGGTATTATTCTAGCTTACTCATTTGGATGCGTATTTCTGATCCAAACTCTGAAGAAAAACTTGATCATGCAAGAAACTATATGAATCTAAAGTTGTCTCCATTTCAATAAAGTTCCCAATAGAATTAATTATGTATAGTTTAGCTTTTTATATTATTTGTAAGAAAATTTTGGGTTAGGCCTGTTGCAACTTTAATCCCTGTAAAAAGTTTTCTTTTTGGTCCAGATTTTAAGTATTGACACTTATTCTAAATGTATCTCATGGTCTGATTATTATCAGTTTTTAACAAATTGCTGATAGTTGGCAACATTAGGTCCATCTAGTGAGAAATAGAAGGGAAGTTTTAGAACATTAAGAAGCTGAATAGGCTATAGCCGTAAAAGGCAAGTTCATTGGCTGCTCCTTGCAGAAGATGCCTTCCTTCGTGTCATGCGTGTATCATTTAGGTAACTCTTTGAAGATTTTAAATGCCACAATATGATTCTAGAAACCTCTATGCTTAGCTAATTTCTTTATAATTAGTTTTTTTAAAGCAGACCTGGGAAATGAATTATCTTTTTTTTTTTTATCCAAGGCAATGAATTATCTCAGGAAGTCTTATTGTCAACATCTACGAGTGGAAATGTTTCCAAGGATTTCTTTTCTGAGTTTCATTAGGATCTGAAAGAAACTGGAAAAGTTATTATTCCTGCTCGGAAGAGCACATCGATTGGAATTTAATTTGATTCTTGTAAGTAGAAAAATGAACATTTTGTTTTTAACTTTGTGTATTTGTTTTCTTGGAGTACCTATGTTTGTTTAGCAGCTAATTCATATCCTGAAAGCTTATCTGATATCTGTGGTTGGATTTATTCGGTTTATCTAAAAAACCCTCAGATGAATTTATTGGACTTTAACCTGTTTTCCACAGATATATTGTATGTCTCTTGCTGATCTGAGCATGCGACTTTTTGTGCTTGATATATATCCTATATTTTTCTCTTAATTTTCTGATGACATGATTCCTTTGGGTTTGAATCTTTTTTGATGTCATAGGCTTCTTATTTCTCACTTGATAGTTACTCTTGTTGTTACATGATGATAAATGCTCCCTCTTTGAGTATTTGTATTATTGATTTTGGGCAGTCTTTCCAGCAAAAAGTTTTTTGGATGCCGAGAGATGGTGCATGTTTAACTAATGGAGAGATGGGTAATGATAATTCTTCAAGATCTGAACCAAAGCGTGGTCATCAGTGGTTTGTGGATGCTGCTGCCCCAGAATGGTTCAGCAACAAGAAGCAAGCAATAGAATCCATTAACAGCCGACCAGTTTCGGGAATTGCAGGGTCAGGAATTGCAGACTTCAATGTTTCTCGTTGGCACAATGCTTCCAGTTTTCAGTCAATTCCTGGTCAATTCAGTGACCGCCTTTTTGGATCTGACCCCCTGCAAACTGTCAACTTGGTTGATAGGAACATTTCTTCTGTTGACAGCGGAAATATGAGTTTGGGAAGAAAGGATTTTGAGGATCAATATGGTAATAGTTCATCTGTGGGTTTGTCGATGTCCCATACCATTGAAGATGCCTCTTCATGTCTCAGTTTTGGTGGAGTAAGGAAAGTTAAAGTAAATCAAGTTAGGTATTCCAACAATGGCATGCCAGCGTCAATGGAACATCCATATGGTAGAGGAGTTAATAGCACAGTTTCATTGTCTACTGTTTACAATAAAAATGATAATGCTATATCTCTGGGCCCAACTTATGGTAGTGGGGATGAAAATGCCATCTCAATGGGCCCCGCATTTACTAAGGCCGATGGCAGTTTTATTTCAATGGGTCACACCTTTAACAAGAGAGATGGAGACTGCATATCTGTGGGCCACAATTACAAGGGAAATGAGAGTATCTTGTCAATGGGTCAGCCTTTTGACAAGGTGGATGGCAATTTTATTTCAATGGGTCAGTCATATGAGAAGGGAGATGCCAATTTAATTTCGTTAAGCCCTTCCTATGGCAAGGGGCAGGTAAATTTCATTTCAATGGCCTCTGCATATGGTAAACCAAATGAGAGTCAGATTTCAGTGGCACCCTCTTTTGATAAGGAAAATGATAATATCATACCAATGGGACCGCCCTATCACAAGGCAGATTGTAACATCACAACAATGGCTCCAACACAAGACAAAGGAGAGTCCAGTATTCTATCTGTGCATCAAAGTTACAGCAATGCTGAGAGCAATACCATATCTTTTGGGGGCTTCCGCGATGAATCTGAGACAAATCCATCTGGCAGTATTTTTAGTGGCTATGACTTATTGATGATTAATCAGAATTCAGCACAAGCTTCAGAAGTGCCTAGACAGCAAGAGTTGGTTGAGTCGAATCCAGATTCAAATGTAAATAGTGCCCCTAAAAATAATTCTAGAACTGATACCAACCCAAAGCAGAAAGAACCAAAGACAGCTAAAATGGTTTCTCCCAACAATTTCCCTTCCAATGTCAAAAGTTTGTTGTCAACTGGTATGCTAGACGGGGTTGCTGTGAAGTATGTTTCCTGGTCTCGAGAGGTGAGTTATTTCCTATGCTTAACTTGTCACCAGTGGAATTTCTCTTATGTATGGTAAACTTTTCACTGGCAGAAAAACCTTAAAGGATATATACAAGGGACTGCGTATATGTGTGGCTGCGAGGACTGCAAGTTTGAAAAGGTAAGCAAATTTTATAGTCACACTGCTTTTCAGCTTCCTTGTAAGATGCCAACTAAAAATGTCCTTCGTTGCTAAGCATCTCTTTCCCTTCCACTGTTCTCAGCTAGTAATGAGAAGAGAACTAGATTATAAAATCTGAGTATCATTGCTTTACCTTTCAAAATCTATTCTGCAGGCTCTGAATGCATATGAGTTTGAGCGCCATGCTAATTGCAAGACTAAACACCCCAACAATCACATTTACTTTGAGAACGGAAAGACCATCTATGCAGTTGTTCAAGAGCTCAAGAGCACTCCACAGGAGATGCTTTTTGATGCAATTCAAAACGTGACAGGTTCTCAAATCAACCAGAAGAACTTTCGCATGTGGAAAGGTAAGCTGTTTTAGTTGACTGACCTGATGCTTACAGAAAGGTTTATTTTATAAATTCTCTCTCAAATTCCTTCTTCCATTTTCTCAGCATCATATCAAGCTGCCACCCGTGAACTTCAACGTATCTATGGAAAGGATGATATTGTTGTCTCATCTTGAGATGAAGACTCTGCCCTTTAAATCTTGTGAGGTGGGTCAGATCTGTGCATAGCAGCTTGTGTCTTATACTAAATTACAGACTTGTTTTGGGATTTGAATAATTTGAGCAGATGGATGCTAATAGATACCTTGGCTTTTCAAATTTTCTAAATGAGACCTTTATTTATTTCAATTATCATATTTTCAGTGAGAAGTATGAATTTTAACTGTTGTGAGTGCATATAATTGAAATATAGAGCTTCTGCAAAACATTCCCCCTTGAATGCCTTGGGGAGGAACTCTATGGACCTTGTCATTCTAAATTCTCTACCCATAGATCATTTAGCATAGGGGGATCCAAAGTGGGGTTTATTTATTGATTGAAACTATTGCAACCAGATTATGCACACTTTTCTTGCCTGGGTTACGTGCGATAAATATGCCCTCAATTAGTATTGGTGTTTTATGTCCTGCATGGAAGTCAGCATGATGCGCGAAGGTCTAGTGGTTGAATGGTGATAAATCATATGATGGGCAAATAATACTCATTAAAGACGTGTACATGCTAATAGATTCATTCTTACAAGGCCTTTTGAGTTGTCATCTTTGAACATGCCTCGATTTTTTTTTATTATTCAACTAAAGAATTGTTGACAAATGACTACTCAAAAATACTTTAGAAAATTATTTCATGCATTTTTAATGAAGTTTCTTGAAATTTATCGATGGTATTAGTAAGATGATATATATTGTTTAAAATATATGAAAAATTAATTAAAAAAGTATGATATGCGATAAATTTTTTAATTTTGTTTATAATATTAAAAAATTCCTAACAATATAAAAATCAAAATCAAAATTTTAATATTATGTCAAATTTGAGTTGGTGTTTGGGTTTTCATTCGAAATTCTTGGACCCAATTTTTTCTAACAAAATGATAGGTATCCCCAAATGTTCCAGATTAAATACGTAGATCATGACACGTGTACCTTGGACATGTGGAGTAATCATGGAGATGGAGATTAGAGGTGTTCATAGGGTCTTAGCTATATATTAATATACTATATCTAAGTTCGAGCCCTGTTCAGTCCGATCATTTGAATTTAAATCTAAACTTGAACTCATTTATATAATTTATTATTGAAGCCTAAGCTTAGTCTGATTTTTTTTTGGGTTTGGTGGCTCTGGAACTTCGCTCTTTAAGATTAAGTGCATAGCACCTAACCTTTTAGGACAAGAGGAGAGTCGGCCTAGTCTGATTTTATTTATTTATTTATTTATTTACATTTTGATTATTTTGATTATTTTGATTTTTTATTCTTTTATTTCATTTAAAATTTAATTTGATTTGTCAAACTTATATATTGTTGATTTTCATATTAAATATATATAATGTTTATTTTTTTTGGTGCTTAAGAGTATGAAGATATTATTAATCTATGACAAAACGGTTACAGCCAATGCCTCTACAATCATCAAGTAATAAATTAAACAGACCCTGTGGAGGATTATTAACAACTAATGTGTCAGTTTTCCTTACTTGAGCAATATATAATGTTTATTAATCATTAATATTTTAAATACATATAATTACATTATATTTAATAAAAAATATAAAAAATTTTAATATTAATAATGTTTGGGCCGGGCTAGGCTAGGTCTCCAAAGGCAAAGCTCGAGCTTGGCCCGAAAATTCATCGGGCTTAAATTTTTTTGTCCAAACCCGTTCATCGAGCTTATTATTTTGTCCAAATCCATTAAAAAATCGAGCTAAATTTTCAGATTTAACGAACTACCTGACCCTTAAACAGTTTTAATAGAGATCATGACACGTATATTTTCCAACATTGCAACCCAAAATGCAATAATGAGATTAATTTATATGTATTTATAACACCTTGCTTAAAAGGTACCTAAAACTTTTCTAAAATTAAAGCAACCTAAAATTAAATTTTAATTCCATTTAAGGTTCAGTCCTCAATTGTAATTATAAATAGGGGATGGGGCTTTATATCTTTGTATTCTCATAAATTAAGTGAGAGAAGCATTAATCTCCTGCCTAATTGTGGAGCACCAATTTCAGTGTGTCAATTTCCACCCACCACTATTACAAATTCTTTTATCATTTATTTCTGTAGTAAATGCAAAAAAAAAAAAAATGAGGCCCGCTAAAATTACTTTTAATGCTTAGAATTTTTAATTGCCTTTACGGTGCTTTATCTTGGTAATAAAAAAGTTTAAAACTTTTAAATCTCATGTTCAAATTTCATTAATTATACGATTAATCTAATTTTATATTATTTGATTTTGTTTATTGATTTATATTTCAGAAATGTATTATTTGATGTATTATAAATTACAGATTCAAGTTAATTTGTCTTTATATTATGATTTATTGTTGAATTTTTCCACTAACATCAATTTCACTTATTTTTGTCAAATTTTGGAACAAAAAATAATGAAATTTACAAAAATCATCACTTGCATTAAAGAAATATTTCATAAAAATATTTTAAATCTGGTATTTTTATTAAAAAAATAACAAAATTAAAATTATAGTGATAAATTGAATAAAATTAAAATGTAGTGACAAAATTCAATATTGAGTTATAGTATCACGATACAATTTTTTCCGTAAACTCTAAAAATTATTTGATCTTGCTTGTAATAAAAAACATTTAAGAAAAGGCTATTCTCCAGAAGAAGCGTGACCCTTTAAAAAACCAAGGAGAAAAAAAAAATTCCTAGTTGCCTTAAGTTCCAAGCCACTAGTCTTAATTGAAGGCGTTAAGTAACTTACGGAAATTAAAGCTTTATAAGACAATGCATTTCGTTGTTACAAGCATGCAACTTTTATATATAGGAATTAAGAATTTAATTTCCACTTTTAATGGAAAAAAAAATAAGCCACGAGAGAAAGAGAAGATTAAGCATCTTTGGCTTTTAGTTTTTTTTTTTCCTTACGGCCAGAGTGTCACCAAATTAGCTTGTGTGCATTTCGAGATTAATTTTTTTCCAAACGATTTTAAAGGTACATTCCGCATATCGATTTAGTACTTTCAAGAAAATAAATTTCTTTATGTGTAAGTCCCAAGACTTTTAGTATTTATTTAAGGATTTATATACGATACACTAAAAGTGTATAGTTTTCATAAACTGTTAATGCACAAGAGGTTGACATCTCATCAATAAGCCCTTATAAGCAAATTTAAAAAATTTATTTATATTTATTTTTAAGGGCTTGACATATTTTTTAATTTGTCAATTAATGATGTGTCAACCTTTGATGCATTGACAGTGTATAGAAACTATACAATATCAGTGCACAATATACAAACCTTTTATTTAAATAATCATTTTCTTTTTAAATTTTTTAAGACGTTTAAATTTTGAATGCGATATTCGAGTTTTTAGTGTCTCTCGTCCCATAAATCATAAGATTTCATTGTAACAAAAAAAATGAAAATGAAGCATCTTTGTTGTGTGTGTGTGTGTGTGTGTGTGTGTGTGTGTATATATATATATATATATATATAGGATGATTATTTTATGAGTTTGTATATGATGCATTGATAGTGTATAGTTTCTATACACTGTCAATGCATCAGAGGTTGACACCTCATCAATAGGCCCTTATGAGCAAATTAAATTTTTTTTATATTTGCATATAAATGCCTATTGATGAGGTGTCAATCTCTGGTGCATTGACAGTGTATAAAAACTATACACTGTCAGTGCATCATATATAAATCCTTATTTTATACATTGTCAGTGGAGTTTTTTTGACTTCACAAGCGAGGTTAGGATGATTACATATGTCCTTTAAACATACTAAGAAAATAAAAAATAAATAAAATATGATATGTGTAATCATCCTAACACCGCTTACAGAATAAAAAAAACTCTATTGATAGTGTATAAGATATTAATCCATATATATATATATATATATATATATATATATATATATATAGGAAAATTATCCTATACACTGTCATTGGAGTTTTTTAACTCCACAAGCGGGGTTAGGATGATGACATGTGTCTCATTTTATTTTCTTAATATTTTTAAAGGACACATGTCATCATCCTAACCTCGCTTGTGGAATTAAAAAACTCCACTGACAGTGAATAGGATAATAATCCATATATATATATATATATAATGTTATGATATTGATAGATTTCTTTCCTAGATTGCAGTAAAGGACTATTGTTAAAAGTGAAAGAATATTGGGAACATTCTTGTTGATACATGGTACAGCAAGGTAAAGTTAAAAGTGAAAGAATATTAGGCTGTTGCTGGCAAAGAGCACAAAGCTACCTCCAGATCTGCCATCGACGTGGGTTGGAGTCCCCCTCCTGCAAACTTTATCAAACTCAATACATATGGCTCATCTACTGGAAATCCAGGAAGAGCTGGTTCTGGAGGAACTTTCTGAGACAGTAATGGAAGGTGGATTGGTGGCTACGCTCGTTTTCTTGGAACATCAACAAGTATTTTCGCAGAACTATGGGGACTCCGAGATGGACTTCGACTCGCTGTTGAAAAGAATTTACACAATCTTATCATTGAAACTGACTCCCAAGAGGTTGTCAGGTATGTTAATTGTTACTAGAAAGAACTCATATTTATAATGAAATTATTTCCGATTGCAGGGAACTCCTCCGGAAGCTGAGGAACGCCAAGTTAGTCCACGTGTTTAGAGAAGCAAATTTCTGTGCGGACACTGTGGCGAAAATGGGGAGTTCGATGGTGGAAAATTTTGAATATTTTGACTCACCTCCAGCTCAGTTAACTTCTGCTGTTTTGTTTGATTGTATGGGTGTTACAATACCCAGAAATATACTGAACTGTATTCCCATGCTAGGATAACTTTGTTATTTTGTTCCCTTTTTTTTGGTACATTATTTTGTTCTGTTATTCACCAAAAAAAAAGTAAAGGACTATTTTTTTTTGTGCCATCTAACAGTAAAGGACTATCTATACTATATTATATTATATTTTTGTCTCCTCCTCTCCCTTTGAGTGATACTTGTCCATTTATTTTTTTTTCCCTCAACAATTTTTTTTATTTAGGTCCCTTTATTTCTTTTTCAACAATTTTTTTAGTTAAATCTTTAACATGTTTTTTATATGACTCTTTAACTTTTTTAATCCAATCCTCTATTATTGTTTTATGGTATCGCTTTATATTTTTATTTATTTGCTTCTTCTACTTATATACATTTTGCTTTCGAATGAAATTTATTATATGAAAGAGTTTTTTTACTTCTAAATCTTGCAGAAAAAACTACTTTTACTTTGCATATTGTACTTTGGAGTAAATATAAATATTTTAATTAATTATTCTTAAAATAAAAATACTTACAGAGCTAATTTTTCTTACTTCTTTGTTAAATTGTCTGAACCACTATACCGTATAAATATTTTGATGCTTTTAGTTTTTGTTGTTGTTGCATCATTATCTTGACTTGTTTGTTTCTAGCACAAATTATCTGTTTATCATACTATTTAACTTCAGTATTATGTATTTTTTTAAATCCAAGCCAATCTAAATTTCTCAAAAATTATTTTTAGACATTTGCTTGATATATAGAGTTTGTATATGATGCACTAACAGTGTATAATTTTTATACACTGTCAATGCATCAGAGGTTGACACCTCATCAATAGGCCCTTATGGGCAAATTTAAAAAATTTATTTGTATTTGCATATAAGTGTCTATTGATGAGGTGTCAACCTCTGATGCATTGACAGTGTATAAAAACTATACACTGTCAGTGCATCATATATAAATCCTGATATATAAGCCCTATCCTTAGTAAATATGTTTCTCTTTTGTACTAAATAATATGAAGGAAATAAATAATTTTATGACCAACAACTCTTATCTAATAATTAATTTTACTAACTTTAAAAATTACAAAATAAAAATAAACCCGTAGCATCGCGGGTTTTTAACTAGTTGTTTTAATGATGATAACCAACTGGGAGATGACCAAGAACCCATCCAAAACAGTTTTGCTTGGATTTTTTTGCATGGTCTCTCTTTGCGTGTTTGTTAGGGCTCTTGTCATTGTAGTTGGTATGATGTCTTGCATTGGAAATCCACATCAGAAAACCACAAAAATCGGTGAGTGAAATTTTTTTCTTTATTTCTCTTAATTTTTGTTTTGATACATTTGGACAAGTAATCTTACTGAAATAAAGAATTCAACGCTCTATCAGAATACGATATTCTTATTATATTTGATTTTGGTTCTGTTTATCAGATTCATCAGTGGATCCCACTTTGCTTACATCCACAAGAACAAAATCTTGATTGGAAGTCTCTGCTGTTTCAGTGGTAGTGGCCATCTTCTCACCACTGCTTGGAGCTGCCTTGTCAGTGTCCGAATCTGCTGACTGCTGATCCTTGCTCTTGCCCCACAAAACTAGGTAGAGGCCAAGAACAATGACGAT
Organism: Heritiera fomes; assembly: GCA_032173925.1. Taxonomy (NCBI): domain Eukaryota; kingdom Viridiplantae; phylum Streptophyta; class Magnoliopsida; order Malvales; family Malvaceae; genus Heritiera; species Heritiera fomes. Next base: position 7,389,150 of record JAPDPM010000002.1, on the reverse strand, counting down.
TGCTCCAATAACCCTACATAGATTTGCAGTGAGTTGGCCTAAATCAGTTAAAAGATCATGCAAACTTATAGCATTTGTATTAAAATCTTTGAATAAATTAATTTTCATTGCATGAATCTGACATGACGAGCTCTTTTCCAGTGTTTCAAAACCAGAAGTAAGTCCTTTCCGAGTGTTTCAAGACCAGAATAAAGATGAAAAGATATTTACCTTCCTAAATACATTGTCTCAGAAAAGATAAAGGAGCTCATAATGGCGACGATCACCATGGTTAGAGGATTAAAAGCAGCATAAAATGCAGGTCCCTTGGATTGAATTACCACTGCTCCTACATAGTAAGCAACCCCAGAACAGATAATTCCCTGCAGGGTTACAGATTTGAGTATGGTTGCAACAGAATGAGAAAAATTGTTGAATTTTAATTTCCACAAGAATCATGATTAGTGTTGAAGTTTGGCCAGAAGGGCTTAATTCAAATCCAAATGAGTGGTGGTTGGCTGAGATAAGAATTTCTTACACCGTAAACTGCAGCAAGGAGTTTGGAATCCCAGTGTATGGCCCAAGCTGCAGCATTGCCCCTTTCAATTACCAGGGCAATGATGGCAGCTTCAGTTGTGCCCATGAAGCAAATTAGAGTTGCCAGAGAGAGCTCAGCAGGGTATGATTTTAGTGTAATTGCCTATAGAAGAAAACAGACAATCTTGTTGATTATGAATGATGAAATCCTGCTAGCTAGCTTGATCCACAGAAAAAGTTTGAGTTGAGGAGAATTCTTACCTGAAGAATGACAAAACAAGCCCAGCAGACACAGCCTACAAGGATCATGACAGCACCCTTCAGGGGATCCTCCTTGGTTGCTGCAGCAATGTTTGTAGAGTGGTGGTGATTGTTGACTTTTGTCCATGGCAAAGGCAACATTGGCCCATTAACCAGAGTCATAATAAGTGCTCCTCCAACAGTTCCAATGGTCCCCAAAATCTTTGCCTGGCCATGCGGTTTCCTCAAATCAACCTTCTCAAGCCTGCAAATTTTCTTCACAAAATTAAGCTCACAATCCACTATCCAACTCATCCAATTACATTTTTTAGGTAACTAGGAACATACCTAAGAACCCAAGCTAGCAAAAACACAAAAGCAGGAAGAACATTGCACAAGGCAGTTGCTACTGTTGCTGTTGTATACTTCATACCGGTATAATACAAGTTCTGATCAATTGCAGGCCTGCAGAGAAGATCGAATGTTAACATAGAATATATTTTGTAGATTATGATTGTAAGATTTTTGCTTGTCGGTCAAGGTTCCTTACTCCAATAAGGCCAGTAGAAATATCTGAGCAAAGACAGACAAGGTCATCTTTGGCCTTACTTTCCTGTTAAAATTCATCAGAGTGATATTTCAGAACAGATTCCAAACTCATTTAAAAACTTATTAGAAGAAATATAGAGAGATACAGACCTATCGAAAACAATGGCAAAAGGAGCAAGAGCAAGAGTGGCAAGGGCGAACTGGTAAACTACCAAGACATGTTGGCTCAAACCCTTGTTAAGAGCAAACTTGGCGACTATGGGCAAGCCTGCAGTTCCAAACCTCATAAAAAACATGGCCACATATGGCATAGCTTGATTGTAAATGCCAGCTGAGGCCTTCATCGTCCTATTTTTTCTCTCTTTTATTTCTCTACGACAAAAATGGAGATTTCCTTGCGGAATGAAGCAGATGATGCATACACTTATATACACATTTCATTTTACTTTTGCATGTTAAAATTACAACTTTAATCACTTAGGCATGATTTGAACGGTAAAGTTGGCAAATTTTTTGTGTGGATATGAATTGCCTCAATAATTGATACCTATACTAAGAGCTATGTTCGAGTATTTGAGCTCGAATATTTGTACTCCAAATAATTAAAGATAGTGGTGATATAGAAAAGAAGAACTCCTGAATAAGATTCAATTATAACGATAAATATGATAGTATAATTAAAAATTAAAATGTTCTTATCTATTGAAAAATTGAAAGCTTGAGCGCTGTATAATGTCTCCAAAAAAATATATTCAATTCAATTTTTTGTAAATTTTTAATTATAATATTTGAAAGAAATACATGATTTGTGAAATTATTTACAATAAAATATAATCTTAGATTAATTACAGTCTGATTTCAAAGCGGTAAGAAGATTGTGACAAACTAGAATATGAAATTTTACAATTTCAGAAAAAAAAATTTTTGGTACAACAATTAGGTAAAACATTTAGAGTAATTTAAACAAAATGTTATTTTAAAATTTTTTAAACTAAAATTATAAAAATGATTCTAAAACTAAACTTAGTATTGCCTAACTATTGTATGTTGATGAGTACGACACCAAAAGTTTAGTAAATAGATTAAGGAGATTGGTGAGAAAATGTGGAGTTGTAAACAAACAGAATACGAATGAACAAACTGATGTTTTTATTCGTTTGTTTGTTTTTTAGTGTCATTTGTGTTTGTTCGTGTTCGTTAAGAAATTTGGTTTTTACGTTCGTCTTCGTTCGTTTGTTTAGTAAGGATTATTCGTTAAATGTTTGCGAAGAAGCTCCTTTATCCTAAACGAACGCGTTTACAAACATGTAAACAAATGCTCACGAATAATTAAATAAATGCATTCATGAACAAATGTTTATAAACCATTAAGCAAATATGTTCACGAACACATTCATGAATACATGTTCATGAACAAGTGTTCATGAGAACAAACTAAATATTAAAAATCCTACATAAAGATTAAATCCCACGTGCAAATTAAAATCATTCAACATGAAATCTTAAATACAACACAACTTAAATTAACAATGTTTTATTAAAATTGATAATTACAATTTTAAGTACACTTTGTATCATATACACACACATATATATGTGTGTGTGTGTGTGTGTGTGTGTGTGTGTGTCTACTCATACGTGTAATGTATATATAAATGATCAATGGAAAAGAATGAGATCTTAATTAATTATGAAACTCTTATTAATTTAATTTCAGTACATTATGTTTAAAATTTTAAAAATAATTATTTTAAGCATAATTAACTAACTCAATTTTATAATTATTTTATTATTATATTTTATAAATTTTTTAAGCTAACAAAGTTGTATTGTATAAATATGTTTAAGAATTAGATACTAAATTTTTAGATTAATGTCTTAAAAATAGGATATATATTATATAACTTATACAATATAAGTAATTTATTATATAACTTATATAATATAAATAATTTTAATATTTTGTAAATAACAAATGAACAATAAATGAATAACAAATGAACAACAAATAACATTTTAAATGAATGAATTATAAATGAATATAAACGAACGAACAACAAAAAAACACATTAAATGAACAAAAATAAACGAACATAAATAAGCTTATTCGTAAACAAAAATGAATGAACCACACTTCTGTTCATATTCGATTCGTTTAATAAACAAACACTAAAATGTTATTTATGTTCGTTCATTAAGTTTAATAAATGAATAGAAACCAAATTGATTCACGAACTGTTCGTTGAACATTCTGTTCATTTACATCCTAAGAAAAATAAAATTAAATAGAGAAGGAAAACTTGTTTTATCATTTAGAAATTAATTTAAATTTGTTGAAAATTAAGCAGCCTTCAATGTTAGAGAAAAAAATTAAAATATTAAATTAATAATTATAATTTTTTTCTTCACTCAAGAAAAAATAGAATTCAAACTTTATTTTTTGAGTAAGGACATAATACACCATCATTTAGTCAAATATTTGGGAAGCTATAATTAATTATTTTTTAGATGTTGAAAATTAAGCATCCTTCAATGTTAGAGAAAAAAAATTAAAATATTAACTTACAATTATATTTCTTTTTTTTTAACTCAAGAAAAAATAGAATTCAAACTTTATTTTTTGAGTAAGGAGATTATACACCATCATTTAGTCAAATATTTGGGAAGCTATAATTAATAATTTTTTAGCATTTAATACTTGTAAAAGATTAATATTTATTACTATTAATATTTCAGTAAGGATACATAAATGCCTTTTCATTAAATTAAATGTGTTATAAAAGGAAACTCTCTAATTACCACCAAAATTTCCAAGTCCTGAAAAAGATTGGCCAAAAAGAAAAAAGTCTTGGAAAAGAAATGAGCGGCTAACATCAAAACCAGCAATACTTTTCCACATATAATATTGTATGAAGCACCGATGGATATTGTGTTAACTAACCTTTCATCCACAAGGCTTCTTTCACTGCTTCTGCTGCTGCCATATATTCTGCCTCGATTGTATACAAGGCTATGGTAGACTGTAACACAGCCTTCCAACTTATGGCTCCTCCGAAAAGAGTGAAACATAACCCGTCAGAGATCTTCTTCTATCCAGATCACCAGCATAATCAGAGTCCACAAAATCCGTGATGTCTCTAGAATAGACACTCTGATCATACACTAAGCATAAATCCGCAATACCTCTCAAATACCTGAGAATCCATTTCACACCCTGCCAATGTTCCTTACCCGGACAAGCCATATATCTGCTTACTACACTGACTGCATGTGAAATATCTGGTCGAGTGCAAACCATGGCATACATTTAACTCCCAACTGCATTCGCGTGTGGGATACAAGACATTTGCTGCTTCTCCTCATCAGACTGTGGTGATAACTAAGCCGAGAGCCTAAAGTGCGCTGTTAAAGGAGTGTTCACAAGTTTAGCCTTATCCATACCGAAACGTTCAAGCACTCTTCTGATATAATTTTCTTGTGATAAGAAAAGCTTGCCCTCCTTTCGGTCTCTATGAATCTCCATTCCTAGAATCTTCTTAGCAGCTCCCAAATCCTTCATCTCGAACTCACCACTCAGCTATGATTTTAGCTTGTTGATTTCCAACATGTTTTTAGCAGCAATTAACATATCATCAACATAAAGCAACAAATATATGTATGAATCATCTAAGAGTTGCCTATGATAGACACAAGCATCATAATCACATTGGATATAGCCATGTTCTATCATAAAGGTGTCAAACCTCTTATACCACTGCCTTGGTGATTGCTTTAATCCATATAAAGACTTTTTTAACAAGCAAACATAATCTTCCTTACCAGGCATTATGAAACCCTCTGGCTGATGCATGTAGATCTTTTCCTCAAGCTCACCGTGCAGAAATGCTGTCTTCACATCAAGTTGCTCAAGCTCCATATCAAACTTGGCTACCATGGCAAGCAACACGCGAATGGAGCTATGCTTTACCACCGGAGAGAAAACTTCATTGAAATCAATCCCTTCCTTTTGACTAAAGCCTTTAGCTACCAACTGTGCCTTGTATCTTGCTGCATCAGCCCCTGGGATGCCTTCCTTTTTCTTGAAGACCCACTTGCAGCCAATAATCCTTTGATTATTCAGCGGTTCAATCAACTCCCATGTCTGATTTTTTTGGAGAGATTCTATCTCTTCATTCATAGCAATTGCCCACTGTGCTGACTCTTCACATGTGACTGCATCATTATAACTGGAAGGTTCCGTACCGATGGATTTTGCCACACTAAGTGCATAAGAAACCAGACTTGCATCTGCATAACACTGAGGAGGTTTAATCTGTCTCCTCTCTCTTCCAGTGGCAATGCTATATTGCTGCTCTTGAGATACATCATGAGAATCCTGTACCTCAATACGATTGTCCTGGACTGAAGTACCTTCCATAGAATTACTAGGAGCCTCCACCTGAAACTCCACCTGCTGCTCAACACCGTGATCTCCTTTACCACTTGACTCCTCCTTTTCCCGGGAATTGTTGGTGGATCGAAGCATAGATGACTCATCAAAAGTCACATCTCTGCTATATATGAACTTGGGTGATTCTGGGTCAGGACACCACAACCTGTATCCCTTCACCCCTTGGCCGTACCCCAGAAATATGCATTTCTTCGCTCTGGGTTTAAGTTTCCCCTCATTAACAAGAGCATAAGCAGGACAGCCAAACACTCGTAAGCCTGAGTAATCAGTAGGAGAACCAGACCATACTTCTTGGAGTCTTTAACTCAATGGCTGTAGACGGAGATCTATTCACCAAATAGCATGCAGTATTTACAGCTTCAGCCCAGAAGTCTTCACCAAGCCCAGCATTTGATCTCATGGACCGAGCTCGCTCCAAGAGAGTTCTATTCATCCGTTCTGCAACTCCATTTTGATGTGGTGTGCGTCGAACAGTGCGGTGTCTCACTATTCCTTCATTTTTGCAAAACTCGTCAAATTCACCTGAGCAGTACTCCAAACCGTTATCCGTTCGGAACCTCTTGATCATTTTTCCTGTTTGATTTTCGATCAAGGCTTTGAATTGCTTGAAGGTGACAAGCACGTGGTGTTTGTGCTTTAGAAAATACACCCAAACCTTTCTCGAGTAATCATCAATAAAAGTTAACAGATATCTATGACCACCCTTTGAGATTGTTGGAGAGGGACCCCAAAGATCAGAATGAATATAATCAACCGTACCTTTGGTTCGATGAATCCCAGTGCTAAACTTTACTCGAGTCTGCTTGCCAAAGACACAGCGTTCACAGAAGTCAAGCTTCCCAGCACTTTGTCCACATAGTAAACCTCGCTTGCTCAACACTGAAAGACCTCTCTCACTCATATGCCCAAGCCGCATATGCCATAATCTGGTGGTGTCAGAATCTGGATCAACTGATGATGAAACTGCTGCAGCACTAGTAACAGTGGTACCATCCACAATGTAAAGTCCTCACACCAAATGTCCACGCATCACAGTCAAGGCACCTGAGGATACTCTCAGTACTCCACCTTCACCGAAGTATCGGAAGCCTTTAGTGTCCAAAGTGCTCAAGGATATCAAGTTCTTCTTCATCTCAGGAATATGCCGAACATCTGTCAAGGTTCTGACAATACCATCAAACATCTTAATACGAACTGTGCCAATTCCCACGACTTGACATGCGTGATCATTCCCCATTAGCACTGAGCCTACACACGTATTGTATGTGGCAAATAAATTTCTGGAAGTGCTAATGTGAAATTTAGCGGCCGTATCAAGAATCCATTTCTCGCTGACCTGCGATTCTGATACTGCTAGAACTATTTCGGCATCTTCAGAAGACTGTGAATCGACCACGTTTGCACCATTTTCTGGCTGCTCTGACGATTCAGCTTTATCCTTCTTCTTTGGACAATCTTTCTTCATGTGCCCAAATTTCCTGCAATAGAAACATTGAATTCTTTTTCTAGACTTTGATCTGGAGTGATTCCTGTTTGAATTACTACTCTTTGTTTTGGATTTTCCTCGAGTGACCAGACCTTCACCTTGATTGTTGTCTATTGCCTTGTCGGTAAGTGTCTTCCTTAACTCAGTGGAACCCAAGGCACTTTTAACATCGTCAAGAGAAATATCATCACGACCATATAACATCGTATCGACAAAATTCTTGTACGATGGTGGCAACGAACACAGCAGAATCAAGGCTTGAACTTCATCATCGATTTTAATATCGATATTCTTGAGATCCATAATAATTGTATTAAAAGTATCTAGGTGCTGGTGTATGGGCATACCTTCCTCCATTTTTAGGGTGTAGAGCCTTTGCTTGAGGTATAGCCGGTTTGTCAATGTCTTTGTCATATACTTGCTCTCTAGCTTGAGCCACAAACCTGACGTAGTGGTTTCATCCGCTACCTCTCGTAAAACTTCATCTCCAAGGCTGAGTAAGATTGCACTATGTGCCTTCTCCATAACCTCGTTCTTCTGATCGTCTGAAAGTGTATCCGGTAATTTGTCTATACCATATAGAGCTTTCACCAAACCTTGTTGAACAAGCACCGCTCGCATCTTGATGCACCATAGACTGAAGCTATTCCTTCTGGTGAACTTTTCGACTTCATATTTGGTCGATGATGTACTTGTAGTCATCTTAGTCGTCTCGTACAACTTGCTCTGATACCAGTTTGTTGTGCAGCGAAGCTAAAATAGACTGTAAACAATTCACCAGGACTATGCACCAAGAAATAAAATGCAAGAAAACTTAAGCAACAAGGACATACGATATACGTGGTTCGGCTTGTAAGCCTATGTCCACGGGCGAAGACAACGAGAAATTTTACTATAACAAGAAGATGAAGATTACAAGTGTTTTACACTCCACCTCATAGAGCTCTCCCCATAAAACCCGAGAACAATAGTTCTCAAAATAACCAACACTCTCTTTGCTTTCGCTCTCTCAGCTTGGCTTGTGTTTTCTTCAACTGCTTCACAATGCAGTGTCTATGCTCCATTTATAAGAGAACAGGAGGCAGTGCAGCAATAAATAGCCGCATTGCTTAGTCAAAAACAGCTTGCCATTAGAGTCAAAAACAGGTTGCTATTGGTTGAAAGAATGTGGTAGCCGAAATCTTCAACAAAGGAAGCTTGAAATGAGACGAAAATGATGGCTGCCAACAAAAAACATTTAATGCTCTTCAAAACTAATAACAATCAACAAACTCTTCATTTAATTGGTTGAAACAAGGGGCGGCAACTGTCTTGGGCATTTTTCAAGTTACATGCACTTAACAGAAATAAATGGAACCACAATTTTAAATGTTCATTTGAGAGAGCAGAAAATTGCACGATATTAGGAGAAAGGGGTTATACACCAATACTTATACATAGCCAAATCAACTCAACCTAGTTGACTTCCTTGATATAAAATCTGTCAACAGGAATTATCTCTTACTATCGTCTTCATCTAGTAATTGTAAAAGTAGCACCATTGAGATTTTTTTTCTTTACAAATCTCTCACAAATAAAATAAGCACACTTTTCTTCACATTAAGAATTTTGCCATATGTGATTTCTCTAACAAACCAATATTATGTCCTTATTTAAGGTGAATGATACACACAATTTTTGTATGTGTTGATTTAACTACAGTTTTTCAAGTGATTAGTGAAGGTGTAGGTGGAGGCTTCGTAGGAGGCAGAGCTGCTGCCTGATAATTCTATAATTTATAGAATTATTATGAATTTAATGATATATTTTATCTCTAAATTATTATTATTAAATTAAAATCTCTCATTTATTTATTAAATTTCCCTTAATGATGTAGGAACTCCAATTCATAAAGAAGTCAAATATGTGAAGGACTTTAGTTCCAAAATCTATTCAAACACAAGACTTTGTTCATAAAGCTTCATTCATGGATATCTCTACTTGCTGTCAAAAAAGATAAATTGTTGTAATTATCTTTAATGAAGATAAATTATCAAGATGAACTTTTTGCTGAGGATAGGGATAAACAAGAGAGCTGATAAAATATAAACTTTCTTTGAAGATTTAAATCAAGCCTTATCAACCAAGATTTTGAGCTAATCATCATCCTCACAACCTCTATAAATAGTCAGCTTCAGCACCATGAAAGAGAAGGCAATCCCACTAGGGGATATAAAGTAGTTTAGTTTTATTCTCTTTGTTTTAATTTTCAAGTTTTCATCTAAATTTCTTTTAGTTTTTATTTTGTAATATTTTAGAAGTTTTGATTTAAATAAAGATTTTCACTTTCTTGCTACTTCTATTTCAAAAATACTAGTGTTTTGATTAAAAATTTCTTTCGATCATTTGAATAAAATTAAGGTGTAGAATTTTAGTACTTAATAAATAACTCACAATTTCAATCCTCGTGGGAACAATTTTGTACTTACGGTCCGTATACTTGCAGTACACTCATCGAAAATTCGGTAACACTGCCGCGGCTACAAATGCACCTGCCGCCGAGGAGAGGAAAAAGGAAGAGAAAGTGGAGGAGATCTGCATTAGACAGTCAGCAAACTCCATAAACCAATACACTCGATGTCCAAAAACAATCAAGTGCCATCCTTGGAACAATAAGATGGGACGAGACAAAAGACGGAAAGACAATCAAACCAGGAAAACACAAGAGAATAACAACCAAGACATACGGGCAATCTTCCATGTGAGGTAACCAAGACAAGGATAAATAAGACATCAAACATGCAGCAAAAGGAACTAAACAGCTTAAAAAGACAGAAGCTCATTTATGAATATCATTAATACAAACAAAAGAACCTTGCGAGAAGAAACCGAAGACCAAAGAAAAAAGGGGAATAGAACCAAAAAAGATACATGACACCAAAAGAAGAAAGAAACGCGTTCAATGAAAGAGACAAAAACGTGGCTTCACGAGATAGGGGCAAAATTGGTCAACTTAAATCTTTTCTATAATATTATTAATACTTATTAACTTGTTAATACTTCAGCAAGGATACATAAATGCCCTTTCACTAAATTAAACGTGCTAGAAAAGGAAACTCTAATTCCCACTAAAATTTCCATGTCCCGGAAAAGTTTGGCAAAAAAAAAAGGTCCTGGAAAAGAAATGAGTGGCTAACATCAAAACCAGCGGTACTTTTCCACATATAATATTTTATGAAGCACCAATGGATACTGTGTTAACTAGCTGACAGATTAATGGAGAGAAAGAAGGGGGCCATCGAGCAGAAATTAGCAAGTACATTATAGTGTCTACCAAGTGCCAAATCGGTGGGATTTTGGCGTTTCTAATTTTATCAAGTTCTGGAGATCGATTTTTTTTTTTTCAACGAGTTCTAGAACGGATTTAATAATAAAAAAAATTATCGTATTTTAAACATTGGTGTTTGATTTTTTTAGTGAGAACTTATATTAGATATACAAATTGTTCAACAATGAAGATTGCTAGCAGCGAGAATTGAATTTAAGCTTCATAAGCGAAATTGACAACTCTTACTAACTCAACTAACTTCCATGGGCTTGGTGTTTGAATTTCAGTATTTATATTTTTTTTCTTTTCTTGTATAGGATACTTTTACTATATAATAAATATAAAAGAGGAATCCACTTATATTAGTGTAAAATTAATTATTTTACATAATACTTTTTTTAACTTTATCTAAGATTAATATTTTTGCAAACCTACTATTAGATTTAACAACTTACTTGTATTGATCAAGCACATAAATTTTAAATCAATTCGATATAATTCTAGCATTTCAATTAATAATTATTTTTTTAGTATCCATTAATATTTAAAATTTTATTATTTTCAAATAAATTGTTCCATATTTTTGATTAATTTAAAATTTAATGTTAACGATACACGTAAATAGAATATAAAATTCAATGATTGAATTAAAAACATAAATACAAAAAGATATAAAATAATGTAAAACTAAATTAGTTTTGCACTAATAATATAATTGTATAAATGGATACTAGCCATTAAAATAATACTTTTTAATTATATATATTTGGATAATTATTTGATATATCGTTGGTTGAGTTTTGTATTCCACAAACAAAATTAAGATCATGACTTATGTCCTATAAAAATATTAAAAAATAAAAAATGGGCAAAACAAAATATGTGTCATGATTTTACAATCACTTGTAGAGTAAAAAAAACTCTACCGATTGGATATGAAATAATTATCTTATGTATTTATGTTTGGCTCGTCTTTGGTGAGAAAACTCATAGGCATTTGTTGGGGAGGAGACGTTCGGATATTCACAGTATAGACATTAGCCACATTACCACAACTAGAAATCTACAATGGAAATCTATCCATGTATATTGATAAGACATTTACATCTGATCTTCAAAGTCATGTAATGGACAATAAATGGGGTGAAAATAAAAATTTTCATCATTATATTATGGTTTTATTTATGTTTTATTTTTTTTTACAAAAAATCTAAATTTTAGATAATAAAAATAATTATGATTGTCGAAAATTGAATTCTAGTCTTAGGAGAATTTACCTATTAAGATAGGTGGACGAACAATTTAAATAAGTTCTAAATTTATTATATTTTAATTTGGTTCTATTGAATTTTGTGATTATACATTTAATTTTATTGATTTTTGAAAAAAAATAAATGAAATTGACAAAAACTTGTCATATATGTTAATGAAATATTTTGTGATATTTCAATTTAGTTGATTTTATATAAAAAAAACTTAAATTTAATGTATAATAAAAAAATTGAAATATGATTTCAAAGTTCAATATTAAATTATAGTATATTGAAAAATTTTGACCTTAATCCCAACGTAAATTCATCTTTTAAGACAATCAACTTATCTCTGTCACGACCCAAAAGCTGTGATGTTTGTCATAACGTTTCCTAGGGTTAGGATGCTAGACATTAAACAAATGGAGTCGCCACTAATCTTTTTTAACCTAGGTGTGATTGGCCACCTAAATGACTCTAAAAACTGGTCTACATTTTAAGTTTTGGGTTCGAGAGTTCATTTACGTGTAGGGAAGGTTATAGCACCCCCACAACGCTCAATATTGGTACCATTTTAATCTTGTGTTATTTTAACTTAGTCTTAATTATGTGGTCTTTTAATTTTTTTGTTTAAATATTGAAAATTCTTTTAAAAATTCTCCATCATTTTGGATGAACTCTTAAAAAACTTTTCTCACCTCAAAAGTATTCAAGGGATACCATTTGACTCCCCTAAAGAGGCTCCGTCGTTGGAAATATTTTAGAATTTTCTTATTCCTTAATTTTTTTATTTAATTATTTTTATTACTTTTATTTATTTATTCATTTAAATATTATTTTTTATATATTATTTATTAATATTTTTTGGATTTTGGTATTTAATATTGAGAATATCTCATAAATTTTCCATCATTCTGGATAAACTTAGAAGAACCTCCTCACCTAGGAATTCCTCAAGTGTTACTCATTCGCAATCGCCTTGAAGATTCCATCATCGGAATTATTATTTGTAATATTTATTAACTTTATTTATTATTTATTATTTTATCTTTATTAGAATATAAATGTTATTATTTATTATGTTTTTATCTTTATTTATTATTCGTTTATTTTGAAAATACCTTTTAAGTCTTCTTTCGTTCTGGATAAACTTAGAAGGATCTTCTCACCTAAGAATTTTTCGAGTGTTACTCATTCGTAATCGCCTCGAAGATTCCATCATCGGAATGGTCTAGCTTATTCTCAAAATTTATTAAAGCATGATTTATTAATTAAATATCTATTGTAATGTAAATTTATTTTATTTATCTTTTTAATCATTTTTATTTTTATTTTTTACTCATTCTATCATCTATTAGTTGTAGTTAATATTTATTTATTTCCTACGTTAATATGTTGCTCCCCCTTTAATTATTACTTTTATTCTAAAGTAAAAAAAAAAAGAAACTAAAATGTCAACCATACAACAATCAAATGGAAACAGAATGTAAAAGTAAAGCAATAATTCTTACCTTGGTAATTGGTACACGATTTTGCAAAGGCCCTGGGTTTTCAAAGCAATGGACGTGAATCTAATAAATGAGCTGAAATTAATTGTAGTCGTGAACGCTATCACCCCCCGTCGCTTGTTTTAGCTGCTTCTTAGATTTCGTCGTGGATGTTGCTTTGCCGGCAAAAATCGTACTTCGTGAAGAGACTCAAAAGGAGCTCTTGTGGTGCTACTGCTTTTTTCTGCTCTCTATAATTCTTTTTTTTTGCTTGATGCAGATTGCTTTTTTCTATGAATTTTTTCTTCGAGAATTGTTGTTCTCTCCCCCTCAGTTATGGGGTTTAACCCCTTTTTATAGTCATACACATATTAGAGTCCTAATACAACTAAATCTATTTTATTAATTATCTCTTATTTTTAATATTTTATCTATTTAATTCTTATGTTAATCTAAAATTAATCTAAACAATTATCCTAAAAAATCTAATTATCCTATCCTAAACTTAATTTTATTTTATTTTCTTATCTCTTCTTCTTTTTTTATTATCATTCCTAAATCCTATTTTAATTTACTAATTTATGTTAATTCTAAATCTAAAAATTTTAACTTAATTCTAGCCTAATTCTAAATTGTTAAATTAAAATACAATGTTACCAAATCCAATTAATTATTTTTATAAATTAAGACTCCGGACAAAATAAGGTGTCTACAGCTGCCCCTCTTTGCACATTTTCTGAAAATCAGGAATTGTGCAAAGACAGTTAGACAACTATTTTGTATGGATTTTTTTGTTTTTTTTGTTTTTTCCTTTTTTACAAAATATTTACAATTTTTAAAAAATATTTAGTTCCTCTCACTAAAGGCTGTAAGACTTTGAAAAAATAACCTTGTGCTCCTCTCACTAGAGGCATTGGAACTTTGAAAAAATAACCTTGTGCTCCTCTCACCAGAGGCATTGGAACTTGGAAAAATAATCTTGTGCTCCCCTCACCAAAGGCATTGGAACTTCAAAACATACCCTTGTGCTCTCCTTACCAGAGGCATTGAAACTTTGAAACATAACCTTATGCTCCTCTCACCAGAGGCATTGAAACTTTTTGAAAATAAAGAACTCCTCTTAACAGAGGCATTGAGACTTTTGAAAATAAAGAGCTCCTCTCAACAGAGGCAATGAAACTTTTGAAAATAAAGAGCTCCTCTCAATAGGGGCAGTGAAACTTTTGAAAATAAAAATTTCATTTCAGAATGCCAGCATACATGGGTTTGACTGGGCTTAACCTTTATTTTGATGTCAACAATATTAGGCTTCATCCTCCTCTAAGGTGCCAGCTAAACTGGCCTTTATTCTTATCTAAGGTTTTTCAAAAAATATTTTTCTTATCATCTTCTCATACCTCATTATTATTTCAAATTACCATCTCTTATATTTTCATCCTATCCATGGTATTCTTATACTTTCTCTTTTCTTCAAAATTTTCATCATTTAGAACTTCTTATCCTAATGTCTTAACAAATAATTCAATGTCAAAATGCAGTAATGAAACGCATGCATGTCATGAATATAATGAATGCCATGAATACCACAATGCTATGAATGTTATGCACATGTCAATCTGAATTATTCCATGAATGTATGTAAATGCAATCTCCATTGTGGTAACAAGATTCTCAAGCTCATCTTATTTTTCTCAAGTCCACTCAATTTGTTGGATTCTTCTTATTTAAATCTTCTATTTTCACTTCTTATCCCATCTCCTATTAAGTCTTGGTCCAATTATACTCGAAGACTTGCCATCATGCTTTCAAGTTTATATTTTCATCATTTTTTATTGTTGTTTCTTTCTCTCTCTTAGTAATGCAAGATTTCTCAAAAGAATATATTTTTTTTTTCAAAACTTTACCCAAAAAGGTTACCGACATTTATTTATTTTCCTTCCAACTCGACCACCAATGTAATGCACTCATACATCTTCTCAATTTATTATAGGGGTGGAATGAATTTAAAATAATCATGAGAGATATGGGCATTCATTCTTAGAAAAGGAACATGAAATCAAGAAAAATCAATGGGACAGTTTGGAATAGGGTTTTCAGTATCCATTTAATAAACATACTGACAATTTCAATCAAGTAAGTCTAAAATTATTTTCCAAAAGCCCACTCTTATTGATATGTTCTTTCATGTAGCATCTGCCGATCTTACCCTCGTATCAGAACTTTTTGATGCTGATATTTTCCTAAGTCGCCTTTTTAGGTTTTCAACTTAGGTACCCCTTATTTGATTCAAACTGCCCTTTTTTGGGTTTTCAATTTTGAATCCCCCTTTTTTTTTCTCTTTTTTCCTTTTTTTTTTTCATATTTTTATTTTTTCAAATTTTTATTTTTTTCTTTTTTTTCTTCATTTTCAACTTCATTGGCCTTGACAAACTTCAACCTTCAGTGCTCAATCCAAATTCATGCCCCTAATAGGCGTTCTTGATTTCGATCCAAGATATCTTCTAAAGCTCATGGGTTTCTTCATTCAACTTGATCTACTTCCTTCAAGGGATCATTATCTCATTATACAAACATGTCTTCATTCAATACATGATTCTTCAATTTAAGCATTTACATTTGATCAAAATGGGCTTTTAAAGGCGTGTAATGTAGGCTCAGGTGAGAGTTTATGAAAGAAAAGGATAAAGCAGGCCCAAAATGTATTTCAGGGTTTATAAACCAAGGGATCACCTTTTTTTTTAACAAGTAAAACACTCAAGCATTTAGTACCTTTCTAGTTCACTCATTTCTTTTCTTGCTTCTTCTTCTTCTTCTTTTTGGGTTTTTTTTTTGAATTTAAACCCTTTTTCTTTTCTTCTTTTTTTGTTTCACAAAACTGGGTTTTTTTTTGCCCCTCGATTCATCATGAACACTTTTATTTTTGCTCCCAAAATTTCTTTATTTCATCTTCCTTGCCCTCATGTGGAGGGTGATCCTTGGTGGGTTATATTACAAAAAATATAATAGGCTCAAAAGGGGTAATTAAAGGATAATTTTACTCATGCTTGAAGGATAGTGAAAAAAGGCCATTTATCATTTCAAATGTAAATACTCTCATTAAAAATTGTTTATTGAACAATGACAAACTTGTTAGAAGCTTCCGTAAGAGATTCACCTTTCTTGTACCATATATCAAGTGCGGATGCTGAACAACCTTTTCTTCATTTTCTTGCTTTCGCAACATTAGCAGACTAGTAATTCATCAATAGTAGTAGTTTTTTCAAAATTGAATCCCAGATTTATTGACATCATTATCATTATGCTTATTATTTGGATACTTGTGAATAAAAGGTAAGGTAAGTATGTGGGGAATGGCAAATGAACAGAGAAAATGAAAAAATGACAGTGCATCACACTAGTCGCTTTATTGAGAAGGGAATAAATAAAAGTTAGCCCATACATAAAACTTTATCTTGTGCTTATGGGCTTAAGCACTTTCAAAAACTATATTACATTACTTAAAGAAGCAAAAACAAAACTAGAATTTATGAATCTTCAAAATCGCATGGCTAGAACCCTTCATGCCCCCATAAGACAAATCTTTTTTTTCTTTTTTTTAACTACAACTTATTCTATTACTCCCTTTCCTTTACCTAAAATTTTCAACAACTCAGTGATTTGGGCCAATTGCCACCTTATATTCTCTTGAGCTTTTTCCATCTTCTCCATGTGAATGCTTTGTTCTTCTTCCATAATCCTAGCTTGATAACGAGTGTGATACGAATGGGCTTTTGGTCGAGCTACCTTTGAACCTTTATCACCACAATTAGAGTTCATTATTTTTTGTGAGGTGATGCATGAAAGAGTTTGAAAATGTTTTGTTTAAAAACAATGATTGAAGATGAACAAATGAGATGATGCTACATGTGTATGAATGGAATGGTATGGTAAAAGGTTGCCATGTAATAATAATGGATGAGTGATGTATGGAAATGTTTTGGTAAAGGACTCATGGTACCCTCTTAATGTCTCATGTGTAAACCAAAATCAAACAAACTTGGTCAAGCATGTGTCCTGAGTAATGGGTCTTTTCTAGAGCATGGGTTGATATGACTCTATCTTACAATTGGTCTTCTTAATTTCACTATATGCATGGCTTTGGATAAAAGGGCTAAAGGTTCCCAAACTATTCCTCACTATCATCCACTATGGACTAGTAAGGCACCCTAATCCTTACCCATGATAGGCTACAAATGGAAAAGGTTCAACTTGAGTGGGAGTATTTTGCTAGCCCATGCGGAGGTTATCACCTCACGAGAGCGGTAGGTACTCTACTCCCTCCTAGAAAGGACTGAGCTCGGGTCGAGAGCTTTATGCATGCAAATGCAAAGTGTGCTGTGTGAGAAGGAACTTCATCTTATTAATTTGCTCAAAGCACTTAAGATATCAACAAAAGAGCATCAAACAACATCAAAACTTTCCAAATTTAGACCATCAAATTTAGACTCAGTATAACACAAGATTAAATTATGGCTTGACTCTCTTAATTATCCCCAGTGGAGTCGCCAAGCTGTCATAACGTTTCCTAGGGCTAAGACGCTAGACATTAAACAAATGGAGTCGCCACTAATCTTTTTTAACCTAGGTGTGATTGGCCACCTAAATGACTCTAAAGACTGGTCTACATTTTAAGTTTTGGGTTCAGAAGTTCATTTACGTGTAGGGAAGGTTATAGCACCCCTACAACGCCTAATATTGGTACCATTTTAATCTTGTGTTATTTTAACTTAGTCTTAATTATGTGGTCTTTTAATTTTTTTGTTTAAATATTGAAAATTCTTTTAAAAATCCTCCATCATTTTGGATGAACTCTTAAAAAACTCTTCTCATCTCAAGAGTATTCAAGGGGTACTATTCAACTCCCCTGAAGAGGCTCCGTCGTTGGAAATATTTTAGAATTTTCTTAGTCATTAATTTATTTTTTATTTAATTATTTTTATTATTTTTATTTATTTATTCATTTAAATATTATTTTTTATATATTATTTATTAATATTTTTTGGATTTTGGTATTTAATATTGAGAATATTTCCTAAATTTTCCATCATTCTGGATAAACTTAGAAGAACCTCCTCACCTAGGAATTCCTCAAGTGTTACTCATTCTCAATCGCCTTGAGGATTCCATCATCGGAATTATTATTTGTATTATTTATTAACTTTATTTATTTATTATTTTATCTTTATTAGAATATAAATGTTATTATTTATTATGTTTTTATCTTTATTTATTATTCGTTTATTTTGAAAATGCCTTTTAAGTCTTCCTTCATTCTGGATAAACTTAGAAGAATCTTTTCATCTAAGAATTTTTCGAGTGTTACTCATTCGTAATCGCCTCGAAGATTCCATCATCGGAATGGTCTAGCTTATTCTCAAAATTTATTAAAGCATGATTTATTAATTAAATATCTATTGTAATGTAAATTTATTTTATTTAGCTTTTTAATTATTTTTATTTTTATTTTTTACTCATTCTATCATCTATTAGTTGTAGTTACTTAATATTTATTTATTTCCTACGTTAATATGCTACTCCCCCTTTAATTATTACTTTTATTCTAAAGTAAAAAAAAAAAGCAAACTAAAATGTCAACCATACAACAATCAAATGGAAACAGAATGTAAAAGTAAAGCAATAATTCTTACCTTGGTAATTGGTACACGATTTTGCAAAGGCCCTGGGTTTTCAAAGCAATGGACGTGGATCCAATAAATGGGCTGAAATTAATTGTAGTCGTGAACGCTATCACCCCCCGTCGCTTGTTTTAGCTGCTTCTTAGATTTCGTCGTGAATGTTGCTTTGCCGGCAAAAATCGTACTTCGTGAAGAGACTCAAAAGGAGCTCTTGTGGTGTAAGATCCGATTTTACACTACTGTAGAGTCTAATTTCATAAAAGTGATAATGAAAATTAAATAAATAAAGAATATTGATTTCCACTTGGGTGAAAAGCTCCTTAAATTGAGTAGTGAATGGAGCAATTATTGTGAAATAATGTATGGGCGAGTATACAGAATAGCTCGCCAATGAGGGAGCAAGAAAGGATGTTCGCCAATGGGCGAGTAGATCGCCAATGGTGATGGCGAGTTGAATGATGGTGAGGGCGAATAGGTACGTTCGCCAAGTGAATTGGATTTGATAATCGCCCAAATGGGCGAGGACTTGTGATCGCCAACTGTATGTCTGAATCATAGCAAAGTAGGCAATTTAAGAAATAATGGGCGAACAGGAGAATACTTGTGAGATGAAAAGTTGGCGAGCCGAAATTGTAATAGAATGGGCGAGCTGAGGATTCTGGTTGAATAGGCGAATTAGAACTGGAATCAGCACGTGACCATTGCAGCCAAAATTGACCTTGTAAGTCATACGGTTGAAGATAATAAATTGAGAAAGAATAAAGTCAATAAAGGAAGTAACCTCATTGGTTGAGGAATAAGACAAAAGGTGTAATAAGTCAAGAAAAGAGGTTGTGGACTTCACGCCATTGGCTTTTCGGTTTAGACAATTAATGGCAAGTGAAGTAAGTCAAAATGTGCAGAGAATAGCTTCTCATAGTCGTTCCTTTTGCTACAGTTTTTCTTCTGTTTTAAATGAATGAAAGACGTGAAATAAATGAAGGAAATGGGATAAGGCTAAGTGATGAGTTCTGATTGGATAGCATGGCTATATAAGGAGAAACAATTGAGGAAGACCGGCTTAGCAAATTTCATCTTCCTCCCGAAAACTATGCAACTGCATGTGGGTGTTATTCCTTCCAATCCTGCCATGCTTGATTTATTGAGCTTTACTCTTCAGTTGGCTAAACCAGTAAACTTGCTTATAAAACCTTTCCTCCATAGTTGATGAGCTGAAGGAATAAGCAAAAGGAGACCAACATGAGATAGAAAGCAATCTGTTCTGGAAGTGCAGTTGGCTAAGGTGAGCTTCCTTATTTCCACAATTATCTTGATGTTTGATGATAGATTTCTATGTTTTACAACGTAATAAACATAGATGCAATCTTGTTTTTAGTTAGATCCAAAGAGAATATGAAAACAAGGAAAATAATGGAATAAGTGACGAAAATGGTGACAATTGTGATCGCCAATAATGAAAATTAGTAATCGCCTATGAGGCGAGTAGATAATAAAGAACTCGCCAAGGTAAAGTTTTGTTCAAATAGGCGAGGTCGCCCAACACTAGTTTAATTCATAGGCGAGCTCAGTGATCATGGGCGAGCTGGAATGTGGTAGTGGCGAGGTCGCCACATGTTAGTTTAAACCAAGGTAATGGCGTGTTGATTTTGGGCGAGCTCCCACTAATTGGCCAATGTGTGAATGGCATGAATGATTGGCGAGCTCCCACGTGTGAGCCATTTGATGAATGGCGAGCTCGTTTGGGCGAGCTACTAAGAGCTCTGTTGGGCGAGCTAGTAGTATATTTATGGGCGAGTTAATTTATTTATCTCAAATCTCGCCCAAATGATGGAAACATATATATATATATATATATATATATATAAAAGGAAAATATTAATGGAAATTATAAATTATTTTGCAACCGGGAATTAAGGCATTTGGTAAAAAACGATCAGGAAGGCGAGCAGGAAGCAGGGCTTCATTGAATCAGGTAAGGGAGATGTGTGTGAAATGAATGCATGTCCTATGGAGTTAAGTTTTAGTGAAATAATTGCAAAATTGTTTTATTTTCTGACATGCATTGGTTTGATAAAGTGTTTTGATTTTCGACGAGCTACAAGCTGCCCTTATGATATTAGTTTGGCGAATAAGTACAAGGCAGGCGAGCCATTTGGGCGAACTCTTTTATATTTTGGTTTGGGGCGGGCGACCCCTAAGTTGAGAAAGTTGTTGGCGAGCCAAAATGGGTGAGCCAGTGTTTTTGGTTTTAAATGTAGAGGGTGGCGGGCGATTACTTGTTCACCCTTAGAGTTTACCATGGGCGAGCCGGGCTGGCGAGCTGATCATGGCAAACAGATTTCAATGGTATTTTCTTGAGAAAAAATGAGCCATTTTAATATCTTTGAAAATAGAAAATATAAACCCTTTCGGGTAAATTGACTAATGGGTGAGCCACTGAGGGCGAGCCAGTTTTGCTTTTTGATTTTAAAAGCAAAGTTGGGCGGCGAACACAAGTCCTCCGCACTGGGCGAGCTGCCATGGGCGAGCTGACCATGGGCGAGCTCATTTTAAAGGTTGAGATTTTGGAATGTTTTCAAGTTGTTTTGTAAACAGAAAGCCTAAACTTTTTGGAAATCAAATCATTTTGAGAAAATGATAATATGGTGAGATAATTCCATAAAGGTTTTCATGAGATATAAAAGTGGTTTTGAGACTTTAGGCTCTAGTTCATGCAGTATTATTCATGTAGTTGCGTGACCCGCTTAGGGAGGTGGCTCAGTCGATGGACCAACGAGTGCACCTCAGGGCGTCACAGGGCTGATGGACCCGCCAAGTCATCAGCGGTCTCGAGGTCACTTGGCAAGTGGATTCGAGGACCATCTATAGATTATGGCCACAGATCTAGCTGAGATAGCCGTGAGGGGCGGTGGCCTACGGGTGCACCCCAAAGCGAACGAATTATGTTCCTGGGGGAACTGAGCATGATTTAATTATTGCCTAGTCTCAACTTATTGATTTCTATTTACTGAAAGGATTTATTGAACCCTGTTTACTGTTTACTACATTTTAAAGTAAACTGTTTAGCTAGTGATTTGACTAGTGTATCGAAAGCATTGATAACTATATTCACTATTTTTCGATTTGATGTGATTTTTGGAAAACAAATAAATTGTGAAAGATGGTTTTGGTTTCATAAAACAGCATATGTCTCCTTTACTGAGCGTATGAATCGCTCACCCCTTTGTTTTAACTCCATAGATAAAAGACACGGAGTTAGAGAATTAGCTCAGATGGGTACAGCTATGTTTAAAGAGCTGAGGCATGTTATGTTAAACGTGACAGGTACAGTCTCTTCTCTTTTACATTCCAGACATATGTATACAGTACTACTTTATTGAAATAAAGGCAATAGGGGATGTTAGATGTAACGAATAATGAAAAGAATTTCATATTCCGTAATTGATAAATAAATGTTATTATTTATCACTATCACTATAGAATGTTATTGGCATCGCAGATAGCCCAACCGATAAAATTGTATAGAAATTGTAAACAGAAAGCCTAAACCTTTTTGGAAATCAAATCATTTTGAGAAAATGATAATATGGTGAGATAATTCCATAAAGGTTTTCATGAGATATAAAAGTGGTTTTGAGACTTTAGGCTCTAGTTCATGCAGTATTATTCATGTAGTTGCGTGACCCGCCTAGGGCGGTGGCTCAGTCGATGGACCAACGAGTGCACCTCAGGGCGTCACAGGGCTGATGGACCTGCCAAGTCATCAGCGGTCTCGAGGTCACTTGGCAAGTGGACTCGAGGACCATCTATAGATTATGGCCATAGATCTAGCTGAGATAGCCGTGAGGGGTGGTGGCCTACGGATGCACCCCAAAGCGAACGAATTATGTTCCTGGGGGAACTGAGCATGATTTAATTATTGCCTAGTCTCAACTTATTGATTTCTGTTTACTGAAAGGATTTATTGAACCCTGTTTACTGTTTACTACATTTTAAAGTAAACTGTTTAGCTAGTGATTTGACTAGTGTATCGAAAGTATTGATAACTATATTCACTATTTTCCGATTTGATGTGATTTTTGGAAAACAAATAAATTGTGAAAGATGGTTTTGGTTTCATAAAACAGCATATGTCTCCTTTACTGAGCGTATGAATCGCTCACCCCTTTGTTTTAACTCCATAGATAAAAGACACGGAGTTAGAGAATTAGCTCAGATGGGTACGGCTACGTTTAAAGAGCTGAGGCATGTTATGTTAAACGTGACAGGTACAGTCTCTTCTCTTTTACATTCTAGACATATGTATACAGTACTACTTTATTGAAATAAAGGCAATAGGGGATGTTAGATGTAACGAATAATGAAAAGAATTTCATATTCCGTAATTGATAAATAAATGTTATTGTTTATCACTATCACTGTAGAATGTTATTGGCATCGCAGACAGCCCAACCAATAAAATTGTATAGAAATTCGTGAAAAAGGTGGTAACGGGATGTTACATGTGGTGCTACTGCTTTTCTCTACTCTCTATAATTCTTTTTTTTTTGCTTGATGCAGACTGCTTTTTTCTATGAATTTTTTCTTCGAGAATTGTTGTTCTCTCCCCCTCAGTTATGGGGTTTAACCCCTTTTTATAGTCATACACATATTAGAGTCCTAATACAACTAAACCTATTTTATTAATTATCTCTTATTTTTAATATTTTATCTATTTAATTCTTATGTTAATCTAATATTAATCTAAATAATTATCCTAAAAAATCTAATTATCATATCATAAAGTTAATTTTATTTTATTTTCTTATCTCTTCTTCTTTTTTTTATTATCATTCCTAAATCCTATTTTAATTTACTAATTTATGTTAATTCTAAATCTAAAAATTTTAACTTAATTCTAGCCTAATTCTAAATTGTTAAATTAAAATACAATGTTACCAAATCCAATTAATTATTTTTATAAATTAAGACTCCGGACAAAATAAGGTGTCTACAATGTTCATTTGACATTTACACTTATTCTAGTTAACAAATTTACGAACTAAACTTTTTCTTTCCTTTTTACAATTTGCATTCGGTGCCAGTATAGTCACTAATCCATCATTCTTTAATTCAAAGGTGATTTAAATTACTCTCTAAGATAGGCAATAATCAATTCTAACCCATAACTTATTGTTTCTTAAAAACAAATTAAAAATATTCCTTTATATTTTGAGATTTTTCCCAGTTAACCACCTGCAAATCATCACAATGCATCACAACAACATTTCCCACGATCCACATTATATTTACCAAATAGGTATAATCTCAACAGTCCTAGTATCCACAACTAATCACCACATACACATCATATAATATCAGAATATTATATCGATTACTCTTTATCCTAATTTACATTCCATCTTATAATACTATACAAACATTGTCTGAAAATAAAAGCATATAAAGAAGAAATGTTACTGTACCAAGATATTCAACGACAAGGACTTCAAGAGCCGAGACACTATCAAATCACCAGAACTGTCCCAACGTGTCTCTTAAATTGAATCAATCTGTAAAAAAAAATTAATGTCATTTAATGAGTAAAGGCTCAATAAGTCATTTATATAACTGCAAAAGTAGAATTTATATTGTTCTAAATGCAATGCATGAACCCGCAAGTTTGCAATCATAATTTACCATTTCAAAACATTTTATAATTGCAAAAGATCATGTCTTAAGGACCTTAGGTGGATCAAGGTTTTGGGATAATGATGGAAAGGTACTTTGAAGAACCTCATTAACCTTGTCCTTAGTGTTTGTCAACAAAACTTTAGTCCACATTATATTTCACTTATCCCGATATCAATTCACAATGTCCGTTACATATCAATATCAATGCAAGCTATCCATTATGTACCTAATATCAATCCACACCAGTCCTTACGTATCTAATATCATTGACACTATTCATTATATATTTGATATCGATCCACACTATTCATTATATATCTAATATCAATCGACACTATTCATTATATATTCAATATCGATCCACACTATTCATTATATATCTAATATCAACCCAATACAACATATATATAACAGTTTTAAACTCTTATGCAATGAGTACCACATGTTGAATGAGTAAAAGTATAATAGTCATTGAAATCTCTTCATCTTAAGTTTGACGTACTCAAAACAGTATGAAAAAGGTTCATAAATAATCAATGTTGCCAAAATAATCAAAATCAATCACAAGGGCTCAGACTCTACTCAAGCTCAAGGTCCATTGTGCATAAAACATATGTAAATCATAATTTCACAATCAATACGTAATTACCAATCATGTCATGTCCTAAATCAAAGATCCAAAAACAAGACTTTAGCAAAGTTCACTTGTCTGTGCTACTACATGGTAGCAAAATATGCAAAATGCATTATCAAATCATGTGGGATCTTTGAAATCAATATTCAATAAACCATTTCACTGTTCAATAAAATACTTTTCCGATAAAGCACTCTCTGATAAATGTCCAAGGCTTATTGCCCGACTCAAAGTTCACTGTTCGATAAAATATTGTTCAAAATAAAACAATAGCAATCTAGAGGTTTGGCTTAATGTCCACTCTTTTGATTAACGTCCAGGGCTTATTGCCTGACTCAAAGATTACTCGTCTATACAGGCATATCTCACTGTAGCTGTTCAGTGAGCCACTCATCCTTGAAAAGGACGTTACTTATGGCCATAGATCCACTAGTTTTCAATTCTACTGATCAGGTATGAACTGGAACCTATCCACAATGTTTGTTGCACAAGCCACTAATCACCATTTAGACGATCCACTAGTGCTTTATTAGCACTATCATATCATATCATTTCTGCCAAAATCTCTAAAATAAAAGGTTAATAGTTTTCTTGAAATTTATTTGGTTTAAATTTATTCATTTCAAAATCATAAAAGCTATAAAATGCTTTCTGTCAAAGGCCATTAGTGCATATGCATTATGTCATATGCCATTTTTATTCAAAACCACTCAAATGAATTTCAAGATTTTAACTCATACATGTTTAAAACAATACATAGTTTTCAAACACTCAAAATATGAAATGCAAGCTTTTAGCAACTGTAAGAACATGATTCCAAAATGAAATGTCGAGGATGTCATATCTCATCACTATACAAAGCTATCTTATGGATATATCAGGTATTTAGTCACAATCATATCATTCCTTCATTTTCACATAAATCACTTGGCTACTATGTCCTCACAATACTATAAAATCTCCCAGAAGTCGTATATACTATTAGCTATATGACTATACTCAATTCATGCAAATATTAGTATTACCAATTTCAAAATAATTTAGAATCAAAGCCAAGATCACTTGACCACTAGAACATCATCACATATTTGATTCCTTAATTGTTTTTTTTTTTGCAAATCTCGATGTTCAACTGTAGAGTTACTAAACCGATTTTAAACTTGTTCTTACCATATTTTCGATTGATCTAGTATCTCGACACGATAACCTCAATAAAAATATAATCAAATGATGTATAAATCGAATCAATTTGCCAAAATTCAATATCACTATCATTCATTCACACCACAACATCGATACTAAAACCCTCACCATCGGTGTGGGTCCTCTTAGTATCTCATGTATTCTTAACAATATGATAAAAATATCTAAATGTTAAACCCTTGCAATATCAATAATTTCACCTTCTAACTATTCCACAATCAAGAAATCGAGATTATTAAATACGAAGGTCATTATTATCTATATGGTTCCATTAAAAAATTTACAATTCAATATTTAATCATATAATTTTCAACTCTATACTCAATTCAATGCTATATTGTATAATCATCCGATTTAACAATCCTATATAGCCTATATAATATAAATCTATCGCATACTTATAAAAAAGTATTACGGACTTTTTTGCTCAAGGCTTGTGTATTGAGCCTAACCCGAACTCAAATTGTCGCCTTAACGTCTTACTATATCTTTAACATGATAATATCGGATTAGTACCAATTTAAACGAGTTATTTTCTAATTTAACTTTATAAAATGTGGCACCTTGAAATTGTCTCATCGAATTAAAGCTTAATGTGCGTATAATCCAAGCTTCGTGCGTGTGCACCAAGTTTCGCATGTACACCTTTAGACACCGTTTGTAATTTAGTATGAGATCAATAAAATTCTAAATATGTATATCTATTTTAAATTTAAACGATATTAACCTACCGATTAGCTCGAGCCAAAGACTATATATATATATATATATATACTTTTCCTTTCTTTTCTTTTATTTCTTTCCTTTTCTTTTCTGTCTTTTTTTTTCTTTTCTCCCCCCCCTCTCTCTCTCTCTCTCTTGGCCTGTTCAACCAGCATAAGCACCATCTAGTCTCGAGACAAAAACCCCAACTCTGAATTTGTTTCGGTGCCCCTACTCAACACCAAGATCAACCATTAAAAGGCCACTGTTTGGCCCCTTTGTAGCCCTTTCCAAAAGCCTTCAAGATCAACTTTAGCTTAGCCCAAAATCTAGTCAATTTCCCCTGTTTTTAAGCCTTAGGACAGCAGGCTAACTCCCTTGCTCAGCCACCCAAAACTACTACCAAATAGTCTTGTCTAGCCAACCTGAATCACCCCTGTTCTTCCCTGTCCTCTCTCCAGTTTCCAACCTCTTCAATCCACCAGCACAGCAAGTATAAACTACTTAAACCAAACGTGAAGCAACACCAATTAGCCCCCTATTCTCACGTTGGTTTAGCTACCAATGCCACACAAAAAGCTTTGCTGAGGGCCCCAAACACAGCAACACCTCTACCTTTTCCCATGTTCTTCAGCCCGTAACACCCTACTTCAAACCATGGATTTGGTCCCTGCAACTGCACGTACACCCCTGTTACACCACTTCACCACAGCCCAAAAACCAAGTTAAGAAGCCTTCCCTTAAACTGCTCTAAACACTCTCCTTTCCTACTCCCATTTCCAACTTTAAAACACCACCTAAAGCCCCTGAGATTCAGCACCAAAACACCACCAACAGCACCATTTTCAGTCTTCAAACACAGCTGAAAACAGCACCTAAGCATGTATCATTACACCCTTCCCCCCTTCCTTTCAATTTTTAAGATCCTCAACTTCTTAGACTTGCTCTAGCATGTCTAATAGTAGAGGGCAGCACTCGACAAAAAGCTGTTAAATGAGGATCTTTTTAGGTAATAAACATTTTACACGTATTTCATAAAGAAAAATATTCAAGAGAAGCAGAGTTCCTCGCACAATAGTGAAATTTTGCAAATTGAAATCATACTGACAGAAAAAACAAACAACACCTGAAATTGTGATCTTTAACATCAATTGCAACATTTAAAGCAATAGTTACAGAAAAGAGAGGGAAGCATGGAAATAGATGGAGTAGCAGAACATAAGAAGCAAGCATTATTCAAAAAGAGCTTTAAGCATGCATTTAATTACTGTATGATTGGTAAAGGGACAAAAAGAAAGGTTGCATGGTGCATTATAATAGATTCTTCCATGCTGCAATTTTGCAGCTTGAAATCACATTGACAGAAAAAAATGATAAAGTTGTAGAACATAAGTAAGCAAACATTCATTCAAAAAGACCCTTAAGCATGCATTTAAGAGTGAGCAAATTAAAAATGAACAATACCTAAGATTATGATCTTTAAGATCAATTGTAATAAGAAAAGCAAAAGTTACAAAAAAGAGAGGTAAAAAAAATAAAAGGGGTCTCAAGGTAGCATGGGAAGGATGGAAATAGATAGAGGAATACGTAAAACTAAGTTCTAAAATTTATAAGATTTGAACACAGTTAAGGTAAAATATTTTGCAAATTGTAACCAACAACATAATCTTCAAATACGAAAAGGGTTGAGATTTTAACATATTTATTTGCCATTAATAACATGGTCTTAGAAAGAGCTCATAAGATCTGGGTTTACACCACAAACCCTGAGTTTAACTAATGCAAGAAATCTTGCCTTACATTCACATGCAACTTTTAAGCATTAAGTGTCTCTTGCCTCAATTGCATGTTTATTAGCTCAACATCACCTATTTTACATTTGAGAAAATAAGTGAGACATCAAGAAAACAACACAATCAAAAGGAAGAAACCTCTTAATGCATAGTAATTATTTGAAGTAAAATAAGCATTGTTCCTATCCCTTCTATAATTGCTAACTACCACAAACAATCTTACACTTCTTTCATAACCATCTTCCCCTAATTTGAAGCATACCTTAAGAGTACCACAATTTGTGAACAAATTTCCAATGCTCCAAGATCCTAGATAGGTTTATTATGTAAATCTTTTAACTTATTTAGCAAAATGAACACACTTCCTTTAAAGGTAGTCGAATATAGTTTGTCTAGATTATATCTATATGTCATCATCACACCCTTTTAATTTGTTAACATTACATTCTTTTTCTTGGACCAAATCTAGGACAAAGAACACATGACATCCATGAATTGTTAAGAATGGGTAAGAAAAAAAAATTATAAATTGTATATTAAAATCGGAATAACTTAAAAAGAAGTTCCAAAACTTTTAAGGTATAGTGCATACCCTATCAACAACGTTCTCATATCTTTCCCACAGTGAACTCAAAACTGCCTCATAATAGACTTCACTAGTACAAAATACAAAAAAAAAGAATCAATACACTAATAATAAGTTAAAATGAACAAAAATAGAGGTTCATGAGCAACAACTTAAGGTAAATCAAGTGCATGCAATAGCATTAAAGACAAATTTAAAATATGCAATCAGAAACAATGTTTAGAAGGGGTATAAAATCTTATTCTTCAAAAAGTAATCATGGATGATGGATTAAAGAGATCAATATTGACCTCATAACACATTAAATGTAATTTTAAGCATGTTTAGATCTTTATTATTATATTTAGTTCATCTATGGTAGCTGATATTACTAACTTAAGATAGATTTTTAAAGATAAAAAATGAGTGGCGTTCTAGATGGATGATCTGCTTGAAAATGTTACTGCTAATGTTGTCAATTGTTTATTAAATTTTCTCCATTATAAAAGAGGAAAAAACCGAAAACACTTTTCATGTAGAGAAGGTTGTACTTAACTCTAAGATAAACTTCCCAACAATTTTCAGTTTTCATTCAAAATTTAGGAAGATTCCTTGTTCTCTGCATGCCAATCAAATTATCCAAGTTGTGATTCACTTGAAAGAATTACTAGATAAGGCATACTGCAAGCATGGATCCAATGGAAGTTCTACTTGTTCTTCTTCTCTCTTTCTTGCTCTCCATGCACATGTGTGTGTACGTGTTTTTGCTTACAGATGTGTGTGATTCTTCATTCCTAACTTAAAATTGTTGTATGCCTTTACATCGTGCAACATTTCTTGAGAAAGACAGAGAAATGGAAGTTGTTCACTCTGTAACAACTACAGCTGGTAAAACAAAGGTATATATATTATAAGTAATTTTTTTCTTTATTTGATTTTATTAATGTAAAATTAGAAGATCTAAAAGTTAGGAAAGGATATTGATTTGCACAGTATGGCATATCAAGCAATTATTTTTTTTTTCAAAAATTAAACATTAACACAATCAATGATAATAAAATCCCCAATTTGACACAAATAAGTAGTCATAGAATAGCATATATAGCATAAAAATTTTAACAAAAGTCGTACAACACGTATAACAAATCATAACTATGATAATTAAACATCAAACTTTGCATACCTAGGAATATAAATCTTTTTTATCAATCTAATGACCCGCTTGACCAAGGCTAGAATCATATAGACACACTTGACCTGGATCATAGAGAGGCAAGCCTATGTTTTATTTGTGTTTATATCTAACTCACATTTTTTTTCACTCATTTTTTAAATGGGAAAAAAATAATCAAAAATGAATCTATGAATGATTAAGTGGAAAATTTGTTCCAAAAGCAACACAATGTTCAATAAGTATAGGAAAATTAGTGAAGCACGTGAGATTAAAGAGATAGAAATATATATATATATATATATATAATAGTAATATAGATAGTTTTTCAAAGGTTACAAAAGGTTCCAACATAAAATACATACATCTAGTGTAGGTAACAACCAATGTTTGTAAGAGCTGACTGACCATTAAGTTACAGTTATACGTGTATGTATTTTTACAAAAAAAAAGAAAAAAAGAATATCCTGGATGATGTCTCAAGTGTACACTTTAAGTGTGACCTTCACTTTTGATGAGGAAAATTATATGCTATCAGGTTAATTTAAAAAATTAAGATTGTCATTTAAGTAATCATTCTAAGCACAAAAGAAGTTAACAAATAGAAATGTGTAAAGTACTAATGTGATTTCTTAATTACAAGAAAGAAATCACAATGATACATATGCATTGCTTGTTAAGGAGCATCATGTGGATTTCAATAAATTAAAGGGATGATATCTTTCCTTATAGTCGAACAATATTCTGAGATTAATTTTTGTTGACCAAAGGGCCAGAGATATGGATTAAAGGGAATAGCTTGATAACCAAAAATATGATTCTAAGAATGGTTCTCCCAAGAAAATATAACAAAAATAGTAGTCATCTGACAAAAGAAAACAATTCAAAAACCTTCAAAAAGAGACCTTAAGGCTGCTTAACCCCAGTTCCATCTCCTGCAGGATTTGCAAGGTAGCGACCAATAAATTTGGTGGGTTGTCTCTCTAGGACAATATCCAAT
The DNA here is from genome assembly GCA_032173925.1 of Heritiera fomes. Lineage (NCBI taxonomy): Eukaryota > Viridiplantae > Streptophyta > Magnoliopsida > Malvales > Malvaceae > Heritiera > Heritiera fomes. The sequence goes on along the minus strand of JAPDPM010000002.1, from coordinate 7,357,449 downwards.
CGTAATGTTGGTATTAGGCATACAATCCTTTCCTAATTTATGCAAGAAATCAGGTATTTTGAAAATACTATCAAATACATGAACCTTTGATGGCAATGATTCCATTGCAGCTCAAAGTGTAACCAAATGCTAAACTTTAAATCATAGGTTTCAACCCTTTGTCCTAGAAAATTTCTATATTCAACCACAATATAGCCAAAGCTTGACCACATAAAGACTGAGAAAATGTGAATGCTTACGGTTTTTTTGTTATTAATAGAAAAATATGCATTCGATAACGAACAAAATAAATAATCAATAAACAATCAAAAACTGCAGCAAACATAAAAGATTAAATCAATTGAAAGGTGAAAAGTTCACTCTCGTATATATGTTATGAGTGTTTCCCTTAATGCAAGAAGGCTTCACAAATTCTTGCCAAAAATTAAGCTATAAACAATTCAAATGAAAAAAGAAAAAAAACTTAGATGCTCTTCTTTCTATTTAGATGGGTTCATGGATTCTTGCCAAAAATTCAACATCGAAGGTCCGTGATAATCTACACGCAAACCAATCACCAAAAAAGCTTTAATTTTTATTTTCTTACTAACATTAACAAAATGATTTTTGTTATCTTGAATTACATATAATGACGATGGAAGTGTGAGAGGGTAGTACCACGTCACCACCGGCCAAGTCATACTAGTGGATGAGGATTGCTAAGACAGCTGAGTCAAATTGGTAGCTTGGTGAGCCCTAGTTGTCCAAGCTGACATAATTCTGGTGCAAGTTGCTCTGGTTCTTGGATTTCTTCTCCACATGTAAAAAAGGATTAATTAAAAAAAATTAGTAAAATCTAATGAAGACAATGATTCCTCCAAAATGTGTGTTCTTTTTTTTAAATATAACTCAAAGATAAAAAAATGCACAAAACAAAATTGGATATAAGGCAAAGAAAAAAGCGAATAATAAGAAAATTAGAAAAATTGCGAATTTTCCTAATTGGCTAACTTTGGGGGTTTCAATTAGAGTTTCTCTTTGGGTTTCTTATGTGTTTCTCACACCAAAGAGAGTTAAGGTGACTGTACAAACAAAAAAGAAGAACAAGAGTATAGGGGTGATTTGCCATCGTTTTAACAGGATAAAAAAATCACATTTCAAACCAAAAATCAGATTTTATATTTTTTTATCAACAATAAGAATCTTAAAAACAACAGATCAGAAAGGTTGCTATTCAACTCTGTATTTTATTCTCCAAAATATCAATTTATAGAATAAATAAGCGTCAAAGTATTTTAAACATTAACATGTCAAACTTCTAAACATCATTAAAGAGTTTTTAACAGTGAAAATATCGTTTGAACTTTGATGTTATGCTTACCGTGCAGACAATGGCAGCCACTTCAACAGTAGATTTCAACTTCCATGCAGTTGGATTTCTGTCCAAAATTTGAAAGAAAATCAAAGATTGGATAGTTATAAAGAATGGGTAGACGAATACAATCATCATTTTATTTGGATCCTCCTTAATAGTGGCTGCCCGAAAGCATGAAATCATGCCAATTATCATATCTGATATCGACAATAGGTTATCATCATTTACTTGCTACAAACAATATTATTTAGCTTCAGTATTACAACATATCTGTCATAGCAGAAATTTTCACCCATTATTAAAAGAAAAGTCTTAAGATGTAAAACTATTAATGGTAAATCCAAGTGGAGAGTTCATATTTTACCTACATGTGGTTGATGAAAGGCAAACCAACACCCATGAAAGAAGACACAAAAATACATTAGAATTAAAAAAAACTATGTTGAATAAAAAAGCAAAAAAAAAAAGAAAATAGAAAACCTAAAATAAAAAAGAGCATGAGAAAGATATAACCATATTACAATTGGCTAGACTTGATAAGCAATAAAACTATAAATGAACTCATTGGACTTGGATTCCACAGTATTGATAGATATACCTCAAGCCTTTTACATCTTTGAATATATTTAAAGCATAAAATCATATTTGGAACAGTTAGAATTATAAGGATAAGCAACTATTAATCACAAAATCAAATTGAAGGATGAATTAAAAAAAAAAGAAAATCTTTATTATTACAACGCATGATATTTACCTTAAATTCAAGTGACTGGCTCATTATAATCAACTGTTAAGGAAAAAGACAGGACAAAATTAAATGTATAAGAAAATGAAATGACCTCGAAAATGGAATGTACAAAAAGATTCAAAATATATAATTTCGAAGAGAAACAAAACTTGTACTAACTTAATTGTTGACATTTAATCCAAAGCAAAAGCCAATTTTATATATTTATATTACATTTAAGAAGCTCATCTGATAGTAAGGTGAAAGAGAAGGTAAAAACAAAAAAAAATGAAATGAGAATGATATTAACAAATACAAATAATCTAACAAATACAAATAAGCCAAACCATGTAGAAATTCAAAAGGAAAAAAATTATGAGAAAGTTTGGACTAAAAATTTCGTTTGTCGCCGTTTCCACCCTTTTTTTTTTCCTTGCTTAGATCTTTTGCCCTTTCTACTTCAAGTTCTTCTATTCTTTCCTTTATCTTTTCCAGCCCCTGGCATAAAGTCTAAAATAACTTTGACAAATAAATAATCTCCTTCATATCCAAAGAAAGCCCACGTCCTCTCTCTTCCAAATTCTTCTATTCTTTTCTTTATTCCATCCAACACATGTAAAATCCTAAATAATTTTGATAAATTAGAAAATTCCCTCCATATCCTCAATGCATACTTTTGGACCTTATTTTTCGTTCTTCTTTTTTTTTTTTTAAAATTAAAAGTGCAATTTTATTAGAAAAAGGGTGCATTACAAGCAATGAAGTCTGAGGTACCAGAAGCTCCAGATTTAGCAAAAAAGTCAGCAAAGAAGTTTGCTTCCCTACAGATATGAGAAAAAGTTACATCTCTCAAAATAGAAAGCAAATTGTAGATTTTGTTAAATAAGTTGTTGTATTTCCATGGCAAGTCAGATGTCTTGTTAAGCCATGAAACCACCGTCGTCGAATCGCTCTTTATCATCAGCGTAGGAAGAGGGTTGAGATTAGCACCTACAACAATGGAGAGAGCTTCCACCATCGCCAATAGTTCTGCTAAGTTAGAGTCATAAACACCTATATTTTTGGAAAAGATTAAGATCACTTGACAAAGATTGTTGCGAATAACACCTCCAATGCTCGCTGGTCCTAGTTTGCCCATAGCAGAACCTAATTTTCCAGCAATTGATAGGCGGTGGCTGCCAACAAATATTCTGCCTGACAAACCTATGGCGACGAGGGAGAGAAATGTTATGAATATTCGATGACAGCAAAGGCGTATCCATCTCAGGAAATTTTGCTTTGATCCACCATCCAAGTCTTGTGATGACAAGCTGATAAACGAGATCGGCAGAGAGATTTTTTTTTGCTGAAAACTATCTCATTTCGCGCAAGCCAGAGGGACCAAATAATAGCGTAAAGAAGAGCATTCCAAATAAACTTTCGATTCCAGTTGCTGTTCAACGTCTCCCAACATAAGAAGAGATCTTTGAAATCACGTGGCATGACCCAGTATATATTCCACCATCTAAAAACAATGACACCAAATAGACCAAGCAAAGTAACAATGGAGCAAGACATGGTTCACAGATTCTGGTTCAGAGCAATGAACACAATGATTTTCCATGTTTGACAAACATCCTTGACGCTGGAGAACCTCAATCACCGAGATGGCACTTTTCAGAGCTTTCCAGCAGAAAAGCTCAACTTTTGGTGGGGCTAATCCTTTCCAAACAAAGCTTTCAGTAGGAGGAGACTTTGAGGATGATTGTTCAATCTGTATTCGAAAAGATTTTGGCCTGTATAGACCATTTGAGGAATGAATCCACACCAATCTGTCTGCCATATGAGGGGAAAGGGAGACCGAAGAAAGAAGTTGATTGAATGAGTTCCAAAGGTCAATTTCCCAATCAAACAGTCTTCATCGAAGGGGAATGTTCCAGACCCAAACTAAGCTGTCCCAATAACCATGATCCTTGATTGAACCTTCCTGAAGAAGTGCAAGAGAGAAGAGGCATCTACATGAATCTCTTGGAGAGAGTCCTTGTATCCATTTGTCTGTCCAAAATTTAATATTAACACCATTACCTGCACAAAAAAGAAAGCTAGAAGAGATAATATTAGAATTTTTACCCTCAAACCAATTTTTTTGTATGTCACTCCATATCCGAGAGAGAGATCGTGAAGAACAATGGCTAGACCACAAGTCTGAAACAGAGAGATGGTATTTCTCGCACACTACCTCCTTCCATAAAGTATATCCTTCACTACCAAATCTCCAAGGCCACTTCAGAAGAAGAGCCTGATTGCAATTTGAGATATCCATAATACCCAAGTCCCCATTCTTCATACTCTTACAAATGGAGTTCCAGTCAACGAGTCTACTTCTTCTTTTCTGATCTATATCACCCCACAAGAACTGCCTTTGGATTTTTTCCGATTCATCTTTGACTCCCTTTGGGACTTTAAACAAAGACATGTAGAAAATAGGAAGATTTGCCAAAGTGAACTTAATTAAGGCAAGCCTACCAGCCATAGAGGGCAGCTTACTTTTCCACATACTAAGTTTGCCCTTGAAGGAATTTATAACTAGTTGCCAAGTAGACATTGACCTCGGGTTTGCACCAAGAAGTAGCCCAGGATATTTACATGGAAAGGAGCCCACCTTATAATGAATCTTAGCTACCCATTCCTCAATTTTCTGTTGATCAACTGTAACCCCAAACAGTGCTTTTTAAGAGAAATTAACTTTAAGACCCGAGGCAAGATGGAAGCAACGAAGAATTCTCTTAACAGCCAATAATTGTTCCTGTTCAGCTTAAATAAAGATAATGGTGTTGTTAGCAAATTGCAAGTGAGAAATTCGAAGATCATTCCTGCCAATAAAGATACCTTTGATCAATCCTATTTGTAAAGCTTTTGAGAGTAATATACTCAGGCACTCAGTAACAATGATGAACAGAAAAGGAGACAGTGGGTCTCCCTGACAAAGCCCCCTTTGCATTTTAATAGGCTTAGTTGGAGAACCACTTATGAGAACCGAGATGGAAGCAGTAGTAATGCAGCTTTTGATCCAGGAGCACCACTTCGCACCAATGCCATGAATTCCATAGCATCAAGAAGAAAACTCCAAATGACCTTGTCGAAAGCCTTTTCAAAGGCAAGTTTCAAAGTAAGACCACCCTTCCTAGATTTATACATGGGAGTCAATCACCTCATTTGCAATTAAGCTACTGTCTAAGATTTGTCTCCCCTTAATAAAAGCAAATCGAGTAGAATTGACAATAAAGCTCATAACCCTTTTAAGCCTATTAGCCAAAACCTTTGCTAGAATTTTGTAGATACTTCCAATTAAAGAGATTGGGCGGAAATCATTTAGAGTTTCAGAACAATGCTTTTTTGCAATTAAAGCAATAAAAGAATAATTTAACCCACTAGGGAACTTACAGATAATGAAGAAGTCTTGCATAAATCCAAGAATCTCTGATTTGAGCAGCTCTCATTTTTTCTTGATGAAGTTGAAATTGAACCCATCCGGACTGGTGATTTATCACCCTCACATTGCTTGACAGCTTCAAAAATTTCATCCTCAGCGAGCGGAGTCTCCAGATTAATAGCTTGCTCATCAGTAAGCATTTTGAAGTTGTCAGGACAAAGCCTAAACATAGACAAAAATCTAGCTTTGTAAAGTTTAAGAAAGTGAGACTTCACAGCTCTTCTGATTTCCTTCGGAGTAGTAACAGACTTGCCCAAATGAACAATATGACCCATGAAATTATTTCTCCACCTACTGTTAGCAATACAGTGAAAGAATTTAGAGTTTTTGTCCCCTTCTTGATACCATTTAAGCCTAGCCTTTTGACTCCATATCCTTTCCTCAATAGTTTGAAGGTGCCAAAGTTGCTTTTTTTTTTCTCAGCAATTAAAGGAATGATTGATCCACTTGAAGGACAACTTTCCAATTCCTTTTCTAGAGAGGAGATTTCTGAATCCAAAAAATCAATTTTATCAGTCACACCATTCTTCTAATATCTGTTCCATTCCTAATGTCCTCTTTCAAAAGATTTAATTTCTTGTGCAATCTAAAGCTAGCAAAACCTTTAACTTCATAACTGCTCCATTATTTATCCACCATGTCATTAAAATGCTTATCTTCCAACTAGTGATTAGAAATTTTGAAAGATTTAGGCCCCCTGTCATGAACATCGATACCTAGGCAAATAGGTACATGATCCGAGATTGAAGAATCCATACTCCATTGATTGATTGTCGTAAATTCAACAAACAAGTTTGAAGAGATTAAAAATCTGTCTAGCCTACTCATGGCTTGACCCTCTCCAGGTGAATTTTCTTCCCATAAAAGGCAAGTCCATAAGGTGTAAATTTTGGATAAAATCAGAGAATACCTGATTAGAAGAGGAAGAATTAGAAACCCTGTGCCTTTCATTATCATTTAAAGTAGCGTTGAAGTCCCCTACATAGCACTGGAGATCATCCTCATTATTCTTCAAGCTCGTTATAATATCCAAAAAATCCTTTCTATCTGCAGCATTGTTAGTTGCATAAACATTAATGAAATTAACCGCTAACGAATGATTCGACATGAAGCCTTTCAACCAGATGAATCTTTCATTAACCGAGACAGATGAAAGTGTGAACTCTTCCTTGCCCCACATACAAATAAAACCCCTAACAGAACCCAAAGCTTCACTGAAGGAAAAATTAACATCATTTCTCTTCCATAACTGCTTAATAACTCTGTCTGAAACCTCTGACAATTTAGTTTACTGAAGAAAAATCAATGAAGGTTTCTCTTTATTTAAGAGTTTCCTAAGAGCAACACGTTTACCTTTATTATTGAGCCCTCTGATATTAAAAGAAAGAATCTTCATGGTAAATATAGAAATCCCAAACTAAAGAAGACGACAAAAGGCTGACAGTTAAGACAAATCGTCTTCATCCCTCTGTTCTTGTTCCAACACCATGATTTTTTCCAAAACATCTTCCTTTGCCACAGTTGGAGTTAGACCTAAAAGATAGGCAACTTTGATTGTTTCTATAGCCTCCCTTCTAATAACTCTATTGCGACTACGTATATCTTTATCCAAAAGCTCGGCTTCTTAAAGAATTTGATAGTTAAGATCATTATTCATTTTTGAGTGATTGCCTTTGTTCTTCAGCTTTCACCCTTTCTGCTTTGAGGTTCCATGAGAGACAGACCATATTATTAACTGGTGTAATATCTTGACAGATTGAGGCGTATTTCTTGCATTTCCTGCTCTTCCCCAAGGCAAGCTTTTCAACGATTAGATTGTCGATAAAATCTTGAGTCGAGCAAAATTGCCTTTGATCATCTGCGTCAGTAAACCCAACGGTCTTTGTTTTTTTCTAGAGAAACCAAATTTGACCAAGCTTTTTTGTTTGCAATCAAGACTTCATTCAAGGGCTCTACATCAGCTCTTTCAATATCTAAGACCATGGCCCTAAAATCAATTGATGGGTCATCCAACTATACCTCGTGAAATGATGGTCCATAACTGTAACTGGGTCGGTATGGAGCCCAGCATCTTCCCTTCTCTCCGTATGGGCTGTAGTAGGGTTCGAATCATGCTTCTGGGCAAAAATGAGTCCAGCATTAAGTGGGACTTCACTCCTTTTCTCATAGGAAATATCCACTGATTTGATATGTTGGCCCAAGTCAAACAAGTCCAAATTACCTGCCCAACATTTCTCATCTGTAGGGGCCCAAAAATGCTCATTCTGGTAATCCAAGGGTTGGTTATCAAGGAAGAAAATTGAGTTTCAAATTTGGCGGCATTTTGTCAGAATTCTTAACAGAAATAACACGTTCCAATGGCTGCTCATAGTTACTGTGTTCATTCCTGTCTCCAAAAAGATTCGGTGATGGTTCCTCTTTAACCAAATCGGCACCCTTAATCAACTGCAGATCATCCTCAACGTTCACCTCAGGGTCCGTTGAAGTCCAAAAAGCTTCATTCCAAAAGAAGATAATCATCCGAAAGGTCTTCTGAAGAGGGAGAAAGCTGTGGACTGGCTGGTTCCAGAGAAAATTCAGACTGTCTTCCACCTTCAGATGAATTAAAAAAGGTTTACCATTAATAGAGATAGGAAGCGAATCTAGAATAACAACATCTTTTTTGACTAGAGATAGAACTCTAGCAATGTCCAGACGTTTTTTTCTCATAGTACTGTCATCCACAGCAATGAACTCACCCCAAAAATCTTCGATATTTTTAAAAACCGATGAGCACCAGGCCTGAAGCGGAAGGTTCTCAATTCTGATCCAAATAAACCTATCATCACTAATTAGTTCTGGGCTCCAAGGCTTGACCCAAAAGAACCATTCGTTCAACCAAGTTTTACCATCTTCGATCATACCAAGCATATCACTTCTTGATTCAAATAAAAGAAGAACCTAGCTTCTGCCCAAAAAAATTACAAAAATCAATGACACCATCCTGGATAATACACTGTTGAAGAATTTGGATAGAATGAGGATTTTTGAAATTTGCCACTGCTGCTTTCTCAAGCCAATCCACTTCAGATTCATCAAACTCTATAATAATCTCCTTAGTTAGCTCACTGCTGCTATCAAGTTTTGCTCCATCTTCTTTGTTAGCGACCAAGAAATTCTTCGAGTCACTATTTGCCTTCTTAATTAGAAACTTGAAAAAGGAATTGATAAAACAAAATTCAGATATTTATGATCAATTATATATATATGAGAGAGAAGTAGACACGAGAGTACATGAGAGGACAAAAAGCTATCAAGTTTTGCTCCATCTTCTTTGTTAGCAGCTAAGAAATTCTTCGAGTCACTATTTGCCTTCTTAATTAGAAACTTGAAAAAGGAATTGATAAAACAAAATTCAGATATTTATGATCAATTATATATATATATATATATATATATATATATATATATGAGAGAAGTAGACACGAGAGTACATGAGAGGACAAAAAGCATAATAGCTCAGCAATTCAGTCTTCTGAATTCAACTCGGTCTGATAAAATAGATGAGGTTACTTTTCTCGCATTAGGCTCTCTAGCTCCAAAGTAGCTTCTTTTGAAGTGTGATGCTGCTAAAGAACTTTAACCAAAGGAATAGACTCCAATATCCAGATTGGTTTCTCAATATAACTCATATCCTCCATAACTCAAGTGGATCATACTGTATGATATGGGAGGGATCTGGATGATATTTCCTTAACATTGATACGTGGAAGACATTGTTCACACTTGCCAACTTTGGAGATAAGGCCAAACGATAAGCTACATCACCTATTCTCTCTAGAATCTTAAATGAATCGATGAATCGAGACTTAGTTTCCCTTTCTGTTTGAATCTCATGATACCCTTGGATGGAAAGACTTTAAAAAATACCTTGTCCCCAACTTAGAACTCTAAGTGACATCTCTAAATGTCAGCATAGCTATTCTCATGGGTTTGTGCAGTCCTCAATCTATCATATATGATTCTGATCGTTTCAGAAGCTTTCTCTACTAGTTCGGGAGCTAAAATCTTCTGCTCACCTACTTCTTCCCATGCAATGGGAGATCTACATCTCTGACCATACAACGCCTCATATGGAGCCATGTCGATATTTGAATGGAAGCTGTTATTATAAGCAAAATCTGCCAAAGGTAGGTGCTTGTCCCAAGAGCTTGAAAAGTCAATAGCACATGCTCTCAACATATCTTTTAAGGTTTATATTGTCCGCTTGGACTGACTATCTGTCTAAGGATGAAAAGCTGTGCTGAACTACAATTTAGATCCCATGGCTTCCTGAAATTGTTCCCAAAAGCAGGAAGTAAACCTTGAATCCTTGTCTGATACAATGCTCGTTGGAACTCCATGCAACCTGACTCCCTCTCATACATATAGCTCCGTTAAAGAACTTAGAGAATTTGTGGCTTTCATAGGCAGAAAGTGAGCAGACTTGGTCAATCTATCAACTATGACCCATATCAAATCATAACCCCTTCATGTCCTAAGGAGTCCCATAATGAAATCCATTATAACATGCTCCTATTTCTATGTCGGTATTGATAAAGGTCTGAGCAACCCTGCCGGTCTTTGATGCTCAACCTTAATCTACTGATAAGTGAGACATTTCGACACATAATCTACAATGTCTCTCTTCATTCTGGCCTACTAGTAAACACCTTTTAGGTTATGGTACATCTCAGTACTGCCTAGGTGCATCATGTATCTGGAACTGTGAGCCTCATCTAAAATCTATCTTCGTAGGATATCATCTTTAGGTATGCTTATTCGACCTCTATATCTCAATATCCCATCCTCACTGACCTTATGCTTGGGTCGGAGCCCTTGCTTAGTTTGACTAGCTAGCTCCACCAACTCTGGATCTTGTCTTTACGCTTGTCGGATCGACTCTACAATATTCAGTTCAAACCTAAAGCTAGCTATCAGACAATCCACGGAAGGTTCTACTTTTAGATTCATCTCAGAGAACTTCTCCAGCAAATTTTACTCATATACCATCTTATATGTAACTAAACCAATGCTCTTTCTGCTCAAAGCATCCGCGACTATGTTCGCCTTCTCGAGATGATACAAGATCTTACAGTCATAGTTTTTGAGAAGCTCTAACTATTTGCACTGTCTCATGTTTAGTTCTTTCTGTGAAAATAAATACTTGAGTCTCTTGTGGTCAGTGAAGATCTGGAATTTTTCACCATATTGGTAGTGGCGTCATATCTTAAGTGCAAACACCACAATGGCTAGATCGAGATCATCGGTGGAGTAATTCTTCTTATGATCCTTTAGCTGCCTAGATCCATAGGCCACTACCTTGCCATGCTGCATCAGCACACAACCCAAACCATGGAGAGAAGCATCACTGTACACTACAAAACCTCTAAAGCCGCTCGGTATGGTCAAAATCGATGTCGATGTCAATTTCTACTTTAGTTGCTCAAAACTGCTCTCACACTCATCTTTCCACTCAAATTTGACGTTCTTACATGTGAGACATGTCAGTGGTGCAGCTATCTTTGAAAAGCCTTCAACAAATCTACGAAAAACCCGACCAATCCCAGAAAACTGCAGATCTCGGTAACTGTCCTTGGCTTTTCCCATATAAACACAGCTAGCATTGTCAAAATGGGCTTAAGCCAGTTGGGTCGGCCCGACCCATTTATCTAGGGCTTGGATCTTATTTTTATGGCCCATTTAAGGAATCGGGCTCTTTGGCCTAGCCCATTTAGGCTCGGGCTTAAATGGGCCGGCTTGTTTAATTTTTAAATATTTTTAAATTTTAAATTATATTAAAATTATATTTTTATTTTAATTATTTACTTATTTAACACATTTAATCAAATTAAAATATATAAGATTAATTCTATTTACTATTATTAAATTATTTGTTTTTACAAATCTTGCGTAAAAAACACTACATAACTTTTTTTTTCAATTTTCTTTATTCCTTAATTCTATCTTTTTATTTATTAATGAGTAGTTATAATACATATACTAACATGTTAGTGACATTGGATTGGAGTTTGGACGCCTACTACATTGTGTGACTTTGCTTTTCTTTATGACTTTTCTTTATTGCTTTTCTTTATTACTTTGCAGCTTAAAAATTGGGACAAGCCACAGGCGGACAACAATCAAATATAATACAAAACTCCCTTTTCTCAAATTGAAATAGAGACGCGAGCGGTTGAGTGTCGAGCAGCACTGCAGCAATGAGCACGTCTCCTTTGATTTCACAAATCACAAGCCCACCTCTTTTGATCGATCGGCACCATCAATTCACGTCAACAAGCAACTCCACGTCTCCACCATTAATTTCTCTTTTAGATTTATCTCATCTTCATAGCCAAACTCTATAGTTTAAGGTTAGGTTTTTTATTGATTAGGCTCTGCTGCAATGTTTTTATTTGCTGCCATTGATGGGGTTTGTTCTTGGTCATGATGTTTGCATTTGATAAATAGGTTCATGTTGCTCATCAATGTTTGTATGATTGTTCCATTGAGTGGATGTGTGTGCTGATTTTTTAGGCTAAGACCTAAGTTGGGTTTAATGGTTTGTTTGGTTGGATTATTAAGGTGTTTTTTTTTTTATTTTTTTTACTGATGGTAGCCTTTGCCTATTGAATGTTGTTTATTGAATGTAGAAATTAATAGGCTTAATAGCCAAATAAGCCCTCAACCTTTAGTCCAAAATGGAATTCAGCCCTCAACGTTTTATCGCATGAAATTCAGTCCATAAACTTTTATTTCAGTGAAAATAGACCAAATCTGTTAAATGACCTAACTGCCGTTAGTTTTGCATACGCGGCATGCCACGTGGCAGCTAACTAAGCTATCCACGCCAGCTGCCACATATGCAAAACTAACGGCAATTAGTGTCATTTAACAGATTTTGACTTAATTGTATAATTGTAAAAGGTTGAGGGTTTATTTCCACTAAAATAAAAGTTTATGAACTGAATTTCATGTGATAAAACGTTGAGGGCTGAATTCCATTTTGGGCTAAAGGTTGAGGGCTTATTTGGCTATTAAGCCAAATTAATATGCTGTTTTTGAATTTGAAAATTGTGTAGCATTGTCAAAATGGAAGAATCCCAATCTGAAAATGACAATGCCTTTAATACTGTGTCCACCAATGATGAATTTGAAGTGAATGCTAAAATTAATAGTAGTGGTACAATAAAAGAATCAGAGATGTCAGATAGTTCAAGAAAACGAATTAGAACTTCAACTTCTACAGTTTGGAACGTATTTGAAAGAAAACAATTAATGGTAAAAAAAAGGCTGTCTGCAGTGGGTGTAAGAAAGATTTTAGTACTGGGAATGGGACTTCTCACTTGAGTAGACATATGGACAGTTATGTTGCTGTTGCGTCAAAATTTGGTAATGTGGAAGGGATAATAATTGATCAAATACAGAAATTGAAATAAAAAAAATTGATGTGAAGCTTTTTCGTGAAGTGACTGCAATGGTTGTTATTGCTCATGACCTTCCATTTTCGTTTGTTGAATATTCATGGATTAGGAGAATGTTAAATGTAGCCAATCCGGATTTGAAAATGGTGAGCAGAAATACAGGTGTAAGTGATGCACATAAGGTGTATTTTAATGAGAAGGAAGGTTAAAAAAAAGTGTTCGCTAATATTCTTGGTAAAGTTTGCCTTACTTCGAACTTGTGGACTGCTTGCACTCATGAAGGATATATTTGTTTGACTGCTCACTTTGTTGATGAGAATTGGAAGTTGAATAGTAAAATTTTGAATTTTCATCACATGAAACCTCCACACACTAGAGTAGAAATAGAAAGAAAAGTGTGGGAGTTTTTAAGAGAATAGGGAATTGAAACTAAAATATTTTCAATTACCCTCAACAATGCATCTAGCAATGATGTCCTGCAACAACACTTGAAGCAACAACTTTCTGTGAATGGCACTTTATTATGTGATGGTGAATTTTTTCATATAAGGTGTTGTGCTCATATTTTGAACCTTATAGTTCAAGAAGGTTTGAAAGTAGCTAATGATGCCTTGCATAATATTTGAGAGAGTATTAAATATGTGAAGGCATCAGAAGCAAGGATGATACAATTTCAAGAGCGTGTGAAAATGTTTGGAGATATTCAAACCGAAGTGAGTTTGAGCATGAATGTCTCTGCTAGATGGAACTCCACATTTGTCATGCTTGAAAGTGCTCTTAAGTATCAACGTGCATTCACTTCTCTCAACTTAGATGATAGTAACTTTATGTTTTGTCCATCAAATGAAGAGTGGGAATGAGGGAAGAAAATGTGTGAGTTCTTGCACCCTTTTTATGATATGATAATGTTGATTTCTGGTTCAACTTATCCAACATCTAATTTGTACTTCATGCAAGTGTGGCAAATAGAATGTCTTTTAACAAGAAGTATGATGAGTGAAGATGATGTTATAAGGGATATGGCCCTTCGGATGAAAGTGAAGTTTGACAAGTATTGGAGTGCTTATAGCATTGTACTTGCTTTTGGAGCCATCCTTGACCCACGAATGAAACTCCAAATGATAAAATTTTGCTTTAGTGAGCTTGATCCACTAACTTGTGAGGAGAAAGTGGAATGTGTCAAGAAGAAGCTTTACGTTCTTTTCAATCAGTATTTGAAAAAGTCTTCTAATAATGAGTCTTCTACTTCAAGCCAACATAATGACTCACAATCTCTTATACATGCTAATTGGAAGGGGAAAAGTACATTTGCTTTAAGTGATGTAAGTTTATTTTTATTTTTTAAGTATATACTTTATATTAAATTCTCTTTTGTAAGACAATTAATTAATTTTGCAATGTCTAATGATATAGGCTTTCAAAAGGTTTGAAACTACTCAAGTGGAAGAACCGAAATCCCAATTAGATTGGTATTTGGAGGAGCCAGAGATTGTAGGTCACATCGTTGAAGATTTAAATGTGTTACAATGGTGGAAAGATCAAAAGCCAAGATTTTCGGAGCTTGCAAGTATGGCTTGTGATATATTGAGCATTTCTATCACAATGGTGGCATCCGAGAGCTCTTTTAGTATCGGTTCTCGTGTTCTAAACAAGTATCAAAGTTCTCTAGACCATGAGAACGTGGAACTGCTCATTTGCACCAAAAATTGGATTTTCAGTTTTGAAGGCAATGTTATTACTTATTTGACAATTTATAATCAAATCATATGTTTAATTCTTATGAGTTCTTATATGATTCTTTATTTTTGTTTGTAGATGGCGAAGTTCAAAAAGAGGTGATTGAATGTGATTGAGACTTGACGGATGAGATGGACATGAATCAGTTTATTATGTTTTTGGTTTTTATTTTTTAATATTGTTGAGACATGCTATGTTTTCTAATTTTTAAGCTTGTTAAAACAATTTATATTATGCTTGTTAGACAATTAATATGTAATATTCAAATGATATTGGACTTGATGTTATGGATTTAATATTAATATATTTGATGTTTGTTTAATATTTATTTTAAAATTTTATTTTGTTTACTTATTAAAAAAATTAGATGTTAACATAAATTTTAATTTTTTTATTTTTAGTATATGGGCCGACCCATTTGAGCCCGTTAGCTCTGAGGGCTGTATATGGGCTTGCATTTTTAGGCCCATTTAACAAAAAGGGCTTTTGGCCCGGCCCATCTATGGCCTGGCCCGTTAGGGTTGTGGGCCGGCCCATTTTGACAGTGCTAATGTGAAGTCCTCGTCATTCCTAAATACCAACTAACTTTTTCTTCACATAACGTTTGGTTAGACTTATTCGTTAATGTCATCCGTTCGTCTTCTTATAATTTAAGCATCATTACTTATACTATGATATCAAATTTGTCACGAAATGAAGATGTTCATATATTTTCATATACTGCAATTACATTAGGATCTCATATAACTTACATATCCTATATCCCCAAAACATACACTAATGTAATATAGTACTGTACAATAGCCGAATTACATGGCTAACTGATTATACCTTCAAAGGGAAATTGGGAAGCGAAATTCAAAGGTATACCAGAAGATCCTAAGTAAGCTCCTCTCTATCTGGAGCGAGAATTACTTCAAATAGTCTGAAAAATAGTTGTCAAAGAGTGAGTTTATGCTCAGTAAGAAATATATGTAAAAGAGCGTACTATGCCACTATATGCAGTTTTCCTGCTTGGCTCTATAATGTCATGTAAAACCATTATAAAGCATATACCATATACAAGTAAAATCATCTCTTTCAAATACTTTCACGGATCTCAAATCACGTGAATTCACATGTGCAAATACAAATAACTTCAAATACAAATAATTTTAAATAGATGGGAGACAATTAACTTCTAATAGAATCATGCACCAAGTAATTCTCATAAGGATACAACAAATATATCCCGTAAGGGATAATCCATAAGAGATCTCATAAGGGATACCACAAATATATCCCGTAAGGGATAATCCCAAGAGAAGTCAAATAAGTGATGTACGCACGTATGAGCCAAAGATCCTCCCCAAAGCCGAATACAAATAAGAGACATATGGTCATTGTCTATAGACCACAGTGAACACTAGTCAGGTGACATCTGTGGCACAGAGGACCGGACTAAGGTTCCTCAGCCAAGTACAAATACAAGTAATATGCATGATCGTCAAAGAAATCCAAGGTCTCCAAAACCCTTGTCGTATAGCTTTAACAAATACAAGTATACTCTCTTGAAATAGGCTTTAAAACCTCTTTTTCAAAGGGGGCAGTCGACTGGTCATATAGGGCAGCCGGCTGCTATCGTATATATTGCTTTATTGAATTTCTTTTCTTTTAAAATTCAAATATTTTATTTTTCGAAAACACAAAGGGCAGCCGACTGGTCCCATATAGCAGTCTACTGGTTTTGAAACAGAATGCTTCCAAGAAAAAGGTAGTCGGCTGGCTCATTGGCAGTCGACTATTTTTACAAACAGAATGCTTCTGAAAACAGGGCAGTCGACTGGCTCCATAGGCAGTCGGTTGGTTTTGAAACAGAATACTTTCTGGAAAATAGCAGTCGACTGGCTTACATAGCAGTCGATTGGTTTGCATCGGTTTTTGAAAATCTACGTTTTGGTTGTCTCTAGGCAATCGACGGCTACTTAAGGTAGTTGGCTACTCCTAGCATTTTGGTAACTAGGAGTAAAACACGAAATTTGACATTTTCCGCACTGAAACAGCTTGTACTTCATCCCAAGACATTTAAAACATATTAAACATGCGGACACAGCCACCCTACGTCTGTTACATAAATTCCTTACCTCAAATACACTAAAACTTGAATTTGCTTGATTACACCAATTCCTTTCCTTCACTTCTTCAAGGTTGCAAACATCATCATAATTCCAAATTTTAACTTTCTTTCATTTTAACACAATAAGCATACTATACCAACATCACATAACTCCAAATCACAGATGGAATTGAAAGAATCAACTTCTATCCTTACCTTTGTCAATAGCCAAAATAACAAAAATTTTGATCTCCTTAATCCCTTGGATTCAGTCTTTCATATTAAAGGTATAGCTTGAGCTAGTGACAAGGATCATTTTTTGTTAAGTAAGCTTAACGATTCGCTGATAGAAGCTAGGTGTTTGTCAAGGTAGCTAAGATGGAAACTTAAGAGAAATTGAGGGAGAGTAAAATGGTTGCCGACTTGAAGTAGAGAAGATGATGACTATGCAAATTTCATTTAATGCCTTTTTATCCCTTTTTTTTTGTCAGCCATTGTTCATTAGACTAATTTAATTCTTCTTCTTCCATTCATATGCCACATGTACTTTACACCCAATAAAATCTGATATTAATTTCTCATACTCCAATTCATTACTTGACCATTCGACTTTCAATCTCATTATTCTACCTATGTCCCATATATCATTCATACATCAAACTTTCATATCTATTTAATCATTTCAGCTTGAAATACTTTACAAATATGGGAAATTACATAAAATTAGGGATTTCACAGCTAAACACAGCCTTGACTTTGGACGGATCTACAGATTCTCCATCTTTAGTCACAACATAATCTAGAAAAGAAATATGTTCTAACTAGAACTCACATTTACTAAACTTGGCATAGAGTTGCCTTTCTCGGAGAGTCTGGAGAACTATTCTTAAATATTCCTCATGATGTTCTCGAGATTTAAAATAAACCAAGATATCATCAATGAACACAATCATAAACCAATCCAAATAAGGCTTAAATACCTCGTTCATAAGGCTTATGAATGCTACAGGTGTGTTGGTTAACCCAAATGGCATAACTAGGAACTCATAGTATCCATACTGTGTCCTGAATGCTATTTTGGGTACATCTTCTCCTCTAATTCTCAACTAATGATACCCAAATCGCAGATCGATCTTAGAAAAGATCTGTGCACGTCGCAACTAATCAAATAGGTCATCTATTCATGGTAAGGATATTTGTTCTTCATTGTAGCTCGGTTTAGTAATATATAGTCAATACACAACTGGAGACTTTCGTCTTTCTTACGGACAAATAACACCGAAGTGCCCCACGATGATACACTTGGTCTAATAAAACCCTTGTCAAGGAGATCTTGCAACAGTTTCTTCAATTCCTTTAATTCCACTAATGCCATTTTATAAGGGGGCTTCGAGATAGGCTGAGTGTCAGATAACTGGTTAATGGCAAACTCAATCTCTCGCTCGGGTGGTAATCTTGGTAAGTCATTTGGAAATACATTAGGAAACTCCCTGACTTCGAGGATCTCTGATAACTCCGGATATGTCCTGTCAATATCTTCCACAAAGGCTAGATAACCTTCATTCAAAATAGCAATATTTCATATCAAACTTCATATACTGAAAAGAATTCTCATTTCATTTAACTTATCAAACTTTAATACAACTCGTTCTAGGAGATTAAAGACTACACTTTTGTCCCTACAATTAACATTGGCATGGTTGGTTGCTAGCCAATCCATACCCAAAATTACATCTATGTCATACATATTAAGCAAAACTAAATCTACCTTTAATGCTTTATGTCCCACTTTGACTTAACACTTTCTTATATGTATATAAGTTAGTCATACATCATTTGGTCATTTATTTGTATCATTTATATAAATACATATATTTTTGTATTTACGTACGTACATATATACGCATCTATGCATGTATGTAACTTATATGTAGAATTTTGAGTACTCCTTTCATATCAATTTAAGTAATTTGTATATATGGCCTACGTGTACTTTTCATGTCATTCTCGACTTCTATTCACAAAGACTTCATTTCGATAATTATGACCCATAATCATATATTTGAAATTCATATTTTATATTATTACATTATATATACTTATAATTACATGTTGAGTACATGATTAGTTTTAAGGAAGTTGCGATTCTCACAATCTCTTATGCTAAAAGCTAATGATTAATTTCACTCTTGGATACCTATAAAAGTCTTTAAGGTTTTTTTTTTTTTGTACAGCTTTTAGTTTTTGATGAACACAAGAGGAAGGGTAACTTCTTTTATTCCATAAATCTCACACCACTCACAAGGTTAAACATTTGAGAATTTCAAGTTAAAAAACTTACTTTCCAATTGTTGTGGTAAACAGCTAAGAATTCATATCTATCTTTGTTTATTCTTTTCTTTTTAATGTAAAGTTCATAGCAGTGACTACTGAGATTGAAACTTTCTGGTAAATTTTTATCACTGAGTGGTAATCTTCCATCCAAATCTAAATTATTGAAGGGTGAAAAACATGAAAACCAATTGGATGTTTGATGACAACAAGTGTGTTTTGTCTCATCAATCAATTTATGCTTTATTAATATGCAGAAGTGAGGACAAAGGTCTCCCACAAGTTTAACTTTCTGAATCAAACAACATATATAACATTTTTTTGTGTGGCAATGCCAGGTTCTTAGTATTTGACTACTGATTCACATAGCTTAGACATTGATAGGCATCAATCCACATTGAGAAGTCAATGCCACCAACGATATCTTATTATGAAAACTTCTGCAATGATTTTAGTATAGTTTTTGACTCCTATTCCGGATTTATGGTCAAAATGCATACAAAAGAAGCTTCAATCATGGCCTCAAACATAGATCCCAAGCCTGATTTTTGTTCTCTATAGGATACATTAGCTTAATCTATACTTTCACAGTGTTGAAGGAGTTTAAGTTGCATAAAACTTGTTCTATGAAGAAAAAACTCAAACCTTTGACAGGTTTTTGTTGTGATTTTCGTGTTCGGTTCCCTTAGACAGATTCATCGGTAGGTGTCACCCTACTGCAGGTGACATCCATGGCAACAAAGTCTTTATTTAAGACCACTATTGTCACCTCCATGGCAGCTATTTTCTGATCATTTGACACTTCCATTTTTAAGTCAACATTTAAATAAGGTTGATCCTTGCTCTTACCCTACAAGACCAGATAGAGGCTAATGACAATCACAATTGCTCCAATGACCCTACAAAGTTGCAATAAGGTGGCCTAGATTAGTACATAATTGCAAACTTTTAAAGGTTTTCAACATTTTCCATTAATATTTACTTAGAAGATTAAAAGAGTTTCACAGATCTCAAACCATTATAAAGCATATACCATATACAAGTAAAATCATCTCTTTCAAATACTTTCACGGATCTCAAATCACGTGAATTCACATGTGCAAATACAAATAACTTCAAATACAAATAATTTCAAATAGATGGGAGACAATTAACTTCCAATCGAATCATGCGTCAAGTAATTCTCACAAGGATACATTAAATATATCCTGTAAGGGATAATCTCGTGAGAGATCTCATAAGGGATACCACAAATATATCCCGTAAGGGATAATCCCGAGAGATGTCAAATAAGTGACGTACCCACGCATGGGCCAAGGATCCTCCCCAAAGCCGAATACAAATAGGAGACATATGGCCATTGTCTGCAGACCACAGTGAACACTAGTCAGGTGACATCTGTGGCACTGAGGACCAGACTAAGGTTCCTCAGCCAAGTACAAATACAAGTAATATGCATGATCGTCAAAGAAATCCAAGGTCTCCAAAACCCTTGCCATATAGCTTTAAACAAATATAATTATTCTTTCTTGAAATAGGTTTTAAAGCCTCCTTTTTCAAATAAGGCAGTCAACTGGTCATATAGGGCAGTCAGCTACTATAACATATATCCTTTTATTGAATTTCTTTTCTTTTTAAAATTCAATTATTTTATTTTTTCGAAAACACATAGGACAGTTGACTGGTCCCATATAGCAGTTGATTGGTTTTGAAACAGAATGCTTCCTAGAAAAAAAGCAGTTGGCTAGCTCATTGGCAGTCGACTATTTTCGCACACAAAATGCTTCTGAAAACAGGGCAATCGACTGGCTCCATAAGCAGTCTGCTAGTTTTGAAATATAATACTTTCTGAAAAATAGTAGTTGACTGCTATATAGGGCAGTCGACTGGTTTGAGTCGATTTCGAAAAAGTTTATGTCTCGTCTGTCTCTAGGTAGTCAGCTACTACTTAAGGCAGTCGGCTGCCCTTAACATTTTGGTAACTAGGAGTAAAATCCAAATTTGACATTTTCTGCACTTAAACAGCTTGTACTTCATCCCAAAACATTTAAAATATATCAAAACATGCGGACATAGCCACCCTACGTCCGTTGCATAAATTCCTTACCTTGATTAACTTCCGAAATGCAAATCACCTGGTTGTACCAATGATTTCCTCCTCACTTCTTCAAGCTGCAAATATCATAAAATTTCCAAACCTTTATAACCATACTATACCAACTCTATATAGCTCTAAACCATGGACAAAATCAGCTAAAACCATTTAAATCCCTTACCTTTGCTAGTCACAAAAAATGACAAAATTTTAGATCTCCTTAATCCCTTTGATTCAGCCTTTTATATTAAAAGTATAGCTTTGGCTAGTGATGAGGAACGTTTTTCGTTAAGGGAGCTTAACGATTTGATGACAGGAGATGATGGTTTGTCAAGACAAGTGCAAATGGAAACTTAGAGAACTTTAGAGGGGAATGAGAGGAAAAGAGAAATGAGGCTGCCTGACTTGGAAAGGAAGAAGGATGATGACTCATGCTTCATTAAATGTGCATTTATCCTTTTAATCTCATCTTTTGGACTATTGAATATTTGACTCATTTATTTCTCTTCTTCCCTTTATCATGTCAGCCATTAATCCCTTGACCATTTACTATTTGACCAGTCATTTGCTATAATTCCCTAACTATCCCATATATCACTTGTACATCAAAACTTCATATTTACTTGATTATTTCAGCTTACAATACTTTACAAATATGGGAATTTACGTGAAATTGGGGGATTTCACAAACATATACTAGACGAACCTTACTATGATACCATTAAATTTGTCACGACCCTGAGGCCATGACGTGCACTTAAGACTTTCACTTCATTACAGTTTACCAATTTTATGAACCAAATTTTTTTCTTTTCACTTTAAGGTTTGTATTCGGTATCAGTGTCATTGCTAAACTATATTCATCTTTCTCAATTCGATTTAACTTCACTTTACCATTTAAGTAATTAACATTAAAGCGAATCAACATTCTCAATAATTTAATTTAGTATTAAACTGGCAAAAGAAAAGATCAAAAACCTCTCCCTTATATATAGTCAATTTCCCAGTGAAATCCTGCAAAATACACACTATTTCCAAAAACACAATTCAATTTCAGAATCCATAATTTATATCATCATACATTACATACAACCCCAATATCATGGATTAACATATTCACATTCCCTAAAGTTCATAATTATCATATCACAAGTATATCCCGGATCACACTCGATAATCATTCTAGTCTATAATAATCTAGAGCGATCTTAAGTTATATCCCAAAATATTTCCAATAAGCATATACTGTATACTTAAAAATGTCATACATGGTAATTAAAATGATATACAAATCTTGTATACCTCAAAGGAAACAAAAACAACACTCGAAGGATTTAGACAAGTATCGCTAGTTGATATAGTTCTTAAGGCCTCACCCAAGAACTCCGAGTGTAGAGTTTAGCTCGTATGATCTGCAAAGTTGTTAGAAAGGAATAAGCAAACCACAGCTCAGTTAGTAGTTTAAGTAAATGCATGTTAGACTCATGTCAATCTACATGCAAGTGCACAAATAATCAGTATTGAAGTGACATGTATGCATGGTAGTAAGTCATGATGCCAATGATCCAATATGGACTTTAATCAAAACATTTTCGCTATGCACTTCAATTTAAAACAATTTCATTATGCACTTTATTTAAATCATTTTCATTATGCACTGCGATTAGGTCAAACCACTATGCGTTTTGATTAAATCAAAACACTATGCACATCGATAAATTGATCACCATGTACTTTGATATATCAATCACTGTGCACTTCGTTTTAAATCAATAACTATACACTTCGATAAATCAATTAGTTCACAACGATAATCAATAAATGTTAGGCGTATAGCCTCGATTCACTGAAAATGATCTTAAAACCGATCACTTGTCACTTTTAGGCAAAAGCCTCAAATCATTGAAAAGCAATATTAAGAGATATCTAAATAAGTTTTGGCAGAGACCCCACTCACTGATACTATCACGACATCCAACCTAGCTTGCAATTGAGGAAGTGTCACAACGAGGAACTCGCGTAGCACATAGGTCCTTTAGGATTCTAAAGGTGGCTCCCACGGTTCAAAAATGTATCTGTGTAGCACGTAAGTCCATTAGGATTCTAGAGGTGGCTCCCACGGTCCGAACGATATCCGTGTAGCATGTAGATCCTTCAGGATTCTAGAGGTGGCTCCTAGGAATGTAAACGGGTCGGGTACCCGCTAATTTTGGAATACCCTAACCCGAACCCGATTAGAATATATAAAACCTGAACCCGATTAACTACCCGTTTATTTTGATCTGTGTTACCCTAACTGTAACCCTATAAAATAAAAAATACTCATTTAACTACCCGAACCCGTTAAATACCCGTTTATTAAGTCAAAGTATGACTTTCAAATTTAAATTTAAAATCAATTTTGGAATAATTTATTTAAAAAAATTAAGTTAATAAATTTAATTTAACTAATAAATATAAATTAAAGTTAAAAGTCATAATTATGATATTTGATGAATTAATTTAATTAAATACAATATTAATAATAAATAATTTATACATAAAAAATATAAATATCATATTAATTAATTATTATTTCTAATCGGGTTCGGTAGCGGGTACCCTAAGGTAACTACCCGAACCCTACCCTAACCCGTGACGGGTAGTAATTTTACTACCCGATTATATACTACTCTAATCTTACTTAATCGGGGCGGGTAGTGTCGGGTACCCGTTTATAGGGTACCCATTGCCATCCCTAGTGGCTCCCACGGTCTAAAGGGTATCCCTGTACCACATAGGTCCCTTAA
Organism: Heritiera fomes; assembly: GCA_032173925.1. Lineage (NCBI taxonomy): Eukaryota > Viridiplantae > Streptophyta > Magnoliopsida > Malvales > Malvaceae > Heritiera > Heritiera fomes. Next base: position 7,333,407 of record JAPDPM010000002.1, on the reverse strand, counting down.
GATTCTAGAGATAACTACCACGGTACAATATCTATGGCCATAGAATACTCCAGTCTTGCTGATCGGTCAAGAACTTTAACTTGTCTGTTGGTTTTCGAGACAAGTCTAATAATACCTAAAGCATGGACTCGTAAGGCGCAGATACTGATACTGAAAGTCTAGAGCACAAAGCTCGATAAACGGGTAATAGAACCTAGAGTGAAGCTTAATAGGCTCGAAGTAACTTGAAGGTCAATGGGTCTGCCTACAATAAAAAATGGAACTGAAAAGATATTTCTAGTGTAGCACTTAGCTTCCATGGATCTCAAAACACTTCTTAAACCAATTATGAGTTTCTAATATGCTAAAATTTCGATTTATTTCAAAAATCAGTTCAAAACCAAAACTTTGCAATTTAAGACATAATGCAATGTCGTCATAAAACTTATACATCGAGTACCATAAATCAAAACATTTTATGCATGAATCGTGTATGCATCAACGATATGCCACTACATACTTTGCATGGCTATCTCGTATAATAAATGCATGCCACACGCTAGTACCCTTAGCTTTTGCATACACGACAACAAGTTTTATACACATCAATTAACACATGCACCTTCATTTCACTAAACAAGCAAGCTTGGCTGGTCACAGCACACAAGGTAGAACAACAAAGTTTCAATCCATCCCAAGTAATGTCCAAGATCACATTTCAATAGTAACTTCAATCTCACCTTTGCTTACCTTAGTTGCCCAAATTAATAGCATCACATTGCTTAATTTAAGAATGAATTCTAAATATTAACAAAACTTAAATCATTCCTAATGCTTAGCAATTTATTTCCTCGATCTTCCAAACCAAATCCAGCTCCTACACCGCTTCGATTCACTACAACCAATTCATTTCCATCTCAGTTACATATTTTGTCTCAGTTACATATTTTAATTGCACTTGATCACCTACCAAACTTATATCTTAGAACGATAATTATTGGAGTTCACTTCTTCATTAAAATTAAATTTATGTATTTTAACAAAACACTTTTCCTTCAATTTAATATAACCGTTACCTTATATTGCTTATAGGATAACAAAATATTTATTAACTTATCCAATAATACTTATATAAGTATACATATATAAATATTTGCATGAAAGCATACATGTTTAAATCAAATCCTATACTCATTATGCTCATGATAAATAAATAAATAAATAAATAAATATATATATATATATATATATATATATATATATTCATATGAACCTATCCTTGTCACCTTCTCTTAGTATGTGGTCTATATATAAATCTCATTAATCCACCCACACTACATCCTCTTAGCATATAGAGGTATATATTTATATGCATACATATATCCACATCCTTTAAAATAAAATGTAACAAAGTCATTACCCTTAAAGTATCCTTGCCTTAGCCAAGAATAAGAGCTCCCGGTTCTGCTTTTGAACCCACGCCTAAGCAGCCACTCAATAGCAACATCAATAGTTTTCAAACACCAGCCTTAATGTCTCGAACCCATATTGTTTTAGACTCAAAAAAATCAGTTTAAAACAACCTCAGAGGCCAAAGCCGATACCTGTTATAGCTCTTCTCTTTTCTGTTCGGGAACGTTGAAGCATACAATATTATCTTCTGTCGGTGCACTATTTCAGGCAGTATCACCACCGTTTTTTTTTTTTTTTTGCCCTGACTCCAATCCTTAATAGCACCAAAAATCAACCTCACCTAACTGGCTTCTATTCAGGTTGAGATCAGCCCCCTAACGTGGCCTCAAAATCAGTCCCGATCATAGCCAATAATGCTCTGTTTGGAGCATCAAAATACAACTCTCTTAACCTTAGTCTTACCCGATTCGTTCCACACCTTTCAACTTTCTGCTGCAGTTCAGTACGTCCGAGAAGTCCCCTATCTATAGAGAACTGAATTGCCCACTGTTTCTTCCTTTTCTGAGAGCTCAACCCTTCACTCATTTCTCGACTTCAATGAAGCCTTCCCCTGTTTTCCACCTCTGCTATGAGCCACACACCCCCCCCCCCCCCCCCCCCCCCCTTTTTTTTTATGCCCAACATCACCAATTCAATCTCTGTCTTGAGCCTAAAGAACTCTGCTCACAGCCTTGAAATAGACAAGCTTTCCAGCTTTGTTCTGTCCTAATCACTGCCCCCTTATAGCAACGCCTCCATCAGCTCGTTTTCTTTGCACGAACCTGCTTCAGCTACATTGTCTTTCATCCTCGCGGCTTCACCATTTCACTCTTCGTTCTCTTTTGAATTTTCTTCACACACTTTCTCTCTCACGTGCTTTCTCTTTCTCCTTCAATTCGCTCCCTTTTCTTTCTCTCGCTGTAGCAATTCTTTCTCTTTCCAATTGCAGCTCACTCCCTTTCACCCTTGCTGTCGAAAACCCCTTAACAGCCACCAGAAATACCCAATTTTAATGCCTCCAAGCCATTGTTTTCAACCTGGTTTCCTTCTCCCTCAGCTATGTTCCGATTCACCATTTCACTCCTTCATTTCCTCTCTCGCGTGTCAAGTTCTTCACTCTTTCTCCTTGACCATTTCTTGCTTCCCTTTCCTTTAATCTTTCTCTTCACTCTGTCTCGCCTCTTTCTTTTTTTTTTTTTATTTGGTTTTTGGTAGAGGCAAGTTCTCTGTCTCTCTAAAATTTAACGTGGGATGTAACCAAAAAAAATAAATTAACGTGGGAGCAGGTTAAGGAAGCCAATCGATTTTAATTTTTATATATATATTTTATATCTTATATTACATATATATTATGTATAAATATCTCTTATCTTACTTTTATATATATATATATATATATATATATATATATATATATATATATACACATACATATATATATATACATACATACATATATTTCTTGCCCAATATTTATATATGATAGTAGTATACATGTATATATATTTGAAATTTATATATTTTATACTTAATATATATCCCCTTTTTTCTTATATATCTATTTTATTCATATACTCATGTGTATATCACATTTAATTTAATATATTTGTGTCCTTTATCTAATTAAATATATATTTGTTCTTTTTCTTAATTATCTTGTCACTCACATATATATAAGTACTTAGGTTTTATAAGTGCAGTTTTATGATCCTTAACTTTTTTCATTAATATACAAAAATATTAATGCATTTTCTTCAATTAATATATTTTTCCTTGAACTTAAGTGTTATATATAAATATATATATATATATATTTATTTATTAATCATTCATAGTTGAATGCACCAACTTGAATCTTCTGTTTTAGTACTTAAGATACTAAAATTTCATAATACATCTTAATACTTTATTATTTAATTCATTCATTTATTTACAAATTCGGTATGAAAAATTTGTGATCTTCATATCTTCGTTCAATTGTGCAAACAATTCTTCATAATCTTCACAGCAAAAAATGCTCATTCAACTAATTCAGTAGAAATTGGTAATATTAAAGCTAATTTCACAAATAATCACACCAATGAATACACATTATGTTTTTTTGATCTCAACAAAATTTATAGAGAGCTCTTTGATACTTTTCAAACTTGTAAACTCATCATAATATCTTAAATCAACAATATAAGATTCACGTTCTTTGTCAGAACAAATAGTTCCACATTAAAACTTTTCTTATTAGAAGAAAAAAGTAGTCCTTATTACTTCTTTAGTTTAATGGTTTTCCTTTTCTCCCTTTTAATTCCTTAGTTCCCTACTCTCTACTTAAAGTTATTTTAAGTTTGAGAAAATGAAAGAAAATGTTGTGGGTGAGAAAGAAAATAACATTTTTTTTTGTTTTTTTACCGCCCTTCAATAAGAAATTTTGTGTTGCAACTATACTTTTGATATTTTTCATATAAGATAATTATTCCATACACAGCTCGTGAAGTTTTTTTTTTACTCCACAAACGATATTAGGATCATGACACATATCATATAAAAATATTAAATAAATAAATAAATAAATAAAGTAGGACATGTGTTATAATCTTAACTACGCTTGTAGAGTAAAAAAATTCATTGACGGTGTATAGAATAATTTTCCATTAATATATATGTCATATACTTTTTTAATTTTTTTAATATTTTTTTATATTTTTTAAGAGATAAAAGATTTCAGTGGGACAGCTGCTTTCCTTGCTCCCATTGTAGGTCCATTCGCCTCCATAACCTGTTTCTCTCTCTTTTTTTTCTTTCCTTTTTTTTTGTGAAAGTTTCTCTTTTTTTCTTTGTGCCACTAGGAGAGGCTTATCATTTAGCAAATGCGATACAAGTGTCTTATTTAAATACGTAGAGAGTTTTCTTTCCTTTCTTGCACGTAGAGGAATCAACTCAACAATGTCTTCTTTAATGGAAATGGATTTTCGTGAACTGATAAAACATTCCTCGAAAGCACAAAAATATTTTCATGGAACATCAAAACTAATCAAACTTACTGAAAGTGCCGGAGACCATCCTTTCGTCATGAATCAATCAATGCTGGTTAGTGATTTGCAGAGAAACTGTAATCCATTTGTTTTGCTAAATGGATAGCTAGGTTTTTTTGCACTGATTGATGCAATTCATAGCCAGTCATAAGCTGCTAATCACTAAATTTGCAGTTATCTTAGTGCATCGGTAAAAGTTATTCTTTTGCAATCTTGAAGTTACAAGTTTAAGTTATGAAAACAGTTTTTCTATTAATCCGAAAAAAAAAACTGCATCAATGTTTTTTTTTAATCTCAGTTCGGCATGTTAGTATATCTCCACAATTATGGAAATAAATATTTGGTTGACCAATTCCGGATATGGTCCATAATTTCACGCTGAATTTCGAGCTATTAAAAGCACGATTTTATGATGGTTAAAACGTAATTTTATTGTTATAATTAGCATGCTCTCGTTAGTAATAAAAGACGGCTCCTTCCGGTCCCCAAGTACGTTAATCTCAAACACACAAACAACATCTAGTGAGGTTTTGAGTGCTTGGAAGACTTGAAGGATGTAAGAATCCTATCATCAAGTGCAGAAATCGATCAACACAAATTCTACAGAGGTACAATGGCTGAAGGTTAGATCCTGTTGCTTTCGCTTTCAATTGTTTTGACATGTTTTATATAATGTAGAAGCATGTATAATCTGTGTGATGTACTTACATTTGGCATCAGAGCAGTGAATAACCTCTGTTTTGCATGAACGAAAATATTTTGTAATTTTTGTTAATTCTGCCCAAATTGTCTATTGTGTTTTTGCATGTTTCTGGTCATAATGTGGTTAGGGAATGATTTGGAATTGATTTTCTAACCATTTAAGAATCAAAAAGCCGAAGAAAAGAATCGTGAATGACTCCTGTGTATTACGCCAAAAAGCAAGAATTTTTGAAATTTTGGAATAACATTTTGAGATGTTTTCAGCCAAAACAAATTTCATAAAACTTGTTTTCATTTGATTTTGATCGATTTGGGATCTAGAATCACTCAAATCGAAGCGTAAAAGGCCGATTTCCATCCGGGTCAAGAATTGGGTTGAAAAACCCGTTTGCAGCAAAAACCAAGTGAAGAAGATGAATTAAAGGCGTGAACTACAAATGCCCGATATTGTGCGTGGGTGCTACAACGTGCCCCTTGTTTCTGTTCTTTAAAACCGTTTTCAAGCTTTAGTCTTACCCCTAATTTAAACTTTTTACATTAGAAATTCGTAGCCCAAATGTTAGATTCATTTTCCAGCCACTTTTACCATTTTATGCAAGTGTGGGCCAATAATTTTGTTATTAATTTTAATAGGCCAATTTGGGTTTATGGGCCTCTCTTTTGTAAGTTTAATTGTTAGGCCATGAATTATTATTATTATTATTATTATTATTATTATTATTATTATTATTATTATTATTATTATTTTGGGCCACCACTTTTCTATTCTACTGAGTCATATGTTTTGGGCTCTTTGAAGCCATTTGGGCCGTCTATTGTTGAGCAATTTAGAGCCAATGATTTTGTTAGGGCCACATTAAAAAAAAAGGAAAAAGAAGGGTTTTGGGCCACTGTTTTGGGCTTTTATTTTAGTGGACTTGGGCTATTTTTAGTTAGTTTGGGGCCATTTATTTTGGGCTATTTTGGTTAATTATTTAGGCCATATGGATTAAATAAAAAGGTCATTTGATTTATTTTAGGCATTAAAGATTTATTTAATTTAGGTCAAACAATTATATTTTGGGGAGTTTTGTATCAAATTTTTAGTTTTGTAATTTTTTCATAATTTTATGAATAATTTGATTATTTTCACAAAAATTAATTTAATTATGAAAACTTCTCATTATTTGGATTTTATGAGGATTTTTCATAAATTTGGAATTTTTATAAATTGTGTGAAAATTATCATAAAATTATGATTAAATTATAAAATTTGGTTTTAAATGTGTATATGTGCTTATTTTGAATGTGTATAATTTTGTTATTTTTTATACTAAAAGCACATGTAGCTAAATTATTCATATTATTTGAAACTAAAATTGTCTTGTATTAATTGCAATTTTAAAATATGAATAAACTTAAAATTTGATAATAAGTCTAAGTGATCCATAATTTGTTTGATTAAGGCTTAGTCACAGCAACCTTAATTAAATAAAATTATATTTGTAAATATCACATTATGGTATTAGACATAAATTGTGATTAGTTATAAGGTTATAATAAATTTTATTCCACAGGAATTTTTATTATAATTTCATAACTAATTAGGATAAAATATCAAATTAGTTTCTTAATTTACCTACAGGGATTAGGAAATGATATAATTTGATAGTTTAATCATTATAATATGAATCTATTAGAATTAGAACTTTAGCCCACAGGCAAGTTTTATGTCTGAAATTCATAATTGATTAATAAAATATGTTTACATTGGTAGACATAATTAAGTTTGCCTCAAAAATTCTAGATACATAAGCATGTGTTTTTCTTTAGGCAGTGTTTCCTCGGACTAATATTTACCTAGAAGTTCCCAAACTAGATGGAGAGAACTACAAGGTTTGGAAGGAGAGAGTTTTCCTCTAATTAGGGTGCACGGATATAGACTATGCTATAAGGAAAGACGAGCCCATATTGACTGAGACCAGCACTCCTGCTTAAGTAGCTTTACATGAACGCTGTGAGCGATCCAATCGCCTTAGTGTCATGTATATTAAGACAAAGCTATCTGCTTGGATACGTGGTTCTGTCGAACAACATACCAACGTTAGGACCTTACTGAAGGCCATAGATGATCAGTTTGTCACTTCAGACAAAGCGTTGGCCAGCACCCTGATAATGAAGTTCTCATCAATGAGGCTCACCAATGTCAAAGGAGTGCGCGAGCACATAATGGCCATCAGAGATATAGCGGCCCAACTCAAGAAGTTAAAGGTGGAGATGTCTGAATCTTTCCTTATGCACTACATATTGAACACTCTACCAAAGTAGTATGGACCATTCAAGATATCCTATAACACACAAAAGGATAAGTGGACCATCAATGAATTGATGACCATGTGTGTTCAAGAGGAGGGAATACTGCTTATGGAATCGAGTGAAAGTGCATTTTTTGTAAGCCAAGGAAAAAGGAAGGATAGAGCCAAGAATAAGGGAAACGGGAAAACCCTGCCCAAGCTGACATTAAGAAAGAGTCCAAGTGTTTCTTCAATAAAAGGAATGGATACATGAAGAAGGACTGTGCCAAGCTTCAGCAGTGGCTCGTTAAAAAAGGTAATCCACTCTCATATGTTTGTTTTGAATCAAATATGGTTAAGGTTAATCATAACACATGGTGAATTGATTCTGGATCTACAATTCACATTTCGACTTCCTTACAGGGTATGACAAACCTAAGGAAGTCAGTAAGGAAACAAGATGCGCTCACGTGTTGAAGGCGTTGGAACATGCACTTTAGTTCTTAGGAGTGGTTTTGTTTTGCAATTAGAAAAGACCTTTTGTATTCTTAGTTTCTCGAGAAATTTAATTTCTGTTTCTAGGTTGGTACCTTATGAATATTCCTTTCAGTTTTCAAATAAATCTGTATTGATATATTTTAAGTTTGATATTGTTGGGAATGTAACCTTATGTGATGGTCTTTTCTCTATTGATTTGCAAAATGACACTGCTCATAACGCCTTGCATGTTCAAACTGGCACAAAAAGATGTGTTATGAATGAGGACTCCTCTACGTTATGGCACCGGAGATTAGGTCATATCTCCATAAATAGAATTCACAGATTAGTAAATGATTGAATACTTAGTACTCTAGACTTTACTGATTTCGACACTTATGTATATTGCATTAAGGGTAAGCAAACCAACAAGTCTAAGAAAGGTGTCAATAGGAGTTCAACCATATTAGAAATCATACATTCTGACATATGCTGTCCAGACATTGATGCATATGGTCAGAAGTACTTCATCACTTTTATTGATGATTACTCGAGGTTTATGTATCTCTACATGCTTCATAACAAGAACGAAGCATTAGACGCCTTTAAAATTTTTAAGGCTGAAGTAGAGAAACAATGTGGAAAACCCATAAAGATAGTAAGAACTGATAGAGGTGGGGAGTATTACGGTAGATACACTGAAGATGGACAAGCACCTGGACCATTGCGAAGTTCCTTCAAGAAAATGGGATTGTTGCCCAATATACCATGCCTGGTTCACCGGATCATAATGGTGTTGCAGAAAGAAGGAACCGAACCTTGATGGAAATGGTGCGTAGTATGCTTAGCAACTCGAAGTTGCCTAAGTCATTGTGGATTGAAACTCTTAAAACAGCAGCGTATATATTGAATCGAGTTCCAACCAAGGTTGTTCCAAAGACGCCTTTCGAATTATTCAAAAGTTGGAAACCGAGTTTGCGTCATATGCACGTTTGGGGATGCCCTTCTGAGATAAGAGTTTACAACCTACAAGAAAAGAAACTAGATCCTAAGACCATAAGTGGGTATTTCATCGGATATGCCGAACGGTCCAAATGCTACAGATTCTATTGTCCATCTTATAGCACTAGAATTGTGGAATCAAGGAATGCCAAGTTTCTTGAAAATGACTTAGTTAGTGGGAGCGATCAATCTCAAGAACTAGTTTCTGTAAGAGATCAACCCTTTAACTCGAGTCAAGGATTGGTTATCATGAACAATGTCCCTTTAGTACAGCTGAACATTGAACAACCAATCATTGAAGATCCACAAGTAGTTGATAACTTACCAATAGACGAGGCTCCTCTGGATACACCAGAATTGAGTGAGCAACCAGTTGAACAACATGATCTTTCGGAGAATGTTGAACCAACATTGAGAAGGTCTACTAGGGAAAGAAAATTAGCTATTCCTAGTGATTACATTGTGTATCTACAAGACTATGATTTCAATATTGGGCCCGTTAATGATCCAAAGACGTTTTCACAAGCCATGAATAGCAAAGAATCAAAACTTTGGTTCGATGCTATGAAGGATGAGATGGATTCAATGGCATCTAATAGAGTATGGGATCTTGTCGAGTTGCCTAATGGGGCCAGAGCTATAGGCTATAAATGGGTCTTTAAGACCAAGACTGACTCATTATGCAACATTGAGCGTTATAAGGTAAGACCTGTAGCCAAAGGATTCACTCAAAAGGAGGGAATCGATTACAAGGAGACCTTCTCTCTTGTATCTAAGAAAGATTCTCTCCGCATCATAATGGCTCTTGTTGCACATTTTGACTTAGAGTTGAAACAAATGGATGTGAAAACTGCATTTCTCAATGGTGATCTATAGGAAGAGGTTTACATGAAACAACCTGAAGGTTTTTCCTCTAGTAATGGTGAGCATTTGGTCTCTAAGCTCAAGAAATCCATATATGGGTTGAAACAAGCTTCCCGCCAATGGTATCTAAAATTCCATGAAGTCATCTCTTTATTTGGTTTTGTTGAGAACATTATGGATCAGTGTATATACCAAAAGGTCAGTGGGAGCAAGATTTGTTTCATTGTGCTATATGTGGATGATATTCTGCTTGCAACCAATGATAAGGGGATGCTACGTGAGGTGAAACAATTTCTTTCTGAGAACTTTCATATGAAGGATATGGGCGATGCATCTTATGTCATTGGCATTAAGATCCATAGAGACAGACACAGAGGTGTATTAGGTCTGTCACTAAAAGCCTATATCAATAAAGTCTTGGAAAGATTCAAAATGAAAGATTGTTCACCAAGCCCAGTTCCCATTGTGAAGGGTGACAAGTTCAATTTGAACCAGTGCCCGAAAAATGATCTTGAACGGGAAACAAATGAAGAACATTCCATATGCCTCAGCTGTTGGAAGCATTATGTATGCACAGGTCTGTACCAGGCCTAATATTGCTTTTGCTGTGGGAATGTTGGGTAGATACCAAAGTGACCCGGGGATGGACCACTGGAGAGTTGTGAAGAAGGTGCTTAGATATCTTCAAGGCACTAAGAATTACATGCTTATGTATAGACGGACCGATGAGTTGGAAGTGATTGGCTACTCAGACTCAGACTTTGCTGGTTGTGTTGATACCCGAAAATCAACATTCGGTTACATCTTCAGGCTTGCAGGTGGAGCTGTTTCATGGAAAAGTGCTAAGCAGACACTGACTACCACTTCTACTATGGAGGCTGAGTTCGTTTCCTGTTTTGAGGCTACCTCACATGGTGTATGGCTTAAGAGTTTCATTGGTGGGCTTAGAGTTGTTGACTTCATATCAAAGCCATTGAGGATATATTGTGACAATTCAGCTGCGGTATTCATGGCTAAGAACAATAAGAGTGGAAGTCGAAGTAAGCATATCGACATTAAGTACTTAGCCATTAGAGAACATGCTAGAGATAAAAGAGTGGTCATTGAACACGTTAGCACTGAATTGATGTTAGCTGATCCTTTGACTAAGGGCATGCCACCGTTTAAATTTAAGGGTCATGTAGAGAGAATGGGACTTGGTCTCACATTTTGATTGTAATTGAAACTCTTATTAATAATATGATGTTTCTCATTTTGATTTGTATACACTAAAGTTTTATTTGAGAAATATCCTTGTGATTTGGACCGAGAATAAATATAAGGTTTATTCATTAAGTAAAAATGGGTTGATTTAGAAACATTTTACATAGTAATACATGGAAGATAATACTCACCACTTGAGGAACTGTCGCCATGATTTATGTGATTTGTTTCTTCTATAAGTGAAATATATGGACCAAGTGGAAGAATGTTAGTATATCTCCATAATTATGGAAATAAATATTTGGTTGACCAATTCCGAATATGGTCCATAATTTCATGCTGAATTTCAACTCAATATTTGGCTATTAAAAGCACGATTTTATGATGGTTAAAACGTGATTTTATTGCCATAATTAGCATGCTCTCGTTAGTAATAAAAGAGGGCTCCTTCCAGTCCCCAAGTACGTTAATCTCAAACACACAAATACCATCTAGTGAGGTTTTGAGCGCTTGGAAGACTTGAAGGGTGTAAGAATCCTGTCATCAAGTGCAAAAATCGATCAACACATATTCTACAAAGGTGCAATGGCTGGAAGTTAGATCTTGTTGCTTCCGTTTTCAATTGTTTTGACATGATCCTGTTGCTTCCGTTTTCAATTGTTTTGACATGTTTCATTTAGTGTAGAAGCATGAATAATCTGTATGATGTACTTACACTGCAAACTTAGGCTTTAGCAAATGCTTTAGGGTAAAATCTATCAGAATTGTTGTTTTCCCTTTTTCAACATGAACAAATCTCACTTGCTTGAATATTCAGAACTTGAATTGTCCTTGATATAAGCATTTAATCTGTATAAAATTGGAAACAATGCAAGAAAAAAAAAACAGTAATTTTCCTTATAAAAAGCCTGGGATTCCTTTGATGATTTCAAATTTTCTGTCTTTTTCACTTTTAAACCAATCAAACATTAGTTTCTTACCAGAATTTCATCAGTTCTTACAAGTACTAGACATTCACATACATAGTAGTAAAAAGACATTATAAACTTAGTTGCCCTAACTCAAATCAAATTAATCTGACATGGAATTTTAGGCTTTAAAGAACAGCAAAATCAACCTTTTAAACATAATTATTTCCAACCTGAAGAGTTTGACAGCAGCCTAAGCAAAATTTTCATTAATGGGTTGACACTCAAGGTAGCGAAAAATTAATAAAAAAGTAATTATTTTATGAATTATTATATCATCCATAACAGTAAAATTTTTTATATCTATAAACGAGATTTTATCATCACATACCCTTTTGAAAAAATTTTAACTCTTAACCAAAATTTCATCCTTAACATCATTTTTTTTCTTAAAATCATAACAAAACCACGTCGCACTGCCTTGCCTGTCACAATTCAAGAAAAAATTGATGCATAATTCTCTTTTGCTTAATTCCATGTTGATCCTATTCCTAGGTATAACTTTCAAGTTTCAATTTCTTTTCTTTTTTGTTTTTGTCTTAATTATAGTGACTTGCCTTTTCTTAAATGGGTTCAGTAACTTACTGTTTACTTTGAACCAGAATAATAGGAAATGCTCAAAAATCCTATAGCCGCCTTACATATTGCACAAATGTTTTGCACTTTTTTTTTCCTATAGCCGCCTTACATATTGCATAAATGTTTTGCACTTTAATTTATGGCAATTTTGATATTATTTATTTAAATATATATGTGAGCGAGCTTGCTGATTTTCAAAACGAATAATATTTCATAATGATACAGCTCCAACAATTCTTACTTATTAACAACGTTGATTTTTCTTCTAAAATAAAAAACAATGTTGATTTTCTGCATCAACAATATATTTAGCAATGAACTAGGACAACTGAAATAATATGAAAATTGCGAATAATTTAGAAAAAAAAAAGTACAAGAAAACTTCACATAAAGTATGCTGACAGTAAATCAATTAATGATTTTTAATTTTTTAATAATTAACAAAGCAATCTCAACATATTAAGAAAATGTATTCCGAAAATAACTCAAAATATTTCATTTTGATCGGTTGATGTTGCTTGAATTCAAATTTAAGTCTTATAACATGCCTAGATTTTTTTTTTAATTATTCAACCAAAGAACTGTTGACAACTCAAAAATACTTTAGAAAAATTATTTCATGCATTTTTAGTGAAGTTTCCTGAAATTTATCAATGATATATAATATTAACAAATTAATTAAAGAAGTATGATATGTGATAATTTTTTTAAATTTGCTTATAATATTAAAAAATTCCAAACAATATAAAAATCAAATTCAAAATTTTAATATTGTGTCAAATTTGAGTTGGTGTTTGGGTTTGTATTCGAAATACTTGGACCCAATTTTTTTAACAAAAATGATAGGTATCCCCAAATGTTGAAGATTAATTAAGTAGATCATGACACATGTACATTGGACATGTGGAGTAATCATGGAGATGGAGATTAGAGGTGTTTATGGGTCGGGCCTCAGTTATATATTAATAGATTATATTTAGGCCTGAGCCCGTGTCACATCTCGTAACTCAATTTTTCACTTTATTCTATACATTTTATTTGGTTAGGCTGTCTGCGATACTTTATTTTTCTTTTACATATAAACAATTTCATATTAAGTTATAATATGAATTACATCCCCTATCTTAATGCATAAGGAAGTAGTACTGTAGATAAGTCTAAATACAGAAAATAGATGATCATACCTCATGTAATTAAATCGAGCTGTCGCAATGTCTCTAAATGTGCAGCCGAGATCCTTTAGATTGTCAGACTGTCAGTCCTCGAACTTTGAAATGTTAAAATTAAGGGGTGAGCAAACCACGGCTCAGTAAGAGAATTATATGCCTAACTTGATAATCAGCTATCTATATGCTGAAAAACTTATTCATTTTTCTATAAAGGCTCTAGGCTCACATGTAGAAAGGATACTACAGTCGGCTAGGGATCTGGATGGAGTATAGCAGGTATTTTGAAATACCTATCTTGTTCCGGAACCTAGAAGCAACTGCAGAGAATAATAACTTTCATTTGAAATTTAAATCCTTTTTCCTTCCATTTCATGTCATTTTAAATTTTATGCTTTTATGATTTAAAGCGTTTTGAAAGAATAATTAATATTATCTATTCTTTTAGAAAAATATTAGTTTAAATCGTCATCATCCAAATCATATTACATGTAAACAGTAGATAGAAACAATACAATAAAATCATTTCATTTAAAATTATCATTTACTGTCATTCACTGTAAACTTTTTCTTTCTTTTCACTTCAGTCAAATCGATATTTAAACAATTCAATAATCAATCGGTGGAGACAGTCATCATTATATAGAATCATGCATTATCACTATCACTATCACTATCCCCGAAGGAACGGTCACTATAACGAATGGTCATCGTCAACACTCACAGTTCGCACTGGTCAGGTGCTCACTGCGTAAACCTGTGGGTTTGGACCATAATTCCCATAGTCATATACAATATAATAAACCTGCAGACTGATCAAGTCTCGCAATCATATAACACTATGCATGATCACTAACAAACGACTGTCTCAAAACATTTTCATAATTCATTCATTTAACAGTAGAAATCATTTTCAATTAAATCATTTCATGTAACTCTTTTCATTTAATTTAATTCATATAAATCCTTTCTTGAAATTCATTTCATGTAAATCAATGCACATAAACCACTTCATGTAAATTAAGTCATATAATTCATCTCATGTAAATCGTTTCATGAAATTCAATTCATGTAAAATAATCATGTAATTTACATATCATGAGAATTTTCACTGATTTCATTATCACCGATATCGAAAACATGAATATTTTAAAATCACTTTCATTTTATTCATGTTTTTATGAAAATATTCATTTTCTCAATTTTCGTGGTTGAAAATCGTTTCTCGTGACATAAAATCATTTATTATGATTTTCGATAATTTTCTAATATTTTCGGCAGTATAACGGCTGCCGATTGGCTAGCCTCCTGCACGAAAAATACAATTTATATTTTCATCCAGTACGTCATCACAAATTTTCAGCCGATGAATCATCACATGTCCATAAAATAATTTATAATTTAAAAACATGCAGACTGAATATCCTTACAGTGTTGTACATGCATCCCTTACCTATCTCAGGTTGGCGACTTCCTCGTTATCGATTGCGCCCGTGTTCATCTTTTTCGATTCCATCATCTTGTTCATCGAGAATAATTTTCTGAAATTCAAATTCTAAAAATTAGGATTTTTTCACAATTTATTTAAATTAAATACTCGGAAATAATTTCCGTAATCCTTACCGAATGTCCGAGATTTTTCGGATTTCCAAGTTCCCGAGAATTTTCGAATTCTCGAAAATTCTCCTTTTTCCTTTCTTTTTCTTCTTTTCCCTCTTTTCTTTCTTCCTTTTTCTTTTTCTTTCTTTTTCTTTTCTTTTTCTTTTTCCTTTTTCTTTTCTTTTTTCTTCCTTTTTCTCTTCTTTTCCCATTCAGATCGGTTCAGACCGGTCAACTTCCTTCCTCGCAGGTTCCTCGCCGGCGATCGATTCTCCGGCAGTTCAGCGGCTCCTCAGCTGGCCGACAGCACAACGAACCTGCTGGTGGTCTCCGTTCGGTCTAGATCAGTGGCAAGGCGGCGGATCTACTCGGTTTAGCTTCGATTTCTTCCGCCTCTTCGTTCTCCCTCCTCCGCCGTTCATCGCCTCTCTGGTGGCCTCCCACATCTTCCTCTTCCTCCGACGAAGCTTCAGTGGCAGTGGCGGTGGCCGAATCGGCCGGCACCGCCACCTTCTCTTTTCTTTTTCTTTCTCGACTCCGTCAGTTTTCACCTCTGTTCCCAATTCTATTTCCTCCCATTTCTGTCGCCGGTCGCCTCGTCTTCCTCCCCTCGGTTCACCGACAATGTCTCTCTCCTCACCTCCGCCTTCCTCTTAGCCGACCGACGTGGTCGGCGTCAGCAAGGGAAGAATTGGGAAGAATCGGGAATAATTTTTCTTTTTATTTATTTATTTTATTTCTATTATACATATATATTATACTTATAATATATATATTATACATATAATATTATTATTATATATAGTATTGTACTATATATATTATATAAAGATATATGTATATTGTATGTTAAAATATATATCTAGTATATATATATATATATATACATATATTTATATACTTTAAAATTACATAACATTTATATATATTTATATAAATGTAATACTACAATACATATTGTATTTACAATATATATATATATATATATATATATTCAAACTTTAATGTAAATTAATATTTACATTTTTCATATATGTATATATTTATATATATACATAAAATATACATATGTACTATTTAAATGTATAAAATAGTAGATATACATATGCATTTGTACAAAAATATTTTTATATAATATATAATTATATAAATATATTTCATTTTCACTTCTCACTTTCTTATTTAATTTGGATTTCCATTTATCCAAATTAAATTTCCTTTCTTCATTATTTTTCCGAATTTCCACTTTGAATTTCCTTCTTCATCACTTCCTCAATTCTCAAAATTTTTACTGATATTCCGATCTCACAATTTTATTTATTTATTTCAACTTATCTATTTTCTTAAACATTAATTTCCAATATTACTAAGTTTCAATAATTGAAAAATTTACGGTTATCACATTCTCCCCACCTTAAAAAATTTAGTCCTCCGAATTTAACTTAAGTTAAAGGTGGTATCGTTCCGTATACTCATTGTTCTTAACCTCTTGATCATCTTTCAAATTATACTGCCAGTACACCTTTAACATCATAATCACCTTTTATACCACTATATATCATCTTTCATCATATACTTATACTCCTTTAAATTTCTTATTAATTGGGAGTTATCCATTTCCACTCATTTTCATATCATGTATGATTCATACTGTTCATCATCCATTTTCTCATCTGGTGCCAAGTCGATATAGTTTGATAACTATCATTTACAAGTTTTAATGAATAGTATGTATTTGTCCCAGTAGCTTTCACATCTCGTGCCTCCGCTCTCTCAACACATCTTTGAGCGTTTCCATACAACACTCACATCTTTACATCATGTACAGAGCGGTGCTGTCTATAAATTTGGAATCTCAAAGCCTTTCGCTATTTCCCATAAACATATAGCTACTTAGAGATTTCCATCACATATTGTGAAGACCGAGAATTTTCTAAATAAATATAAGGTATCCGGAAAATTTAATTTGGACAAATTGAAATCCAAATTAAATAAGAAATGAAAAGGAAAAATTAAATTGGAAATAAGACATGAAGGAGGAAATTTAATTTGGATAAATGGAAATCCAAATTAAATAAGAAAATGGAGAAAATAATTTTGGATATTTAGAAATCCAAAACTTAATAAGAAAAAAAAATATTTTGATATATTTATATAATGATATTACATAAATATACCTTGGATAAATATAAATATTATTTTGTGTTAAAAGTGTAAAAAGTATATATATAAATATATTTTGATACAAAATATGTATTTAAATACATATCATGAATAGTGTATATATATATAATTATGGTGTATAATAATTATATATATTATAGTTATTATTATTATATATAATAATAAAAAAAACAGAACAGAAAAGAAAAAGAAAAGAAAAGGAGAAAGAAAAGAAGGAAGAAGAAGAAGAAGGAAAGGAAAAAGAAAAAGAAAAAAAATGTGGTAAGGAAAATATAGAAAAAAAATTGATGGTATTTATTGAATAAATTATGGTTATATTGATGTAGTGCATTGATATTGAAATTGTAGTAAAGCGGAAATGCGACGAATGATGGAGTTCGGCAAGGCTCGAAAATCAGAAAGTGTGCCAAGCTTGGCGAATAAGTAAGATACTTTTATAAAGCATTAGTAGCATCATATTGTATGTGGGAATTATGATTTTATATGATGCATTGATGAAATGATTTTAATGGAATTGTGATATTTTTATATATGATGCATTGATTTAATTGATATTAAAAATGCTAAGAGGACCCACAACTGATGGTGGGGGTCTTAGTAGAGATGTAGGAATTGTGAGAATCAATAGCTGTAGTTATAAATTGTGGTTTCCTTGCAGGAGGCTTAGTAAGAATTAAGCCGTTATGCTGTCGAAATTTTAGGAAATTATTTGAGGAAACAGATTAAGTTTCTCACATAAATGGAATCTTGGAAATAACTATTGAAAATAAACATTGAAATGACTTTATGGTATTACCGGAAAGGTTTGATATTGAAATCAATGAGAAGATAGATCGTTGAACACGATAATGTGATGAATGATATGGTTTAAACCTTACAGAATTGATAAATCAAGTAATTTTAATACCACAAATGGTATCAAGTTGAGATTGAGGTGGAATTATTAATTAGACGGATCACGGATAAAAGTGATGATAATTTATATGATATAGCTTGGAAGAGAAGATCATAGTTGAAATTTCGATGGTCGAATGATTGGATTGTGAAGTTATTAACGGAGTAATGATTTCCAGAATTTACCGAGTCCGGTCTCATGATTTTGAAACAATTTCGAAAGTGATAATATGGACAAATTCGAGAGATCGAAACGGAGATTGAATTACGACACAATCTGATCAATTATGGATTCAAATAAATGAGTGATAAATATGTGAAAAGATGATTGTGCTTATAACCTTAGAATAGATCTTGAATAATAAGATCGACAATTGCATAAGTTCAGATAAAATCATAAAGGCCACATGAAAATTGATTTAAGGATTTAGATACGATTTTGTGATAGTAAATGAAATTGAACCTCAAATCGAAAATGATAAACATGTATCAATAGATCAAATCATAGATGGATTTGATAAGCGATTATTGATCTTGTGGTTTTATGATCCTCGATGTCGACTCTGGAATAAATATCGAATGAGGATATTAGTATTTCATAATTTCAGTATCATGATGGCTATATGGAAACATGATGGCTATATGGAAACATGATATTTAGATGCTTATAGATATTAAGAGGATTCACACTGATGATGTGGCTCTAATATCGATAATGAAATGTACAAATGATTATTATAGTCGATAATTATCGAAAAAGGATATTGAATACCGAATGGTTTGAATGCCAAGTGATATGGTCTTGAATAATTAGAGTAATGAGCAATCTGAATATTGAATGAAATGAATCTTGAATGATTTGAATACTGATTTACTGATGTGTCAAAAGGATAGTTTGAAATTGAATGATTGATGATGATAAAGTTAAATGAATTGTTTCACCGTATTAGATGAAAGTATTACTTATATGGACATTTGAAACTATTACCAAAATTATATACGGAAATGATTTCATAGCATCGCTTTTAAGCATAATTTGCTATAGTTTCAGATGTCATAATAGCATTTATATAAATGCTATAAAGTATAGATTAGCTTTAAAAAGAAATTATATGGTATATATACGTATTTTTATATACGAAACCTCTTAAAGAATTTCACCATATGCTTTACATGATTTTAAAAAGAAAAGCTAAAGATTTAAATGTTTTATGAGACTGTAGGCACCTTAAAATAATTAAATTCAATAAAGCATAGTGGAAACCGCCTAATTGGAGCTTTGCTCATTAGGCAGATATGCTTGTCCGACAATAGTCGTGGACAGGTCTCAGTCACGCCTGATCAGTGGGGCTGAGAGAGATGAGGTCTATGGCCATAGATAGCGCCCTAGTTGGTTTCCAGGGGACGATGATATGATTTCACTGCTAGCTACAGTGATTTAAGTCTTTATTGATAGAGATGATAGGGATCTAGCCTAGTCTCTAATTGATATGATATGAAGTCTAGAGTATGATTTTATTGATATGAACTCTAGACTTGACATGATTTATACTGTACATGAAACAGATTTGAAATGAAATATGTTTTTAAACAATACATGTTTTAAACATGTTTTAAAAGTCCATGAGATATGATTTCAACACTTATATGATTTATATGTGATTTTGTGTCGAACATGGCATGATATGTGGTCTAGAGTATAGTTTGATTTGATATGAACTCTAAACCTGATATGATTTACAGTAAATGTTTTAAAAGTATATGATAAATGATTTCGACACTTATATGATTTATATACGATTTTGTGTCGAATTTAAAATAATATGCGGTCTAGAGTATAAATTGATTTGATATGAACTCTAGACCTGATATGACTTATAGTATGTGAAAATGTTTTAAAATCGCACATGTTTTAGACATGCTCTGAAAAGAATACATGAATGGAAATTGAACATGTTTCTACCATGCCTTAAAGGCAAATTTGAAATGAATTGAAAATTTATATGTTGAGCATGTCCTAAAGTATATATGATATGATTTGAAATGATAGCGGTTTATACAGAAAAATTACATGAATTGCATATTAAACCCTGATATGATAATATGTTTAGTATATAAGAATTCCATGAGGAATGTCATGACTTGACGTTAATGATGTTTCATCTATACGATGACATGATATGATATATATGAACATAAGATTGATATGAAGAGAATTCTGATCTTACTCTATCGTGATCATAAATTCCCATACGATAAGTGATATGAATTGATATAAGACGGGAATATAATTGTTAAATGTAAAGAGACTCGATAGGATATCTCAATTAAACATTAAGAATATATGAGGAGTACAATGACTCGGTGGTAACGATATTTCATCTATATGATATCATAATATGATATGAAACATGAATATAGAAATACACGAAGAGAATTATGACTTCGTACCACCGTGATTATGATCCACAATATGAGAATGAATAAGAGATGATATGAGAATTGATAAGAGATAATATGAGAATCGATAAGAGATGATAGAATACAGAAATATGATTATCAAATGAAAAGTAAATATGAGAATTGATATGAGATGATAGCATACCAAAGTATGATTATGAAATGAAAAGTGAAAATGAGAAGTGATAATGAGATGTATCGATGAGAAAGGATTAACTGTAATTGCATCCTTACAAGTTTTAAGCATTGCAGTTTAAGACAATGTAATCCTACTCATGTATTTATATTAGTATCTTACTGAGCCGTGGTTTTACTCACCCCACTAAATTTCATCTCTTTCAGATTATTGAAGTTAACATCTGTCATGTGAGCTGCTTAGTAGGCATCGAAGACGGTATATGGACTTGGTACTAGTCTTCTGAGGTATATGTTTCTTATACAATACTTGTTTACATGTAAGACTTAAATTGATACACAGTACATATTCTGTTTAACAAGTCGGGATGTAACTAAGAACCGTTTCTGTGGTTGTTAAATATTTAAATGAAATGACTATAAGTCACCTAAATAGTATAGTAACTACACTGACACCGAATACAAACCTTAATATGAAAAAGAAAAATTTAGTCCATAAATTTGTAGACTAAGAAAAGTATAAGTATTAAAGGAAAGTCGCGGCCTTCGGGTCGTGACACATATAGGGCTCATTGGAACTTCACATACATTCTCATCATTTTATAATCATATTTCGACTATGGCATTAAAGAATCTAAGAGTTTGATAATTGAGAAGTTATTTCATTAAACTATCAGTCTATAATCACTTTCATATTATCATATCTCTTTTAGATTCTTCATTATTATCCCCAATATTCTTTACATATTTATTTCATCAAATGCGGCAGTTCATTTGCAAACTTTACTATTTACCATCTTTTACCATAATTGAATCAGGAGACAATCATTTCTCTCTATATCTCTTTCCATGTAATATTCTTATTATCTCTTTTATTCTTGTGGTATATTCATTATCACTTTACTTTTAGAATATACCCGAAATTATACTCTTTTGATAATTTAGATTCTATAATGGCATAATCAAATTATAATTTAATCTCCTCATTATTTAAATCTATAATTATCAATTTAATCACCACATTATCCATATAAATCCACTATTTCCATCATTTTGAGGTGGTGTGTATATATATATATATATATATATATATATATATATATATATATATATCCTTTTTCCATTTATATGACTGGCAGTAAAATATAAATCATTTCTTTACTCCTTTGAGTATGATTACTTTTCTTCTATCGAGTTTGGCTCAATCTTACATCTAGCCATAATCATGTGATAACCACAAAATCACTTTTAGTTTTAAATTCGAGAACCACTTCGTATTCGTGTTCCCTCTTCATCATGTGCTTATTCTCTTATTTCCTATTTATCTTTTCCTTCATCATCATTTCGATCACTTTTCATCAGTGGTAAAATATTCCACTATTAAACTCTTTGAACCTTTCGAGTATCATCTTACATTTATTCGTCCACCGACTTTAACTTCTTTACTTATTAGTCACGTCTATAGAGCAGCTAACCTAATAACTCTTCAATAGACTGGCAATAGTATTTAGCTAGATCCAGTACATTTCGTATCTCAATCATTATCTCTTCATCATAGACAGATCCACATCGCTCTGTCATTCGAGATCGTATATCTTAGAAAGAGATACTGTTTAGCTAAATCTTCTATTTGCCAATCTTATCATATAAATCACAGTCTTTGAGAGTCCGTAGGGTCACACAACTATGCTGCTCATTTTCCATTAATGTCTTATACTGTATCGATATTTCATCATATTATTCACATGTGGTTGCCTTATTCATTAGGCTCATATATCTCATGAGGTATTTCATTAACCTTGTAAACCTCAATAGAAACTCGTAAAATTATATCGAGTTCTAATATTATCATCTTATAACCATCAATTTCCAACTTTTCATCTAGTGATGCCTTGTGCAGAGATTGGTCTTATAGACTCCTTATACATCTCCGATTAATTCAATTTAAGGCATCAATTCCCTATAGATGATTATTTTTCTTAATAAGAACTCTATTGTATAATAGGAATTTAATTCACCATTTAATTCATCCTTAACTCATATCATCCATATTTTCATCCTTTACATCAATACATGTGAATTTCATTATCTACAAAATTTTTCAGAGTTATTTTCTTAAGCTTTTCGGATTCTTCTATGTTCTCCGATATAAGCTTAACAATAAATTTCATATTAACAATCGAGTCAATGTTAGCTCGATTTCTCCCATCTATATAACTCTGAAAATTTATCGAGAATCTCATCCGATGCTTTCTTTAATCATTCATCTCTCTTATCATTTTGGACATTCATCTTTGTATCCTATCATTTCCACTGTACATCCTCAAGGCAGAGATATTTAATATTCAAATCATTTTAACATCTATTATACCTTGATTCATTTATTTCTTCATATTTCACAGCATATCGATCATCTTAATTAATATGTTGTATCAAGTGCAATTATTTGTTTAACACCTTTCATAGCTAACCGATTTATTATTACTGTAATTTAATTTTAAAATCATTTTCATTTAATAATTCAGGTTAGCTGTTATCTTCCTCATCTCTTATCTTCACTTACTATTCTTATGTATATTCTCCAATTTCATATACTCCATATAGTACATCATTCCGTAAAACATATTTCAAAATATTCTGATTCTATAGATATCTATTTGATAGTTCAGAAAATAGAAATGAAGTATAGAACCAGAATTAACCGTACTGCTATGGATTTCATCCTCTATACTGATCTCTTTCTCAGTCATCTTTGGTAATCATTTCACTTTTTCATTATATCCAACAATCCCGTAATAATATCCCGTTAATACTCTTTTTAACTTCGACCCTTAAAAATCAATAATAGAGTCGCTCATCCTGTGACTTCCCTATAACCATTTAGGTCGTATCAATAACTTAACTGTAATGGAATTTTAAAAAAATCGGGACCATTATACACGTATTATGTCCTTTATGCCATCAGTGGCTCCATTACTATCAATGGAATTCAAGATTGACTTGGTTTATCACTATTCAGGACATAGTCCACATAGGGGCATTTTCGTCATTTCAACATTTATTTCTTTATCCTCAATATACATTTAACCAAGGATCTTATTATCTCTTTGTTGATAGTACCCCTTCTCGTACTAATATCAACATTTTTAAAATCTTCCTCGATTTTGACAGAGAAGTCTACTAGGATCCATAATTGGATTATTTTGCATGTAATGCAGCTTTGCATCATCATTTACTTTGTCAAATCAGTCAGTTCCAACTTCTGTTGGTCTATTTTGACTCCATGTAAAATTTTGGAGGTAGGGGTATTTTGATCATTTTTTAGCCAAAAATTTTCTCTCTTCAAAATACCTTTAATTGGTGATCTTAAGGTCTATTTAATGATGATATTTCATTCTCATCCTTTATATCATCACTTTCAAGTCTCAGTTCGATCCGGACAGAAAAGTACTAGTGGGGCCCTCACCGAGTCCATTTATGTTCCTTACCGAACCGACTTTTATTTAGATTATAAGATCACCATTTCAGGTAACATTCCTGAGCCGTTTTTTTTAGCATTCCTTATTTCATAATTCTCACCCCCTTCCAAACACTTAATCCAATTTGCAATCATTTATTTTCTCTATGTATGTAGACTACACAGTACTACAGGGGATGTTAACCTTTTCAACACATTTTTCCTTTCAAAAGTATCGACAGACATTAGGCCAACCTTGCTCTGATACCATTTTATCTATTACATCCCGTGACCCAATTTTTCACCTTATTCTATACATTTTATTTGGTTAGGCTGTCTGCGATACTTTATTTTTCTTTTACATATAAACAATTTCATATTAAGTTATAATATGAATTACATCCCCTATCTTAATGCATAAGAAAGTAGTACTGTGGATAAGTCTAAATACAGAAAATAGATGATCATACCTCATGTAATTAAAACGAGCTGTCGCAATGTCTCTAAATGCGCAGCCAAGATCCTTTAGATTGTCAAACTGTCAGTCCTCGAAATTTGAAATGTTAAAATTAAGGGGTGAGCAAACCACGACTCAGTAAGAGAATTATATGCCTCACTTGATATTCAGTTATCTATATGTTGAAAAACTTTTTCGTTTTTCTATAAAGGCTCTAGGCTCACATGTAGGAAGGATACTACAGTCGGTTAAGGATCCGGATGGAGTATAGCAGGTATTTTGAAATACCTATTGTCATAACGTATCAGGTTTCAGGGGAAACCTAATAGCTAGACACAAAACTATGGAGTCGCCACCAACCATTCTAACCTAGGTGTGATTGGTCACCTATTCAAACTAAGGATAAGGCTTGGTCTACGTTGAAAGTTTTAAGTTCGGGAGTACGGTTACGTGTGAGGAAGGATTAGCACCCTCACAACGCCCATCCTAAAATGGTACCAAATAAATCTAAGGTTATCCTAATTTTGCCTCTTTACTTTAATTTCGATATAATTAAATATTGAAAAATCTTTTAAGTCTCCTCCATCAAGCTGGTTGGACAACTTAAAAGTTTTTCTCACCTCAAGAGTATTCAAATAGGACCAATCGCCTTTCTTGAAGAGGCTCCGTCGTCGGAATAATTCACATCTATTTTTTGATAATTAAAATTTCTTATAAATAATTAAATTCTATGCTTCTCAAAGATTTCTAATTTTCCTAATTTTTATAATCGATAAAATATACATCAAGCCAAACAAATTAAAGTATAATAATTAAACCATACCAAATAAATCATTCATTTCAATATCAATTACACATCATTCGTATCATTTAAATAAACAAAATTAAACTACATAAATTAATCCTAGTGATCATATGAATTCACACCAATCAAATCTCATACAAATTCATTAACAAATTAAATTAGATAAATTAAATTACGCCCAAATCAAATAAAACATATCAATTATGTTAATTAATTTAAATTACATTAAGTAAGTAAAACACCTAATTAATTGTTAGCCAAGTTAATTATCAATCTAAAATTATATAATAATTCAACCCATTACCTAATTAAATCTAAATTTAAATACTTATTATCTATCTAATCAAATAAAATTAATAAAGGTATCTTTTTTTTTGACCTTTTTCTTGCAATTTCTTTTCTCTTATTTTTTTTCTTCTCCACGTGCAGCAATCTTTCACTTTCCTGCTTTATTTTCCATGCATTTTTCTTTCTTGGCTGTCAGAACTTTGCTTCCATCTTCTCCACGTGAACTCACTTTGCAGCAAACATGCACTCAACTTCAGTGGTCATCCCTTTCGCATCTACTGCTGCAACATCTATTTTGCCACTTTGCTTCACCAAGCTTGTGACTAAGGCTCAAGTTTCAGTTACAGTAGCTTTCGACAAACGACTCTTCCACACTACTGCACTTCTCCAATCTCACGGATTCTACCTTGCTTCCCTGACGTGACGATGGCAAGGGTGATTTGATGTAAGAACGATGATGGCAGTGAGCAGGGCCGCAACAAGGTGGTGAGGTACGAGGAGAAACGATGGAACTGGTAGTGCGGCAGTGATCGTTGATGATGATGATGACAGTAACGATGAGAGTTTATGGTGAAGACAGAGGATGGTGCAAAGGAGAGGAACGATGAAGGTGTGTTGATCAGATGATCAGGTTTGCAAAGCAAGGAAAGAAAACAGTGGGGAGCTAAGAGGAATGCAAGAACAGTGAAGAAAGCCAAGAACAAAGATGTAGCAAGGCAGCCAAAGCATGAAGATGATGATTATATTGTGCAGGCAAGTTTTTTTACAAGGAGATGGGGTCTGGTAATCGTGGTGCGACAGGGATTATGGCAGCGGTGTAGGCAGGCCAAGCGAGACAGGTTCCTTTCCCTGGCAGTAGCCGGTTAGCTTGGTTGCAAAAGGCGTGATAATGGATGCACGACGTGGGGCAAGGTAGGCAGCAGCGGTGAGTGACAACAAGAGTGATGATAGATGCAATAAGGGTGATGATGCGGACCGCAGCTTTGGTGACTCCCCGTAAAAAAAATAAAAAAATCCCAGCCCCCGTTTAGGTTTTCTTTTTTCTCTTCAGTTTCTTAGGGTTTTCTTAGGGTTTCCTCCCTCTTTTTTTTTCCTCCCCGTTATTATTGTACCTCTCTCCTTTTTTATCATGATTGTTCCTCCTCATATTAGTCT
Source organism: Heritiera fomes (assembly GCA_032173925.1). NCBI lineage: Eukaryota > Viridiplantae > Streptophyta > Magnoliopsida > Malvales > Malvaceae > Heritiera > Heritiera fomes. The sequence goes on along the minus strand of JAPDPM010000002.1, from coordinate 7,306,282 downwards.
TAATTTTCCTTGATTTTTTCCTGGTCATTAATCCCATAATCTCAACATTGACATCTTTTCTTTTAAAGCTTTCCATAAACAAATTCTAATTTGATCCTTTTAATTAATTCTAGATTTGTCCAAAGTTTTTAAAACCAAAAGATTTGATTTTTTATTCCACAATTTGCAATACAAGTTTGACTTTCCCCTTTTATTTTGTTTCCTTGATTTTTTTGAATTTTCATTTTTTATTTGTAAAATATATTCAAAATTAAATTTAAATATAAAAATTGGTCCTTTAATCACCGGGCCTAAAGTCCAAATCTAATCTTAAGTCCAAAATCATAGTTTCATATCCAAAAGTCTAATTAAACTCTAAAAGAGCATTAAACTCATATTAAAATTTATTTAGTTTCAAACTTTGATTAAAAATATCTCGATAAGCCCAATAATATTCAAGACCCCGGACAAAATGGGGTGTCTACACCTATCTTGTTCCGGAACCTAGAAGCAACTACAGAGAATAATAACTTTCGTTTGAAATTTAAATCCTTTTTCCTTCCATTTCATGTCATTTTAAATTTTATGCTTTTATGATTTAAAGCGTTTTGAAAGAATAACTAATATTATCTATTCTTTTAGAAAAATATTAGTTTAAATCGTCATCATCCAAATCATATTACATGTAAACAGTAGATAGCAACAATACAATAAAATCATTTCATTTAAAATTATCATTTACTGTCATTCACTGTAAACTTTTTCTTTCTTTTCACTTGTGTCAAATCGATATTTAAACAATTCAATAATCAATTGGTGGAGACAGTCATCATTATATAGAATCATGCATTATCACTATCACTATTACTATCCCCGAAGGAACAGTCACTATAACGAATGGTCATCGTCAACACTCACAGTTTGCACTGGTCAGGTGCTCACTGCATAAACCTGTGGGTTTTGACCATAATTCCCACAGCCATATACAATATATTAAACCTGTAGACTGATCAGAACTCGCAGTCATATAACACTATGCATGATCACTAACAAACGACTGTCTCAAAACATTTTCATAATTCATTCATTAAACAGTAGAAATCACTTTCAATTAAATCATTTCATGTAATTCTTTTCATTTAATTTAATTCATATAAATCCTTTCTTAAAATTCATTTCATATAAATCAATGCACATAAACCACTTCATGTAAATTAAGTCATATAATTCATCTCATGTAAATTGTTTCATGAAATTCAATTCATGTAAAATAATCATGTAATTTACATATCATGAGAATTTTCGATGATTTCATTATCACCGATATCGAGAACATGAATATTTTAAAATCACTTTCATTTTATTCATGTTTTTATGAAAATATTCATTTTCTCGATTTTCGTGGTTGAAAATCATTTTCTCGTGACAAAAAATCATTTATTATGATTTTTGATAATTTTCTAATATTTTTCGGCAGTATAACGGTTGTCGATTGGCTAGCCTCCTGCACGAAAAATACAGTTTATATTTTCAACCAGTACGTCATCACAAATTTTCAGCCGATGAATCATCACATTTCCATAAAATAATTTATAATTTAAAAACATGTAGACTGAATATCCTTACAGCGCTGCACATGCATCCCTTACCTATCCCGGGTTGGCGACTTCCTCGTTATCGGTCGCGCCCATGTTCATCTTTTTCGACTCCATCATCTCGTTCATCTAGAATAATTTTCTAAAATTCAAATTTTAAAAATTAGGATTTTTTTCACAATTTATTTAAATTAAATACTCGGAAATAATTTTCGTAATCCTTACCGAATGTCCAAGATTTTTCGGATTTCCAAGTTCCCGAGAATTTTCGAATTCCCGAAAATTCTCCTTTTTCCTCTCTTTTTCTTCTTTTCCCTCTTTTCTTTCTTCCTTTTTCTTTTTCTTCCTTTTTCTTTTATTTTTTTCCTTTTTCTTTCTTTTTTTTTCCTTTTTCTCTTCTTTTCCCGGTCAGACCGATTCAGACCGATCAACTTCCTTCCTCGCCAGTTCCTCGCCGGCGGCCGGTTATCTGGTTGTTCGGCTGCTCCTCAGCTGGCCGACGACACGGTGAACCTGCCAGTGGTCTCCGTTCGGTCTGGATCGGCGGCAAGGCGGCGGATCTACTCGGTTTAGCTTTGGTTTCTTCTGCCTCTTCGTTCTCCCTCCTCCGCCTTTCACCGCCTCTCCGGTGGCCTCCCACGTCTTCCTCTTTCTCCGTCGAAGCTTCGGTGGTAGTGGCGGTGGGCAAATCAGCCGGCACCGCCACCTTCTCTTTTCTTTTTCTTTCTCAGCTCCGCCGGTTTTCGCCTCTGTTCCCGATTCTGTTTCCTCCTGTGTCCGTCGCCGATCGCCTCGTCTTCCTCCCCTCGGTTCACCGACGACGTCTCTCTCCTCGCCTCCGCCTTCCTCTTGGCCGGCCGACGTCAGCAAGTGAAGAATTAGGATTCTTCCCGATTTTTTCTTCCATTTTTCTTTTTATTTATTTATTTTATTTCTATTATACTTATATATTATACTTATAATAGATATATATATATATTATACATATAATATTATTATTATTATATATAGTATTGTACTATATATATTATATAAAGATATATGTATATTGTATGTTAAAATATATATCTAGTGTATATATATATATATACATATATTTATATACTTTAAAATTACATAACATTTATATATATATATATATTTATATAAATGTAATACTGCAATACATATTGTATTTACAATATATATATATATATATATTCAAACTTTAATGTAAATTAATATTTACATTTCTCATATATGTATATATATATATATATATACATAAAATATACATATGTACTATTTAAATGTATAAAATCGTAGATATACATATGTATTTGTACAAAAATATATTTATATAATATATAAATATATTTCATTTTCACTTCTCACTTTCTTATTTAATTTGGATTTCCATTTATCCAAATTAAATTTCCTTTCTTCATTATTTTTCTGAATTTCCAATATTCTTATTTCCACTTTGAATTTCCTTCTTCATCACTTCCTCAATTCTTACTGATATTCCGATATCATAATTTTATTTATTTATTTCAACTTATCTATTTTCTTAAACATTAATTTCCAATATTACTGATTTCCAATAATTGTAAAATTTACAGTTATCACAGCCCGGTTCGATTCGATCATTCGAGTTTGATTCTAAACCTAGACCCATTTATATAATTTATTAGTGAAGCCTAGGCTTGGCCCGATTTTATTTATTTATTTTTACTTTTTGATTTTTTGTTTTTTTATTCTTTTATTCCATGTAAAATTTAATTTGGTTTGTCAAACCTACATGTTAATTTTCATATTAAATATATGTAATGTTTATTAATCATTAATATTTTAAATACATATAATTACATTATATTTAATAAAAAAATATAAAAACTTTTAATATTAATAATATTTGAGCCAGGTTAGGCCTAGGTCTCCATAGGCAAAGTCTAAGCTCGGTTTAAAAATTCATCGGGCTTAAGTTTTTTTCTACGTCTGTTCATCGAGCCTATTTTTTTGTCGAAGTCCATTAAAAAATCGAGCTAAATTTGGAGATTTAACGAGCTATGATCAAGAATAAATAGAGTCAAAAATAATCAAGAAAAAAGTAAAGCGGTAGGGATTAAAAGATAATCAAGAATAAATAGAGTAAAATTACATGCAGTTTCCTAACATTATGAACTTTCAACAGAGATATCCGAACTTTGATAAAACATTTAAAAAAAACTTAACTATGCTGTAGATCCTTATGAGATACATGTTTCATAGCGAGCTTTCTGATTTTCAGAACGAATAATATTTCGTAATGATACAGCCCCAAAAATTCTTACTTATTAACAATGTTGATTTTTCTTCTAAAAAAAAAAACAATGTTGATTTTCTGCATCAACAATATCTTTAGCAATGAACTAGGACAATTGAAATAATATGAAAATTGCGAATAATTTAGAAAAAAAAAGTATATGAAGCCTTCACATAAAATATGCTGACAGTAAATCAATCAATGATTTTTAATTTTTTAATAATGAACAAAGCGATCTCGACATATTAAGAAAATGTATTCCGAAACCAACTCAAAACATTTCATTTTGATAATTAAGAGGTGGAAAACGGTAGATGTTGCTTGAATTCAAATTTAAGTCTTATAACATGCTTAGATTTTTTTTTTAATTATTCAACCAAAGAATTGTTGATAACTCAAAAATACTATAGAAAAATTATTTCATGCATTTTTAGTGAAGTTTCTTGAAATTTATCGATGATATTAGTAAGATGATATATAATATTAACATTTTTTTTGAAACGTAATATGAACAGATTAATTAAAGAAGTATGATATGCGATAAATTTTTTAAATTTGCTAATAATATTAAAAAATTCCTAACAATATAAAAATCAAATTCAGAATTTTAATATTATGTCAAATTTGAGTTTGTGATTGGGTTTTTATTCAAAATACTTGGACCCAATTTTTTTAACAAAATGATAGGTATCCCCAAATGTTCAAGATTAATTACGTAGATCATGACACCTGTACATTGGACATGTGGAGTAATCATGGAGATGGCTATTAGAGGTGTTCATGAGTCGGGCCTTAGCTATATATTAATAGATTATATCTAGGCCTGAGTCTCGTTTTATTCAATCATTCGGGCTTGAATCTAAATTTAGACCCATTTATATAATTTATTATTGAAGCCCAAGTTTGGCCCGATTTTATTTATTTATTTATTTTTAAATTTTGATTATTTTGATTATTTTGTTTATTTTTTTGTTCTTTTATTCCACGAAAAATTTAATTTGGTTTGTCAAACCTACATGTTAATTTTCATATTAAATATATGTAATGTTTACTAATCATTAATATTTTAAATACATATATATAATTACATTATATTTAATAAAAATATAAAAAATTTTAATATTAATAATATTTGAGCCATGCTAGGCCTAGGTCTCCAAAGGTAAAGCCCGAACTCAGTCTGAAAATTCATCAGGCTTAAGTTTGTTTATCTAAACCCGTTCATCGAGCCTTTTTTTTTTGTCCAAATCCATTAAAAATAAAGCTAAATTTGGAGATTTAACGTTCTACTTGACCCTTGAACAATTCTAAAGGAGATCATGACACGTGTATTTTCCAACGTTGTAGCCCAAAATGCAATAATGAGATTAATTTATATGTGTCACAGCCCGTGACCCTATTTTTCATCTTTTTCTATACATCTTATTTGGTTGGGCTGTCTGTGATACTTTGCTTTTCTTTTACATATAAATAATTTCATATAAAAATATAATATAAATTACATGAATTGCATATTAAACCCTGACATGATAATATGCTTAACACATGAGAATTCCATGAGGAATGTCGTGACTCGACGTTAATGATGTTTCATCTATACGATGACATGAGATGATATGATATATGAACATGAGATTGATATGAAGAGAATTCTGATCTCACTCTATCGTGATCATAAATTCCCAGACGATAAGTGATATGAATTGATGTAATACAGGAATATGATTGTTAAATGTAAAGTGAATTCGATAGGATGTCTGCATTAAACATGGAGAATATATGAAGAGTATCATGACTCGGTGGTAACGATATTTCATCGATATGATGTAATGATATGATATGAAACAGGAATATAGAAATACACGAAGAGAATTATGACTTCGTACCACCGTGATCATGATCCACAATAGGAGAATTGATAAGAGATGATATGAGAATTGATAAGAGATGATAGAATACAGAAATATGATTCTGAAATGAAAAGTACATATGAGAATTGATATGAGATGATAGTATACCAAAGTATGATTATGAAATGAAAAGTGAAAATGAGAAGTGATAATAAGATGTATCGATGAGAAAGGATTAACTGTAATTGCATCCTTGCAAGTTTTAAGCATTGCAGTTTAAGGCAGTATAATCCTACTCTTGTATTTATATTAGTATCTTACTGAGCCGTGGTTTTGCTCACTAAATTTCATCTCTTTCAGATTAATGAAGTTAACATCTACCATGTGAGCTGCTCAGTGGGCATCGGAGACGGTGTATGGATTTGGTACTAGTCTTCTGAGGTATATGTTCCTTATAAAATACTTGTTTACATGTAAGACTTAAATTGATGTACAGTACATATTCTGTTTAACAAGTCGGGATGTAACTAAGAACCGTTTCCATGTTTGTTTAATATTTAAATGGAATGACTATAGGTCACCTAGATAGTATAGTAACTACACTGACACCGAATACAAACCTTAAAATGAAAAAGAAAAATTTAGTCCATAAATTTGTAGACTAAGAAAAGTATAAGAATCAAGCGAAAGTCGCGGTCTTCGGGTCGTGACAGATTTAATATCATGTCACGGTTTTCAGACCGAGGGCCGAAGCCAGGGCCCACTCACTCAACCGTACTGTCCGCTTTGAGGTATCATATCAGGGCCCCGCACAGATTTCTTTCGCGTCCGGCAGGGGGCCGGTTCTTCTTTGGAAATCCCTCCTCTGTTGTAAACAGAGGAGGAAAATGGGTGGGAATCGGGTATCCCGATTCCCGCCCGTTTTCATTTTTTTCTTTTTTTTAAATATTTATTATATATAATAATAATAACTATAATATATATATAATTATTATACACCATAATTATATATATACACTATTCATAATATGTATTTAAATACATATTTTGTATCAAAATATATATTTATATATATATTTTTTACACTTTTAACACAAAATAATATTTATATTTATCCAAGGTATATTTATATAATATCATTATATAAATATATCAAAATATTTTTATGTCTTATTAAGTTTTGGATTTCTAAATATCCAAAATTATTTTCTCCATTTTCTTATTTAATTTGGATTTCCATTTATCCAAATTAAATTTCCTCCTTCATTTCTTATTTCCAATTTAATTTTCCTTTTCATTTCTTATTTAATTTGGATTTCAATTTGTCCAAATTAAATTTTTCGGATACCTTATATATATTTAGAAAATTCTCGGTCTTCACAATATGCATTTATAGCACCTTGCTTAAAAGTACCTAAAACTTTCCTAAAATCAAAGCAACCTAAAATTAAGTTTTAATTCCATTTAAGGTTCAGTCCTCAATTGTAATTATAAATGGGGGAGGGGGCTTTATATCTTTGTATTCTCATAAATTTAGTGAGAGAAGCATTAATCTCCTGCCTAATTGTGGAGCACCAATTTCAGTGTCTCAATTTCCACCCACCAATTTTACAAATTCTTTTATCATTTATTTCTGTACTAAATGCAAAAAAAAAATAATAATAATAATTGAGGCCAGCAAAAATCACCTTTAACGCTTAGAATAATTGCCTTTACGGCGCTTTCTCTTGGTAATAAAGAAGTTTAAAACTTTTAAATCTCAAGTTTCATTAATTATACGTTTAATCTAATTTGATATTATTTGGTTTTGTTTATTGATTTATATTTCATAAATGTATTATTTGATGTATTAAATTACATATTCAAGTTAAATTTGTCTTTATATTATGATTTATTATTGAAATTTTCCACTAACATCAATTTCATTTAATTTTGTCAAATTTTGGAACAAAAAATAATGAAATTTACAAAAATCATCACTTGCATTAAAGAAATATTTCATAAAAATATTTTAAATCGTGTATTTTTATTAAAAAATCAACAAAATTAAAATTATAGTGATAAATTTAATAAAATAAAAATGTAGTGACAAAATTCAATATTGAGTTATAGTATCACGATACAAGTTTTTAGCGTTTAATTTTTTCCGTAAACGCTAAAATTTATTTGATCGTGCTTGTAATAAAAAACATTTTAGAAAAGGAAAATACTATTCTCCAGGAGAAGCATGACTCTTTAAAAAATCCAAGGAAAAAAAAATTCCTAGTTGCCTTAAGTTCCAAGCCACTAGTCTTAATTGAAGGCATTAAGTAACTTACGGAAATTAAAGCTTTATAAGACAATGCATTTCGTTGTTACAAGCATGCAACTTTTATATATAGGAATTAAGAATTTAATTTCCACTTTTAATGGAAAAAAAATAAGCCAAGAGAGAAAGAGAAGATTAAGCAACTTTGGCTTTTATTTTTTTTTTTTTTCCTTATGGCCAGAGTGTCACCAAATTAGGTTGTGTGCACCTCGAGATTAATTTTTTTCCAGACAATTTTAAAGGTACATGTGAAGACTGTAAATTTTCTAAATAAATATTAAATATCCGGAAAGTTTAATTTGGATAAATTGAAATCTAAACTAAATAAGAGATGAAAATGGAGAAATTAAATTAAATATTAGGAAATCCAAAATTTAAAGAAACAAAAAGGTATGCATTTATATAATTATAAGATTATATTATATAAATATATTTTAAATGTTAAAGAAATAAAAATGTGAATAAAAATATAATTATATAAATAGATTATATAATATATTTTTACACATTTTTAAATAAGTATATATATATATATATGAAATATATATTATTTAGAGCAAAGTGCATATATATATATATATATATATATATATTTATATATATATACATATATTTTAAGATAAAGTATGTATATATGTATGTATATCAAATTTTAATAGTATATGATATATATAAAAAAATCTAATTAAAAAAAATTAAAGCAAATGGGAATCGGGATATACCCGATTCCCTTGTTCCTTCTCCTCTGTTAAAACAGAGGAGAAAATGCAAAGAGAGGCCGGCGTCGAGGGAAGAAGGAGAGGAGGCGGGGTCGCCGGCGAACCGAGGAGAGGAAGAGGAAGCCGACACCGGCGATGGGAAAGGAAAAGGAGAAGAGAAATGAGGCGAAAACCAAAATGGGAGAAGAGGAAAATCGAAGGAAAAAAAAGGAAAAGGAAAGAGGGAATGCCGGTCGATCCAGATGCCGGCATCGCTGCTTTCAACACCGACGAGGTCAAACCAAGTGAAAGGGGAGCTGGCAGTGAAGGGAGAAAGGAAAAAGGAGGGAGAAAGGGGATAAGAAGATGCCGGAAAACACCCTCCAGATCCACCACTGTCGCCGTCGCCGATCAAGAAACGGATACCAAATCCGGCTTCATGGCAACCGCAGGATGCTGTGGAGTGGCCGAACCGCTGAAGATGGTGGCCGCCGGTGGCTGAACCGGCCAAGCCAAACTGAACCGGCCAAGCCAAGCTGAACCGGCCCAAACCCGACCCGGTCCAACCCGACCCAACCCGACCCGATTCAAAAAAGAAAAAGAAAGAAAGGAAAAAGAAAAGAAAAAGAAGAAAAGAAAAGAAAAAGGAAAAGGAATAAGAAAAAGAAGAAGAAGAAATGGGTAAGGAAAATTAAAAGATTTCGCTACTTTTCTATGAAATTTATTAGAAATTGTTGGATTATTTTCTAAATGAAAATATGTGTCAATTATTGAAATTGTAGCAAAACAAAAATGAGACGAATGGCGGAGTTCGGCAAGGCTCGGAAATCGGGAAGTGCACTAAGCTTTGGCGAATAGGTAAGATACTTTTATAAAGCATTAGTAGCATTATATTGTATGTGGGATTACGATTTTTATATGATGCATTGATGGAAATGATTTTTAATGGAATTATGATTTTTATATGATACATTGATGAATGATTTTTAAATACTAAGAGGACCCACAATTGATGGTGGGGGTCTTAGTAGAGACATAGGAATTGTGAGAATCAACGGCTGTGGTATAAATTGTGTTTTCCTTGCAGGAGGTTTAGTAAAAATTAAGCCGTTATGCTGTCGAAATTCCCATGAAAATGTTTGAGGAAAAAGATTAAGTTTTTCATATAAATGGAATCTAGGAAAAATTGATTTTTGAAATGGTTGAAAAGGTAAATGGATGAACACGATAACGTGAGGAATTATAAGGAGAGTTTTATAGAATCGATAAATTCGGGTGACATCTTAACATTTTAAGTTGATTATCAAGTCGAAAATGAGGTGGAATATCGATTAGTGAAGTATTGATAAAAGTGACGATGATTATATGATACAACTTAAAAGAGAAAAATCGAAGTTGTAATTTAGATGATCGAATGATTGAATTGCGAAATTATCAATCGAGTGATGATTATAGAATTGATAGATTCAAATAAGTGGATGTCAAACATGTGATTATATAGATTTGATTATAACCTTGGAATAGGTCTTGAAAAATATTCTTTTACATCTGAGTGACTTGGAAAAATTGGAGTACATGATGAATAGCCATCTTAATGGTGTGATTGGGATGATGATAAAAAGAAAGTAGATTGTGATGTCTTATGGACAATGATAGAGCACACGTCTACATAAAATGTACTTGTACATATTGATATTAAATAGATGTGAACTGAGATTTTTGCAATAACATGGATAGTCGCAAGGTGACTTAAACGATTGAAAAACTGTTGATAGTGAAAATTGGCAAATTCTTTTAAGTGGGTAAATTGCCAACCAAGAATTGAATCGATAATGTTTTATAGATAATTCTAACTTGATATTATACTCTACAGGCCATATGAAAAGTGAATTGAGGATTGTGATCTGATTGTTATGATAGTGAATGAAATTGAACCTCAAGTCGAAAATTTTGAATGTGTGCCAACAGGTCAAACCATGAATAGATTTGATAAATGACTATTGATCTTGTGGTTCTGTGATCGTCAATGTCAACTCTGGGATAGATATCGAATGAGGATATAGATAATTGCAAAATTTCAGTATCTTAATGGTTATATAGAAATATGATATTTAAATATTCAGAGATACTAAGAGGACTGATATTGACAGTGAGTGATTTTTTATAGTCGATAATTACTACGAAATGATACTGAATATCGAGGAACCACAATGAATATCAAAATTACTTATTAGTTATGATTTGATTGAAATCAAAAGGATGGAAATGAGAGAATTGAATTATAGTGAACGTTATAATTAAATGACATGTTTGATGAAAATGATAGTTCACTGTTTGAATTCGTGATTTAAATTACATTGCATTTAAACATGCCTTGTTACAACTTGAAACATTTTAATAATGTTTATATGAATACTATAAAGTATTGATTAGTTTTGAAAGGAAAGTATATGGTAGATAGATATATATTTTATATATATAACTTCTTAAATGATGATACCATATGCTTTACATGATCTTTGACAAGAAAGAGATAAAGATTTAAATGTTTTATGAGACTGTAGGCACCCTAAAAGAATTAAATTCAATAAAGCATAGTGGAAACTGCTTAATTGGAGCTTTGCTCATTAGGCAGATATGCTTGTCCGACAATAGTTGTGGATAGGTCTCAGTCATGCCTGATCAGTGGGGCTGAGAGAGATGAGGTCTATGGCCATAGATAGCGCCCTAGTTGGTTTCTGGGGGACGATGACATGATTTTCACTGCTAGCTACAGTGATTTAAGTCTTTATTGATAGAGATGATAGGGATCTAGCCTAGTCTCTAACCGATATGATATGAAGTCTAGAGTATGATTTTATTGATATGAACTCTAGACTTGACATGATTTATATAGTACATGAAACATCCTTGAGATGAATATGAAATATGTTTTGAAACTGTACATGTTTTATACATGTTTTAAAAGTACATGATATATGATTTCGACACTTATATGATTTATATATGATTTTGTGTCGAACATGACATGATATGCGGTGTAGAGTATAGTTTGATTTGATATGAACTCTAGACCTGATATGACTTACAGTATATGAAAAATGTTTTGAATTGACACGATATGAAAAGAGAAATGTGCACGTTTTTATTTAAAACGATATGAAAAGACATGTTTTGAATTGACATGATATGAAAAGAGAAATGTGCACGTTTTGATTTGAAACGATATGAAAAAATATGTTTTGAATTGACATGATATAAAAAGAGAATTATACATGCTTTCAACCTTAAATATGAAATGAATTGAAAATTCATATGTTGAGCATGTCCTAAAGTATAAATGATATGATTTGAAATAATAGCGGTTCATACAGTGAAATTACAGAAACTGTTTACTTAATCATGACATAATAGTATGCTTCTTACATAAGATATGTCATGACCTTATATGGTACAAAAACATGAAAAGTATATGAGGAGTATCATGACTTGGTGGTAACGATATTTCAGCTGCATGATGTCATGATATGATATGATATGATACATGAATATAGAATATGCACGAAGAGAATTATGACTTTGTACCACCGTGATTGTAATTCTCCATATGGAAAGTGATACGAGATGATAGAATACAGGAGTACGATTATGAAACATAAAGTGATTTGATACGATATTTCAATTGGACATGAAGTACTCCGAGATTGAGGAAAGTATAGACTAATAGTATATGACATTCAAATTTGACACGACATATTGTTGTGTGATGCACTATAGTATAAGGATGAGAAGACTGAAAAAGTGATTATGATGATTTATTTAAAAGTATAAGTGATAGACAAATGACAAGAAATGAGATAATGATATGTTATCGATGAGAAAGGATTAACTGTAATTGCAAACTTGCAAGTTTTAAGCATTGCAGTTTAAGACAGTATAATCCTACTCTTGTATTATTATTGTATCTTACTGAGCTGTGGTTTTGCTCACCCCACTAAATTTCATCTCTTTTAGACTATTGAAGTTAACATCTGCCATGTGAGTTGCTAAGTGAGCATCGGAGACGGTGTATGGACTTGGTACTAGTCTTCTGAGGTATATGTTCCTTATAAAATACTTGTTTACATGTAAGACTTAAATTGATACACAGTACATATTCTGTTTAACAAGTCGGGATGTAACTAAGAACCGTTTCCTTGTTAGTTTAATATTTAAATGAAATGACTATATGTCACCTAGATAGTATAGTAACTACATTGACACCGAATACAAACCTTAAAATGAAAAAGAAAAATTTAGTCCATAAATTTGTAGACTAAGAAAAGTATAAGTATTAAAGGAAAGTCGCGGCCTTCGGGTCGTGACAGTACATCCCGCATATCGATTTCGTACATTCAAGAAAATAAATTTCCTTACATGTAAGTCCCAAGACTTTTAGTATTTATTTAAATGATCATTTTCTTTTTAAACTTTTTAAGACGTTCAAATTTTGCATGCAATATTTGAGTTTTTAATGTCTCTCGTCCCTTAAATCATAAAATTTCATTGTAACAAAAAAAAATGAAATATCTTTGTAGTGTATATATATAGAGAGAAGATAATTATCCTATACACTGTCAGTAGAGTTTTTTTTATTTCACAAGCGGGGTTAGGATGATTATATATGTCTTTTAAATATATTAAGAAAATAAAAAATAAATAAAATAGAATATGTGTAATCATCCTAAAACTGCTTACAAAATAAAAAAAACTTTACTGACAGTGTACAATATATATATATATATATATATAAATATAAAATCATGCTACCGATAGATTTCTTTTTTAGAATGCAGTAAAGGACTATTGTTTTAGTGATGATAACCAACTGGGAGATGACCAAGAACCCATCCAAAACAGTTTTACTTGGATTTTTTTGCATTGTTTCTCTTTGCGTGCTTGTTAGGGCTCTTGTTATTGTACTTGGTACGATATCTTGCATTGGAAATCCACATCAGAAAACCACAAAAATCAGTGAGTGAAATTTTTTTCTTTATTTCTCTTAATTTTTGTTTTGTTACATTTGGACAAGTAATCTAAATCTAGAGGAACCCTGAATCTAATAAAGTAGGATAGCTAATTGCTAGACCAAATAGAAATAATTAAGCTTGATCATAATATTTTACGGTATTTTTCTTATAGATCGTCAGAATTGAACTCTGATCACTGAAATTAAGAATTCAACGCTCTATCAGAATACGATATTCTTATGATATTTGATTTTGGTTCTGTTTAACAGATTCATCAGTAGATCCCACTTTGCTTACATCGACAAGAACAAAATCTTGATTGGAAATCTCTGCTGTTTCAGTGGTATTGGCCATCTTCTCACCAGTGCTTGGAGCTGCCTTGTCGGTGTCCGAATCTGCTGACTGCTGATCCTTGCTCTTGCCCCACAAAACTAGGTAGAGGCCAAGAACAATGACGATTGCTCCAATAACCCTGCATAGATTTGCAGTGAGTTGGCCTAAATCAGTCAAAAGATCATGCAAACTTATAGTATTTGTATTAAAATCTTTGAATAAATTAACCTTCATTGCATGAATCTAACATGACAAAAGCTCTTTTCCAGTGTTTCAAAACCAGAAGTAAGTTCTTTCCGAGTGTTTCAAGACCAGAAGAAAGATGAAAAGATATTTACCTTCCTAAATACATTGTCTCAGAAAAGATAAAGGAGCTCATAATGGCGACGATCACCATGGTTAGAGGATTAAAGGCAGCATAAAATACAGGTCCCTTGGATTGAATTACCACTGCTCCTACATAGTAAGCAACCCCAGAACAGATAATTCCCTGCAGGGTTGACAGATATGAGTACAGTCGCTATAGAATGAAATATTGTTGAATTTTAATTTCCACAAGAAGCATGATTAGTGTTAAAGTTTGGCCAGAAGGGCTTAATTCAAATCCAAATGAGTGATGGTTGGCTGAGATAAGAATTTCTTACACTGTAAACTGCAGCAAGGAGTTTGGAATCCCAGTGTATGGCCCAAGCTGCAGCATTGCCCCTTTCAATTACCAGGGCAATGATGGCAGCTTCAGTTGTGCCCATGAAGCAAATTAGAGTTGTCAGGGAGAGCTCAGCAGGGTATGATTTTAGTGTAATTGCCTATAGAAGAAAACAGACAATCTTGTTGATTATGAATGATGAAATCCTGCTAGCTAGCTTGATCCAAAGAAAAAGTTTGAGTTGAGGAGAATTCTTACCTGAAGAATGACAAAACAAGCCCAGCAGACACAGCCTACAAGGATCATGACAGCACCCTTCAGGGGATCTTCCTTGGTTGCTGCAGCAATGTTTGTAGAGTGGTGGTGATTGTTGACTTTTGTCCATGGCAAAGGCAACATTGACCCATTAACCAGAGTCATAATCAGTGCTCCTCCAACAGTTCCAATGGTCCCCAAAATCTTTGCCTGGCAATGCCGTTTCCTCAAATCAACCTTCTCAAGCCTGCAAATTTTCTTCACAAAATCAAGTTCACAATCCACTATCCAACTCATCCAATTACATTCTTTAGGTAACTAGAAACATACCTAAGAACCCAAGCTAGCAAAAACACAAAAGCAGGAAGAACATTGCACAAGGCAGTGCCTACTGTTGCTGTTGTATACTTCATACCGGTATAGTATAAGTTCTGATCAATTGCAGGCCTGCAGAGAAGATCAAATGTTAACATAGAATAGATTTTGTAGATTATGATTGTAAGATTTTTGCTTGTCGGTCAAGGTTCCTTACTCCAATAAAGCCAGTAGAAATATTTGAGCAAAGACAGACAAGGTCATCTTTGGCCTTACTTTCCTGTTAAAATTCAACGGAGTGATATTTCAGAACAGATTCCAAACTCATTCAAAAACTTATTAGAAGAGATATATAGAGAAACAGACCTATCGAAAACAATGGCGAAAGGAGCAAGAACAAGAGTGGCAATGGCGAACCGGTAAACTACCAAGACATGTTGGCTCATACCCTTGTTAAGAGCAAACTTGGCGACTATGGGCAAGCCTGCAGTGCCAAACCTCATAAAAAACATGGCCAAATATGGCATAGCTTGATTATTGTAAATGCCAGCTGAGGCCTTCATCGTCATGCTATTTTTTCTCTCTTTTATTTCTCTATGACAAAAAAAGAGATTTCCTTGCGGAATTAAGCAGATGGTGCATACACTTATATACACATTCATTTTACTTTTGCATGTTAAAATTACGACTTTAATCACTTATGCATGTTTTGAACTGTAAAGTTTGCACATTTTTTGTGTGGATATGAATTTACCTCAATAAGTGATACCTATACACAAAGAGCTATGATCGAGTATTTGAACTCGAATATTTTACTCCAAATAATGAAAGAGAGTGGTGATATAGAAAAGAAGAACTCTTGAATGCGATTCCATTATAACGATAAATATGATAAAATAATTAAAAATTAAGATGTTCTTATTGAAAATTTGAAAGCTTAAGCGCTGTATAATATCTCCAAAAAATATATTCAATTCAACTTTTTTAAAATTTTTAATTATAATATTTGAAACAAATACATGATTTTGAAATTATTTACAATAAAATATAATCTTAGATTTACTACAGTCTGATTTCAAAACGGTAATAAGATTGTGACAAACTAGAATATGAAATTTTATAATTTCAGAAAAATCTCTTTTTGGTACAACAATTAGGTAACACATTTAGAGTAATTTAAATTATTTTTAAATTTGTATACTAAAATTATAAAAATGATTCTAAAACTAAAATTAGTATTGCCTAACTACTATATGTTGATGAGTACGACACCACAAGTTTAGTAGATAGATTGAGATTGGTGAGAAAGCGAAGGTTTGTAAACAAACCAAACACTAAAGAATAAATCGATGTTTCTATTTGTTCGTTTGTTTTTTAGTATCATTCGTATTCGTTCGCTTGTTTGATAGGGATCGTTCGTTAAATGTTCTTGAATAAGCCCGTTCATCCTAAACAAACGCATTTGCGAATATTTAAACGAATGCGTTCACGAACAAATATTCATAAATCATTAAACAAACAAGTTCACGAACACACATTCACAAATACATGTTCATGAACAAGTGTTCATGAGAACAAACTAAATATTAAATATTAAAAATCTTACATAAAGATTAAATCTCACATGTAAATTAAAATCATCTAACACAAAATCTTAAATACAACATAACTTAAGTTAGCAATGTTTTATTAAAATTGATGATTACAATTTTAAATACTATTTGCATTATATACATATACATATATTAAAGTATCATATGTGTAATGTATATATAAATGGTCAATGAATAAGAATGAGATCTTAATTTATTATGAAACTCTTATTAATTTAATATCAGTACATTATGTTTAAAATTTTAAAAAAAATTATTTTAAGCATAATTAACTAATTCAATTTTATAATTATTTTATTATTATATTTTATAAATTTTTTAAGCCAACAAAGTTGTATTGTATAAATATGTTTAAGAATTAGATACTAAATTTTTAGGTTAATGTCTTAAAAATAGGATATATATTATATAACTTATACAATATAAGTAATTTATTATATAACTTATATAATATAAATAATTTTAATATTTGTAAATAACAAATGAACAATAAATGAATAACAAATGAACAACAAATAACATTTTAAATGAATGAATTATAAATGAATATAAACGAACGAACAACAAAAAACACATTAAATGAACAAAAATAAACGAACATAAATCAGCTTATTCGTAAACAAAAATGAATGAACCACACTTCTGTTCATATTCGATTCGTTTAATAAACAAACACTAAAATGTTATTTATGTTCGTTCATTAAGTTTAATAAATGAATAGAAACCAAATTGATTCACGAACCGTTCGTCGAACATTCTGTTCATTTACATCCTAAGAAAAATAAAATTAAATAGAGAAGGAAAACTTGTTTTATCATTTAGAAATTAATTTAAATTTGTTGAAAATTAAGCAGCCTTCAATGTTAGAGAAAAAAATTAAAATATTAAATTAATAATTATAATTCTTTTTTCTTAACTCAAGAAAAAATAGAATTCAAACTTTATTTTTTGAGTAAGGACATTATACACCATCATTTAGTCAAATATTTGGGAAGCTATAATTAATTATTTTTTAGATGTTGAAAATTAAGCATCCTTCAATGTTAGAGAAAAAAATTAAAATATTAACTTACAATTATAATTCTTTTTTTTAACTCAAGAAAAAATAGAATTCAAACTTTATTTTTTGAGTAAGGAGATTATACACCATCATTTAGTCAAATATTTGAGAAGCTATAATTAATTATTTTTTAGCATTTAATACTTGTAAAAGATTAATATTTAATACTATTAATACTTCAGTAAGGATACATAAATGCCTTTTCATTAAATTAAATGTGCTATAAAAGGAAACTCTCTAATTCCCACCAAAATTTCCAAGTCCTGAAAAAGATTGGCCAAAAAGAAAAAAGTCCTGGAAAAGAAATGAGCGGCTAACATCAAAACCAGCAATACTTTTCCACATATAATATTGGATGAAGCACCGATGGATATTGTGTTAACTAGCTGACAGATTAATGGAGGGAAAGGAGGGGGCCATACAGCAGCAATTAGCAAGTAAATTGTAGCGTCTACCAAGTGCCAAATTGGTGGGATTTTGGCTTTTCTAATTTTATCAAGTTCTGGAGAGTGAAAAAAAAAAGTTTCTAAAATGGGATTCATATTAAAATAAATTAAAGTATTTCAAACATTGGTGTTTGATTTTTTTCAATGAAGATTTATATTGGATTTACAGATTGTCCAGCAAAGAAAATTGCTAGCAACGAGAATTGAATCTAAATCTTACAAGTGAAGTTGATAATCTTTACCAACTCAACCAACTTTCATTAGCCTGGTGTTGAATTTCAGTTTTTATATTTTTTTTCCTTTTCTTGTATAGGATACTTTTACCATATAACCTTTTATATATAAATATATATATATATATATATATATATATATATATAAACCAAAGTAGTTAACTCAAAGTAAAACTTCTTATGTGGATTGTTTATATTTATGACACGTATAATTTATTATAATTAAATAATAATTATCCTTTTTCAAGTTTAAAACAAATAAAATTATCTTTTTAATTCATTATCAACTTTAATTTTTTAAAAGATAAACATTTATATAGATATAAAATTAATAAAAATGACATATCTTTTTATTATGACAATATATATAAAATCTATATCTATAGCTTTTATTAATTATTTCTTTATTTTTAGAAGAAAACATATATATCTATATTTCTATATATATTAAAATCAATATAGACAATATAATATAATATGCAATATTAATATAACATGTTAAGTATTATTAGATTACCAATTGAATTTTTTTAATATTCTAAAAGTTAACATCATTTTTTTTAATTTTAAATATTTTTAATCAATACGTAATATATATTTATTTCTTATTTCCATATTAATATTACAAAATATAACATATATATCTACCGTTTTTACCAATTAAATTTTTTTAATTGTCTAAATGATAACATTTATATATATTTATATATATATATATATATATATTAAAATTTTTAATTATCCTTCTTCAAGTTTCAAAAGGATAGAAATCTCTCATTATTTATAAAAATATTATTACCATAAAATAAAAGTTTTATTGTGTTTTTAATATTGAATTATTTATCTTTTTTCAGTTACTTTATTCATGTATGTTAATTTTATAAAATAATACCACTTATTTCTTTATATTTTTTTAACTTAAATCTATGTCATATCAATAAAATTTAAAAATAATATTCAATTATCTATGCCACAACATACTATGATATGCAAAATTCAAAAATTATATGTGAAATTACTTTCATACATAGTAAATTACCATCATAGAAATTACTCATAGTATATGTTAAAATTGAAACTCAAGCCTTGAGTTTTGAAGTGTAAAATTTTGAAGAGTAGTCTTGTGAAGACCGAGAATTTTCTAAATAAATATAAGGCATCCGAAAAATTTAATTTGGACAAAGTGAAATCCAAATTAAATAAGAAATGAAAAGGGAATTTAAATTGGAAATAAGAAATGAAGGAGGAAATTTAATTTGGATAAATGGAAATCCAAATTAAATAAGAAAATGGAGAAAATAAATTTGGATATTTAGAAATCCAAAACTTAATAAGAAATAAAAATATTTTTTGATATATTTATATAATGATATTATATAAATATACTTTTGATAAATATAAATATTATTTCTGTATTAAAAGTGTAAAAATATGTATATGTATTTTGATACAAAAAAAGATGTATTTAAATACATATTATAATGGCATATTTATATATACTTATAATTATATGTATAATTATAATGTGTATATTTACTGTTATTAATTAAGTATATTAATAAGTAAAAAAAAATTATAACAGAAATGGGAATCGGGAGAACCCGATTCCCACTTCTTCTCTTCTGTTTTGTTAAACAGAAGAGAAGCAACACAGGGCGGCCGCCACCGTTGGCCGGCCGGCCAAAGGAGAAAGCGAAGGAGAGAGGGCGTCGCCGGCGAGTGAGGAAGCGAACGACGGCGGCTCGAGTCGGAAGGAGAAGAGAAAATCGAAAGAAAAACAGAAAAGAAAAAGAGAGGAGAAAAAGGAAAATGGCGGTGCCGGCCAATCCGAGCACCTCCACTCCAACGCCGACACCGGCGGAGGTAAAGGGAAGGAAAAGAGGTGACCGGCGGTGAAGGAGGAAGAGAAAGGAGGGAGAAAAGAGAAGGGAAAGAGGTCGAAACCCACGGTCCAGATTCGCCACCGCCGGCGCCGCCGCTGAGCAAACCGAGACCAGATCCGACTTCGTGGCAACCTCGGCAAGCTGTTGGGTGACCGAACCGCCGGAATGGGTGGCCGCCGGTGACCGAACCGGCCAGCAGAAGTGAACCGGCCTGAACCGGTCCGAACCGGTTCAGGCCAGAAAAAAAAACAAAACAGAAAAGAAAAAGGAAAGAAAAAGAAAAGAAAGAAGAAAAGAAAAGAAAAGGAGAAAGAAAAGAAGGAAGAAGAAGAAGAAGGAAAGGAAAAAGAAAGAGAAGAAAAAAAAATGTGGTAAGGAAAATATAGAAAATAAATTGATGGTATTTATTGAATAAATTATGGTTATATTGATGTAGTGCATTGATATTGAAATTGTAGTAAAGCGGAAATGCGACGAATGGTGGAGTTCGGCAATGCTCGAAAATCAGAAAGTGCGCCAAGCTTGGCGAATAGGTAAGATACTTTTATAAAGCATTAGTAGCTTTATATTGTATGTGGAAATTATGATTTTATATATGATGCATTTATTTAATTGATTTTAAATGGAATTGTGATTTTTATATGATGCATCGATTTAAATTGATTTGCTAAAAATGCTAAGAGGACCCACAACTGATGGTGGGGGGTCATAGCAAGAGGTAAAATTGGTGAGAATCAACGGCTGCAAGTATAAATTGTGTTTCCCTTGCAGGAGGTTAGGGAAAATTAAGCCGTTATACTGCCGAAATTTTTAGGAAAATATCTGAGGAAAAAGATTAAGTTTCTCACATAAATGGAATCTTGGAGATAATTATTAAAAATAAATATTAAAAGGATTATATGGTATTACTGAAGAGTTTAATATTGAAATCGATGGGAAGATAGATTATTGAAAAAGATAATGTGATGAATTATATGGTCTAAACATTATAGAATTGATAAATCAAGTGATTTTAATATCATAAATGGTATCAAGTTGAGATTGAGGTGAATTTATTTATTTGACGAATCACAGATAAAGGTGATGATAATTATATGATACAACTTAAAAGAGAAAAAAATCGAAGTTGTGATTTAGATGGTCGAATGATAGAATTGCGGAATTATCAATCGAGTGACGATTATAGGATTGATAAATTCAAATAAATGGACCGTCTTAGTGGTATGAACTGAGATTTTTGGCAATAATATGGATAGTCGCAAGGCGACTTAAATGATTGAAATACTGATGATAGTGGAAATTGGCAAATCCTTTTAAGTGGTAAATTGCCAATCAAAGAATTGAATGGAGGACGTTTTATAGATAATTCCAGCATGATATTACATTCTACAGGCCATATGAAAAGTGAATTGAGGATTGTGATACGATTTATGATAGTGAATGAAAATGAACTGCAAGTCGAAAATTCTGAATATGTACCAATAGGTCAAACCATAAATGGATTTGATATGCGATTATTGATCTTGTGGTTCTACGATCCTCAATGTCGACTCTGGAATAGATATCGAATGAGGATATTAGTATTTCATAATTTCAGTATCCTGATGGCTATATGGAAACATGATATTTGATGCTCATAGATACTAAGAGGATTCACACTGATGATGTGGTTCTAGTATCGGTAATAAAAGTACAATTGATTATTATAGTCAATAATTATCGAAAAAGGATATTGAATACTGAATTACTTGAATACCAAATGATCTGATTATTGAATAATTGGAGTACTGAATATTTTGAAAACTGAATGAAATGAATATTGAATTGATTTGAACACTGATTTACTGATGTGTTAGAAGGATAGTTTGAAATCGAATGATTGATGGTGGTAAAGTTAAATGAATTGGTTCACCATATTAGATGAAGGTATTACTTATATTGACATTTGAAACTATTACCAAAATTACATATGGAAATGATTTCATAGCATTGCTTTTAAGCATAATTTGCTACAGTTTTCAGATGTTATAATAGCATTTATATAAATGCTATAAAGTATAGATTAGCTTTAAAAAGAAAGTATATGATATATACGTACTTTCATATACGAAACCTCTTAAAGAACTTCACCATATGCTTTACATGATTTTAAAAAGAAAAGCTAAAGATTTAAATGTTTTATGAGACTGTAGGCACCCTAAAAGAATTAAATTCAATAAAGCATAGTGGAAACCGCCTAATTGGAGCTTTGCTCATTAGGCAGATATGCTTGTCCGACAATAGTCGTGGACAGGTCTCAGTCACGCCTGATCAATGGGGCTGAGAGAGATGAGGTCTATGGCCATAGATAGCGCCCTAGTTGGTTTCCAGGGGACGATGATATGATTCACTGCTAGCTACAGTGATTTAAGTCTTTATTGATAGAGATGATAGGGATCTAGCCTAGTCTCTAATTGATATGATATGAAGTCTAGAGTATGATTTTATTGATATGAACTCTAGACTTGACATGATTTATACTGTACATGAAACAGATTTGAAATGAAATATGTTTTGAAACAGTACATGTTTTAAACATGTTTTTAAAAGTCCATGAGATATGATTTCGACACTTATATGATTTATACGTAATTTTGTGTCGAACATGGCATGATATGCGGTCTAGAGTATAGTTTGATTTGATATGAACTCTAGACCTGATATGATTTACAGTATATGTTTTAAAAGTATATGATAAATGATTTCGACACTGTCATGATTTATATACGATTTCGTGTCGAATTTAAAATGATATGCGGTCTAGAGTATAAATCGATTTGAAATGAACTCTAGACCTGATATGACTTATAGTATATGAAAAATGTTTTAAAACCGCACATGTTTTAGACATGCTCTGAAAATGAATACATGAATTGAAATTGAACATGTTTTTATCATGCCATAAAGGTAGACTTGAATGAATTGAAAATTCATACGTGGAGCATGTTCTAAAGTACATATGACACGATTAGAGATGATAGCGGTTTATACAGTAAAGTTACATAATTGCATATTAAACCTTGACATGATAGTATGCTTCATACACGAGTTTCATGATAAATGCCATGACTCGACATAAATGATATTTCATCTAGACGATGACATGATATGATACATGAACATATGATAGATATGAAGAGAATTGTGAACTTACACTGTGGTGATCATGATTTCTCTATAAGGAAAAGTGATATGAGATGATAAATTACAGGAGTACGATTATGAAATATAAAGTGAATTGATATGGTGCTTCAATTGGACATGATGTACTCCGAGATAGAGGAAAATATAGACTAATAGTATATGACATTCAATTTGGATACGACAGATTGTTGTGTGATGCACTATAGTGTAAGGACAAGAAGACTGAAAAGTGATTATGATGATAATTTTAAAAGTATAAGTGATAGACAGATGACAAGAAATGAGATAATGATATGTTATAGATGAGAAAGGATTAACTGTGATTGCAAATTTGCAAGTTTTAAGCATTGCAGATTAAGACAGTGTAATCCTACTCTTGTATTTATATTAGTATCTTACTGAGCCGTGGTTTTGCTCACCCCACTAAATTTCATCTCTTTCAGATTATTGAAGTTAACATCTGCCATGTGAGCTGCTCAGTGGGCATCAGAGACGGTATATGGACTTAGTACTAGTCTTTCAAGGTATATGTTTCTTATAAAATACTTGTTTACATGTAAGGCTTAAATTGATACACAGTACATATTCTGTTTAACAAGTCGGGATGTAACCAAGAATCGTTTCCGTGGTTGTTAAATATTTAAATGGAATAACTATAGGTCACCGAAATAGTATAGTAACTACACTGACACCGAATACAAACCTTAAAATGAAAAAGAAAAATTTAGTCCATAAATTTGTAGACTAAGAAAAGTATGAGTATAAAGGAAAGTCGCGGCCTTCGGGTCGTGACAAGTCTGTTCACACTGACATGATGTTAATACGTTCTATTTTTTGGTAGAATAGAAATAGCCATTTAATTAAATTTATTTTTTTAATTTGTTAACATTTAACTTAAATAAATAGAATATTAATAAAATATCTTAAAATTCAAATTATAATTTTGAGATAGAAAATACTAAGCTTACCGTGTCTAAGGTGTGTCACTTCGATCCTTAACTTGGATATCAAAAATTTCTGAAACAGGTATATATAATTTATATAATATGACCATCTTTGTTATATTTTCATATTACATATTTTATAGCTGAAACTTAATTTAATCAGATTGCATATTAGAATTTTATCAATGTCTTCTATACTATATGCAGAATCTATTGGATCATCAACTAAAGTGATACATCATTCAAAGACAACAAGAGATATGCAAGAATCATTTGTTACCTGTTCAACTCAATAAGAATTTGTTGAAGAATCTCTATTTAGGAAAAATTGTATACGAGATTGATTTTAAAATTGAAAATTTTTCAATTTCTTCAATTTGAAGACATGTTAAATATTATTTATATACTATTTTCATTTAACAAATTACAATATAAGTTTGACTTAATATTTACAAAATTTACATATTTATATCCAATATATAATTTTTTTATATTACTATATTGTCATATACAAACAAATAAAAATATATAATATACAAATGTTATCTTTTTCATAAACATAATAATTTATATTATAAAATTTCAAAAAATATATATTATCAATAAATCTATTATTTAATTAATGTATTTTCATGCATCGCATAGGCTTAAAACTAGTAAATATAAAAGAGGAATCTACTTATATTAGTGTAAAATTAATTGTTTTACATAGTACTTTTTATAACTTTACCTAAGATTATTATTTTTGTAAACCTATAGTTAGATTTAACAACCTACTCGTATTTATCATGTATATAAATTTTTGAATCGATTCGATATATTTCTAGCATTTCAATAAAAAATTATTTTTTAATATCTATTAAAGACTAAAATTTTATTATTATCAAATAAATAGTTTCATATTTTCAATTAATTTCAAATTTAACATGAATGATACACGTAAATTGAATATAAAATTCAATGATTGGATTAAAACATATAAATACAAAAAGATATAAAATAACAAAAAAATAGTTTTGCACTAGTATAACCGTATAAATGGATGCTAGTCATTAAAATAATACTTTTTAATTATATATTTGTATGCTTATTTCATATACAGCCAGTAGAGTTTTTTACTTCACAAGCAAGGTTAGGATCTGTAAGAACCCTGTTTTCCTCATATCCAATATAAGTTACAGAGTGTAAGAACTTAAAAGAAAATATTGATTATTTAAATATTTAAATGAAGGGTATGTTTGATAAGGTTCAAGGAAGTACTGGGGGTGGGCCTCACAGGACTTTCTCTGTCCAGATCAAAGTGAGACCCTAGAATGATGATATTTGAGGTGAAATATGAATATAGCAAGAATCTACATCTCAAAATCACCTTTATTGAGCATGTTTTGAAAAGCGTGCAATAATTTCAAAAATGATAGTTAAGTCCTTAAGTCATTGGAATTTTCATGAATAACAGTCAAACTAAGATGACATTTGATCAATTATTAGCAGTGAATAATTTTTCATGAAATAAGGTTTTAGACTATGTGGATTGATAGAAGAAAGCAGGCGTAAAAGTAAAAATTTACACGATTTTACGAATAGGGTATTTCGGTAATTACACCCAAATAAGCAACCGAACCTCAACAAAAGCTCCACCAATGATTAGAGCAAGCTAAATAGAGGTGTTTTATGACTAAATGAAAAATTTTGGAGGTTGGATGGACTGTTTTCAACGAAATCAATCTCCAAGGGCAAAATTAGAAATTTTTTAAGTATAAGGGTAAAATGGTAATTTGTACTATAAAATGTCAATATTTCAGAATTTTCCAGCAGCCTCCTTCATCTTCCTCATCGGCCATCAGTCTCCCTCATTTCCTCCATAGCCAAGCTTGAACCAAGAGAGAGAAAGTGCTTGGAAACCTTAGAAAAAGATACCGAAATCGAAAAATTCCTTCACCAACCCTATCCAGAATTCAGAGCTCTATCTTTTGACACCAAAATCAAGTCCTAAAGTGACCAAAATCAAGATGAAACAGCCCCCACTAGATCTGGTCAAGAAGAAAGGTGAGAGAATTCTTGAAATTTTCATGATTTAATGGTTTTTAACTATGTATTTAAGGTGTTTAAGCTTGTGTCTAGGCTTGGATTGAATCAAAACCATGAAATTATCTCTCTCAGGGTTTTGGTCAACATCCATTGTGCATGAACATGATGTTTTTTTATGACAATTTGATGTAGAATTAATGTAGAATAATGGTAGAACAAGAATTTAAGCTTAAATAGAAGAAATTAGTTGTGTAAGAGAGAGGGAAGCATTCGGCCAAGAGAAGGGGAAGGTGAAATTGTGCTCATTTCTATGTGTTTTGGGTTCCATGATGCTGTATAAATTAATACGAGACTGTAGGAACGATCAAAATAAAAAAACGGAGGTGTTTAACGCTAGTTGCAGTTTTAGCACTAGTAGAAATTAGACTAAATTTAGAGCTGCAATAGACAATGTACTGGCATATGATGAATTAAATATTCTTTTTAAGTGAAGTATGGGGAATTTATTTAGTTTGTATGGTAAATTGTAGCTCCGAGTTCAAAAGGTGCTACTGGTGCTAACAAGCAAGACAACAAACATTTAAGAGATAAGGGACATATATATGGAGACGTAAGGATATCATGTTTTGCATTATGATTCGACTTCTGAAGCTTTGATATCTGAACTTTGATTTTTGAAATGACTTTAATTTATTTGGATTTTAATGATTTCTGAATCTTTGATGTTTGATCTTTGATGAGTTGAAAATGCTTTGATATTGAATTCTGATTCTGAATCCGACATTGGTTTTGATATTGAATTCTGAATCTGAATCTGACAATGGTTTTGATATTGAATTTGATTCTGAATCCGACATTTGGTTTTGATATTGACTGATATGAATTTAGAATTATTGAACAATTCTGACTCTGATTAAGTACGTACGAATTCCTTCTCTATTAGTTCGCTTCCAATTCTCTATAGATAAAGAGTTAGGGAACCAGGACAATTGAGGTGCTCTAAAGCATCCTTCTTAACTCACCCAACTTCCTAACTCGCTATAGAGATCATTTCGTTCGAATTTCCTATACACATATCTATTGCTTCATTTTGGTATTTAAAAGCATGATTAAATTTCCAATTGGTGTTTAGTTTTATAAAGAAAGAAAATTTCAAGAATGATAAGATTGTAAGGATTATTACCTTTGAATGACTATGATTTGATTGGTGGATTTAAAGAATGCTTATTATTTGTGGATCTATGAGTAATGAACTGGATTGAGAAGATATGGATTCCTACTGTTTGAACTTGTAAGTGGTTCCGATTATAGAAATGATATGCTGCCGAAATTATTTATAAATGGTTTGAATTGAAAGGGTGCTGATCTTCAAAAAAACTATTTGAACGATAAGTTTAATGTTGATTGTAAGAATATGTTCTAAAAGTACTAAATTTGATTTATGTGACTAAAACATATGTTTAAATAGTACAGGATTGAAATGTTGAAGGAATTTGGAAGTCATTGGATTGCAACGAATTTGATATCTGAAAGTATATGCTTGATACTAATCGAATGATTTTGATATTTAAAAGTATGTGACTGACTCTTGTATAATTATTTGATAATTTATGAAATGTCAAAAAATCTGAGACCGACCCTATACGATGAGGTTTGATTTGAAGGTGAATAAAATCATATATTCTGTTATTTGATTTATGCATAAAGTATAGTTCTACATACATATCAGTTTTGAATATGCATAATCTCATGAGTTTTAATTTATTAATATTTGAAACTAATGATTGATATTTAATTATTTTAAAATTTTTACAATGCTATCGCATACATTCTGGTTTATGAAATGCATTATTTATTGTTCTGAATGTCAGGTTGAAATAATGTTTATTTGGATTTATCTGAACATATTGAATAAAATGTTTTGTTTTCTAAATAATATGATTTGAAATAAAACTTGGATCTCGAAAACTTATATTTTGACTTCTAAGGTGATAAATCCCTTGTTAATGTAGATTTAGGTACTCCCAGACTCTAATAATAAAACGTGCTTTTATATTACTCTATTTAGTTTTGAAAGCTTACAGAACTGTTTTGTTTTTCTTTTGGGAATCAAGTAAATGTGTGGAGACTGTTAGCCCCATAGCTACCTATAGGTACATGCTTTCCGTTTCGTTCTTAATACTGTTGACTCTAACCCAGTCATCTAGGTCCACAGGCGTTACCTGGCCAGTATACACACTGTGGCCCCCTGGACTATTAGCCACATGTCTATAGCATGAGTCTATTGGGTGAAGCCTAGTCTCCACTATTTTATTTATACTGGGGTGGTAAATCCCTAGCTAACATAGATCCAAGCACTCCCAAACTTTAATATATTTTTTGATTTTGATGTTTTATTAAATACGTTTTCTAATTTTTTGTACTGTTATGGAAAATGATTATTTTACAATTTATTAAAAACTAATTCCAAGTGTTTACTAAACTCTGTGACCAAATAAGTTTAAATGAATTTTCGTCTTCAATACTGATTTTCAATATTGACTTTAGCATCTTTGGCATTGATTTTGAAATAATACTTGCATATAGTTGCATGATATCAGTTCTTTTGTTTATGTTTCTTAATGGGCTTTCCCAAAGCTCACCCCCTTACTTCCCTCACAGGTCATTATCAGTAGTTACGTATTTGTTGAGAGAAGAGTCTACTAAGGTGCCTACAGGGTTTTAATGTTGTACCCTACAGGTATGGTATTCAAGCATTTATTGTACAATACTTTAATATGTAAAGGGATGTAAACAATAGATTGAAGAAGTTTGTATGTCAATCATAGTATTCATTAGAGAGTAATTGTATCGAAGAGCAAATGCATACTCTAATTATGTGTACGAAGACCTATTTAAATAAATAAATATTGTCTTGCCTAATAACTCTAGCGTAAAGTCAGAGTAAGGACACTGAGCACCACCCAACCATTTGTATGAAAATGAAAAAAGTCAATTTTAATTTTCAAGAATTGAGGCGTGACAGGATCATGACACATATCTTATAAAAATATTTAAAAATAAAAAATAGATAAAATAGTATATGTATCATGATCCTAACACCACTTATGAAGTAAAAAAAACTCCACCAATAGTGTATGAAATAATTATGTTATATATTTATGTTTGGCTTGTCTTTGGTGAGAAAACTTATAAGCATTTGTGGGGGGAGCGGATGTCCAATGGAATACTTGTCATTTCGGGTAGTGATAGTATAATATTTGCTGACAGTAGCCACATTACCACAACTACAAATCTACAATGGAAATCTATCCATGTATAGTGATTAGACATTTACAATTGATCATCAAATTCGTGCAATGGACAATAATTGGGATGAAAATCAAAATTTTCATCATTATATTATGGTTTTATTTATGTTTAATTTTTATTTTTTACAAAAATTATAAAATTTAGAGAATAAAAAAATTACAAGTGTCGAAAACTGAATTCTAGTCTTAGGAGAATTTATTTGTTAAGATAGGTGGATAAACAATTTAAATAAGTTCTAAACTTATTATATTTTAATTTGATTCTATTGAATTTTGGCATTATACATTTAATTTTATTGATTTTTGAAAAAAAAAATAAATGAAATTGACAAAAACTTGTCATTTATGTTAATGAAATATTTTGTGATATTTCAATTTCGTTGATTTTTATATAAAAAAAACACTTAAACTTAATGTATAATAACAAAACTGAAATATGATTACAAAATTCAATAATAAATTATAGTATATTGAAAAATTTTGACCTAAATCCCAATGTAAATTCATCATTTAAGACAGTTAACTTACCTCTTATGCTAAAATCCATTGATTAATTTCACTCTTGGATACCTGTAAAAGCCTTTGAGGGCTTTTTTTTTTTGGCACAACTTTTAGTTTTTGATTAACACAAGGGGAAGGGTAACTTCTTTTATTCCATAAATCTCGCACCACTCACAAGGTTAAACAACTGAGAATTTCAAATTAAAAAACTCACTTTCTAATTGTTGTGGTAAACAGCTAGGAATTCGTATTCATCTTTGTTTCTTCTTCTTTTTTTTAATGTAGAGTTCATAGCAGTGATTGCTGAGATTGAAACTTTCTGGTAATTATCATCACTGAGTGGTAATCTTCCATCCAAATCTAAATTGCTGAAGGGTGAA
Source organism: Heritiera fomes (assembly GCA_032173925.1). Taxonomy (NCBI): domain Eukaryota; kingdom Viridiplantae; phylum Streptophyta; class Magnoliopsida; order Malvales; family Malvaceae; genus Heritiera; species Heritiera fomes. The sequence goes on along the minus strand of JAPDPM010000002.1, from coordinate 7,275,428 downwards.
AAACATGAAAACCAATTGAAAGTTTGATGAAAGCAAGTGTGTTCTGTCTCATCAGTCAATTTATGCTGTATTAATATGAAGAAGTGAGGACAGAGGTCTCCCACGAGTCTAACTTTCTGAATCAGACAACATAAATAACCTGTTTTTTTTTGTGTGGCAATGCCAGGTTCTTAGTATTTTGACTACTGATTCACTTAGCTTAGTCATTGATAGGCATCAATCCACATTGAGCAGTCAATGCCACCAACGATATCTTATTATGAAAACTTCTGCAAAGATTTTAGTATAGTTTTTGACTCCTATTCCTGATTTATGGCCAAAATGCATACAAAAAAAGCTTCAATCATGGCCTCAAACATAGATCCCAAGCCTGATTTTTGTTCTCTATAGGATACATTAGCTTAATCTATACTTTCACAGTGTTGAAGGAGTTTAAGTTGCATAAAACTTGTTCCATGAAAAAAAAAAAAAACTCAGACTCTTGATAGGATTTTGTTGTGATTTTCGTGTTCGGTTCCCTCAGACAGATTCATCGGCAGGTGTCACTTTGGTGCAGGGGACATCCATGGCAACAAAGTCTTGATTTGAGACCACTGTTGTCACCTCCATGGGAGCTATTTTCTGATCATTTGATGCTTCCATTTTTATGTCAAGATTTGATGATGGTTGATCCTTGCCCTTACCCCACAAGACCAGATAGAGGCCAATGACAATCACAATTGCTCCAATGACCCTACAAAGTTGCAATAAGGTGGCCTAGATTAGCACATGATTGCAAACTTATACAGGTTTTCAACATTTTCCACTAATATTTACCTTCCTAAGTAGAGTATATCGGATAAGATAAAGGAGCTCAAAATGGCAACAATAACCATGCATAGAGGAGTAAAAGCAGTCACGAAAACAGGTCCTCTAGTTTTTATTATCACTCCTTGAACATAATAAACAATTCCGGAACCGATTAATCCCTGCAAGCAGACAGAAGAGTTAAAGTAATTATAGCCTAAAAGCCCCAGCACGCTCTAATTTATTCATTGAGTTTTTATTCAGCTGAAATGCTGAATTGATAGTTAATTTCTTACACAGTAAGCTACAGCTAAGAGTTTAACATCCCAATGTATAGACCAGACTGCAGCATTGCCAGCTTCCATTGCCAGGGCTACTATGCTTCCTTCAATGGCCCCGGCCAAGCAGATTAAAGCTGTTAGAGAGAGCTCAGCAGGGTATGATTTTAGTGTAATTGCCTGTAAAAGAAAGCATTAAATTACATCTTTGTCAATAGAGACAATGAATCTTGTGCATGACCAAAATGTCTTGCATGAAAATGCTAAGACTTGTATTTAGTAAGAAAACTTACCTGTACAATGATGAAACCGGCAGAGCAGACATTTCCAACATTGATCATGAGAGCACCCTTGATAGGATCTTGGTGTGCTGCTGCGCTAGAAAATATATGTTGGTTATTTGATTTCGTCCATGGCAGCTGCAACATTGGTCCATAAATCAGAGTCATTACCATTGCTCCCCCAACTGTCACAATGGTGCCTAATATCTTTGCCTGGCTAGGTAGCTTTCTGATATTAACCTTCTCAAGCCTGCAAAAATTCTCCACAGATGAGTTAATCCCCGCCTAACTCAACCTTGAAATACCAAATTTATATATACGCAATGGTGACCAGAAATTAATTACTTGAAGATCCAGGCCATCGTGAATGCAAATGCAGGAATAATATTGCACATGGCAGTTGCGAAGGTTGCTGTAGTATACTTCATGCCAGTGTAGTATAAGTTCTGGTCAATTGTTGGCCTGAAGAAGAAAAATAATATTCCCCAATTAATTAGGACAAATTAATTATAAATAAGATCACGAAAATAAAACTCTTACTTACTCCAATAAGCCTAGTAACAATATCTTAACAAAGATAGACAAGGTCATCTTTGGCCTAATTTTCCTGTAAAGTTAACATTAGTCAGAAGGCTTAGCTCATTAAGCTTAACAAATAACTATAAGTACAACAATTAGAAGAGAGTTAGAGAGAAATTTAGACCTATCCAAGACAATGGCAAAAGGAGCCATGACAAGAGTGGCAAGGGCGTGCCGGTAGACTACCAAAACATGTTGGCTCATGCCTTGGTTTAAGGCAAACTTATTAATTATGAACATGCCTGCATACCCAAACTGCAGAAAGATTACAGCCAAAAATGGCTTAGCTTGGTTGAAAATTCCAGGCGAGGAATCCATTGACATGTTTCTTCTGAAGAATCTTTTATTTGGTGAAGAACCAAGCTCGTTGTGCACTTGCTTATATACAGAGTATTTTCAATGTAAAAAACTTGCAAACGTCTCTTAATAATCAAGTCTAGGGACACCACTAAAATGAACAGAAAATACCATTCCAGAAAGAAAATTTAAAATCAATCATTGTCACTAAAAAAATCAGAAAAACCAGCAACATAAAAGCATTAAAAAGTTGGCAACTAATAGAAAACTTAGTGGGATTTGCTCATGCGTAACATTATTAAATCCAAACAGAGTTCTTACAAGGTTTTGTGTCATTTGTACTTGTTCTTTGGGAAAGAAATTTTTGGTCATCCTTCAATTCCTTTTTCTGAAGCATTGATATTTTCAGCATTACTTTGGTCATACCTGCATGGTTCAATGTTAATTTGGTGATGCAAGAAGGCAAATATGAAAAGATTCTACATTCAACACAGGCCAATGGTTCATATATATAGGCCGACCCCTTGCATGTTAGAATGTGTGTTTTGAAAGATAAATTCGTGAATTCAATTCGTTAAAAGTAAACAAAACTTCAGATGAATGATAAACCATGGATTTTGATACATGATATCTAAAATGCACTAAGTCATTTACTTCTAAATTACTTAACCAAAGAACTTCTATCTTCAATCTCACTTGAGTGAGACCAAAGACCGAATTTCTTTTTTGGTTACAAAAAGTTTAAGAGTAAGAGAGTTTATTCATCTTCAAATTCAAGGCATACCGCCATTGAACTTTCACTTGCAGATTTTTAGACTTTACAAATCATCTATCAATGAGAAACTATGGGAATTCAAACCTGAATGCTTTACACTGAACATTTAAACTTTAATCACTTGTGTCAATCTTGATGGCCAAAGACCTAACTTTTCTTATTTCTCTAAAAAAATCATCAAGCTTTAGGTTTCTCATCCAGCAATCATTTAATTAATTTTTCAGGAAGCATCCTACACGCCTTGACATCCTAATCAGATTACATTTGTACATCACCTTTTTCGGTTGTTCATGACTAGGGTCCAGTTCTTTCCTTTGGCTGCAGCCGTGGTTTTGACAGACACTATACCACATTTTGAAGTCAATTTCTAATAATATCTTATTATCATAATTTAACTTGGTGGGATGACCGATTAATAGTTTAATCTTGATTTTGAGACCTCTCTTCTACGGTTTATAAAATTTAGCCAATGGGATTCAGATTCAAGATACTTACATGTAAAAGAAGCATGACTCTTGGCCACAACTGTCTGATTAGGTGGATGAAATTTATGGCTATAAATTAAAGCTTAATAATGAAAGGTTGGATTAACTTCATGCCACCTTGTTTAAGACAAATGCCTTTATTTATTGTGGATTTGATGGCATTCATTAACATTAACTAATTTTTTGTCAACACAAATGCAATCCAACTCAGACATTCATAAGATCTGCCAAGCTCTAATTTGCCTTTTAACTAGTTGCTAATCTGATGCACCATCTGGAATAAGTCACCCCGTACCTTTTTCCACGTGTGTATATATATAAATATATATATATTGGTTCACATAGAAATAAAAAAAAATCGAACTTTGAACTTAATTTAAAAAAATTATTTTCTTTGCCAATATTTCAGAAAAAGAAAGGAAAATTTTTGGACTTTTGTTTATATTTTCTTTTTCAGTTACTTTATGTAATAATCGGGTCATCCTTAGAAGCCCAACCAAATAACAGCCCAATCCAATACCATAATTTAAAGGAATCGGATTAAGTGCATTAGGGTGAAAAAAAAAACAAAATATAAAAGAAAGAAAAGTGGGCGTAAATGTGTTAGTGCCGCCGCCGAATGAAGGTTTAGAATTTAGAAAGCGTTAATAAACGGAAAAAGAAAATTAGAGATAGGGAGGTTTGAGCGGCGCCATAAAGAGTGAAAAGAAAAGATGTGAAAGGCAGCAAAATTTAGTACAGTGAAAGCATTGTAGCACTGAACGAAAAAGAAAATTTGAGTTAGAGCTTACTGCAGAAAAAATAATAATAATAATAAATTAAAGAAAGATTTGGAGTTGCTGTTAGGTCGAGTGAAGTTTTTTTTTTAAATTTTTATGATTATGTTGTGAAGTTAGGGATTAAGTTTTTTAAAAAAAATAAGACATCGAAAATTTGAGAAATATTTGTATTTTAAAAAAAGTATAGATATTTTTATTGTTTTCATCAAATAACGTAACTTACATCAAGTTTATAGTTTATTGATTTATAGCCGTTTAGTTATTACAATATAATTGTCAGCTTCTGTCAGATATCTTATTTTTCTAATATTAAATATTTTTGAATAAAAAGTTCTGAGATATCTTAAGATTTTGTTTTGGTTTCGATTTAACGAACTCAAGTAAGTGTCTTGATATCCCTTCGGCGTTTTGACACCCTTAGAATCAACTTTCATATGAGTTATGTTTCATATATTACGTACAAATATATTTTTGACCTATGATTTTTAAATTAGGTTAAGCATGCAAACTGTATGTAATTAGTAGAATTTATTTTTAACATGATTTTGTTTAAGTACATGAGTTTGATTTTTGATCGTTTGATATTTGGATTTTATAGTGTATATTTTGGAAATATAAAACTGCTTTGGAATGATTAACAAAATTATCTTTTTATGATATATGTTACAAGATTTATAATACTGCTTTGTATGTTGGATAACCTGAAATTATGTTTTGTTTTGTCTTCTAGTATAGCTATTATCTGACCTGTCAATGGAGTTAAATATTGGTTATGTTGACATATATTCTGTTAAAATAAACTAATTTCTAATCGTACCACCTGTTAAGAATAGTGGATCTTTGCTCTATTTTGTGCGACTATTAATTGCTTTTAATATTTCTAACTCCAGCCATCGGGGTTAATTGTGGTTTTTGTTCTGATTCTGACATGTGCCACAAGGGTTAAGCCTAGCCATGGCATGTTACGGGAGACTTGAAAATTTTGGATTATGAAACTTGTGTTCAATTTCGATATCTGTGAAACTCTATTTTGTTTTGAAATCTAAGCATATGAATTTAAGAAATTACGTGTATGAATATGAGATTACCTAACTTTGATTTTGAAGTTTTACATTGATATTTTAGCCTAAATGTTTTTGTGGCATACGTAATTCAACTGTTGAGATGTTCGCTTAGTGATTGTACTCATTCCTTTCTCTTAACATCTTTCAGGATTGAATGTTAATAATGCTCACGGGAATGTCGAGGAGTGACATTTTGGAGTTTAGGGCATGTTTCAGGACTTTAAGTTTATGATTAGATTAAGATTTAAGAATGTTCCAAACTTCTTTGTTCAAGCTTTAAGCAATAAGTTGAAACATTGTAAACTTTTTTTGATCATTGATAGTATATTTTCAATTCAGATATTTGAAAGGATTGAATTTTAGTTTGATAAATGTCTTGCTTGTCTGTAAGATTATATCTTACAGATATACGGTATATGTTATGTTTCGGATTAGGGACGTGACACTTTGCTTGCTATTGCAAATTGGTGCATCATCATGTGCTGGAGCAATTCAATCTAAAAGCAATATTATTGCCATAACAAGAGCAATACAGCCAACCAAAAGGCTTATGGTCTACAATATTGCATGCTAAGAATTTGCTTTTGAAATGCTTTGAATTATATTTTTCTTGACAGTTGTGTTTTTAAACTTCTAAAACAAATTTATCTAATTGACGCTTATTCATTTTATTTTTATTTTTATTATATTAATTATAATCTATTAGATACCTGATAATTTTATATATCTGCGATGGAGTTTAAAAACTCCACGTTGCTGCTAAATTTTCTTTTTTTTTTAAAACCCATATTTTTTTTCGATAATTTCGGATTATTATTCTTTTAATATTTGCCTTCCCCTTATGATTTCATTCATTTTAGTATGAGATTATTTGATATAATATTTGCTCTTTGAAAAAAGAATAGCAGAACAGTTTCTGATTTTCATGTATAACATACAATCAAGTTTGGGTTAAAAAAATATTCAGATTCACTCAATTCAGGTTGATAGTTCATTGTCTCTTCCTCTTTTTAAGTTAAAAGAATTAACATTATACTACAAGAGACTGTAAACCTTTTAGCTGTGAAAGCAAAATTAATTCTGTAAAATTGACAAATCAACCTGCTTACCACCTTGCAGTCATTTGCATCATTTATTGTGCAAAATTCTAACAGTAATTACAATGAACAATGCATTTGTAAGTCAACAGATTCAGATTCTTGACAGAAATCAACAGAGAGTAAGAAATGTCATTGATTTTGCAGAATATGATTTGAATAAGAACTTTTGAAAGTCAAGAGAAGATACCCTTTCTAGAATTTTGAACTCTAACCTGAAATGAGGCCACTTATTTTTTTATTGGACTGGTTTTTAACAGGATTAGAATGGCTCTAGTAAGGATACTTGATTGGTTCTGGTTGCATGGCAAGCTGTAGAACCCCAGCCTGTTCATTTTGGTGAATCTTCAGCAAACCAGTGGCTGTGGCAGCAGAGGGACCTCTGCCAACATATTTGATATCTTCTAAACATCCCCTACCTAAGTCCATCATGGCCGTGCAAAGGCGCGGTGCAATATAGTTGTAAGCACCCATATTCATTGGCTCTTCCTGGCACCACACAATCTCAGCATCTGATACAATCAAGAAAACAATGTGAAGTGATGTTAGCAGTTGAATCCAGTAACAATCATATCCAAATGACAAAAACAAAACAACCGATTTTCAAGCAGCTAAGAATGGTATATTCAGTAAAGCACACTTCTTATAAGTTCACAAGACATACTTGGATAGCGCTTTAGCTCGCGCTGGATGAGATCATAAGGGAATGGACAAAGCTGCTCCACCCTACAGATTGCAATATCATTTGCATTGAGCCTTTGACGCTCCTCGTCCAGCTCATAACAAACCTGAAAATTAAGAATAATTATAAATGAATTTTAATTAATGTTAGTTGCAAGATCTCATATGTCAGTATATAATGTATGATTAACAATGCATAATAAGATGAGAAGACTTTCAAATGCTTAGTTAGATGGCAAGCATACCTTTCCAGAACAAAGAAGAAGGCGCCTGATGCCCTTCTCAAGATCAGAGTGGTCATTCTGGTCCTTTATAAGGCGTTTGAATCTGGTTCCCTGCTTGTCAAAGCCTTCATGGCCTTGGACATCATCGAATTCAGATAAATTTGATTTGCACAACTTGTAGCGAAGCAGGTTCTTTGGAGACATTACAATCAGAGGCTTACGGAATTCCCTGTGTACCTAGAAATGAAGCCATGTCTGTAAGCAAGCTAGCAACTGGTATATATATATAAAAGAAGAGGTGCTGAACCCACCTGTCGCCGTAAAACATGGAAATAATTTGCAGGAGTTGTAGCATTCACGACCTGCCAATTGCATTTCTGTATTTGGTTTCGATGTGTTGGATCCATTTCAGGTATTTCATAAGGATTCTCATCACTCATCTGACATTGTCACAATAGGTATAGTCATTGGAATTCTATGCTGATTCAGAATGATTATTTTAAAATGAAAAGCATCCTAACCTAAGAATCTTTTAGAAATGAAATGACTGTTTTTCTCAGCCAGTTAAATTAACCAGAGAAAAGCCTTTTTCCTACCACAAGTTAGAAGCAAAATGCTAAGGTTTTTATAAGGTAATGACTGGCAAAGACAAATGTTGTAAAGTGATGTTATGTTCCTGTATCTTGGAATTCAAGTAGTGTGAAACTTCAATGATGAATGATCAAACCAAAGAATCACTCATGTTCAACAACCTGAGAATGACAATCCTAACAAAAACCTAATTGAATCCAATGAGTCCAGATCACATGGGAAACTAACATAAAATTTATAAAAGGGATGCTTGAATTGAAAAAACATAATACCAAAAGGCACATTCAGAAAACCCACCCTCAATCAAAACTCCTTAATCTGATTCTGATGGAATGTTGATACTAGAAACAATGAGAAAAATAAAATACTAGAAAAGCTCAATTGAAACATAAAAGTTAATGCATATCCCAGGTATGATTGGTGCACACCTGTAGGAAACGCTCCAATCTCGCGCTTGAATGTTCAGGACCTTGGCCATCGTAACCATGAGGAAGCAGTACTACAAGCCCGGTCTGACGTAACCACTTAGATTCTCCACTGCTTAGAAACTGGTCAAATATAACTTGAGCACCATTAGCAAAATCACCAAATTGAGCCTCCCAGAGAACAATTGCGTCTGGATTTTCCATTGAGTAACCCAGCTCAAATCCAAGAACACCAAATTCTGAAAGAGAGCTGCCAACGGGACCAATATTCCTCAATTAAAATACTACATATAACACACCTAAACAGCTAAAGTCCAACTTGAAAAAAGAGGATGTTATCCATTTGAGGGGGGAGGTGGTGTTCCAAAGGGCAACATACTTCAATGAAGCACTCAGAATAAGGGAGATTATCCTTTGAACCAAATTTTATGATCAGTATTCATTAACAAGTTGCATCCTAAGACACAAAAGATGCAGGACATTGCATTTGTATCTGAGAGGTACACAATCTGATGGATGCCATGATGGAAAAGTTAATTGCAAATCTTGGATTATCATGCATCTAAAAAGCATCAAGTCAAATTACACTTTGAGGTTTGCAATGGATTCGTTGCTAATATTTGATGGAGATCATGGAGTTTATACTTGCTTGTAAAGCTTAAATTAAAGAATACCCTACAACTTTTCACCTATTGATGCATAAATAGATAAAAGATTAAATATAACTGTAGTAGTCAATGTCTTAAAATATGAGTATCAAACATAGCGGCAAGATGTTACTGCTGATAGAGTCTAGTTTATGGAGAATAGATAAAAAGATCAACAAACTTCTACCTGTTACTCACGGTAAACATCTCTTTCTTCTGATTCTCCATGACATGGGCTAGAGGGCAATACTTAAGTCCCGTTTCCTGATCATGAATCATTGCATGCCGATGACTAAATGTACCTCTTTCAACATCCTGCCCACTGAGTCTAACATGGTAGCCTTCCGCCAGCAATGTTGCAAAAGCAAGTGCCTCCCCCATTGCCCAGTCAAGGCCTTCCCCTGTTTCAATCATCCGTGCACGATCTTCATATACCTTTTTTACTGCTCTATGGGGCTTGAAATCTTTAGGAAGAACTGTGATTGCTCTGCCAACATTCTTTAGTATATCTTGGTTTACCCTGTCAACAGCAAGCAAATTTAAGCACAAAATCCTAGAGCTTGATAAACAAGAAGAAGACTAAGAATAGATGTGACAACCCGGTGTTTCGGATACGTGAAAGCTGCTCAGGTGACTTGAATCCTTGCCAGTTAGTTGAGAGCCAGTCCCTTCTTTGCTGAACATACTCTTTACTTTTCAAGAATTCATCATTGAGAATGGAATCAACCTTTTTGTGTATCCTATTAATATCTTCTTCTGTCACCTCCCCAGATTCCAGAAGCTTGTTTTTGTAAATTTCAAGAGATGAGGGATGCTTTTGAATGACCTGTTAGCACCAATCTAGTTAAGAAGAAAGAAAACTTGACACAAGACTACAAAAAATGAGTAGAAGGAATATAAAAAGACTAACCTTGTACATTTTAGGCTGTGTGAAAAATGGCTCATCAATCTCATTGTGCCCAAATCTTCGATAACACACTATATCAACTACAACATCTGAATGGAAAGTCTGGCGCCATTGTGCTGCAAGCTCACATACGTGAACAACAGCCTCGATATTGTCACCATTAACATGAAAAATGGGAGCATATAAGGCCTTGGCAACATCAGTACAATACTGTGAAGATCTTCCGGATCTTGGATCAGTTGTAAAGGCGACCTGATTGTTCACTACAATGTGTATAGTCCCACCCGTAGTGTAGTTTGGCAGTGCACTAAGGTGTAGAGTTTCATATACCACCCCTTGTCCAGCAAAGCTACCATCCCCGTGAATCAATACAGCCATGTTCTTAGTCCTATCCAAATCATTGGAAAAATACTGCTTTGCTCTAGTTTTTCCAATAACAACTGGGTCTACAGCTTCCAAATGACTTGGATTTGCAACCAAAGACAGATGAATCATCTTCCCAACCCTAGTTGGGCGATCATAAGAAGTTCCCAAATGATACTTAACATCACCAGTTCCTGTGTAAAGCCCAGTTTCATCTTCAAACTTTGTGTTCTTGTCAAACTCACTGAATATCTGACGTAGTGGTTTTCGAAAAACATTACCCAAAACGTTTAATCTGCCTCTATGAGGCATTCCAACAACTATACTCTCAACCCCCATATCAGCAGCTCTGTCAAACATCTCCTTCATACCAGGAATCAAAGTCTCTCCACCTTCAAGCCCAAATCTCTTAGCTGTTTTCATCTTTGTGGCCAAGAAATTCTCAAACTGTGTACTCCACATTAGCCTATCAAAAATGACAACTCGGCGATCCTTAGTGTACTGCATAGGTGTTGGAGTTTCAATCTTTTCCCTTAACCAGTTGCATTTCTCACGGTCCTCAATGTGCATATACTCATAACCAATGCTCCCACAATATGCTTGCTCAAGACGGATCAATATGGACCTAAGAGTCTGTACTGGACGATTTTCAGATAAAAATCCTGACATACTCCATACACCTATAAAGAATTCCCTATCAAGATCAGATTCTGTGAAGCCATAAAGTGCAGGGTCTAATTCATAGGGAATTTTCCTTTCCTCCAAACACAGGGGGTCTAAATTTGCTTTCAGGTGACCATTAACTTGGTAAGCCCTTACAAGCAACATCAAACGCATGCTCTCTTGTATTGTTTGGCCTGAAACTCCAGGCGACCCCGATGCCTGGCCAACAAAATTCCTGAAGAAATTATCCCAGGATTCATCAACACTGTTCGGATCAGCTTCCCAAGCTCTTTGAAGTTCTTCCAAGTACACACTACTTGTCCCATCAAGAAAGCTATCAGCTAGCTTGGAAAGAGGCACAGCTCGCGGAACAGGTGACTTCTGCTCCTTTGAATTGAAGAGAGAGGAGTGAAAACAGCGATTCTGCGCAGGAAGAATTCTTCTTCTTATTGCATATGACCCACTCTGATAAAGAGCTCTTCTGATGGCTAGCCTTCCCGAACAAGAACTTGCTCTAAACCAAGCCATTACTTTTGACGCAAGCTATCAAAAAGTATTGTAGCAGACACTCAAGATTGTACGTCCAAGGCTTAACCCTCAATCAATGAACATCTAAACAAACCAAAAACAGAATTAAGCCACTGAAGGACATCTACCTATAACTATTATTTGATATATGGCAAATGGAGAAAAAGATATACATGGTGAACTTTAATAAATCAAAACAGTAAATTCTATGACGACTAAAAATCATAGAGCATAATGCATGAGTTATTAATTATGTCGAAAACAATGACTTAATGATGTTCATATCTTACCTTGAATACAGATTTAAATATCTTAAACTATTCCCACAAAGGAGAAAAGAAAAAAAAAACCTACCGGGGCACATTCTTTGATATAAAGATCAAACGAACTGCAGATAAAAATGAAGAGTCAGACTTAGTTCATGCAAGTTTTGTAAAATAAACAAATTATTTAAAAAGAAAAAGGAAAAAAAATCATAGAGAAAGGGATGTTGATCCGGAAGACTGATCATACCCAGTGGTTAGTTAGAGAGATAATAGAAGAAACTCAAACTGAAATAAAAAATTAATTGAGTAAGAATGTTAAAGAGTTGATCTTCTTTTTTTGTAAAGCATGAAAAAGTAAAAAGAAAACTGAAATTTATGGTTCAAAGGATTAGGGAGACAAGTATGGGATTTGGCAGTCAAAGTGTTGCATTTTCCATTTTAAGTGGAGACAGTTAGGCCTAAGCACCTTAGGAAATTTGTACTTACACGAATTTAGCCTGCGTAAAACATGTTTTGTTTATATATGTTATACATAATAAAAAATAGATAACAATTTTTTTATCATGTTTATATCAAAATTCAAATTCAAAATTTTTAAGATTAAGTTTTACTCGTTATCCTACTCGACAGATTGTTTTGTTTTTGTACCACTCAAAATTTCCAATTCTTTAATGGTTATAAATAAAGAGGGTTAAACGCTGATTTAGGACTAATTTGAATGGGTATTGAAATTGAAAATGAAATACTTGAAGATAAATTTTTTTAATAAAATAATAAAAAATTAGAATTAAAGGTAAATAGATAATTTTACCTTTTTTTTTATTTTTTTTATAAAACACAAGTATTTTTATCGGTTTTAACGGTCTGAGTCTAATCCTGTTCGAGATTTAGTCACAGTTAAGGCTTTTCACCCTTTTTCAAAAATGTGTTTAGTAAGAGTCGAACCCGAAAACTCTTTCCACAAACTCAATCTGTATTACCAACTGAATCACAACTCATGATTCTCTCTCTCCTTACTAGTCTTTTTCTAAAATAAGCCACCGATCGTACCGTACATTGACACTGATCGGTATCCCAAACTAAGTCTTAGACTCATCTATACAAAAAATATAAAAAGAATCTTCTTGTGAGAATATGTTGACACCTGTGCAATACGGTTTTTTTTGGTCTGTTAATTGTGGCTTAAGCTTTCGTTTATGTGGATGCGTGCTTTGGGCAGCTTCTTGGCTTTGGTTTTGATTGGAGATCTGGTGGTGAAAGTTGCTCACTGACTTTGTCTGATTGGGTTCCTTACGGTGATTGTTTTTGGTTTTGAAGATATGGCCTTTTGTGAGGGACTTTTAAAGTAAGTTTATAAATTTTTATTTTATTTTAATGTTAATAAATTATAACTCTTGAATTACTAATATTAATGTATTTAATCTAAAGATAATTATTACATACACTGACAGTAAAATTTTTTTACTCCACAAACAGCGTTAAGATCGTGACACATGTTCTATTTTATTTATTTTAATATTTTTATAAGGCACATGTCATGATCTTAACGTTGCTTGTAGAGTAAAAAAACTTTACTGTCAATCTATGTAATAATTATCCTTAATCTAAACTATGACTAATTATATAAAAAGAATCCCCTTGTGAGGATATGTTGACACCTTCGCATTACTTTTTTTTATGAGTTGGTTTAATAAATGTTATTTTGGTGTGTTTTTTTTATAATTTTTATATTATTTTGGTTTGATAAAAACTATGACACTGCATGGGTTAAACTTAAAATACTGATAAGTATAAAAATTATCCATTTAATGAGTGAGTAGTTTCACATGACACTTTATTATATTATGTTTAGAGAAAAAAAATTAATTTAAAATTAGTTTTAATTTTTTTCTTAAAATTAAAATATTAAAAATAAATTTAGTCATAAGATAATTTTTAGTTTTATATGTGATATTTTTAATTCAAATTAAAATTTTTATTTTTAATTTTAAAATATTAAAAATACAAAAAAAAAATTACGAACTTGCTGTGACGAAAACAAAGAGACAAAAGATAATGAAAAGTTAAAACAAAAAAATTGAAAAGAATTAAATTAAATATTCACAATTTTTTTCTTTTATAAATATTATTATTGTTTTCCCAAAGTTAAAATAAAAAAAGAAAGAAGCGAAACATATGAATAGTGGAAAGAAAAAAAATTAAAATTCAAAGAATTATTTTTAAGAACTAAACCAAATATTCAAAGATATGTATTAAAATTTTTTAAAAATTCAAATCAAATACCCAAAAAATTAAGTTTGCAAAAATAATAAAACAAAAATTCAAATACCAAATATCCAAAAAAATTCAAATCAAATGATAATTCCTTTTTTATTTTTATTATTCACGAAATTTAAAAATTACAAAAATTATAAAAATGTAATAAATATTACAAATAATATAAAAATTAAAAAAAATGATAAAATTATAGTATAAACAAAAAAAATTTCAAATATCATTTTTTAAAACTTAAAATCAATAAACACAAAAATATATATAAAATAATTCTACAAATCAAAAATTTTTAAAAAAATTCTTTAAATATGAAAATCAAATGCTATAAAAGAGGAAATAAAGTAATAAATAAATTATTTCAATATTACACATTAGAGATTAAAACAAATAAAAAGGAAAAGTAGTGGTAGAGGTTAGCCTAATGTAAATTTATATTGAGACTAACAAATTAAGGTTAAACTGAATAAAAATTTAAATATTTTATAAGCTTTTTTTTGTTTTGGTCTATTTAATTTTTTAATTTTGTGTTAAAATTTTATTTTATTTTTAAAAAATTATAACAATAAAAAATAATTAAGATGATTAAATGATAAATTAAATGTTTTATTTTCATTTAATAAATTAATGTTTTTAAAACAATTATCTTGATTTATTATTATTTTTAATATATAATTTTTTTTTTCTAAGAAATGAAAAGCCCCATGCGAAGCAGAGGTACCATCCTAGTTTCATATAACTTCAAGACCATATGTACATGAAATGTCTTCAATTATTTACTAAATTTTAGTAACGCTAGGTATATGGATGTTTTTTTGTACTTTAAAATAAGTCTAGAATTTAAGACATTTAATATTACAACTTTTTTACAACGGAAAAAATCATAAAAATTCATTTGAAATATGCAAAAAAAAAAAAAAGAAATAAAAGTTTGAAACTTAATCAGCAACAACTTGGACAGATGTGGATTAGCTTTTGTGAAGATATGCATCAAAACAAATATTTCAGGGAGGGTTCACCTTGTGTATGGTAACAACGGTGCCTGTCAGAAAAGAAACAGGGAAAAAATTGGCGGGTCGTAAGGATAACAAACCCTAACAGAGTTTCTGGCTCTGCACCAGATGTTATTTCAGAAAACTGTATAATGCTATAGTTTTCATGTTTTTTGATCTTGGGCAAGCTTCAAACTGTGGTGTTGGACTTGATTGGCTCAGGTTGAATGGCCTTTTGCACCAGCTCGGTTTGCTCCTTCACATGGAACTGATAGAAACCAGTAGCAGTGGCAGCAGACGGAGCACGACCGACATATCTGATATCCTCAAAGGTTCCTCTACCCAGAGCATTCATTGAGGTGGCAAGACGAGGTGCGATGTAAGTGAATGCACCCATGTTCATTGGTTCTTCTTGGCACCAAACAATCTCCGAATCTGAAGTAACCCCGAAAAATAAATATCAGAAATCATGACTCAAAATTGAAAAAAAAAAGTACGAATTAAAGCCTCAAAATACATGAAAATTACTAGACCTAACAGTACATAACCCCATAGTTCTAAGAAACCTACGGAAATTTATTCAGCAGGAAGCTTTTGATTAGCAACTATACCCTAGTGAAATTTCAAAATGTTATTGTGTCTTTAGTTTCAATCTCTATGTTTGGAGCACATACTTGGATATCGCTTAAGCTCTCGCTGGATGAGGTCATAAGGGAATGGGCAAAGCTGCTCCACACGACATATAGCAACGTCAGTGGCATCGGTCTTCTTTCGCTGGTCATCGAGCTCATAGTAAACCTGAAAGCAGATAGAATATTGATTGTTGTATCAAAACCAATACAGATATTAAACCTGCAGAGAAGATTCAGCACATATTTTCCTTGGTAGGAAGCCCAACAAGATGACACAATTTATGAACTCTTAAGCTTTACTTGGTAAGAAGAATGGAAAGAAGTGAAGATAGAAAATTTGATAATTTAATGGTTAAGTTTTATAACCACCTTCCTATTTTATAGCTTAATCATTAGATTAGTAAATTTTTCATCCTCATCCCTTTCTATCTTTCCTACCAAGCAAAGCCTTAATGATGCAAGAGGAAAATAAGCAGAAAGCAAGGGCATAGCACACCTTTCCAGAACAAAGTACCAAGCGTCTGATACCCTCCTCAAGGTCAGAGTGCATATTCTGATCCTTAATGAGGCGCTTAAATCTGGTTCCTTGCTTATCAAAACCAGGGTGGCCTCGAACATCATCAAATTCAGAAAGATTTGATTTACAGTCCTTGTGACGAAGCAAGTTTTTGGGGGACATCACTATAAGAGGCTTACGGAATTCCCTGTGTATCTGAGAGAGGATAAAGAAACTATAAACAAAGAAATTCGCAAGACTAACCTCAAAGCTGAAACATCATTAGCAACCATTAGTTGCACTCACCTGACGCCGCAGAACATGGAAGTAATTAGCTGGCGTTGTAACATTAACCACCTGCCAGTTGCACTCCTGAATTTGCTTCCGAAGAGTTGAATCCATCTCAGGTATCACAAAAGGCTTGTCATCACTCATCTGCCGAAATTTATAAAGATTGTGTAATCAAGTCCATTTTTTCCGTTTGATGTATATAAAGACATGCTAGAGAGCAATGCATGAATGTCAATACAGGAAGTAGGATGATGAAGTACAATCAAGATGTAGAGAACAATGCATGTTGTTTCATGGGGAATACCTGAAGATAACGCTCCAGTCGGGCACTTGAATGCTCAGGACCTTGTCCATCATAACCATGAGGAAGCAGCACCACCAGACCAGTTTGACGCAGCCACTTTGACTCGCCGCTACTTAGAAACTGATCGAAGATCACTTGAGCACCATTAGCAAAGTCACCAAACTGAGCTTCCCACATAACCAAGGAATTTGGATTTTCCATAGAGTAACCCAATTCGAATCCGAGCACACCAAACTCAGAAAGAGAACTGCACTCAAAGGCCACATGTTGCTCAGAAAAGAATCCAAAATTAGCAAAAAGAACAAAAGGACAAATGCTACACAATTCCCAGGAAGGGACATACAACTTTGAACCAGGAACAAGAGTATTGTCACCTAAAGCAGAAAAGTAAAAATTTGCAAGTGAAAGCTATAATGTGAAACTGTACAAGTCATTGCATGCAGTGAACCACATGAAAGCACATTCCATGTATGAGGTGCAGTCAAGTGGAGCAATGTTCAATAAGTTATACCATGGAGCAGAAGCAGAACAAAATTAATATTAATTTGCAATTTTTACTTAGATGACAAGAATTCTTAGGCAAACGCATATAAGTAGATTCCAAATTAACCTCAATATTAAGAGTGGTACAAATAATAGATCCTTTTTCTTTTTTCTGTTACCCTTTTCTTCTTCTTCTTCTTGTTCTTCTTCTTCCTCTTTTTTTTTTTTGGTCAAGACCACCCGGTATCCCCACACCATTTTTGGTATAGGACTAATCCGGATTCGAGCCGGGCAGGACTCACAAAGCGGCAAAACTCTCCCTCAAGAGTTTTAACACAGCTGCATAACCAGGGCTCGAACTCAAGACCTCTGGTTAAGCTAGAACAGCCCCCTGCCAGCTGATCTACGTGCTCTTGGATTTTTATTTTTTTTTGGTTGCACAGACAGGTCCTTTTTTCCTTTTTCTGTTTCTCTTCTTTTTTTTTTCTTTTGCTTAGATAAGTATAATGGAGATGGCTTCTGTAACATCTAAGGATTTCCGACTCAAACATATAACCACAAATCCTCAGCTTGGTTATAGGAGAAAACATATTAAATTGGACTGAAAAATTAGCTATTACACAAAGCTCAAACATGAAAAAGTTACCTATTGCTGACAGTAAACATCTCCTCATTTTGGTTGATGATGACATGGTCCAGAGGGCAGTATTTTTCCCCTGTTTCCTGATCATGAATCACTGAATGCCGATGAGTGAATGTACCCCTTTCAACATCCTGACCACTCAACCTAACATGGTTACCTTCCACCACCAAGGTAGCAAATGCAAGTGCTTCACCCATAGCCCAGTCAAGACCTTCCCCCGTCTCAATCATCTGTGCACGTTGTTCATAAACCTTCTTTACTGCTCTATGAGCCTTAAAACTATCTGGAAGGGTTGTGATTGCTTTGCCAACATTCTTCAATATCTCAGGTTTAACCCTGCACAACATGAAAGGTTCATCGGTGTGTATAGATCAAAGCTACCCAAAATGAAAGTTGAAATTGACAAAGAAGCAAACAAACCCAGTGTTTCGGACACGTGAAAGTTGTTCGGGTGACTTGAATCCCGTCCAATAAGCAGAAAGCCAATCCCTTCTTTTGATAGCATAATCTTTGCTAGCCAAAAATTCTTCATCAAGAATGGAACTGACCTTCTGACTTATATTATCAATGTCTTCCTCTGTCACCTGCCCAGACTCTAACAATTTGCTTTGGTAGATCTGAAGAGCTGAGGGATGATTTCGAATGATCTGTTAGAACCAAAAATAATCTAAATATGTGAAGTTTGCTTAATTTCTTAGGAGCATATAGAACCACAAAATATAACAGCATGAACAACAATGACATGTGTAAAGGCAAAATACATAACCAAATAGATAAGTACACCGGCAGACCTTATACATCGTTGGCTGTGTGAAGGATGGTTCATCGATCTCGTTATGCCCAAATCTACGATAACAGACCAAATCAACCACCACGTCTGAATGGAAGGTTTGGCGCCACTCTGCTGCAAGCTCACACGCGTGGACAACTGCCTCAACATCATCTCCATTTACATGGAAAATGGGAGCATTCAAGGCTTTGGCAGCATCAGTACAATACTGTGAAGATCTGCCGGCACTTGGATCCGTTGTAAATGCCACTTGGTTGTTGACAACAATATGTATAGTCCCACCCGTTGTGTAGTTTGGAAGTGCACTAAGATGAAGAGTTTCATAGACTACACCCTGTCCAGCAAAGCTGCCATCTCCATGAATTAATACAGCCATGTTCTTGGTCCTATCCACATCATTGGAGTAATACTGCTTAGCTCTAGTTTTTCCAACAACAACTGGGTCCACAGCTTCCAAGTGACTGGGGTTTGCAACTAAAGACAAATGGATTCTCTTTCCACCTCTTGTTGGTCGATCATAAGAAGTTCCCAAGTGATATTTGACATCCCCAGTTCCTGTGTAAAGCCCGACTTCGTCCACAGGCTTTGTACCACCGCTGAACTCACTAAATATTTGACGAAGTGGCTTTCTGACAACATTACCTAGCACATTCAATCTTCCTCTATGAGGCATTCCAATAACTATGCTTTCAACCCCAAGATCCGCAGCCCTATCAAACATCTCTTTCATTCCAGGAATTAGAGTCTCGCCACCTTCTAGCCCAAACCTCTTAGCTGTTGTCCACTTAGTGGCCAAGAAATTTTCAAATCGCGTACTCCATATAAGCCTATCAAGAATGACTTCACGCCGCTGGCGGTTGTACTGCATCAGTGTGGGGGTTTCAATCTTCTCTCTTAACCAGTTACACTTCTCACGGTCAGCAATGTGCATGTACTCAAACCCAATGCTTCCGCAATAAGCCTGTTCAAGCCGAGTTAGAATCGACCTAAGTGTTTGCACTGGTCGGTTTTCTGATAAAAATCCAGACATCCTCCACACACCTAAAAAGAATTCTCTGTCAAGATCAGCTTCAGTAAAACCATAAAGAGCTGGATCCAAATCATCAGGGATTTCTCTTTCCTCTAAACCCAAGGGATCCAACTTTGATTTCATGTGGCCATTAACCTGATAAGCCCTCACAAGCAATAACAGTCGCATACTCTCCTGAATGGTCTGGCCTGAAATTCCAGGGGATGTGGCAGCCTGACCCACAAAATTCCTGAAGAAATTGTCCCATGATTCATCAACACTATCTGGGTCAGCTTCCCAGGCCCTCTGAAGCTCCTCTAAGTACACACTACTGGTTCCATCTAAGAAGCTATCAGTTAGCTTAGAAAGCGGCACAGGGCGAGGAACAGGTGCAGACTGTGCCTTAGATTTAAAGACAGTGGTATGAAAATAACGACTCTGTGAAGGAACAATGCGCGATCTTGCAGCATATGATCCACCCTGAGACAAAGTCCTCCTAATAGCAAGTTTTGCCACACTTGACCCAACTCTAAGCCACCCCATATCTATCAATCAACAATATTTAAGTGCCACCAATTCTCAATGAGTGTACTGTACCTCCACACTCAGAACTCTATCAAACAACCATCCACCCTTATTTTACCTATTATAAACCCATTTAACAAAATTTCAAATTAATAACAGGATACATATATGAAAATCAGACAACATTACTAGCTCAAATGCAGGAAAATGCATAAAATTGTCCAATTTATGCATCTAATTTCACCAGATAATTTTGATAGTCCAAATGCACGATTACACATAAAAAGTTCCACTTTTTGACCAAATAAAATTAGTCTAGAACAAGATTATGAATAGAAATGAAGAATACTAATGCGCGAGTGCTAATAAGTAATAACTGAATAAAACAATAACGAAATTTGATTGTCTTAACTTTAACAAGAAAACTAAAAAGTCAACCAACGCACAAAATTTTCAAGAAAATTCAAAACTTCATGTACAGCTCATAAGAATAGAATTTATATCCGAAAACATATTCGATGTAAATTTTCGGCGTTTCAATTAGTTCAAACAGATCAAACCAATTGAAATTTTAACAAAATATTTTTTTAAAAAATCAAGCTTTTGACTGATTACAGCATATTATTCATCCAGACAGAAACTAACAAAAAATTATAAAAAAGAAAACTACAAATGCAAGAAAAACGAATAATAATAATAATAAAAGGAGCAGATTTACCAGTGAAACTCAAGAGATAATCAGTGTTTAGAGTTTTTGACCAAAAAAAATCAGTGTTTGGAGAAAATTAAAGATTAAGGACTGTTTGGAGAGGATCAAAAATAAAGGAAGTAACCTGGAAAATGGGAGAGAAAATTAAAACCCTAAGCCGAAGGTGACGGTGACTGTTAGCTTAAGACTTGTTAAGACCAGCATCTTGGTCTCAGTTGTCCATTTTATTCTTTCCTTTTTTTTCTCTTATATTCTTCTGCCTAATTTTCACTTTCTCCTTTTATTTTTACTCTTTTTATTCGGTTTGGACGGTGCCCAGTTTTGAAAATCTTTAAATAAAAATGTTGAAGAAGCATATTTTAAAAAATAATTTCATATATTTAATATTTATTTATCATAAAAATTATTAAAAAAATAAATCCATTTTTATAAAATTTAAGAGTCTTTTTTTTTCATTTTAGTGGTAAAGTAATTTACTAGAAAAATCATAAACTTTAGGGTTAGATTTTTGAAATAATATTTTCTTTGTTATGCTTTCTCTCATTGCTTAAATTTCATTTAAACAAAAAGGTTTTGAAAAAATCTAAATCTACAATTATGTCCAATTTTTGCATTAATTCTTATTGCTAAGTCAACAAGAAAATCATATTTAATAAAACATTATTAATTTATAAATTTAACAAAAAAAACAAATTTAAATTCTTGATTATTTTGAATAAAAAATTTCTTATATTTAGGGTTTAAAAGCTTAAACCCTATATTTTAAATCATCCCACAGCAAAATTAAAAGCATAAATAATATACATATATATATTAGCTTTGGGTAAAGTCGTGTGGCTACATAAACCACCTTTCTTTGTCTGAATCAGACACAAAAATTTTGATGGTCGCGACATACGCATAAACATCCAGAAAGGCAGGCCACTCAAAGTGACGTGACTGCGTTTGACTTTTAATTTTTTTTTTAATTTTTTTTTAAGAAAAAATGTCAACGGCGTTAATTTTAAACATAATGGTTAATGAATATTAGAATGAGAAAAGAAGGAAACTTCTATTTCTACAATTTTAAATATGAAGCACAAGATTAGCTCATCATTGTTAAATTTCACATTTATTTAATTTATATTGCAATAAAAAAATAATTCAATTGAGAAAAGTTTTTTTGGGTTTTCAAATTTCCATTTTCGAAAGAAAAAAAAAACACCAACATCAAATTCGTGTTTGAAAAAGTACTAGACATATATATATAACCAACAATTGGTTGGCGTGGGTGGCAAGCGGCCCTCGTCCCTTAAGCAAGACCAGGATTCGAATTCTGATTTGTGTATGGAGTGTCAGTGTTGAGAGGGGAACAAGCCTAACCACGCTTTGCTTCTCTTGACTCCGGAATAGGCACCGAATGTGGATATCGGGGGGTTTCGATCAAATATATATATATATTTATGCATAATATGACTACATTTTATTTTTAAAAAAATAAACTAAATATAATTCGAAAATCAAACTTCTTTGTTTATGTGAATCGGACAAAAATATTTTTAAAAAATGAACACAATAAACAAACATAGATGCAGCCAAACAATTCACAACTCATTCAAACATGGCATGTCGCTGCAACCATCGTCATTGCTGATGCATTTGTGCACATGGCTTCCCATGCTTACACGCCCTACCATTCAAACATGGTATGCAAAGACTTAAAAGCCTTAATATTCCTTCGAAATGGGGATTTTTCAGGCAACTGTCATAAATCATAATCATAATCATACTCATAAGGGGGATTTATGAATTATGTCATAAATCATAAACAGGTAGGCAAAAAAAAGATTTGTCAGTTGCCAACAATCTTTGATCTAGTAAGTAAGAATAAATTGTGACATCTTATAAATTTTGAATTTAAATCCAAACATTTTATTTGTAATTATTTAATATTTCTCTCGTAATCAAAAAAAATTTATCAATGGTCATAAATCATAATCATGGACAGTGAATTGTGGCTTTGACCGAAATTTGCTAGGCCACCAGGGTGGTGAAAGACAGGCAAGGCCATATATACAGGCAATTTTTCTTCTAGAAATTCTTAGATTGTCTAGTAAGAAAAATGAAAAAAAATAAAAAAAATATTAATTTAATAATTATTTATCTTGTAAATTAGTCATATATATTATATTAAAAGGTACATGCTTACATATCAAATATTACTGATGTGGCTTATGTGAATAATCTTTTTTTTTGTTACAAGGAAAACATTAAATATCTATGTGAATAATCTACATTGTTGATAAGTTATGTAATAATTACCGAATATATCTAATAGAGTTGACTCAATTTATTGTAACATCTGCATTTGTATTATTGATAAAATTACAATAAACTTTATTGCTTTGAAGTAAAGGTGAAATTCATAATTAGTCTGTCAATTAAATATTAAAAATATATTGAGAATATTTTATCTCTAATTAATATTTATAGTATGTATTTACTGTCAATTAAATATTAAAAATATCTTAACTCCAATTAAAGCCCATATTGGAAACACAAACGATTTGACCTTTATATTTTCCTATTATGCTGTAAGTAATTGTGTTTATTGTGTTGTATAATTAATATGCTATAATATACCAATTTGCAATGTATATCGCTGCAACAATTAATTACACTATATACATGCTATATATATACAAGTTAAAATATTTTTTATTAAAAATATTCTTATTGCATGCAGACTATATACATACGAATGAAAATATTTTTATTAAAAATATTCTTACTGCATAAATCTGAAATTCAAAAATTACACTACCAATTAATATTTACTACCAATTAATCATTTATGAGTTAAAATACATGTCACAAATTATATAATCAAAGTTAATGTGGAAAATTGTGTAAACTACAGGTGTTCTAATCCGTTTTAACGATCTGAGACTAATCCTGCTCGAGGCTTACTCACAGTTAAAGCTCCTTATCCCTCTCCAAAAGAAAATTGAAAATAGATAATCAAAGTTCCCAAAATTATGTTTAATTATATTTTTGGTCTAAGACCTTCCGATATCTGGAAGCCACTTTGGGTTCCGACAATCCGGAATCGAGCTATTGTGGAACCCGATACGGGAGGAGATTTTTCAATGCTGTTTTTTTTATTCACAAGATTTGAACTCGAAACTTTACTTAAAGGACATTGAGCTCATTAAACTCAGCCCAACATTTATTTGTATTATATAATCAAACATAAATAATAGAAAATCCTCCATTTCAGATTCAATCTCTGTCTTTCCTTTTGAAAACACTTACTCTGAAAAACTCTACTCTTAATAATAAAACCTTGCCTCTTTTTTTGTATCAATTTAGTTTAGACTAATTTGCTGGATTTTTACTGTTATTATTGACGAAATAATGTGTATATTCCTATAATCCCAAAATTATAAACACATTTAATACCATTAATAAATATACTAAAACCCTGAAACCATGTTATACTAATCATTTATCAATTTTAAAATTTACCACTCTTCATTCTTATTTCACCAAACAATACAACAATACAAAAAAAAATTCAGTAGACGTAAAAGCAGTGCACTTTTTTCATTCAACAAAGAACGAAGCATTACAAAAAGTATAACTGCAAGTATCAACACAAAGCACTCAAGTTTTATTCATCTTCTTAAACTACAAACTAACAGTAGTAATTTTCTTTTATGTAAATAATTAATAATTTAATTTGTAGATACAAAAATGCATCTCAAAAATACAAAAATAATTAATAATATTTTTTTTATATTTGAATGAAGTTTTTAGTTTTATATATTATTAATCAATTATTGTTTATCATAGGTTAAAAAAAATTATAATATTTTATATTTTAATTATTTTAGTTTTATTTTGAATATATAAATTATTATGTTTTAAGTTGAATTTTTGTATCTTCAAATATATTTAAATAAAAAATCCGTGCATCGTATGGATCATAGGCTAATTTGATTAGTAAGTTTTTCTTTTTGAAGAATAATTTTTTCTTTCTTAATCCTTTCTTTTTTCTACCGAACAAAACCTTAATTTATGGCACCAACCAGGCTTTTCAAACTCAAGACGACTACGTACCATTCTTCCTAGTGACCATATCAATAATTACCTAAGGATGATTATTTTCTCTCAAAAATAGTTATCAGCTCCGTATGATTTTCTGTTCTGAGGTGGTTCATTAGCTATAAATTTATGTTGTTTCAATTTTTATTTTTTAAAATATTTATGTACGAAGATAAAAAAAAATTTATTTATATCGCGAATTCGAATCCAATATTTACCCGGACTTCGAGTAACATAGCTATTGATGAATTACTGATGAACATCATAATTTCTGAAGAATATATTGAAATACATTGTCCATAAATCAAAAGCTGATGCAAGTTTTTGTCACTCATTTTTTTGGAGAATCAAATTCATAGTTACATTTCATTTCTTTTTATTTACAATCAATCTTGAACCAAATCTCATGCTCCCCAATAATCAAACCCCAGGCCACCCATTTGGGTGCCCAAAAAAGCAAAGAAAAAGACATAAGTTTGCTGATGGGTTTATTAAACTTAACTTTTAGCTGAAATGTATGAAGGAATCCTCTAGTTTGATGCAAACAGCTCACTTCCTAGAGTAATTGTAGCAGTGCCTTCACCCATCACTGTTGTTCTTGCCATCTCTTTCTCATGAATCAGCTCAAGCTCTAGCACAACTTTGTCCATTTTTGGCCTGCGTTTTGCTGGAAATGCCATGCATTGTAATGTCAGCCTGATCAGATCCCTGATTCCTTCCATGGTGAAGCTTCCAACTAGCCTATGGTCCACAAATTTGTTTGAACTCAGTCCTGATCGTACCTTCAAGTAGTTTGCAGACAAAACAAACAGACTTCAATTATTATTTGTCACTGTCTTAGATTTTTGCATGCGTCTGAAATGATAAGTGCATGCAATATGGGGAGTAAGAAGATCAATGTTTCCATTTCATGAGCCAAAGATTAAGATTTTCAATGTAACTTAACGGAGAAAAGACATCATAAATGAAATCCAACAAGTATATAACCTAAAATTAATGGGCAAAATATAAAAAAATTTAACTTGAATATATATAAGACAATAAAGAACAAAATATTTAATAGATATGAAATAACACTATTTTTTTAAAAGGCTTTCATCGCATGTAGACGAAGATATAAAAACCTACTACATGACAATCTTAGTAAAGATAGCATACAAGAATCACAGAATAAAACAGAACTTGAATTCTGATACTATGTTAAACATCAAATTTAAATCAATCGATATTAAGTGGAGAGACTTAACTTAAATATAAAATCACAAGAAACATAATTTATCAAATATAAAATAACACTTTAAGAGAGGTGATAGTTTAACAACTAGTCAAATGCTCAGATTTGTTTTAGTTTCTAGTTCCAAAGGCCAACTTTCTTCATAATAATCTGTGTATGCAACTCCAGGATGAGTGAAAATTTTCCAGGAAACCATAAACATTGAGAAGTATATACCCATTGTATTAAACTTTCGTTGGATCCCAATGAATCTATGTGCACAGCCTCCTGTCCAGTTATGAGCTCCAAAAGAAATACCCCGAAGCTGTAAACATCACTCATTTCAGTGAAGATCCCTGACGCTTCTGCCCTGATCACATTGATTAAAACGGTAAACTGAAGGTAAGGCCTATTTTTATATGCTAAAAGAAAACTTAAAGCTGTATAGAAGAAATCAATTTATACTCTGGATCTTGAAAAACACTGACAGTAGACGTGCGAGATGGACCTGCTTCCTCCATCCTTTGTAGTGGTTTGAAAACCCCAGCATCGGCAACCTTAGCTATGAAGTCCTCATCGACCAAAACATTGGCTGTTTTGAAATTCCTGTGCACTAATGGAGGTTTCAGGCCATGCAAATGACATAAACCTGCACAGGATGAAAACAATTTCCCTTTATTTTGAAACATTCTTGAATTAGTCTAGCATTTCCTCACCATACAGTGATTCCTTTGGATTCACCTTTGGCTGCCCCCAGAGCTATGGATAGTCTTTGCTTGAACTCTAATCTAGTTGATGACTCTATTCTGGAATCTGCCAAGAATGGATAGACATGATTCATTCATTTCATTGATGATCATGAAAAACTACTGTTGTTGATGAGCCATACCATATAGGTGATTGCACATGCTGCCATTTGGTAAATATTCATAGACCAACATTTGTGATCCATTTTCTTGACAGTAGCCTAAAAGATAAACTAAATTTCGGTGTCGAATTTCTGACAGATAAATTACCTGTTTTACATACATAGATGTTAACTTTCTGTCTGAATTCTACAAGTTTAAAGCTGTTTGAAAGAACAAAATTATAAAGCTTGACAATTCCTGGGACTTCGTTATACCTCTGCAACAAACTCCTGGCGAGGAGCTGCTTGGCGTCTTTTAATGGCTACTATAGTGTCACGAAGCAAACCTTTGTACACAGAACCAAAACTCCCATGTCCAATGAGATTACTTTCATTGAATTGCTTGGTGGCTTGCTCCAACTCTTCAATGGTGAACCTTCTGCCCTGAGTTCCAAATAGAGAAAATCCAGCTGCAGAATGTGGTACAGCTCCTCTATTCCACTCCGCTGCTATGTTGGATCAGAAATGTATGTAGTGATTGAAGAAGTGAAGCATGAAATGATTTGCCAGAAAGATTTTTTTTCTCCAAGTTTAAACCTTACCTCGAGCAGAAGGATCTGAGGAACCTGTGTCCGAATTCCTATTTGAAAGGTTCTTATTCTGTGATTTGCAGAACCAAATGAATCCAACTACCATAGCCAGAAATGCAAGTGCTCCCATGGCACCTCCTACTATAGTTACAGTCTTCGACATATTCTTTGTTGAACATTGAACCTGCAATGCTAATTAACAAGAGAATTTTCAGTTCAAGTATATGACAAAAAAGATAATAACCCTTGTTCTAGAAATGGAGGACTAGATTCCAGAATCAAGAACTCAACATTTAAGTACCTGCAGCCACAGGAACCAGAGATCAACTTCTCCTTATAACTGATCTTTGCTCTACTAAACTTTGTTTTTGACAATTGCTCCAGTTGTTCCACTCTTACTCTTGGTGCCAACAAAGCATTCAAGAAAGCTAGCTGGATAATCTTTAGTATCTACATACGAAACTGATGTTTGATTAGTTGGATTCAGTGCTGCCTCGTCAAGCAACCCTTTTTCTTTTTGAAATCAATCCACTTTGCTGTGCAATAATTTTCAGCAACTCATCGAAGCAGTTCCAGAGACGCTTGATTGATGAAGAACATGCTGTCCTTGCAAACAAACCTTTTTTCTTTTCATGTGCTTTTGAAGGGGTGGGAGAAGATATTAACAAGAAGGTAACTCAAAGAAGAAGTTATTACCCAATGAGTACATAAATTTTGGTATTGATTCGCTAAAACCTCACAGTCTGTCTCCATTCTTCAGACTTAAACTAGTACCAAGGACAGAAGGAAAAGCACGTGATGAAGACAAAGGGCTTCCGTCAAGCAAAGAGCTGGTAAATCTAAGCAAACCAATATTTAACATCTTTGAACCTACAATAACAACGTAAATTTAATAAGCATTAATGCCCATGTGGCATGCTGTTACAAGCTGTAAATTTTTTTTATTTTATGATCATGTGGATTTGTACAGCTATGAAAGTGACTTTAAGATGGCAGGCTTTGGAAGACATAATTATTGAATGGGATCAAAGGAAAATGTAGCCATCAGCATATCAAAATCAATGACCCTTCTCCTGAATTTACTCCAACTTTCTTTTGCATCTTTTTGTTATCTGATCTGGAAAGAAAAGAGGGCATATTTGGTGTGGTCGACAGAGGGGGGACTCATTGGTAAGGTGGGGTCTTTGACAGCTTGGTGCGCCAACAAGACACTATCATAGCAAGTTAAAATTGCTCTAAATTTTCCCATGGTTGAAGTTTTTGTTTGTTTTTATTTCTCCAAAATGAAGATGTTGCTGCTTTGCTTGAAATGAAATTAGAATATACACCCACTCTCTTTATTGCTTGCCCTAGATAGTATATGGTTGAGCTGTTAACAAATTATGATGAAGGCTTAATAGTCAAATAACCCCTCAACCTTTAGCCTAAAATAGAATTCAGCCTTTAACGTTTTATCGCATGACGTTCAGTCCATAAACTTTTATTTCGATGGAAATAAATCCTCAACCTTCTACAATTATGCAATTAAGTCCAAATCTGTTAAATGACATTAACTGCCGTTAGTATTACACATGTGGCATGTCATGTGACAGCCAACTAAGCTATTCACGTCAGCTTTGATGTTAGATATACTAACGGCAGTTAGTGTCATTTAACAGATTTGAACTTAATTGCATAATTTTAGAAGGTTAAGAGTTTATTTCTACCGACATAAAAGTTTATGTACTGAACGTCATGTGATAAAACGTTAAGGACTGAATTTCATTTTGAATTAAAGGTTGAAGGTTTATTTAACTATTAAACCTTGTGGTGAATGCTAATAAGCTCTGGGATCTCTCTGTTTCTTTTACTTAATTATTTATGTTTTATCATGTATATATGGTATCAGAGTCAAAAAGGATTGGTGGAAATGCAACTTCTCTGGCTATGGTCCGAAAAGCTGAAGTACAAGAAGAAACTAATGTTAGAGACAAGTTTTGTTTGGATTCTTGAGAGAGATGGGTTTCTCGAAAACAGGATGTTGTTTTGAATCTTCTTTCCCAAGGCTTATTGCAGCCATTAGCAAGAAAGGTTTCTTGTCCCCGAATTTCTACCGCAGAAAAAAACACTGTTTTCTTTAGTTTTCTTCACTGACTAAACCCAATGGACAAAAAACTATTCCAATTCCTTGGCATTTGGTATATTTCTTGGTCAATGATCATCCCAATGAATATTAATTTTCACACAACCGTTGTATCCGTGCTTGGACTGCATTTGCATGTGCAGCTCGGCATAAAGGGACCAATTATTTTTCTTGTTCCATGGCTGCATGTGGGATTTCATTGAGTCAAAGCACTCCAGATTTTCTAATGCTAGTATAATTTTCATGTCTGAAAAGATCAAGGGAAAAAAAATGAAGATCTTGTCCTTTTTCGGGTCCATATCAGACAACATCAAATTAATTCAAAAACCATGCAGAAATTCAACATCTGAATTAAATTTTAGCTGTCATTTTGGGTTTCCAATGCTGTTTATGTACAAATTGATCAAATAAAGACAAAAAAAAAAATAACCCCTCATCATGTTTAGTTTAAACAACTGTTTTTCAGCAATGATTGCTTTCAGTTCCTCTAGAATTGACCATGCAAATTACATTTTGCTTCCACCATCAGTGACTCCATTATTTGTCTCCCTTTGTCAAAAGGTCTGGTTTTCCAAAACAGTAAGTAAATTTTGAAAATCAAATTCTGCATGTTACTCGGTCGAATCCCTCCGCTTGTTTCGCCGTAAATTTAGGCCCAGAATGTTTTCCAAATGTTTGTTTAACCTGATTTAGATTGGTTTCATTATTGTTTGGGATAATATTATAATTTCTAAGAATCTAAGGTAAAGGGAAAACCATGCAAAGCTGAGGTAAAAAAGTGAAATATTATTAAATGTGTAGTTGGATTAAGGAAACAAATAAAAAAATTGAATCCTTTGGGCTAAGTCTTTGCCTTTATATCCTTCGCTTTGTGCACGTATTTGTCCATTAATCTCAGCTTGAAAAGTATACTGGTCAGCATGAAAGGGACAAAGGGATAGGCAATCATGCTGGAAAAGTAATGTTCTTTAGTGAGCATTATATAGATGTATTACCTTAAACATGTGTTGGCATAAAAAATAGCTTTATTTTAAAGGATGCTGACACCATACCATACTTGGTAAAAGAAAAGAATATATATATATATAAATATATTGAAGTAAAATAAAAGTACTAAAAATATACAAATGAGGAGGGTTACGAGTTAGGATAGGTTAGGATAATCAGCTTTTAAAATCCATTTAATTCAATGAACAACATTCCAAATATCAAAATAAAAATTCTGATAATGATGATGACAACGATGATGATGATTTGAAAGTATTAGTAATTGAGCTCTCGTCACTAAAATTAAAGGTCCAACACTCGACCAATAGATTACTTCGATTATTGACTATAGATAATCTTTGAAGACTAAAACATTATTCATTGGAGAATAGACATTTACTTTGCTTCAATTCTCACACAAACACAGCATAATCTCCTTACAAGAATAACCACATATATTGAGAAAAAAAATATGTCAGAATCATGCTTGCTGACTCAAATTGCTGCATGTAATCAGATCCAAAGTGATTGCTTTCACTACTCCGCACCAGTGCACAGCTTGAAAAGCATCCTTTGCTTTAGCTTTGTTTCATCTTGGTTGCTGCATCATTCTCATTTGTCAACACTCAATGCGACAAGTTTTGCAGCCAATACCATTTCAAGAAATCAAAGAAGAAAATCCTTTTGTTAGGACTCAGGAGAAGACACTAGGCCATAGGCATGACCATCAAGGAATAAATGAAAGAAACATGCGAATGGGAAACCTGCTCACTGATAAACCTTTCAATGGCTAGGCCTAGGCAATGAAAGAGAAAGGGCCGGCAGTTCTGGCTGCACAAATCCCAGGCTCAAAGGTTGACAAAGGTCTTCCACTGTTCTTATGGCAGAATTTACTTGCATCCTTTAGGTTGACAAATGTTGAGGCTACATGTTTACAGCACATGAAAACAAAACCAGAAATTCTTTTCCCTTTATGTGAGGTTTGGAAAACTGCATGTTTACAGGAAATTGTCATTTTAACTAAACATTTTCCCATTGTTTTCCATTTTTATAGGTTACAAAAGAGACAGATTTAATCCACTTTACCATAATTGAACAATAGAAAAAGTTCTGAAAATCCTGCAAAAGTCTAAACCAAGCATAGGCTGTCTTTCGAAGAGATAACCTCCAATGCCATAAGACCCACCAGTGACCTTGACTCAAGGCACCGAACCCTTGGCCATGTGCTTGACCCCATCTTAATCTTGGGTTCAAGTTCTCCAAGCCCATGACTCAGAAACTGCCCAAATGGTGGAAAGTGAAAACTCGAGAGTTGGCTTGTGTGTAAAATCTTACATTCCAAACAACATGCATGAATTACAAAAGTGGATTAAGAACTCCTGGGGCTTCTTTTTTTTTTATCCCTTTCAAGATAAAACAAGTTTCAATCCAGATTATCTATCTACATCAAGAGAGATGTAAAACAAGGATCACTTGAGTTCAAGAAGATTAAAGAAACATGCTTATAAATTCCAGAAATTAAGTGAAAGAAAAGGAACTGCCTTTAACAAGCTAGGCCAGGTAGTTGGAAGAAAATAGCAGAGATTGATACATGAAACCACCATAATGTCGTCACAATTAGCTTTACAATTGAGTGACTGCCAAATGCTGAACCCTCCATCCTGAATCTGCACACTTCTTTTATTCCTTTTAGGATCCACAACAATTCGACTTTTGAGCAGCTTGACCACCACTTGCTGTAGCATCTTGCTGGTTAATTTTGAGTGTTGTGGGCTGTGTAACCACAAACAAAGACGAGGCTTCCATCATTTTGACCGTGAAGCAGTGGAAGGGTTTAGAAAATATAATATTCCCATTTGAGGTGCCATTGACATTGTTACTCAAGGTGAAAAAAGAAAAATAATAGTATTGTAGATGAGAGAATACCTCAGCCCTATTATCAGATTCGGCAAGCCTTTGCTTAATGTCCCGTGCAATTGAAAAGAAAACCTCTTCCACATTCAAATTTGTCTTTGCACTCTGCAGAATACATTATTTTCACTATTAGCCTAAAATAGTTAACAGCATACAAAAGAAAATATCCAGTCTGCAGCAAACTTTTAACTTACAGTTTCAAAGAACTTGATACCATACTCATCAGCAAGAGCTTGACCCTTGGAGGTTGGCACAGCCTGGAAAAGAGATGGTTTCCAATTGTTACCGAAGAAATGTGTCCTTGTGTGCATACGTGTAAGGAATAAGGAGACCAGCCTTTCAAGGCCAAGAATTATAGATTAACCCGCAACTCATATTTTTATCACCCATAATAAAGTGCGAGTGCATAGAGACTAGAAGAAGCAAAGTCAGTGATAAAATTCATGCAAGAAAGAAGGGGTTGCCTCCAGACTTAATGAACCCACAATCTAATCCACTAACATAAACAAGATAAGCAATCTCTATAATAATCCAAAGGGCAAAAATCTTACCCTTTTGCTCTCATCCATGTCAGCCTTGTTCCCAACAAGTATCTTGTTGACATTGTCAGAAGCATGTTGTTCAATATTGCGAATCCAGTTCCTAATGTCTGTACATGAACAGAAGGTGGCTCTATAAGGACTCAAAGAAATGTACGAGCCACTGCAAGAAACTACATTCCAACTGAGAGAGATTCTATGCCATTCACCCCCAACAAAAGCAGGGATGAGGATGATCAACTAAAACTAATTTCACTGCCTAACCCAGTGAAAGACACAAACATAGAAATGATGGAAATCATTCAACAACAAAAGCTTATCAATCCATCTAAATTGAAATTTCAAATGATGCCAAAATCAGAATTAAGGAAGTTGAGAAATTACTGTTGAAAGATGACTCATCAGTAACATCATAAACCAGCAAAATCCCCATGGCTCCACGATAGTAAGCTGCAGAAGCATGATCCATCAGAAAGGTTCTGTGGTAATAATTCAAAATGAAGAAGAAAACTCATCTCCAACGTGCTTAAACACACCTGTTGTAATAGTTCGGAATCGCTCTTGACCAGCTGTATCCCAGATTTGTAATTTGATCCTCTTACCATCAAGCTCAATGGTTCTTATCTTAAAATCAATGCTGTCAAGAAACTTAGAACAGTCAATAAGAGAAAATGTTCAACAAAGTTTTGAATTAAACTTCTAAATCTTAAGAGTATTAGATGAGTAGATGCCTCAGCCATTAATGGTTAATTAAGCAGACAAGTGAGTGGAGTGGAAGGGTTAAGAACCTAGCGATAAATAGTTCATTGAGCACCCTCTGGAAGATTATATACAATATTCATATTGAATACCAATTACCAATGGTTTGTCTAAGACAGATAAAAGAAAACTGAGATTACAGTACTGTAAACTCCAATCCATCCCTAAAATGGTGTGGTTTCTTTGGAACTGAAACCAAATGATGCAAATAATTCTCAATTCTACCCTGTTAGTCATCTTATTAAGCACCTCAAATGCTACACTGTAAGTCCTCTAAGCATTCACATTTCTCAAATGCAAACATTGCAACACAATTTTACCATATAATTTTCAAGAGTTGCCAGGTATACAAACCCAATAGTGGTTATGAAACTAGTAGTAAAGGAACCATCAGAAAAGCGTAAAAGCAGACAACTCTTCCCCACACCTGCATAAATTCAAATAAGGAAATCAGTCAGGAAAATCAAAGCCTGAGTACCTAAAATCTAGCAAGTTATTGGCCTAAGATGTTGGAATTGATACAACCAATTTGCATAGGTTCGCATCAGGCCACATTAATTCCACTTACTAGAAAAGGGAAAAATGAAGAGCAGCAGCACTAAACTAAAGCCAGTGGAAACTCCAAAATTCATATTTAAACACTTGAAGTTTTACTTTAAAGATAAATTCAGATAGAAAACTAGGTTTTGATGCAGGTCAATATTCAATATTATAAAAGTGCACAAGGAAAGTTGAGCTGAGTAGAAGATGTAGTTGCAGATTTGAAAAAGAGAGCCTACTGTCTGACACATGGTGAGTTCAGCAGCAACCATACTGTTTAATGCATGTTAGCATGCACCATTTCCCCTAGGTGTCCAGTGAACTACTCCAAACCAGAGCTACAAATGAGCTAACGTGCTGAAGGCTATTTGACTTAGCTTGGCCACATGTCCCACAGCTCATTTAATGTTATACCAAATTCAAGCCCAAGCATTAGCTCCCATAATCATTATCTTGACTCATAAGCACAACCATAAAGAGCATGCCTCTTTACGCGAAATCAACAAAAATTGTCAATATAACAATAACAATTCTATTTCCTATCTTGCATCAGATCAAGTTTTAAAGCATCCACCCACCATCAAGTTTTATATGCCACAGCACAACAAATAATCCATATGCAAGCTCAGCATCAAGATTCTATATGACAGATTCGTCGACTAAGAAATTCAACAAAAGCCCCCAAGTCCCAACTTTTACCCCACAAAAACTCCTGAATCAGGTAATTCAATACAATCCAGCTAATTCCCATTTCTGCAGGTGTAGAACCCTTCCAACTAAACATTTGCTAAAGAATCCTAAAACGGACCCATGACAAAAGATCATTAACAACATAGGTCAAAGCCTGGGTGCGAACTTGCATAAAATCACTCAAAGAAAATCCACCATTCAGTGATGAGAAGGCAAAAAAACAGACCCCAAATAATTACGTGACACTTTCGATGTTACAATCAAACAAAGCCTTCTTCATCATGATGCAAATCTAAAGTCACCAATATGTCTAATGTTCCACGAAAATGTAGCATTCAACACGGCCAGAATTAAAATTTAAAGAAAAAAGAAAAACCCATTTCTTCAAAACCAAAGAAAAAGCCCCCCGCGCACCCCACCCCCCCCCCCCCAAAAAAAAAAAAAAACTAAAATCAAAGCCATAACATCTCAAACCAAATACCATATAGTATCTACTCTCTTTCACAATAAAATCCTAAAAAAACTGTTAAGTCAACCATCAAAAAATAACAAAAGATAAACAAAAGAAATCAATACCCATGTCTCATTTTTCAATTTGATAACAATAAAAATTATTAATTTAACAAAAAAAAACTTACCACTATCACCAATCAAAAGAAGCTTAATGAGGTAATCGTAATCAGCTCGAGCTCTTGCTGGTGGTGCAGCCATCGATCCTCAAAAACCACACACAAAAATCTCAATTTAAAAAAAAATTCTAATCTTTTTCTCTTACTTATCTGCAGTCAAAAGAAAATAACATTAATTTCCAAAAGAAAACTATAAAAAAAAAAACAGATCAAAACTGAGAAATGAAAAGAGAAGAGAACCTAAGACGCGGAGGGTAGAATGCACCTGGAGAGACAGAGTCCAATGAATTTGGGATATTCTTGTTCTTTTTCTTTGCTTTTTGTTTTTTGATACTAGCACGGTTCGATTCCTGCTATGCGATTGGTTGGAAGAGTTTGTTTATATAAGCTTGGTCACATGGGATTTTTTTCTTATGCCAAAACAATGTTTATTTAAGTTTTTTCTTTCTTTTTTTTATTATTGATTTTCCGTTAAATTAAAACATGAATTAAAGTTTTTTCAGGGATAGTATTAAATAAGTTAAAATGTTAAAATTTTAGAATCTTTAAGTTTTAAAATTATTTTTGGATAAAAGTAGTTTTAAATTTTAAACTTGATAAAGAAGATAAAATTTTTTTGAAGAAATGTTACAAATTTGGAGTAAAAAAACATTTTTATATCTTATGAGTGAAGTGTTTAAATTTATATCAATTAAATATGTTTTTTGAAAATTTTACTATTAAAAAATAAAATTTAATATTTTATTTTGGATATATACGGTTATTATAGAATTTCTTTTATAAAAAAACAGCTAAAATATTTTCAGTTACAAACTTAGTAACATTTTCCAAATAAAAGTTTTAAATAAAAATAACAGTATTAGATTAATTATTTTTAAATAAATTATAAAAATTAACCAAAAATAAATATTATGAACTATTTCAAAATTAAAATTATTTAAAACAATAAATGAATTTTAAAAGTCAAAATTTTTTTTAAAAAAAAATCTTATAGTCTAATCTTTTGTCACGTGAATAGTCTTAACAATTGACATGTTTCTTGCATTTAATTATTTTTATAATTATTTTTTTCTTACATTTCTAATTAACTGTCCATTTTTTTTATATATACGTGTTGGACTAATATAAATAAAAGTTTCTACAAATCTTAAAAGCTAAGTTTGAAGGTAGATTTTTTAAATTGTTCATGCACTCGGATTCTTCTTATTTGTTTATATTTACTACTTTTGTTTATTTATTCTAGGGAATAATAGCCAAATAAGCCCTCGACCTTAAGCCTAAAATGGAATTAAGCCCTCAACGTTTTATTTTGTGGCAATCAGTCTATAAACTTTTATTTTAGTGGAAATAAACCCTCAACCTTCTTAAATTATGCAATTAAGTCCAAATCTGTTAAATGACACTAACTGCCGTTAGTGAAAGCTGACGTGGATAGCTTACTTGGCTGCCACGTGGCATGCCACATGTGCAATACTAACGGCAGTTAGTGTCATTTAACAGATTTGGACTTAATTGCATAATTTTAGAAGGTTGAGGGTTTATTTCCACTGAAATAAAAGTTTATGGACTGATTTTCACGAAATAAAAGGTCGAGGGCTTAATTCCATTTTGGACCCAAGGTCGAGGGCTTATTTGGCTATTTTGCCTTTATTCTAGTATTCCATGTAAAAATTTAATTATTTTTTTGTTTAATTTATTTGAATTTTTAATATTTTTTCTTTGATCAATTACTCTAAATTTTGTTTAATTTTATTAGTTAAATTTTCTCACATTTGTGTTAAATAAATTATTTTTAATATTTTTTATTTTACATTTTTAACCTTTTCATCTCTTCCTTATTCTTATTATATATAAGCTTTTTTAGTTGAAATTCAATATTAAATTCATCACCCATGCATCTTACGAGATTAAAATTAATTTTATTAAATATATATATCAAATTTATTGATTCCTACAATCATATTTTTATTTATAAAATATAAAAGTTTTACAAATCTAAAAATTCGAGTTTTAGTACGTATATTTTTTATCCAAAAACTTTTACTAGAAAAAAAAACAATTTTAAAATTCCTCAAAAAAAAACTATTTAAGAAATTAGTTCATACTATATACCCTAAATAATTCCCGAAGAATTATTGATGATTTTTTTAAAGAATTATTAATGATTTAAATCATCCAAAAGCTAATTTTTGGTCATTTCCTGCACGTGATAAAACTACAAAGAATGACCACGAAAAATAACTTGTCCACTCACCAACTAACAATGACATTAAATATCATTTCTCCATTCACGTAAATTTGATGATGATTTATTATATTTAGCATTTAACATTTATTTTTTTATAAATGCAAGGAAATTTGAAAAAAAAAAAAAGAATGAGGACTTTTTTTGGTCATTGAGGATTTTTGTTTGTGGCGCTATATTTTAGGATTTTACTGGGGATCCTAAAAAAATTAAAAAGGCTTTAAATTTTCTTTAAAATGTTTTATTGCCAAAGAAAAAAAAATAGTAGGATGAGGCATGTAAGAGTAGATGATAATATGATATCCGATTGGATTAGATTTTTAAAATTTTTTATGAGATCTGTTTTATGATAAATTTTTATTTTATGATTTGCATTCGAATTGTATAGAAAAATAATCAGTTCAAGTTAATTTGCATAAATTTAATTCAATTCTGATTGATTAATTGAACGTCTAATCAAAACAATTTTGAATTTTATTTTAAATTTTAATTTGAGATTTTAATTAAAATACAAAACTTAAAACTTTTTCTAGCTTCTCATAACCAAAAGAGAAAACCTCAACTTTTAATTTAAATAGGATAAAATAACAAAATTTTAAACAATTAAAAATTCAAATTGATTTGAAAGTACATGTATTTAAATGTATACAATTTGTTTATATCATATATCCAAATTCAACCCAATTTTTTTATTACTTAAATCAAATGGATCGATTCAAAATTTTCAATTTGAAACTCTCGATTTTCACATTGGCTTATGTAAGAATAGCTTTTTTTCTTTTCTCTAGGTCACATATATTATATAGACAAACAAAATGCTAATGTCAGCCCATATGTGTGTCTCCACATATATATATATATATATATATATATATATATATATATATATATATATAAAATTCTGGAGGCTGAATGTGCTGATGTTCAAATTCTAGTAAAATCAAAAGGAAAGTTGAGAACAACAAACCCACTAAAGCCATGAAAAAACCTTAGGCAGACTCCACAATGATGAAATCTCCAGTTAAATTATTTTGAAAACGAAATAACAAAGAAAAAGTGAAAATGAAAAAGAAAACATCAGCAAAAGTTATGTGCTTTAAAGTATATGCCGAGAAGATCCTCTCCCCACCTTCGATCTTTACACCATTAAAAAGCAAACAACTGCTCTCCCATGAAAGGCCTCTGATCTCTGGGAAATATATTTCCCTTAGCTTTGGCTGAGCTTTCTTCTGCTATTTTATTGGACTCTAATGCAGGGTTTTCTCTGGCAATGGTGATGGTGGAAGGAAAGCAGTAAGCAGCTGCCCTGACACGAATAATATTGAAGACTGAAGTGAAAAAATGGAGGGATTAATCTTCTTTCAAGGTTAAGTCATGATGGTTTAAAATTCTTAATACCATTAGGGCAACCATGATCCTTTGGCAATATTATTAATGTATTTTATTTTTATATATACAAAATTGTTATTGTTAGTATTATGGCTTCAAAAATATTGTTATGTTTAAGCCCATCTTAATCAATGTAAGGAATTATACATCTTTTGCTTTATTTTTATTTTTCTTGCAGCTTTCCCAGTGGTTTTTCTCTCTTTAATTAGTTTCTTTTATTTATATATACCTAGGGAGATATTCTCAACTCTCAAGTACATATACATTTTTTTTTATTTTGTTTATGTTTCTGTTTAATGTTTGCTTTTGTGCTGATATCCAATTAATGACCTGCCTGATTAATTAGTGATTAAAAACTAAAATATGTTATTGGAAAAAAGTTTATACTTTGAGCAATAAATAGGGTTATTGCTATGCTATGAGAAGATATTCTAGTTTGAAAGGTAAAAAGAATAAATTTTTTTTTTGCAAATTTATTATAATTCTAGATGTTTGAATGATTGCCTTGGAAGACAGGAAGAAAAAGATAATGTTTTTTTTTTATTTTTCAGTTGTTTTCCTGTATATTCTTAGTAAATTTTTTTTGTTCATATTCTTAGTAAATTTGTTGTTTTTTCTCAGGAGCTTACGTAGTTTTTTAAATTTTGTCGGATTTAATATTTTTTCAATATTTAAAAAACGCATTGTTTCACATCCTTAGTTTTATCAAAATGATAATCCTTATTGATTTAAAAAAAAATGATAATCCTTAAATAGCAAATTAATGTTACTACCATGTAAACAAGTAAATTACGTACTTCAATAATTTTATATTAATTAAGCTGAATAGTTAGATTGATTCAATAAAATCATAAGAATTCATATTATCATTCATATTGTAATGATGCCATACCATATACAATATCTTAATGTTGATGTGCTATTCCATTCTTCCAAGAAAATTAAGGGAAGATGGGATATAACATATTCAGATATTCTCCCAAGGAAATTATGATAACTCTCCAACAGCATTTTATATATCAAATTATTTTTGAGTAATATATTTTCATTCAAAGTTACAATCACAATCAGTATATTATATTTTATGAACTGATAACTTGATAAATTGGTAAATACAAATGATAATAATAAACAAAACAAATAACAAATAAACTAACTTAAACTCACATATAGTGAGACTCGAACTTGGGACCAAAATTTAAGGATACCATTGGTTGGGGAAAAAGCAAAAACTCAAACCAAAAAGTTTAAAAAGAAAAAGACAATAAAAGATGAAAGCAGAATTGCTGTTGATCATCCCACAAAATGGCTGATTTCAGATTTTATGATTTATTGAATTACTGTCAAGGAGCAGAAGAATCTGTTCAAATAGTTGCAGCAAGCAAGTAAATTGCCCCATGTAACATCCAGTTTTCACCAAAATGCCAATTAACTTTTTCCTTTTTCTACAATTGGTTAGGCTGTTTGTCGATGTCGATTTCTTATTTCATTTCACTCGATTATGTACATAAAATATTTTATGATATTTTAGTAAATTTCTGACAAAATTTCGGCAGCATAACTGTTGCAAATATCCTAACCTCCTGCACTTTAAACACAATTTATATACCAGCCAAAAACCACAATTTTCACATGATTTCAATGCAATTAAAATATCAAATAATTTCATATAATTAAGTCCACAAAATTTGGACATTCGATATATCCTTATATAAAAGTGCAGGTCTCTAAGCACATATACAAAATTTCTTTCTTTTTAATTTACATCCCCTTAGCTTTTACAACATAATAAGTACTGTACTATTCAAGTCTGAAATATATAGAAAATACAATATACCTTCACTAGATAAATAACCAGCTTCGAAGGAAATACTGTAGGGTCCAAAAAGCGTGTTCCTCTCGTATGAGCAAGATCTACTGCAAATAGTCTGGGTGGAAAAATAAGGGGTGAGTTTACGCTCAGTAAGGAAGAGCAGCTCAGTAAGGAAGAGCATATAAAAGAGTGGTACCATGCCACTATATGCAGTAAAAATCATAACTTTAAATTTTATAAACAAAATAATGCATATGGGTGCATGTAAACATTTATTTAAAACTCTTTTAAAACATATACTGTTCATATAAATATTCACTGTTCAAATCATTTAAATCAATCCATCTTTAATTCATTCACTGTTCATATATTCTTTCACGGTTCACTTTTCAAATCATTTCAATCAAATCTGTCATCTGTTTGTGAATCAATCATTTCATATACTGTGTAAAACAATAGAGTGTGAGCATCCAAGAAACCCATACACGAACTATATCCCTACAGGGACCTGTATAGGATTAGGCGTACCCACGTGGGGCCAGGCATCCAGCCCTAAGCCGTTCCTACCTGTAACAATGGCCATTGTCGAAGATCTACAGTGTACACTCGTCAGTGACAACTGTGATCGGAAAAAAAGGAAGGTACTGGGGACCTGCGCAACAGTCTCCCAGCCCTAATCATCAATCTGTATGCATGAATCCACATGGAGCCAACACTCTCTAAAAAAATCATGTTCATATATCGA
Organism: Heritiera fomes; assembly: GCA_032173925.1. NCBI lineage: Eukaryota > Viridiplantae > Streptophyta > Magnoliopsida > Malvales > Malvaceae > Heritiera > Heritiera fomes. The sequence continues at coordinate 7,233,459 of JAPDPM010000002.1, read as the reverse complement.
TAAAACTCCAGTAAATCAATTTTCATGTAAACTATTTCAATCGATTTCTATTCATGTAAACAATTCAACACTTTATATATTCTAAGTAAATCTTATAAAACTCATAAAACATATTATCATCATTTCACGTATTCATATATTCAAACTATATAAAAATACTATTTATTTAAGATACTGAGCGTGTAAAGAATTAAGGAAAATTTTCTGTACTTTTCGGTAACCTTTCGATAAATTTCTATCCTAACCCCTTTCATAAATTTCGATTTATAATTTCTAAATCACCCACTTTTTCCCACATGCATACACGGTAGTTCCTACACTACTTCCATATACAATTCCTTACCTTATTTACCGTGTAGGAAAATAAATCCAGTCGCAATTCCGAGTCCTTAATCCTCCAAATTGTGAGCTGCAATAATAATAAAAGTAATATTCATCAATTAACACTTATTGCTCAATATTTCCTTAAACTTCTTTCTTAACTATTTTCACCTAAGAAATATTATAGAATTCTCCTAAATTTTCATTTGGCCAATTATGGCTAACGCATTGTGCCTATTCTTTTTCTCATTCTCTCTTCATACATAATTTCTTCTTTTGTTTCTTCATGGCCTGTTGCATATATTGACTAAGTTTATGTTTTGATTAATTTCATTTCCATGGCAGCCACTATTCTTGACTTTCCATGACATGAAACACTAAAGTCAGCATGATTTTATCTCCATTTTCCTCTACAATCGGCTGCTATATGTTGACCAATTGTGTTTTGATGAATTACATATTATGGCAGCCACCATTTTTTTTTTTGACCTTTAACGCCACCCTTCACTATTTTTACGTTAGTCATACCTTCAACACAAACAACAGCCTTTACTCTTTGGTTATTCACGCCAACAGCACAAAAATCAGTCTCTCTGTCCAGCCATTCACGCCATCAACAATAAATCAGCCCCTTATTTCCTGCTATTGACGCCACCTACAGCAGGAAATTCCAGCCCCCTTTTGTCATGCCATTTACACCAAAAATCATTCCTTATATTTTTCTGTCATTCACACTATCAACGCCATATTTACTTCCTTTAAAATTCAGCTTAAGCAAAGCAACACACCATGCCTATAATTTAATTACTTAAGATTCCTGGTTTCATTTTAAATTTTTGTCCAACTTTTATATTCTGCTAAGCTCCTCAACCATTCATGTCATTCACGCCACAACAGCCCAAAATCAGCCCTTCAAATCACATGATCTAACACCCTAATTTATTTTATGCATATTTTCACTTCAAACCATGATCCTATATATCATTTACACATCCTATTTAAGCACAACAAAAGACAAAAGTGAAAGAAATCAAAGCTGGAAATTACCTGAGCAGTAACGTTATTGTCCAGCAGCAGGGGAACTCTGTTTTGGCTGATTTAGGCTGAGATTTTTAGATGGTTAAGGAGTTATGGAGATGAGGATTAATTTATGTGAAGAAGCCTAGGTGAAATAGTGATGAGAAAGTGGTGAATCAAAGGCTGGAACGTGAATAGCAATGGAGGAAGGATGCAAAAATCGTTGGCTGCAGCAGAGAAATGAAAGAGGCGGTGAAGATGGCTGAAGAAAATGCTAAAAGTGGATGTGTTGTCTCATTTCTATTGGTGATAATTAAAATTAAATTTATAAGATCTGATTTTATTTGCTAAGGTCCAAAATACCATCTTAAAATCACTTATTTTACCAAAATATGCCACTGCACAGTGTATTCTGTCCAGACCAGAATTTTCATTAAATTTTTTTTTTCATTTATTTTTGATAACCACAACACATAGGAAAATTAATTTCCATAACTCCACTCAATATTTTAATTGAGCACTTTTAATAAGTATAAGAAAAATGGAAAAATTTGGGATTTCACACCCCATGGGTAAGATCCGCCCTAACAGAGTAGGAAAATGGCAAAAGCAAATTCACTTTTTTTTTCCTCATGTGAAGATAAGATGCTACAGCTTCTAATGGCAGATTCAGAAATCTTATAGCTGATACAAGCACTCTTGGGAAATCCTATTGGACTAAGGATTAAAACTCAAATTAAGTTGCTTAATTTGGCATTTCTATAGTCATTTATCAGTAACTTTGGGTATTCACGAAACAATGCTGTCTTATTTGCTCACTCTTCATTTTCTTTGAAATATTTGTATCCAATACATATCCCGTAGATATAGGAATTAACGCTAACAACCTTTTAACCAAATAGTTAAAGAAGAATTGTTATATATTGTACAACTTAAATTTGAATTCAAATAACCTCACACCAATTCCCAATTATCAAATATTGCCATTATAATTATATATATATATATATATATATGAAGATTCGAACCCCTACATATCTTACGGTGTTCTAAAAATCGAAATAACATAATCTTATTGCTCTCACTCTTTATTTTCCTTGAAATATTTGTAGTCAATACATATCTAATAGATATAAATATGAAGATCCGAACCTGTAAATATCCTATACTCATCCCAAAATTGAAGTAACATAGACAAATACTACTTCAAATTTTTGGAATAATAAAAATGAAAGCATGGAACTAATCCAATAATTATTATATTTAGCATTTAACATTTATTTTTTTTATAAATGCAAGGAAATTTGAAAAAAAAAAGAATGAGGATTTTTTTTGGTCATTGAGGATTTTTGTTTGTGGCGCTATGTTTTAGGATTTTTTTTTTGTCAATATTATTTTAACTATAAACATAGGCATATGGGCTGAGGCATATGGGCTGAGCGTGAATTGTGATGCTATTGGGAGACCAATGAATGTGGCAGACCAGTGGCTCTACAGAAAGAACATAAAAATCAAGCCTAGTGGTTTTACTGGGGATCCTAAAAAAATTAAAAAGGCTTTAAATTTTCTTTAAAATGTTTTATTGCCAAAGAAAACAAAACTAGTAGCATGAGGCATGTAGAGTAGATGATAATATGATTTCCGATCGGATTAGATTTTTAAAATTTTTTATGTGATCTTTTTTATGATAATTTTTTATTTTATGATTTGCATTCGAGTTGTATAGAAAAATAATCAATTCAAGTTAATTTGCATAAATTTAATTCGATTCTGATTGATTAATTGAACGTCTAATTAAAATAATTTTGAATTTTACTTTAAATTTTAATTTGAGCTTTTAATAAAAATATAAAACTTAAAGCTTTTTCTAGCTTCTCGTAACCAAAAGAAAAAACTTGAACTTTTAATTTAAATAGGATAAAATAACAAAATTTTAAATAATAAAATATTCAATTATGATCCATATTCAAATTGATTTGAAAGTATATGTATTTAAATGTATACAATTTGTTTATATCATATATCCAAATTCAACCCAATTTTTCTATTACTCAAATTAAATAGATCGATTCAAAACTTTCGATATGAAACTCTCAATTTTCACATTGCCTTATGTAAGAAAGGCTTTTTTTTTTCTTTTTTCTAGGTCATATATATTATATAGATAAACAAAATGCTAATTTCATCCCATATGTGTGCCTCCATATATATATATATATATATATATATATATATATATATATATATATATATATATATATATTATGCTGATGGTGCCTGCCCAAAGACAAAAAAGAGTTTGACATGTAAGAGGAAAGATTGGTAGATATAAAGTTGGGTGGCCCTTTAAATAATGTATCCCATGCAAGGATATAGATTTGAGAATTGAGATTTATTTGCATGTGGATTATAATGTTTGCCTATTATAGTCTACTACATAATTGAAAAGGCTGCAAAATTGCAGTGAATAATGGAAAACATTATCATTGAGATCGTTTTCTGCCATTACCTTGCTACTCCTTTGTACACTGAAGTTCCTCTTGAAAAACCACTGCTTTTCCTGTCCAAGGAGTAGCATTTTAATCAATGTTGTAACTCCCTTTGTCTATCTTTTTTTCTTCCTTTATCTTTGAATTTAAATGTAAAAGACTTGTACCTTCTCAAATGAGCAACAAATTCTTGCCAGGTCATTTTCTTCATCTCTTCCAGCTCCTTCTCGTAAGTATTCAACTAAAAAGACAGTAGCAAAGAATTAATTTCTTATATTATAATATGTAAGAAATGTTAGTATATCTCCACAATTATGAAAATAAATATTTGGTTGACCAATTCTGGATATAGTCCATAATTTCATATTGAATCTCAATTCAATATTTGGCTAATAAAACACGATTTTGTGATGGTTAAAACGTGATTTTATTGCCATAATTAGTATGCTCTCGTTAGTAATAAAAGAGGGCTCCTTTCGGTCCCCAAGTACGTTAATCTAAAAACACACAAACACCATCTAGTGAGGTTTTGAGTGCTTGGAAGACTTGGAAGGCCTGTGATCGACACAGAGGAGATTGTCAGATTCGAAAATCGCTTCAATAGCAGAGTTACAGAGTGCAATAGCTGGAGGTTAGATCCTGTTGCTTCCGCTTTTATTTGTTTAACATGTTTCATATTGTAGAAGCATGTTAGGTTTGTTTAATGAACCTACATTTGGTATCAAAACAGATGAAGAACATTCCATATGCCTCAGCTGTTGGAAGCATTATGTATGCACAGGTTTGTACCAGGCCTGATATTGCTTTTGCTGTGGGAGTGTTGGGTAGATACCAAAGTGACCCGGGGAGGGACCACTGGAGAGCTGTGAAGAAGGTGCTTAGATATTTTCAAGGCACTAAGGATTACATGCTTATGTATAGACGGACTGATGAGTTGGAGGTGATTGGCTACTCAGACTCAGACTTTGCTGGCTGTGTTGATACTCGGAAATCAACATCCGGTTACATCTTCATGCTTGCCGGTGGAGCTGTTTCATGGAAGAGTGCTAAGCAGACACTGACTACCACTTCCACTATAGAGGCCGAGTTCGTTTCCTGTTTTGAGGCTACCTCACATGGTGTATGGCTTAAGAGTTTCATTGGTGGGCTTAGAGTTGTTGACTCCATATCTAAGCCATTGAGGATATATTGTGACAATTTAGCTGCGGTATTCATGGCTAAGAACAATAAGAGTGGAAGTCGAAGTAAGCATATCGACATTAAGTACTTAGCCATTAGAGAACGTGTTAGAGATAAAAGAGTGGTCATTGAACACGTTAGCACTGAATTGATGTTAGCTGATCCTCTGACTAAGGGCATGCCACCGTTTAAATTTAAGGATCATGTAGAGAGAATGGGACTTGGTCCCACATTTTGATTGTAATTGAAACTTTTATTAATAATATGATGTTTCTCATTTTGATTTGTATACACTAAAGTTTTATTTGAGAAATATCCTTGTTGTTTGGACCGAGAATAAACATAAGGTTTTATTCATTAAGTAAAAAATGGGTTGATTTAGAAACATTTTACATAGTAATACATGGAAGATAATACTCACAATTTGAGGAACTGTCGCCATGATTCATATGATTTGTTTCTTCTATGAGTGAAATATATGGACCAAGTGGGAGAATGTTAGTATATCTCCACAATTATGGAAATAAATATTTGGTTGACCAATTCCGGATATGGTCCATAATTTCACATTGAATCTCAACTCAATATTTGGCTAATAAAACACGATTTTGTGATGGTTAAAACGTGATTTTATTGCCATAATTAGTGTGCTCTCGTTAGTAATAAAAGAGGGCTCCTTCCGATCCTCAAGTACGTTAATCTAAAAACACACAAACACCATCTAGTGAGGTTTTGAGTGCTTGGAAGACTTGGAAGGCCAGTGATCGACACAGAGGAGATTGTCAGATTCGAAAATCACTTCAATAGCAGAGTTACAGAGTGCAATGGCTGGAGGTTAGATCCTGTCGCTTCCGCTTTTATTTGTTTAACATATTTCATATTATAGAAGCATGTTGGCTTGTTTAATGAACTTACAAGAAATTACTATCAAGGAATGAATAGAGATAAAGAGAAACTAAAGCAACTGATGCCAAAGGAATGAATACTAAATGGAGATTGGGTCATAGTGTCCTTTAAAGCCATGTAAACAACGACGGTTGTGTTTAAGCCAGAAAAAATAATTAGAAAAATGACATTGCTAGTACTTTTAATGACCGCCGATGGAAAAGTGCCTTTAAAGATCTCATTTTTTTTGTATATATATATATATATGAAGATTCGAACCCCTACATATCTTACAGTGTACTAAAAATCGAAATAACATAATCTTATTGCTCTCACTCTTTATTTTGCTTGAAATATTTGTATTCAATGCATATCCAATAGATGTAAATATGAAGATCCGAACCTGTAAATATCCTATACTCATCCTAAAATTGAAGTAACATAGACAAATACTACTTCAAATTTTTGGAATAATAAAAATGAAAGAATGGAACTAATCCTATGATTATAGCCAGGGTTATAGTTAGGTTAGAGCAAACCGTGTCTTGAGGGGGGCAACCTTCAATTTCCTGAAGTCCAAAGACCTTGGTCCAGTTAATTATTACTGTTACTATAGTTCATAATAAGATTGAGATTAAAATCATAATGTGATGCCATTTGATATTTTGATAAAAATAAAAAATTATTGATAAGTTGACCACAAATCATGTGTCTTGGCCTGCAAATCATTGGATTCTTTAAGTAAAACATTATCAAATAAGAAAAAAAAAACGAAGTAATAAATTTACAAACTAGCTACATTATTTTAATTTTATGGACTGCATGTAAAATTAAAGATTAGTCTTGACTTGGCAAGATGTAATATAAAAATCCATTACATATTTATTATTCTAACAATCAATTTCTATGTTGGAGATATTCATTCACTCTTAGGAAGATTATTTGATGGGGTACTAAGAAAATGAAATTAAAAATTTCACCTTATTAGAGAGATTACAAGACCTAACTGACAATCTTCCAATTTGACCTTGAAATTTTTATTAATATTTGATGATCGATTAGACCAAATAAATTTTTTAAAATTAATCTTGTCCAATAAATACAGATATTTAATTAAATATTTCATATCCAATCCCATAGTTTCCCTCTCGCTGTTTTCTGGTTCTATTCTTTCAATGCATCCAACAACTAATTAGGGTTATGAAAACTCTTTTCCTATTATTTTCAAAATAAATTGGTATATAATATTTATAGATATATATTAAAAAGAAGATTCCAAAAATACAAATAGCGAATGACATATGTACACTTAACAAATTTTAAAATTAGCTATTGTGTGCTTAATTAATTAATAACCCTAGAAATTAAAGAGATTAAAGAAACAATAAACACTAGACGATGTAAGACAAGTTTTTAGGATGTCGATTTTTTTTTTTAAATTGATAATGAGATTCGAATATGAATCTTTGAAAGTAAAAGATAATAACAGCTTTATTATTGTGATTTAGGTAGGTTTCATGAATATATAAAATATATAAATATAAATTATCATTGCGTTGACATTGTTACATGTGTTAATTGTTCAAGGATTTTCTTGATATTTTAAATATATATAATATATATTTATGCAAAATGCAAATAGAAGACAAAGAGAAAACATGCTTGTTGACTTTCGAGTCTTACTTGGTCAAATGTTTTATATTATTTGAATAAAATTATAAAATTAAATTGACAATTTTATGTTAATCTCTTTGCAAACGTAGCCCCTCAGTAAACTAAAACGACCGCTTGCATTTGGTTTAATATTAACTAATTTTAGGATTTTTCTAATAAAAAAATTGGGTTGTTTTGAACGAACCTAAGGAAGACAATGACCATAATTAATTTTTTGGTCATATTTTATTACTAATTTACATGGATAATTATTACATACACTGACAGTTGAGTTTTTTTACTCCACAAGCAACATTAAGATCGTGACACATGTCCTGTTTTATTTATTTTAATATTTTTATAGGACACATGTCATAATCTTAACGCTGCTTGTGGAGTAAAAAAACTCCATTGTCAGTGTATGTAATAATTATCCAATTTACATTATATACAAGAATAATTATTACATACACTGACAGTGGAGTTTTTTTACTCCACAAGCAGCGTTAAGATTTAAACATATGTCTTGTTTTATTTATTTTAATATTTTTATAAGACACATGTCATGATCTTAACGCTGCTTGTGGTGTAAAAAAACTCCACTGTCAGTGTATGTAATAATTATCCTATATACAAACTCAAAGTTCACTGAGTTGAGTTCAACTCGGTGTTGCTTATTTTTGTGCCTTAGATTTAGTTGTTTAGCGTTAGCCCATTCAAATAGTTGTTGAAAAAGAATTTCTTAGGTTTCACTTGGAAATTTATAAAAAAAAAAAAAGTATAAAAGGAATACAACTCCATTGAAAAACTTAGTTTTAAAATGTTAAAAGGGAAAATTAAGTAACATTGTCTAAATAAAAAAAAAAAAGAGGAAATTTTGTTTCAAACTTAAAAAAAAAATGGGATTGGATCATTTTTATCAATTTTCAATGGAGTGATAATCACTGATCGACAATGTTCATATCCGTAAGATTTATTCATGAATTACATAGAAATCAAATTTGTAAATAACAATTAAAAATATATTAAAACATAATGGAAGGAAGTGGGTTCAAAAAATTGAGTCAATTCATGATTTAAAACAAAAAATTTCTACTTTTGAAAAACCAAAAAAAAATAATAATAAAGGATCCAAATGCTAAAGAAAGCTTATGATCATTTTATGCAGTCCAAAGTATGATATTCAATTAATGAACCTAGCTAATAAAGCAAAATAAAGTATGATATTGTAATTATCAGATGAATTATGCTGTCCAAAAGAGTAATGATTCCACCATTTTAAGCAAATGGTGGGGATGGAAAACTAAGTTAACCAGTTTGCTTGATGGTTTTCATATCCATTTGAAGTATGCAAGCCTCGATTCATATATTCCTTTTGAAATATAACCTTTCAAACAACAAATTTTGTCTGGCACAATTAATTTCTCACAAAAATGTATACATTTTTCAACATTTTGAACATGGTATTAATCGTTATAGTATCATGACTAGAGTATTTCTTAGTCTGAACGAAGAAGCAATCCTACTCGATCATCATTGAACCGACTACTATTAGTTAACAATTTTTTTTCACAAGAATCCAAAGTATACGCTTTAAAATTTATTTAATTCAATCATAAAGTAAATCAAAATGATTTTCAAAGAACAATTAGATAATGATCTCATTAAACTTTTTTTCATTTCAATAATTAACCACATTTCTTGTGAAAATATACGAAAAAAATTAAAAACCAAGTTAAAAATTTAGCTAATTTCGGTTACTTATCCTCTTGAACTCAGAACTTATTGCCTCGCCAAACTACAACTGAGTTTATATCTGAGTTGATTCAACAAATTTAGTTTTGACTAACATATTTTTTTCAATAATTTAATCATGATTGTAATAATTAATCACTTCCCATTAATCAAATCAAGTCAAAATTTCACTTGAAAGCGAAATTAAACTGATCATAATTCATAACTTTGCCAGCAAAGAAGAGCCGACCCTCCTACTTATATATGCATATAAAGGCTTTTTTCCCGTCCTTTGATGACTCACCTTAGACGTTTCATATAAATTTCATGCAATATATATATTTATACATAAGCTGTGACCTCAAAATTTCTCTCTGAAAGGAAATGAACTGTTCCTTCACTCAAGAGAAAACCCTTTTAAAATCTTACTATATAGCTTGAATTTAATCCCCCTCTTCATTTGCTGCAAACCAAAGAGTTCGATCCTTTTATTTTCATCTGGTTTTCACCGTCGGCTCAGATCAGAGGTAAGTGAGTGTTGTTAAAGCAAAGATTATATATAGTTTTTGTCAGCATTTCATCATGAGTAGTTTTTTAACATGATTCTTGTGGTTTTTCTGTTTTAAGTTGTAAAATTTGAAGTTTCTTGATGGAAAAGGAAACCCATATTTTCTTGGCCTGCTTTCAGTTCTGCTATGATTCTTTTGGTTTTGTATGATTTGTCTGATGAGTTTGTGGAATTTATGTAACAAATATTATATGTTCATGTATAATGTTCGTGAATTTCATTATGTCTTTCCTAAGTTGTCTTCTTGGCATTCAACTTTGCTATGTAGGCTTTTGGACTGCAAGCTAAGGGTAAAGGAAAATCTGGACAGTTGTTGAAGATGAGGAATGCTCTTCTTTCGCAGGAGTCCTCACACTTCTGCAACATTGGTATCATTTTAAAGCCTATAAGATTAATCCCCAGATATTTATGTATTATAGTTATAATTTCTTGTTTTATATTAGTTTATTATTTTGGTTTTAGGAAACAATGAAGTTCTGCCATATCTGGATGTCCTTATGCAGATGGAAGAAAAAGGGTATATTTTCTGTCTTAACTAAAACTTAGTAATTTATACAATCATTATCAAAGCATTATCTGCCTCAGAAAAGAATGCAGAGATGAGGATAAAAGGGAATCATTTGCATCAGCTAAGCTAATCAATTTCCACTGATGGGAGAAATAGGAGAAGATATATCAGAAATAATCATTGCACTTTTATGCAATCAATTTTTTTAATGAAGAGGTGCAATGGTAAAGTTTGCTTTTTGGTGATATGAAGGTTGTAGTTTCAAGTGAAAGCAACTTTTTGTTAATATAGAAGGAAGACTGTGTATATATGACTTTTTCGAAATCTCATAATGTGAAAACATTGTGCACTAGGATGCCTTTGCCCTTTTTGTTTTTTTAATGAAGGAAGCCTTTGGTCTGGGATAAGGGAGAATGCAAGTGCTGATACTCGAATCTCAAACTTGTAGAACTCTCACATTTTAAAAGTGAAGATATGATTATTTGAAATAATGCTCAAAAGTCTTTTACAACCATGTTTTTCCTTAAAAAAAATCTTAAGATCACTTTCTGACTTCTGAGATTAACTATCAATTAATATTCTTTCAAAATTACTACTACAGTAAAGATTATAAATATTCATAGTCAAGGAAATCATAGACTTGATTTTCCTCGTCTTTAATGAAACCTTGATTTGAAATTTGATCCTAAGAAAGTAATTTTATCATGGCAGCATAGATGTCAAACTTTACTCCATAAATGTCCTGAATTTAGCTCAAAATTCAATCAACCATTCAATGTCAAGACTGAGAAAGTACTTCATTCATGAATGGCTATCTTTAGTTGTAAGAGGAATATTAACTGATAGGAATCAATCCCATGTCAAATATACATTGAAAAAATCCAATTCGTCTGACTATTTTTGTGTACATTTTTAGCAGAAGTGTCCATGGCGATACCTTTTCTCTGGAATCAAAGTCATTCAACAATGACAACCAGCTAAGAGATGGGGCCTTTCCTATTCCTTACCAATCTCATTTGAACTCTGATTTACAAGGTTTGGTAGCTATCTCTGTCACAACTTTCACCAATTTTAGGAATTTCTGACTTTCTCTTTCACTCTAACACATATTCTATTTAGTTCTTACAAGAAATTTTACCTGCAAATGTAATCAAAGAACAGTAAAAATACCCTTTGTTTGGTGCTAGATTACCAGTCTGGTAGCTCCAACTGTGACAACAATTTTCAACAGTCTGTGCCACCTAGCAACAAGCTAGCAATTCCACACTTTGAAACGGTATGACAAAATCTTATACCCTTTGTTTTAGACTACAGAACAATGGAGAAACTCATGTTTTCGATCTCCGAAACTTGTTGATTTCAATATTCTCAGGACATCCAGAACTTGCAAAATGGAAGGAAACGTCGGATTGAGGTTAACCATGACCAAATGCCATTAACTGGAACTAGTTGCTTGAATCAATGGAGGAAGAACAAGAGAAAGAAAGTGTCATCCTTTGAACAACAATCTCATCAAACCAGTGATGCATTAACAGAAACCAAAGATTGCAGCAGGGTATGGAAATTGCAGAAATCATAAGAAATTTGTTGAATTTTGTATTACAATTACAGTGAATCAAAAACCAATCTCAAGTTTTTCTGTTTTGTGTTTATAGTTGCATATGCCAGTGAGGAGAAGCCAAAAGCTAGGTGACAAGATTACAGCTCTTCAGAAGCTTGTTTCCCCCTATGGAAAGGTCAGTTTTAATTGTACTTTAAGATGATGACCAACATTCTTTTTTGTTTAATCTGATAATATTGGTTGGTTCAATGTCCATTTCCACGTTAAAACTTATAATAAACGGCCTGATTTGATTGAATCAATTGCAGACTGATACTGCTTCAGTCCTTCAAGAGGCTTCTCTTTACATCAAACTTCTGCAAGAACAAATTCAAGTATATTAATGGCTCAAAACCCAAATTAAAGACTCTTTCTTACTATATTTTTTATTGTGATTAATTTCTCATTTAAAATTTTCTTTAATTTTTTTCTACTTTTACTACAGAATTTGTTTCAGATGCTGAGCAGCTCATTTAACAGTCTTAGAGCAATTCATCCACGGGTAAATAATAATCTTATAGCCATTGAGGGTTTTTTTCCTTTCTGATTTCCTTGTGATGTGTCTAATTAAACTCTTATTTTATAAAATTGAAATGTCAACAGGAAATTGGAAAGAAGCAACAAGATTTAAGAAGCAGAGGACTTTGCTTGGTTCCCATTTCCTTTACCCAAAAAGTGACAAATGAAGACAAGATTGATACTAATTCTATGTCAAGAAAAATCATATATCATCCATAGAAAATTTTAATAGCAATGTAATATTTGTATCCTACTCTACGATCCAATTTAAATAGTTAAATTTATAGGGAAAAATAGATACATTTGGTTTGTAATGATATTGAGGACTAGGTCCATTTTCTTATATTATTTTATGAAATTCTCCTATACTGATCTATCTTTAGATAAAGATAAGCATAATAAGAAGCTTTTCAACTTAATTTTTGTGGTGAAGGAGGATGGTATTAATATATGAGACTTGTACTTAGTGCATGTTTGGTCCATCTTACAAAAGAGTTTATCTATTACAGAAGTCAAGTATTTGTTTTTTAAAATTTAACTTATGCTTGAAGAATGGTTGAACTTTTTGCTAAAACTATAATTCAAAGCTTCTTTAAGAGAAATATTTTTTTTTTGGCCAAACAAGAAATGCTAATTTTAATAACAAGTATTTAATGGTTTTTTTTTTTTTTTACATTTTTACTTTATTATTCAATAAGTCACAAAATTATAAAAAAGATTATATTATTTCACATTAATTTATTTTGTTTAATTTTTATACCTAATTGAATCCAGAGAGCTTCTATTTGTACTTTTCTTTTTCTCTCTTTACACTTCAATTTTCATTTGAACAAAAATCTCTTTATATGAAAAAACAATTTTGCCCTTATAAAGTTTTTAAATATATTAAGTTCACTTTCTTCTTCTCCCTTCACATTAATTTCTCTCATTCTTGTTCTTCCTCTCCACTAAATCTTAAATTTTTTTATGATTTTTTTTCTCTCAAATTAAAAAAAGTTCACATTCTTCTTCTCCTTCACGTTTTTCTTCTCCCTTTTTTTTTCTTCCTCTTCTCTAAACCTTAAAATTTTTTTACTATTTTTCTTTCCTCAAACTAAAAAAAAATGAAAATTTTAAGTGAAAGTAATTATTATGATAATATGGAAGAATATAAAAGCATGAAAATTGAAGAAGAAGAAGAAGAAAAAAAGGTAGGCTTCAAAAGAAATTCAAAAGAAAAACTCATCAATCCAAATCAACCCACAAGAACAACAACAATAACAATAAATCAATTCAAAATCAGTAAACCCTAACAATAATTCATCCACAAATCAACGATATTCCAATTTCAATATAGAATATCAAGAAATAATATATAATATGAAGTTGAAGATAAATTGATTTGCACGTTTTTAGATTTATAGGGTTTGGAAGTTAGATAAAGAATATGAATAGAAGAGAAGGTGGAGAAATTTGTAAATTAAAAGGGGTATATTTAGTAGTTTTTTGAAGTCAATTTATAAGTATAGTGTAACGATAAAATATTGGGGTCTTTTTGAATTTCTTTTGAATCTATCCATCATGGGCCTAATAACATGCTTTACACCAACAATGCCCTACAATCCCATTCACATTATTATAATATACACATGTAGTAAATACAACAATTATTTAAATAAATTAGGTTATTCAAAATTGAGTTACATATTTAATCAGGTTACTATTAAAAACAAAATTCCAATTAATAGAAGTCCAAAATAAAAGAAAATTTTTTCACTTATCTTTTCGAGGAAAATGACAAATGAATATGATATAAGCTAAGTTGTTAATAGATGTTGAACTCAATTACCATGATGCAATTTAGGATGTTAACACTTGCTCTGTGCTCATTGTGAGACAAAAAAATCTTCATCAAATATATTTTGTATTGAAAGATTGAAAGCAGTTCATAATTGTCCATTAAAAGAATATGTTTATATGTTGTTTATTCTTATTCTATCTTCTGTTCTTAACACCTATTGTGGCTTATTAGCTTTGATTGTGCTCAAATATAAGTTTTGGCCTTGTATGTGTTTACTTTTAAATTGGAATTTAGTAATTTAGAACTAATTTGAATGAGCAACGCGATTAACTTAAGTAAAATTGAAAAAAATTTAAAAATATATGTTTTTAATAAAATAATAAAATTAAAATTAAAGGTGAAAGAATATATTTTTAATTAAAAAAAACTAAAATTAAAGGTGAAAGAATAACAAAATATATATGTTTTTAATAAAATTAACATAATAAAATTAAAAATATATTTTTAATTAAAAAAAACTAAAATTAGAGGTTAAATAATAATTTTACCTTTCCATCTATTTTGTCTTTTTCTCTTTAAACTAATCACACCATAACTCACCCGAGCCAATCAGTGAGCCGAACGGCCTCTCAACTTTTTCCATAGTCATCGTAAAGTTTTCTTGTCATATTCACATAAATCTAAAAAGTATTTAACTACTTATATTCATGGGCAAATGCGAGTTTTGAAATGTCATGAACTAGTTGATGCATGATAAAAACTTTATAACGAAGTCAATTTGAAGTAGATTTGTCATTTTTTTTTTATTTTGTAAAATTATATTCGTATTACGTAAAATATAAAAATATTATATTAAAATTTGTAATTACATATTAAATAATAATTAAATTTTTGAAAAATATTATAAAAATACAAAATATTTTTACTACTACTTAGATTGCGGCAACTAGTCAAAGAACATTGATCAAGCCACTATCTTCTAAGCTCGTAAAGGTAACAATGTTACTAAGAGAAACTTGCGATTTGATGAATGGATAGGAGAGAACAGTTGCACTACTTATTTATTTCTTGGAGTTTGGTTACTCTGGTAAGAGTAAGACAGGAAACTGATCAAATATGATAGTAAAATTAAAGCTTTCAATAATTTTAAATTTAATATTAATATTTAAAAAATCATTTTAAATTATATTTGAAAATCTTTCATTCAAGATTTTTGAAAAGCATTTTTATATTTTAACTAATAATATATTTAAAATAAAAATCAATTTAAAAAATTGACCAAAAGTCACAGTAAAACAGTACTTGTGAGACAAAAAAAGTTTTTTATCAAACTCAAATTCATCTCGTTACTCTGTTTGGTTTGCATAAAATGACTTTTAGAAAATAATTTTTGTAAAATAATTTTTGAAAATTTGATTTTTTGAAAAAACTAATATTTTCTATTGTTTGGTTGATATGCTGAAAAATATTTTATGTTATTTGTTGTTTTAATCCAATATAAATAGGTTAAGTTTTAGTTGGAGCTTTTTTTTCAAGAGTGACATAAGTTTGGAAATTGTCTTCCTTTTTTGAAAATGGAAAGACAATTTTTTAAAATTCTTAAAAATTTTCAATTGATTGAATTTTATTTTTTATTAATCGAAAATATTTTATATGTATCAAATACCGAAAAATGTAAAAAATATTTTCAAAAAAATGAAATATGCAAATCAAACTGACTTTAAAAACAAATGTAAACCTAAATTAGAACTCACCGTTTATATGAGCTTGTAAAATCTTTTTTCATCAAAACCCTAACTTTTTTATTTCTTCCACTGCCACAAAATTCAAATATATTTACAGTGAGAAACACTGTTGGAAAACCCACGCAAAACCCGTTCTCAGCTTTCTTTTCTCTACTCCGGCTGTTTTAATAGAAGAAAAGAGATGAACAAGCCAGCCCCCGGAGACGACGATCAGGGCGAGGTATTCCTCGACGAATCGGATATAATCGACGAAGTTGATGTCGACGAAGAAGGTTTGCTGCTACTTTCCCACTCTCTCGAAACGTTTTCCCAATAATGTTTTCTTACTATTATTTTTGCGTGGGTTAATTCAGATCTTCCTGATGCGGACGATGAAGATGATAATGAACATATTGAGGAACCCGATGATTCCATTCACATTTTCACCGGTCATACTGGTAACAATTTTTGTTCTTCAGCTTCTCACGCTTTAACCACAACTGTGGATAAGGTAGAACTTTTCATGGTAGCTTGAAAGTTATTAATCTCTTGTTGAGATAGTTTATGTGGATTCGAAGTTTAGTTTGAGATCATAGATCAGTTCCGTGAAAGAATCATTTATGTTCGTTGAATTGTAATTTTTCATAATTTCTCTTGAAAGAAACTTGCTGGCAGCTACTACCTCAATCAGAACAAGTTTTCAAGTTTTTTTTTTTTGGTTCTTTTAAATCCTAAATATATGCACATGGAATGATTCCATCAATATAGAAACGTCGATTAAAATTTTTAAAAAGGGTTGTCTCCCGATGGATTATTACATTTTGTGTTCTATTTCGATTTACATTTTACTACAAGGAAGCAGCTGGCTTTACAAAGCAATAGGCCTCTAGTGTGATGTCAAATCGGACTTGTATTCTTTTCAGCTTCTCTTTCTCCGTGAAGGCTATGATTTACAATAAATGTCCATCATTAAGAGAGTATGATTTACAATAAATGTCCATCATTAAGAGAGTCATACTCTATTCAACAGAAAGAATTTAGAGTGACAGCAGTATATAAATAGTGAATAAAGCTTCAAAATTCACAAGAGTGTGTAGTGAGTCTTAATGTGTTGCATGTTTTACATATTGAGGATTTTTTTATGTTGATTTTTCCTTTCTGTTCACAGGTGAACTTTATGCAGTTGCCTGCAGCCCTACTGATCCAGCATTGGTGGCAACTGGGGGTGGAGATGATAAGGGGTTCCTTTGGAAGATAGGTCATGCTGATTGGGCTTCTGAGCTCCAAGGTATGGCTATGATACAACATCTAGAGGGTTCATTCTCTTTGTAAAGCATAAGTTTTCCTCCTCATTGGTTCTGATGAAACCAAAATTGCTTTCAAATTTGTCCCTCATTGTCCACTCACTCACATGCACGGACACTTTTATCCATGTAGCATTCTTCATTCTTCTTCTTCTGCTAAACTTCTTGTAAATGCTTGCGCAGGCCATAGTAATTCAGTTGCTAGTTTAGCCTTTAGCAGTGATGGCCAATTACTTGCGTCTGGAGGTTTTGATGGACTTGTTAAAATTTGGGATGCATCAGGAAATCTCAAACGCACACTTGAGGGTCCTGGAGGTGGCATTGAGGTGAAACTTCATAATACTTGGATGTTAAGTACTCTTATTATTATATGTTTTCATTGGAGGTTAATAACGATGGACTCGTTGCCTGTTAGTGGGTTAGGTGGCACCCAAAAGGACATCTGATTTTGGCGGGATCTGAGGATTGCACTGTATGGATGTGGAATGTTGATAACGGGCACTGTCTTAACGTATTCTCGGGTCATGGTGCCAGTGTGACCTGTGGTGATTTTACCCCTAATGGTACTAAATCTTCATTCTCTCCAATTAAATAATTTGTTCTGCTTTTTCTTTTTTACATCTTTCTGTTGCAGCAAATTTAATAAATATGTATGTCATTTCCCTAGGCAAAACAATATGTACTGGTTCTGAAGATGCTACTTTGAGGATATGGAATCCAAGGAGTGGTGAAAGCATACATGTTGTAAGAGGTATTCATCTGGAATCCAATTGCAAATCTCCTTATCAAGACCCAACCTGAATATGAGTTTACAACAGACCATAAACTTGATCTGAGATAAATCTGTTGACCATATTTGATAGAGGTAAATTAAAGAAGCTAAAGATGACATGCAGTTGGACCACCAATCTTTAAGCATTGGAGTCTTCAATTGTCAAAGTCCATGGTATAGCCTAAAATTTTGCAATACATAATTTTTGACAGATAGCCATTACAGGATCCAAAACAGCTACCTCTGTTACAGTGGACATGTTCTTTAGAAAGTGATCATTTCAATTTTTACCAATTTCGGACAAATAGGGCTGTTGCCAGTGGTAACAAATTGCTCAATTTAAACTGTCCCTTATACATGCTGGCATGCAATAAAAGCTTTTCTATTTGCATAGTTTTATCACTACAAGTCCATTTCTTTATCAGGTTTGCAAACACAAGATATAGCACTAGAATGTTTTGGTATCTTATGCTATAAAAAACAGGGTAGAACAGATTTATGAGCGGTCCTTGTCAGTTGGGTAGTTTCATTTAATTTGTAAAAGGAGCTATTATTATTTTAGTTGCACTCCTTTTGACATTTTTTTTAAATTGTTGGTAGTAAATCTTTTCCTCTTCAGGTCATCCATATCATACTGAAGGACTGACATGCTTGTCTATAAGTTCTGATTCAACTTTGGCTGTAACCGGTTCTGAGGATGGTTCTGTTCACATTGTGAATATCACAACTGGGAAGGTATGACTTCTGATAGGCTAACATCTAATAAAGGCTGTATTTTTGGATTTTCTTGAATTTGTTATTTAGCATCTTATTTTCTACACAATTTAATCTTGCGCTGGATATTTTTTTACCACCCCTTCTTCTTCCTAGTACAACAACCAGAAAGTATGATTGAGTGATACGATATGATTTAATATTTCCTAAAATTAGCTCTGTAATAAGGAATCAAGTTATGGTTCCATATTTGGCACTGAATTTAAACTTTAACATTCTAATCCTTCCAACTATTTTTTCTTTTTTAATTTCAGTTTCAAGGTAGTTTTAAACAAAAATAAGCTGGTAACTTTTTTTGTTCTATTAGTCATCTGCTTTGATGCATAAGTGCAAAAAAAAAAATCCCTCCTTTTTCACCCTTTCTTTTGAGGACGTGCAAGTGCAGAGTGGTGATAGGAGCCTTGTAGGATGTGGCTCTTGAGCATAACTAGATTGACTTCTATGGTATTTTGTTGCATTTGTTTAATATGCTTGCAACTGTTGCCACCGATGCAGGTTGTTAGTTCATGGACTTCTCAGACAAGTTCAACTGAAGGCGATCCAGAGTCAATTGAATGTGTTTCATTTGCACCAAGGTATGTTGATAATGCTGTCTCTCTCTCTCTCTCTGCATGCTTTGAAAAGGGAATGTCTATTTGTGACATAAGATTGAATTCAGATCATTAAATGTTGAGAACTATTTTAGAGCTGTGAAAAAAATGCTGTTGATACTTTCCACTTCCACCTGACTAGAAAATAATGGTATTAGGTGTAAGGTCTCAAAAGGTAATCAGTTATGTGCTGGCAAGTTAAGAAATGAGAAAGACCACCACCTTTTCCTTTCGTGGATAATGGGATTAAGTAGTCTGTTATCAATATGAAATATTTCTCTATATAAAAAGATTTTGATTAAAGAGAAATTATCCTTTATCATAAATAATTGGTCAAGAAGCATCCAATATAAAAACTTGCTTTGCTTACTTTGAAATTAGAAAATTTTTTATGCTTGCCACCATATCCAATGGAGCGTGTTTTTACCAGTTTGAATGTATCTAGCCTTTCTTAACCAGAGATTTATTGTCTTAAAGATTTTGGAGAATGCTTTGATTTTATAACAATGACATTGTCAATTTATTCTGGTCAACTTGAAAAACAGATATAGAAAAACAATTGGTTTTGGTTTCTAACTTAAGAGATATTTACCACATGATTATAACTAAACCTGACAAAGTTCATTGGTGAGATAAAACAACTTTGCTAAAAATAGTTTGCCCATTCTTGACCTTGTTATGGCTCATAAAATCAGACAGCATGAAAATGTTAAGTAATAAGAAAGCCTCGCAAGAGTGTCTTGTCTTGTCTGAGAGAATATAGTAAACCGTACAAAAGGGCTGTACCTGCTTACATCTTCATAGTATGGCTGACACAAACACTTGCACCAAGAAAAAATTTTCTATTAGTATAGTATGATTGATTTAACTTTTTGTTTGACATGGCAGCTTCCCTTGGGCGGTTTCTGGTGGCATGGATCGAAACCTAACCATTTGGGATCTACAAAACTCATCGCCAAGGTTCATATGTACACATGAGGTTAGTAGACTGGTTTCAAAATGAAACTCATATTATTTCATATGTGCACATGAGGTTAGTAGACTTGTTTAAAAATGAATCATATTAATATTTCACACTATAATAATTGGTCAGCTACAGTCGCCTCATGGTTAAAGTCACCATGGTCAATTTGGTAAAGTTAAAGGTTTTTTGATCTGGTGAAACAAAAAGAGCCTCATCCTTATTGCAGGAAGGAGTGACATGCTTGGCTTGGCTTGGAGCATCAAAATTCTTGGCTACAGGTTGTTGTGACGGGAGAATACGTATATGGAATTGTTTATCTGGGGAATGCGTGGAAACCTTCAAAGGTCATGAACATGCCATCCAATCCATGTCTGTATCATCCAATCTCGAGTTTCTTGTTTCCGTTTCCATAGATGGCACTGCACGAGTATTTGAAGTCAGAAATTTCCATTAATAAAAGTATGCCTCTAAGATCCTCATTTGGTTACAATTTACAAACTAGTGTGATTGATTTTATCTTATTACAATGAGTCTATTCTATAAAATACTTGCACTTCTATAGGTTTTTTTCTTTCATTTTTTTTCTTGTTGTATATTTGTATTGCAGCATGTTATCTTTTAAGTTTTTAGGTGCAGGCCAACAGTAAACAATTATGTTACCCAAAAATAGAGCATTTAATTGATTAATGGATGGATTCGACTAAGTTTATTAATAGTTTGATTTATGGTATTTATACTCAATATTAAATGTGAATTTAAATTCAAAATATTAAATTTCAATCATAAAATACAATTAAGGTATGTAGCTGCAATTAATTGTGTTCATAAACAACTGAGTTTATATGGATCAAATATATAATAATTTTTTAACTTGGTATGAAGAAATGAATATATTCTTTCTATTAATTGTTTTTTGAAGAAAAAAAGAGAATTGTTGACATAAATGGAGCTCATAATTTCATAAAGCAAAAATTACAACTAATAAATTTGAGACATAGGTTACATGTTTTATAAAATTAGACAAAGAAATTAAAAATTATCGTATGAAATCTATTAAACCTCAAGGTATTGATTATGTAAACTCAAAATTGTTCGATTCTTGCATATAATCCCAAAATGAGTTAATAAATAAATAATTTACATACGTCCACACACATAGCATGTGTATGAAATCTAATTGATTCTGAGCCAAACTCAAATGCCAGCCAGATGTTTATCTTGAGTGTGTCTTGTAAAACATAAAGCATAGGATTTGACCAGTCAAACAATGGAACCAAGAAGATAGAAAATCCATGGTATCAAAGCAGCTCTGTGGGTACTTCATCGCTCAGGTAGATGTTTATTTCATTGTCTTGTATGGTTTAGTGGGTCCACTCCAGATTAGACTGCAAACTCTGGGAGTTACTTTAATCCTGTAAAACAAAATACCAGATACCTCAAGACTGAAGTCCTATAAAAATGCTCATTACCCATTGTTGAATAAAGGCTTTTTTAGGGTTTGAAGATGAGAAAGGCTCTTGCTCTACTGTCTCTTACTGTTATCATCCCTCTAACCTTGCCTTTAGGTCTCTTCTCTTTCTCTCTTGATACAATAAATGATTCTTAGTCTGAAGTCTGATTAGGCTGTTGACTCCTTGAAAAAGTGTGTTTGTTTGTTTTTTTTTGTGTGTGTGTGTGTGTGTTCTTTGCATTTATTCATTAAAAGGGCTTGAGAATTGTCCTTGAGATACTGCTGAATTATATGCTGAAAATGATTGGCATGCATGTTCAGGTGGAGCAAGCTACAAAGGATTTTATGGCCATCAAGGGATTTGCTATGACAACTTTGATATGCTAATGGAACCACATTGCAACCTTGAAACATGCAACAAGCTGTGTGAATCCAAGATGTTTGATAGGCTGTATACAAGGAGATGTTTGGATTCTATCACCTGTGAATGTACTCACCGCTGTCGTCTTCGTTAACAACCCCTCCCAGCTGCCTTTCATGCATGCACGCCAGCACCAAACCCCAAGCCCTTTAAACTCTATACGGAATGGAAAATGTACTACTGTTTTTCTAGCAATAAAGAAAGCTGGCCATGGCGTGCTTATGATTCTGTTGTTTTCCCAATGGCTAATTTGTTGAAAGCACAGAAAACCGGTAGAATAGATAAGAAGTAGCGAAATTGTGTTGTGTAAACTCTACTTGCTCCATGCATGTCATTGCCGTTTCAGAAAGCACTCGTATCTGTCATTTCTCTCCCTATAATATTGCCAGTCTTTAACAAAACCAATTTAGGGTCACTTTGGTTCTGTGAAAATTACTTCCGGAAAATGATTTTTACACTTTCTGATCATTGGTTCGCAAAAAACTAAGTGGTTAACGAAAAATGACTTATCAATCAACGAAAAATTAGGTTTTTTTTTTAAAGTGCCTTGCGCTTTTGAAAATCGAAAGACATTTTCTGAAAAATTGTCTGAGTAAAATTATTTACCAAGCTTGAGAGTATAATTTTATTAAAGTTTGACCTTGGATATAATTTTTTAAACTTTGATTTAATTTAAACCAACATAAAATATTATTATATTAATAAAATTATTTTTATTTAATTAGATTAAAAATTTTAAATATTAAATATTAACATTAAAAATCTTTCAATATTTTAAGTTTAAATATTTTATTTTGTATATTATTAATCTTAAATATTTTTAATATTCCAATAATAAAAAAATTATATTATTATTTTAAACATAAATAATAAATACCAATTTAATAAATATTTATTATTTTAATAATTAATATTTATAATAATTTATTAAATTTTTTTATATTTTGTTTATAAATATTTTATATTAATATTTAATAATAAATATAAATAAATAATACTTTTGTGATTTTAATAATTAATACTTTTAGTATAAAATATAATTATTTTAATAGTATAAATATTTTTAATATTTCAAAATTAAATATTAATATATTATTAATATTATATAAAAATAAAATAGTAATATTACTTTGAAATTTTAAAAATAATAATAATAATAATAATAATAATAAAAAATAGTTTTCTTTTATCTTTTTAATAATATAATATTTTAATATTAAATATTATTTTTAAAATGAGAAATGCTAAGTAGCATCTATCATTTTTCTCCAATGCTCGTACGTGCAGCAAGCCACGTCATCTAATCTTTTCAATCAAAAACAAGTCTTTTAGACGGTATAGTTAAAGGTTCGTTTGATATTATTGTGTGTTTTATGTTTTATGTTTTTGAAAATTTTATTTTGTTTTATTTTTATTTTATTTTTTAATTTATTAAATTTGATAATTACGTTAATATCATTTGATTTTTCAATAACTCATCTAAATAATGAAAAAATTTTAGTTTTTCAGAAAATATAAATATTTTTTAAAAATTATTTTTCAAAAATCATTTTCAGTGAACCAATTCGACCTTATTACAAGACTTATTACCTGCTATGCTTGTTATAGTAGGTGGTGGAATGGTTTGAGTTATAAGATTGTGGGTATAGTTATTAGGATTAATATCCACACAACATTACTAGAGTTTTTTTTACTCTACAAATAGAATTAAGATGATAACATATGTTCTTTAAAAATATTAAAAAAATAAATAAAATAAAACATATATTATCATTTTTACCCCACTTATGAAGCCAAAAAACCCAACTGACAATAAATAGGATAATAATCTTATTATTATTATTATTATTATTATTATTAGCTCAAAGTGTCACTTAAGGTTTTGCTTGATAGGAAAAGTGAAAAAGGGTGATAATGAAAATTTTGCTAATTTTAATAATTAAACTACAAAATAAAAAAAATTATAAAAATCCAACTATTAAATTATCAATTTTTTTACCTTCATCTTTTTCTTTTCTTTCAACCAAGCAAAGCTTAAGAGTTTTGCTATTGGCCCACGTTAGTAAACCATAAGGGCATAATCTCGTTCCGGTGAGCTGCCCAATAGCTAAACAGAAACTGAGAATGAGAATCACGAAGGAACGATGTCGTTTTCTTATCACAGCTTAAAAAACATGTGCACTTCCACCTTGAAAGTAGATTCCCAAACTGATATTTTTCTCTCTTAGGGGCGTTTGGTTCGGGAAATTTAAGATTACCGAGAATATTAAATTACCGGAATATTATTTTACTTGACGGATTACTGGGAATATTAGATTCCTGTGTTTGGTTGTATTGGTGGGAATATAAGATTTCTGTGTTTGGTTAAAGGAAAGTAAGATGGTAAAATTATTTATTTTATTATAATACCCTCCATATTATTAGTTGATATAAAGTGAATAACACTTGAAATAAATTATATTTAAATTAATTACTTATTTATTTATTTATTTAATATACTTATTTATTTATTTATTTATTTTGCCCCTTTTTTATAAGGTTTTTGTTATGTAAATTATTTTGATATAACAAACTATTACTATATTAAATTGATTTTGATTAATCAAAAATCATAGGATCCATCTTATTATTGGTCCATTTGATTTTAAATTTATTTTTCTCTTCATCAAAATAAGAAAAAAACATGGTTGTAATATTAGATAGGTTTTAAGGGTAAAATGGAAACAAAATATAATTATTGGAGGGTAAAATTGGTAAAAAAGTTAGATTAACCCGAAAAAAAATACCTCAGGGAGAGGAGGTAATTTTTTTTTTCCAATTTTGGCACTATTTGGCACTGTTTGGGCACTATTGGTAAAAAAAAAAATTATCCCCCGAAATCCGATTCCCCCAACCAAACGCGGGAATCATTTGACGGAAAAAAAAAATTTGCCTAAGTAAAAAAAAATTACTGAAACCAAACAGGCTCTTAATGGCATTTCCGACGGCGGCAAAATCCCTAATCTGAAAACACCTCAATTTTGCATGTAAATTAAACTCCGCCTTTGTATACATTTACACGTACACACGTACGTATTTACGTACGTAAATAAACTATAAAGTCTTCCCTTTTTGTTGTTTGTTAATCATTAGATTGGAATAATTTTTCTTTTATGATCTGAAACGCGTAAATTCTGTTGTTCTTTTTTTTTTATATATAATTGGCGGTTTATTTTTTGAATCTTTTTTGAAGAATGAATTTCAATAAAAGCAGGAGTCTGCCTCGTGGCAAGAGGTTTTGAAGCGTTGAACGTACTTCTTACCGTGATGCACTGTACTCCAGAGATCGCCGGAACTATCAATATGACTTATGTTTTGTTAAGAATGTTTGTTTTATGGTTTTCTTTTGTTTTTGGCTTTTTGGTGTCCAAAAGTAAAATAAATGCCTTTTGGTATATGTTTAATGAATTAGAATTTAAATGACTACAATTTCCTTTTTAATGATATAAAAATAGATGGTTAATTTTATTTTTGTCTGGAATAGTTAGGTGAAATTTGGTGTTAAAATTTTATGGGTTAAATGTATAATTTAATCTTTGAACTATACCACTTTTATCATTTTGATACTTAAAGATTTTTCGTTATCACTTTGGTATCTAAATTTTACTTCCGTCACACACTTTAATACCTAAGATTAACACGGTTAGAAAAAAAGCTAATATGCATAGATTGTCCAATTAAAATTTGACACGTGATAATAAATGTCATGTCATGTGCCTCCACATCAATTTTTTCTTTAAAAATTATTTTTAAAATATCAAAAATATTTTTTAAAAAATTCAAACTATTTAAAAATATATCTAAAAATAAGAGCTTCAGTTCTTTCTTTTGAGAAATTCTAAACTTACTCCTATTTTTACTTTTTCTACCCAAATCTCTTCATGAGGTTACTGTTCATCACAGAAGAAAATGGGGGTATGAATAGCAGAAAATGGGGTATATTTAGAAATCCTCCTTTCTTTTTCTTCAGTTTAAACCTTCCTTTCTCTCGTCGACATCCTCACCTAAATTGCAGAGAATACAAGAACATTGTAGAGAGCCATTGCAGAAAAAGAAAAACAACATCAAAACACCTATAAAATCAGCAAAAGCATTCAGTTTTCTTGGTTTTGTGGGTAACAAAAGTCAGATTTTAATCCCTAGATCTAGAAGAAGATGTAGAGTTTTTGAAAGTTTCAGCTCAAGATTTTGAAAAGGAGTATCAAGAAGCTGGTCAGCAGTTTTTGGTGACTATCTGACACCAAAACACGGTGGTAGACAATGAGACAGTGGAGATCCGACAAACCATCGTCTTCTGCCGCGACGACTGTTGCCGACCATCGTGTTCTTCGCCAAAACCCCACGAAAATCTCTAGAATCGGTCTTCAGACCCCTTTAAACCCAAATCCAAGATTATTTTACCCTAAATCCCAACCTTTCTATATAGATCCAAAACTCAAAAACCAAAAAAATCTCACTGCCTGTAGAATGAAAACCCAAAACGAAACTTTTTTTATTTTTGATTTTTACTGATTGTGTATTGAAGTGTTTCTAGTTTGGTGTAATCTTGACTGATGATGATGTTTATGGTTATCGTATATTTTGTTTTTTGATTTTTTTTTTGTTGAAATTGAATTGGAGCTTGTGTTTTGGTTGTTCTTGGCTTATGGATTTTTCTTTGCTTGTTAGTGACAATTTCATGTCACTCTCTTCAATTTCCTTCGTTGCTCCCTTTTTTTGTTCGATTCTACTCTTAAGATAGAGATTTCTTAATTCAGTTTTAGTTAAATTCAATTTCGAGATCTCCATTATCTCCATTCTCAATTATTTGAAATTTTAAATTGCAAAGCTAGCTGAATCCAATCCAAATTCTATTAATTTTTTTTGTTTTCTTAATAAAAATCCTATTAAAAATAAATCTAATCAAATTCTAAAACTAATTTATCATTGATTCAAAATATTTATAAATATTTTTAGTTTTTTTTAATTTTTTATTATATTTTAAATATTTTAAAAATATTTTTAGATATTTTTAAATATTTTGTAAAGAAAAAATAAAAGCTGAGGTGGAGGTAAATGACGTGGCATTTATTGCCACATGTCAAATTTTAATTAGACAATCTATGTCACATCAGTTTTTTTTCTAACGGCGTTAATCATAGGTATTAAAATGTGTGATAGAAATAAAGTTTAGGTATCAAAATGATAACGAAAAGTCTTTAAGTACCAAAATGATAAAAGTTGTATGGTTTAGGGACGAAATTATTTATTAACCCAAATTTTATTTATTTGGTTTTCCGTTTGGTACAACGGATTCTCTGTCTTGGATGATGGAAAATGAAAGAATGTAGTGTCATGGAATTACATAATTGAACGATGACAGCAAGACAACTGACTGCAAATCCACCTCAACAACTAGTATTCTGACAAGTGGCAAGGGGAATACTAGCAAGGTAGCTGATGTTACCAAGTTACTAAAGGACAAAAAGGAGCTGCAGGTCATTTGAGGGAGGTGCTACTGGCAGGGTAGGACATGTAGCACAACAATGTAAGGTTGTACGAGATATTCTTGCTTTTTTTACAATTTTTGTAATTAGCAAATATTGGGAATTAGTACATATATATACTGATCAGATGTAAAAGATTGGTTATGAAATGAAAATACCATCTTTTCTCTTTATGTTTCTGTTTTCAATTTCTATAAACAAATCGCTGCTGAATGCAACTCAACCACTATGTGTTGGAACTGCAAGGAGTCAGGGCATCT
Organism: Heritiera fomes; assembly: GCA_032173925.1. NCBI lineage: Eukaryota > Viridiplantae > Streptophyta > Magnoliopsida > Malvales > Malvaceae > Heritiera > Heritiera fomes. The sequence continues at coordinate 7,205,422 of JAPDPM010000002.1, read as the reverse complement.
TGCCAACCAATGCCCCAATGACCTAGTTCACCAAATGTGTGGTAATATGGGTCACTTAGCTCGTGATTGCCTAAATCCTCGGCTTCCAACTCATAATGCAAGACTCTGCAACAATTGCCACAAGCTAGGCCACATTGCTGTTGATAATACCAATGAGAAGGCGTGCAATAACTGTCGAAAAATCGACTACTTTGCTCATGACTGCCCCAATGAGCCAATTTGCAACATCTATAATATATCAGGTCATGTAGCCCAACAATGCAGTAAATATGGTTGTAAATGAACCGAACACGAACAGATGAACTAATGTCTGTGTTCGTTCGTTCGTTTTTTAGTGTCGTTCATGTTCATTCGTGTTTGTTAAGGAGTACATTTGTGTTCGTTCATTTATTTGGTAAGGATTGTTTGTTAATATTCGTGAACATGTAAACGAACATGTTCGTGAACATATAAACAAACACGTTCGTGAACATGTAAACGAATGCGTTCACGAACACATGTTCATGAACAAGTATTTATGAGAATAAACTAAATATTAAATATTAAAAATTCTACATAAAAATTAAATCTCACTTACAAATTGAAATAATCTAACTCAAAATCTTAAATACAACACAACTTAAGTCAACAATGTTTTATTAAAATTGATAATTACTATTTTAAGTACAATTTGTATCATATACATATACATATACATATACATATATTGGTACATATATATTAAAGTATCATATATATATATATATATATGTGTGTGTGTATACACACATATGTGTAATATATATATATATATATATATATATATATATGTAAATGGTCAATGGATTAAATCATAAAAATGAGATCTTAACTTATTATGAGACTTTTATTAATTTTATTTTAGTACATTATGTTTAAAATTTGAAAAAAAATAATTATTTTAAGTATAATTAACTAATTTAATTTTATAATTATTTTTTATTGTATTTTATTATTTTTTAAGCCAACAAAGTTATATTGTATAAATATGTTTAAAAATTATGTACTAATTTTTTAGGTTAATGTATTAAAAAAAAGGTATATATTATATAACTTATATAGTAATTTTAGTATTTTAATAAATAACAAACGAACAATAAACAAACAACAAACGAACAACAAAATCACTTTGAATGAACGAGTTATACATGAACATAAATGAATAAAAAACGAACGAACATAAACGAATGAACAACAAATGACACTTTAAACGAACGAATAATAAACGAAATAAACGAGCATGTTCGCGAACAAAAAATGAACGAACTATACCTCTGTTCTTGTTCGGTTCGTTAACAAACGAATACTAAAATGTTGTTTGTGTTCATTCGTTAAGCTTTATAAACGAATATAAACAAATAGAAACCGAACGGATTCACGAACAGTTCGTCGAACATTCTATTCGTTTACACCCCTAGTAGTAAATCAAGTCTGTCATCTAACATGGAAGGCTCCTTCCGGGACATTATTTCCCGCAACTATGGCTAGCTAGGTCACATGAGTCATGACTGTGTGTCCATTGTCATATGCAATAACCGTGGCAGAAGGGCTCACCTTCATTACGAGTGCCCTTCGTCAAGGATGTATGACCAAGGCAATTTACAAAGGTATTAACTACTAACTAACCAATTTGACAGGATTCATTCATTAGCATCCCCTTGTTTGACTCATCTTACAATTTGGTTCTGAATCGATTTAGTCTTAAAGAAATTTGCCATTGTTGTTCTATAGTTCTTAACTGATTTCATGTGCTTTTTACCAATATATCGCTTGGCTCTGAGCCATCAGCCATGGTTATCTTCTTACAAGGATACATAAAGGGTTCTTACACATGAACGAGGTGGATATGGGGCTTAAAATTCCACATTTTTCAAATTAAATAATGTTGAGATCAATGCAATGAGCAGTTATACGAAGCATAATTTTAACATAAAAATGAAAAATCTACTAAGAAAACTTGAACCCATGTGATAGCCTTTGCCAAAATGATGTAAGAATGTGGCTTTTTGTCAAAGTTTATGTTTTGATAAGGGTTAATGTATCATTTAGCCCTTGAACTATATCACTTTAGTACTTAATGAATTTTTGTTATCACTTTGGTATCTAAACTTCAATTCTGTCAGACAGTTGAGTACCTGAGACCAACGCCGTTAGTGACCATGCTGATGTGGCATAAATTAACCAATTAAGTAGTGACATGTGTCAAACATGCCACATTATTAGTGGGTCCATACCACATCATCTTATAAAAACAAAAAAAAATTCTTTTTTAATAAAATATAAAATTTTCTTTTATCTTTAAAATAAAAAAATAAAAGAAAGTATCGGGAGAGAGAAATAGAGAATTAAGAGGAGAGAAGGGGGGAAAGAATGGGAAGAAGAAAAAGAAGGGGAGGTCGTCGGCGACTGGCTTCAACAAATCGAGGCCGATCCGTTCAAGACCAAGCAAATCGGCGTCAATCTACTTAAGACCGCTGCCCATCTAATCAGTTAACTAGTTTTTCTCTGTCCCTCTCCTCTCTTCCTCTCCTTCTCCCCTTCTCCTGCCTTCTCTTTCGATTTTTTTTTTTTGCTACTGATGCTTCCTTGAAAAGGGAATGTATGTACTTTGCTTCTTTTTTTAATGTATTTAGATCTGGAAATAAAATATTGAATTTGGGTTTGGGGGTCTCAGTTTAATTGTTTAGATGTTTTATGGTAAATGATTTACTGGGTTGCTCTGTTCTTATGCAATTTCAACTTTAAATTGAAAGATGTTTTTTTTTTTGGATCATTGTTGCTGGTAAGGTGTTTGATGTTATGTCTGAATCAAATTGCAAGGTTCAATTGGGCTGAAGCATTTTCCCGTTTAGTTGCGTCGATGCTTTCTGAATGGCCTATCTAAGCAGCTCAATTGTTTTAGGTTTTGATATTGAGGGTTGCTGATATGAATTTTGGCTTTTATGGTCTGATATTAACGCTTTGTGTTTGTAATAGTGATGCTTATGATCTCTTGCTTTGTTTCGATACTTGTTTGATGGAATACAATTTACTGTTTAAAGCTAGTTTTCTGGGTTTAAAAGTCTGGGTTTATTGAGGTATTCTTGAGTTTTTTTCAAAGAGAAGTAGATAATTTCAAGCTAGAGAGAGAAACGAGTGAGAAAAGTTGAAAAGAAATTATATATTTTAAATATTTTTTCTTTTTTTTTTTTAATTTTTACATATTTTTTATATTTTTAAATATTTTAAAAATATTTTTTTACCTATTTTTAAAAGTTTTTAAATATTTTTCTAAACAAAAAATAATACTAGCAGGGTGCCACATATCAAGTTTTGATTGGATGTTTCATGCCACGTCATCATTTTCTAATGGTGTTAGTCTTAGGTACTAAAGTATGTGACGGAAATAAAGTTTCGGTACTAAAGTGATAACGAAAATTTTTTAAGTATCAAAATGATAAAAATAATATAGTTCAGAAGCTAAACGATACATTAGCCTTTTGATAACTTCGACAAAATATCAGACTAATCTTTCTATTCAATGCACGACATGCTACTTTTGTTGCGACATGCAAGCTTAAGCCTAAGCATCTTTAGATTTTTCAAAGCCCTCTTTCGATTCAGTCAGAGTCACGTGGCTCATGTCGTTTTAGTGATAACATTTTGAATGTGGAATTGGAGCTAAACCTTTAAAATTTTACCTAAAACTCGACCTAAATAAAACTAAACGTAAACAAGTAGAGGCCTGATTTTTGTACGAATTTACCAGTAGTATATAGAATTATAGTTCTATTATTTGCTATTCAAATACACATTTTATTTATTATTTGTTATTTAAAATTACATTTTGCTATTCATGCATGTAATTTGTGTTCGACTGTTCATACGTATAAACGGTAAAACACGAAAATTTTATATCAAAATTTATATCAATACACTAAACAAAAAAATCTTTTATTTAGCTTTTTGCATATTCATATCTAATTCTTACTAAATTTAGTCTGCATGTGTATTATTTATGCTATTTTGTATTATATCACTATGTCTAATCTAAAATTATCTAATTTATTTAATTTTTTTTAATTTTCCTGATTATATCAAGAAATTAAAAAGTTAGGCGTAGAAAACCACGAAGGAACTTGGATCAATTAATACATAGAACAAATTATTAAATGTCTAGTATTATAAAATTTATTAAGACTCAACTTGTCAAAACATTCTGAAACATATCATTTTCAAACTGTTTGGAAAAAATTACATTGACTGTTCAATGAAGAAAAAAAAAACAAAACGAACGATAGTTATTGAGCTTAGCTTCATAATTACACCTATATTTTTGGAGTTCTTCATTTAATCCTCTTTTAACCTTCTTATTCCAGAAATCGTCGAATAATGGACATGTGCACAATAGAGATGCGAGGGAACCTGTACATTTTAACTTTGACTGGCGACGACGAGCACCGTCTAAACCCCACCCGAATCGACGCAATCCGGTCAGCACTTCGCCAAATCCGATTCCAGTCAACCTCCCGCTCCGGCTCCGCTCTCATCACCACCGCTCACGGCAAGTTCTTCTCCAACGGCTATGATCTCGCCTGGGCAGGCTCTTCACCAGACAAGATCCGTCTGATGTCTTCTAAGTTTCGAGCTCTCGTCACCGACCTTATCTCTTTCCCTATGCTGACCATCGCTGCCGTCACGGGTGACGCCTGTGCCGCCGGATTCATCTTGGCTCTTAGCCATGATTATATTGTTATGAGAAAAGATCGAGGGTTCTTGTATATGAGTGACAATGAAATGAATATCGGGCTGAAGATTCCGGCTTGGTTCATGGCTGTTATAAGGTGAATCTTATCTCCTATGAATTTTTGTTCGCTATTTTCGTTAATTTATTTTAAGATGGATAATTATTGTGGAGTTTTCTTATTCCACAAGCAGCGTTAAGATCATGACATGTATCCTATAAAAATATTAAAACAAATAAAATAAAACATGTGTCACGATCTTAACGTTACTTGTGGAGTAAAAAAACTTCACTGTCAGTATATGTAATAATTATCCTTTTAAGATGGATAATTATTACATACATTGACAGTGGAGTTTTTTTATTTCACAAGCAGCGTTAAGATCATGACATGTGTTTTATAAAAATATTAAAATAAATAAAATAAAATATGTGTCACGATCTTAACGTTGCTTGTGGAGTAAAAAAATTCCACTCTCATTGAACCGTAAGACTTTTTTTTTTAATTTTTTAATTTTTTTTGGTGAAATAGGTACTGAATAAAATAAAAACAAACCAAGCGTCTTAGAAAGCACTGCTTGAACTGCTTGTGCCGCCAATAGAACAAAAACATGGTTCTGGGAAACGTAATTCCCATTCTGTCCTTAAAATTCATGGATCTAACTTCCCCAGGAGGATCATAAAAAAACTTCAAATTTACTTTCCAATCCCTATATTTTTAATATTTAAAACTATAAATTAACGTTTGATAAATTTAATAAATATTGTAAAATGTTGAAAACTATATAATAAAATCTTTATATATTTTTAATAAATGAAAAAAAAATAAATTTTACTAAATTAAATCACAATTTTTAAAGTAAAACAAACAAATAAGATAATAAAATTGAATTATTAATTAAAAAAACAAATGAAATGAATATAAAAATGGTACAAAATAACTAGATTAATGTGAAATAATATAATATTCTTTATAATTTTGTAAATTATTCAAGAGTAAAGTGAAAATATAAAAAAAAAAAACCAAAATACATGTCATTAGAATTAACACTTTTTGAAAAAATTTTAATTTACAATTTCATTAAAAATCTCAATTTCTCTTTTCGCATAAGTTAAAAACTTTAAAAATTTTAAAAGACTAAAATATTAAAAAAAATCCTTGAACATTATCACTTTATTTAAATAAACTTTTATACCTTCATTGCATTCAAATAAGTCCCTAAATTTTAATTTGTATTCAAGTGAGCTATTATTTCAAATAAAATATTACATGTAAGTAAAAATAGATTCAAATCTATTTAATCAAATAAAATTCGATTAATTCGATTCAATTAAGTTAATTTCGACTTAAAGTCATTTTTTGAGTTGGTTTATTCGATTAAGTCAGGGTCTAAAATTACGAATAAAATAAAATAAATAAATCAATCAATATTTTTTAAATATATTATATATAATATAAATAATTAAATATTATATATAATTGATTTTTTATGCAAGAAGTTGGGTTCTAAAACCTATTCAAAAAATCAACCTATTGCTCACCCATATAAAAAATTGATTTATGTTAAATGTTACAAAGGACAGGTTACAAAGGAAAGGTTAAAGGCTTATTTGAATACTCAAATTAATGGTCAAGGGCTTACTTAAATACAAATTAAAATTTAGGAACTTGTTTGAATGCAATAAAGGTATAAGAACTATTTAAATAAAATGATAAAATTCAAAGGTTTTTTTGTAATATTTTAGCCATTTTAATTTAGGTGAAATACATAAAACCCTTATGTTTATATCAAAATGACACTAACCCTCATCTAGTTTCAAAATATTAATTTTCCCCCTTTTACTATCCTTAAATCCAAAAATCATAAACACCAAACTTTAGATTCTAAACTTGAAAAATCATAAACTATAACATTTAAATCCTAAACCCCAAACCAAAAACCTAAATTTTAAATCTTAAACTTTGTTAAGGGAAAAAAATTGATATTTTGAAACTAAAAAGGATTAGTGTCTTTTTAGTATAAGTATAGGGGTTTATGTATTTCACCCTTTTAATTCAACATAAAAGAATCTCCTTTCCTCCTCCATTCAGCACAGGACTGCAAATTCTCCGTTTGATTTAATTTAGCTTCAAATTTTCCATTCTTTTTTTTTTTGGCCAAGAAATTTTCTATTCTTTCGAATCACAGGATTTCGCGCAGTGAAGGAATCATAATTCTTTGCTAATTGTGTTGATTTGTAATTCTGTGGCTTTTGGAATTGGGTTTTAAAAAAAAATTTATCCCAGGGTTAAAAAATTTTTATTCCGCCCAAAAACAATCATTGAGACCTTCTCATCTTCTCTGCATGCTTGTGGCCTATGGTTTTTAATTATTTTGGGATCTGTGGATTGGTTAATATTCTGGTGATTTGAGTATGATTTTGTTTGTAAGTGTATTGAGTTTTACTGGCTTGATATCTAGTCTGTGGTTGGGATTCCTGAATTTAGGAATGATTTTCTGCAAGGGATTGTGAACATGGTTTTCAAGTAGTGTGGTGTTATAGATTGTTGTGTGATTTTCTGTGCTCAGTTTTGTGTTTAATTGTTATTTGGGTGTTAAGGAAAAACAGGGATAAATTATAGCTGAGGTTTTTTTTTGGGGGTTAATTTATGAATAAAATTTTTTTTGTTATAAGAAAAATATTAAATAATTGAATATAAGAGCGTTTGGATTCAAATCTAAAATTTATAATATATCACAACTCATTTTTAACCACTATCTCAAAAGATTGTTAGCCATTTATGAATAAAGTTGAATTGCCGCTTACTGAGCTTGAATTTTGTTTGGGTTCTGACTCATCTTTTGGGTTTTGTATTGCGTGAATTGGTTTGTATTTCTGGGTTTATGGGTGATTGGAATTTTGGAATGAATGAGGCCGAGTTGATGAATTTTGTTTGCTTTGTGTTCTTGCTTGATTTGATCATTGAATGGTGTTTTGGGCTTCGGATTTGTAGGTTAAGCAAATTCTTAGCATTGCATTCCCCTCAATGGAATTAGAAGCAATGGTTTCTGTTTTGGTTTTACCTTAAGGTATTCAAATGCCGTTTGAAAATCAGCACTCGTTTTGGCTTTAGGTTAACTTTTTATTAATTTAATTCAAATTTTTTTACTAATTTTTTTAAATTTTTAGGTTAATTTATTTTTATTAATTAAATATGGGAAATTTAGCTTTTTATTAATTAATTATTAATTAGTATTACTAATAAGAAAAAAAGGTTCATTAAAAATTAATACTTTACTAATAATTAATAATTAAATATTCTTAATTAATATTTATTAATTAATAAGTAACTTTTTTATTAATAATTAAATAATACTTAATAAAAATAATTATAATAAAAATTATTAGTTATATTTAATTATAATAACTAATAATTAATTTAATAAAAAGGTAAATTGATCTTTTAAACTTATTCCAACCATATTCTTTACCTTAAATCAAACATATTAATAGCAATTCCTAATATATTTCATTCTAATGAACCAAACATCATAATGTATATTATATTTTCCTTCATTTCTATTACCACAAAATACCTATTTCATTCTTCTTCTATTCAATTCCATGAATCAAAAACCACTTTAGCTCTTTCATATGTTAGATCAAACATACACTTCAATAAAGTTTAGTCAAAATTTTAATTTGTAATTGAAATTTCTAATATTATATCATTAATACTATTTTTTATATTTTAGAAAATAATTTTTTATTTAGTGTAGTGTCTTTATCAATTACCAATAACATAAGCTTAATATATTTGTATGCTTTGATAATTATGATAATATATGTGTTGTTGTTGTTATTATTATTATTATTAGCTGCAAGATTGGCGATGCCACAGTGCAACAAGAGGTGGTGTTGCAAGCAAAGAAGTTAACAGCACAGGAAGGAATGAAGACGAGAATTGTGGACAACGCATATTATTCAGTGGAGGAAACGATGAAAGGGGCCATTGAATTAGGAGAAAAGTTGGTAAAAAAAGGATGGAAGGGAGAAGTTTATGTTGAAAAGAGAAATGAGCTTTATAAAGAGATTTTAGATAAGCTTGTAGCTGATGAAACTGCAGATGATATGAAAAAAGATGCACTTGTATCATCCAAAATGTAGCATGGTTATTGGTAATTTGGTATCAACATGTTTAAAATAAATAGTTTATATAACAAATAAAATAAAATACCTCTTAAAAAAATGAAAGAGGTTTAAAATTAGAATATCTTATCTTCTCTTAAATATTCTCAAATATGTCAAAAAAAAAGTATAAATAAAATGTAGTTGAAGTTATTTTTCTTTTTTATGTTTCAATTAAATAGAGTTATCACTTTTTTTTAATTGTTAATGTCATAAATATCTTTTAAATTATAATGAAATCTACAATGTGATACCTTTACTGTAAAAATCTTCAATGGGGTATTTAATTTATCAATCCATTAAGTAATGTGGTATTCATGTCGAAACATCTTTTGTGGTATTTGATGTGGACAATAAACCTATAATAAGTCACCAATGTAGGCATGTGGCATGTTGCGTCATAATAAAAAAATAGCAAAATTAAAAATATATATATTTTTTCGTTTTTTCTTTTTTTCCTTCTATTTCTTTATCTTCTCTTCCTTCTATATTCACCTAAAACATCATTTGCCTATAAACCCAATTTCTAAGTGCTGATCATTGTGCCAACCGCCAAACATCGGCATTAGTCGTCACTCGCTAGCGACAAAGTGGCGAATTGCTTCCATTTCTTTCCATCTATCTATTTTTTTTAAATCCCATAAACTTTTAGATTTGCAAAAATATCTTGCAACCTCGAATTTTTTTGTTGTTGTTTTCCCTCACTCCAACCACTTCTTCATTCCATTATGTTTCTCCCCTTTGCCCCATCTTCCTCCTCTCCAAATTTTAAAGCTTAAATTCCCCAAAACACCCTCAACTTGAAAAATCATTCTCTAACTTCCTCTACCTTTGTTGTTATTTTTTAATATAGTGTTTTGTGTTGCTCCTCCAAATGAGATGTTCTTTGATCTTTGTTATTATTATTATTATTATTATTTTTGGGTCGGAGGAGGGGCTGTTTTCAGGTATATGTGGTATTTGGTGGGCTTTTTGGGATTGGCTGATAATGTGTGTGAAAGGCAACTAGTAGTGGTATAAGCGGTTGAGTTGGGCAAAAGAAGGACTCATGGTAGCCATGGATAGATTAGTGGTGTTCTTTGTTGACTGTTGGTTCTCGACAAAAGGGGTTGATAATAGGTTCAGGTTTTATATATGGTGGATTTTAGGTTAGTTTTCAGTAGGATGAGGGAGGCTATGTTTTTTAGTGATGAGTTTAAGTGTTGGCCGATAATGGTAAGAGCGTCAAGCGATAAGGGTGGTTAAGGGGAGGAGGAAATGGGGGCAGAGAAAAAAAGAGATTTTTAAAAAATTTTTAATCTTTAAACAATAAAATTTTAAAAATTGTGAAAAGAAAAAATTATTTTTTAATTTTTGTTTTTATATTATGATATGTGGCATTCCACATGTCATTTAATTGGTTTATGTTCATTTCATCATTTTGTGTAGTGATTATTAGGGTGTGGGTATCATATTACTTAACAGATTAATAGATCAAGTGCCATATTGAAAAATTTAAAATAGAAGTACCAAATCGTAGATTTCATTTCACCATTGTTCAATTGATGTTTATGACATTAATCCTCTTTTTTAAAAATTTAATTTACTTCTTTCAATGAAAAAAAACATATGCAGAAGACTAATCTGACAAACTAGTTTTACATTTCTAATTTAAAGTCAAAAGTCAATTCATGTTATTTCTTTTACCCCATATAGATATGTACAAAAATAAAAAGATAAAAATAAACTTTAATCCAGGGGCATAATCGAGTAGAGCTAATTTTGTGAGAAGCTATGTTTTGAACTTAACTTGAAACATGATTTGAATCCAACTCAAAACTTGAAGCTCGATACTCAATTTAAGCTTAATTAAATTTTATTTTTCTAATTTGAGCTAAACTCCTCCTCTTCATCCTCCTTCTCATCATCAGAATTTTTATCTAAATAAATTGGGATAGGCTACGTAATCCAATATATAAACTCATATTAAATTGTCAACATGAATTTTATTTGAATTCGCTTGATTAGGTTCGTTTTCCAAATAAAAAGGGTTTCATTCTCATACTCAATTTTAAATTTCATTATATGTGTTTGAACTTGATTTAATTTTTTTACAAGTATTAAAAGTAAAATCATAAATTAATAACTAAATAATAAAAATACGAAATCTCGATTCTCGATTAGGTTCACGAGTTATTCGAATCAAACATTAAAATATTCAAGCTTGATTTGCTCGATAACTTACACTATTTAAGCTCGAGCTCGACTCGTCATAATCAAGTTGAGTTTGTGCTTTATTCGAGCTGCTTCGAATAGTTTGCAAGCAAAAGTGTTCTCATTTACACTCATATTCTAATATTTTATTTTTTATTTTTTATATATATTTAAAAATACTAAAATTAAAAGTTTGATATACCTTGAGAGCTCATCATTGTTAATTTAAAGCGTTCACTTTATAAATGGTTATTTTATTCTAAAAATTGTGTCAGTTTAATTTTAACATTTATTAAACTCATTTAATAACTTTATAACATTTAATTTCCTTAAAAAATATTATTTTGATTGATAAGCTCCTTAAAAATCTATTTACAAATATATCTTAAATAATGTCTTTTGTTCTTTTCTAGTTTTTAAAGTAAAAAGTCCCAAACATGGTTATCTTTTGCAAAAAAGTAATTTGAAATGTTTTTTTTAAATTTTTGAATATTATGTAATATATTTTGTATTTTTATCAAATTATTAATTTATGTGATTGTTAGGATCAAATTTTCTAAAAGGTTTTAAAATGAAATCGTTAATTATTATGATATAATGGTTTATTAATTTTTTATAATGACTTGAGTTGATTTTATAAATTTTTATTAATTTAAAAGAGATTAATTTTGAAGATTCTACTTTATTTAATCGCATTATAACAATATGCAAGAAAATTTTTATAAAAAATATTTCGACAATTATAATTTAAAATTTCAACTTTACGATCTTATTCGAATATTGAGGAGAGAGAAGTATGGTCCATGAAATAAGAAGAATTATTCGGACCAATTCAAATGAGTTTTTATATGTAAAATAAAAATAGAAAAAATATTTAGTCATAAATAAAATCCATTTTAAAGAGTTAGTTAAAAAAAAAACAAATACACATTTTAAATATAAGTATTTTAATCTTAACACGAAATTATATAATAACCAAAAACAAACTTCCTTAATTACCCTTAATTCTATTACTAATTTTTCAATCTTAAGCCAAACATTAATTATTTAATATTTAAAAAAGAATTAAAAAAAAAGTAAAAATAGCGGTTGCCAGCTCATAATACCTCCCATAAAGCCACGCTTAGACTGACAGCTAATACTCACTTCCCTAGCGAACTTCAAGAATTTCCACATCTCTCTTGTTTTTTCTGTTTGAATGTAGAAATTGAACAAAAAAAGAAAAAAAAAACTGAATCAAGGAAAATAATCTTCATTGCTAAAAAATTTAATTAAAGAATTTTTTAAAAATTGGAGTTAAGTTCACAGTCGGTTGTACGTAGATTGTGTGCAACTAAAATCCGATGACAGCAACTTTCAGTCCCGGCCGGAACCCGGGGAGTTTGAGGCTTCAGTTAGGAGCTGTAAGTGGAGTGTCGAGGCTTAGATCTTCGTCGCTCAAGAAGCCGCCGGAGCCTTTGCGTCGGGCGGTGGCGGATTGTCTTTCGTCTTCGTCGTCTTCTTTTTCGTCGCCTGCGGCGGGGGCTGCTGGAGTTGGCTCGTATCACCATGGTAGTCCTTCTTTGGTTTTAAATGAAGCTTCGAGGACGCTTCGGGTTAGTAATTTTGGCTGGATTTAAAATTTTTTTTATCGTTTTAAAATTAGATCTTGAATTTCCTCTGTGTATTTTTGTTTTTAATATAATTATGCTTTTTGTACTTTTTTTATTATTAACAAAAAAGAGGAAAAATCCAATAGAATTAAATTTTACTTTCTTTTTTTTTAAGTTCTCGCGAAAGGATGGAAATTTGATTTATTGGCAGAAGGTAGAGAATTATGGTTGAAAAGATGGGATGGGTGTAAATTAGTGAAAATTGTGTGATTTACTTTGGAGCTACGCATCATTGTTGCTTCCTAGAAAGTTGCTAAATTGGGGAAAGCAAAGAATAAAAAAGGAAATATATTTGATTAAAAATGATAATGACCAAATGTAAATGCTTGCTTTCTGTTATTTGCAAAGTTAGATTTGAAATTTTAATTCTTTACTATTTTGCCTTTTGCTTGCTTGGAAGCAAAAAGCAAGTAGTAAAAGCAACAACAAATTACAACCTAAGTGAATGACTTGCTAATTTTGCCCTTCTGGCTTTTCTGTAATGAAGTATCTGATGTGTTTTTCTTCATTTTGACAATGGTTTGATTGTTTCCATGTTATCCTTGTATGATTGCTGGATTTGCACTTATGTAATATGTCAAGTGTTTTGGGATTTGAAGGCAAGATAAAATATTAACTACCTGGTATGTGGCCTTAAACTACTTGTAGGGCTTGAATTTGTATAATGAGGAAAAACCTTTCTTCACATTGTTTGGCTGAGCAATAACTTTTTTATGTAGTGTTGCTTTACTTGCGGATTGCTTCAATTAATTAGGAATTAAAGTAAATTGGAATCTTTTTTTGTTTCTGTATTGTGTAATCTAATTGCCAGTGTTCATTGCTTGGAAAGAAAACTAAGTTGAATTCATTATGATCAGAGAGTTCGCATACTATCTATAGAGATGGGAAATTAAATTCCAAATTATTGTATTCAAACAACGGTAAACTTCTCGTTTCTGTCGTCTTTTTTTTTCCTCAGGGATCCAAGTGTAACCCTAAAATTACTTTGTTTTTTTGTCCAACTTGAATTAGCATTGATATTGTTGAAACATAATTCTGCTAGTGAAGCAATTCTCAAGTCCTCATATAACTTCCTGAGGCACCGTAAATGCTGAGAATTTAATGTTTATTTGTTTGAGTTTCTTTTTTGGAAATATATACTATATGTTAGTATTATTCCATCCTTTTGCTTCACCTGTGGAGTTCATATTTGAATAATATCTTAATGTCTTGTATTTTTTTTAGAGTTTCATTTTGGAGTTTTTGTTTATATTTATATTTTTCAGTATTAGACCTTCCTTTTTTTCCTCATCCGGGAATTGAATGTGAACCTTATAATATCAAAATGTCTTGTATTTAACATTGACAGGACTATCTAGCAGCACCTTCAACAACTGACCAGGCTTACATTGTTATTTTAGAGCATACAATTGCTGAGAGAGAACGCAGGTAATTTATTATCTGTCAACAGCTTTTGTTAGTTTTATGTCATTTGTCATTCTAATCAATCCCTATTCCACCTAGTGCTCTGATGAATCATCATGGCGCCATATCATTTTTACCCCACATTCAATCTATTGTTCTTCTATATAAATTATGGATTTTTAGTAATTAGGATGGGGTAGAAGGCATTAGTGATGTTGGCTTTATAGAAGGTTCTTCTCACTGTGACATGATATAAGTGGCTGTCTTGCTCATGGCACGGAATCCTCATGTTCGGAGGAAAAATAAAAATCGAATATTATTCTTATCGATCGATAAACATATGCTGGAAAGATAATGAGATCAGTACATCAATGCATCGTCAATGACCATTGTTGATACTGAGTTTTTGGCCAAATAAGTTGACTGGATATGCATAGGAGGGGAAGGAAAGGAGGGAATGTAGGTAGGATTACGCCTTTTCATCATTCTTGTGGGTTGATTTTCATTATCAATAGCTGGAGGAGAGATGATTGCTTATACTGTGAATAGCAGACTTCTATAACCACGAAGAACTTCCGAAAGAGATGGGTTTGTTGAGATGTTTGGTGGATTGGAGGTGTAGATTTAAGTGATTTAGAGGCAATGCCTATTGCTGATAAATGAGAGTGTGGTGATAACTTAAATAGTTTGCTCCAGTAACTGAAAAAAAATTCAGTTGACCATTGAAGGTTTATGATGCTTCATCCATATGAGACAGTGTGTTGACACCAAGTTTATGCAATGAGTCTTAGCTGAAAACGAGTTTTGTGTAACTTCTTCTAGAAACATCCATAAGTTATGTTTGGATGAAGCATCTGGAAATTTCATAGAAATGACCAAACAAGAATATACAGTTTATTTCAGTAACACTTAAACAATTGACTGGAATATAATATTGCAAAGAAAAAATGTAAAGAAGAAATAATACACTATTGTTATAAAACATTGTTCTCAGGTTCATAATTGTTTTAGAGTTAATTAATTATTTGATTATTATTGCTTTTCATGCACAATTTACTTACCATTTCCTTCAAAGTTATGTATTACTCTTAGCACAGCGCTGTATTATTTTTATTTGCCGCTAATGTGGCTATAATTTGTACCAGCCCAGCTGTAGTTGGAAGGTGTGTGGCACTCCTGAAGCGATACCTTTTAAGGTATGCTGTTGTTGCTGTGAACTTGTATTTTTGCTAGTTTTCATTTTATGTGGTATAGGAAACTGTTGGAAAGTTCTTTTAGATTTTGGTATAAGCAGACCAGAATTGACATCTACCAAGTACTTATAAAATTAGGTTACCATTAAAGTCAATCTGTAAATATAGGACCTCTATCCAGTTTAAGACTGACTGGAAAAATTTATCAAGACAATAGGTTCCAGGTTTATAGGTTCTATTTATATTGTTCTTTTGTTTTTAGGATTTCATTGTTTGTTATATTTTCTTCAGATATAAGCCTAGCGAGGAGACATTGCTGCAAATAGATCGGTTTTGTGTTAACTTAATTGCTGAATGTGACATTAGTCCAAATCGAAGGTTGTCACCTTGGTCTCAATCGTTAAATCAACAATCTGGTTCATCAACAGCATCAACGTCATCTGCAAGTGCTTCTCCTTCGTTGCCTGTATCAAGCTTTGCTTCTGTGGCACTTGTAAAGTCATTGAATTATGTGAGATCCCTTGTCGCTCAACATATTCCAAAGCGGTCATTCCAACCGGCAGCTTTTGCTGGAGCAACCTTGGCATCAAGACAGTCGCTTCCCACATTGTCATCTTTGTTGAGTAGATCCTTCAATTCCCAGCTATGCCCTGCGAATGGTGGAGAATCTTCGGAGAAGAAAGATGCCTTAACTTTATCTGTTTCAAACTTGTCAAACATTGAGGAGGTTGATGGAATAGAGAATCCTGAATATATTGCACCTGACGTTTTAAAATGGCGGTGGCTTGGGGATCATCAGTCATCATTATTATATTCTGAAAGGTAATTGATTTATCATATACCTATATTGTTGAAATAGTTCATGTTGGCTTTCAATTTTTTGCGTTATAAGATCTGTTGACTATTAATTTTGTTCTTCCAAGCGTTCCTTTTCTTCTAAAATGAATTTGACACTTGAAAAGTTCTATATTCAAAAAACAGTGATCGATCTGTGAATGTTCAAGACATGAGAACACATAATTTCTTAGAAGTAGGAGCAGCTGCTTTACTTGTTGGAGACATGGAAGCTAAAATGAAGGGGCAGCCCTGGAAATATTTCGGCACTGCTGATATGCCTTATCTTGATCAACTCTTACAGCTCTCATCAGTCACAACAATTGCCAATTCTGCTTCTGCTCGCTCCCACTTGAGAGCAATAACAGCGTTGAAACGCAGTAAAGGAGGACCTCGTCAAATTTGGTATGTTCATCACTTCTCTCTGTTAATGCTTTGATATCTTAATGTTTAGTCTCACACTCTCACTTACCATTATATTATTCGCACTATGCATATGGATCCTTTCTATTTGCTTTGATGGCTTTATGTTTAGGGAAGAAAAAAGTACACTTGGTGCAGTTTTCATGCAAGGCATTAGATGTGCCCTTTAACTTTTGATGCACGGCCATAGGGCCTTATCTTTGTTTATTTTCTTAAATACGCTTTAACGTTAAATTTTGTACTATTTTTAAACCTGAAGTCTTGTTTGCGATACATCAATCATCCTTAGTTAGAACTATCTGTTGACCAAGCCGCGGGCTGCCTGCTCAGGCCTGCAAGTTCAACCTGTTATGTGTCACTGAGACATTATGCCTTGAAGCCAAGTGTGGCTCAAAAATATGTTATATTATATAAATAATGAATTTTCATTTGAATATACTGTAATATTGATATAATTACAAGCCTTTTTTTAATGTAATCGTTGAATATCTGGCTTGTTGGTAGGTGTTGCCTAGGTTGTACTAAATTAGACCTAACTGAACCTGCCTAGGGCCTATTCTGTCTCTCCTTGCAGATATTGCTTCACATTTCTAATGTTCTACAGACATTGGAATGATTCATGTCACAATAATTATGCCATTTAGAATGCTCATTTAATTGCACCTACAGTTGAAAATGAAAGTCCATAGAACGAAAGCAAGGACTTTTTAACTCCTCTTTTACAATGTTTTGTTAATATCAAGTCTTTTACATTCTGATTCTTGCATTTGATTGTTCCATAGGGATGATTCTCCAGCAAGCACATTCCGCCCACGTGCCCGGAAACTATTCCAGTATCGTCATTACAGGTGTGATTTATTGATGGTGTATTGCTTTTGTAACTTTTTAGCTAATGAATTTTGCTTGTCATGCTAGTTTCCTAGGCTTTGGGATTAAGCAGGGTAGCTTCTCTTTTTCCCCTGTTGGTAGCAAATACTCCATGTTTAATTTGAGGACATTCATATTTTTGAGTTGAATATGAGGCATTGGCTTACAGCCACTGACATTGATTTATATAATTGTTCTATAGCAACATTATCTGTGGCTGGCTGTAAGTTACATCTGTTACACATAGCTTTTTGTTCTGTAATGCATAGTGATTGTATTCATTTAGAAGTGCAGTTTAATTCACAACATTGATAGGTTGCAAAGTGGTTGAGTTTATGAGTTTTTTTCTCTCATCAAATATTTTTATGTGCATCAGTGAACAACAACCTCTGCGACTAAATCCTGCTGAGGTATGCGAGGTTATTGCTGCTGTCTGCTCTGAGACATCTTCTACAAATGCTAATACCATGACGGTATCTTCTAGATTAAGTAATAATAGTGGAAAGCTGTCAATGGATGTGGCTGTCAGCGTCCTTATTAAGCTGGTTATTGACATGTATGTTTCTGTTTTCTTCTTTTCTTGAACTTCTTTTGTTCTTTATTGTACACCATGCAATCAAGCCTTTCTCTATCTGTCTCTTTTACTCTCTTTTTCCCCACTTATAGACACATTATTAATGCTATAATAATAATAGTATCAAGTTTATGCATATTAGACCTGGTTGGTTGATGTGCTGATTTCATCTGTAGACTGAGGTGCATAAGATATGCTGAAACCATCCTCATGTAGAGGGTGAAAAAGTTTCGTTTTTTTTTCCTGCAATCCTAAATATATGGTATTGTAATGCAATTGGAATAGTTTACTAAATCATTGCTATTTAACAATAATTTATCTGACGAACAATTTTTACGTCTTTCTCAATTATATGAAGTTGAAATCCCTTTGGTCATGTTTTGTGCAAAGTTTGAACTGTCACTTCTATTATCTAGATGGAAATCTGACCCATTACAAGAGTTAGTCATTCATGAATGTTACCAGGGGTCTGATCCTGAATTTCCAATATAATTGTTTGTGCACAGAATCATGTGATTGATTTTTTTTTAATTTTCTTCTGTTCTTGTTTTCTTTTAATTTCACGTCATCTGATGGTTATGGTATGGAGGGAGTCACTGAAAATGCTTTTTTGTAGGTATGTCTTGGATTCTGGAACTGCTGCTCCTCTCACTTTGTCTATGCTTGAGGTTTTGCATCAATTACATTTTAAATTTTTTATTATATAAGCATTGTGAAGTATCTTTTAATTCTTACCTTTTTTATGAACTTTTTTACAGGAGATGCTTAGTTCTCCAAGAACAGCTTGTAGGGTGCGTGCTTTTGATTTAATTCTAAACCTTGCAGTCCATGCTCATTTGTTGGAGCCAATGATAATTGATGATAATTCAGTAACCGAAGAAGAGTATTCTCAAGAATTACTTTTAAATAGTGAAGATCAGCTCACCACACAAGACATAAGGAATATAGATTCAGCCAAGAAGTTGGGCACCTCCTCAGCCATTGATAAATTTGAATCTTGGATTTTAAACATTTTGTATGAAATACTTCTTCTTCTTGTTCAGGTACAGGTAGTCGTTTAGCTGAAGCTCTGCATTTTGGCAGCTTTAAATTTATGGATGCTCCATCAACGCTTGTCTTTATTTTCATTTTTACTGTTACTGTGCTATTTCATTTATCCTCAATATTCTTTATGGTCTTATGCCTACTTGTTACAGACTGAAGAGAAGGAAGAATCTGTCTGGGCCTCTGCCCTAAGCTGTTTACTATATTTTGTCTCTGATAGAGGCAAAATCTGGAGGAATCGATTAAAAGGACTTGATATTAGGGTGAGTCAGTCTTCCCTGCCTGGCTACCAGTACCTGGAACTTTCAAAATACCATATTATTTTTCACTTTGAGTTAACCAATGAGAGTGTTTTATTTATTTATTTATTTTTGTGTGCGCGCATGAGTGGAGGAAATTTGGAAGTATCATTTCTTCTGTGTGCACGTATGTGTTCAATATGTGAAAGTATTTCTCCTGTAAGAGTGGCAACATCCGTTTTAAACATCTAAATAAAAAAATGAAACACCCCTGTAGACTTATTGGTCTGCCAATTGATAACATAACACTATTGCTTCTACCATGTTAAAATTTCTTGAGGCATGCTTTGGCAGTGCCAATTGCCTCACAAGAAAATTCACACTTTGCTTGGGAAGAATTATTTTCTGCAGCCAATCTAGCAAAAAGTAATCTTAGCATTACCATTCCTCTGAATAATCCTGATGCCTCTTTATGCTGGATCATGCATCGAGCAAATTTTTTTTAAAGTATTGATAAGAGGGATTGCAAAACTGAGAGCCAGTAGGGTTTGCTAAATATGTAATTCAATTCTAGCTTTATGGCTTCTGAGAATATTGTGATGGTTATTTGATATGACTCACTGGAAAGGGAATCTCATGTCTTGCTGGAAAATTGAATGTGTTGAAATAATTTATTGATCATAATTTTTAATATTCATTTGTATTATGCACTCTCTGCATTATATGTTGGAAGAATTTGCCAGGTATGCAATCCAGTTCTAGCCTTAGGTTCTGAGAATATTGGGATGGGTATTCGGTTTGCCTCAGTGGAAAAAATGTGTCATCAGAAAATTAAATATAATCCTAATTTTCACGTCTCCCTCTTTACAATGTCTCCCTCCCAAAACCTTACTCATAAAGTCTTGTCGATCAAAGCTGACCTAAAACTTTGGTTGGATTTCCTCTTTCAGGAAATCTTGTGACTTGATTAGAGTTGTTAGTTTAAATGGTTTTAGGTTAATCTATTGGAACTTAGTATTGTTATGGCAATATATCTGAGTCTCATTTATGGTCTCTTCATATCTGTTTGTCTTCAGGTTGTCAAGGCACTTATAGAGACTAGCCGCGTAAATTCCTGGGCTGAACTTGTTCATTGCAAGCTTATTTGTATCCTAACAAACATGTTTTATCAAGTACCTGATGAATCTACTACGGCAATCATGAGTACTGCGAGCTTTCTTGTTGATCAAGTTGACCTGATTGGAGGAATTAATTTTATCTTCATTGAGGTACGCCAGTTAGTTTGATATGGGCTTGTATAGAAATAAGATTGACTTGATCTTCTGCAGTAAAGCAACATTCCTGCTACTACTGGTGTAATAATTTTAACTGTAATTAAAGGATTAATTTTCCTGAATGAAAGAACATATGGACCCAACCCAATATTTAATAACATGACAAACCTTGTAAATGGGTCACTAGGTATGTGTTCTGTTCCAAGTAATGGCTCGCAATGTGCACCTTTATGATGTTGTTGGACCTAATAAAAATTGGTGATTATCGAATCAATAATTGCATTATGTGTTTTCAAGATTTCACAAAATGTGGTGGTCAACTCAAATATGTACAAAAGTTTTTAAATCTTAGTCCTTTCTTGCATATCTTTTCGTTATATTAATGCTTTCAAAAAATTGTCCATTTCTATGGAGAAATCTTTTAACATGTTTATTTTCTCTTTTCAATTACCAAGTGCAGTATTCATTGTCAACCTCAAGGGAAGAAAGAAGACATCTGTATTTGGTGCTTTTCGACTATGTTCTGCATCAAATAAATGAAACATGCATATCAACAGGAGTTTCTGACTATAGTGATGATGAGATTCAGCCTATTGCTACACTGCTTGCTTTGGCTGATGCACCTGAAGCTTTTTATATTTCTGTTAAGCTGGGGGTTGAAGGCATTGGGGAGCTTTTGAGAAGATCAATTTCTGCCACATTGTCTGGATACCCTAACAGCGAGCGATTAAATATGGTAATGTCTTGTGAATATTTTTGCACTTTTGCCTGTGTTGGGAAAAGCACATATGTTTTTAATGTTCAGATGGCAAGTGTGGGGATGATAAATCAGAAGTGGGCTGCTGATTCGGTGTGTCATGTGTGATTGTTTTTAAGATTCCACCAGTTAGATTCATTTTATATTTGCAAACTATAGCTTTTTTTTTTATGGAAATTGAAAGTGAATCAGGGTAGGTGGAAGATCCTTTCTAGCTTTGTAATGTTAAAATCTGTCTTTATCTCAACTATATTTTGCAGGAGTTTGATAAAGTGATATTCTACTAGTGAATTGCAAGTATATCTCTGCTTTCTGATTATCTTTTGTTTCCCTTTGCAGCTGTTGGAGAATATTTCAGAGAAATTGGATGCAATGATAAGTTCATTTACTCATTTGGACAAAGAGTTCTTGCATCTGAAACAGATAGCAAAGGCCAACAAGTTTGTGGATAGTATTGAGGGTTCATCAATGCGAAATGAAGCAAAGCTTGCCTGGGCCATTTTACATTCTCTTCTTCATTCTGATAGAATCTCTTACCGCCAAAATGGATATATCTGGCTGGGTGATCTGCTTATTGCTGAAATAAGTGAGTCAAGGAATGGGAGTATATGGTCCAATGTCAAGAGCTTGCAGAATAAAATTGCTTATGCTGGTGTTCATGATTCGTCTGATCCTTCGGATGTGCCTCTGTCTATTTGGTTGATGTGTGGTCTTCTGAAGTCAAAGAACAACCTTATTCGGTGGGGCTTCCTATTTATTCTGGAGAGGCTTCTTATGCGGTGCAAATTTTTGTTAGACGAGAGTGAAATGCAACAGTCAAGCAACAGTGATGTTGGCCCTGATCATAGAGATAGCCGGCTTGAGAAAGCAAATGCAGTGATAGACATAATGAGCAGTGCTTTGTCCTTGGTGGCTCAAATAAATGAAACAGACCGCATGAATATTTTAAAGGTATTTTGCTTGGAGAACTTTCAGACCATCTTAAAAAATGTCAGTGATATTTAAATTAAATTTAATTTTGCCATAGAGAAGATGATGTGATCCATCATGGATATTTCTTGGAGTAAAATGCCCCTCCTCTTTTCCAGCTTGTCTTTGTTCAGAACCCTGCTTAATTAGCTGGTCTCATTGTTAATACTTCACTCTGTTTTCTCTTCCTGGGAATCCTTGAAGGACTGAGGGGTGATTTGGTTTAAGCCTTCAGACGCTTATGTAATGCATCGTGTAGATGAAATTTTTGTGCACCATTTCCTCATTAGCACTTTATACATCTGTGAAAGTCACTATTCTTTTCTCTTTGATGAACAGATGTGTGACATTCTATTCTCTCAGTTGTGCTTGAAAGTTCCCGATTCAACTCTGATGCCATTTGGAGAAGGAAAACAACAGACTAAAATTTTCGCTCGCACAGATGGAATTAGGAAAACTAATACTGATGACCTTGTATCTCTACAAGCAAGTGGTCGCTGGAGTGAATTAATGGAGGGAACTGATAGCAAATCTGGCTACAGTGTTAGTAGTCCTTCAATACGTGAGACGGCTTCTATGGCTGCACTATTACTCCGAGGAGAAGCCATTGTGCCAATGCAATTGGTTGCACGTGTTCCTGCTGCTCTGTTTTATTGGCCTTTGTTTCAACTTGCAGCTGCAGCAACTGACAACATTGCACTAGGTGTTGCTGTTGGAAGCAAAGGAAGAGGGAACCTTCCTGGTGCTACTTCCGATATTCGGGCTACCCTTCTATTACTTCTAATCGGTAAATGTACTGCAGATCCTGCAGCTTTCCAGGATGTTGGTGGAGAATATTTTTTCAGGTGATATGTATTTCTTTGCTTGTTAGGTATGTATTTGATAGAAGCTTATCTACAGGCATGCCGAAATTTAACACTTTCTGTATTACCCTTTCTTTCAGGCAACTTTTGGATGATACTGATTCTAGGGTGGCATATTACTCTTCAGCTTTTCTGTTGAAGGTAAGAACGATCTATTTTGTGATTCTCTCCTTCCCTCTCCACCTTTCTCTCCTTTTATGTTCTCTCTGTTCCCCTTTGGTTTTCCCACCGTCTGCTTGTGGTTATGTTTTTCCACTAAGTACTCAAGTATGGGAACTTTGCAGAGAATGATGACTGAAACACCAGAAAAGTACCAGCACATGCTACAAAAGCTTGTTTTTAAAGCTCAACAGGTAACTGATTCCTCAATTTTCAGTATGAAGTCACTTTATTGCAGTTATGAAGCACGTACATATGAGATCAACTGATGAATATATTCTGCATGAATATTAAAGGTGATTTTGGTTTGAAATTCCTGATAATGGCATTTCCACTATAAGAAACACATCATCCCATTTTCCTTGTCTGATTGACTTTGCATCTTAAAGTAAAATAGTAAAACCTTGTGTAGGAAATAGTATTTGTACCAAAATCAATTGTACTTGAATCAATTTCCTTGTTATGGGTAGATTATTTCAGGGTCAGCCAATCACTATGTCAGTTATTTAGTGGATTGTTTTTGCTTTAACTTTTTTATGTTAGTTAACATGACCGTAACATGTGGTTGGCTTATATTCTCTGGTTGAACATTTTATTAGTGTCTGTTTCTGGATGTGCTGATAGAAAAGACAATTTTCTTATAGTATTAATTGTTTTCTGCATTTGATTTACATGTTTTCCCTTATTTTTAATTTAGTACTCTACTTTAAGTTATTTATTGCTGAAGTCTTCGTTTTGTGTGTCTAATTTGCAGAGTAACAATGAAAAGCTTCTTGAGAATCCATATCTGCAGATGCGCGGGATATTTCAGCTGTCAAATGATCTTTGAGCTTGGTTATATTTGATGATTCTTCTCTAGTATATATTACAATGCACTGCAGTGTTCATTAACATGATGACTTTCCTTTGCTCATGATTTTTCAACCCTGGCAACATTTGGCCTGATTCTCTGTTTCCATTCTTGATGTATCCGTGATTTTCTGAGCCTGCATAAGATGGTCTTAAGTCCTAAATTAGTTCAGAGCAGCAAAATTTGTTGAATTTAGGCCAAAAGTATGAGATTCCAAGCTTGGCTCTCTTGCAATCTAGAAAATTGTAAGCTATGAGATTGGATGACTGTAAATTTCGTGCATGCTACTATATATGCTCCCAGATCCTTGGTAGAAATAATAGAGGTGAGACTTTTAATGTCTGCTTTCCCTTTCTTCTGTCTATGAGTTGAGATACTATTTAACAAGTTTTTTGGGACTTCGTAGAAATACAAGGTTTGGTGCTTATTTTGAGACCTTAAATTGCAGGAATGCCAGGAATAAAAATGGAGTGACTGGAGTTCCTGATTCATCTGCCTTTCGGTTTTGCTACCGGATTGTGTATATCATGGCATTTAACATATCTTCAGGTATTCCTATCTAACTTTAGTCATCTTAAGATGTTTGTTCTTGCATATTCATTCATTTATTTCTTCGTGAGTTCAAATTGAGTAGCTCCTTCTTGCCATCACAAAAGTATTTGAACAATTCTCGTCCATTAATTCATTTGCTTACTGCTCCTTAACTTCATGCTATTTGCATAATTGTTTATCAAGAAGATTTAAAAAAAAAAATTAGCCATTGTATCGAAATTTAAAAAGAGTAGTTTTTCAAGTCACGTAAATGAATTGTTTGTACTAATATTTCTTCTTTTGGGAACAGTTATTCTTGTGCTTTACACAATAGAGAAGAATTTCTGGGCAACTGCAGGAGACACTGTTCTTTGTACAGAACTAGATTTTCCCGTGGCTTTCCTTTTTAACTCTTTACCATTCATGAGAGCGAGTTAATGTTGGCTACTTTTTAAAGGCCATCCTTAATAATAAAAAAACCTCAAGTTTTAACTGTCCGGGGTTCGATGCCTCGATGTCGATGGCAATAAGAACAAAGGATCCTTTATTTTTAGTAGATAGTAGGACCTGACCATAAAATAGGGGTATCACCTTGGATGTGTCTGTTTTTAAGGGGCAACTCCAAAGTGAGTGTTGATTACATAATTTTGACTTTGTAAAAATGCGAATTTGGCTATTATTTCTGGCCTTACATGAGACCAATTGCAAATTTCTGTAAAATGGCTGCTGAGAATTTTGCTTCACATGCAAGTTTTGATTGTTTGATTTTCGAGTAAAACTCTGGTTTAGCTTCTTAGACTTTGTTGTATTAGAGCTTCTGACTCTTTTCTATTATGTCTTCTTCTGAAGAATGAAAGAAATATATTTGGCTTCTTAGAATTATTTTTTAAATAAAATATTTTCCTTTTGAAAATGGTTCCATGACCTGTTTGAATTCTCGTGGACCATTCACCTGTCATATAGATTTAAATAAATTAAACGAGCTTTGAAGTAATTATCATATAGTTGCCGACTTATTCTCGCCAAAACGTGAAACTTTGAGAGTAGTCTTTAATAATTTTTGACATAATATGATAAGAAAACAGATGCAATATATAAATATTAAATATACGTTCGGTGCAATTTAAAAAAGATACATGTTGAACGTGATACATGAATTTTGAATTTTGATATAATAAATCGCGTGTTTTATATGCAAAAAAACACAAGTTAAAAAACGTTCAATTTAATATGATGCAAATATGAAATATGTTCACATTGTCAGTCCAAATATCCTTTCGTAAGTTGAACCCTTTGGTTCAAGAGTTACGGAGGATTTACAGCCTCAAAACTGTTCTCTCCCAAACTCGTGCAGTGGGATCTTGTCACTCCCAAACCAAGCGCAAGTTTGGGGAAGAAACTAGCTGGGATTTCAAATTAAATCGTGAATCATGGAAATATCATAACAACCAAAGAAAAATGTAGGAGACTATACAGCATTAAGCATTGTCAACTTCATAAAATGTCAGTGACATCATTTCCAACTAAACATCAGTTTTTCTTCTTTCCCCAAGAGAGAACCAGCCAACGTACCTAGACGGGAGCAATTGCACGAGCAAATAGCAGAAAAGGATATCATTTAATTCTTGTAGCTTCCAGGTGGTACTTATCCAAGTCGGCATCAAGATCATCTGCAGATAATCTTTTACCAATCTGTCGACCTGGTCTGCGTCCCCTGGCAAACCCACAGCCGGCAACACCAATTTTAGGTCCATTACCGCCACCATGAACCCATGCCCTACCACCAACCTTTTCTTTATCTCTGTTCAGGGACAAAGAAAATCATGTTAGTTTGAATTGGAATTGGCAGTATCAGTGAACTGGACCTAAGAACAGAGTCAACACTGACTATAATACATAAAAGCAAGTTTTCTCGAGACGGGTTTTGTGAAATTTTTAAAATGAATAAATTTCAATTTTTCAAAACCAGCATTTGATGCCCATCTCATCTCTCCAGATTGTTGCCTAAGTGAAAGTAAGAGGTCAAAAAAAATATTCAAGGTATCATTAAGCAGATTTAAAATTCTTGTTGAACCAGCAGAAATAAGTTACATGAACACTAGAATAAGAAACACGAGACAGTAAATGATTATCAGGCAAATAACTATGAAAACCCTTAAACTTCAGACCTTTTAGAGTCCACATTCGGCTTTCTCAGAATGCCGCTTTTGGTTGGAGGGACAGGAGCAGACATAACAACATTTGCTCCCACAAGCTCAATTGTCATTGGTTTCCCATCAAGTTGAACATTGTTGTATCTCTTAATAGCTGCCAAAGCATCTGTCTGTCTGAAAAAGACTACTTCTGCAGTTCCCTAAAAAATATACCTAAACATTGTCAGCAGCAGCAAAAAACATATTTCAATTTGCTTCAAACTTGAACAAGAGTAGAGATACCTTCGATCTTCCACTCCTATCATAATTAATAGAGTACCTCTTCAAGTCACCAACCTCAGAGAAAAGCACCTAGCAATTCAAGATGTTGTTATGACAAAATGTGACAAATAACTATATATTCTCTAACTTGTTGCAGATACGGCATTGGTTATCAAACAATTTCAGTAAATTCATATTCAAATTATCATAATGATCTCAAGAATCTCAACCAACATATACCTCAGTCCCATGCATTGATATACTAGACTGTCACAGATTGTTGACAAACACGTTCGGCGATATTAGTATAATAACTAGTAACCAACTTCCATAAAAAAGACCGTCCACCTTTCATTCCACCAAAACCACATTATTGTTCGTATAGAGATGCATTTGGCATGTCCTAGTTAGACAGACGAGCTAGAGTACTAAATGCTAAAAAAAAAAAATTGAATGCGCCAAATGCCTGTGAAGACATGCACATAATCTAAAGTACAGTAGTTGGAAAGTGACAACAACTCATTACAAACCTAAATGCAGAAATCTAATTCAACCAATCAATCAAAGACAAACCAACCATTAATCACAAATACACTTCCATGCTTGCCCTGTACTAGCCAAGTAGTCAAAAATCATTTGATCGAGTACAAGAACCCCAAAAACAATTCTACCCCCTACAAGAACACCAAATTACAGATTCTCCACAACCACTCAATATCGACCTCTACTGTTTCTTACAGCCAAAATAACTAATCCATTTCCACATCCAATGATCACCTAAATCATATCCTTCAGCAGCTAAACGAACAAATCCGCATTTACATTTAACAAACAATGCGCTTCAAAAAAATTACTCATTCATCCTTAAGTAATGGAACAAAGACAAGATTATAGCAGCAAACAAATCAGCAACAAAGAATTGAAATAAAAACCTTAATGTCCTCATTCGAAACACCGTAATCCAAGTTCGATATGTATAGCTTCGCCTCCATATCAGACCCTCCACCCGAAACCAACTGTCCCTGCCATGCTGGCACCTGTATTTGCATCTGCATTTGCTGCATTAACACGCGCGTGAACACACACTTCCATAAGCGCGTGGACAAAATAACAATTTTTTTTGGTTACAGACAAAATAACCATTTGAATAAACATCCATGTAATAAAACTAAAATAATTTAATTAAATCATTAAATACACAGATTTTAACACCCAAAAAATATATATTAATAAACAAAGTTGATTTTTCTTTTAATGCTAAAATCTCAGTATTTTTGCTTTCATTTTTCTTTTGGAGCAAAGGAAATTACCGGTCTAACCGGGTACGGGTTGCCTCTGAACGGGTCGCGACCAAGAGCACGACGATCAGGGCCAGGACCGGAGAGACGTGGTTTGCGTCTGGAATCACGGGCATACCCTTCGGATCTGCTTTTATTACGGATGATATCGTCGAGTGACATGTCCAGTGAGCTGGCCATTTTCGGAAATTCTCGTTGGTTCTGGCACTTTTTTTTTTTGCCTGCGAAATGCTCTTTGAGAGTGGAAGCCGGCGAGTGAAGGCTTTGCAGGGCGTGATGACAACGTGAATGGGTTTTGCCGAGGTACGAAAATTACGTTCACCTTGGTTATTTTGGAGACACGTGGAATTAGTGGGCCATTGGCTTGGGTCCCGCTTTTGAGATAGTGGGGCTATTGGACTATGTTAAAGAAGTCACTTGGGTCCAAAAATTAAAGAAAACATTTGTAATAAATTAATATAATAACAATAAAATGAAATATACAAAATTTTAAATCTTAGCACTTATGATCGGAATTATAACAAAAAATTCAAAAAAAGCAAATCTCATCGAATTAAAATTAAAGCATATATATGTTAAAAATTATCTCTCTCATTTAATTGAATTACAATAAACATTGATAAAATACAAATTTACAATCATTTATGTCAAAAAAGATCATTTTCCCAATTGAATCATTGGATGATTGAATTATTTAACAACAAAATCCATGCATGAATATGGTAGCGTTGGGACATATCAAAAAAGTGAAAAATTAGTTTCGGATCATAATATTCATTTGATTTTGATTCATAAATTATATTTATTTTTATATTATATTTATATATTTGATAAAATAAAAAAATTATTACTAAGTATAAGTAAATAAATTAGAAATAATCTTAAAAATCAAAATTCTTTAAAATTTAAAACAATTAACGAATTGATCTCATAAAATTTTCTATAGATTCGATTTCTATACCTAATCCATTTAATTCATTTTCTAAAAACAAATATACTATTCATTGATCATTTTTTTAATATCAAACCGAACCGACATCATCTTTAAAATATTCATTTTCACATGAATTTTCCATTGAGCTGCCCTTTTACAAGTGGAAGACTTGAAGTTAAGCCTTTCTTTTTGGTTTGTTGATAACGAAAGAAAGACAACGTGACAGATGGGAAATGTAAAACGCCATCACTTTTTTTATAAAAATTTCTAAATAATTAAAAAATATTCATAAAATTTTGACAATTTAAAAATTATGCGTTTTCAGCAAAATATAAAAATATTGCGAGAGAAATAGTCTGATATTTTCGCTTCTTAATTTTTTTTGTTTTAATTTTATTTGTAAACGTACGTATAAAATTGAAATTATAAAAATTTTGAATTTCTTTTCATTAATTTTTTACATTAAAATTCTTTTTCATTAATGATTTTTTACTATAATAGTTTTGACGGAACACCTTTATTGTAATTTCCCCTAAAAAACTCCGGGATAGTTTTAGGCTAAAATATTAAAAAGGCTTCTAAACTTTGTTACTTTATTTAAATAGGCCCTTATATTTTTATTGTATCTAGATAAGCTCTTAACCTTTTATTTGATTTCAAATAAGCTTATAGACTTTAATTTGTACTCAGATAAGCCCTTCATTCTTAATTTATACTCAAATAAGCTATTAATATAAATCAATCTTTTATAAAAGTGATTAATCGATTTTTTTTATTACATTTAAAACCTAACTTTCTACATAAAAAAAGGCTAATTAGATAGAATATATTATATAATATTTAATTATGTATATTATACTATATATTATATACTTAAAAAATGTTAATTAATTTAGTTAGTTTACTTCGTAATTTTAGACATCGAATTAATCGAATAAATCAAATTTAGTTAGTTTAATTCGTAATTTTAGACATCGAATTAATCGAATAAATCAACCGATAAAAATTAATTTAAATCTAAAAGTGACTTAGTTGAATCAAATTAATTGAATTTTCATTGGTTAAATTAGTTTGAAATAATTTTTATTCATATTTAATCTTTTATTTGAAATAAGGGCTTATTTGAGTATAAATCAAAGTATAAAAGCTTATCTAGATGCAATAAAAGTATAAGAGTCTATTTAAATAAAGTAACAAAATTCATGGACTTTTTTAACATTTTAGCCATAGTTTCATGGGAGCTTCTAAATGCAGTCGACCTTTCAATATATGCAACTTATTTTTTAATAAAATTATTATTTTACCCATAAGTAAAAATGCTCATCAACTTGAAAGATTATGGAAAAAAATTTCGATAAACTTTAAAAAGTTCACAGAAATCATCTTCCGTGATCTCTAAAATTGAATAAAAAAATTAACAAAGCTCACGAAAGTGAATTTTTGTGAACTTTTTAAGGCTCACGGAAATTTACTTATGTGAGCTTTCAGAAGTTCATGAAAATCTTCTTTTGTGAGCTTCTTAAAATTCACTAGAATTTCGAGTTTCGAAAATTCAAAAAAAAAAGATATTTTGGATAAAAAAAATTATTTAGGTAGTATTTAATATTTTTTTTGTTGTATTTAGAATTGCCCTAGTTTTATTTGTGACGTCAAGAAAATCTCTGAGCACGTAAATTAATAGCCAGATGAAGGGTATTCCCGTCATAGAAAAAGTTACGCCCGCCTCTTCATTCTTTCCCACCTTCACAATTTTCCTCCTCTGCAACCCGTTTCACCGTAACGTTGAAAAGGACCGTTTCCTCCTTTCGTTTTACTCTGTATTGAAAGTGAGGAGAAGCTCAGAAGTCAGAAGAAAAAATATTTTAGTCTTTTTCAATTAAAAAATTGATGGAGAAGATCGACGAGCTTAAAACCAAATCCATGGCTTCAAATTCAACGAATGCAAACCCCGGCAAAGACATCGAAGCTTCTAAAACAAGGGAAGAAGGCGAGCTCTCCGATTCATACGACGACGTATTTCCTCTCTCTCCGTAACCCTAATTTCCATCTCATTTTCTTGCTCTTTCTTTGCTTTCTTTTGTTTATAATTCTTGCTTTTTTTGGCTGCTTAGGAATTATAGGAAAGTATTACACGAACGAATTCTTCGTAAAATTTTCTGATATACTGTGCTTGTATGTAGTTTTCTTTATTTATTTTAATTTTGGTGTTTTGAACTTTTGATTATGGGATGATTGTGTTTGGTTGCTGAGAAATCGAAGGAAAGGTAAGGAAAGAGATAATTTGGTTTATTAGGATCTCAAATAAAACGATTATGAGGGCTGGATTCATCTTTATTCCCTAGTATATCCTTTTTGGTGATTTAATGACAATATATATGTATATTTTGCATTGTAAAAGCTGACTAGGTCCCATTACAACCGTATTTATAATTTTAATTTATAATTTTTTTTTATTTTTTACAAATTTAGCTCACAAATTGTTGTTGCATTGTAAAATCATTGAAGCAGAGGTTGAACTTTCACTGAGAGCCTTGTTTTATTTGAAATTTACTAAATGTTTGACTTTTTACTCTACTAAATGCGTTTTTTTTTTTAATCACAGGAAAATCTGGGTTGCTCCACTGCACAATCTAGTGGTACTGTTGCCCCACCTTTGGGGCCTAATTTGGCACCTTCCACAGTCAAATCTATATCCCCAAATCTGGCGGGTAAGTCTTTCTTGTAATCCTTGTTCAGTGTCTAGATTCTTAAGTAGATTCAATATTTTCGAGATATTAAGAGCTTACTTTTGTTACAATGATAGACACAATCGAGATATTCTGTTT
The DNA here is from genome assembly GCA_032173925.1 of Heritiera fomes. Lineage (NCBI taxonomy): Eukaryota > Viridiplantae > Streptophyta > Magnoliopsida > Malvales > Malvaceae > Heritiera > Heritiera fomes. The sequence goes on along the minus strand of JAPDPM010000002.1, from coordinate 7,173,214 downwards.
GTATGCTAAAGTATCAAACAAATGCACAAATTTACTGTAAATTTAATCAATGCTTTATATGGTTGCTATTCAATGGTAGTTATAGAAACTTATTAAAGGGACATTTCTAAGTCTGTTGTCTGTTTAGTTTTTCTAGAGATTTTGTTTTACCTTCTACTGCTCTCTGTTACAACATCTGGAAACTTAAATGTCTTTTACATACTAATTATGGGGGTGGTTTCAAGATAGGTTGTTTTTCCCGATATTGTGCAAACATTTAAATGCATCTGTTTCTGAATTTTAATATTGTATATTGTATATCTTCTGTTTTATAGAGAACACTATTGCCGGCAATAATTTTGCCAGCACTGTTGATAGTCAACAATCAATTCCAGCAAAGAGTCAGAAAAATATTGAGAAGAATCGGTTGCTATTTAAATCCACTAATCCAAGTTGGTATGCACCTTCTGGAGGCAGCAATAATCTTGTTATATGCTTCTCAGATGGTGACAGTGGTAGTGACTCTGAAGAGTGCAGCCAACAGAAAACAGTTGAAAATGAATCTAACTCAAATAGGGATGGTAAAAAGAGACACCCTACTTCATCTGTACCAAGGTTGAACAAGTTAAGCCAGACTTCCAGAAACGTAACCAGAATAATTCCCAAGAAACCTTTAAGCCATACGTTTATCTCATCAATGACCAAAATTAATGGCGGGGCCAATTCCAGGGTTGCTGGTCCTTCATCGGTTGATCAAGGGTCACGAGTTAGATATGTTCATCCCCACAACAAAAGTTCGGCAAGCCTAGATCTTGTGTCTGATCAAGGTGTGGGTTCCAACAATAGTGAACTACAGGACTTGAGGCAGAAGATTGCACTTCATGAATCGAAGCTGAAGGCTGCCCAGCAACATAAAGATATCATTTCAGCTTCAACCATGAACCTGGACAATGGTGCAGGAAGGAAGTGGATTCCAAATTCAGTGGATGCTGGTTCTATAGATCTGAAAGAACCAGAGAAGAAACGCTTGAAAGTCAGTGAATCTAATTTTACCCATTTAAATCCAGATGCTCAACAAGTGGTACATCGTGTAAAATCTAATTCAGTGTCAAAAGACCAAAAATTGGAGACAAACAATCTGCAGAGCAAGGATATGGTTGATCATAGCAAGAAAGTAGCACCAACAAGCAAAGCCAAGCCAAGCATTAAATGGCAAGAAAGAGATGATAAGCTTGTTGATGTTTCATCAGAAGATACATCTAAAGTGGTGAAAGATGGTGAACAATTTCTTATCTTCTTTAAGTTTTATCTTATACTGTGCCATAAATTCTGTCTGATAGGGTTTTTTCATTCTGCAGGTGTTGACATGCATAAGAATTTGAATCAATCCAAAAGGACCAGTAGGCAGGTGGATCCGAGTGTTTTGGCAGACCAGACTGCATCCTTAACTAACATAACTGCCAGTGCTTTGCCAAATAACTTGGTAAGATACTGCTTTGAGATTCTCATTACTCGATTTTTCTTAAAATAAGAATACTGGCAATGTATGGTTAACGAATCAGATCTCTTTTCCAGCCTGCTTTAATATTGTATTTGTTATATTCTGCATTTTTTGTTGTTCTATGTTGCAATTGATAGCCTTGCTTCATATTATATGTTCATGTCAATGTGCTTAAGATTTATAATGTTCTATAAATATGGTGGCAAAGATCATGTTACAATTATGGTGGCAAAGATCATGTTACAATTATGGAGGCAAAGATCATGTTACAATTATGGATAAACTAAACCTTCCAGCTCCTCCCGTAAGTGTTTTGCATCATCTACTCGTGTGGAAGAAAGCTGTTGATCTTCATTTTTTTTGCAGTTGGTTTTCTAAGGATTATCTGATTGGTGAATACCTTGTTGCAAAGTTTTCATGCTAAATTATGAATAGACAAATTTGAGTTTTATCTTCATAAAATTGGAATAATCTCAAAAAATTCAGTTTCCAAATGATTGCCTTAAAATAATCATCTAATTTTTTTTTTGCGTAGTAATTAATAGTGCTGCAACTTGCAGAGTAACATGGAGTTAAATCATCCAACTCAGTTTGGTTTACATAATCCACCAAGTTCTTCACCAAGCAAACAAATGAGAGAACTAAATTTTTTGAAAGGCAACGATTATCGCGAAGTCACATCTGGTGATAATACACTTGAGCCCTATTTCAGCAAAAAATGTCAGGTCTGTTTTGTGGTCTGATGATATAATACTTGAACTTTCTTTGGCCTCCTTGTTCCTATGCTAAGACCTGGTTAATCATTGTATTTCAGAGATCTCATGATACAGCAACTCAGTGGAACTGTTTGAGTAATGTAAATATCTCAGGTCATAGTAATTTAGATGTAAATATGCATTCTTTAGTTGAAATTGAAGAAAAGCTGGACAAGGAGCTAGAGGAAGCCCAACAGCACAGACACTTTTGTGAAATTGAAGAAAGAAATGCTCTTAAAGCTTACAAAAAAGCTCAGAGAGCTTTGTTTGAAGCTAATGCTAGATGTAAAGATCTTTATCGTCAAAGGGAACTTTGTTTGGCCCGCTTCAGGTCTTTTATTGTGGATGATTCCAGTTTATTGTGGTCCTCCCGGCAACATGAACACACCGGAATTGGATTGGATGCCTCAAACAATGTACCTAAAAATATGGATCTTGTACCCATATCAACTCATAGACCACAGCCTGACTATGATGGTTTTAATCAACCACGGTATGATCCAAATATCCAATTTAGCAATGTAGCTCCTCGCAATATGTCTCTCCAGCATGACAATGGACAAAATTTGGGTTCTGAACCATGCAGTGAGCCGGATGCTAGTACATCAGAGCCATTTCCTCGTAATAGCAACAATGCTGCAAATAGAGTAAGATCGCCGTGCTGTCCAATTTTTTCAGCAGATGAAGATGAAGAGACATCTCTAATGGACCATGATCCTGTTCAACCTCGTCCTGAGTATCAGCAAAAAGAGCAAAATTCTGAAGTAATTCAAAAGAATGCAAATAATGAGTCTAGTAATCAGGATTCTTTGCTTCTTGAAGCAACATTGAGGTCTGAACTATTTGCTCGGCTGGGAATGAGAACTTCATCAAAGAACATTGATTCATGTTACCATGGAGAGCCTTCTGTTGAACGAGGGGCAGAAAATGATGTTGAAAGTGAAAAGACCCAGATGAGCAATGGCAGTGTTACAGAGGCGGGAAAAAAACATCAATTCGATGTTTCAGGTAACTTAATTAAAAACACTCTAGCAATCCTCTTTTTGGTTTTATTGAAATAATAACGGTCATTCCCTGATTTAGGCCCTGAAAAACCAAATAAAGTTATAGCAGAAGCTCTGGTGCAGAATGAGAGCCAGCACCATGAAAAAAATAATATTTCAAAGTTTCTCTCTGCAGCTAATTTGGAGGACAACGGATTTTCAATTGGATGTCACTGTTTGGCAACATCTATAATATTTTCACCTTCTTCCACTTTGAGGAGTGCAATTGGCCTTTTGAAGTTCACGTCCCCTGTGAGTAAAAGAGAGAATCATTTCTGCAGTGAAGAGGGTGCTTATGTCAACTTTGACGAAATTGAGTGGTCTGGTCATATAGCAAACTCTTTAGCAAAGGCTGTTCAGGGTTTATCTGTGAAAGAAATGGGCTCGTATATGTGCACTTTAGCAGTTGACCCATTTTTGCCACTCTGCATGTATGAGCTCCGAGGAAAGTGCAACAATGATGAATGCCCCTTTCAACATGTTAAGGACTTTTTGAAGAGAAATACGTCTCAGAATGCACATGATGATGCTGACAGTGCCGGTACAAATACTTCTATTACAACTTTTGAAACCTGTGATTTGTTGCTTACCTTATTGAAGTCATCCTTTTGCAGATAGTCAGCTTGGTCTGACATCATGTCAACAGCGCAGTAATGGTGCAACAAAACCTCCTAAATATCGTGATGTTTTCATTTCACCAACTTATATAGTAAGCTTAGATATTCTGAAAGCTGATTCACATCCACACGAATCTGTTGCGACTTGGGGAAATGCACACTGTTGGTGGAAGTGTTTTAGTATTTGCTTAGCTTTATCAAGTTTTCTCCAGAAATATCTACCAACAGATGAGCCTTTCTTGGATGGAGGTGATGGCCGTATCGAAGTGCATGGCAGCTGGAATAGGCAATACTCGTATTTCCAGAGTAGAAACGGAATAGTGGTTTGTAATTACACTCCCTGTGTTATTTCTATACTCAAGTTTTGCAGCACATGATTACAACCGTAGGTGAATCCCAACTTTTTATTTGCTATTTATTAATTATATATATAATCCTTATTAGAAGTTAAAGCATGTTCTGATTAAGTGTCACCTAAGTACATGCCTGGCATGAATATATGTGCTTATCTTGGTTATTATTGGCCAATGTTCTCTTTGCTGTCTTGCATTTTTTTTTTTTTGGTCTGAGCTCTATGATCTTTTTCTTTGGTGAATTGTAGTTTTACAAACTTCTGGCCTGATATTTGTGCTACGGACTCAGGCAACTTTAATCCATATATTTTCCCCTAAATCAATTTGTTTGCTTTCAAATTGTGTTGTTTAAGTCAGTACCTTGTACGGTGAGCATAGAGCTGACTTTTCTTTTATTTATTTATTTATTTTTGTTAATAATCTTTCATTAATTGTTAGATGTGAGGAAAGGCTATATAACTGATGTTATGTTTTCATGTTTACATTATTCAATTTCCTATGATTATACTTATTAGTCTTGTCATAGGAAAACCCTGGCGCTCTCTCCAACATGGGGGAAGACAGTGCCTCTTGTAATTTGTTAGCTTTTAATCACTGCTTGCTTTCATACATTTATGTTTCTATTTAACACCATGATATATTTATGTTCTTTTTTCTGTATTACAAATGACAAACTGGCATACTGTATTATTTAAGTCCATATTCTAATTTGGAAACTCCTTTATGATGTGTACTCAGAGTAAACTCAACCAAGCTTTAGGTACAGATGCCCAGTCCTTGGAGATGGCTTTGCTTATCCTCAACCAGGGGGTTAACAAATTGGAGGGTATGAAAAAGGTAACCTTGCAACCTGCAAGACAAACTTGTGGTTCATGTTCACGTCCCACCATTTCTGTTTCTGTCATCAACTCCCCCTTTTTAAGTTTTGCAGGCTCTTTCTTTGCTGTCACGAGCGCTTGAGGACGATCCAGCTTCAGAGACGCTCTGGATGGTTTATCTGCTTATTTATTATAGCTGTATGGCATTCGTTGGGAAGGATGACATGTTCTCTTTTGCGGTATGTAATTTCATTTGCCTGGTTATAATAATTCTGTGGAGCCTCTGAATGACAGGGACCATTTTTATAGTAGGTATGCCATTGGTTTTATTGTAACTTTATGCTAACATGTAGAGGTTTCCATGAATCGAGTTTTGTTGGTTAGCCTTTCTAATGGGAGCATATAAAGGCACTAGCATCTATATGCCTGTAGGAACTTTTTGGTTCTCCAAAGAAGTGCTCTTCATTTGGAAATTAATTACATCACTCATTTTCTTATACGTGCTATTGATATCTTTATCAGCTGTTTTAACCTGCTTTTAGTGCTTCACTATTTTCTAATGGTATATTATTTCTTTCTCTGCTGTGGGGGGAATGGAATTTGAATGTTGTTTCTGAAAGAAATTACTTGTCCATTCATGATGCATCTGTGGACTTCTTGTGGTAATATTGGGATTGGGATTGAGTGAGGGGTTGGGCGCGTAAAAGAATATGTGTGAAGACTGTTATTATGCATTTTATGTGTGAGTATTTTTCCTCATGTCACTCTTTTCAGTTTGCTTTGGGTCTTTCCTCTTTTGGTTGCTTTCTTGCCATCACTCTCTTATGAATTGGTGTATCTGTGCAAATACATGGATTATGTTCTTTTGAATATTTATTCTTTTAGTATTAAAACTTGCTTTGGCATTAACCCTGTATATTCCTACTTAGGCAGCACTTCTCATCTTGAGCATTCCTTTTTCTTTGTCTCTCTCACACACACAAACCAAGCACATATGAAAGTGTATGCGTGATACAAAAACATATAGACATGCATCCTTGTTATTTCTTTAGAGAATTGAAATGAAATTCAAACCTTTTGTTTGGGAATACTTCTTCTCTTGGTCTTCAGGTCAGAAACAATGAAGGATCATATGAACTTTGGCTTATGTACATCAACAGTCGAAAACAACTTGATGATCGGTTGGTTGCATATGATGCTGCACTTTCAGCCCTTTGCCGTGGTGCATCTTCCTCTGAAAAGGATGTAATGCATACTAGTGCGTGCATCCTGGACCTGTTTTTGCAGATGATGGATTGTTTGTGCATATCCGGGAATGTTGAGAAAGCCATCCAGACAATATATAGACTCTTACCTGCTACAAGAAATTCTGATGGGCCTCATTCTCAGACATTTACTGATATGCTCGCATGCTTAACAATTTCTGACAAATGTGTATTATGGGTTTCTTGTATTTACGTGGTTATTTACAGGAAGCTGCCAGATGCTGTGCTGCAGCGGTTAGAGCGTGAGAAGGAACTCCTTCCAGTTGAATGGCCCTCTGTTCATCTGGACAGTGATGAAAAGAAAAGGGCTGTGCAGTTGTTAGAAATGGTAGTAAGTCGTGTTGAGTCATACATCAATATTGAATCATTTAAGAGTGAAATTGATTTTAGATCAGCACAACTTTTTGCTCTGAATCACATTAGGTGTTTGGTGGCACTCGATAGCATTGAATGCAGTCGAAATTTGTTGGAAAAATACATAAAGGCGTACCCATCTTGCTTAGAACTTGTTCTAATATCAGCACGAGTGCAAAAATATGATTCTGGGAATTTGGGTTTTATCGGGTTTGAAGAAGCCCTTCATAACTGGCCAAAAGAAGCCCCTGGAATTCATTGTATCTGGAACCAGTATGCTGAATATGCCCAGCAAAATGGAAGACCTGATCTTGTGAAAAAACTCATGACACATTGGTATAACTCGGTTTGGAAAGTTCAGTACCCTGAAAGTGAAAATTTGAATGCTCCAGATGGTGTGAACTTATTTGTCTCTCAGGAATTGGGTTCAACATCAAAGCCTGACTTTTTGGTACCTAAGTCTAACAAGATGGATGTGATGTTTGGATATCTTAATCTCTTTCTTTATAACTTTTTGCAGAATGATCATGTTGAGGCCCGCAGAGCCATTGACCAGGCACTGAGGGCTGCTACTCCCCTGGGCTTCAATCATTGTGTAAAGGAGCATGCCTTGTTTTTGCTTAATGACGAGTCTCAAAAGGAAGGAGTTCCTCTTAGTTGGCAGCTCAACACTTTGAATACGTATTTGGATACTGCCCGATCTTTCTCAGTCTCTGAGCCACTATCTAGACATTTTATCAGCAAGATTGAAAAGCCGAGAGTCCAGCAACTTGTTAGAAACTTTCTGAGTCCAGTCTCATCTGAGTCTTCTCTTGTGAACATGGTTCTTGAAGCATGGTATGGCCCATCTCTTCTGCCCCAAAATTTAACTGAACCGAAGGATCTAGTTGATTTTGTGGAAGCTATCTTGGTAATAGTACCATCCAACTATGAGTTAGGGTTTTCCGTGTGTAAGATGTTAAGCAAAGGTGACAGCTTTAGGGATGTTTCTCCCAGTCTTCTGTTTTGGGCTAGCTCAACCTTGATCAATGCCTTCTTTCATGCTATCCCAATCCTGCCCGAGTTTGTATGGGTAAAGGCTGCAGATGTACTGGACAATACTCCGGGCATTGACACGATACTTGAGAGGTTTTACAAAAAGGCTTTAGCAGTATATCCATTCTCCCTCAAGTTGTGGCAGTCTTACCACAATCTAACTAAGATCAAAGGAGATGGGAATAGTGTCCTGGAAGCAGCAAGAGAAAGAGGTATTGTACTTGACTGAAGTCTTTAGTGTATGATGTTAAGGTTGCTATAGTCTGTCTGCATTTGCCTAAGCAAAGTATTGGCCAGTTTTACTTGATCTGATTCGATATTAGTGAAATTTTTCGGCTCGGCAAGGGTAAATATTGAGCCAGTTCTTCTGTAACACAGTTGGGAGAGATGGATGTGAAAGTCCGAGACGGAGAAATACACAAACTATAGGGACAAAATGAAATAGGTTTTTATGTTTGATGATTTGATGATTACTGAATAGGTGAAGGGTTCTTTTGTTAGATGTAAACCCCATTTTTTGTGCTTCTTTTGCCTCACCTTTAATGTTGCTTTTCTTCTTCTTAATCAACTGTAATTACCCATATTTTGTACTCATTCTTGTAGTTGAGTAAATTTTTTTTTTTTATTTTCAGTTGCTCCTTTTCCTCTTTATCTCGTCCTTTTGGATGTTTTTGTTTTCTTTAACTGCCTTATAAGTCTTGATGGGGTTTGGTTGGATGTAATGCGGATGAGCACGAGCAGGAGGAATATTAAAGATTAAAATATTAAAAGAAAAGTTTATATTGGTATATAAAATAATAATTCATGTGCTATATATTATCAATTAATCATAAAATATCATTTTATTAATAAGAAAAATTAAAAAATACACTTTTTTAAGAATAAATTTTGAATAAAGTTTTTAATTTATTTTTAAGGTTTTATATATTTTAAATTTTATATATTAGTGAAATGATATTTTATAGTTAATTGATAGTTATAGAGATTATAAAAAAATATTACTTTTCCAAAATTTTCAAATAAATTTTTATTATTTTTTGTTATATTTAATTGAGTTTTTGAAGTTTTATTTTACACAAAAATCATAAATTTTAATAAAAATATTTTAAATAAAAATAATATTTTAAAACTTAATTATATAGAAAACGTTTTAAAGATTTAGTTAAATAACAGTAGTATCTCGATTAGTTGACAGAGATAAAAATTGCAAAAAGATTTTTAACATTTTAGCCCAAATTTAATCATCAACAGTCATGTAAGTAAGAGCATGACAGGATATATATTTTTTTTAAAATTTGTAATATTGATGCGTATTTCGTAATTTTATTAACAAATGGCTATAATTTAAATTGCTAAAAAAATTATATTATTACAAAATAAAATTTCATCTCAATTAAATAAAAAAATTAAGGAAAACAAAACGAGAAAATGAAAAAAAAAGAATAGGGGTAAATAAGTCAAACAACAAGAAATTTCTCTAACTAGGTTTGGGACTTGTGCCATGAAAGCAAAGGGCTCCTTTCTGAAAGCTTAAACCCTCCAAACCCTTAAGCCAGTTTATTTCTCTTCAAATTTCCGTTAGGGTTTTCCAAAACTTAAAATAAAATGAAAAACTTGAAGCTTTACTCTGAGATTACTTCGAAAGTTGAGTTACAATCAGAAGGCGAAGTACTACTATTTTCTGCATATGATATCGAGAGAAATCGTTTCTTCTTTGCTTCTTCGGAGAATCTCATTTACACCCTCCATCTTTCTTCCTTCCAAGTATGCTCCCTTTCATCTCTTTCTCTTTTCTTTTCTTTTTTTTAATTTTTTCGATGAGTTAAAATCAATAAATCATGGATATTTATTTATTTTTAGTTAGGAATGTTTATGTTAGTTGATTCAAAATGTATGACTTTACTTTTATCTGTAAAGGTTTTTTTTTTTTATGTCTCACGTGTATTACATGTTAATTATTTGCTCTTTTTTAATCAAATATATAATTTTTTTCATTTTCTTTTGCTTTTTAGTAGCATTTTTTTGAGAAAGTAAAAAGCAAGCAGCGAAGGAAATAAAAAAAAACCATGAATTATAAACTTATAATTCTATGTGAGCAATGCTGTTATAATTTGGAATTATTTTATCTAATTTTATTTTTAGCTGAGAGAAGCTTTAATAAAATGTTTAGAAAGGAGGAAAGGAGTAATGAATGTTTAGGAAGATGATTCTAAGTGAAAATTATTGAGAAAATGAAGTACTTACTGTGAGTGTAATTTTAAATGGGATTGTTAATTATGCAGCTTTTATATATTGTTTGTAGAAATCTGGCTTTTGTAATGCCATATATCGTAGCTTGTATGCTTGCTAATATGAGTAGATGAATCTGTCAGAATGAAAGGGCATGGACCAAAGGTCCAATTCAAGCCGAAATTGATCCCTTGGGTTTGGAGCATGAGGATATCATTACTTCCTTTGATTATCTCATGGAGAAAGAAGCACTGATAGTGGGAACTTCTAGTGGGCTTTTACTGCTGCATACTGTGGATGTTAAGGAAACAGAAATTGTTGGTCGGGTGGAGGGTGGAGTCAGGTGCATTTCTCCCAGTCCAGATGGAGACCTGCTTGGTGTAACTACGGGTTTTGGGCAATTACTGGTGATGACTCATGATTGGGATTTGTTGTATGAGACTGCATTGGAGGACCATCCTGAAGGTATTGACGTACCGTACGTAAGGACTTTTCTCCATTTGTTCTCTTATTTTTCTTACTGCCTTTTTCTGTCTCCTATTTATTTCTTTGTATAGTGCCCTATCATACTATTGTGGGATAGGGGAAAAAATGAAATTTTCCAGTTAATGTACCTTAGTTCTTTTGTCTATTATATTGGTTATTTATTAGTGGATCCTGGGTTCAGGTGAACCAGATTTGTCATCCACAGAAATGTTTGGAAGCCCCATTTCTTGGAGAGGTGATGGGAAGTACTTCGCCACTCTAAGCGAGGTGTCAAATTATTCTTCTTTGAATAAGAGGCTTAAGGTCTGGGAACGGGATGCTGGAGCAGTACATTCTTCCTCAGAACCAAAGGAATTAATGGGGTCTATTCTAGAGTGGATGCCTAGTGGAGCAAAAATTGCAGCTGTTAGTAACAGGAAGGCAGAGGAGGGTGGTTCATCAATAGTTTTCTATGAAAGGAATGGGTTGGAAAGAAGCTCATTTCACATTAATGAACCAATTGATGCAACTGTAGAACTTCTGAAGTGGAACTGCAGTTCTGATCTTCTTGCGGCTGTTGTCAGATCTAGAAATTATGACTCTGTGAAGATCTGGTTTTTCAGCAACAATCATTGGTATCTAAAGCATGAAATCAAATACCCAAGGAAAGATGGAGTTAGATTCATGTGGGATCCGACAAAGTCGCAGCAATTAATCTGTTGGACTCTTGGTGGGCAGGTCACAGTTTACAAATTCATCTGGGTTACAGCTGTCATGGATGACTCAATGGCTTTAGTTATTGATGACTCTAAGATACTTGTGACCCCCCTTTCTTTTTCCTTAATGCCGCCTCCTATGTATTTATTCAGCCTTAATTTTCCAAGTGCTGTTCGGGAAATGGCTTTTTATTCCAAGAATGGCAAGAATCGTCTGGCTGCATTATTATCAAATGGCTGCCTGTGTGTTGCAGAGCTTCCTATGCCTGATACTTGGGAAGAACTAGAGGGCAAAGAATTTAGTGTGGAACCATGTGTATCTTCAAAGCCATTGGGATCCTTTGTACATCTTATATGGCTGGACTCACACTTGCTTTTTTCTGTTTCTCATCTTGAATTCAATCACAGTAATTGTTCTTTCCAAACATCTTCAAGTGAGGATAGGCTTCCCGGTTTCTATTTGCAGGAGATTGAGCTCACTTGTTCTGAAGATAACGTCCCTGGTTTACTGACATGCTCTGGCTGGCATGCAGAGGTTTCCTATCAAAATTTGTTGGAAGGACTTGTAATTGGTATTGCTCCCAATCCTGCTAAAAAGTGCTCAGCTTTTGTTCAGTTTGATGGTGGTGAAGTTTTTGAATATGCATCAAAGTTGGGAATTAACAGAAGAGATTTGAAACGTGAAGAGATAAGTTTTTCTTCATCTTGCCCGTGGATGAATGTGGTTCTTGTTGGTGTCACCGAAGCGTCAAAGCTTTTGTTTTTTGGTCTTGATGATATCGGTAGGCTGCATGTTGGTGGGAGAATACTGTGCAGCAACTGCAGCAGTTTCTCTTTTTACTCTAATTTAGCTGACAATGTAATTACACATTTGGTTCTTGCAACAAAACAAGATTTGCTCTTTATTGTTGACATTGGTGATGTATTGCATGGAGAATTAGATTTGACATCTGAGAACTTAATCCAATGTGGTAGCAAACGAAGAGAAGAGGAAAATATTAACTTCGTAAATATTTGGGAAAGAGGGGCCAAAATTGTTGGTGTCCTGCATGGAGAAGAAGCTGCTGTCATTTTGCAAACAAATCGTGGAAATCTGGAATGCATCTATCCAAGAAAATTGGTGCTAGCCTCAATTGTCAATGCTTTGAACCAAAGATGCTTTAGGGATGCTCTTCTTATGGTGAGGAGACACAGGATTGATTTTAATGTGATTGTCGATTATTGCGGATTGCAAGTATTTATTCAATTAGCTTCAGAGTTTGTCAGGCAGGTCAACAATTTGAGTTACATAACTGAGTTTGTTTGTGCCATTAAAAGTGAAAATTTGACCCAGACACTGTACAAAAAGTTTCTCTCTCCACCTTGCTGCAAGGAGCAAAAGGATCTACAAATCAGTAATATCAAGGGTTACGATGCTAGTCTAGATGCTAATAACAAGGTGTCATCAGTCCTTCTGGCCTTAAGGAGAGCGCTTGAGGAACAAGTACAGGAAAGTCCTGCAAGGGAGCTCTGTATTTTGACCACTCTGGCTCGTAGTGACCCCCCTGCTCTTGAAGAGGCTTTAAAGAGGGTAAAAGTCATCCGAGAGATGGAGTTATTAGATTCTGATGACCCCAGACGAGCAAATTGTCCTTCCGCTGAAGAAGCGCTGAAACATCTCTTGTGGTTATCAGATTCAGAGGCTGTCTTTGAAGCTGCTTTGGGCCTTTATGATTTGAACCTTGCAGCTATTGTGGCACTGAACGCCCAGCAGGACCCTAAGGAATTTCTTCCCTTTCTCCAAGAATTGGAGGGTATGCCTACTCTTCTGATGTGCTATAACATTGACCTTAGGCTGCACAGGTTCGAGAAAGCTCTCAAACACATTGTATCCGCAGGTGATGCCTATTTTGCTGATTGCATGAACCTTATGAAGAAAAATCCTCAACTTTTTCCTCTAGGACTTCAGCTGATAACTGATCCTACAAAAAGAGGGCAAGTCCTTGAGGCTTGGGGAGATCATCTTAGTGATGAAAAATGCTTTGAAGATGCTGCTGCAACTTACTTGTGTTGTTCCAGTTTGCAAAAGGCTTTGAAAGCATACCGCGAATGTGGTAATTGGAGTGGCATGCTGACAGTTGCTGGGCTTATAAAGCTGGAAAAAAATGAAGTGATGCAACTGGCTCATGAGCTCTGTGAAGAACTACAAGCCCTAGGTAAACCCGGAGAAGCTGCCAAGATTGCTTTGGAGTATTGTGGAGATATCAATGCTGGGATTAATTTGCTAATTAGTGCAAGGGAGTGGGAGGAGGCTTTGAGAGTTGCTTTTTTGCATATCAGAGAGGACTTAGTCTCAGAAGTGAAAAATGCGTCATTGGAATGTGCAAGTGGTCTAATTGATGAATATAAGGAAGGGTTGGAGAAAGTGGGGAAATATTTGACTCGCTATTTAGCTGTTCGACAAAGAAGATTGCTGCTTGCAGCAAAGCTGCGGTCAGAGGAAAAGTCAATAAATGATCTTGATGATGATACTGCTTCAGAAGCTAGTAGTACATTCAGTGGAATGAGTGTCTACACTACAGGGTACGTGTTTTGCATAGTCTGTGTTATATGCTTAGCTCTATGGCTTCTTGTATTTCATTATATCTCTTGGTTACATTTAACCTATGGCATTGGAAGTTGGCAGTTTAACATATTATACGCACTTATACATGTGCGTCCATTCCTTAGATTGTTTACGTAGTTGTGCTATTCATTGATTTTTTTTTTATCTGTTCTTTCTGGATAAATGAAGTTTCAAATTTGATTGAAACTTTGCCCTTTTATTGTATACTTTGATGAGTGAACTCTATATAGTTCATAACAAGTACAAATTAGAATTATTTGTAACCGTAAAAAGCCACATAGAGGAAAATTTCTGCTAGTTGAATGTTTATCATTATTTTTGTTTCTAAATATTAGGATTTAAGCAAATCTAGTCACTTCCTCCTCAACTGCTTATGGTTTATCCACTAATTTTTTTTCCTTTGTTTATATTTATTCTATGAGCATCCTTAAACCGACTTTCAATTCTTTGGAGAGTCAAGATAAACCTTTGCCCATAGATGGTCATTTCTTTACTTAAATCATAGTCATAGATTGAATACATTTGTATGTCACTACAAGCTATAAATATTTATCTTCTGTATTTGTTTGATGGCCTTGCTAAATTCGCTGCAAATTGCATGATTAATTAGTGGGGGTCAGAACCTATGTTCTGACTTTAAACAACAAATACAGATGGCATTTTTCGAGGCTTTTTCATGTCTGAATGTGCTGTTTCCTTCTTGCATGAACAGGACAAGAAAAAGCTCTGCTGCTTCAACTGGCTCAACTGTTGCTAGCAAGGCTAGAGATGCAAGACGTCAGCGAAGCAGAGGAAAAATTCGTCCTGGCAGGTATGTGGTCACTCTAGTATCAGCATCACTCTTCTCTAATCCTCAGGGACATATTTTGCTGAGACTATTTCTTGACACTGTAGCCCTGGTGAGGAGATGGCTCTTGTAGAGCATTTGAAAGGCATGTCTCTAACACCTGGAGCAAAGCGGGAACTTAAGTCCTTGTTGGTTTCTCTTGTAATGCTTGGCCAAGAAGAAACTGCACGGAAGTTGCAACATGTGGGAGAGAACTTTCAACTGTCTCACATGGCAGCAGTCAGACTAGCTGAATATACAATGTCAAATGATATTATAAATGAGCAGGCACATACTTTGGAGCGTTATGTACAGAAAGTAAAAACTGAACTGCAGGATTTGGAAGCTTTTTCATGGCGCTGTAGAGTATTCCTTTCTCCTTGACAGGTTAGCTCATTTCCACCCCTTGTAGTTCGAACTATGCATTGTTGAAATGTCTCTTATAATATTCATGGATTACTTTTTAACACCAAGATTAAATTGGCTTGGAGTGTGCACCAATAACTTCCTGATAATTAGTGCATGTTTTAACTTTCCAATATTTGATGGCATCTGTGGTTTGTACATGGCTTACCATAAAGGTCTTGTTACATCTCTCTCCTGCGAACATGCATTCCCTTGTTTTCCAGACTTTTTCTTTTATACCTGATTAGTTCTTTAAAAATAGTCTTTCTGAATCCATGGCATGACTTAGGAGTTTGTGCTTAACGTCTTTAAATTCACCCTTGAAACTTACGTTTGATTTTTCACTGTTGCGTGTTACAGATATAAAATGTCAGATACACGCCAGCTGCTGAAGTATCAGTGTCCATTTCGAGAGGAAAGATTGTGATTGAGATGGAAGAATTATTCTGTCAAAGAAGCTTTCGAAACTTCCACTCACTTAGTTCTTTAACACAAGTAATTTCATTGATTTTGTACCGGCCTTTTCATTATGTTTTTGTTAATTTCCTTTGATAGACAACTTATCATGGTTTTAAACTTGGGTCTCTGTTACTGTTTTATTTAGATTGGAATATTGGCTGCAAAATTCATGTGTTTTTGGAAGGAAAAAAGATGGTTACTTGAGATGGCGTTAACCCTGTATCTTACACTGAACTCATTATCATTGCAGTCAAACCCTAAGAACCAAATCTTCTTTTGTTCGAGGAATTTGAATGCAAAATATTAAAAGCATCTTATGGTGTTAGCTAAGCTGTGTATCTTCCTTTTTCTTATTTTCCCTCATTGATTGAATACTACAAGGCAGAAAGTTTACTTGTTTGAAGTAAGGTAGGAGAAGCTTAAAACTCAAAACGGCCGACAATGCAAGTTTACATGCAGGTGACCAAGAGATGGTCTTAATGCCAGAGAGTTAAAAGAATGTGCCAATCTCTGACACGATTCCAATGGTTCCTTTGTATTGTTACTGAAAAAAATAAAATATAAAAATACAAAGAATGCAGAGAAAGGGGAGTGACATATTTCTCAAAGTTAGGAAAGGCCTGTAAACGTAATAAAAGAACAAACAAAAATCACTTTAGAGAGGGCCCAACCGGGTTTGCACCGGTGACCTCTTGATCTGCAGTCAAATGCTCTACCACTGAGCTTTTGACCCTTACATTGTCGCGAAGTCAGATTGATAATAACACTATAGTTGTTTCGTGAAGAGTCGTATCATGCTGCAAGGCGACAGCATTGTTATACAGCAGGACACACCACGCCATCAACATTAAGATCACCTCAGCTGCCCATCAAATATTCTTCCTACTCTCTGCACAAACTGGTTTATTGCTTGACATTGACTGCTTGCTAATGGAAATTCCTGGCTGTCAGCCAAAAGAAATTGTAGATTTCCCACTGGCATTCTGAGGTTGAATATGCCCCACAATTTCAGCCTAAAAGGCAAGATTAAAGAAAACTCACTCACGGGCTGCAAACATAGATTCAATCAGCTGCAACACAAACAAGAAATGCCCCTGTAAATCCTTACTGAGAGAATGCATATCCCTTTCCAGATAACTCAACAGGATTAGCAACCAAGAGTTGAGTATCAGGGCCTCCATTGACAATACTATATGCGATACAAATGAGAAGCAACAACCACGTATATAACCAACAGAAGTCGAATAACATGAATCTCATGACAATTACCCGAAAATGAGTCTTTTGAAGCCCTCAAGAATGTCATGAAAGAGTCATATCTGATCAACATATTGAATTTGAAGCAATGCAATGGGCAGGGCTCAACATATGATCTACAGTAACAGTGGCCTTCTTCAGTATCATCAGATCTTATTTGAGTTCCTTTAAGCTAGCTTGCTTGCCAGCCAACTCATAGGCAAAGCAATTGCGAGAGGGAAAGTCTGAAGGCGTTGTCTTCTCTTAATGACACTGATGAGAAGTAACAAATAGCGAATGCCCAAACATTATAATACACAAATGAACAAAAACCAGTACTTAATTTTGAAGAAACTAGACGATGAATTAAACATTCAAATTTTCATTCATATTCTCATAACATTTTCCATCAATATTTCACAACCCTTTTCATTTCAAACAAATACATTCGAAACCCTAAAAACTTCAACCGCCGAATCCGTACAGAGTCCTTCCCTGGCGCTTAAGCGCATAAACAACATCCATGGCGGTAACGGTCTTTCTCCGTGCATGTTCCGTGTAAGTAACGGCGTCACGAATCACGTTTTCCAGAAAGATCTTCAAAACCCCTCGTGTCTCCTCATAAATCAAGCCACTGATCCTTTTAACTCCGCCTCTCCTCGCCAGACGTCGGATCGCCGGCTTCGTGATGCCTTGGATGTTATCTCGGAGAACCTTACGGTGCCGCTTCGCTCCTCCCTTGCCAAGCCCTTTGCCTCCCTTTCCACGGCCTGACATTTCTTAGATGTGATAACTGATAACTTATTAGGGTTTTTTGAATTGGGGAATTTGAGTTTGGAATGTGGATGCTTTGTGAGAAAGAGAGGCCGTAATTTATAGGAGGGAAATTTGGGGAATTCGAATGTGGGCGGGGTATTGGATGCCGTTGGATTTTGAGGTGTGATCAACGGTTATAAATTACGATCCGTGTGCTTGATACTAGTTGATTTTGAAACGTTGATTAATTGAAGATCGACAGTTCACGTTCTTTCCTGAGGGTGTGGCGCAGATCGTTGTTTTGTCTGTGCCGCGTGGTTTGCTTTTGGCTGGCGTGCTTCGCGGTTTCAGTGCCACGTAAGATTTGGGTAAAGAAAGCTGAAAAACTTATTTATGGTCAAACTTTAGTACGTAATTTGAATTGAACTTAGAAATGAGCCGCGTACTCTTACCGCTTCTTTTTTTTTTTTAATTAAAACTAGCGAGCTGCCTTCACCAAAAATATTTTTTAATTTATTTTTGGTAACATACATTATCAATGAGAAAACTCAAAAGGTAGGCTTAGTCATATAGGATCCCATTAAATTTTTTATTGAAGACGGTTTATAACGAAAATTTCGTATTCAAATTAATCTCATACTTAATATAGCATTAAAACACATTGTGATTTACACAAATAAATAATCAATAAGATATTCTAATATTATTGATATCAAGTTATCATGTAAGCATTTTATACCAATCTTGTAAGATGCTTATTTTATTTTTACACTAACTCATTAAAAATGTTTATCATACAAAAAGACTTTATAACAAAATGTTTTTTTTGTTACATGGGAAAATAAACAAATGTAAAGTTATAACAAAATGTTAGAGTTATCCAAATGGGTTCAAACTCGTGATCCAACTTGTTTGTTTGTTTATTTTCAATGGTTAGAATTTCTAAAATATGAGTTTGTTTAAATGTAGGTATAATAAATTCAATTTGTTTGGCCCACAATATGCATGGGGAGCAACTAAACACATCCTATTTTTTTCTTCACACACCCATTTTTCCCTTTAAATGAACAGTAATATGTAGTGTAAAATAGGATGTGAGAAGAAAAAACATTGGTGTATTTAGTTGCTCTCATTTGCATGGGTCAAACTCGCAAGTACATGAACTAGCTTACTTTTTTTGCTAAATGTTACTAATAACTTAATATTATTAGTAAATCAAATTAAATAAAAAATAAGCCTAACTCAATTTAATTAAATAAATACAAATCCAAGTAAGACCCAACCTAATAAAGCCCAAAATAACTAAACCCAAACCTTATATTATTTTGCTAGGCCCCATCCAGCCACCCCCAAACCCATTGTATCATGTGTATGGGATTATTGTAAGTTTAGTATCATGTTTCATTTTGTTTATTAATGTTATTTTGTAGATTTTATAAATGCTTGTTCGTCAAATTTAGAAGAGAATTTCAGAGAAAATACTTTAAATTTGTTAAAATGATGTAAATTTAATTGTTACATATACAAAATATCATATAAAGTTTCTCTTATTTATTTGGTCAACGGGCCAATTCGTTAGCCTGTGAACTAAAATTATAAAGGTTAAGACCTTGATATTTTAGGCTTTCAAAATACGTGGACTGACTCGATCTTATCCGTTTAATACCGATATATGATGGGTTGGCCCAGCTCATTCACGGGCCAACCCATTTAACAGCTCTACAAAAGGTAATATAGTTTATTTATAAAACTAGATTACTTGTGGTGGTAACATCCCAATCAAGTTTACAATTTAACCTGATGAAATTAGGTGCATTTCATACATGGAGTGTGTAATATTACTAATTAGGCTGTTACAAAATTTTTACATCAAAAATTAGAAAAGCATAAAACAGAAGGCTTTGCAAAAGAAATGAGAAACTTCAACCTTTGCTTCTTCATCTTTGGTTTTCATGTATCGTTTCATTGTCAACACTCTGCAGTTGTATCACACAGTAACTTGTATAATCACGATTGATACAGAATTCCAGCTTATGATAACAAACATGCATGAAAGAAAGGAAGTACTAAATGGATGAGGCAAAACCATTATATGAGACTGACTCTGAGCAAAGCTTGCAATTTGAGGTGAGACAAATGGCTCAGTATTAGTAGAAAAACCATTTACATCTTCAATTAAGCTTTGGCAAAGAATTTCTAGCGTTATCTTCCTTCTTGGAGCTTTGTGATTGCTTCGTCAATTCATACAAAATCTTTGCAGTTTCAACCTCTAAATCCTCGTGGATTAAGTTCAAAGACTAGGTCACTTTTGGAAGCAGAGTTTTATATCCATCTGACTAAATCTTTGCAATTTTACCCACGACGAGGTATCCCAATATCACATAAGGTATGAGACTAATTTTCACTTGTGTTTCATGGCTGATTTTGGCCTAAGAAAATTTGACCTAGAGAGAATTCGAATACTAAACTTCATGCTATAAATCATCATCAAAAAAATATTCAACGTTACTTTAAATTACTGAATCAACTCTTTGAGTTAACTTAAAAAAAAAAAACTTTTCAATCCTCTCAATTTCAACGAACATATAACATCAAAAGGCCAAAAAAAAATTAAAGCTAACCATCTTCTTCTTAAACTGAGCCATTTGAAGAAGAATTTGAACCAGGTTTGACTCCATAGTTTAATGCACAATGAAATCAATCACTTAATTCGCTTTCCTTTCTTATCCTTGGCCATTTCCATGCATGCAATGTCTTCTTAGACTGAGTGCTAAACATGCTATAACTTTCCATTATGAATGACCGAAACTCTCAAAAGATAGAGAGAATTGAAAAGAAATAACAATGAAGGGAACAAATCCCTTTTTCTTCTTATGTTCTTTCTCCATTCTTTTTTCCCCTTATTTTCTCCACTTTTTTTTACTCTCAACAACATAAAAAATACCTTTTATATCTTTTTAACACCCTTAAAAGTTAAAAGTTTTGAAAGAAATCAAAAACGATGGGAAAAGGCAAAAAAAGCCTAGTAAAAATCTGATCAAAGAAAAAGACCTAATATGTAAGATTCTTCCTTTTTTATTTATTACTTTTTACTAAACTTGATCATGAGCCGGCCTAGGCCGAGTTCGGGCCAGGTCCATGACATTTAATAATGGTTTTTGTGTATGCTAAAGTCCAGCCCGATCCAAAAATTTAGGCCTGATTTTTTGTCTAGACCTACTTTCATTTTTATACTACAAGTCTAAGCTTGACCCAACTCGAATATAATTTTATTTTTTTATATTTTAATTTTTATTTATTTATTTTCTATTATTTTATTCCCTTTAAAATTTAATTTAATTTGTCAAAATTTGTATATCAATTTTCATATTAAATATTTATAATCATGTTTATTAATAAATAATAGTTTATATACATATAATTATATTATACTTAGTAAATATATAAAAAAAACTAATTCATATTTATATTCGGGCCGAGCTGGGCTTGAGTTTTGAAAAGTCAAGCCCGGGTCCAGCCTAATTTTTAAACAGGCCTAAGCTTAAGTCCGGTAATTGTATTTTTAAACAGGCCTAAGCTTAAGTCCGGTAATTGTATCAAATATTTTTGTCCAAATTCGATCAAATATCGAGTGAGCCTTTGAACTTGGGTAAATAACTCAGTCCTTGAGCATATCTACCTTTAACATACAAAGATTAAAAGTATTTTTTTATTTGTTTTTCATTTTTTTATTTTCTTTCATTGATAAAAAAAAAAAGCAAGAACATGTTTTATCAAACCAAGCAAGTAATAAATAGTGATTGAAAGGTTGCAAAATTTACCATACAAAATATTAAAATTTAAAACAAGTAAAAAAGTAAAGAAAAATAGTTATAAAAAAAAAGAAAAAGAAAAGGACAGTAGAGGGGCGACTTGGACATCCTAATGGCTTCATTTTTTTCCAATTCCAAATTTATATATGTATACTACATACAAACACGTACGATACTGTAAGTCTGTTTTTATTTTACAATTCTTAAAGTTAGTAAATTGATTATTAGATAAGAGTTATTGGTCATAAGAAATAGTTATTTCCTTCATATTGTTTAGTACAAAAAAGAAACTTGTTTATTAAGAAAAGAGTTTATATATCAAACAAAATGTCCACAAATTTTTTTTTGAGAAATTTGGATCAACTTGGATAAAAAAATATACAATACTTTAAATGGTATCACAAACACATAATTAATGCTAAAAACAAACAAAGTAAGATAATGATGCAACAACAACAAAAAGTAAAAGCACCAATATATATATGGCACAGTGATTCAGACAATTTAACAAAGAGGTAAAAAAAATTAGCTAAAAATGATTTGTTCATATTATTAATCAAGTGTAAGATTTTAAACCCATATGTAAGCATTTTTATTTTAAGAATAACTAATTGAACTATTTATATTTACTCCAAAATATAATATGTAAAGTAAAAATATTTTTTTTGGAAACGTTAGAGGTAAAAAAATCCTTTCATATAATAATTTTCATTTGAAAACAAAATATATACAAGCAGAAGAAGCAAATAGATAAAAATATAAAACAATACCATAAAACAATAATAGAAAATTAGATTAAAAAGAGTTAAAAAGTTATGTAAAAAACATGTTAAGGACTTAACTAAAAAAAAGTTGTTGAGAAAAAAAAGACTTATGTAAAAAAAAGTTGTTGAGGAAAAAAAAATTATATGTGTCAAGCATAGATAGAAGAAGAGATAAAAATAATATAAAACAAGCTGAAATGGTGCTGAGCAAGAGTCTAAATTGAGCAATTAGCCAACAAATAAACATTAACGAATGACTTTTAAACATTAAACGATTTATTTAACGAATGACTTTTAAACGAATCTTAAATGAGTTTATTCATAAACATAAACAAATGAAAAATATATTTGTTCATAATTGTTTTTTAAACTTAATGAATGAACTTAAATGAACAAAAACCGAATATATTCACTAATTGTTCATCGAATATTTTATTCATTTAAACCTCTACTGGTTGAACTTGCTTTTTTTTTTTTTGCAATACTTATAGTATAGAAGATTTGTAGAAGATATTTATAATTTTTTAAAAAAATTATATTATATAATTAATTTAAACATGCATTAATATTATATAATACATTTGAAAAACAAAATAAATATTATAAATACATTATTGGTGTAATTTTACCATGAGATTAGTTTAATAAAAATATATTTTAATATAAATAATATATCAATTAATCTTAAAAAAATTTTATAAACAATCATTAAAAAAATTTATTTTAGATAATAAAAAATTGATGCATAATAATATTTTAATACTACTTAAAATTAAAGTATCCTCGTGATATATTTGATATGTAAGATAATAATTCTTAACATTAAGCCAATAACCTTTTAAACTAGTGGTTAAAGATAAACTGTAACATATTATAAATTTTGGATTCGAATCTAAACACCCATTATTCAGTTATTTAATATTTTTCTTATAACAAAAAAATCTTTTAACTTTTTTTTTTTGGTTATAAAAATCTTTAACATTAAACTTCAGAAAATTCTAAATAAAAAAGAGAGACAGCCCAAACTTAACCCTAAACCCAATTTTAATAACAGAACCCAACCCAACTTTTAACCGAACTGATTAAGCCCAATAAAAACCAAAATGAATTAGCTCAACCCACTAAACTTTATTCTGCGTTTTCTTCTTCCTTTCCCTTATCTTATTCCCTCTTCAAAGCTCTCTGCCTTTCAGCAGAACCAAAATTTTCGAAGTATTTTGCTCTTTAAAAACAAAGCAAGTCATTCAGCTATGGCTTTATCTATTTATACAGAAAAAGAAAAGAAAAACGTTTTTGAACTATTTTTTTGAACAGTTGAAGTGGAAAAATGGCAGCTGCAAGGATGAATATAAACTGTTCAATACAAAGCAGCCTTTCTTGTTTATTAAAACCATCGTCTTTTTTCAATTTTAAGACTACCCATTTCAAGAGTCGTCTTTCCTTCCCTCAAAATCACTTCATTTCTCCAAACAGATCGATGCTTTGTACTTGTTCAAGCAATAATAATAATAGTAATTTCCAAACTGGAGAAAAGGCTGAGCCTTTTGTTATTACAACTCCTCTTTATTATGTGAATGCCCCTCCTCATATGGGGAGTGCTTACACTACTATTGCTGCTGATGCCATTGCCAGGTTTCAGGTATTGTTATATGGTGTTTTAGTATTAATGGGTTCTCATTTTTTTGGGATTTTTATGGGTTGTGTTTGTTGGCTGTTGATGGGGTTTGAAAAGTTCATGTTGGCGGCTAATTTGGAAATTAATTGGAGGCTACAAATACAATGACTTTTTTGTTTAGATATTGCAATTGTGAATCATGCTTAGCAGTTTAGATGAAGAAAATTTAGATTAGTTTGATTGTTGTTTTCGCTACTTGCATTTAGCTTGAGCAAAGAGTGCGTTTGGATACGATAGTGAAGAATATTTTTCATAATATTTAATGGTTAAAGATGTATTCTTCTGAAGAACCAATGTACTTCTACATAGAACAAACATGTTAGAATTTGTATTGCATTTTAGGTAGTTATTCATTCTTAATCAATCTTGATTTTACATTTTACCGTGTGCTTTTGGTTTATAACAACTTTCTAGGAAGCACAAACAAATGGAAAAAAAGCAAGCTATATTTTCCCACTTGTTTTTCAGCTGCAAACATTCAATTTGATTGTGTTTCTTATATTTCGTGGCAGAGGCTTTTGGGAAAGCGGGTCATATTTATTACCGGCACAGATGAGCATGGGGAGAAGATAGCTACAGCAGCGTCAGCTTGTGGCTCCAGCCCCAGTGAGCATTGTGATGTTATATCTCAAGCTTACAAAATGCTGTGGAAAGATGTAATTCTTTTCTTTTTCTAACATAGGAGGTTACTTTTTTTCTTAGTAATTGAGTTTTTGAAAGTTCTTTATCTTTGATCTGAGTAACTGAGGTCTTCAATGTCCTTACGACTGTTAATATTTTCTTGATAACAGTTAGATATAGCTTATGACAAGTTCATTCGCACAACTGATCCAAAACATGAAGCAATTGTGAAGGAATTTTATTCTAGAGTTCTTGCCAAAGATGACATTTACAGGGACAACTATGAGGGACTGTACTGTGTCAATTGTGAAGAGTATAAGGTTGTACACTGCATTTCTATCTTCTTATAGCAACTGTTGCATTCATAGGTTTTGGTGTGGACTAAATTTTCTTTAAAGGGTGATTTTCTTTGTTGTTCTGAGTGAAAAACATAAAATTTTTTATAGTTTCTAGAGCTTGAGGAGATCATATAGTTCTATAAAAGCTTTCTTCCTTGTAGTATTTTATTGATATGTATCTATGCAGTAAATTTTTTTGTTATTGTCACTTTGTTATTTTACTGATGAATGGCTTGTTGTTACATTGTGCAGGATGAGAAAGAGCTGCTTGAAAACCAATGTTGTCCTACACACCTAAAGCCATGTGTTCCTCGCAAGGAGGATAACTACTTCTTTGCATTGTCAAAATACCAAAAAAAATTAGAAGAAACTTTGGTACAAAATCCAGGTTTTGTTCAGCCTTCATACCGTTTGAATGAGGTGAAACGAAGTAGTACTCTTCTCTTTTTGGGACAGATTGGTGTTCCTCCTATGAAAAACTCATCTTGGTCGTGGACTTCTCTAGGTGCAAAGTTGGATCAAAAGTGGCTTAAGAGATTTTTCAATTTCCCGAGCAGCTGTGGATTGGGGTATTCCAGTTCCCAATGACAATAAGCAAACTATATATGTTTGGTTTGATGCACTCCTTGGGTATTGCTCTTTTCTCATAGAAAAGGAAATTATTGTAGTCTTTTTAATTCTTCATTTGAATACCATCAGGATGTTTTCATTTCTCTTCTGTTTCATTGTTAAACTGCAAGTGAAATTATTTTATAGTTTAATAATTGTGTAAAATGTAAAGAAACAAAGAAAGAACAGGAAATTATTAAAGATTCAGCTTATTACTCAACATTTTCTTGTATAATTTTGCTGAACAAGGATTTTAATGTGTGCCCTTTTTTTAAACAGCTATATATCAGCTCTCTTGGAGGATAAGGAGCAACCTAATTTACAAAGTGCTGTTTCTTCAGGTTGGCCTGCCTCAGTACACGTGATTGGAAAGGTACTAACATGGCAAGAATTGCCAGATGCACCAAAATATTTGGTTTCCTATCTGATTTCTATCCTTGTGGAAAGCTGGTCCTCCCAGTTGTTTCCTAGAAACTTGTTGTACTAAACTAAGATAACTTCATTGATTGTTTGAAAATGATGAGCCGTTTAAATTTTTATTTCATGATCATAGATCTTCTTGTTATTTCTTCTCTTCTGGTTCTGGATTTGTTGTAAGTGCAAAGGCTTGTGTAGATTTTTTTTAAGTGATCACCATGTTGAATGTTAATCAGGTGAATGAGTTATGTTCCCCTCTTGGATAATTACACAGAGTTTGACATTATTTTATGCTTTTTCTATTTTTTGTGTAGGATATTTTACGTTTTCATGCTGTTTACTGGCCAGCTATGCTAATGTCTGCTGGATTGAATCTCCCTAAGATGGTGTTTGGCCATGGTTTCTTGACGAAGGTACTACTGTGAAGCACAGCCTATTGTTTTCTTTTGAAGTAGGTGAACATTTTGTGGATACTAGAACTTTAAATGAGAGCTTCAAGTAATATTTAGACAAGTAACTTCTGAATCTGTTGTTGCTAACTAAGCTGCATGTTGTGCTTAGACTTGTCTGCATTGACTTCTCTTTTCACTTCTGCTCTGTTATTTACATTGCCTGATTGAGTATTGTTTTGCCAAATTCACTCTTAATTGCATTTGTTTCTTTTGTGATAATTCATTTCCTCATTATTACTAATCTGAAATGAAGTTATTCAGTGGCCCTTGGTTTGGGTATTAAGTTGGTTGGTGGTTCAATGTAAGGTCTTTGGTTCTGTTGAATGTTCTCCACGAGGATGGATATGTGGGCACATTTTTTAATACATTTTTACAATTTTATATAGTTTAAAACTGAAAACGGTCAAGAGAGCAAGCAAAATCTTTATAACATTTTTCTCAAATGCCTAATTTTATTTTATGCAGCAATGCTTTTAATTTTGAAAATTATAGGATGGCATGAAGATGGGGAAGTCACTAGGGAATACAATTGAGCCAAACAATTTGGTTCATAAATTTGGGCCTGATGCAGTCAGGTACTTCTTCCTGAGGGAGGTAGAATTTGGAGATGATGGGGATTATTCGGAAGATCGTTTCATTAATATTGTCAATGCGCATCTTGCCAATACAATTGGTATGTTTCAGTTACTATTATTAGTTTTTAAACGGATCATTTGGGTTACTTTATTATTTCAGTCTTTGTGTTCATAGACCAAGATAGAAGCATATAAGACCTTGACTACTCTGCAGGAAATCTTCTCAACCGTACTCTTGGACTACTTAAGAAGAACTGCCAATCTACTTTAGTGGCTGACTCCACTATGGCTGCTGAAGGAGAGGATTTTAAGGACGCTGTTGAGAAGCTGGTAAGGTTATTGTGAATCCAATACCATATGTCTGACATTTGAACAGTAGGTAGTGGTTTCTTAAGAAACTCTTGATTCTTCTCTTACCAAAAATTTACATCGCCTGCTGTGAGAATGATTTGGTTGATGTATTAATTTGCATAACACAACATGAAACACTTATTTATTTGAAAAAGAAAGCTCTTTTTTTCTGTCAAAGCACTTCGATCGCCAATTGTGGAATGGCTTGGAACAGTTAGGAATATTGCCCACAGATGCAAATTTGGGCCGATTATAGTTTTAAGTAAACTTGTTGGTAACAATGAGGAACAGTAATGTGCTGAGATCTTGGCTCATTCCATGGTAGCAATTATAAGATCAAACTCGCTAAGTTTGTTGCCTTTGAGGATCTATCCAGTATCAGTTTAGTGTCTTCCTTCTCCCCTCATGATTTCTCGGTCTGTCATCTTTTTCTTCCTTTTTTCTCTTCCTTCTGCTCAATCACTTACAATGATATTTTTAGGTCAATTTCTAATGCCTCTTGTTCTATATGCTTATATAGGTTGAAAAAGCTCGCATCCATTATGAAAATCTCTCGCTGTCATCTGCTTGTGAAGCTGTGCTAGAGATTGGTAATGCTGGAAACTTGTACATGGATAAGCGTCAACCATGGTCGCTTTTTAAGCAAGGAGGTGCTGCTTCTGAAGCTGCAGCAAAGGTGCTTCTGTCCATAAAGTATTTTGCATGATATGCTCAACAAATCATATATTCATTAAATTCTACATGAAAACCGAAAACAAATAAAGTTATGTTCGGGAATTTCCTTTAGCATGGTAAATAAGCATGTAGGGAAACTTGATATTTGCTTAGTGTTGAGGAGATGACTGTTATTTCCCACTTCCCGGTGTTGTCTTTGAAACTTGACTCTCTGCTACTTGCAAGTCTAAACAACATTGGCCCAGCGCACCATGTTATTTGATGACTGCTATCTTTGATTGATTTAAGAGGCTTATTCCCGTTTGGTATTGAGACAGGATCTTGTGATCATATTGGAAGCAATGCGGATTATAGCAATCATATTATCACCAATCTCACCTAGCTTATGTAGGAGGATATATGCACAGCTTGGTTACTCTGAGGACCAGTTCAATACTTTAAACTGGGTTAGTCTCTTCTCTCTCTCAATAGATATGTATGCCCACTAGTATAAATTTATTGTTTTGTTCACCCGACATGGATGTCTGAACTGCAGAGCGAAACGAAGTGGGGTGGACTAAAGGGTGGTCAGGTAATGGCTCAACCTAAACCAGTCTTTGCCAGAATTGAGCAGATAAAGGAGGCCGAAAATGGGGATGAACCAGCTAATAAGGTTGTGAAAAAGAAAGAGAAAAAGCGTCAAGTTCATGGGGTGGTAGAAGCCTAGAATTCCAATTTCAATGGATTCTTTGCCAGTAGTGGTGTTTTTCTCTCGACATAATGACCATTTTTTTGTCATAAATGGTGTTGATGGATGAAAATAATGAGATGACTTGTAATAGTTGCCATATGTTCCCTTCTATAAACTGTTTCCTGTTGGAAAATTTTTTTTATTATGTTAAATATAATTATTTCAACTCTCTGAAAAATAATTTGATGGTTAAATTCGAATAATTCACAAATAATTTGATTCATTTATATCTTAACTCAATTTAATTTAATGAAACATTTACAACGAGGGAGTGACTAGGTTTAAAACAATAAAATTCGCAATAAAGAGCAAAAAATGGCAGGAATCTGTGGCCAAAGATGATCAAAGTAAATGTTGAAACCAAAAAAATAAAGGTAAATATTACAGTATGCCATAGAGCGAAAGCTTCTATTCCATTAATCCAAATACCATTCATAAAAAAAAAAAAAAAGGAATCCAAAACTACTAAACTAGGAAGAAACTGATGCCATTATTATGCATGTAGGGATAATAGCATTTTATCTGTATCTTCTCGACTCTAACTGGGACATCAGTTCTTCCCGGGGACACCAAGCCTCTGACGGAAATCCTCCTCCATAAGAGGAAGTCCATCACGCAATTTCACTTTTGGTTCCCATCCTAGCAGCTCCTTTGCTTTGGTTATGTCTGGCTTCCTCTGACGAGGATCATCTGGGGTGTTTTCAACCATTGATATTTGCACCTCAGGATTGATAAGCTGCACAAACGGCAAAGAATTCGATCAATCAATCTCTGAACACTATCCAGCAGTTTTGCTGGAATAGAAAAACTACTTCTAGCAGGAAAGTAATCATGTCAAAATCAGTTCCATGTCAACAGGCCCCCTGAAAAGAGAACCACTTATACTACAACAAAAGACTGACCTCTTTCACAGCCTCTGCAAGTTCAAGCATTGTGAATTCACCTAAAACATAGAAAAAGAAAATCTATGTTAATATTGGGAATAAAAGAACTTTTGATAAGATAGAAAATCAAGATAAATGGATTAAATAGTCACCTGGATTCCCAATATTGATTGGCCCGGTATTCTCTCCTTCCATAAGGCGAATAAGACCATCAACCTTCAATGATTAATACAAAAAAAAGGTGAGCAGCAGACACATGAGTACGTCGTAAAACAGTTTGATATTAACAAGAATTCCAGCATACCATATCTGAGACATAACAAAAACTCCTTGTCTGTGTTCCAGGTAATTGAACAGTCAAAGGCTCATTACTGCACAAATAAACAGTTAAAAAGAAAAGGGTGTAAGCATAGGGAAGGAAACAGGGAAGAAAACAAAATCATCATAGGCTTCTGTAAGATCTGCAATACACTGGTACCATCTAATTACTTACCGGATTGCTTGGGCTATGAAATTGCTGACAACACGACCATCATCGATATTCATTCGTGGTCCATAAGTGTTGAAAATTCTAGCAATCCTAATCTCTGTTATCACAAAAAAGAGTAAGAATCCTCACAGGGAAACTGAGAAGGCACAGAAAATATTAGGCAGTAAATTCTGCATTCTTTACCTATGCCATGCTGCCTGTGGTAATCAAACATCAATGTTTCAGCTACTCTTTTTCCCTCATCATAGCAGCTCCTAACTCCTGTAGCATGTAGACAAACAAATAAATAAAGTCATACATCCAACAAGATTTTAACAGTAACAAGTGGCAAAATTCTACTTAGAATTGTGGCAGCCAATAATGAATGGTAGATGCCAAGAGAAAGGCAAAAGACCGTCTTGACACAACAATAACAGAAAACCTTTCTCAACAAATCAAAGTAGAAAAGAAAACATACCAATAGGGTTAACATTTCCCCAGTAGCTCTCATTCTGAGGATGCTCAAGTGGATCACCATACACCTCTGAAGTTGAGGTAAGTAAAATCCTGTTGCCAACAATCATACAATGAGAACACAGTAATATAATTATAAAAACTATATCATAGAGATAAGTAACATTCCCAAACCTTGCTCCAACACGCTTTGCAAGTCCCAACATATTCAATGTACCAATCACATTTGTCTTTATTGTCTGTTCAATGTCACAGAAACATATTCTTCAGATGGAGGTTAAAACATAAACAAAATAGTCTTTACAACTGATATCTCATATAGGAAACAGTGTTCACTGCATAGTACTCCTACCTTCACAGGATTGTATTTGTAAAAAATTGGAGAAGCTGGGCAAGCGAGATGGTATATCCGATCAACCTCAACTAGCAATGTCTCGGTGACATCTGAATAAAAAAAAATTAATACTTCAACATGAATATAAAATTCAACATTTTAAGCATGCCTTACTAAACATATAAAAATAAAGAAGAATACCATGACGAATAAGTTCAAATCTTGGGTGCCCAATCCATTTCTTCAAGTTGTCCTTGGAGCCAGTAAAGAAATTATCAGCAACAATAACCTGAACAGCATCAAAACCGAAGAATGTTAAAATGTAAGCAAAGCACAAGTATCATTGGATAGACATAAGCATATCAAATCCAAATATCTGACTGCACAATAGACCTTGGTTTCAACCTTCTTCACCATCGTAAATGATCTAGAGTGAAGAAACATATGTTATTAACTAAATGTACTCACCTCATTCTTTTCATTCTCCATCAACTTGTCCACTAGGTGGGAGCCAATGAATCCAGCTCCACCAGTAACCAGAATTCTCATGTTGGACTGCCCATAAAACAAAAACAGGATATAACACAATCACATATTATAAGTAATTAAGATCAAACATAACTATTCTGAAGAAACTATACAAAATCTTCAATCCAAAGAAGAAAAAGGATAATCTAAGGTTAAGTACAAGGACATGAGTGATTAGTAAAAATACAAGTTATCAAGCTGAGGATTCACGTGAACTCGCATAAAGAGTAACAATGGATGGAAGACTTGCATTTTAGTCTTCTCATTCCCACTTTGCGAACAGCCTAGTTGCACCATCTAATTATATGGGCATTTAGAGTTCAATAAACAGAGATCCCTAGCAACATTTATCCGAAACCAAGATCTTTACTCTTAAAAAAGAAGAATACTTTCCAATTGAATTAATCTTACCAAATATGGAAATTCTAAGAACCTGAAATCTTAAAACTGAATTAATCTTACCTGGTAAAACTTGGAAAATCTCAAAGGAGATGGAGTTGGAGGCTTCTTAGAAGCAGAGTTATGAGTTCCATTTGCAGACATATTTCCGGATCCTTTCTTGAATTCCTACACATAAAACAAATCAAAACACTCAAAATTAACCATCAAATCTTCCAAAACCAGCCATATACAAAACACTTAAAAAAACAACTAACCAAACTGAAATTTCCAAAATTTTGTATTTCTTCTATGCCTATGAAACAAAGAGATTCCGGCCTAATATATGCAATTGAATATGATCTAAACAGAACTAATTAAATACTCAAAATATGAAATTAAAATAAAATAAATTCGACTGACCAGACTGTATACCAACCGGAAAGAGAAACTTAAAAAACAAGAAACGTGAATAACAATCAAAAGCTTCACATTAACAAAACCATAGCCATTAGCCTACACCAAAATAATAAAAACAAAAGTTTGATCAGATCCAATCTGAATCCAATGGCCTAAAAGACAACAGAATTAAAAAAGAAAACAAAAAAAATTACCTTGGGAAAAACAATGTTAAAACAAAATCTGGGTTTGTTCAGTTTAATGAAATTTTGAAGAAAATTGAGGACTTCAAGGATTTGAAGAAGAATAGACCAAGGTGAGAGGTTTATCACCAGTTTTTATACTGTACTTTGCAAGGTTGTAGAGTTGTTGTTAAAAGGAAAGAGATCTGAGTAATCATGAAACAACGCAGGTGACGACGTGGCAATGAGTTTTAATTTAGAAACAATTTATCTTGAGTTTGCTTTCCAAATATGCAATGCCACGTGTATTTTTGAACGGTTGTTACACGTGAATCGGTCAGTTGTTACGTGTTCGGTTGGATTGCCTCGGGAGATTTTTGTTTGCTGGGGATAGATGTAGTGTATCCAAAGAATACCTCCTGTAATAAAATTGTTTCATGTTTATCCAGAAAGTTTTTTTCATCTAGATAATCTAATTAGGAGATAAAATCAAAATTTAAACGAATTAGAAGAATTTATACTTTTTAATGAATAGTAAATTTTATGAATAATTATTACTTATATCAACGGTAGAGTTTTTTTTTTAACTTTACAAGCATATTAGATCATAATACATTCTTAAAAAAATATTAAAAATAAAAAATAAATAAAATAATACATCCATAATAGATCTAATTTTGTTTGTAAAGTAAAAAAACCCATCGATAGTGTATGAAATAATTATTCAAAAATTATTTGAAACTTGATTTAATAAAATATATGAGTTGTTTCAAGCTTGACTTGATGGAGTTGATTTTTCATTTTTAATAATATATTATCATCATCAATTAATAATCAATTATTAAAAAAATCGATCAGGCTCATAAGTAATTTTAGTCTCGTATTAATATACTTAAATTATGTTTGATTCGTTGTTTGAATAATTTGACTTTGAGCTTGATTCAAAAATAAATAAATAAATTTTAAATAATCATAAAGTTGAAATTAAACAATCTATAAATAACTTAATTCGTTTACAAGTTTTTATAGCACATGAAAACTTGATTTCCTTTTTTATAAAATGACTCATTTTTATTGTCTTAAAATGCAAATTTTGAAATCTTTAATTCAAACCTCTAAGTCTAAAGATATTAAATTATTATGAAATAACTCAATCTCGATCATAGGTGAAAAGCTTTAATTGTGACTAAATTTTGATCAAAATTAGTCTCAGACTATTAAAAAGGATGATGATACATGTAGTTTACACCAAAAGAATTTAATTTATAATAATTAAATAGATTTTATTTTAAATATTTTAATTTAATAATTTTAATTTCTATATTTTATTATAATAATTTTAATTTTTGTAATTTTAATTTTTTAATAATTTTCACGAGATTGAGTTCACATAATAAAATCTTTTAATTGTGATTATTCTCTTAAATAAATCTCTTGTACATGTAATAACGTTCTTATGTACTAATCATATTGTTCTAGATTAATTCTTGTATAGATTTATCTATTTTAAATTTTTAAATAACGTAATATTTCAGCCAAGTTAGGCAATTTTATCTTTTTAAAAATTTTTAAATGAATTAAAAATAAAAAAATAAGACATGTAAAAATATTAAAATTCTATTAATGAATTTTAAAATTTCACCAACGATACTATAAATATAAAAAGAAAAAAGGTCTTCTTAAAATAATTATTTTAGCTTTCTAATAGAAATACAAGTTAGATGCTGATTGGTTGATATCCTATTTTATTGGTGGTCCGCGGACCATTTGATAACCGCGGTGACTGTTAAAAATCCAAAATTATAGGGTGCTCGGCGTATCGACCACGTCGGATACAGCTAATGTCTAGTTTAAAGGGAAATTGATAGGTACAGGTGAAGTGCATTATAGTCTACGCTCCAGCGTTATCCTGTCGCGTCGAAATCATCAACTTTGACCTTTTTATGCAAAATGTGGCAGATTAAATGTCCTTTTGAAATGAAAGTTATAGCTCTTGGTTACCTAAAGATTCACTTTGATTATGATAGTGATTGACAACAATTTGGACAATATTTTATTTTAATAATTTTAATAAAAATAATTTGTTTTCATATATTGATTATAAAATTTTTTAATTTCACAAAAATTTATCCATTTTTTATTTTTTTAATTTACCTTAAAATACAAGAATAATTTTGTCAATAACATTTAAATTTTTCATTGATAATATTATAAAATAATTTTTCTAAAAAAATCACACTTCTTCTCTATCAAATTACAATTTTGCTTTTACCTTTCTGCATTTGAAAAATTTGTACTAAATGTTGTCGCTTTATTAACAGTTAATTTGTTTTTTTTTTCAATTATATGAATTTGACGTGACACTTATTTTATTTTATATTCTTATCTTGTGAGAATTCACTTAGCTTGGTCAATAGCAAAACTTCTTAAGATAAATAAGGACATTTTTTTATTATAATTTTATGTAGTGATTCATTTTTCTAACACATATACATATGGAAGTATTGATAATAATCAAAACTTGATTTAATTATTATTCATTTTAAAGAGAGATTAAATTCAATATTATTCCTTCATTTCTTATACAAATTTAAGAAAAAAAAGTATAATATTTTGGTGGTAATCAAATAACTTTTATATAAAATATACATTTATGTGTACATTGTTAGTGGGAGTTTAAATTTCACTAATAAAATTAACAAAGTGACATACACTATTTAAGGTATTTTCAAATAATTAAAACATTTAATATATGTGAGAGGTTTTTATTCTTACTAGTGGAATAAAAAAATCATTATTAATATATAAAAAACGAACTATATATGTGACTAATAATTATATGGATTTATATATGATACACCGACAATGTATAATTTTTATACTATAAGTTGATACATCATCAATAAAATTTATGAACAAATTGAAAAAAATATTATTTATATTTATTTTTAAGGGCTTGACATCTTTTTAGTTTGCATGTTAATGAAGTGCCAACATCTAATGTATTGACAGCGTATGAAAATTATACACTATTAATGCATCATATATAAACCTTAATTATATTTGTGTAGTGCTCTTTTTTGAAGTTAGTAGTTTAGAAAATGATCATAATTATAATAAAAAAACATTGTACATATTTTGTCTAAATTCATAAATTTAATCAAACATATAAATCAATTAACTAATCACTATATAACTGAATATATGCAATATAAAAATGGAGCAAACCTCGCATATAGTATACTATATTTGAACATGAAAGAATTAAAGCAATACCTCAAAAATTTGACATCCTTTTTAATACTAAGAAAACCTCAGTAGCATGCTTATGTAGTACTCTTAAGCATCATAACTTGATCATATACTTCATTTTTACTTTTTTTTGTTTAGACCATCCGGTATCCTCATATCTTTGGTATAGGACTAATCCGGATTCGAGTCGGGCAGGACCCAAAGGGCGGCAAAGCTCTCCCTCAAGAGTTTTTAACACAGCTGCATATCCAGGGACTCGAACTCGAGACCTTTGGTTAAGTTAGAACAATCCCCTGCCAACTGATCTACGTACTCTTGGGTAAAAATGGTGGCAAAGTGTGCAACCACTCCGAGCCGGGTGGGACCTCATTGGGCGACAAAGCTCTCCCAACAAATGCAGCTGCATTCCCAAGCCTCGAACCGAGGACTTTAGTTAAGCTGGAACAACCCCTAGCCACTGATCCACGCAATTTGTTGGTTATACTTCATTTTTACTTCACGTGCTCTTAATTCTTGCCATATGCATTTCCATTTAAGGGAATTTTTATAGTAAGGTCACAAATTTTGATCTTATTATAAGATCAACGTAAAAAATATATGATTAAGTGTAAATTTAAAGTCATTAGACATAAAAAATGTTAGACGTATCGTAAAAATGTGATTATCAATATAAATATTAATGTCAATAGATTTAAACACATGATAATTTTGCTATAATGTATGTTTATGTTAATTATCATGTGTTTACATACTTCTAACATATTTTATACCTAATAACTTTAAATTTATGCTAAATCTTGTGTTGTTTACATTAATTTTAAGTTAATTATCAAGTATTTACGATATGTCTAATAACTTTAAATCTATGTTTAATCATATATTTTTTACGTTGACTTTACAATAATGTCAAAATTTAGGGAAACCTTACTATAAAATTTCCCTAAATTTTAACATATTTTTAGCAAAGTCAAATCAATCAAAGAGTTATATTAGATTTTGAGTCCACAGGATAACTTCCGGCTGTAGTTTACTGCCAAGAATTTCACGTTGTGGCCATGGAAACTTGGCCTCGAATCCCTGCAGGCACACTATGCTTCGTCCATACCAGCCCCCAACCTCTCGGCCTTTTTCCCTAGGACCTTCTGTAGTTGAAAAGACCCGAACGCAGTCGTTTTGCTTCTGAAAACCTATATTACAAGCAGAGGTGTAAATGGGTATCCGATCCGATTAAATAAGATTAGAATAGTTAATAATCAGATTCAGATAGTGATCTTAAAATATTTTATTATTCGAATCCGATTACAAATAATAATTTTTTAATATTATTATATATATTTTTATTTAAAAAATATTTATTATTAATATAATACTTAATTAAATAAATTCATTACGTATTTCAATTATGATTTTTAATATTAATTTATTTTTATGAGTTAATTTAAATGTATTAATTAATTTTTTTTTTAAAATTAAAATTAAAATTAAAAATTAAATTTTGACTTAATAAAAAGATATTTAACAATTTCGAATAATTAAACGAGTAGTTCATGGATATATTTAAAGATTTATATATGATGCACTGACAGTGTATAGTTTCTATACACTGTCAATGCACCAAAGGTTGACACCTCATCAATAGGTCCTTATATGCAAATATAAATAATTTTTTTTAATTTGCTCATAAGGGCTTATTGATGATGTGTCAACTTCTGGTGCATTGACAGTGTATAGAAACTATACACTGTCAGTGCATCATATACAAACTCTATATTTAAATAATAAAAATTAAAATAATCAAATATTTAATCAAAATGAATATTTTAAAATATAATCGGAATTCAAATATTTCGAAATTAGCAGATACTCGCCCGTTTACATCTCTAACTACAAGTCTGCAAGTCACTTCTATAGAAACGGAGGTTTTCACTTTTCAGTTCGCCTCGTTCTTTTCTAGAGATCTGCTCGTTGGCTCATTGCTTCGGCGCTTACCCTGTCTTCGTTCCGCAAAAGGTACGGCGTTTCTTATTTGATGCTTCTGTTTTTTTTGCCTCTGTTTTCCTCTATTTAATAGCAGATCTCTGATTTCTTTTAGATTCACAGTTTACTAGTAGATTAATTTTTTTCCTATTTCTTTTCATTTGTTCATTTGAATTTTTAGTTTACGGTTTTTGATTAGCGAGTCACATCGATTCTTAATAGTTTAGAAGCCGAAATTTTGAAAATTTGTTAGTGTAAAGTGATCGCATAGCGGAGTGGATATCGCGTTAGACTCCGGATCTAAAGGTCGTGGGTTCGAATCCCACTGCGATCGCCGTCGACTAGGTCCCTGATTCCTTCCTTTTTGAGCCTAGAGAATTTTTTTTCTAGTAATTCAGGGTTTTTTTTCCTCAGAGCATTTCTTTTTAAATGAAATTTGACGAGGAAGGAATGCTGAGTTGAGGCTTAATGAGGTGCCATTGATGATTTGAAATATTTAGAACAGTTTCTTAGAGGGGGCATATGCTGATTCAAATTTTGAGATTTTAATGTGTATAGAATGTCATCTGGATTTGAAATTTTGATCATGTGAAACATTGGCTGAAAACCTTAATGACTGGAATATTATCGGATAATGAACTACATTATGCGGATTATTCACTCTGTCTTAACATAAACGTATCCATGCTCAATACTTCTTTGAACACTTTAAACTTTTGTTTGATGAATAATTAGATTAGCAAAATTAATGTACAAATTGGAACAAACATGATATTCCCATTTTAGATACATACTAGCGCGACATAGGATGATCTTGTGTCCATGTAGCATAGGCTATGAATGTCTGTTATTAATGTTAGGCTTGATGAGTAGAAAGCTTAATTCTGATTGAATTGGATTCTTTTTATAGGGATGTATGCAAAGGTTCTCTTACTTTACTGATTGTTACTAATAGCAATGTGTAAAGCTTGTGTAACTAATTCATGAAGTAAGAGCTAGTTAATATCAATAGATTTAGATGAGTGTAGTCCAGAAGAAATGAGTGGCCTCTCAGCCATTTTGCATAGATTGTTTAAGGAACCCTGGTTACGGGAGTAATGAAGTAATTTTAGTCTGTGGTTGTTTGCGATAATTGTCCACATGTAGTTTACTTTATGTAGGTGCTTAAACTGCCAATATTAACTTATAATTACTGCCAGATGCCATAGTAGCTCTTTTAAGATTAGAGTCTGTACTGTAAGTTTTATTAATGGTAGTCTGCAATGTTGCCTTGCCTGAGGGATCGAACTTATCACCAAGAATTTTATACATTTTTTCTCCCATTGAAGGATAGCTAATGTTTGAATTCGAGGTAGAATGTACTTTAAATATTTAATTAAGGTGACCGAGTGTCTGGAAAATACTTCATAGTATTTGGAGTTTGAAACTTTCTTGTGGGTTTTATTACCTATATTTGTTAAAATCATAGCACGATTAGTTTGTGATTAGGTACTGATTTGTGGGGATTTTATGTGCTCATGCAGATGATTGATGATGAACAGCTGGGATTTCTTGCCAATTTTCTTGGCATTTTTGTATTTGCCCTGGTAATTGCTTACCATTATGTGATGGCTGATCCAAAATATGAAGGAAACTGAAAGGATATGCAGAGCTAATGTATGCACGTTTAGATAAGAACCTAGATTATAGTTGTACCATGTTAGTTTTGTTTCTCGGTCAGTCTTGGTTTTTCTACTAAAGATCGACATATAATCAATTGTCTTAAGATTTGAAGCATATTAACATTGTCTTTTGATGCATTTGGGGAAGTTTTGTGAAGATGACCCTTGTACATGCACATACATAACATGTTCATTGCAAGTCTAACTATTTTGCACGTCTGTAACTATTCTATGAACAAATTAAGCATTGAAGATTATTTAGGATTTCTGCTCAATTTCCATTTCCAACCAATCACTTGAGCCAAGTCCATGTGATAGTTAGCATCATTTAACTATGTTTCAATGC
Source organism: Heritiera fomes (assembly GCA_032173925.1). Taxonomy (NCBI): domain Eukaryota; kingdom Viridiplantae; phylum Streptophyta; class Magnoliopsida; order Malvales; family Malvaceae; genus Heritiera; species Heritiera fomes. The sequence continues at coordinate 7,133,894 of JAPDPM010000002.1, read as the reverse complement.
TTTTCATTCATTTCCTTTCAAAGGAAAAAAAAAATAAAAAGAGGCTCCCACCTTCTTAATAGACTTGTGCTTGTGATGTTGAAATGCTGACTTTTTGTACGTGACTACCATACACACACGTGCACTGATCACATGACATTTTCCTTGCAAACCTTGGTAATGGTAACATCTTCAACAACTCTAGGAACAAATTAAAGCCAAGAATAGAATATTACTAGTGCTCAAAACTTGGACTTCTACTCAAGTCCCCATTTGCCAATTGCCATATTCACCCAGTCACTTGAGCCAAGCTCAAGTGGTAGCAGCATCATGTCTGGTGCGTTACATTGCTTTCATTCATTCCTTGCAAAGGAAAAAGAAAGGCACCCACCTTGTCAAAGTTACTGTTCTTCACTTCTTTTGATGTGATTATTAATTCTGGACGACCATGATTTGCTCTTTTTTGCCCATTATGTTTCGGATTGTCATGGTGCTTCTGAACTTGACATCATTTTGTAAAACGTTCGGATATTTTGTTTGTTTTTCTCAATTCCATATTTATTGATAGTGCACAAATTTTGTATGAAATAATATGTTATAATTCAATAAAAATGTATACACCCACAATAATTAAATTAAAAATTTATATTTGATACACTAACAATATCAATATGTACGTACTATACATTGTAAGTCAGTCACTTACTAATTTGCAAAAGTAAAAGATTTACACTCCTAAAAATAAGGATTTATATATAATGTACCGGTAGTATATAATTTTAATATATTAGTAATATATCAAAAATTGATATCTCTTCAATAAGTAAATTAAAAAAAATCAAACCTTAAAAAATAAATACAAATAATTTTTTTAATTTGCTCATAAAAACTTAATGATGAGATTTCAATCTTTGATATATTGACAGTATATAAAAATTATATATAATTAATGCATCATATATATACTTAAAAAATTTTTTAATTTATTTTTAAAGACATTTTTAAAGTTTACTCATTAATAAAGTAATATTTACAACTAATTGACTATACATAATAATTATATACAATCAATACATCAATATAAATCCTAAAATAGATCCTTATGAATTTAGATATTTTGCATTTGCAGAAGTCATCCTATTATATGTTTGGATAGGCAAATTTTAAATATGAAAATACTGGGCTGAAAATGCATTAATAAAACCGATCATTAGTTAAACCCTACTTAAGCCTTATTAGCAATAAATAAGTAAAGAATGCAACTCTCATGTACACCTCAGTTCATTGGCCACGTCATCATGGTAAAATAAACACAAATCAGTAAATCACCTCCCATCATCATCATCAAACCAATTATAAAAATTATCATAGCGTACGGTGCACAGACAAAGCTCTACAACTTCACACACCCAAAAATATTCTCTCTTCTTCCTATAATCTACAGATAGAAACGAGAACCGTTAATTATATAACAGACGACCCGAAAACCCGATAGCAAAGATGATAACCCGAGAAACAAAAATCCGGCGAAACCCAACGCCACGGAAATATCAGACTGTACGCAGAACGAGTTCGACGTCGTACACGTGGCTGTCGTTTTCAACGTCTTCGCCAACGCCGTTCCCGCCGAGTCCGCCGACAATAATAAATACGCAAACACCTAATTAAAGATTGAAATAATTTATGATTATAGCGAAACAACAATGAGAAGTTATATATAATATATTTGTATGCATACAACACCTGGTCGTGGCCAAAGTCGAACCAAACTTGGAGGGTTTCGGGGAAGAGAGTGGCTCCGGTGGATATCTCCCAAACGGAAACGCCCATTTCGAAAAGAGAATACAAAGCCACGATTGCGTTTGCAGCGAAGACGAATCTGCGGTGGGATTTCGCGTTTTGCTTTTAATTTCAAGGTTTTTAATTATTTTGAATGTTATAAAATTAAAATTGTGAAGGAAAAGAAAGTGGAAATTAAAAGCTTTTTTTTTTGTCTTTATTTGAAATGCGAACTAAAGAACCGCGCACTTTCGAAGTCTTCACAGTGTCAAATTTAACAATTTTAAGTTTTTTTTACATAAAATCCTATATAAAAAAGGAAAATTAAAATTAGTTTTTTTTTGAACTGCGAGTTATAGATTTTTGAAAATTGTTTAAAAAGAAAAAACTTTTTTTTTCTGAGCATCCAAACAATACGCTTCTAAAACTTACCTGAAAGCGTCAAAATCGAACCAATGAAGGGAATCGGAGCCACGAGAGTTTGTGACCATGAAAACGGAGGAAGCAAGAGAGAAAGTGAAAGCGGCGAGTCGGAAGACAAGAATCAATAAGTTGAATCGTCTGAGTTTATGGAGAGTTACTGTGGAGTGAAAGTGAGAGGTAGGGATGCGGTGGTGAGCGGAAGGGCTCTCGCCGTTGCGGGCAGCCTGCGGGGACCGCATGATGAACGGCCGTGATTACGATGATGGAGAAGATGGGTGTGATTTTGTGACGCAGGGAGGGGAAAACAAGAGAAAGAGAGAGAGTCATGAGAGAAAAAAAGGAGGGATTTGGGAGGAAAAGAAGAAGAAGAAAAGGAAGGCGAAGGGAAGGGGAGTCACGGGGGGAGAGAGATGGGAGTCATGGCATGGGACAAGGGAGGAAATGAGAGAGGAAAGTGTTGTGAAAAGAAAGCAAAAACAGAGAAGGAGAGGGGAAGTGGGTAAGGATGATGGAAAAGGCCGGAAAAAGGGTAAAGAAGGCTTTTGGACAATTCTTTACCTTATGTTTGGATTGAGGTGGAGAAGGGAAAGAAAAGGAAAGTAAAGTAAAACAAAGGAAGGTTGTAAACTTTTCTTTTGTTTGGGAAGATTTTTTAGCTAGGGAAAGGAAAGAAAGGGGGAGTGAACATCTCTTGCTTTCCCTTAACTTACTCAGTTTTTTTAAAACCCCAATTTGAGGTAAAGGAGAAGGAAAGAAAACTTGAAAAAAATTATAATATGTAGAATGTCAAATTTAACATTATTATCTTATAACATTTAAAACAAAAAGGGTTATAATTGGAAAAAAAGCATTACAATGAATCATTTTCTTTCCTTTCCATTGTTTAACCAAACAAGGGTTGTTAGGATTACTTTCCTTTCCTTTCTTTTATTAATTTTAACTATCCAAACAATGAATCATTTCCTTTCCTCTAGTTTACTTTCCTTTACTAATGTTTATCCAAACATAGGCTTACTTATTTTATTTGAGATAGTGAAAGAAAAAGAAATAGTATAAAGTATAAATACGGTTGAAAATAGTTTAAAAAAAATTTAAAGAATCGTTTAGTGTTGTTGTGTATTTTATATTTTATATTTTTAAAAATTTTGTTTTATTTTATTTTTATTTTATTTTTAATTTATTAAATTTGAAGATACGATTAGATAAAATGTTTTTATTGTAAAATTTTATTAGTGGAAGTTGATTGAAAAGAATGGATAAAATTTTAAAACTTAAGAGGATAAGGATTCGATTGAGACTAGTAGTAAAATTTTATCATTTTTACATATAAAATAAGCACCGTAGCTGAATCGGTGAATAGTGCAGATACGGTAACCGTGCGAAAAAAGTTTCTAAATTTTTTGAAACACCATTTTGGTGTTTTCAACTATTTCCAAAAAATTTTTTATTTTCAATTTTTAAAAATAAAAACACACTTATCAAACACATTTTTTACTTTTATTTTCAAAAAAATTGAAAACATAAAACAAAAATAATCTCAAACGTCACATAAATTGGTAGATTTTACCTATAGAAATATTGAAGATATGATTTATATAAATAGAAATTTCAACAATTATGACAATTTTTTAAAAAAAACATTAAACTTGATTTCTTAATAAAAAATTGAATAATATATTTATTGAAATTTGATTTGCATGATCTATTTTATATTCTCATTATTATAAACATGGTATATGTTAGCTTTAAATTGCCATACATATTTTGAAATGACAAAAACTTAAGTGAGCTTTAATGTTTTAATTCATATTGTAAATTTGCCTTATCACACATGATTTTCTCAATACATTTTAAGTGATCATACCCAAACATTAAGACCATGATTTAATGATACATCCTTATTGGTCTTAAATCTTTATAAATGTTTTGAATATTTTAGAAAATCACTTAATGAATTTTTGGACAATGTTTTTATCAAAGAAAGTCATGAAAAACTCCCACAAAAGTGCCAATATGTTTTGGGTTGAATTAGGATCAAAGACCACATCATTTCTAACCCAAAAGTGCAGGAAAAACCCATTCTGGAGGAATGGGATCGATCCCCTAAGGAAAGGGATCGATCCCTTTTTGGCAGTGTGCCCCGGAAGGCCAAAATGAAGCATGGGATCGATCCCCTAAGGAAAGGGATCGATCCCTTTATGTCAGAAAGTCCCCAACGGCTATTTTCTGTGAGATACAACGGCTAGTTTCGGTTTTGGCTCCAACCAACGTCCACAAACCATCCAAGGGGCTATAAATAGAGGCTTAGAAGCTAAAGGAAGGAAGAGGAACAACCAAGCAACATCTTTCATCATCTTATTCATCTTCCTCAAGCCTCAACATCAATTCAAGAGATAAAGAGTCTTCATCTTCTATCATTCATCTATTTCTTGTATTACTTAGCACAAACTTTGTATAAGCTTTTACTTGTGCTTAATCTCTGTAATCACTTGCCTATCTAGAGGCCTTCTTTGATTACTTCTCTTGTAAACCAATTCATTCCTTGTAAAAGGGGAGGTTTCTCTTTAGCCTTGAAAAAGAGGGAGGTTTCTCTTTAGCCTTAGAAAAAGAGGGAGGTTTCTCTTTAGCCTTAGAAAAAGAGGGAGGTTACTCTTGAGCCTAGAAAAAGAGAGAGGTTTCTCTTGATCCTTGAAAAGAGGGAGTGTAACAAATTCAAGGATAGTGAATTTGGGAAAATCCTTGGGAGCGTCTCAAGGTAGAGGACGTAGGCAAGGTTGCCGAACCTCTATAAATCACTTGTGTACATTTCTCTATCCTTTCTCTCTTTACTTTCTTGCAATTATATTTGTGTTTATTGCATTGAATTTATATTGTATAATTGCCTAGCTAAGAGAACTTAGAAAATATCAATATAGGCTAGAGAATTTAGAAGAACCGAAAAACGAACCTAAGGTTAGTGAAAAACCGATTCACCCCCCCCTCTCGGTATAGCCTATAAGAGCCAACAATTGGTATCAGAGCTTGGGCTCGTGATTGATTTAGACTAACCTCTATCGAGCAAAACGATCTTTAATGGCTCACTTGAGTGTAGGCACACCCCTAGGAGAAGAGGGACAATCCTTAGTTAGACCTCCACTCTTCAATGGAGAGAATTACTCTTATTGGAAAACAAGAATGATGTTGTTTGTCCAATCAAATGATTATGAAGTGTGGAGAATTATAGTGAATGGTCCTAGAACTCCTATGAAGAAAGTAGATGGAAAAGATGTCCCTAAGGATGAGGATGAGTGGGACACAAATGACATGAAAGTGGCACAATTGAATGCCAAGGCTATGCACACCCTCTTTTGTGCATTAGGTCCCAATGAATATAATAGAGTGTCCCTATGTGAAAATGCTAAGCAAATATGGGACAAATTGGCCATCACACATGAAGGGACCAATCAAGTTAGGGAAACCAAAGTAGGAATGCTCACACATGATTATGAGCTTTTTAGAATGAAAGAAAATGAGTCCATGAGTGAAATGTATACTAGGTTTAATAACATAATTAATGGACTTAAGGCATTAGGCAAAAGCTATTCCAATGTGGAAATGGTAAAGAAGATTTTGAATAGTTTGCCTAAATCTTGGGAGGCTAAGGTAACCGCTATAGAAGAATCTAAGGATCCAAACACCTTGTCTCTAGATGAACTTATGGGGTCTCTACTTACTCATGAAATGAAACTAAAAAGAAATGTAGAGTCTTCAAAGAAAGTTGGGGTAGCACTTAAGTCTTCCACTCATGAGGTCATTGAAGATGATAGTGATGAGAGTGGAAGTGAGGAAGAAAAGGAAATGGCAATGTTTGCCAAAAGATTCAATAGGTTCATGAGAATGAATGAGAGAGAGAAGAATAGGAGACATCATAGGGGAGAATCAAGTAGAAGAGAAAAAGACTCCTTAGTATGTTATGAGTGCAATGAATCGGGTCATACTAAGTTAGATTGCCCCTTACTTAGGAAGGAAAAGGATAGGAAGCCTAGGAAGAAAGCATTTGTGGCTGCATGGAGCGATAGTGATAGCTCCGATGAGGAAAATGTAGGTGAAGAGGTAGCCTACTCATGCTTTATGGCCATTAGTGATGATGAGGCTAGTTGTAGTTCTAGTGAAAATAATGATTATACCTTTAGTGAACTACAAAATGCCTTTGATGATTTAGCAAATGAATTTCAATGCATGAACTCCAAATATAAGAAAATCATTGCTAAATTGAAAATAGAAAATGAGATGCTATTAAATGCCAAACTTGAATTTGAGAAGAAGATAGAAGAAGCAAATCTAGAAATAAATGAGTTGAATAAAAAGAATACAAATTTGCATAACTCATTTACTAGGTTTTATATGGGTCAACAAAAGCTAGATCATATGTTAGAGACCCAAAGAGCTTTCTTTGATAAAGATGGGTTAGGATATAATGAAATACATAAAGAAACTCATCTTAGGAATTTCTTAGTGAGCAAAAATACTATGCATGATACACCTTTTACATGCTCACTTTGCAATAGAATAGGACACTCTTCACAAGCATGCACTTATAGAAAAACTACATTTAGAGGAAGAGTAGTTAAGAAAATGTGGGTGCCAAAGCATGCAATAAATAATGATGATTTGAGCTTGAAATGGATCCCAAAAGGATCAAAAATTGTTAACACTAACTCTCATGGACCCAAGAAAATTTGGGTACCAAAGCATGCTTGAATTTGTGTGTTGTAGGAGTGTTAGAGCATGGAGATACAAGATACAATGAAGTTTGAATGCTCAACACATCCTCATGGAGTTTGCTTGTGCCAATGAGAAAAAGGAAAAAGCTTGAGGATCCATCTTTGACAAGATCACAACAATTTTTTTTAAAGGATAGCTCAAGGTGGACTCAACAATTCAAGGCAAAGCATACTCAAGCAAAGGAGTTTTGTAAGATTAATTCTTTACTCCTTAAAACTTTTATTTGATTATTTGTGATTTGATGAGAAATTTGGTTGATGATTAATGATGCATTGTGAATAAGCAAAAGGCATGATGAATGATTGTTGAATGCTTGATGGACTATTCTTGATGAATGAAAAGCATGTTTTGTGATTTTGAAATGATTTTTGATTTTCTGCATCTTGAGCAAGTTTGATATGTCTAGATAATATATTTAGTTGCTCAAAAGATGTCAAATATGTCATATATGCAAAATGCCTTGTCATGAGCCTTAATGAAGAATATGCATGTTGACAATCATGACATGTTGTTCACAAGTATGATGATTTGATGTTATATGTGCTTAAAATCTATGTGAACAAGTTTGTTTTGGCATATTTGTGATTTCTAATGATTTGGTTTGGTCAAAGTATGCATAACTATCAAAATGACCTCTTTGAGGCCAAAAATGCCTTTATTGGTGAAAATCCTTCCAAAATTGCAAAATCTTTTGTAAAATAGTTTTTCAATCATGTTCTTCATTCATACAAGTCCAAAATCATGTTTTACTAATGTTTGAACCTTTACTTGGACTTAAATAACTCAAAAACGAAGTTTTGGTACCTCAAAGGTTGGATTTTCTGTCAAAAATTTGCAGAAACAGTATGAGGGATCGATCCCTTTTCAAACAGGATCGATCCCCTTGAGCAGAACACAGAATTGGTGTATTCTGGAACTAAGGGATCGATCCCCCTCCCAAAGGGATCGATCCCCCCAGGCCAAAATGGCTATTCTGCACTTTTTTAACCGAATTTGAGAAGGATTTTTCACTTTCTTGATATCTTCTTTCTTCTCAAGTTAAAATTCATTGTTTTAACTTCTTTTTGATGATCTTTAATGTATGAAAATTCATTTTTCATTGATATCATGCCTCAACTTCATCAATTAATATCATTTCCAACAAATGGTATCACTTTCAACAATCTATATCATTTTTCTTGAACTCACAAGTGCAAAATCAGTTTTCTCATTGAAAATGGTCATGAATTGCATAAATCTTGAAATAATCTTGAAATATACTTTAAATGAATACTTAAACATAATTTTGAGATCTATTTCAATGATTTATGGATATATTTGAGAATTTGATGAACTTGTGCATAATGAGTGTTTTTCATATCTTTTGTTCATCTTAGTCAAGCATGCTTATAGGATTATGTCTCTTGGCTTGACTTATCAATTCCACACTAGGTTTCATGATAATTTTACATCTAGTGGATTGATTTCAAATATAAATTCAACAATTGGTAATGGTCATTGGCCTATAATTTGTGATGGTAAATGGATCCTCAATGTTCAAATGCATGAAACTTTATCATCCTTGTACTTAAAGAACTAAGGTCTTAATGACAACACCAACATTCAAAGATAAATGCAAACTTGAACAAATTTAATATCCATGCATTTATTATTTGAATATTTCCTTGCTCATAATTAGTTAAGGACTTGAATTAGAAAATGAGCATAGGATTTGTGTGCTTGAAACCATGGAAGAAAATATGTTTGCTTGAATTCCTTGATGTTTTGAATCTTCCATATGGTATCAATTTGTGAATATGAATATGGATTAATCGTTTATGATTGTGTACTAATGTTTAATTGATCCATATGCATATTTGATGATCTGTGTTGTGTTCTTGCATATTTAGAATGAGTATTTTCTTGACATGAACACACTACACATAGATATTGGATTCATGCAAAATGCCTAAGTTAACCATTAGTAACAATTGGTATTTAGATTGAAATAACAATTAGTATCATTGGAAACCATATTTTCAATAATTGGTAAGCCAAAACTAAATTACCAATTGGTTTGAGCTTTAAATTGACAATTCTTCTCATGCTCTTTAAGATTGAAATGACTAATAGAGAAGAATTCTCTTAGGATATTTTTGTATGAAACTCTTGTGTGCTAGAATTTGAAGTTAATTGCTATATGATTTAATTCTAGACACAATATTTCTTGAGAATGATTTATGAGCACATGCATATGATATGTTATATAATTTTAGCTCATAATCATGATGTATTACCATGCACCTTAGTCGGACCTTAGAGAACAATTGATATACTTAGGTGCTTGCTTAACTTCTTACCAATTGGAACCTTCTTGCAAAATTACTTATCAACAATTGGTATCCAAATTATTTATAAACAATTGGTATTGGATCATAAGTCATATTCATTGCATGAATATTTCATACTCTTTGAGAATATTGACTTATTTATTTGTGCTATAAGTCCCATGTACTAACATGTTTCTTGTTGGATGGAGCATTTTTATTTATTCTCACATAGCCATGATTTTAGGGGGAGCATATTTTTTATTATTTTTCCTTCTTTTTGCTATGACAAAAAGGGGGAGAGATAGAAAAAGGGAGAGATAGAAAAAGGGAGAGATAGACATAGAGAGAGATATTAAGGGGGAGAAATAGTTTAAAAATTCATTTTCAAAACCCATGCTTATATTAAGGGGGAGCTTTATAAAATCCTGCTTTATTTGAGGGGGAGTATTTTATCAAAGAATTTTCAAAGCAAATTTACATTAAGTTTTGTCATATCAAAAAGGGGGAGATTGTTAGCTTTAAATTGCCATACATATTTTGAAATGACAAAAACTTAAGTGAGCTTTAATGTTTTAATTCATATTGTAAATTTGCCTTATCACACATGATTTTCTCAATACATTTTAAGTGATCATACCCAAACATTAAGACCATGATTTAATGATACATCCTTATTGGTCTTAAATCTTTATAAATGTTTTGAATATTTTAGAAAATCACTTAATGAATTTTTGGACAATGTTTTTATCAAAGAAAGTCATGAAAAACTCCCACAAAAGTGCCAATATGTTTTGGGTTGAATTAGGATCAAAGACCACTTCATTTCTAACCCAAAAGTGCAGGAAAAACCCATTCTGGAGGAATGGGATCGATCCCCTAAGGAAAGGGATCGATCCCTTTTTGGCAGTGTGCCCCGGAAGGCCAAAATGAAGCATGGGATCGATCCCCTAAGGAAAGGGATCGATCCCTTTATGTCAGAAAGTCCCCAACGGCTATTTTCTGTGAGATACAACGGCTAGTTTCGGTTTTGGCTCCAACCAACGTCCACAAACCATCCAAGGGGCTATAAATAGAGGCTTAGAAGCTAAAGGAAGGAAGAGGAACAACCAAGCAACATCTTTCATCATCTTATTCATCTTCCTCAAGCCTCAACATCAATTCAAGAGATAAAGAGTCTTCATCTTCTATCATTCATCTATTTCTTGTATTACTTAGCACAAACTTTGTATAAGCTTTTACTTGTGCTTAATCTCTGTAATCACTTGCCTATCTAGAGGCCTTCTTTGATTACTTCTCTTGTAAACCAATTCATTCCTTGTAAAAGGGGAGGTTTCTCTTTAGCCTTGAAAAAGAGGGAGGTTTCTCTTTAGCCTTAGAAAAAGAGGGAGGTTTCTCTTTAGCCTTAGAAAAAGAGGGAGGTTACTCTTGAGCCTAGAAAAAGAGAGAGGTTTCTCTTGATCCTTGAAAAGAGGGAGTGTAACAAATTCAAGGATAGTGAATTTGGGAAAATCCTTGGGAGCGTCTCAAGGTAGAGGACGTAGGCAAGGTTGCCGAACCTCTATAAATCACTTGTGTACATTTCTCTATCCTTTCTCTCTTTACTTTCTTGCAATTATATTTGTGTTTATTGCATTGAATTTATATTGTATAATTGCCTAGCTAAGAGAACTTAGAAAATATCAATATAGGCTAGAGAATTTAGAAGAACCGAAAAACGAACCTAAGGTTAGTGAAAAACCGATTCACCCCCCCTCTCGGTATAGCCTATAAGAGCCAACAGTATAGTTTGTTATTATAATATAATATTCAATAATTGAAAAGACATTTCAAAATCTTAATTTGTAAAAAACAAAACCATTACATTTAAGAGTTTTTATTTCTAAAACTAACAAAATACAAAATATATTACGTAAAATATATTTGCAAGTAAATTTTTATGGAGTTTATTAATCAAAATTACATTTTTTGAAAAAATTAAATGTTATAGAATTATTAAAAAGTTTAATGAGTGCGCAAAGCAAACACATTTAAAAACAAGATAACAATTTAAAAGATAAAACTTTTTCATTAGTAACTCCTTTAAATTATTACTCAACGATATATTCTAAAAATGTTAATTAGAGTGGATTTACTCTGAAATAATAATAATAATAATAATAATTGTCGTAACGGCTTCGCGCTACGACAATTATGAAAAGCATTTAAAAAAATAGGAGTCGCCACCAATCTTTTTTGTCTAGGTGTGATTGGCCACATAAAATATTTATCTTTTTAACAAAATCTCAAAATTAATTAAGTTTTATTAAAAAGACAAATTTTTGATCTGCGAAAATAAAAATCGGGTTCGGGGGTACGGTTACGCGTGGGAAAGGATTAGCACCCCCACGACGCCCGTTAAAAAACGGTACCATAATAATCATGTATTATCCTTTAACTTTAATAAAATGGTCTTGAATTAATATTTAAAAATAATTCTTATTTCCTTGCAATCAATTTTATTCTTTTTTATTCAAAGTCATTTTTTATTTGTAAATATCATTTTGTTTTATTTTAAAAAGTTAAATTTTATTTTTCAAAAGTGAATGTGAACCTCTTTGTATTGAAAAATTAAATCAAATATCCCAATACTCTGGTAACATTTGAAATAATCCCTCTCACCTAGGGATCAGTCAAGAAATCACTACTTGTGAGTCTCATGACATCCCATCCTCGGTAGATTTACACTCGCTTTGAAAATTATTATGAGTGCATATGATGCAAACAAATAATGAATGATGCAAATGAAACTTTAAAAGAAATTTTATTTATTTTGATTTTATTGATGAAACTCTTGATATTGAGAAATTTGGCTAAATATCCCAATACTCTGGTAACGTTTAGCTAATTCCTCTCACCTAGGGATCAGTCAAGAAATTACTACTTGTGAGTCTCATGACATCCCATCCTCGGAAGAATATCAGTCATTTTAAAATTATTATTAATTTTCTTTGTTTTTTGTTTTCTTTTAAAAACTTATCTATTTTTATTTTTAATAAAACAAATTAAATTATTGAAAAATCATACTAAATATCCCAATACTCTGGTAACATTTAGTAGGACTCTTCTCACCTAGGGATCAGTCAAGAAATCACTACTTGTGAGTCTCATGACATCCCATCATCGGAAGAATTTCATTTATTTGAAAATTATTATATTATTCTATTTATTTATTTATTTATTATTTTTACCATGATAATATATTAAAAATACATAAACAAATATTTATATAAAACAAATGAATGAATAAGTAAAAACCAAAAAGGCCATATAACCTATCGGCGGGCGAGCTCCTCGAGTGGGCGAACACGAGGGATCTTCACTATCCTCCGGCAGGCGAGGTCCTTGAACGGGCGAGCTCCATGAGTGGTATAGCTCTTGGCGGGCGAACTCCTTTAGTGGATGGCGGGCGAGCTCTTTGAATGGGCGAATGAGTGGATGTTCTTTCTCCTCGGGTGGGCGAGCTCCTCAAGCGAGTGCGTGGACTTCCTTTTCTTCGGGTCGGCGAGCTCGTGAATAAACGAGTAAGCTCGCGGATCCTTCCTTTTGAGCAGGCGGGCGAGCTACTTGATTGGGCTAGCTCTTTGGGCCGGCGAGCTCCTCATTTTCTTCCCGAGTCGGGCGCGCGGATCGTGGTTCGGGTCGGGTCGTCGCGCGGATCTTCAGCTTGATCTCGCTTCTCCTGTTTTGACGAGCGGGCGAGTGAGAGCAACATGCGGGTCCTGCTTCGCTTCCCACAGGCAGGCAAACTCGTGGACGAGCGAGTACGCGGACTTCTTTCCCTCTGGCGGGCGAGTTCGTGAACGGGTCGCGGTTTCCATGTCGGGTCGAGTGAGCACGCGGATCCCTTTTTATTTTTCCTTTTTCAGTTGCAACGGGCGACCCCTATTCCCTTTAAACTTGCTTTCTTTTTCTTTCTTCCTTAAAAGCTCAACATTCCGAAAATCCTCTCCGCCTCTCCATTTCCAGACTACTGCCGGCTACAGTGTACCACCTTACATCTGTCTCTTCCCTGTACCTAGAAACACTCCGCTCCTTCTCCTCTACTCCGATCCAAGCCTCATTTAGCCCAAAAACACTTCCATCTTCATCAATCTGACCATCTCCGAAAGCTCCTCTCTTTTGTGTTTTTGCTTTAAATCTGCTGGGATCTGGATTTTGACTTGGTTTGTGTTGTTGTTGGTTTGCTTCTGGTTTGCTTCTTTTTCTTTTTGGAGGTACTGTAAAGGCTTTAGATGTTAGATCTGGGTTAGGGAGGTCTTGATTTAAGGGCTTTTTGGATCTGAGTTAGGGGGATTTGGTAGTGGTGTGATGATGATGATGATAGGAGTGATAGTTGGTGATGGCGATGGACGCTTATAGTGGTGGTGCTTGGGGTTGGTGGTTGTTGAATGGTTGGGAATCGGTGATGATGTTTGGGGTATCTGCTTTTGATTTTCAATGGTGTGTGGCTATTGTGGTTTTGGGTAGTGAAATGTGGGTGATGGCCGCTTGGGTTTGGATGTTTCTTGCAGGGGCTCTGTGTTTCAGATCTGGGTTTCGGGGTTCCGTTGGTGAAGATGATGCTGTGATGGTGAGCCGAGGATGGGGGCCTTCGGGGGGTTTTGGGTTTTTCTCGTGGGAGCTTCGGTGATCCCCCCTCCTTTTGATTGTGACCGGATGAGGGTTTTTAGAGGGGAAATGGTATGGGGCTTTGAAGCTTGGGTATGGCGAGGAGGGTGATAGATGAGACAACTGAGGGGAAGGGCTATGGGTGGTTGGCAGACTAGCTGGCCGGCGATGGGATGACCTGGGAAGTAGGGTTGATTGGACACTAAACAAAAAATAACAATAATAATAAAGATAAAAATAAAAATAATAACAAAACAAATAATAGTAAAATAAATAAAAATAAAAATAAAAATAATAATAATAAAATGGAATGGGACAAAATTAGGTGTCAACAATAATAATAATAATAATAATAATAATAATTCATAAAATCTTCAAATCATTAGCATTTACTTTGGAGTAGTTCAACATAGGTTGGTAATGGGGATTGGGGGCTTTCTACGTCTACCTAATTTTCCAGCTTGCTCATAAGTCAAAACTGAAATATAACTTGCCAAAGAAGTAGGAGAGAACTTGGTTTTCAACAGCAAGAGAGATTTGCATATGGTTGTGAACTTGACTTTGTTCATTTCGGCTGAACAAGAGAAAAGAATCCTATTGGCCTTTTTCATTTGCAGTTTGCTTTTCTAATTAGCCTGCATGCAGCATGCCCTCTCTTCTTCTATACTTTGACCTGCTTTATGTTCATTTAACAAACTAAACATTAAAGAAAGAAAGATCTGTTCACATGCCATCATTCTCCTAAAGAAAGTGTGAATCTTAACAAGCCTTTGCACATATATGCTTGGTTTGTTAAATGGATGATGAATCATTTCAAAAACCCCAAACCATTTCAAGTAGATCTTGGTAATTTAAGACACGATTTAGTGATACGATATGAAAATAATGCAGGTTAAACTTTAATAAAAAGAAGCATATGAACATAGCGAAAGCTAAAAAAATATATTGCGTTTGATGCATTAACACGAATTTTGACATTAAATTTTGTGTTTTATACCACACAAACATAAATTCCCAAATCTACTTTCAAGTGTCTGTCTTCGAATCCACTTTCACACTCTCAGCACAAACAGAAACATTGCTTTAAACTCATCCATTTGTTCCCTCTATTCCTTCTGCAGGGAATACAATCAGTAAAATGCCAAAACTTCAGCAAAAAAAACCATGGGCTACAAAAGACCTTGACACATTGCTACTGACTGCAGCATCGGTGTTGGCAGGAGATTCATCATTTGGGTTAGAGAGCATTGATATGATGAACAAAACTATACTCTCAACCTGCAAATCAGAGTTAGCAGTCAACAAAAGAAAAATTTGTATTCAGACCACCCTATTGAAGTAAATTAGAAACAATGGTTGCATAACATAAGATGAAATCTTTGCTGAAATGTTTTTAGCAATTCCAAGGTAAAACACAGTGACTTTCTGCCGTATTTCTCCTGCTATTATTCATTCCAATTATGCTTATTTGTGCAACCAATCTTCTTTACCATTTCTTTCTCATCAGCTCTTCCTTTTCCAAATCTGTTATGTGTTTAATCAGAATCTTACACTCACTCACTGCCCTCAGTTAATACAACAAGCAGACCCTTCATTATATAAAAGAAATTAATAGAATTGAATGGTAGCAAACACAGCTTCTTTTAATGTCTATCGAAGTCCCAATCTCATGGCTTCTAGCATAAAGTTGTGTAATTAAACAAATATCTATTTGGATTCCTTGCTTTTGGCTCCAAATAGCTATTTGCTGCAACTTGAAGCAAGCTACTTGAATCCAAAGTAAGAAAAATCATGGAATTTATATCCATTTTCAAGGCACTTCAACTTATTCGAATACTCGTGAATTACAGTAAAAACTAATGAAATAAAAGAAAAAGAAATCAGTTTATAAACCAAGTTGAGCCAATCCCCACCTGGTTTCAAGACTTTGCAAATCTCCAGTGGCAATCTAAGGCAATTCACACAAAGAAAAAAGAAACCTTTCTCAGAGAAAGGGGGCAAAACTGCAGAAAAAGAAAATTGTGAAAACGGAGGGGCATTCCGAGAATTGAACTCGGGACCTCTCGCACCCTAAGCGAGAATCATACCACTAGACCAAATGCCCAATTGACGTGCCGGTTTCCCACAACAATAGAATATCCCGTTTTCCTTGCAATTGTGTCAATTCCTTTATAAATCCACCAAAATGAGAACTTTAGGGAAAAAAATTATTTTACTAAAAAGGTTTCGGCATTTGCAAATGTTGTACATGGTTGAATCTTACAGCTATGAAAAAGAACCATATGAAAGGGCCAAAATTGACTCTCCAATTGCCTTCTTCAACAAAGAAAGCCAAAAATAGGTTAGCGGATAGTGGGCCGCAGGCATAACAGGAAAACCAAAAGAAGCCAAAACTACTTTAATTTGAAAAACCCTTTGAATGAGAATGTAATCAAATGCCTAATGAGCCTACAAATTTCCAGACAGAAAAATCATTAGTAACAGTGGTAAATGCTATCATTACAGCTTGTCTCATTGGGATGTCAATGAGGCATGCAGAATAATTGTAGATCCTGGTTTCAAGAGGCCTTTTCTCTTTTCTCCCTTTGCCAAGTGGTGTCCCACTCTTTTATCAACTTTTTCTTAATCATATTGCAGTAATAGACCCCATCATATTGTAGTAATAGACCCCATCGGGGTTTTGCCTAAAGCCTAAACAGTATTGTTCTTGGAAGAGCTGCAAAGGCTTTTTGGCAAAGATAAGACTGCTATGAGAAAAACATCAAATTCTTGCAAGGTCATCCAAGTTGGTAAGTTGGTCAAGTTTTCACAATTGTTGACCTTGGTTTTGAATTTCTATACTTTCAGGAATGATAGAGTTATAAGAACAGTTTAAGCATTCAAGATTTAAGTTGAATAGCTATTTTATTTTGGATATCAATAAAATTGTCTTATACATACAATAATGAAAGAAATCGGAACAAATAACAAAGATATGTTGTCGCATGACGAATAGTGATGTGCATACGATAATGAAAGTAATTCAGAACAAGTAATGATGATATGTTCTCGCATGACTAGTAGTGAAACCTTGAAACAAAACAAGTTCATGCCTCACAAATGCTTGATATTGCCATGTTCCATGCAAGCATTGAAGCAAATTTACCAGGCAAAACTGTTAAGGGCGGCGGGGAAGTTCAGTTGAGAAACATGCATTTTACCAACCAAGACTCTTACTCTCTTTGAAGTTTGTTCTTTCTATCTTTTGTGTACAAAATAGAAAACTTTGGCAGCCCTGTTAAGAGTGTCCATCTCAAGGCTATCATTGAAGGGCAAAAAAAGCTTTGAGATTAAAACACTTAAAGTTTGGTCACGGATGGTAAAATCTTCTACTGTTTAACTCAGCTAACTTGTTCTGCAGAAACACGTTTTAGGAGCCATTACAAAAGCTTTTCACCCAACAACAAATCATGTACTTTGGATTTGCATTTTCAAGTTGCAAGAGCAATGATTTTGGACGTTTCTATTACATGATTAGAAAATCTACAAACAATCCCACATCCCAAACATCAGCTGTTGCAATCAACTTTAGGCTAAAGAGACAGACAGTGGGAGGATAATAGATTTGATAGCTATGCTTTGCCCATCAGCTCAAGTCAACGTGCAACGCCAAGAAAAACCTCACGTCTCTAGCTAGCGTTGTGTTAATCCGAATCTGTAAAAGGCATTGGATTCCCAGACAGCTTTATAATGAAATTACCTTGTTTTCAAACTAAGTCATGATTAAGTAGTCAATTTGTCCATCATAAATATGTTGCTCTCCTTCTTCATACTCGTTCAGATCACCAATCCCAAGTGAAAAAACACAAAGTTGGCGCCAAAGATGATGAAGAGAATCGAAGTTTTGGTCTATCTGATCATTGCATTTCTCCTTCTTACAGCTTCACAAGCCATAAGGATTGGTGAAGCCCTGGAAACAGGTAAGCTCTTTCTGATTTTTCACCTGATAAATCTCTTCGGGTAATCTTAAAACATTGATTTTGGATCCTTTTCTATAGTTGACGATGACATGAAGATGATCAGATTCAGAACTGAAAAGCCAAAACCAAATTCTGCCAACAGGCACTTGTTAGCTACTTGGGTGAGTTTTGTTTATTGCTGAATATAATCTATAGTTTTACTCTTTGTTTGATCATGATGAAATGGCTTACATGAAACATTGCTGTGCTGTATTCAATTCTCCTATGAAAAAGAAGGAATCTGGAGCAAAGTTCAATGGTAACATGCGAAAGGTTCCATCTGCCCCGAATCCCATTGGAAATAAGCATCCACCATCCAAGCCATGAAAATCAAGGGAAAAAAAGCAAGGATTTCTCATATTCTGCAACTACAAAAGATTGAACTGTGATATTGTTTCTCCTGTTGTTGAGTTCAATCAAAAGTTTTGCATCTGTTATATTATTCAGTGTTTCCTGTTAGTTTAAGAAGGGCTTCATTACTTCAGGAATTAGGTTCAGTAGTCGGTACTAAAATCAATACTTTTGTTTCTCTCTGTGCTAAACCTACTGCATAATCAGAGAGAACATATATATAATATATGCCACAATCTAATGTTTAAGTAGTTTGAAAGTTTTTGTGTGAATTACTCATATTTTTCTCCAATTGTTTCTATATTATTAAAATATTAATGGGGTAAAACAATTAAACAGCTTAATTTGAGAAATGCCGTGAGATAATAGTCAAGATGAACTTTCTCTTGCTTGTTTCAAGTGAATATTTTTTTTCCAGCATTGCTATATATAAATCTTCTTTTCTTTAATGTTTAAAGGAAAAAATGCTTTTGAAATTGTAATTCTTGATATTATAATTTATACCAAAAAGCAAATAATTTTTTGAAGCAATCTTCTCTCATTCTCATATTACGATCTAGTTTACATAAATAATAAAATAAAAAAATATAAAAATAAAAAAAAATATTTTTTTGTAGCCTAATAAATTGACTTTAGCAAGTTCTAATAATAAATAATAAAATAAAAATTTGTTTTTATACATTGATAATAGAATTATTTAATTTGATAAATGAAATTAAAAGTTTATTTTATTAATTAAAAGTTTTAATAAATTTTAAAAATATGATTTATTCTAATCGTCATTAAAATTTAAATATTTCACTAATGACGGTGAGAAATAATTTCTCATAAAATAAAAACTAATACAAGCAAAAGATCAAAATGATCAATAACAACGAGGTAAAAAGGTGAGAAAGTTACTTAGATTCTCTTTCTTTTTTTTTCCTTTATAATTTGGGTTGTTCAATTCCGGACATTAAATTAAGGCTCTCTTTTTGGGCCTTCACTTTGAATTTAGGCTTCCATTTCTTTTTGTTCCACCAAAATATTTTTTTATAATATGTTTACCAAAAATTTATATGATGGGTTATTAGTGAAATATTTAAAATTTACAAAGAATGAATATTATTAAAAAAAACTAATTAAAAAATTGAAATGTTTGATTTTTTTAAACTTTGTTTATGAAATTAAAAAATTCCATAGTTAGTGAATAGCATAACAATTTTTACGGCTTTGTTTGGTACAAATATTTCATTTTTCAGAAAATATTTTCAAGATTTTCTTATGTTTGGTTTGCATAAAATGATTTCAATCAACCGAAAATCATTTACAATCAACCAAAAATCATTTAAGATTATCGTAAAATGTTTTTTCATTTTGAAAAGAGAAAGACAATTTTCAACCCATGCCAATCTTAACAGATAACCAACGAAAAAGCTGGATACGCCACAATTCCTCACTAATCTCCTTGCCAGCATCATATATCCTTCTGTCAGTACCATTGATCTTCTCGCTGGCATCTTCCTTCGCTTTTGCCCTTCGAGATCTTGCCCACCCTTGCTTAGGTCCTCAAAACCCAAACCGATTTGCCATAATTCCTTACCACAACTATAGCTAGCACCACAGATTGATCTCGTCGCTACCACTGATCTTCTCATCGCCATTCTTCCTTGGAGATCTAAACCCGTCAAGATCTTGCCTGAAACAAACATCTTTATCCTTTGAGATCCACTTCCTGCGGGTCTTTGCCTAAACAAAACAACTATATGCAATGAAAAAAAATATATTGATTTTGTTTCCACAAGGTGTTTATGGCCGCTTGTCTACTTGCTATTTGTGGCTTTAATTGAAGATTATTCCAATTGTCATTTAGGTAATATTTGGAGGGAATGAGGGTAATTAATTAGCATTGGTCCATGATTAGAAACGGCTCAATTAAGAAGTTCTCAGTAAGTTGAAGTGAAAGCCTGACTGATAGTCGATGAAGATTGAACATGAACTTTTATTTAGGTACTCTTCCTTGTCTGTCATGCTAGAAGCCAAATCTTTTGTAAAAAATTCTTTTGATTTCAGGAAACAGTCAGAAATATTGGTACATTTTTTGGGTTACTATTCTTTTGTACTTAGAAGTCTTTGTAATTCTCTTTTACCTTGGTGAATGGATTATCAAGAATGAATCTTTCCTTGGTTTATTTTTTCTTTCCTTGGTTGCTTTCTTTTTCTTTGTCGTTTTTTGCTTTGATAATCTATTGTTTTGTAGTATTATGTAGAAAATTCCATAGGCCACAGCAAGCAAGATTTCACCCTTTTGCTCATTGTTGAAATTTTGGTAATCTACATTAACAAATTTGAGTGATTCATGAAGTTGCAAATGTTGAACTCTGGCTTCTTTGAAACTGTTTGTGCAAATGTAAAAGCAGCAGCATGACTGTTTAGACAAGCCTCTCTCACATTTTTGCATCAATAATGTGAGATATAAAGGAAGTTTGTCAATTGGGAAGCTTCTCTCACATTAATCTATAGAGAGGTTATTGATTTTTGGCGTGTAATTCCTTCTTGTTAGCAGCTTGCATTTAGAATTTCAAATTGTTGTTCATATACGCTTTTCAACTGTAGTTTTTTTTTTTGTGTCAATTTGGTACATAGGATCGGGCATGTGTATGACTGACGTTAATGGGATTCTCGTGCTACTACCATGTATATTAATTAGACTTTGTTTGTTAATTATGCCAGTCAGTTGAAGTGATTAGCACTACAAGACAAAGGCAATGAAACAGCAGGTCTTGGAGTTGAATCCTTAAACTAATCACTTACTTTTTTGAATGAAAACTTTCAATATTGATAAACAAACTAATCTGAAAATCCATTTTTTTAAAAAAATTTGGTAGAAATCTAGAATTCCATCTTTTGAATATACAAACTTTACATATACAACATTGACTCGTACATATGTCTTCAACTCTAAAAATGGAGCTGTTGAATGATTAGAACTATAACTTGCATGATCTCAAGCTTCTTGCTCTTTTCATCTTTATTATTATTATTATTATTATTATTATTATTATTATTATTATTATTTTAAAAACATTATTAGTAGTTAATTACATGAATAATACTTTTTTAACAGAAATATAGATTTTTCAAAAAACAATCAAACAACAAAAAATATTCTTCAGTATATCAACCAAACAACAAAAAATATCAATTTTTTCAAAAAATCAATTTTTAGAAATCATTTTTCAAAAATCCTTTTACGCGAACCAAACGAAGCCTATATTTATTGTTTATCCATATTTTATTTAGAATTTAATATTTTTGAATGATAGTTTTTCAGTCAAATGTTCATATAAAAATTTACTTTCAAAAATATTTTTATTCGATAATCAAATCACGACTATAAGAAAACTCCCCTCTTTCTCACCAAGAAGAGAAAACTCCCCTTTTAATCAACTAGTCTTTGTGGTTTTTATCAAAAAAATTTCTTCATAATAAATTAAAATAAATAATATAAAAAAATTAACTACAATTAAACATTTCAAAATTTAAAAAAATTACACCATGATAATTAAAAAAACATGTGCTTTGACAAAGAAGACAAAACAACTTTAGTAAAATTGTGTGATGTGAAATTTGCTTTACACAAACTTTTATGTGTCCAAATAAATCAATAAATAAATAAACAAATGATTTTGCAGTCTGGAAGCTTAGCATATAAGAAAGAATCCCACCGCCTGGTCACCACCAGCCACGATGCCAAAGCCAAACTAGCATGTGACTTGTAAAGTGGTAAGTAGACACGCCTCTCACATAAAATTGTTAAATACAATATCAGAGATTTTATTTTATTAATTGATTTTTTAATTCAAAAATATAATTATAAGTATAATTAAAATAAAAAAGTTATAGTCACATCAATTAAAAAAATAAAATAAAAAACTTAGCATGTATTGTATTTATAAGAATAAATAAAAATAATTTTATTTATTAAAACATTGGTGAAACATTATTTTTTTAAAATAAATTTAGCATGAAAAAAGTATTTTTACCAACATATTAATTTTTATTTTTTGTGAAATTTAAAAATTTATATGTAAAACAATATTTAATTTTTAAAACATTGGTAGAAATTTAACTATGTTAAATTTAAACTTATCATAAATTTTTTTACTGTAAATTTTAGTTTGTCCAATATTTAAACAAAACTTAGTAATTATGCTTAAATACAATTTAAATAGTAGGAATAATTAATAACTTTTTATTTTATACTTTATACCACATATTAGATGAAAAAATATATATAAAAGAGACTTGAAAATTTTTAATGAATTGCACTATAATAATAATAATAATCAAATATACTTTTCACGTTTACCATAAAATGAAATTGTACTTATAACGTTTAATTGTATAAAAATCAGCCTCAAACGTTTTAAAATAATAGAATTAAAGATGTTTCTATTAACTCCTTTTAATACCATTAAGTTTTATTACTGTGTAATGATAACGAAATTAAAGAATTTAACGAAATTATATTTAATTATGTTATTTTGAAATGTTTAAGATTGATTTTTATGTAATTCAATGTTGAAAGATTAATTTCATTTTGTGACAAACGTAAAGAATATATTTAAGTATTAAGCATAATAATAATAATAATAATAATCTAATATATATATATATAAATATATATAAATATATATATATATATAAGCCAAAGCAGTTGACTCAAAGTAAAATATCCCATGTGGATATCTTAAAAATTTGACACATGTAATATTCTAAAATAAAAAAAAATTAATTCACTTTTCTAAAAGATAGGATTCTATCAACATTAAAATTATAAAATGAATTAATTATATTTTTAAATCAATTATCTATTCCAATTTCTAAAAGATAACATCTATATTTGTATATATTAGAAATTAAAGAAAATTCCATATTATTTATCAATTTCTTTACTTATCTTTTATCAATGTATACGTACCGTTGTTTTATACATTAAAAACATATTTATAGAAATAATTAATTTTGGTATATATTTTTTATTTGGATGAACTTTTTTAAAGAAAAAAGATATATGTATTTTATATGAACATGTGACATGTGTAGTGAGATGAATTTTTTCATTGTTAAAGTAAAAATGTTCATGAATAATCACCTAATCGTTGATCCAAATTTAAAGTTACACTTCTAATTTCAATAATATTTAGCTTTTGATAATAATCTTATATCTTATACAAATACATAAAAAGCCAAAGCTTTTGGAATAATAAATTAATTTTAATTTTTTATAAATAAACTTATTTCATTAATTATTTAATTTCAAAATATATAAAATTTAATAAATATATATTTTAATTGCATTAACTTCATTTAAATCAAATGAAATTTATTTTAAAATTTAAATTTTATGTTATCACTTATTATGTTATTTTTAAATTAAAAAAATCCATATATTTTGATTAGAACTACTTTAAAGTTTTAAATCTTTTATCCAAAAATTAAAATGAGTTATTTAAGCTGTATATTTTAGTATAATATTAGACTTTTATGTCTTTTTTCAATTTTCATTTCCTTTTTTAGATTTATTTATTCAATTATTTTTTTATTTATTTATTTGTTCGATAATTTTTTTGGTAAAAAATTTCTATATAGATTATCTATTAATTTGAAACTTATCTTAAATATTGCATTTAATTATTTTAAATTAATTTAAATTTTAAAATTTTAAATAAAAATTTATTTTTATTTACATTTACATTTTTCCTCATTTTCAATTTTTGAGATATTATAAATAATTTTTTAAAAAAAAACCCTGAATGTTAAAGTTTTCAACACTAATTAATTTTATAAGATTAATTTGGAATCATTTAAATTCAAATTTTAAAAATAAATCAATTTAAAGTATGCAACCTTAACTAATAATTTATTAATAATTAATGAAGTAAGAATTATTTTCATTAAAATGGTACGTATTTAAATATATTAAGATTTGTAATATTTAATTTTTCTATAATTTTTTAATTAGTATTCAATTTCAAATTATTTTTTAATTTATGTAAATTTGTATATGTATCAAAATTTTTTAATAAATTATTCAACATATATTTCAAAATAATTTTTTAAATTCTATTCTATTTTTTAAATTATTATAAATTAAAATCGTCAGGGTTTAAATATAATAATAATAATAATAATAATAATACGCCAGGAAGAAATTCTCCAGTTGGAGGAAGATACCAAGTCACTAAACGTACGCTTATTATGAACGAAAAAAAAAACGTGCGCGTATTGGAGTAGAATATTCTTTAATAAATAAATAAGAAAAGGAAAATTCCAGAACCAACCAGAACCGAGAGATTTTAGATCTGAGGGGTAGCGTCAAATCTGACGGCCAAAAATTCGCTTATCGAACATTCTAGAACTCAAACCCTAAAACGCAAATCCTTTATAAAATCCTCTTCCCTCTCGTGCTCTTTCCATTCAAAAGGGAAAACCCTAACCATTCTCTTTTAGCTCCCTGCCGTCGGCATTATTTTATATTTTTTATCTGTTGAAGTAATTCATATCAATGGCCGGAAAAGGAGAAGGACCAGCCATCGGGATCGATCTAGGCACGACGTACTCGTGCGTCGGAGTATGGCAGCACGACAGAGTCGAAATCATCGCCAACGACCAAGGCAACCGAACGACGCCGTCCTATGTCGGTTTCACCGATTCCGAGCGTTTAATCGGCGACGCTGCCAAAAACCAAGTCGCCATGAACCCCCTCAACACCGTCTTCGGTAATCTCTAAATTCCATTTATTTATAAAAATAATAGTTTAGTTTAGATCTGAACGTTGTTCGTGAGTAGATCTACAAATAAATCTAATTTTCCCTTTTTTATTTATGACGTCATTTTGTTATTAGCTTGAATTAGGAGAGTTGACTTTCCTGTTACAGTTTGTTGACTGAAACTTTTTGTTATTAATAATAAAACAGATGCAAAGCGGTTGATTGGTAGAAGATTTAGTGATTCAACGGTCCAAAGCGATGTAAAGCTTTGGCCTTTTAAGGTTATTGCTGGGCCTGGTGATAAGCCAATGATTGTTGTTAATTACAAGGGTGAAGAAAAACAATTTGCCGCTGAGGAAATTTCTTCCATGGTTTTAACCAAGATGCGTGAAATTGCTGAGGCATATCTTGGTTCCACTATTAAAAATGCTGTGGTTACAGTACCTGCTTATTTCAATGACTCTCAAAGGCAAGCCACTAAGGATGCCGGGGTTATTGCTGGACTTAATGTTATGAGAATCATTAATGAGCCAACAGCTGCTGCCATAGCTTATGGTCTTGATAAGAAAGCTACCAGCGTTGGTGAAAAGAACGTTTTAATTTTTGATTTGGGTGGTGGCACTTTTGATGTGTCTTTGCTTACTATTGAAGAAGGTATTTTTGAAGTTAAGGCCACGGCCGGAGATACTCATTTGGGTGGTGAGGATTTTGATAATAGGATGGTGAACCATTTTGTTCAGGAGTTTAAGAGGAAGAATAAGAAGGATATTAGTGGGAATCCCAGAGCGTTGAGAAGATTGAGGACTGCTTGTGAGAGAGCGAAGAGGACTCTTTCTTCCACTGCTCAGACCACTATTGAGATTGATTCATTGTACGAGGGTATTGATTTTTACTCTACCATCACTCGTGCAAGATTCGAAGAGTTGAACATGGATCTTTTTAGAAAATGTATGGAGCCCGTTGAGAAGTGTTTGAGAGATGCTAAGATGGATAAGAGCAGTGTCCATGATGTTGTTCTTGTTGGTGGTTCAACTAGGATTCCAAAGGTGCAGCAGTTGTTGCAGGACTTTTTCAATGGAAAGGAGCTTTGCAAGAGCATTAATCCTGATGAGGCTGTAGCTTACGGTGCTGCTGTTCAGGCTGCAATTTTGAGTGGGGAAGGAAACGAGAAGGTTCAGGACTTGTTGCTTTTGGATGTCACGCCTCTGTCTCTTGGGTTGGAAACTGCTGGTGGTGTTATGACTGTTTTGATTCCAAGGAACACCACTATTCCCACAAAGAAGGAGCAGGTGTTTTCGACATACTCTGATAACCAACCTGGCGTTTTGATCCAGGTTTTTGAGGGTGAAAGAGCTAGAACCAGAGACAACAACTTGCTGGGTAAATTTGAGCTTTCTGGCATTCCACCAGCGCCCAGGGGTGTTCCTCAAATCACTGTTTGCTTTGATATTGATGCAAACGGTATCTTGAATGTCTCTGCCGAGGACAAGACTACCGGCCAGAAGAACAAGATTACAATCACCAATGACAAGGGTAGGTTGTCCAAGGAAGATATTGAGAAGATGGTCCAAGAGGCAGAGAAGTACAAGTCTGAGGATGAGGAGCACAAAAAGAAGGTTGAGGCCAAGAATGCCTTGGAGAACTACGCCTACAACATGAGGAACACTGTCAAGGATGAGAAGATTGGTTCGAAGCTTTCCCCCGACGACAAGAAGAAGATTGAGGATGCCATCGATGGGGCCATTCAGTGGTTGGATGGCAACCAGCTGGCTGAGGCAGATGAGTTCGAAGACAAGATGAAGGAGCTTGAGAGCATCTGCAATCCCATCATAGCTAAGATGTACCAGGGAGCTGGTCCTGACATGGGTGCTGGCATGGCTGAAGATGTTCCTCCATCTGGTGGCAGTGGTGCAGGACCCAAAATTGAAGAAGTCGACTAAGCTGCTTGGTTCTGAGTTTATATGCTGTTTTATCAGCCATATTATTTTAATGATTTAGAATTATTATTGTTCGCGAATTATGCGTTTATGTTTCTATTCGAGCTTTAGGCGCTCAACCTAGATGTTTCTTTTGATGGATGCAATCTCCAATGTTGTGTTTTGGTTTAATTATTGCAGTACTCATTTCTCAATTAAAGTAAACGTCTCATTGGTTGCTTTTCCCTTTGCTTACGTGCTTTGGGCAAATTGTCACTGGATTGGGAATCTTTCTCAATGGTTTAAAAGCCCGACTAACGACACTGAAAAGAAAATTATGAATAATATTTTTCTGATTTTTTAGTCGAGATATTGTTTCTGTACTCAAATATTGACTTGCGCTCAGCAATCAAAACACCTGCAATTGATCTCTGAAGTCCAAACCTCTTTAGAAATCATTTCAAAATACTAACTCTAGGGATTTGAAGGATTAAATTTCTCATTTCATCTTTTCTTGTAGTGAAAAAAAAAAGAGTGAAATACAGCAACCTGATGGCTTAATAACAAGGCTACTGGGATGGATGGGCATTACTATGGAGGAGGAATTTGATTCTATAACTGAACAAGAGTAGCTTTTAACTGGGAATACTACATTTACAGCCTAGAATCACTACATCAGCTGGAAATCTTCATTGACCTTTCTATGACCCAGCATCAAAATCTTTAAGGACAGCCATTGCCAAGGGAGAGGCAGGGGAAGAGAAATGTTTCCAACATATAAAACCAAAGCTAGGCAGCTACATTTATCTTGTAGAAAACTATGGTTACAATCATGACTGATAATAAATAAGACGATGAATGCTTCTCTTTGCAAGCAGTGCGACAGAACTCACAATTCTCATTTGCCTCGCGCTCGAAAGAAGAACTATACTAGCCATTCTCATAACATAAGAGGTAGAAAAAGAGAAGACATAATCAATCAGCCCTAAAAGAAAACTTAAACCTCCAAGACAAGGGAAAACACAAATTTCTAATTTTGCAATTCACAAATTAAGTTAAATTCAATGAACCTACATGTATGTTGAACAGTTATCAAGTCAATAAAGAAGAATTGTCAATAACTATGATGAATCAACTAACCACATGCCATCAACGACTGATCTAAAGATAATTGAAAATTATAAAAAAGTAAGATAAAAAACCATAAAATCTAAAAAAATGCGGTTATAATTTCACAGCTTTCCTCATGGAATGAGGTTAGTAAACAATGAAGCACCAACCACTCTAACATCCTTACATGTATCACACTATGGATTTCTCCAGGTCTACAAATGCTCGTTCACTCCATGGGGAGGGCCGAAAGCAGACACGGACCTCATGCTCTTCAGGTCCTACAAGATGCTTGGGCACAATAATCTCAAGCATCATTCCTGTCTCATCACGGTATGCTTCCAGTTTAGCATTTTCTGGAATGCGGTTTGGAAGGGGAATTTCTCTAATAAATTCCCCTGGAGGGCAGTGCTCTGGTGCCGGATCTGTTAGCTTAAATGTCCTATCATGTCTCTTAATGAATGGCATGCAGGCTGTACTCACACAAGATATCTTTACAATTCCATGTGAGGTAGTGTTTCTCCAAGTAACTTTCACCCTTTCAAGATCAGAAAAGGGCAAGCTGACAATTATCAAATAGCCTTCATCATCTTCGTATATTGTTTTCGCTGCTGCAACGGGCCCATATACATGCTTCATCACCCCACTGAATTCATTCACCCATGTTGGCTCGACTGGGTGAATTTTCATATCCAAAACTCGGTTAGAATGCAAATTATTAGGTAAACAAGGATCCTCATCATTTCCATGCCGGAAATAGTCCTTTTTCCGTTTATTGCAGACAGGTGATAGCTCCATCCCATCACCATTGCTATGTTCTGATGGCTGAGTTGATAAGTTCAAACCAGTACCGTTAAGCAGTTTTCTAGTATGTGAATTTAAATTACTCTTTAAAGGAGCAGGGGGGCGCTCAAGCTCAAATTCTGTGTTTGTAAGGTTCCTCCAAGCCGCAAAATCACTTGCTTCAGGAGGAATACAGAAGCTTATATCCCTGCCGGTAAGTTCTCTCCACCTCCTCTTCTCTTCCTCCTCAAGACCGGATAGGTTTGGTGATGGCACAACTTCAATCCCATGTAGACATTGAGGATTAGAGAGACCCCTATAGTGCTTCCTCTGCATTCTATGAGATCTAACAAAACCCTTATTGACACTAAATGGAAATGGGCGCTCCCCTTGCCGAGAGTGGCCATTCATGTAACTCCTCAACTGCATCTTACCAAGTGCATTTTCAGGCCGTTCCTTGAAAACCCACATATACATGTTCTCCATATCATGCTGAACTAAGAACGCATCTAGCTCCAAGTCTGACTTGTCATACCCAGACAAACCGTTGCTGGCCCTAATCACCTTAGACTTTGACTTCACATTCAAAACAGGCTTGAAATAGAAAGTAAAGAAAAACCAAGCACCCCATACACTATCAAGACGCTTGATGCATTTCTTAGCCACTTTTGGGACATTGACAACCGCCTCATAAATTTGAGGTGCAAGGCTAACATCTAAGATGTCACATGAATCATTCCATGCAAGTGGAGGTGGACTTGGTTCAGATGATAGCGGGAGATTGATATCAGGTGGCCGAGAAAGCAGCATAGATCGGTTCATCTCTCTCTCCAATTCATCTGATAGGAAAGAACCTGAGTCCATTGACAAAAGTGTAGATGGGTGATCAGTCTCCATAGACAGGGTAGTGAGAAGAGCTTCCCCCATTCTTTTTCCTTGCTCTTTTACTATTTCCTCTATTTTTCACTATAACTTACAAACCCCTAACAGTCAACAAGCTCCCTATCGACATCTTCAGAAATCAAATGAAAAGCCAAGCACTGTTGCAGATTCATAAATCAATCAATCCACAAAACCACTGGTGAATCTCATAAAAATCTTCATGGTTCAATTCCCAGCACAATAATATCCCCAACGTTTCATTAATCAATCAAATCCACACTACAACCAACACGAGCAAGGGCGGCAACATCGTTAACACCAACAAACCAACCTGAAAAAAATCAACAAAAACACCTCCACTCAATATAAACACAAAAATAAAAAACAAATACCCAATTTAATCTCAATTTTCCTATACAAAAATGGATTCAAAATAACGGAAGAGATGCTTACTTCACATAACAAACAAATCCTATACCAAGGCCAAGTAAAGCTAATGATTTTTGTTATCTGAGATCTAAAATACCCTAAAGAAAATAAAGATTCAAAATTTTCACTTTCTATTAATTTTCTACCCAGCAGCCAAACAGAATATAAACTCAAAAAAAAAAGGCAAACCCATGATTCTACAAGAACCAGAATCCAACAAAAATCTAAAAGAATACTAGCAACCGCAAAAGGAACAGATTTGAAAGGCAATCAAATCAATCACACAAAAAAACCCTAACCCTAAAACAATAAGAAAAAAAATAAAAGAAAAGGAAATCAATTTTGAAGAATACCTAAAAGGAGAGGCTTTGAATCCAGAGAAAATTGAGAGCTTGAAAAACGATCCCCCTTTGAGCGAGAGAAACCGAAATCTGTTTAAAGAGACGGGGTTGATTAAGGAAATGAGGATGCATCGGCGCCGTTAAGAACTGACGGCGTTACGTAACGGAGACAGTGACGGCGATTTTTCCTTTTCTTTCGGATTGACTGAGGCAAAAAAGAATAAGGGTCAAACAAGGCATCTCACTCTATAAAGTAACAGTGTGAAAAATAAAAGAAGACGAGCACGTGTCTGACACGTGCTTTTTTTAATTTTTTTTATTTATTGAATAATAAATGGAACAATTAAATCTAACCATTTTTTTCTAGATTTATGTAAACAAAAAAGAAAGGAAACGAGAATTATGTTTTTGCATGGATAAAATACATAAATTTGTGAAGGAAAAAATTTGTTGGGGATAACAAAGTTCACTTATATTTTTTTCAAATAAAGTAATTAGCATAATATTACTTCTTTAAAGAATATATTTTTAATTTGTCAAACAACAATGATAATGATTTATTATATTATATAAAATATTATTATTCAATAAAATGAAAATTTTAGACTCCACATATGATATTAAGATAATGACACATATTATTTTTTTATTTTTTAAATATTTTTTAAAGGATATCTTTTATCATTTTAGTTTCGCTTATGGAGCTTAAAAACTATAATAATAATGTATTAGATAATAATCTTTATATAAATCTAAAATTTATGAGATTATTTTTTTGTCAAAAAATTAAAAATAGATAAATCAGTTTAATTTTCAAAGTAA
Source organism: Heritiera fomes (assembly GCA_032173925.1). Taxonomy (NCBI): domain Eukaryota; kingdom Viridiplantae; phylum Streptophyta; class Magnoliopsida; order Malvales; family Malvaceae; genus Heritiera; species Heritiera fomes. The sequence goes on along the minus strand of JAPDPM010000002.1, from coordinate 7,102,606 downwards.
GATAAGATTCACATCTTTGAATTTGAGACAGTGTAGGGACCTCCAACGATTCTTTTAACCCCAAAAATTTTATAAAAAAGAAAGCAAAGTACTCAAGGTCAATGCCGATCACAAAGCGCGAATAGATATTAGCTTCATATCAGCTTCAGATCCAATGTAATATAAAGACATTCTGTGAATAAAAAAATACTAAACTAATTGAATTTACCAATGTGAAATGTCTTAGATAAGTTGACCAATTCATAGAATCCTATCAATAAATTATTACCAAGTGTTAAGATGAATAACTTTTTTTTTCATATTCAAGATAAAAAAATTAAAAAAAAAAACTAAGAAAACATGCATGTTGAACACACTTTTATGACTTGGAAGTTCAGAAAATTTAAGCATATAATATCCTTTTAAATAATTTGAATAGATAAGAAATAATTATAAGAATTAAATTAGGATTTTGAAAAAATCTAGAAAAATATATTTTGTAATATTTGAATGACGCAAACAATATAAATACATAGTATTGCAATGATCTCACCATGAAATACAGATGTCATGTGCATATGCAATATTTGGAAAAGCTTAAATATTCAAAGTGATCTGATCAATTTTGGTGTGGGTTATTTGTTATGTACTTGTGTTGATGCTTAATAACACTTTAAAAAAATAAAAAATAATTAAGAAAGAGAAATAATTTAAATAAATACTGCATAGTTCTACTATTGATTGTGAAATTATTGTTAATCATACAACAATAACAAATTTTATTAAGCACAATGTGTTCATGAATGTTGATTGAAACTTTCTCCTTTTTCATCATCTATTATTTTATGTAATTTTTAGTGGTGTAAATCACAAATATTCTTATCCGTTTTAACGGTCCGAAATTAATTATGCTTAGAGCTTCGTCACAGTTAATATTTCTCATCCTTCCTCAAAAGGTACGTTTAGTGGGAATCGAACCCGATAACTCTTTTTACAAACTCAACTTGCGTTGTCAACTGACCCACAACTCATGGATTTATTTTATGTAATTTTTAATTATCTCATAATTGAAGTTTTTTTATTTGTTTCTTCCCTAGTGACATACAAAATATTAAAATAAAGAATCTAATTATGCAATCTTGTTAGGACTTGCTCATATTATAAGAGCAAGACTATTGTTTTGTATAAGTAAAAAACTGAAGGGGCATTTGAAGCAAATTAAGCTCTTCGGGTAGCTAATAGACAATTTACATTATTTGTTACAAAAAATACAGTTATGGAAATAAAAAAATGGAGTTCAAACTTTACTTGGTTGAAGCAAAAGAAATAATATAAAAATAAACATTCAATTTTAGTACATGTGTAAAAGGGAAGAATCTTGAGGAAGGCATGCGAAGTTGCAAACTCTCCCCACCACTTGCATACAGTGGTCAAGCCTTTTTTTACTTTTTTTTTTTAATTATACACTGAAAATACATTATATATATAAATCATATATTATATAATGAGAAGTTTATATATAGATTTCCTTATCCAAAGCAATATAATAGATAAACAGATGGTTGATTTAATTTAGAGATTCAGGTATTGTCTGTTTGGATGTTGACACCTTATCTCTAGCTGGTCCATGGAAGTGATAAGTGGTTGGTGATTGCTAATCAAATAATGTACAATTATTTAAAAGAAGCACAATGGAAGATTCGCCCAATCTTTCCCCTTTTATTATTTGTTGTGCCATAAAGCATTCAAAAAGGCCAACTCTCCTTTTCTTTTTGCTTTTACCTTCCAATTTTAACAAAATTACTATTTTTTTTTTGTTTTGACAAAATGATTGAATTTTATTCATTGCTTAACCTCAATGGAATATTGAAGAATCAAATCTCCTTCCATCCTTGAGTGAATCTTTTGATTTCTAATTTTTATCACATGTAGACTATTTGTTTTTGATTTCAATTATTAAAATATTTTCTCAATTAATTTTTCAATTAAAGTTTTTTTTAAAAAAATTCTTGTAAAGTCATGGGTAGTACATGTTTAGCCTCTTATTGATCTATCAACCCAAAAAAAAAAAAAGAGATTATAGGATAATGTCTTTTTTTTAGCATAAAAAGAAAAGATGGTTTGCCCGTGGATGATGAAAATGCATGGTATGGAATTAAGTCCCCCCACTATGTGAGAGTTGTCACCCTTTGTCATTCATCTGAAATTTTTATAAATTTGAAATTCGAATCTTAACATTTTCATTCATTTTTTCGATATTAAAGGTGTCCATTGCACTAAAACAAAATAACAATTGAACATGTAATTTGGTTAAAAAATATTGGAAGTGAATTGTGTGAAACTTAATAAAATTTAGAGAAAACAATTCAGGCAGTACAGTATTCTTCCGGTCATCAATGGGCTTGGGTTCTTGGGCCTGATAAGCTTTGAGTAAGTCTCTGCTGTGTAATTTTCACTAACCTATATAATATTATTATTCTTTGGACCATGCTGATCTTGCAATAATCGCCGAAGCAATGCAACTTGATTAAATTCTTTTTTCTATGCAAAACTCAGAGCATTTTCATGTTCAACCTCTGCCATGGGAGACACCGATTTCGATCTTGAGGATGATAAGTTATCAGTCGTTTTAGTCTGCGTCGGATCGGCAGCCTTGGTGTTGACAATCTACCATTGCATTGCCATGGGATGGTGCCACCCCAACCGTGGTGGCCAAGCTCAAGGAGCACAAGAAGCAGAAGATCAACAACATTCTGTCAGACAAGAAATGTTAGAGATGGCAAGCTTAGAGAACTCAACGGCACAACTCATCCCCTCCCATAAGTACCACAAGAGCATGGGCTTGGTAGCTGATGATGTGATGTGTGCAGTATGCTTGTCTCAATTTGAAGAGGGTGAAGAGTTAAGGACATTACCAGAATGCCTGCATTCATACCATGCACCATGTATTGATATGTGGCTTTACTCGCATTCAAGCTGCCCCATGTGCCGCACTGATGCCATGCCATCACCGCAAATCTTTCCCCATCCATTGGATGCCGGTTCCAGTCCACCGGATGCCGGTTCTGTGCGTCTAGATCCAGGTATGTTGCATACTATTGTACAATCACGGACACTGTGATTGCAAAGATTGCAACTAGGATTTTAGGCTGTTAACAATTTCCATTCTAACAATGATAGTACCACTCAACTTTCAAGATCTGTATTGCATGAAATCAATGGTAGCTTCTTTTGGTAGTTTGTGCAGAGGGTTCAAGATAAAACTCATAGAGCCAAAGTCATAACACAGCCTTGGACTAGGGCACTCAGCTTTCATGTAATAATCTGCTTCCTTATGGTATTTCAAAACTCAAATTAATATTAGACCAAAAGCTGCCCGCAATTCAGTATGAATTTGAAAGTGGATAACATACTGAAGGTTTTCAGCAGATTTCTCTGGTAAATATCAGTAGTAAATCTCACACCAGAAAAAATTGGGTGCAAAGCTCTATGCCATATGACTCAAGCCAACCTATATGTTTGTTTTAAAGATAAAACGCATAGCCTTGATAGCTTACAGAAGAGTGTTGGTTCATACCAAACAACTAAAATTTCAATTCTGGCGTTACCAAGCAACGTACCAATATTTTGACACTAAACATAAACACTAGGCTTTTATATTCAACTCTGCTGAACTGGCTTGTCTATCATCATCATAAGATCAGAAATTACTAAGATCACATTCCATGACGAATGAATAGAATACACATTCCTTGACTCGAACGAATGGAATACTGAACTGTCAGCTATGGGCTCACCATCTCTTCTGCACTTGTTTTTCCCTCCTTCAACTTCTACTCATCTTTCTGGATTCCTTTTCCTGCATGTCCCAAACATTAGAATTACATACATGAATTGAAGTGAGAATTCAATAGAAGTTCAGAGTCATGAGCAATACTTTTCAATCAATTTACTGAATCATTAAGCACATTTTCACCTTTAACCATCATCAGATTTCACTTACAAAATACAATGCTTACTCAAACCCAAGTTACTTGAGAAAAATCAAACCAATTCTAACTTTTGACAGCTCGGAAAATCAGAATTCCTGATAATTCCTTTTAGAATTTAGACTTACTCCCAAACACTGGAAATGCAAATAAAACATGTTCATTTCTTTCCCATGGTAAAATGTCCTTCAATCTACCATCCTCAATGATCCCTTAGTCAATAGTCAGCCGCCATGTGGATGTACATTTCAGCAAAAAGAAAATGAAAATCAAGACTATCACATGTAAAAGTATATGTTTCATGCACGACTAACTTGGTGCTGAAAGACAATCAGCTTAATTCAGCAGATTACTTCTGCATGGACACATCTTCAAACTAACGAAAAGGTTTCTGATCAACCATTCCCCATTCCTTTTGCTCCTCCAAATGTGGCGTCACAGTTGCAAGAGCCTTATATACCCAGTATTACTGTATATCAACAACAAAGAAAAGAATCTGGAAAAAAAAATAGAATGGCATTTAGTGGAATAATTTTTCATGTTCAGCTAACTAATAATCATACATATCTGAGTCTGGCCATCCATGTAGCACGACTATAACTTTGCTTACATTTTGCAACACAGAAAAGATTATTAATTTCAAGGCAGGAGGGTTAGTTTTCATTTATTTCCTCTTTCTAAGCCTTACTTCACTTGAATCCGATAGTGGGTATAAGCCAATCCCAGCAAATTTCCCTCATATTTCTGAATCAAACACAAAGCAATAATCTCAATAATTACATTTTCTACTTAAGAAAGCATGAAAAAGCAGACTTATCAAAGGAACCATCAATTTAAGCATAAAAATGCAAAGAACAAGTGAAAGAGAAGGAATCAGAGCAGGAAAAATGGCAAAAACGGAGGCAAAAAAATTCAGGGAAAAAGCAGACTTATCGAAGGAACATCAACTTAAGCATAAAATTGCAACGAACAAGTGAAAGAGAAGGAATCAGAGCAGGGAAAAAAATTTGGACCATTTCTCGATTTGTGCGTGTCATCCTTGCGCAGGGGCCATGCTAATCTTCTCTGTATCGTTCCAATTTTATCGGATGTCCCCGAAGGGACAAGCCTGCACCCCATCCCTCTGCTATATAACGTAACCTTTCTTTCGGTAAAACGACGATGTGGGATTTCAGCGTGTTGTTTTCTGACAAACGCGCACCATAGAAAGAAGCCCAAAGATTACTTGGGCTTACTTGAAGATAAGAGCAAGAGTCGGTAACTACCGAGCTCATGCCTTTGATCCAAAAAGTCTAAGTGTAATTAAAAGATTTGTTTTTTGTTTCAAGTAATTAAAAGAAATTTAATTACGCGTAATACGAAGTAATGAATTGATATATGACATAAATTAAGTCTAACTCCAAAGTAAAACAATATAACAATAAGGTTATTATTTAACAAACTGTTAGTGAAAATTTTTAATTTTCACAAACAAAATTAAAATTATGACAAATATTTTATTTTATTTATTTTTTATTTTTTTAAATATAATTTAAATGATATATGTCATCATTTTGACCTCATTTTTGGAGTCTAAAATCTTTATTAAACTTAATCAAAGATAATTGTTTAGTCCACTCCAGAATGTGAATTGGCTTATTTAGGTGAAATTTTAAAAAAAAGATTTTCACAAAAATACAAAAAGTGTAAATTGCATGATTAAGATAAGAGGCCCATCTATGCCAAAAATCAGATGGTCCACTGTTTGATTTTGTGGGATCATTGCTTGCTAGAATGAAAGGGACACAAGAGACAATACCTCAATTCCAGTATTCATTGAATACTAACTACAACTATCTTATGTTCATACAAAATTACCATTTGGATTATTTCTATTTTATAAATATATATATTCTATATGCCCATGATAAAGTTTTAAATTCTATAAATTGATTTAGATAATAATTAATACATGTCCATAGATTATAAACAAAAAAAAAGTTTTATATTAATGCAATAATTACTTAAAAGAATACAAGTCAATTATATAAATCTCCTTGTATGTTGTTAATTCTTTTCTTTTTTAGTAAAGATAAAATTTGGTGAATTGGACAAAGACGTTTAACCAAATCATTGTAAATTTGGGGGAAAATAAGAGATTTGAATCTTACTCTGAGTAAGAAAGCATACACTGATTATGAGTCAAATACTTGAATACATGTTTAAGCAAATCTTGATAGTTGGTGAATTGTGATATTTTAGCAGTAGGTCACACTAGAAGGTGATGTGCCAAACATGGTGCTCAGATCTCATCCATATGGGCTAATTTAGTACTACCCATGCTTGTAGGGTCCCCATTTTTTGTAACTTAGGGCAATGATAAGGGCAGCAAAGCTTATGAAAATATCTCTCCAACTTACCTACCTTTTTCATTTTCATTTTTTATATTTTTCCCCTCATAGTAAATTCCAAACAAGTGAAAGAAAGATAAGAGATTGTTTCATAAGATATCAAAATAGGCAATGAAAGCCTACAAATAGGGGATGTTTGATTGGTAAGAAAAATCATTTTGCAAGATTTGTTTCATGTAAATTCAATGGTGGAATGATTGGGAAATGGAAATGGAAATGGAAATTTGATACCACACTTTAACTAATCTTTGTCCTAAATAGGGGAATCTTAATGTACATACCATCCCAACCCAAAGCTCCATCTAGTGCAAAAATGCCACAACATTTTTAGTTAAAAAATATTATTTATTTGTTAATTGAATTAAATAACTGATATCCTTTATTCTTTAATATTTCCAGTTTAATACTGGAAATGAACTTATGATCTCAGTTTTTCTTCAAATCAAAAGTAACATAAAAAGAAACATCAAAAGGTATCATTGAAGTTCAAGAAAAAAATATCAATGGTCTAATTCCATGATACAATGATGATAACAGCTCTATTGATGTTTTATGCCACCAAATTCTATAAAGAGTTTTTTTTTTAATTGTTGTCTTTATTATTAAATTTAATTAAAGTTGTTAGAATAATAAAAACTCATTTTTTCCCAACAGCAAAAGGCTATTCAATATTAAATTTTCTTTTAATACACTGCATATACTCAAATCACACACTATAAACACCACATTATCTAGAAAAAAAAATTGTGTAAAATGATTTTTTTTTGTTACAAAAAAGTTTAGGAACAATGGAGGATATCTCATTAAAATTAAAATTAAAATTAAAAATAAAAATTTTAATATATTTACTAAATATAATGTAATTATAGGTATATATACATTATTAATGTATAAACATTATTATATATATATATATATATAATATGAAAATTAATATGCAAAATTTGACAAATTAAATTAAATTTAAAATGAATAAAAGAATAAAAAACAAAAAACAAAAATATAAAAAAATAAATAAAATAATATTTGGAATGGGCTTGGACTTGTATGATAAAATAAAAAACGTACCTGAACTAAAAATTTAATTCGAATTTGCAAATTGCACTATGCTTGGATTTGTATATAAACAATTATTATATGGCCTAAGCTCAACCCAATCCATGTATAACTCTGCTCATGCAATGCCATGTGCATCTTAATTTTTCTTTATGAATTTTATTTTAAGATTAATTAATATATTATTTATAGTAATATTTTGAATTAACTACAATAATTGATAATTAATATGTAATTCTTAATACAAAAAAAAATAATAGGCAGGGATAATGAAAAGAATATCTTATCAAGGTAATCAAATTTGTTTATATAAATTTCCTAAATAACATAAAAGGAGGAATGAAAGTAATATCTTATTAAGATAACTATATATTGATCACTTAAATCAATCAAACAAATAACTTCAAAAAGAAAAAAGATCAATCAAACAAATAAAAATAAACTATAAAATTGTTTGAAATTCAGTAAACAATTAATTTTCATTATAACAAGTCAAACACTAATTACTCAAGTTAACGAAGTAGCCAACAACCTCTTGACTTATGATTAAAAATAAATTGTAATATACTGTAAATTTTAGATTTGAATTTAAACACTTTCATGTCTAATTATTTAATATTCTTTCGTAACAAAAAAAAAAGTAACAAAGTAATTTATTACGCAAAATAAATTTTACAAACTTCCATTTCTTTATTCCCAAATTACCCTTCTCTAAAATTCAATCCAATCCTCATCAATAAGTTCTTTAAGGGTATTAATGAACAAAAAAAGTTCTTTAAGGGTATTAGAGTAAAGTGAAACAATAAAAATTCCAGGCAGCGACCCATGTGCGTATCCCCTTGAAGCCAGCGACCAGACTCTTTCTTTCCCTTGTGGCCCTGTTGATTTTCATTTCTCATTTTTATTTAACAATCTCAATTATCCCAATGATTTAAAGCTATAAAAAGGCATTTGAGATTAATTTTTTAGAGAAATTGTTAAAAAAAAAAAATTAAAACTTGTAGTTATCTACAAGTATGTGATGGTCCAGTTCATGCGGGTTTTCTTTATACTGGACGGTTTTTTACAAACAAAAAGAGTTTTTTTCATAATCATGATGAATGATTAAAATAGTGTGATTTTCAGAGAAAAGAGCGCTTTTTAGATTTTTTTTGGGGTTAGCACAAGGGGTTTAGGGACACAGGACACTGTTTTTTTTGCAGGTAAAGCTGAAGGGTATGTTTCTAATGCTTTTTGAGAAAAAGAGTAAGTGGAAGAGAGCTTGATAAAACTCACTTTAGGGTGGGGATTCTAGTCAAAGTTCTTTGGGTTCTTGCTTCCTGGGTTTTGTGTTTTGTGATGATTGAGACATCTCAGTGTGCTTTTTTTTTAAAAAACATTTTTTCTTGGGGTTTTCACTTGTTTTTAAACTGATGAAGGGATATCTTCAAACACTGGTTTATGAAAGAAAGAGGTAGTTTTGAGTGGAGAGTTTTGAGTATTTTTTGTTGGTTTTCTGATGTGAATTAGATTTGGGGATTGAAAATGAAATCTTTGAGTAGTGTAGGACTTGGTTTGAGCATAGTTTTTGGTTGTCTCTTGTTAGCTTTGATTGCTGAGTTGTATTACTTGTTCTGGTGGAAGAAGAGGTTAACAAGCAGAGATTTAGAGAATGATTACAGCAATCCAGCTAGAGAGTTCTTTTACATGTTTTGCTGGAAAAGGTCATCTTCCACCACTCACTTGGCTTGGAATCCTCAAGAAATTAGAATGGCAGAAGAACAACAACAATCTCACCTTCATCATCTGCACTCAAACAAAGATTTGATGCTCAAGCCTTATGGTCATCCTCATCAGGATGATGATGGCATGGAAAGTGAGCTAATGAGGCTGCCAAGGTTTCTCTTCACAATTATTGAAGAAACAAAGGAGGATTTGGAGTCTGAGGAAGCTAAGTCCAAGTGTGATAACAAGAGTAGAGTAGGGTCAAGAGGGAGAAGCTTGAGTGATCTACTTCTCACTGTTGAAACCCCATACTTAACCCCTCTTGCTTCTCCACCATTTTTCACTCCTCCACTCACTCCAATGGATGCCTGTTACAATCACCAGGGATTCAACCCTTTGTTTGAATCTACAACTGATGCAGAGTTTAATAGAATAAGGTCCTCACCTCCTCCAAAGTTCAAGTTCTTGCAAGAAGCAGAGGAGAAACTTCAAAAGAAGAAAATAATGGAAGAAGTTCATACTAATGATGGATATGGTGAAGCAAATGGTGACATGACTCCTCCTTCAAGGTATCTCAAAGATGAAGAAGATGGATCTTTTATCACAATCATTGTTGATAGGAACAAAGAAAGAGAGTTTAATCACAATCATCATCAGCAATTTCATTCAAGCACTACTTCCCAGGTACTTCCTCTTAGGTCTTCACCTTCAACATTCATGCCACCAGCCAGGGCTACTCCCATCTAACATTATTTTTAGAGATTCATGACCGAGCCAAACTAATATGAAAATTTCCTTTTTTTTTTGTGTCCTTTTAGGCTTTGATTTATTATTTCTTTTATGCTTAATTGCTATGTAATCTGTTAAGCGAGAGAGACAACATTCTCTTCTACAACATGATGATGTGAGGTGGTCTAATGCAAGTGGGAGGGGACTTGTGGGGTTGTCTGTTTTATTTCAATCTTCACGTCTCCTCAGCTGTTTGATAACTGTAATCATTCTATGAGTGAGTTGGTTTATCAATGTTCTTTCTCCATAGAGCAGTGTACCCTGTAAATTTTTTTGAACAAATTCTAAAACTCGTTGATTTTTAGCATGTTGATAAATGATAATCTTCAGCTGGATGATTATAGTTTAGTTTTTACACGCTAAATATTTTTGGAGCACCATACAAAGGTAGATGGAAGTGGAATGAATTTGGTATTTTGTGTTCGTGTTACATAAAATCGAGTTTGTATTACGTAAAATACAAAAAATTCGTATCAAAATTTATGTTATTTCGAAAAAAAACCAAATTTTAATCTGTGTTATTTTCGTCAGTTTATTTATGTCGTTTTCTGTTATTGTGTCTGAGCTAGAGTTTTGTCTGTAAAATCTGTATGTACACCAAAGAAAGCGTGCATTATACATCAACAAAATGACAAAACTGGAAAGAAAAGAAAAAGGGGAAGATGGGCAGTGATTTGCAAGATGCTTTTAGGCTTTTTCCTAAACAACAAAATGATGCAAATGCCCGTGACAGTGTGTCGTCGGCACAGGCTGAAAGCTACCCACCTTGAAAAATCATTACATTTTACATCTTTACAGGGCACTTTCCTTTCGATAATGATGAACACATGCTCAGAAATTTAATATCAGAGCTTTCAGTATTGATATGGGCCATGCAACCAAACAAAAAAAAGTACTATGTATAGAGCAATAGAGGCTTAGGTTAAAGGTGAGTGATTCCGGAAGTTAACTAGAAGGCAGTGCAGTTTGAAGAACTTCCACCACATCGCATGGGCCAGGAGTGCCTTGCAAATAGACACCAAAGGCTTGTGCCTTATGGAAAGTGGAAACTTGGATTCACAGTGATGCAACACAGAGTCTGGAAGAGAAAATAGTGAAATGCATAATAATCTTGCTTCAGATTCAAAATTTAAGTATATTATGGAAGAAAGCAACAGCACCTAGAGCTTGATAAGGTTAACTGGTTAAACATGTTAACGTTATTCCTATATGCATAAATTTACTTCACAATACCCTAATAGAACAAATCCACGAATGAAAGATGCATTTATGGCAATATGAACACCATATAGGTTAATTGATTTGATTAAACGAACAAAATAGGGGTTTTGGGTCGTTCAAAGTTTAAAAGCTTTGTTACATCGATCCTGTCATCCAACTCTGAGCTTAAACATTGAAAATTGTTTGTAAAATACAAGCTGAACTTTCTTAATTACTTACATCTTCACATCAGGGATGCAAATCAACGGGTTTAGAATCAAAAAAACATGAGAAGATGAGTACAAGTCAGATATGTGAACGCTGTGGTCCAATCAGCTTGGAAGTGCAATGGAATTCAAGTTAGATATATTACAAACCCAATGAGGTGAAGAGTAGAAATGGTGTCAAATGATTCCCAAGGCAGCAAGATCTGTCATTCCAAGTTCAGCACAGAGTGGATTCAAGCCAGGTTCTTCCAAAAGGCTGAATGCAGTATATCCATAGTAGGAATGATATATATCTGGTAGCCCCCCGGGATACTTACTGAAACCTCCATACTGGTAAAATAGGATATAGTATAATTAGCCCCCCCCAAAATAAGGAATATAAGTGACATCCTGACATATAAGAATCTCAACCGTAATAGAATTAGATAAATGGAATATTCATGAACAGATAAGGGTTACTATATTAGTATAGATTACATACATGTACATGATGCAAGGTCAACTGGTTTGACATTTTACGCTTCACATTCGCTGCCGTTAATGCCTTAATCCCATTTTCGGTTGCGCTTAGTATGAAACCATTTTGCAAAAGCATTTTATATAGAAATTTCAATAATCCCTCCCTCCCTCAAAATTTATTTCCAGATAAATAAATCATCATTCAATTAGGAGATGGTGACTCCCATAAGGACAATGGTTAGAAATTTTCAGGCATAGGTGCCAGCTTTAAGCACCCAACCCAAGCAACTGGTTTTTTGACTTCCAATGATCATGGGGAACAGTTCCAGTGCTCCATTTACTTTATTATTTGAATGAAAAGGGCATGTTGAAAACTACCCTTGAACCATTCTAGAACCACGATTTACATGAGGGTGCTTTTGAATGCATACTGAATTTAGATCAAGTGTCAAGAAGCAGGCAGTAGCAGTACCTCAGACTGACAAGTCAGCAAAAATCTGCGTAAAGCAATCTTGTCAATGAATTTGTAGCCCCCTAAGATCCTCAAAACTGCCCCAACCCTGCACAAGAACATCATCTCATCAACACAAAGGCAGCTTATACCATGTAATGAACAAAGGTTTTTCTTATGCTTACCAAAATGCATAGCATGTGTCACTAGATTTATTGGCTCTGCCTTGAAATCCACCATCTGATGCCTGCCTCTGTTTGAGAGAAGAGAGGAGAGAGAGAAGAGGATAAAATCATAAGTGGGGCAAAAGAAATGCAAAAGTTAGCTGACACTCAACTCAAAAATTGTGTTTGCACACAAAGATAACAATATTGAACCATCTCTTAAAAAGCAATTTTTTTTGGCAAAAAAAAAAGCAATTGTTTCATTAGCACTTTAAGCTCTTAATGGCCTTCCAGGGGTCCATTGTCCATTTCTAGATATTACGCTAAAAACTATATATTCCTGGCATAGTAAGTGATGCTTCTAGATATTAAATGACAAAGGTAAACCTGTGTGCTCCAATCCAGCAAAAACGGCACATTTATGATGGAAGATGATGCACTTTTTGACAGAAGATCATCTTCAATGTATCCCATTAAACGAAGAGATGCCACAGCACAATACGTACCACCCCCTGCATCAGTAAGACTAATGTTGTTATTAATCATGATCAAAGTGAACAGAATCTGAAAACAAAAGAAACATAGCATGGAGCTTATTCATGCAGAAACTCTTCCTACTACAAAATAGACCCACCAGCAAATGACGCTGAAAAGTGTGATAATTTGATAAAAGGTGTGGTGGAGGGAAAAACAAAAGAAATGGCATCAGTTAAGTAGGACCAAGCTCATGCTCAGGCTAATTTGTTTATAAATTCATGACAACTAAGAGCAATGAGAAAATTGCAGAGCAACGGTGATTAGACCCTGCTCTAGATGCACAGAGTTGAAAGAATTTATATCAGCAATTATATGAGATATTTTTTAGCTCACCATGTGATTCTAGACCAGGCATCAATCCAAAGCCACCATCATACGACTGAAAAAATAGAATCATTTCTACTTCAGTATATATGCCATAATGCAAACACAAAATAAAGATAAAATGGAAACATTAAGAATTGAGCAATGAAGTGCAGGCATACCTGGCAATTTAAGATGTACTCCTTGGCTTTCTCCTTATCCATACCATTCCAATCCTCCAACATAAAACAGATAGCAGCTGATACATCAATTAGCGAAATCGACATTCCATTATGGGACTCCAATTGCAACTGGGTAGTGATTTCAGTTCTTACCAGCACAATATACAAAGCGAAGATCTGTCTCTGCCCCAATATGCAGTGGCATAAAACTGCAAGATTAAGATTAAAAAAAAAAAAGTCAACTTCATGCAATAGTAATCAGTCTAAAAGATCTATCACATGAAAATTTGAGAGGAAGAAAAAAAAACAAATTTGAGTTTAAATGACATGTTTTTTCCACTTCCTTTCTATTCTTTGCTTGGGCGTGAGAATATCATCAGGTTATAATTGATTGCCTTTACAAACGATAAGCATTGCTGAACTTTGACGAAAACAATCAATTAATATACATACCTATGAAGCATCAAAAGCAAATTTCTGCAGTCAATAGTATTTAAGAACAATACTGTGTCTGAAGCATACCTTCCATCAGGCTTTTGAAGATTTCTCATGGATATCAATATTGATTCCTTGTCTATAGTTGAGAGATTAAATCCAACCGTCTTGAGTATCGCTAGGGCACAATACGTGCTTGCCAAGTGACCAGCATTATGAGGTGAGACCTGTATGCAGAACAAAAAAACAAAAAATTATTAATTAAAATAATAATAAGAAAACAAATAATATAAAATGACTTTCTCATACCCCATTTTCATCTGGAGGGAACTGTGAACTCCTAGAACCATGGAAACCATAAAATTGTCCTGCAAGAAAAGCACAATCTCCTATGAGAATTTTTCTTTATCAAAAGCGCAGTAGAGCATCCCAATCCAACAAAATAAGACAACAGTTTTCAGCAAAATCCAAACCATTTTCCACTTCAGCTTTACTTCTTGGATGCGCTTGAAATGATAAAACCCAATCGGCAACTTTGTCCTTGTCAATCTACAACAACAGAATTAATATTTTCTTTAATGTTTTCATTATGGTATACGCAGCTAAGAACTAGTCCAATTTATAATCAAATTGTCTTGAAAAAGTGAGTTCTTTTATTTCTTAATTCACTGATGATGGTTACCAGGCAAATATTATCAGAAAATTTAATTAAGACAATTATAAAAGTATTACTTTTTATGAAGTTATAAAGAGCTAATTCACTATTGCAATCATAATCAAAATTTTCTTACAAAGAAATTGAAATTTTTATTGTTTATTCCCTCATTCAGTCAAAATTTTGATAATTTTTAGATTTTAGCTTCAAATTAACATTTTTGCCAAACTCGTACTTAAATTTTCTAAAACAACAAATTCGCAACAAAAAAAAAAGAAAAAGAAAGAAAAGTTACGCGATCTAAGGCTTGGAGGAGGTGAAGGCCAGAGATAGTGAAAAATGCAAGAGTGAGTCGATTTATCTCCTGCGACTGGTAGTGGTAAGGCATCAGAGCGTACATCATCTCTAAGAACGCCACGTGTCGATCTCTGTTGAAGTTCGGCAACAGCGATGATGGTGATGCTATCGATGACGGCGGCGGCGTTTCCTCTTCATCTTCTTCTTCGACATCGAAATCGCATGGGTTCCACTCTCTCATCGCCATGCCGATTCCGCTTTTGCGATTTTCTTGAAGTTTTTTTTTTTTTTTTGAATTCTGTTGGACTCGTACTTTGACAGTTTGACTGACTCTGTGTCATTCTTTTTTTTTCCTGCCTTTTTTTTTGGTAAGGTTTTTTTTCTGCCTTTCTCTAAAGAATAACCGTTTTTTTGAAATAAGGAATATCTTTAAATAATTAAATTTAGTTTTTTTAATTTGAAAATTATGGATAATAAAAGATTAAAATGAGTTTTCACCTATCAAAATAAAATAAAAGACAAAAGAAAAGGTATACATATTTAATTTTTATTAATTTTTGAGCTTTAAATTTGAATTTTAAGATATATAAGATAATAAGAATAACATTTACTATGTATCAATTTATTTGATAATTATATTTTTAAAATAAAATTTAAATTTATTAAAAACCGCATTTAAAAAAGAAAAAAAATCCTTAAAACCCTGGTATACATAGCCCGCAGCCGCAAAACTCTTTTCTTCAAGCCGGCCTCGCTGTCTTCCTAAAAACCCACCAATAATTTTATGAATGGCAAAGCCCCCAGTTTTGAAGGAGTAATTTGATCGAGCACCTGGGGCTGGGGACTGGGGTTGAATGAAAGGCGGCAACAAAGCTACTGTTCTAACTCTTGCTGAGAAATGCAAGGTTCCTTCTTTTAAAGTTTCCACCATTTTGCCAAGCTAAAAGTTTGCTTCTTTACTCGGTTTTAAATTTAATATCTTCATCTTTTCTTATATGTATATATATATTAATGTTGCAGAATATATTGGCATCAAGTTGGCAAGGACATCTTAATACAATCAAATCTGATGCCAAAGGAAGGTACCCTTTTCATATTTCATTTCAAATATTGTTTTTTCCCCATTTATTCATATTTTTTTTGTTTTTGTTTTTGTTCTGTGTTTTGGCTTTTATGAATCAAATCCTTCAGCTTTATTTACTTGTTGAAAAGCCGAAATGTGGTATTTAGTTAGTGGAAAGAGTTGATGTTAGCTGTATTCTTTTAGGAATCAAAACAGCATAATACAACAATGTCATAGGTTTGGTTTTAGTTTCTTCTTTTTTTCTAATAAAAATTTTATGTCGTGTACTTGAATATGATGTCTAACACGAGTACATTAGGGTAATTTGAAGAGTTTAAGTAACGCAGTCTTCGTTTTGATGGTGTGTATTTGTTAAAGAACAGAAAAAAGGAGTTGAGATTTGATTTTGATGTAGTGTTTATTGCTTTGAATTGTTGTATCGCAGCAAAGAGAATATATACACGTCAAAGGTTAAGTACATTATAAAGAGGGGGAAACCATATATCTGGGTACCAGAACATGAATTACATAATGTGGTATGTTTCTCTTGCTGCTATGCTCTACTTTGCTTGTTTTGGAATTTTTTTTTCCCTAATTTTCAAGTATCTTGTTGGTCCTATAATCTGCTATGGCTTTACTTTGTTTGAGTATTTCATGAAAAACTGAATAATTCCAGGGCTAGTTTAGATGACATTACTATTTGCAACAACTACTCTTGCTTTTACTTTAGTCAAATGTTAAAGCATATATGTTCTCTTTTTAGTTAAATGTTAGTCTTATTTTTGTACTTTGTACTTCTTCCTTGTTTAAGTTTACTGCTTATCTTTGCTAACAACTTTTCAGTTTAAGTATTTTCTTTTGCTTTCTACCTTTTTAGATGAAGTCTAAATTTCCTTTAGAAAATGTTCTTTGCTCTTGAAAGACTTCTATGAACACAGAACTTTTTCTTTTTGTTTGAATGAGTTCTTAGAAATTTGAGAAACTAGCTAGTAACTATGTTTACCGAATTCATAATTATTTCATTATTTCCCCTTTTTTTTGGGGATAACATTTTTTCCCTTTTGTACACAGAACACTATAATTGATGAACGTGCTTCATTTTCTGTAGCCAGCCCCTTCCCAGGGCCTCTTGGAAAATTACTTAGATCAGTGAACAAGGTTGAAATCTTGTTTGAACTTCCACCACTTGTCTTTTCTTGTAAGCAGTGTTTTAGTTTCTTCAGGGAGCTTCATTTCTTTTGGTGGCATATATTTGCCAATTGTATTGAGCAAGTACTTTTGATGTGAAGAGATGTTGTAATTTGCTCTACTCCCATTCTGCAGTTTCCAGCACGGGTTGCTCTAACTGGGGATGTTGTGCCTCTCAAAGATAAAAAGGTAACTTTATCGGGAAACCCATCTATGGTTATAGGAATGTGGTACAGAATTGGGGAACCCGTCTATGGTTATAGGAATGAGGTACAGAAATGAGTAAAATGTCCATTATTAGTCTGCTCCAAATTAGCATACTACTGGAATCCAACTGTGGTCTGCATGTATGTAATTTTAGATGGTAAAATTTGATTTATTGACCTTCGTCTGCAGAAATATTTTTATTCTTCGTGTCAAGTGTCCATTGTATGTAAAGAGAAAAAAAGGTATGCTGGTCAAATTCAAATCAACTATATTTCTCCAGGTTCAAGTAACTAGTACCTCTATTTATCCTTCCCCTCTTTCCTGTACTTGTATTCATATAATATTGAAGCAACGAAGATAAAACTTTCTGACATATAAGCTATAAAAAAATTTTCAAGGATTCTAAATTATTGAATGTCTAGTATAGCACCAGTCACCTGATATTTCAACAATATGATAACTATCTTCTTGACTTTAGATTTGTTAAGCTTTTTTGATGCTGTTCAGGAAAAAAAATATATTTGGAAGTATAATCGTACATATGACTGTTGATCTTAATTTTTCTTCTTTGTTCCCCTATTGGACATTGATCTATACTGAATTTATAGTTTGAAGAGTCTTGCAACCACCGTCAACTTTATTTTTCCTTTTCATGTTGTAGGCTAAGTCAGCTGCAGAAAGCCTTAAAGAAGTTATGCTCTCTGAGGAGAAAGCAGTTAAAGAATTTAGCTATACAGTTTCTGGTGTATTAAGTTCGTCCAATCACTTTTCCACATCTCGAAGTGCAAACCTCAAGGAGCTGATCGATGGGGGTGAAAAGTATGTGATTTATAAGTTCAATCTAAGGTATAAACTTTCACTCGGATTGTTATTTTGTCATTGTGTAATTGTAGATGATTACCATCACATTGATCCCAGTGTGAATGATGCTTGGTTTGGCTTCTCTGTTTAATCTGGAAAAGGGTAATTTTATTATTATTATTATTATTTTGTTTCATAGGAATGTACAAAGGGGGAAGGGGGATTCGGATTTTGGACCTAATCTCTCTTAAGGAAGGGTAACAACCACTAGATCAAACTTTGGTCGTTAAACATTTGATATTATCCCAAGTCCTGAAAGAAGGTTAACATATGAAGTAATTTGCAGCATGTGATTTCCTTCAAAAACTATGCAGATAGGTTAAGAGGTAGCACCTACTTTTAGTACCTGCAAGAAACTACTATTTGAGGATTATTAGATGCTATTGTTGCTGATTAAAAGTTATGGATCGTTGAAGTGCTGTATGAAAGAGGAACCAATAGGGATTCTAACGTATGCACTAAAGCCTCTATATTATGGTAATTTACTGTTCAATGTGATTTTTTGTATCCAAATAATATAATTATCTAGCTGATAGAGTTGATATCTGTGATGAGAATGAGGGATAGTTTGAGATAGGGAAAACGAAAAGAGACATCTGATGTATAAACTCTCATCTTGCATGAAATACCTACTATCCAGTTCTTGCATGTTTGTTGATGGCAATGGAGGAACACATGAAGTGGATTTCGAAGATATTGAGAAGTGTGAAGCAGATTTGCTAGGTAAGACCTCACTGCAGAAAGAACTGTTCTGTCTTAAGGATAGTAGTGGCATGATTACGGACATGGAAGTTGCATTTTATTTTTCTGTCTGCTGATCAAATTATATCTTTAATTTGTTTCTTTATAGCACCTTATTCTGCGAAGCTAATTGATGGTATTAATCAAAGCGAAGCAAGGCGCAGGGGACTGATCCTTTTTTGTTTCATATACTTGAATGTAAATGCAAGAGTAAGATTTACCATCCTTGCCCTGCTCTTAATATGTATTTGTGAATGCATGTAGATCTAAAAGTTCAAGTTATCTTCCTTGCTACACTCTCATTTTTCTTCTTTTCTAATTTCAAGTCTGTACATGCTCCTGCTACTTGTGCTTCTACTTTCTGTGTGTTTTTCTTAGCATTTGGTTTGAAAGGAAATGATCGATTTGATGTTTCTACCACTGTATCATGTGCTCACAAAGCATGGCTGATAATTGTTTATTGACTAAATTCACGAGTGAATGGGTTTAGGGCTTGGTTTAGTGGCAAGAAAGAGGTCCTAGGACTTTTAATGAGCAAAGAAGTCTCAGGTTCAAATCTCACCAAATGTGTGAGTAAATGTTAAATTACCATTTCTGATCAAAAAGAAGTTGTAGATCCTCACGAATACCATTCAGTTAATAAATAATAATCTTCTATGGCTTTGGGTTGCTGTCATCTGATAATTAACTAATTGTTCTTTCTAGGATGCATGCATACTCTCTCTTGATTGCAAGGGATTTGACATACTGGGAAAGGTTCGTAGCAAAGCGACCAAGGATGAAGTTGATGAATACCAATGGAAGCAATTCAGGTTCACATTCGTAGAAGACGTACGAGATGTTGAATCTTTCTGCCGTCAACTTGTGCAAATGGAAGAAGAGGCTGTCAAAAAGGTTTCTAGCTATAGTGGTCTGGCATAAAAGTGAAATCGGTCCCATGAATCAAGTCAATTTTGGTTTACTCATGTTTATTTTGTATGCATAAACAAATGAACAAGAGTAACATGTTTCCTTCCCTGTTTACTCATCCTCCATGTTTCTTTTATCGGTTAGTGAAAGTTTATGCAAAGCAACATCATAAATATGGTATACTAAAAATTATAAGTGACCTTATAATTAGAAGTGTCTATGGACCTGGCCGGATTTAGGTTATATATAAATAGATTGTACAAGTCCAAGTCCAACTTGACCTGATTATTCAATTTTGAATTTAGTTTAGGTTTATTTATATATAAATATATTTCATTGTTTAAGTTTGGGCTCAATTCGATCCAATTTATTTATTTTTTGCCATATTTTGATTATTTTGTTTTTTTTAATTTTATTTAAAATTTATTTGATTTGTCAAATTTTATATATTAATTTTTATGTTAAATACATAATATTTATTAATTAACAATATTTTAAATACATATAATTACATTATATTTAATAAAATATATTAAAATTAATATAATTACATTATATTTAATAAAATATATTAAAATTAATATTAATAATGTTCAAGTTAGATTGAACTTAAGTTTTTATGAATAAAGCTCGAACTTGATCTGAAAATTCATTGAGCTTATTTTTTATATAAATCCATTCATCAGATTTTTTTTTATCCAAGTTCCCTAAAATATAAAATTATATTTTAAATTTTAACAAGCTATCCAATCCATGAGTAGATCTGGTTATAAAATCAAGTTAAAATTTGAACTTTAACAAGTTACTCAACCCATGATCGGATCGAGTTATAGTAATTAAAAAGATACCAACAACTGTTCAAGGGAAACGTCCATTACCTAAAGATGGCATCTCCAAAATGGAAAATAGACAAGAAATATTCAAGACACAGATTCCTTAGCTAAAAGGAACATTCTTAGATACCAACTGGAAAACATAATAAAAACACCAGTAGCAACCGCTTATCATATTATCTTAGTATTTGATTTAATCAACTTCCTCGATCTTGGGACCTGCACCGCTGCCGCCAGCAGGAGGGGCATCATCATCCATGCCACCACCCATGTCAGCACCAGCACCCTGGTACATCTTGGCGATGATAGGATTGCAAATGCTCTCAACCTCCTTCATCTTATCCTCGAACTCGTCAGCCTCAGCTAGCTGGTTGCTGTCCAACCATTGAATAGCACCATCAATGGCATCCTCAATTTTCTTCTTGTCAGCTGGATCAAGTTTTGAACCAATCTTCTCATCTCTAACAGTGTTCCTCATGTTGTAGGCATAGTTCTCCAAAGCATTCTTGGCCTCAACCTTCTTCTTGTGCTCCTCATCCTCTGCCTTGTATTTCTCCGCCTCTTGAACCATGTTCTCAATTTCTTCCTTGGACAACCTGCCCTTGTCATTTGTAATTGTAATCTTATTCTTCTGGCCAGTAGTCTTGTCCTCAGCAGAGACATTCAAGATACCATTGGCATCGATGTCAAAGCAAACATTGATTTGAGGAACACCCCTAGGTGCTGGAGGAATACCAGAAAGCTCGAACTTACCCAACAAGTTGTTGTCCCTCGTTCTGGTTCTCTCACCCTCGTAAACTTGAATCAACACACCAGGTTGGTTATCAGAGTAGGTAGAGAACACCTGCTCCTTCTTGGTGGGAATAGTAGTGTTCCTTGGAATCAAAACAGTCATAACACCACCAGCAGTCTCAAGCCCAAGGGACAGAGGGGTGACATCAAGCAGCAGTAGATCCTGAACCTTCTCATTCCCTTCGCCAGTTAAGATTGCAGCTTGAACAGCAGCACCATATGCAACAGCCTCATCAGGATTAATGCTCTTGCAAAGCTCCTTTCCATTGAAAAAGTCCTGCAACAATTGCTGCACCTTAGGAATCCTAGTTGAACCACCAACAAGGACAACATCGTGAACACTACTCTTATCCATCTTGGCGTCCCTCAAACACTTCTCAACTGGCTCCATACACTTCCTAAACAGATCCATATTAAGCTCCTCAAACCTTGCACGAGTGATAGTAGAGTAAAAGTCAATACCCTCGTACAAAGAATCAATCTCAATGGTAGTCTGAGCAGTTGACGAAAGGGTCCTCTTAGCTCTCTCACAAGCAGTCCTCAACCTCCTAAGTGCCCTGGGATTCCCACTAATATCCTTCTTATTCTTCCTCTTAAACTCCTGAACAAAATGGTTCACCATCCTATTATCAAAATCCTCACCACCCAAATGAGTATCTCCGGCCGTGGCCTTAACTTCAAAAATACCTTCTTCAATGGTAAGCAAAGACACATCAAAAGTGCCACCACCCAAATCAAAAATCAAAACATTCTTTTCACCAACACTGGTAGCTTTCTTATCAAGACCATAAGCTATAGCAGCAGCTGTCGGCTCATTAATGATTCTCATAACATTAAGTCCAGCGATAACTCCGGCATCCTTAGTGGCTTGCCTTTGAGAGTCATTGAAATAAGCAGGTACCGTAACCACAGCATTTTTAATAGTGGAACCAAGATAAGCCTCAGCAATTTCACGCATCTTGGTTAAAACCATGGAAGAAATTTCCTCAGCGGCAAATTGTTTTTCTTCACCCTTGTAATTAACAACAATCATTGGTTTATCACCAGGTCCAGCAATAACCTTAAAAGGCCACAGCTTTATATCGTTTTGAACCGTTGGGTCAGTAAATCTTCTCCCAATTAACCGCTTAGCATCTGTTTTAAGTATAATTAACAAAATTTTAGTCAACACACTGTAGCAGATAAGTCAACTATCCTTCGTTCTTGCTACTCCTATAAAGACGTCATAAATAAATAGAAACAAACAGACTCAAAAATATTCCCTTTTCAAATCTAACAACAATAACACGACGTTATAAATATGGCTAAAAATAAATAAAAGAAAATTACCAAAGACAGTGTTGAGTGGGTTCATGGCGACTTGGTTTTTGGCAGCGTCGCCGATTAAACGCTCGGTATCAGTAAAACCGACATAAGATGGCGTCGTCCGGTTGCCTTGGTCGTTAGCTATGATTTCGACTCTGTCGTGTTGCCATACTCCGACGCACGAGTACGTCGTCCCTAGATCGATACCGATCGCCGGTCCTTCTCCTTTTCCAGCCATTGCTCAGAATTCCAACAAAAAATAAGAAAACAAAAGGAAAACAAAGGCAGTTTTAAAAGGGATTTTTTGTTCTTTTGATTGAACTGAGTGGTTTTCAGAGACAGTTTGGTGGCTTTATTGAATTTTTTTTTTTAAATTTTGGATTCTAGAATGTTCGGAGGGATAATGGGGATTTTGAGCCGTTGGTTTTAAAAGCATAGACGGTTGAGATTTTTACTTTTGGAACTTGGAAACTAGTGCCGGTCCATTACAATTTTAGTGGCGTGTTTTTTTAAAGTCTTCTTGGCGGGTGAAGATTTGGATTTTTTTGGACTTGGTTGGCACTCGCTTTGACGGGTCTGGTTTGCGTCGGGTTTGGATTCAAACTCTACCCGAATACATATGGATCTTGATATTTATTTAGTAATAATAAAATAAATTCACAAATCAAAATTCAAATTAAAAAAAAAGGTTTTCCGTGAACAAATTTAATATAAATTAATTATTTAAAACAATCTTCATAATTAAACTCGAGGTTCATGTTTTAAATTTCGAAATGGAATTACAGTTCGACAAAATTTTATAAATTAATTTTTTGTCAACAATGTTTTTTAAAAATTATAAATTATGCTTTTGTTTTAGCAAAAGAAAAAATTTTAAATTATTTACAATGAATAATGAAATTTTAGGAATAATAGCCAAATAAGCCCTCGACCTTAAGCCCAAAATAGAATTAAGCCCTCAACGTTTTATTTCGTGGCAATCAGTCCATAAACTTTTATTTTAATGGAAAAAAACCCTCAACCTTCTTAAATTATGCAATTAAGTCCAAATTTGTTAAATGACACTAACTGCCGTTAGTGAAAGCTGACGTGGATAGCTTACTTGGCTGCCACGTGGCATGCCACATGTGCAATACTAACGACAGTTAGTGTCATTTAACAGATTTGGACTTAATTGCATAATTTTAGAAGGTTGAGGGTTTATTTCCACTGAAATAAAAGTTTATGGACTGATTTTCACGAAATAAAAGGTGGAGGGCTTAATTCCATTTTGGACCCAAGATCGAAGGCTTATTTGGCTATTTTGCCTGAAATTTTATTATCTTTATTCTTAAATATCGGAATTAGTCCAAAGTTCAAACCTGGTCAGTGGACATTGGGCTTCCTGGCGCAATAATACAATGAAGAAATGCCATGAATTGGGATTGGCCTTGTTTTCACTCATGGAATTTGTTGGGCTTTTAAGCACAAGGTCCATGAATTGGGTTTTGTGAAAATTATTGAGGAAGTTCGATGGTTTAATCACAACGATAAAATATTAAATCATAATAAAGAAATAGATTTTATTTTTAATATTTCAGTTAAATAAACCTATTTTTTTTATAAATAAATTTAATTTTATTAGTTTTTGTGACTGTGGTTATATCAACTTAAGGTTTTATTGTAATTTTCGCAAAATCAAATCAGTGAAATCAAAACTTGGTTGGTTAGGATTGGGCTGTCATTTTATTTCAAATCTCTTTGAGCTTAAAAAGTATTTCTGTAGGCCCACATTTGAGTTTTGGGCTCAGTTCAAAAACGAGACGTAATTTAAAAAAAAACAAGGTTTTAAGTACAATTGAGAAAAATAGATTTTGAGAGGTTTGAAATTCTAACTTCAATCTTGTTGGTAGATAGGACAATTTTAGATATGATACGATGATATGATATAAAATCAACACAACGAAGAGATACGAAAGTAAAATAAATTAAAATTTTATAAAAATTATATATAAATTTAGTAAAAATTAAAAAAATATTTTGTATTTGACATGTTGATATTAATTTTGACCTAAAATTTTCATGTTTTTACAAGACATAAATACAATTTTATATGATAAGACAAACACGAATCACCAAGTCTACTTGTTGATATTCACTCTTAAAAAAATAAATAAATAATTAGAATTTATATTTAATGTACTATTAGTGAATATGATAACATGTTACTTTATTAATTCATAAATTTTAAAATAAAAATTTTTTAAAAATAAATATTATTTAATTCAGTAATTAATGAAGTGTTATAATACGATATGATGACAATGTATAAAATTTATACAGTGCATTAAATATAAAATTTTTAAACTAAATTTCAAATCTAATAAAATTTTTACTATTTTATGGGTAAATTTCATTTCCTCCCTTTCATAATTCAAACTCGACCTTTAAAATTGTTGAAATTGTTGAGATATCCCACTGGAAACACAGAAGCAAGAGAAGTATAATTGTTGGACCACTGACACTAACCTCATGCTCGGAAGTTATTTTTACTTTTTTAACAAATCAAGGTTAATCAGAGGCAGATTGAAGGTCCTTAAACAAATATTTAGGAATCTGGCTTTAGAATCTTCATGGGAGGAAAAGCACGTGACCACGATTTTAAGCCTGGTTTTGTCAGCTCCCAAAGCACTCATTTATAAATCTATTTATGATTTAATCCTTCCTTAACCACACGTGATCCTTTCCTCACATCAACTAATGCTGCTTAATTTTCTCTTAAAAGAATATCAATTTTATAATGTTAAGGCATAATTATTACTACAAATCATGCTAAGGAAGATTGTCCATAACAATGAATACTACGATATACATTTCAATTTCATCGTGAAAGCTTTTTAATGTTTTTATACCATATCTTTTATTTTTCTCGATTTATAATCCGATACAAAAATCAATTGGTTTGGTTAGATTAATCATATGCTAAGAAAATGAGAGAATTTGAACTTTTTTAGAAATCTCAATTCTATAAAAAAGTATCTCAATCATAATTAGCCCATATTTGGGTTGTTCATCTTGGTTTTTCATTAATCGAAATGTGAAACTTCGGATTAATGTAGTGGGTGTATGGTATAGTTAGCACTTTAATTCATGAATTACAATGAAAAAAAATTGGTGTACTTTTACCATTAATGTTCTATATGAATCTCTTGAATTATATAAATAATAAATTATACCTCTTGAGAAAAAGAAGAATGTGGGATGGGAAGGTGACAGGCCAGCAAGCTAACAAAAATAATAGTGGCAAAAAGCTGCAAACAAAGCTTCCTTTCCAACCATGCTTAATTGTTTATATATATAATAAGGGTTTGCTTTTTGCATGAAAATGTGTTTAAAAAGACACAAATATTCCGGCAAAGATTGAACAGATTTGGGAATTAGATTCCTAAACCACCCAAACCTTAAAATAATCTTTCCTAAATCACATGCTACAGATACAATTTCATCAGATTTTGATCTCGCTCAATATAGTTGCTTGCACGATCCTCTTCTTAAAAAAATTAATGTTCATTAATTTTTGACATTTTTGATCTCTGGCTTCTTCTTCAATAATTAAACAATATTGAATTAATACTAACTCAAGGTAGTCTGATTTTGTACAATAAATTTAAATCCTAGCATGAGAATAGCAGAAAAAAGATGCTAGTTACTTGAATTGGAACCTCAAGTCTATAAAAGCTATTATTCAGAAGAGTGTACGAACCAACTAGTAAATTTCAAATCCATTAAAAACTTGAGTTAATGAAATAATTCTTTTGTATCTCATAAATTTAATTTCATTATGCTCCTCGAATCCGAAAACTTCTGGGTTGAAGTCTCTAATTTTAATTGTTTAACTATTTTTTTCATTATCTTTGTGCTTTTCATTTTGGTAACTTCTTCCCCACCCCTCACAAATCTTAGCTCAGGAAGATGGAATTTCAACCTAAGTTTCTGGGGGTAAACTATAATTAAAATATCAATTTAATGGAATGAGGATGCCAAGAATTCCCACAAATATGTATTTTTCTTTCCAAATGAAATACCCATATTTTTTTTTATTTTTTAAAGAATTCACTGTTACATTAAATAGTGAAAATTTTTAAATTTACAATAAGTTAAAAGATTGTTACATATCTCATTTTTAATTATTTTTAATATATATTATGGGATATGTGTTGTTTTATTATTTTCGCTGGTGAAATTTAAAATTTATGAGTTAAATTTATTTCTTAAATGATAAATACTCAAAAAATTAGTTGGTAAGTATCATGTTTAACATCTAATAAAAATATGGGATGCTATTGAACACTTAATAAAGTATATATTGGTTTCATAATTACTATCAAAATTGTTGAATGGAACTTCAAATTGAAGACGCGGAATGTTAGTAGCAATCAGATAAATAATCGAGGGCCATGCATTAATTGATGGGCCAAACGAGACTGACCTCACCCATTTTGTGACAAAAAGAATCATTATCTTAGGAGCTACGGATGAAGGCAATAATTAATTATTAATTACATTCTATATTATAATGTAAAAATGATCAAAATCGCATTGTACTATGTAAGGGAGGAGCGACTTCAATTTTTATGAAAAATGATTTCGATAATATAATTTTAAACGTATCAAATAAATATAAAAAATGTTCTTTTATAATTGTCTGAAAATGTTATTAAACCCAAACAATATATATATATATATATATAAATATAAAAAATTGGTCATCTTATCAATATGGGAATATACTGTTATTGACTTTCAAGCCTCTTGCAGGCCCATGGAGCACACATGTTGCCATCTCCAGTTGGCCTTTGCTTTTTATTTGGGATTGAATGTCTTATGGCTCAGGGCCGATGTGAAGCCCATATCAAATTCTAAAAAAAAAAATAATTATTACTTTACATATATCTAGTAAATAAATTAAGAACTTTAATGAATAACGAAATATTGATCAAATTTGAGTCACAATGGTTGTATACTTCCAAGCATGTCATGATTACGTAACATTGTAAGTTTTTTTTTTCTTCAAGAAATTAGCTTGATAGTTAGGTATTATTTGATCGTAACTTACCAAAGATGTGAAGTTGGATGAGCTAGACTAACTAAATTTGCTTTGAGACAAGTTTCACTATATATAACGAGTATTTTGGAGCCATTAATGATTACTGCAAGCATGATTAGAATTTTCACCAAACTTAATTAACACAGAATTCAAATAAGTCCAGAACTCAACTAAACTCCTTAGCTTTTTGCTTAAAAGATTCTATTCAAACCCATGAAATATTTCAAGATAGTTAGCTCTATTTTTAATGTGACAACCAATTTAACTAGAAGAATGTAACCCAGCTTTGACATATAGATTGTTATCTTCTTTTCAATTAAGAATGATGAAGTTAATATTTGAACCTCCTCTCTTCCTCTAAACTTTTTATGTATGTATCAAAAAGATCATATATTTCTATGTGTGTCTATATATATATATATATATATTTGTGTGATAGATGTACATTTACAATAAAAATCTCTAATCTAAGAAAAAAAGAATATAATTAGTGAAAATCAAACTTTAAATTTGTAGAACTCTCACATTTTAAAAATCTCATGAATTGATTCATTTGAATAATGGTATATATCATCATTGGATGATAGATCATATTCCTTACTAGCCCAAATCCAAGACAAAAAAAGAACCAAAAAAGAACCCAACAAACACATGGTTGATAGCTAGGGTAAGGTAGGGTAAGGAAGTTTTGATTTATGGTTGAAAATATTATGAAGTGTCAACTTTAGAGTTTGGGGCTAATTAATGGTCCATTTTGGGCAAGAAGCAAAGAGAAATTAATTAAAGCTACCCATAGCTATAATATTGCAAAAAAGAAAAAACAGTCCATGGGTTGTGTAGGCTGGTAATTAGGACCACAATTTCTTTGCCAACAGAAAATTGGGACAGAGTCCTGAAATATGTTTC
The DNA here is from genome assembly GCA_032173925.1 of Heritiera fomes. Classification (NCBI taxonomy): domain Eukaryota; kingdom Viridiplantae; phylum Streptophyta; class Magnoliopsida; order Malvales; family Malvaceae; genus Heritiera; species Heritiera fomes. The sequence goes on along the minus strand of JAPDPM010000002.1, from coordinate 7,073,898 downwards.
TTTCCTTTTCAGCTTTTATGAACGAATGACAATGCTTCTAACAGTTTATCCATGAAACAATACCTATTTTCTTTTTAAAAATTTTTGGTGTATAGCACATCAATGTTGCTATGACTTTAAAGTTGAATTCGACCTTTCCCACTCAATGATGTTCCAACAAGTTTATCTATTTCCCTGATCTCTTGTGTGAGGCATGTGGGTGTGAATTGGAGTTTCCAATTTGGTTTCTCTTTTTTGGGTCTAAAGGCGGGTCAATTGGTCCAAAAAGAAAGCAAAGTCTTTACTATTCCTAACGTGGCCAAAAAATACATACATACATAAGTTTGAATATAGTTATAAAATGGATTCCTTTTTTAAATTATTTTTTATTTTGTAATTATCACACACATATAAGTCTATTTATTTATAAATCTATGGATTATCATCCAATACACTCACTGAAGTTTTTTAACTTCATAAGTGAGGTTAAGATGATGACACTAAACATATTTGATTTTATTTATTTTTATTTTTAATATTCTTTGAGAGGTATGTGTCATCATTTTAATTTTGTTTTTGTAGTTTTAAAACACCACTGACAATATATTAGATAATAATCTTATATCTAAAAAGTATATTATTTTTAAGATTATTTGTACTTTAACTAGAATTATAAATGTGAAGTGAGATTTTTGGGTCGGAATCTTAGGTTCAAGTTGATCATACTATTTTTTTTTGTTACAATTGATCATACTATTTTATAAAGCCTTAATTAAGCAAAACTTTAGTTCTTTTGTATAAATAATAAATCAAGAATACACCAACCATTGATGCTTGATATGACAGTTGTTATTCCTTTTTAGAAAGAGTTAAATCTAAAATTCGATACTCCTTTGTACATCCTATGAATAAAAAAATTTAAGATACCAAGATTAATAGATGGCTAATACTTGAGTACTAACGTATTTTTTTTAGTTTTTCATTTGAGGAAAGAATTATTCAAACATTATTTTGAATAAAAAATCATGCATAATAATTGAGTCAATTAAACAACTTAAACAACTTTCTTCCTCTTGTACCTCTCTATGAAAAAAAAGTCAATTAATGTTTGAGTTCATGCTTTAAGATACCGATCTTAAATCTCCATACCAATTTACGTTTCTCTTCATTTGGGAATATATAGCTAGTAATTAGGTTTGTTAACTTGTTATCATCACTCGTCAGGTTAAAGGAGAAGAAAGAAAGGGGTGTATAAAGGTTTGTTGAGACATATTTTCAGCAGTGGTGTAAACAAAAATGGAATAAGAGGAATTTAAATTAAATGGATTGTCATTTTTTTTATCAAATTTAACTCAACAAGGCTATAGTCATTATTTTATATAAAGCCTAATCTCTATGTTTTATAAGTACAATCATTTAGTTATGATATAAGATGATGTCGCAATTGGTTTCTAATAATTTTTATAAAAAAATATAAATATTAGTTGAATTTTGATATATGTCTGAATTTTACTTTGATATTTTGAGTTACGATTAAAGTTTAAATTTCAGATCTTATGAAATAGACCTTCAATTTCATTTTGACATATATATATATATATATATATAAATATATATATATATGTATGTATGAATTTTATGTCAATCTCTTGGGTCAATTTCTCAACAAACGTACAAGGCTAGAGGCCACAACTTGATATTCTTAGATCCAGTGGACCATAGTGGATGGATGTGATACCAAAAATGAAATTGAAGGAGACATCAGACATGCCTCAAAATCTCATGTTTTGGACTAAATTAAATGTACGTTTTGTCTAAACTCATATCCCTTGACAAATTTCTTTGAAAATATCCACCTCTCAAAAAATTTCATGAACCATATTTTTAGAACAAAAGTGCAATAAAAACAATTGCAAATATATTTGGTAGCAAAACTATATGCAAAATTTTGTGAATAAATAAACATTTCTTGTGTAAAAACAATATTATTTGTATACAAAGCTTATTATTTCTATCTCGGATATCTCATCGGTTAATATTGCTAAAAGTCTCGAGTCTATATTTTTGAAATGATTTTGATATTAAAAAAATTTATGAGATTAATTAAAAAGATCTACCAGGCTCTATTTCATTGCCTATATGGTTCAATTATCAATTTATGAAAAATAAAATAGGTCATTATCGGTTCATAAAAGAATCTACTAACAATTGATCGGGGCAAAGAAATTTAAGTTGAATATTGCCAGCTAATTTTTGAATACATGGAAATTATTTGATTGATTAAAGGGAATGATTAAATTAGAAAAGACTGGCTGTTAAATTGTGTGGTAGGTACTATGGACTTGTTATACGATGTTAATTAGTTGTTGCAAAGGATTATCAAATCTAGAGTGTCCCATCTTATCCTCAACCTCCATTAAAATTGATTAGGGAGGTCACTTCTTGCATATATCAAATTAAACGTGCTAAGTTTCCATTATTAATCTCGATAGAGATTGGGTTTCTTGGCTTATTATTTTTCGAAATGAGAATATAACTTGTGAAACGGTTATTTCACCCAGCATATATAATTTTTAATCAAATTATACCAATTATATTTACATAATTAAAAATGTGAATAATTTATTATCAACATTATTAATGAATTTATTAAAATAAATATTTATCATTTAATTATTAGATGTGATAAGTAATAAATTATTAATTTTTCTAGTAGTGATATAATTTGAATGAAAAAATATATGTTAGTGTGGAATAACAATTTCATATCATTTTTTGCTTGTGTGTGTCTATATGTGTGTGTGTATTCTCCATTCAATTACACAGAAAAACTCTTTTCATTTTTTTTTATTATAATGACGAAAACGTTGTGTTCAGTTTTTTAAATATTTAATAGCAAAATTTATATAGAAAGGGATTCGTGACATGTTTGTAGATCATGAACAAAATAGAAAAGTGCAAATTGAAATATAAAGAAATTATGACAAAGAAAATTTTTTTATCTACCTTAGAACTCATGAGATATTGAATGTAGGAGTCTCCAATTTCATGATTTCATCCCAAAAAAAAACCTTTGATTTTTGATGGTATAGTGTACACGTTTTGACTTTGATGACTATCTTTTTTGTTTTTGCAATTTAGTCCAATTGATCATTTTCTTAAGATTTTATTTGATTGATATTTTTATTGTTTAGTTTCTTTCATCTATTTCAATTAAATTCATGTATATATAAAATAAAACCCCGTTTTATTTGATATATACATTAATTTAATTTAAAACAAAATTTTCTTTACATGAAAAATTGAAATAAGGGTCCTCGATTTTGTGCAACCCACTTAAGGGTCACAACCAATCTGCATGATTGGCTATTGTAGGAATAGCAGGGACCCTTATCCAAGCAACATAATGCAACCAACCAAACCTTTTATCTGTCCTTGCTTTTACAGAAAAAAAAAATCAAAACATAGAAACAAACAAATCTAATTAAACTTTCAATTTTTAATCTAAGGTTTAATTCAATAAATTCGTGCAATTCTTTTAAAAATTTATTTTTAATTAATTTAAAATTCAAATTTTAACATTTTCGTATCAAATTATGATCTTTTTTATATATAAAAAAAACCTTTCAATTTTTCACAATTATAAATCGATGATTTAAATTTGTTATGGATTATTATTCCACACATATGCATCAATATATCATGCATATTGGAACATTATTTTGTATATCAAAATTGTGGATATTTATACTCAATCTACAAGGTATTGTCCATTTTGATTTAATTTTGACTCACAAATTGTAAGATAAAATTGTGAGATTTTGAAATAAATTAGATAATATTTCATAAATTAAATGTAGGTCATTAAAAAATTATATCCACTTTTTCCTATAATTAAATCACCCATCGATCGAGGATGGTCCAAATTTCATGATCAAACAACAAGGGATGCTCAATTGCTAGTTATATGATCCATGTCTCTTACTCTATAAAAGCGTGAAGGAAAATTTCGGCCTCATGATTTTTTGTGGGGACCTTGGAAGAGCTGTGGTGGCGGAAACGAACTTTTTCTCCGACCCAAAGCTAAGACGGACAAGGGATTCAAGGACAGCATATATTTCATTATTACATCAAAATATTAATATATTAATTAAAAAATATTAATATATTAATTAATTTTATAAATATATATTTTTTTATTTTACACTCTTTCTAGTGTTGGCCCCAAACCCAAAGACAGGAGCCGTACAGGGACGTGTCGTGGGACCCAATGGGATCTGACGTGGCACGTGGGAAAAGCGAAAATCAACCCGACCATGAGCATCTGATGAAGACCAATCTCTTCATCCCACATACGAGGGCTTTGTAATACCACCAACATTTTCAACTTTTGTTTCAATCTAATGTTATTGCATCAATAATTTTAAAAGCACAATTTTTACTTCAGTAAAATGTATTCAAAAATTTAATTTTAGAAGTCTTTTCACATGTAAATTTGTTTAAGGATCGTTTGTGAATGGCAAAAAAGATTTGATGGTAAGGAGTATTATTTTCAGAATTAAGATTGCATTGTTTGAATATAAAGGGGTGAATCGTTCTGTTATTGATGTTGTGGATTCTAAGATGAGTAAGAAGGGGAGGGAAATTGAGGATAGATGGGTTTCTCCTCCTGATGGGTGGGTTAAAGTTAATTGTGATGGGAGTTTTTTAGATAAACTGGATCTGCAAGTTTTGGAGTTGTTATACGGAATAGCAGAGGACAGTTGATCAATGGTAATTGTAATTGTTTTTTGGCGTCCAGTGCTGTAATGGCAAAAGCTATAGCCCTAAGAGAAGGAATTAAGCTTGCAATTGCTGGTTGTTTTGACAAGGTGGTGTTTGAGATTGATAGTAAAATAGTCTATGAGCTTTTTTACTGGAAGGAGAAGGCTTGTGATTGCAGGATTTAAGCCTGTTTTTGTTGATATTCAAAGTTTTATTAAGAAGATTCCTGATCATAGATTAGTTTTGGTGGACAGAAAGGTTAATGCAGCAGCAAATTGGCTTGTGAAGATGGCAAGGAAGGGGATGTGTTGGTCTACTCTGTGTAGATTGTTTCCATTCTCTTTGGTTGGGATTTTTGACAAGGATGGGATTCCAGCTCCTTCATTGTAATATGGATGTTGTGCAGAATAGATATATGAACTTGTTTGCTTAAAGTTCTTTTATATCTGTTTCTAATGCTTGTGTTTGTTATTGAGCATTTTTGAAGCAATAAATGAAATATTTCTTTTGGCCAAAAAAAAAAATTTGTTTAAGGATCGAACTATCTACTCTGTGCATGAGCTTGACTGAATTTTTTATCCGATTCTCAGGCTTGATAGACTTTGATCAACTTTAGACAAGTTTTTAAAGTTTAGGTTTGATTGGAAGTAATATTTATTTAATAAAATATTTTTATTTATTTTTAATATTTTAACGTATTTTAAAATTTCAAAGATTTTATAAATCCAGATCGGATTTTGGAGAAAAATTCAACGCATGAACTCTTTTACTTCAAAATTGAATCTTAATTGACATGGAAAGAAACAAATTTTCTTATCAACTAGGCTAGCTCCCCGAAAATAAAAGAAATAACTTAAATTCCCTTTCTTTTTGATTAATTCAAGGGCGAAGAAAAATACTTAAATACTGTTGGAAAATTCAGGTATGATACTTGGATTATAATTATTGTGTTAGACTTGTTTAAGAGTTAAGCTATTCGCTTAAACTTGAAGGTTCATCAAATTTTTTAGTGGGTTTGGATAAAAATATTAAGTTTGTTAATTAAACGTAGACCTAAAAATTCGTGTTTCTAATTCATTTTCATGTCATGTAAAATCATGTTCGTGTCATGTAAAACACGAAAATTTTATGTCAAAATTCGTGTTAACATGGAAAATATAAAATCTTACTTTTAGCTTTTACAATATTGATATACATTTATACTTAATTTTAATCTGTGTCACATCGTGTCTTATATTCGTATCGTTTTCGTGTTATGTAATCATGTTGTGTTTAAGATTGTCAGGTCTAATTAAACGGACAGAACTTGACAATCAAGATCCGATAAAAAAAAAGAGAGCCAAGTTTGGGTTCATCATTTCATTTCAAATTTAAGCGTAGCCTGGCTTGTTTTGATAATTATAATTTTTTATTATTTCTGTACTAATTTATTTTTAATTACTTTTGATTTTTTGTGCAATTTAATTTGAGCTTGTAGTATTTTTTTATACTTTAATTTAAAATTTTCATATTTCTTAGAATCTTTTAGACTTTAGTAAGAATTTATTTTAACTTATTATGTTATACTTATAAACTATTATGTGTAACATCTCGTTACCACATTTTCACGTATTTCCATGCAACATTACCGGTTGGGCTGTCTGCGATGCCATTAACATTCAACAGTAACAGTGATAAATGCTAAACATTTATCTATTAATTATGGAATATGAAATTTCTTTTTCATTATTCCTTTCATCTGACATCCCCTATTAACCTTTATTTCACTAAGGTAGTACTGTATACATATGTCTGAAATGTAAAAGAGAAGAGACTGTACCTGTCACATTTAACGTGCCATGTCTCAGTGCTTTATGCATAGCTATACCCATCTGAGAGCTAATTCTCTCAACTCCGTGTACCTCTTATATGTGGAGTTAAAACAAAGGGGTGAGCGATTCATACGCTCAGTAAAGGAAATATATGCTGCTTTAAAATAAGCAAAACTATATATCTCAACACATTTATTCTTTTCTTAACAATAACCCAATAGAAAAGAACAGTGGATACATAGTAAACACTATATATAGAATTTCAATAAATCTTTACAGTAAATAGAAATTTGTAAGTCGAGATTAGGCAACAAATAAATCATGCTATCCCCTTGCGAGAACGGAATCTGCCACTATTGGGGTGCACCCGTAGGCCATCGCCCCTCACGGTTATCTCAGATCTATGGCCATAATCTATAGTGGTCCTCGGGTCCACTTGCCAAGTGACCTCGAGACCGCTGATGATTTGGCGGGTCCATCAGCCCTGTGACGCCCTGAGGTGCACTCGTTGGTCCATCGACCGAGCCACCGCCCCAGGCGGGTCACGCAATAGTAATGCATGAACTAGAGGCCTAACGTCTCAAAATCCAATTATATCTCATGAAAAACCTTTAAGGAATTATTTCATAATGTCATCATTTTCTTTCCAAAAAGGTTTTAAAACAGCCCGCAATCTCACTGAATTCCGTGTGAGAAAGACACGGGTTAAACTGACTCGCCATGGCTAGTTCGCCAATGGTCAACTCACCCATTGGTCAACTCGCCCAAAAACATAATGAAAACAATTCATTTTTTTCGTTAATAAAATTTGGAAAGGCGAAACCTGTTCGCCATGGTTGACTCGCCCGATATGGCTCGCCCATGACAGTTCGCCCAACGCGGAGAACCAGTGTTCGCCCGCCCTCTATGCTTTCAAAATCCGAAAGCATACTGGCTCGCCCCGTAATCTATTCACCAAAAGGTCTAAAATTTCTATTTTGAAAATGTTTAAAACGTCTATTTTTCCTTTAAGAAATTGCTGTTTAAAACTGTTCGCCAAGGTCAGCTCGCCCATAGCTTTCATAACAAAAGGGGTCGCCCGCCCCATTTTTATAAGCAATTTGGCTCGCCCGCCAATACCAAGAATTTATATTTTCCATTTTTAAAATGTTAAAATGGCTAATTTTCCTCAAGAAAAATACCACTGAAAATCTCTTCGCCATGGTCACTCCAAAACAGGATTAACATATAGTCGTCCGCCAATTCTTTCTTATAAAACATTAAGTAAAACCGGCTCGCCTTTAATGGCTTGCCAACAATTTCCTAAACTTAGGAGTCGTCCGCTCCAAATAAAATGGAAAAGGGTTCGCCCAACTTTGGCTTGCCCATATTTCTCCTTAAAACAAGGGCACTCGTCCAGTTTCATAGAAGGACTCGCCCGTTTAAAACAATATAGCAAGTTTCACTCGCCCGCCAATGCCATTTTGCCCAAATATCATAGGGACGGCTTTGTAGCCCGCCCAAAATCAAAGAAATTTATTAAAAACAATGCATGTCAGAAAACAAAGCATTTAGCTTATTATTTTCATAAAATTTACTCCACAGGACATGCATCACTTCACACACACTTCCCTTACCTGTTAGAAACGAAGCCTTGCTTCGCCCCGCTCTCTGTTCGCCCATAGCTATTCCCAATTATCGGCTGCAAATTATATAAATTCCATTAATATTTTCTTTATAAATATTTTTCCATTACTTGGGCGAAATTGAAATAAATCGAATCACTACTCGCCCAAATAGAGCTTCACTAGTTCGCCCAAACGAGCTCGCCATTCACCCTATGGCAACCACGTGGCATCTCGCCCGCCAGGCAACTCATGAGACCTTCATTGGCCTAATTGTGGGAGTTCGCTCACAATCCTATTCGCCCAACGCTTCTGCATTTGAGCTCGCCCATGAATTCATTTCACTAGAATTGGGCGTTCTCGCCCTTTAAACACAGACTTTACCTTGGCGAGTTCCTTATATTCTACTCGCCTCATTGGCGATTACTTACTTTTCGACATGGGCGATCACTGTAATCGCCATTGTCGTCACTTATTCCATTATTTTCCTTGTTTTCATATTCTCTAAGGATCTAACTAAAACAAGGTTGTGTTCTATGTTGTAAACATATAAGTCTACCCTTGAATATCAAGAACACCTAAGAAATATGAAACTCACCTCAATCAACTGCACTTCCAGAACAGACTGCTTTCTGTCTCATGTTGGCCTCCTTTGCTTATTCTTTTAGCTCAACCAACTAAGAAGGAAAGGTTTGTAAGCTGTTTTGCTTGTTTAGCCAGCTTAAGGGTGAAGCCTATTAGATCAACCATAGCAGAGAAATGGAAGAAGCAGAGAAATGGTTTTCGTGAAGAAGCTGAAATTGGCTAACTTGTTTTTCCTCATTTGTCTCTGCTTATATAGCCATGCTCAGCCAATCAATAGCCACCGCCTGCCTCTTATCCTGTTTCTTTCATTATTCCTCACGTCTATCATGCATTTAATGCATGAAGAAAATCTGCACTTACAAAGGGCGAGAAAGTCTTCCTTCCACACTCTTTTTCTTCTGCTGCAGACTTTGTTTACTTCCTCAACCAATAAGGCTACTTCCCTTATTGACTTTAACTTTTCTTCATTTATTATCCTCAATCGTATTTTTCACAAAGTCAATCTTGGCTGCTAGGTTAAATTCTGTTTTCATTTGCCCCTTTATCTGGGAGACCACCTTACTCGCCAAATACATTGGCGTTCATAGTCCTCGCCACAAGCGGGCCATCACCTATCCATGGAGTTGGCGAACTCAACTATTTGCTCAACCAAAAAGCAACCAACCAACTCGTCAATTGCTAAGATTCCCTACATTTCTAAATTTTTTTATTTAGCATTTTAATTTCCTTAATTTGTATGAGCGATCAGGAGCACTCGCATCATTTGGGCGAACTAGTATACTCGCCCTCGCCACTATCCATTGTTGATTTGCTCAGTCGTTGGCGAACATACTACCTTCTCGCCCTTTGGCGAGCTGAACAACATTCTCGCCCATACATTATTTCACCGAAATTGCTCATTCTCATCTTATAATAGCGAGCTTTTCAACCAAGTGGAAATCAATGTTCTTTATTTATTTAATTTCCAATATCTATTTTATGAGATTAAGATCTATAGTAGGGTAAAATCAGATCTTACATTATGTGTTTTAATACTTATATATTTTATTATAATTTAAAAAATAATAGTATTTAGATGGGCTTAAATGTATTTATCATATAAAAAAAAAGGTTTGGACCAAATAAATCCGAAAAATCCAATTGGACCGTATTTGAACTCACTATCAATTCTTTAATATATTATTCAAACCCAACCCAAATTTAATCCGATCCAGCCCATGAACATTTCTAACGAATAAAGATCAATTCCTTAAATCTTATCCATAGTAATGTTTATGATGTTTCAAGTATAAATGTCTTCCATGATTCGTGTAATATGCCTTTATTATGGGTCTTAATCTAAGAATTAAAAAATTATATGATGTCGGCAACCAGACTTGAATCAGACGTAAAACGTTGTCAAGAATCATTCAGCGACCAGACTTAAATCAGACTTAAAACATTGTCAAGAATCATTCAACTTAAAAGCTTTACTATTATTAAAGAATGATTCGAGAACAACTTTTATTTATGAACACATTCATTCACACATTAAGATCTCATCAATCAGGGTTTAATTTTTGTGCTAGACACTTTAAGAATAAAATCTAAAATATATATGTCAATGTGAAAGACTATACTTTTAAAATCATTGGAAAAGAAGATTGGACTCGAGTAAATTTTGACGTGCTCTCATGGATTTATAACAAAAAAGTTTACAACTTTGAGCATTTTAGTCAAAAAAATTCTAATGTCCTGTCAAAATTGCCCAACTAAAAAGTTTAAATTGCTATAAGGTGATGGTCTAAAAATATTTTCCATTATTGAATGGAAATTTTTTTGGGTACAAAAGATCACAGAACCCACGTTTAGAAAAAAAAAATACAAGTATAGAAACTAGAATCTCAGCTTTTTGAAAAAAAAAATCCACCTCTTAAGAGATGATCAAACCTCAGCGAAAGTTTTCTCATCATCAGAAACAACATCCAACATGATCATTAGCTTAGGATTTTATAAATTTATTTGAACTTCTTATAATTTGGTGATTTGGATTGAGATCCTAGCTAGACCAGTTTGTAAATTCTGTGATCCTTCAAATTTTCAGCACAGTTAGAATCCTACTAATTTTGAAAACAACTAATCATTAAACATAGAAGAGTTATGAAAGAATTTTAAGTATTTATATTAATGAGGTATTTATTTAATGAAATGAACAATTATTTATCAATCAAAAACATAAATGATTGTAAGGCTAATTAAATCAAGTTAAAAGGTAAGGAATTATTTTGTTTTTATTAAAAGAGCAGTCGCATTCTTGGGATAAGAAAAATGAATTGCAGTGTTAAGTTTTAATTCAGATTTAACGGAAAGTCACCTTTTAAAAAAGCTGCGTGAATTAACTCATGAATTAAATCCCAAATTCTTTTCCTTGCGGTTTTTTTTTCTAGAAAAGGCATAACTTAAAATTAATTGATTTCTCTATTTGAGTATGGGTATTAACTTGGTTTTGCATTTAAAAAAAATCCAACGAGAAATGCTCTTTTTCCTTATTTTTGTCCTATAAAGATGGACCTTGGTCTACATTCCAAGTTCTAACCTCACTTTTAGAAAAGAAATACTGCTTTTATTCAGTTTACTTTCACAGGTTATGCAAAGGTGATAAACTTGTATATGTATATTAGATCAAATTCTTTGATAATAATAACAAAGAAAAAATTATTTATCCTTTTAAATTAATGGTTCAATTAATTGCCAACTAATCCTTTTCATTGGTTCTTTTCCGGTCATTCTCCTGATTCCTCTTGGACTCAAAGCTAAAACCAATTTTGTATTGACTTAAAACAATCAAAGTCATGCGAAAAAACAGTGTGAATATAGTTTATGGGTCATTAAGAAAAAGTGACCAAGAATAATATATTGAACGTATCACTACGGTTTGCTTAATTCTTTATTTTTTTTGGTTACTCGGTTTGCTTAATTCTACTATACCAAAAATATTCCATTTCTTTTCACACTTTTTCTTGTTTCTCAACGCTCTTTGGAATTGAGTGAAAGATTATTTATTGTACCCCTTGGTATGTAAATTAATTCTTTTCTAAAATCCCAAAGTGCGAATTGAAAAAAAAATAGTAATAGGGAATGTAAAACTTTTGTTTTATGTCATAAAATTTGTGATTTGAGAAGAAAGGAAAATGTAAGTTGATATTCAAACTGTAAACTTGTAGAATTCTCATATTTTAAAAATAATGAAAATATAACATTTTGAATCAATACTTAAAGTCAAAGAATTAATGTTAAAAAAATTTTAGTAAAAGGTAAATTTTTTTTATATCATGAAAATTTTTTAATTTGAAAAAAATGCAAATTAACATTCGAATTTTGAACATACAAAGTTTCACATTTTAAAAATAATGAAGATATAACTAGTTCTTGAATCGATACTTAAAATCGGGAAATTAGTGTAAAACTTTACCTTACAATAATCTACGCAAACAAACAACAAAAGGAGCGGAAAAAATCCTTACATTATTTTACATTCAACAAATAAAATAAAAAAATTAAAATAATCCTCAAGGAGACAAACCCAAGAAGGAAAGGTACATTCGATTGTGACACATCCACCCATAAGACTCCCCCACCAGGGCCAACTTTTCTTTAAATTTTTTTGTGCCTTAAAATTCCATTATTATGTTCGTATATAAAAATATTATTTTATTGTTACTAAGTTTCACCTAGGGTTTCCTTTCTTTTCTCAAAAACATGCATGGCCCCTAATATCTTTTTCGGGCACTGTAATAATTAAAAAAACAACATAAAAATAAAAAATTTTAAGCTTAAACTTACTAAGAAAAAAAGATTGTTCTAACCCTAAAAAATTTAATAAAACAAAAAGAGAGTGGGAGGTGAGAGAAGAAGGAACAAAAATAAATAAACACTCCCCTAAGCTTTGCTTTTATCTTTTTCCATTCTATCCTTCTTTCTCTTTCTTTTCTTTCTCTGCAATTCCCTTGTTTTGATGTGATTCTCCACCATATCTCAAAAACCTTTACAAAAGATAGAAAGCTCAAGCAGACACCATGGTTTTCTCATCAGTTCCAGTATATCTAGATCCACCCTACTGGCAGCAGGTAATGTTTTTTTCACTAGTGATTTTTTCCCAGATTTTCCTTTCTTTTCCTTTCCTAGCTACTTCTTCTCCAATAAAGCCAATTAAAGATAAATAATATTCCTACCCTTTTCTAATCTTCTCTTGAATATACCATTTATTTGATCTTCTTTTCTTTTTAATTTCTGTATGTCTACTGATATTTTTCTATAATTTCTTTTGAATTTGCAGCCACCAACTCATCAGCAACCTGGAGTTATTACTAGTGAGAATCATCATAATCCTCAGCTTCCACCACCGCCACCAGCAGCTGCAGCTGGTGGTGCTGCTGGTGGTACAGGCGCTATTAGGCCTGGTTCATTGGCGGAACGAGCCAGGCTAGCTAAGATACCGCAGCCTGAGGCAGCTCTCAAGTGCCCTCGATGTGAATCAACAAACACTAAATTTTGTTACTTCAACAACTACAGCCTTTCACAGCCTCGCCACTTTTGCAAGACTTGTAGACGATACTGGACTAGAGGAGGTGCTTTAAGGAACGTGCCGGTTGGCGGTGGTTGTAGAAGAAACAAAAGAAGCAAAGGAAGCAATAAATCAAAGTCTCCATCAGTAGTATCCGAGCGCCAAACTGGGTCAAGCTCATCTTCGAGTACACTTGCTTCTGATAGTTGCACTGATATGTTAGGCCACATGAACCCTGCACCGCCACAGTTGCCTCTTTTACCCCCTTTACAGCATCTTGGCGACTATAATTCCGGTGGTATTGGGTTAAATTTTGGGGATATTCAGGCTCAGATGGCTGCGACAGGCGGTGGTACTAGTGCTAGTAATATGGATTTTCAGATTGCAACTAGCTCAACTGGTGGTGGGTTAATGCTAACAAATGGACTATTAGAACAGTGGAGACTGCAGCAAGTTCAACAATTTCCATTTTTAACTAGCTTGGAGCCTCAGACAGGGTTATATCCGTTTGAAGGTGAAGGTGTGGAGCCACCAAGTTATGCTGGTCAGCTACGGTCTAAGCCATTGGAGAGTGCGATTACACAGTTGGCAGCTGTTAAAATGGAAGAAAGTCAAGGGCTGAATTTATCAAGGAATTTTTTGGGAATTTCAGGCTGTGATCAATACTGGGGTGGCGCCGGTGGCAATGCATGGACTGATCTTTCTGGTTTCACCTCTTCTTCCACCACCCATTTATTGTGATTTTCTTATATCTTTTTACCCCAAAACCCAATCCGATCTTTGTTTTTTTTTTTGGTTGAATTACTTACAGGTTTCATCAAAGAGAATTCAACTCATAGATAAGGATTTTGAATGAACAAGAACAACTACTAACTTTTGCAAATTTCAAGTTTCCAACCTGATGATAAGCGAGTGATGATCAATTGGAAAAGGAAGGATCGAATGAATTAAGAAGACTTTAGAAGATGGTAGATTTCTTCTCTCGAAAATCATTCGCTGCTGTTCATTTTTTTGTTGTTGTGTTCTATATATTATTGCACGAAATCAAGTAGGTCTATATGTAATATTCAGTGGAGAGAGTTTGGGTATCTGACATGAAGAAGATAGATTGTTAATGTTATAGTCGATGATTAAATGCTTTGTACTAAGTGATATTTCCCTTGAAAAATGATATGTGAAAATGTATTCACTATTTTTTGGTTTTCTTAATTCATTTTAATTCTCTGCAGACTGCCACCTTTCTCCTTCTCTATCATTTGCCAAATTGAGAACAATGTGTCAAATTGCATACATTAATCGAAAGTTTATTAGACTTATTTTAAACTACATTTAAAATTAATTTAATTTACTATACAACCAGTTTTATTTTTAGCAGCTGATCGAGCGAGGTAAGTACTTTCTAGCAAGTAAAAAACTACTCTTTCCTTCTTTTCTTTTATTTTTTGTTTTTGGTTTCTCTTTCTTGTGCAAGAATGGTTTTATGTCAAGTTCAAGAGGTTCTTAATTAAAAATGATTAAACAAATTTTAAAATCGAAAGTTCAAATTGATACATTAATTCTTAAATTGAAAGATCTTGTTGAAGAGATCAAGTGTGCATTTTTAAAAAAAAAAACGTTAATTATTATGATATATTTTCAGTTAGGTAATTTTATTAATAGTTTTGATAAAATTTTCTATGTTGAATGAATAGTAATCAAATGTTAATTTATAATATAAACGGAACTTTGAACAATTTTTTTGATATAGTTTTTATTTTTCAAATTCTATCAATCTGTAAATTCTGATTTTTAAAATAAAATCTTACGTCATTATTTTTAACGAAGAATCTTACGAATTTGCTTTTGTTTCTTCCTTTCTTTTTTTTTTTTTTTTACTTGTGTTGCTTAGACATTATGGAGATTACCCTAGGAAGCACGTATGATGAAACAATGGTAGTTTTCCAATGACACAGCTTTGCCTTTTTAGGCCAAAACAGTAAACAAATTCCTTTTCTTCTGGTTGAGTAGTGTGAAAGGGGTTCAGTCCTTTCTGTAACCCTCCATGCTTTGATTCATCAACATCAAGCCCGAACCAAAGTCATTCATTTCTGCTATAGGGATCACTGAGTATCTCAGTTTCCTTCTAATCATCTTTCTTGGCAATTCCAAATTCCTAGATGTCTCTTGGTCTCACATCTTTTAGGAATATTAACCTGGGGTTAGTTATTTTTCACCCTCCCAAGCAAAAAACAAATAATTTTGTCTTCAATGCATCTAAGTCTGTGCCCATGCCATGTTGCCATGCTTTTGAGACCATAAAGAAGAGAAAAGGAGTGAATTTGATAATCATTTTGTAAATATAACAAAGAAATAATCTAAACTAACCTAATGCAAGTACTTATTTGTTGCTTTGTGGACTAAAAATCATTATGCAATTATAGGAAATTTGATTGTACAGCAATACCAACTGAAACTGAGAGTTTGAATGAGTTTGGACAAGAGAAAGTTTAAAAAGAAAAATGCCAAAATCCCACTCAAAACCATGCAAAAAATATATATATTATTTCTAGGGTTCTCCAATTTTTTTTTCTTAGCAAATTTCTAACGTAAGACCAGAGTTCAACAGAACAAAAGATCAAGTCAAAAGTATGACAAGAAAAAACAAGTTAATTCTCATGTCTCAGAGAGACTTTCCCTTTATCATTTTGTTTGGTTTTTTGCACATTTTTGTTTCAAATTCTTTGTTAGTATTTTGATGATAATGATGTCATTGATTTATAGTGTATAATAGTTTAACATTTTATCACTTGGGTTGTCGTTTCTAATTGTACAAGAGAATGGAATCTGAGTTTTGGATCTGCTTTTGCAACAACCAAGGCCTCTTACTAACATGGAATAAAGTCATCTATCTAAAAAGCAAATCTCCCCTTCTCTCTCTCTCTCTTTCTCTTTGAGAACCATTTTTTCTTTGCATTTGTCGGCTATTGAGATAGGGATCCAATATTGTCTATGGAAATTGGAATTGGATTATTAAGAAGGAATGGAAAAGAAATTGGATGAAGAAGGTGGATCGGAATTTGTTTTTGACCATTGACACAGAAAATTATGTTAGCTTAAGTTTCAATATTTGCATTCTCTTTATTTCAAATAAGAAACTTTTATTATATTAAAAAAACCTCGAAATTCGAAGCAAAGGCTATAATTGGAGTTTGATGTTGTAATGAAAAAAATGAAAATGTTTGAGAAATTAATATTAATGTTGATGGGCATGGAATGAAGATGTTATTGTAGGCGTGAGATGTTCTCTCTATTTCCTATGGCAGCTTTCGCTTTTGAAACGTCCTTGTTACATTTCTTTCACTTTTCTTTTCTTTTCTTCTGAGATTCCAATCTATGCTTCTTCTTTGTGTGACTTCAGTCCCTCACGTTCTTCCACATGTGCTCAATCATAGAAGTGTTAGATTCTTGTCATCACTTCTGGAAATACTTCATTCTATCACCGTGATAATCCACTGTCAATTTATCTCTCTCTTCCTTTCTTTTTATGAGAATTACATTCACCGTTTGAAATTACCCTTCAACTTCAACAAATATGACATGCCATTGCATTTAATATAGTTAAGTTAATATTAAATTAGATTAAATTCACACATAATAATCACGATTTTAAATTGTAAGATTTAATGATTTTAAAATATCTTTTTGTCATTTTGACAAGACTTCGTAATTTTTTTTTCTGTAAAATTATTTTTTGTATTTTCTTAAATTTGAAATTTATTTATTTTTAATTTCATAATTAAAATTTAAAGGAGATACATGTTATATTGATTATAATATTTAAGAACATTAAAATAATATCTGAATAGTCATATCGAAATGCATTCTAACCAAAAGTACAATTTATAATGATACAAATTATACTAAAAATTGTATACGTTACTTTTTGCAACCATTAATAAATAAATAAATATATAAAGAGTGGATCCAACTAAAATAAATTGTTTACAAATTACACACTTTATATAGTTTCATGTAAAATTAATATTTTTACAACCAATAGTTAAATTT
Organism: Heritiera fomes; assembly: GCA_032173925.1. NCBI lineage: Eukaryota > Viridiplantae > Streptophyta > Magnoliopsida > Malvales > Malvaceae > Heritiera > Heritiera fomes. Next base: position 7,056,565 of record JAPDPM010000002.1, on the reverse strand, counting down.
AACAAACTATACATGTATCTATCAAGCATATTTTTATTTTTTAAATATTATCAATGAAAATCTTAAACTTTATAAACGAATTTGAAAATAGACAAGTATTCTTTTTTGTTATACTTCTTTTTAATTATTTTTAATCTATCTTACAAGGTATACATCACCCAATTAATTTTGTTGATAGAGTTTAAAATTTTTTACCGATAATGGATAAAATAAAAATAATGAAAATATCATATTTCACATCTTCGGATGGCTTTGATTAAAAAATGAGCTAAGAAATTGTGGAACAAAACGTATATAGAGTTTACCTTCTGAATGAGAGTAAAAGATAACCAGAATTCAAATAAAATGAGTGGGAAAATGGGATATCGAGAAAACAGAAAAGGAGAAAAGTTGGCAATAAATAATGTAGTCCAAAGAGCATGGGTATCTTAAAAATTCAGACTAGCTGATTTAAAGCGCCTCAGGATTCAATTAACGTTCAGGTAAATTAAGAAAGACTCTGAATTTAATTTCCTTTCTTGGTTTTGATTGAAAATTAACTGATCAAAACAGTTTGGCACAACAGATCTTATTATTGGTTATCAATTATTAATTCTTTGAAATTAAAAATCACTTGTTTTTGTCTATGAAGTTTTGGTTTGATGGCAAGGAGAAGGTTTGAAATCTCAAGTTCAAATTATGATTATAAATTCTATGAATGTATATATTTAAAAACAAAAATCACTTGTGTTGGTATTATAGAAAATCAAATATTATTTTGTTTGAAAGTACCAAAGCAATCATATTATAATAGTTATACAACTTAATAATTTCAAGGAATAATACTCAAATAAACTTTTGAATTTTACTCAAAAATGGAAATAAGCCCATGATTTTTTATTGCATGAAATTAAAACTATGAACTTTATTTTATTATAATTAGTACCTCGATGGTATAAAATATTTAATTGTTTTTGTTATTTTTTAGTTCAATAATTTAATTTGTAAAAAATACTTATTGAGATTTATTTGATTGAGTTGAATACAAATATTTGAGAGAATATTATTGTAAAAATTTTGTCCATAGGATATTATTTATTCATTTTAATTTTTATTGGGTATAATTAGAATGAAATAAAAGTTCATAACATTAATTTCATGTAATAAAGGATTGAGAGTTTGTTCATATTTTTAAGTCAAGGGGTTTATTTGAGTATTAAGCCCAATTTCAATATTGTTTAAATCCAACAATTTATAAAATGTTAATAATATTTTATAACTTCATAGTAAGGTGTAACTAAATTATTAAATTAACAAATATATTCATTGATATGTAAATTAACTTTTATACCATTAATTATGTAAAAAATTGAATTAGAAAATAGAACTAAATATATTAAAATTATAATAAAAGAAAAGTAAAAAAATTATATAACATAAAAAGTAAAAGAATGCATGCAATTTATTTTTGAATTTGGTAAAAATGAATATTATTTTGAAAAGCTAAAAAATTATAATACAAAATAATTACAATTTTTTTAGAAAAATAAATTTTTAATTCATACATTAAATGAGTAATATTGATTATTGTTAATCTTACAACTCACTTTACTTTGGAGATAAAAATTTTTCACTTTTTTAAATGGGAGTTAAATTGCCCTTCAACAAAATAATCTAATCATTTTCGGTGAACTAAGATCACTGCCATATCATAAGATCATCCTATACCTAACACCACCATAGAAAAATTTTGCTTCTCTAATTATGTCTTATAAATCAATTAATCTTGTCTAAATTATTGAAGAACTATACATGTAAAATAAAGAATTTTCCAATAATCCTACTACTGAGAATAAATAAATGTTCATAAATTTATTATTTATTATCTTCGTGTCATTTCTAAGTAACATGACTGTTTGATTGTTGAACAAAATGCCATTATTTTGTAAAATATATTATATACATGCATTTCTTAAACTTAAAGCATGCAATGAAGTAATTAAAGTTGCACAATTAGGTGATAACGTTGCGTTATGCACTTCAGTTGCATTCCACCTTCGACATGCAATCAACCATATATATATAATTGGAAGCTTGCTCAACTAAGCACTAACTTTTCTTAATTTGGAATTCATTGCTTTGGTTTAATTCTTTATTGGTCAACATATAGTTTGGATAATTACAAAGAACGGTCATAAAAGTGATAAGAGACTAAGTTTGATTGTTTAATTTTGACTAAAATAGTTAACTCACATTCAAAACCTAGCTAGCCTATGAACCTCATCAACATTGGTATCTTAATTGAGCAAAAGAGGGTGATTTGGCATGTTTCTTTCAGAAAATCAATGTTTGACTGGAGTGGAACATTTCTATTAAGCTTAATCAAGCTCAAATCAAAGGTGGAAATTAATCTATGAAGCATTATAATTAATGGGCTTTTTACATTACTTTTTTTCTGAGGTTGATGATGTGATGGGGTTTAATTAATTATCATTTTATTATTGGAAACAAAATAAAAATATGATAAGCTTATTGGAATGTGATGTCATACATAAAGGTAATTAAAAAGGCTTCTTGGCCTTTCTATCTAATGGAATTGGAATGTTTGGGACATCATCTTTGTCCATGTTAAAATGATAAGATAATTTCTTTCTTAATATATAATATCCCTAATTATATCATTTAAGGTTTGGAAAACTTTGAATTAATTGTAACTTTGCTGGCATGATTGTAAACTTATAAAACTAATCATAAATTTTTTTTCTTTTATTATTAAAGAAAAGCATATTGGTTCTAATGGTCCATCTCTTCTTTTTAAGGTGTGAAAATTCTATAGGTTTAATATTCAAATATTAATATTTGCATTTTGTTTCCTTAACAGAGAAAAAAAATTAATCCTTTATTGTCATCCAAAAATTATTTCTTTTTTTTTTTTTGACAATAAGTTTGTAACTTAACAACAGCAACCCTTTTGAGAAACCAGTTTAGAAAGGAGATAGTAGTGGAAAAGGGATGGGGAGGGGGTGAGCCTTCCTACCTTATGCTAGCTTTTGCCATTTGGAAAGAAATTGATTTTGTTATTATGCACTATTGTCATTACCCCTTAAGTGAAATTGGTTGAGTTTAAAGTTCATGAAAAAAATAGGAAAAATAATGAAAGAAGAAGGGACATCAACAACAGCTACCTTCCAAAAAGATATTGTTTGTTGTTGAAATTTATCATCATTGTTTGTTGATGTTACAATTGAAGAATTTGTAAGATAGAGATTGTCTAAAAACATCAGAATTGATGTTTCAAATGCATTTTGACATTCGAATTAATATTTCATCGATAAATAAAGAGAGAGTAAAATAAGAATGAAGCGAGAATGTATCAATTCTTGGAGACCACTAATTATTTATATATAATGTATGTAAGGTATCAAAATTATCATATTGTCCTTAAGGTGATATATGGCATAAAAATACTAATGCTTTCATAAATAAATCTTTCATCCATAAGTAAGTTCTCTTACCTTTTCTAGAAAGCTCATCTCAATATAAAATTCAGTACTACACGCAACATTGATGCTACTAAGCAAACAAACACAATGAATTAGAATATTATCTTGCAATTAGCTGGTAATCTTTGACTGAAAGATTTGGGCCAACAGGCTGCCAAATTTGTGGCTCTCTTGCTCTCACCTTTCAAAGTGGAGTTTGATTGAAGATGAGGAGCTAAAGGCAAATGCATCATGAGAAATTTTTTGGTCCCGAAAAGTACAAGTAGTTTAAAAAATATGTTAATTAGAATGCGTTGAGATATAAGAGGGCCATGCAGAGGAGTCCCCAGTAATCATTTGCTTTGTTGAATTGAGTCATGTCTACTTTAGTCTTAAAGTTGATTAGATCAGCCTTTAAATTTGTGCAAAGGATCAATTTGAAACATAATTATTCTGTCCCTTGTAATCAATCAACCCAAGAGATTGATTTTGATGACAAATTTGATGAGATAGTACATGTTTCTTCTCTGTAATACCTTTTACTTGTCGGCTAAGAGTTCATGACACTTTCAACAATGTGGAATGGTACACGTTGGCTTCTAAATTTTTTACTTTTAGCAATGAGTAGCTTATGGAATAAACAAAGTTTTATTTTGATAAGGTCCCTGATTTATAAAAGAAAAAAAATATAGATTGTGAATTTTTAATTTTAAAATCTGCAAAGTTCTCGTAAAATAAAACATGGTCATTTAAAGCAAAATTATTCACTTTCATTTTTTTTCTTTTTTCCTTCCGATTTTTTCCATGCTCATTCTTTTTCTATCTCTCGACCTCAAGCTATAAAAACATTTTTATTTTGGTGCCTAAAGATTTAGGAATAAAAAAGTTATTTCATCTTTAAAGTGAGAGCAAACCATAAATTTATTATTAGAATTTACACATTTATTAAATTTTCATCCGTAAAATTTTCAAATTTATTGATCGTTTATAAAAATAAAACTGTGAAAATTAAATCTTGAATACTTCACCCACAAATCTAATTACTCAGTCTGTTAAATGATTCGGGCAAGTGTCAACAGATTTGGATATCGAGTAAAATAATTATAAACCTGCTAATTACCATTAAGCCTAATGCTTGGGACCTTGGGTAAGGATATGGGAGCCCCTAATTGATCATCCAGCCACAGTATTTGGGACGTCAACAAACCCGGCAAGTTGTGAGCCCAATCATCCAAGCAAACCTTAAGAGCTTGGGCTGATTGACCACACTGGGCAAATTGAGCTTTGTGACGAGTTTGGTCTGAAAGAAACTGTCCCATCCTTAGCCCTTTTATGATTTCTTTTAGAATTTATTTATTTTTATATATTGATTCCTATATATTTTTTAAATTAATATATTTTAATTTAACTTTAAAATATGTGTTATTCATTTAAAATCTAAATATTTTATTGACGAAGCATGAGAATTTTTTTTTATGCTTGTAATTTGATGATCAAATCATACTATAAATTTATTGTCTCTAAGCTTAAAAATTATTTAACGTGATCAATCTTTTGATATGATGTGATATATGTGAGATAACTCTAGCTTGACTAGCTAGCAACAAAATTGTAGGTTCAAGGATTTGCATTTGGTTGATCCATTTTTTTTTCCGAAAGAAATAAACTTTTATTCGTTTTAGAACACTACAGCAAAACTGCAAAACAGTCACAGAATAGTACATCTGTCAGACATGTTACATAAACATATAAAAATAAAAAGCTTTCGTTTGCGTGAATAATTCAAATGTTTGATATGTGTATAGTTTTAAAATAAAAAACAAGTAATTATTTTCATTTTAAAAAAGATAGGTATTTATATATATTAAAATTACAAAATAAATTAATTATTTATTCTATTTTTTTTTCAATATATATTTTTTTGGTTATATATATTTTCAATATATTAACTTAAATTAGTTTACTACTAATTAAAATTTTTTTCAATTTTCTAAAAATGACATCTATACACACAAAAAAATTATTTTTGTAAAATTGTCAAAAAATAAATATTTTGTAAAAATGTATAACAAATAAATATTTTTTTAAAATTGTCTAATAAAAAATTATTTTGTATCTAAAAAATAAATATTTTGTCAAAACATCCGAAAAATAATTATTTTTAAAAAATGTAAATTAATAAATATTTTAGAAAAGTTTCCAAAAAATAAATATTTTAGAAAAATTCTAAAAAGGAAATATTGTCAAAATTTCTAAAAAAAATAAATATTTTGGTTACTTGATAGTCGAAATGTATAAAAATAACTTTTTTTTTAAGCCCCCCACCCTTAAATTTTTTGTTACAAAAAGATGTTTCAACAAATAGATAAACATTGATTATCACCATCGTTTTCCTCGCCCTTGCATTTCTCAAACTCATTTGCAGAGGACAAATTAAAGCTTTTCAAATTTGTTTCCAAGCTTTGTTTTTGTCTAAATACAGTACTCCAATAACATTGTCAAAGCCCCAAGTTAAAACCCCGCCTAATATTTATCAACATGCTTGTTAGTCGTTACAAACATTAAGAGACGACATTTTCCAAGTGAAGGAGGCCTTAGCCTCGGCTATAAATTGAGAGAGCAATTGCACCGACTAAGGGCAATCGGAAGATCAAGGCAAAGATGGCACCTCCACCTTCTTCAACTTCAACAACATCCCGAGTAATTACTCTGCTTTTGCAGATTGTCATGTTTGCTGTTCTCTTAGCATCACTGGTTATACTCGTAACTGTGAAGATCGTAAATTTTTCATATTGGATTTGTAGATACGTATAATGAATTAAATTAAATACTAAGAGGTGTTTTGGAGTCTTATTACTTTAAGTGATAAAAAAAAATTGAGTTGGTACACTTGTTGGGGAGTGGTCATAGAAATACAATTAAGTTTGATCTATACATATAAGAGATATGTGAATATTAATTTAATTTAAGAAAATATATATTCATATATTAGTTAAATTAAAGAAAATGTACAATTACATATACACAATAAATAAGCCATATAATTAAATAAAATCTACACGCCTATATATATAAAAGTACATACATAGTGTCATAACGTATTAAGTTTTGGGAAACCTAGTAGCTAGACACAAAATCTATGGAGTCGCCACCAACCATTCTACCTAGGTGTGATTGGTCACCTATTCAAACTAAGGATAAGGCTTAGTCTACGTTCAAAGATACTAGGGTTCGGGAGTACGGTTACGTGTAGGGAAGGATTAGCACCCCACAACGCCTATCCTAAAATGGTACCACTTAGTTTTAGGTCATTTGCTAAATTTGCTTATGTTGATCTTTAATCTCGATATGATTAATTTTGAAAAATATCTCTAAGTATCCTCCATTAAGCTGGTGGGATAACTCAAAAATCTTTCTCACCTCAGGAGTATTCAAGTAGTACTATGCGACTTGCTTGAAGAGGCTCTGTCGTCGGATTCATTTTAATATTTTATGAGAAATTCCTAATTTTGACTTCTTCTATCTAATTTATTCTTACCATTCTATTATTTATTAATTCTTAATTTTATTTGTTTATTTTTATGCGAAAATGAATATGAATTATTTTTATCAAAAATTCCTTGTAGATCTTCCATTAAGCTGGTGAGACCCAAAAGAAATTTTCTTTCCTAAAGATTTCCAAATCATTACTTAAGCGTAAATCTACTTGGAATCTCATCATAGGAACAATCAATATTCACTCTCAATAACTCCTATTTATCATTTTATTTTTTCATTACTATTTATTATTGTTATTTTATTATTATAGTTAACATGAATTATTGAAAATTTTTTTTATCTTTTTAATTAATTACTTTAATTTTAATTTTAATTTAATAATATTCAAATAAAAATCATCTATTTTATAGTTTTAAAAGATAAATAAAAATCACTTATTATTGAAAACTATCTCTAGGCCATCCATTAAGCTGGTGTGACGTTAAAAATAATTTTCCCACCTAGAAAATTTCAAGAAAATCACTTATGCGTAATTCTCTCGATATTTCATCATTGGAGTAATTCATATTCACTTACATTATAATTTTCATATCTAATTTTTATTCATTCTATTCTTTATTTTATTACTCATTATTATTTCTAGGCTTAATAGCCAAATATATTCCCAACGTTTATGAAAATATGCAATTAAGCCCTCAACGTATAATTGCATTGAAATAAGGATATTACGTTTTATTTTCAGCATTTTAAACCTAAACGTTATAAAATTGACAAAATTAAGGATATAGCCGTTAAAAACTAACAGTGTCCGTTAACCTTGCTTAGGTGGCATGCCACGTGGACACTGACGTGGCATTACGTTGCCACGTGGACCAATGACGTGGAAAAAAGTTATTTTTTTTTAAATTTCGTTTTTTTTAAATGAACATTTTTTGAGTTCTTTTTTTTTTTTGCTTAATAGCCAAATATATCCCTAACGTTTATGAAAATATTCAATTAAGCCCTCAACGTATAATTTCATGGAAATAAGGATATTACGTTTTATTTTCAGCATTTTTTTAAGTTCATTTTTTTTTTCAAATTTACATTTTTCATAATTTCATTTTTTTAATTACATATTTTTTTTAAAATTACATTTTTTTCATAACTTCATTTTTTTAAAATTCCATTTTTTTTCGTAATTTTATTTTTAAAAAAATTACTTTTTTTTCGTAATTTCATTTTTTTAAAAATTACATTTTTTTCATCATTTCATTTTTTCTTCTTCTATCTCCCTTACAGGAAGTTCATTGTCATTGCCTGTAAGGGAGATAGAAGAAGAAAAGGAAGAAAAAATGAAATGATGAAAAAAAATGTAATTTTTTAAAAAAATAAAATTATGAAAAAAATGTAATTTTAAAAAAATGAAGTTATGAAAAAGATGTAATTAAAAAAATGAAATTATGAAAAATGTAAATTTGAAAAAAAAATGAACTTAAAAAAATGTTTATTAAAAAATGAGATTAAAAAAAAGAAAATTTAATAAACAAATGAAAAAAAAACGTCATGATGACGTGGAAAAAGTTAAATTTTTTTTTAATTTCGTTTTTTTAATAAACCTTTTTTTAAGATTTTTTTTCAGATTTACATTTTCCATAATTTCATTTTTTTAATTACATATTTTTTAAAAATTACATCTTTTTCATAACTTCTTTTTTTTTAAATTACCTTTTTTTTCATAATTTTATTTTTAAAAAAATTACATTTTTTTCATCATTTCATTTTTTTTCCTTTTCTTCTTCTATCTCCCTTACAGGCAATGACATCTTCAATGAACTTCCTGTAAGGGAGATAGAAGAAGAAAAAGAAGAAAAAAATGAAATGATGAAAAAAATGTAATTTTTTTAAAATGAAATTATGAAAAAAATGTAATTTTAAAAAAAAGAAGTTATGAAAAAGATGTAATTTTTAAAAAATATGTAATTAAAAAAAATGAAATTATGGAAAATGTAAATCTGAAAAAAAAACTTAAAAAAATGTTTATTAAAAAAATGAAATTAAAAAAAATTTTAACTTTTTCCACGTCATCATGACGTTTTTTTTTTCATTTGTTTATTAAAATTTTTTTTAATTTCATTTTTTTAATAAACATTTTTTTAAGTTCATTTTTTTTCAAATTTACATTTTTCATAATTTCATTTTTTTAATTACATCTTTTTCATAACTTCATTTTTTTTAATTACATTTTTTCATAATTTTATTTTTTAAAAAAATTACATTTTTTTTCATCATTTCATTTTTTTTCTTCCTTTTCTTCTTCTATCTCCCTTACAGGCAATGACAATGAACTTTCTGTAAGGGAGATAGAAGAAGAAAAAATGAAATGATGAAAAAAATGTAATTTTTAAAAAAATGAAATTACGAAAAAATGTAATTTTTAAAAAAATAAAATTATGAAAAAAATGTAATTTTAAAAAAATGAAGTTATGAAAAAAATGTAATTTTAAAAAAAATATGTAATTAAAAAAATGAAATTATGAAAAATGTAAATTTGAAAAAAAAATGAACTTAAAAAAATGCTGAAAATAAAACGTAATATCCTTATTTCCATGAAATTATACGTTGAAGGCTTAATTGCATATTTTCATAAACGTTAGGGATATATTTGGCTATTAAGCAAAAAAAAAAAATGAACTCAAAAAATGTTTATTTAAAAAAAATGAAATTTAAAAAAAAAAATTTAACTTTTTTCCACGTCATTGGTCCACGTGGCAACGTAATGCCACGTCAGTGTCCACGTGGCATGCCACCTAAGCAAGGTTAACGGACACTGTTGGTTTTTAACGGCTATATCCTTAATTCTATCAATTTTATAACGTTTAGGTTTAAAATGCTGAAAATAAAACGTAATATCCTTATTTCCATGCAATTATACGTTGAGGGCTTAATTGCATATTTTCATAAACGTTGGGGATATATTTGGCTATTAAGCCTTATTTCTATTATCGTGGATTATTAATTATCATTTCTAATTTTTACAACTTATTCTTGTTCCAATTCAATAACGAATTACTAATCATTTGTATTTTAATTTTAAAAAATGAATATAAATTACTTTTTATTGAAGACCCTATTTAGACCTTCCATTGAGCTGGTGAGGCCTCGAATAGAACTTTCTTACTTAGAAATTTTCAAGAAAATTACTTGAGCGTAATTCCCTTGATATTTCGTCATCGGAGTAATCATCTTCATTTTTATTATTTTAATATCTAACTTTGATTATTTCATTTATTTCCCTCCTTACTTGCCGTTACTATTTTTATTTTATTATTATTAATCATTAACATCTTTTCTAATTTTATAACTAATTATTTTTATCGTAATTTTATAATAATTTTATTTTTAAAATGAATATAAATTATTTGTTATTGAAAACTCTATTTTGACTCTCCATTAAGCTGGTGAGGCCTTGGATAGAATTTTTCTCACCTCAAGATCTCTAAAAGTATTACTTAAGCGTAATCCTTTTAGAGTTCCATCGTTGGAAGATGCATGTTTATTTCCTCTAATTATTTCTATTTATTTATTATTACGTTTTTTTTTAAATATCACAACTCTTATACATAATCTTGATCATTTAACTAAGTTTCTAACTATTAATAAGTTTGACCTTAAGACAGTGAACACAATACGCTAAAAATAATGAACTAAATAAATAAAATAAACTTATCAACTAAAATGAACAAATCAGAAAACAAAAATAAAATAAAATAAAATCACAACAAAAGAAGTCATAATTACTCTAAAAACATAAATTAGAAATATAAAACATTAATCATCATACCAATTACTATTAACTGGGCACGTGAATGAATAAAAAAACATATGCTTCTCTTTTACCGTGATGGTCACACGTTAATGAAAAAGAAATCAAATATCAATTCTTTTACCTTTGCTTCAGACTTTCTTCTCTCTTCTTTACTCTCTTTTTCTATTTCATTTTTTTACTTCAGCAGAATACTTCTACTTTCGATTCTCTCTTCAACAAGCTTTACCCGAGAGCCTTTGTTGTCAGAGAAGGGCAACGACGACAAGAGGATAAAAGGCAGCAGCAAAGAAGGCCACACAGCAGTAGGCAATAAACAATGGTGGAAGTTCGTAACGGTGGTGACGATGGCAAAGCTTGGCGAGGGAGATAATGGGAGCAGTTGGTAGTTTAGCGACAGCGGCGATCTTCAGGCAGTTAGCAGCAAGAGATGGTGGTGAGGTTTGAAGTAGTGAAAGCTTGCAGGCAAGTGAAATATTGAAAAAGCGATGATGGTGAATTTTTTTTTATCAGTGGCAGCCAACGAAAATAAGTTCTTCCCGTGGAAAACAGTAGCCAAACTCCTCTCCTCCTTTCCTTTTGTTTTTTCCAGGTTTCACGTGGCTTTCTTTTTATTCTTTACTGTGCTTTCTTCTTCTTTCACGCAGAAGAACGTTGCAGCAGCAACAATGACACGGGGTTAGGTAGTGCTGCAATCAACGAGATGATGATGGTGTTAGCTTCGGTGATGAGCAATGGTGGTCTGGGCAGCAAAGGAGGTGAAGATGATGACGTTGTGGGTTGGACGGTGATGATAAGCAGCAGGAGGTCTGGGCAGCAGGGAGCTAAGTTGAAGATGATGGTACGATAGAGGAAGACCAGCAGCCGCAAGGAGCCCCCAGACGATCTGCCACAGCCGGATCCTTTCTTTTGGTTTTTTTTTCTAGGGTTTTCTAGGGTTTTTTTTTCGTGTATTGTCTAGGGTTTTTTCGTATAGGGTTTCCTCTCTCCTCTTTTGTATTGTGCTATTGGCTTTTATAACCATTTCATGGCCACATGCTTGAGGAAAGAATCAATTTTCCTCAAGTTTAGGCCTCGAATCATGGCTGTATTGAATTATTTAAATTTGATTTTTTTAGTAATTAAATCTTGATTTATTTCCCCTTTTTTTTTTCTGGTTTCACATTTTTAGTTTAATTCTTTCCAAACTTTTCAAGTCAACTCTTTAAATGGACAAAGGTGTAGGAATGAGTCTAATAAAGAATGTAAAAATCGGCTCCCCTTTTTACGTCTAAATGGATTTTTTTCATTTATTTTCTTTGACTTTCCCCTTTTTTTATTATTTTTATTATTTTTTGATTTTTTTCTATTTTTTATTTTATTTTCATTTTTATTTTTTTAATAATTATAAACAAGATAGTAACACAAAAATTAGATTCCTCTTCTAATTATCAAACCCAATAGGCCCAATAACATTAAAAGACTCCGGACAAAATGGGGTATCTACAGTTGCCCCTCTTTGTACATTTGCTATGAAATAGTAATTGTGCAAAGACATAGACATCCATTTTGTCCGCATCCATTTTATTATTTCTTCCTTTCTTTCCAAAAAATTTTTTTGTTCCTTCTTTTTTTTTTGTGTGGATATTTACTCATTCTAAAAGAAATTGGTTTTCATCATGAAAATGCTCTTTTGACAAGAAAGACCCTAAAACTTAAAAATTTCTCATCTCTAAAATGCTCCTTCGACTAGGAAGGCCCTGAAACTTTAAATTCTCTCATCTCTTAAATGCTCCTTCGACTAGGAAGGCCCTGAAACTTTAAATTCTCTCATCTCTTAAATGCTCCTTCGATTAGGAAGACCCTGAAACTTTAAAAATTTTCTCCTCTTAAAAAAGCTCCTTTGACTAGGAAGGCCCTGAAACTTTAAATTTTCTCCTCTATAAAATGCTCCTTCGATTAGGAAGGCCCTGAAACTTTAAAATTTCTCCTCTCCAAAATGCTCTTTCGACTAGGAAGGCCCTGAAACTTTAAATTTCTCTCATCTCTTAAATGCTTCTTCGACTAGGAAGGCCCTGAAACTTTAAAAATTTTCTCCTCTTAAAAAAGCTCCTTCGACTAGGAAGGCCCTGAAACTTTAAATTTTCTCCTCTATAAAATGCTCCTTCGACTAGGAAGACCCTGAAACTTTAAAATTTCTCCTCTCCAAATGCTCCTTCGACTAGGAAGGCCCTGAAACTTTAAATTTCTCTCATCTCTTAAATGCTCCTTCGACTAGGAAGGCCTTGAAACTTTAAAAATTTTCTCCTCTATAAAATGCTCCTTCGACTAGGAAGGCCCTGAAACTTTAAATTTCTCCTCTTAAAAATGCTCCTTCGACTAGGAAGGCCCTGAAGCTTTAAAATTTCTCCTCTCTAAAATGCTCCTTCGACTAGGAAGGCCTTGAAACTTTAAATTTTCTTATCTCCAAAATGCTCCTTCGACTAGGAAGGCCCTGAAACTTTAAATTTTCTCATCTCTTAAATGCTTCTTCGACTAAGAAGGCCCTGAAACTTTAAATTTCTCATCTCCAAAATGCTCCTTCGACTAGGAAGGCCTTGAAACTTTAAATTTGTCATCTCCAAAATGCTCCTTCTACTAGGAAGGCCCTGAAACTTTAAATTTCTCATCTCCAAAGTGCTCCTTCGACTAGGAAGGCCTTGAAACTTTAAAATTTTCTCATTTCTTAAATGCTCCTTCGACTAGGAAGGCCCTGAAACTTTAAAATTTTCTTATCTCTAAAATGCTCCTTCGACTAGGAAGGCCCTGAAACTTTAAATTTGCTCATCTAAATGTGTTCAATTATGCTCGGAGGTTTTACGGATTGTATCCGGAGGTTTTAGTGAATCATGCCCGGAAGTCTTACAGATTGTACCCGGAGGTTCTAATGAATCATGCCCAGAGGTCTTACAGATTGTACCCGGAGGTTTTAGTGAATCATGCCCGGAGGTCTTACAGATTGTACCTGGAGGTTTTGATCTTATCTCATCATTTCAATTCTATCTTCTAGATCATCTTATCATTCCAGTTTCTTCTTTTTGTTATCACATTTTTCATCTCATCACATCTTTCAATCCCTTTTTCATTATCCCATCATAACCATACCTTTTTAGTTTCCTCTTCCTTTCCAAATTTTTTTAACATTTTTGTTTCAAAACTTCATACCTTTTTCGTCACATCTTATTCCTAATCCTTCTCACATTTTCTGATTCTCTTTTTCTTCTTTCTTTTTTTTTTATAAAATTTGTCAAAATTTTTGTCATCTAATCTTTCAAAACTTTTTATCCTATTGTCTTAACAAACAGTTCAAACTTTTTTTTTGGTGTGAAAATGCATATAATGAAATGTCATGCATGTCATGAATGCAATGCAAATGATAAATAATGCCTTACCAAGTCACATCATCAATCTACCATATTCCTCTCTTCAAAAATTTGTTATCCTTTAATCTTCTCTCTGCCTTATCATTCAATCTTTCAATGCCTCATCACTCTTCTTTCTTCAAATTTAGCAATCCTAAAATCATTTGTCTTATCATCATTGTTCATTCAGTCTTCTTCTTGCCCCCACAACTCTTCTTTCTTTAAATTTAGCAATCATCACTCATTCAGTCTTCCCATTGCCCCATCATCATCATTCATTTAGTTTTCTTGTTGCCCCACAATTCTTATCAAATAAAATTCATCTATCCAAATCATAACAACAAAATCATTCCAAACTATTCACAAGAAAACTTCACCACTTCTCATATCTTCAAGAAAATTCATGCTCTCGTAACAACCAAAGATTGCCCCAAGAATTGTCTTAAAAACACCATTACCACACTTGATTTCTTTAAAACAAAAGCTTGCCCCCATAAAATCACAAAACTCTCATTTTTCACTTCTTCAAGTTTCTTTTTTTTTTGAAAATAGAAAATTGCCCCATATAATAATTTTCCAAGATAAAAACATTTGACATTTAAATCTCCTAAAAATTGGTGATTACTATTGAGAACAAATAGAATGAGTCACAACTTGGTTTAGCTGAATAAGTGTACTGATTTGGTGCATCAAGGATGTTTGGTTATCAAAAAAGGTTCTATTGATCAATGTCTCTTCATCTTAGCTCACAAATGAAACAAATTCCTTGAAAATCAAAATTCTTTTTGTAAAAACAACTATCACAAAACACAATCCATTTTAGCACTCTCTTAATTTCTTGATACGTGGACTTTAACAAATGTCAAGACTAGCTGTGATGGCTCAAATTTTGGGGTAAGGAAACCAAAGATACAATTCTGAAGTCAAAATTTCAAGGTGATGGTTTTTGAATTTCTCAAAAGGTCTTGACTGAAAGCATCACTCCTCTGGTTTTTCTTCTTTCTTGTTATTGCCTTAGCATCGTCACAAACAATGGCCTTGAGTTGTTTCAAATTTGCTCTAGACTGCCCTTTCATGGGTTTTCACCCTAGAGCTTCATTCTCTTTTTTTTCTTCTTTTTTTCTTTTTTATTGATTATTCTACCATGCATTTGAGAATTCAAATTTCATTCCAAACAAAATAATGATGATGGTTTCTCAAAGAAAAGCTTTTCAATACAAGCATCTTTATTTGATCAAAATGGACTTTTAAGCACGTACCGTAGGCCAAGGTTTAGGGTTTTCAAAAAATGGATAAATAGGCCCAAAATAAGTGTTTTCAAGGTTTATCGAACCAAGGATCATTTCTTTGATTGTGAACATCTGTCCTTCTCATTCTTCGAAGCATTTTTCTTTTCTTTTTAACCTTTTATTCTCATTCATTTCTTTCTTTTCTTTTTTTTTTTCACACCTACCTTTTCATTGTTTTCAATTTCTTATTTTTTTCATATTGATTTCCATCTTCACATATCCTTCTTCTCACATTTGCCCCTTAACAAAGGCTTCATTTTCTTGCATTTGACATAGGACCAATCACTAATGCTTCTAAAACTCCTATGATGTATTTGTCTCTCCGATGTGGAGAGTGATCCTTGGTCAAGGTTCATTTAGAAAGAAATCAATAAGCTCAAAAGGGGTAACAAAGGGATGATTTCATTTCAGTAATAGGAATATGCAAGATGGCCATTTGTCATATCAAATATTGACACTTTTATTGAAAACCAATCCTCAAGACGAAAAATTGGCTTTTGAAATCATTTGAATATCCCTCGTGCATGATTTTACAATCAAATTTTTTCTTCTTCTTCTTTTTTTTACTTCCTTTTTCTTCACTTTTTTTTACAACTCATGCCTAGAATGTATCAACTCAACTTTATGAAGGCCATATGCAACAATTTTCATTATCATGGTTTAAAATAGGAAAAGGATATCAATCAAATTAAGAATGGCCATTAAAAGATGTTGAGGTTATCAAAAGCTTGGCTCTTTCAATCATTTTGCCCCAAGGTGTAGCGAAGGATGATTCAAGTTATGAGAAAGAATTTTGGGTTGATGTATTTGGGACTCTTAGCTTGGCCTTAACATCTATCAAATTTTCGAATACAAAGTCCTTAAGAGAATGCTTCGTGAATTGGTCCTTCAAAACAGTTCAAAACATTTTGCAAATTCATTAGTCATTTCATTGGTCAGTACCTTGACGAAGATCATTGACTTCAAAAGTTTACCAGGGTAGGCAAAAATGAATGAATTTCAAGCTTGTGTTTCTTTATGGATTCCAAGTTTTCATTGAATTGGAAAGTATACTGTAAATGTAATGGCTAGGTTTATTCATTCTCAATAACAATCACCAATGTTTTCAAAATTATTTTATTTCATCTACTTGGAAAGAAAAATATGGAAAGCTTTTCAAAACATCTTGATGCAAATTTCAAGAATCTTGAGAATGTCTCACATCCACAAATTACATATAGCAAACTTAGCCTATGGAGAAGCATACTTCCATTGTTCAATAAGCTCTTGAGTCAAGGCACCACTACTGATGAGTTCTTCAACCTTTTCCTTCAATTGCCTACACTTTTCTGTTGAATGCCTAATTGCCCCCATGTGATGTTCACATTTGCTATTTGGTTCATAACTCTTTCCTGCTGGGTTTGAAGTTGTTTTCAAATGCATAGGCACCAGATACTGGTTTTTTATTAGCAAAGGCAATAGTTTAGAAATTGGAATTGACAATCTCTTTACACCATTTCTTGGCTTTCTTGGATTGTTTGGTAGGGTAGAGAGTGATTGAGGACAAAAGTTAGGTTGAAAAACATTTTGAGGAATTGACTGATAAGGATATGGACAAAGGTGGTGGGCTTGTTGCATGGGGTATGGGTAATATGGGGTATAACTTTCATATTGCTTTTCATTAGTCACAACCTGAACATCTTGACTCTCGTTATTGAATGTTGTAGCTCTCATTGTATTTGCCCATTCGATCTTCTCACTTTTTATAGCATATTCGATTATCTCACCAGAGAGTACCATATATGTAAAGTTTTTGGCGACATTACCAAGCATTCTCTCATAGTATAGAGCCTTAACAGAATTGTCGTCCCTTTCTCCTTAATGGGAGGCTGAACCTGAGCGACAGTGTCTTCATCAACTCCCTTCCTTTTTGCCAAGCTCATCATGATCTCCATCATCTTGGCCAGTTGTTCCTTAGACTCTTCTTGGGACCCGACAATTTCTTGTTGCACCTTTTCTATTCCCCTAATTCGTGCAAATTGGTTACTCTCCATTACTCTTGTTTGCAAACAAGTATCGTGGAGGTGACTGGCGATTTTGATGGCCGAGCTATCTTCTCACCTTTATTACCATAGTCTAAGTCCAGATGCCATGATATGCAATTACAAACCTATGCATGAGATGCATGCTCAATTTATGTATGACCAAAATGTCTAGATGTATAGGTGCAATGTTCAAATTGACATGTTATGCATCGCAAAATCAAAAGAAAGCCTCATGCGATAAATAGACACATTTCATCTCTTTATTTTCTTTATTTTGATTTTTTATTATTATATTTCTTGAAAAGAACAAATTTTCCTTCATGTGTCCTAATCATTGGTTATCTCTACAAGACGAGATGGCATGACTCTAGCTTAAGTTGGCTTCTTAGGTTTCTCTATATGCTTGGTTTGGATAAGTCAGAATTCTAAAGGTTCTCAAATTGTTCCTTACTACCGTCCATATGGGACTAGTAAGGCACCCAATCCTCACCCATCACAGGTTACAAACGGAAAGGTTCAATTTGAGTGGGAGTATTTCGCTAGCCATTGCGGAGGTATTACCTCACGATAGCGTAGTTACTTTACTTCCTCCTAAAAGGATAAAGCCCGGGAAGAGGGCTGATGTATGCAAATGCGCGTGAAGTGTGTGTTGAAGGAACATGTAATTATTAACGTTTTTTTATATAAAATTTAACACTCTTAAGATGAATCTAAGATAACCTAAAACCAATTGTTGGCTTGACCCTCTAATCATCCCCAGCGGAGTCGCCAAACTGTCATAACGTATTAAGTTTTGGGAAACCTAGTAGCTAGACACAAAATCTATGGAGTCGCCACCAACCATTCTACCTAGGTGTGATTGGTCACCTATTCAAACTAAGGATAAGGCTTAGTCTACGTTCAAAGATACTAGGGTTCAGGAGTACGGTTACGTGTAGGGATGGATTAGCATCCCACAACGCCCATCCTAAAATGGTACCACTTAGTTTTAGGTCATTTGCTAAATTTGCTTATGTTGATCTTTAATCTCGATATGATTAATTTTGAAAAATATCTCTAAGTATCCTCCATTAAGCTGGTGGGATAACTCAAAAATCTTTCTCACCTCAGGAGTATTCAAGTAGTACTATGCGACTTGCTTGAAGAGGCTCCGTCGTCGGATTTATTTTAATATTTTATGAGAAATTCCTAATTTTGACTTCTTCTATCTAATTTATTCTTACCATTCTATTATTTATTAATTCTTAATTTTATTTGTTTATTTTTATGCGAAAATGAATATGAATTATTTTTATCAAAAATTCCTTTTAGATCTTCCATTAAGCTGGTGAGACCCAAAAGAAATTTTCTTTCCTAAAGATTTCCAAATCATTACTTAAGCGTAAATCTACTTGGAATCTCATCATAGGAACAATCAATATTCACTCTCAATAACTCCTATTTATCATTTTATTTTTTCATTACTATTTATTATTGTTATTTTATTATTATAGTTAACATGAATTATTGAAATTTTTTTATCTTTTTAATTAATTACTTTAATTTTAATTTTAATTTAATAATATTTTCAAATAAAAATCATCTATTTTATAGTTTTAAAAGATAAATAAAAATCACTTATTATTGAAAACTATTTCTAGGCCATCCATTAAGCTGGTGTGACGTTAAAAATAATTTTCCCACCTAGAAAATTTCAAGAAAATCACTTATGCGTAATTCTCTCGATATTTCATCATTGGAGTAATTCATATTCACTTACATTATAATTTTCATATCTAATTTTTATTCATTCTATTCTTTATTTTATTACTCATTATTATTTCTATTATCGTGGATTATTAATTATCATTTCTAATTTTTACAACTTATTCTTGTTCCAATTCAATAACGAATTACTAATCATTCGTATTTTAATTTTAAAAAATGAATATAAATTACTTTTTATTGAAGACCCTATTTAGACCTTCCATTGAGCTGGTGAGGCCTCGAATAGAACTTTCTTACCTAGAAATTTTCAAGAAAATTACTTGAGCGTAATTCCCTTGATATTTCGTCATCGGAGTAATCATATTCATTTTTATTATTTTAATATCTAACTTTGGTTATTTCATTTATTTCCCTCCTTACTTGCCATTACTATTTTTATTTTATTATTATTAATCATTAACATCTTTTCTAATTTTATAACTAATTATTTTTATCGTAATTTTATAATAAATTTATTTTTAAAATGAATATAAATTATTTGTTATTGAAAACTCTATTTTAACTCTCCATTAAGCTGGTGAGGCCTTGGATAGAATTTTTCTCACCTCAAGAACTCTAAAAGTATTACTTAAGCGTAATCCTTTTAGAGTTCCATCGTTGGAAGATGCATGTTTATTTCCTCTAATTATTTCTATTTATTTATTATTACGTTTTTTTTAAATATCACAACTCTTATACATAATCTTGATCATTTAACTAAGTTTCTAACTATTAATAAGTTTGACCTTAAGACAGTGAACACAATATGCTAAAAATAATGAACTAAATAAATAAAATAAACTCATCAACTAAAATGAACAAATCAGAAAAATAAAATAAAATAAAATAAAATCACAACAAAAGAAGTCATAATTACTCTAAAAACATAAATTAGAAATATAAAACATTAATCATCATACCAATTACTATTAACTGGGCACGTGAATGAATAAAAAAACATATGCCTCTCTTTTACCGTGATGGCCACACGTTAATGAAAAAGAAATCAAATATCAATTCTTTTACCTTTGCTTCAGACTTTCTTCTCTCTTCTTTACTCTCTTTTTCTATTTCATTTTTTTACTTCAGCAGAATACTTCTACTTTCGATTCTCTCTTCAACAAGCTTTACCCGAGAGCCTTTGTTGTCAGAGAAGGGCAACGACGACAAGAGGATAAAAGGCAGTAGCAAAGAAGGCCACACAGCAGTAGGCAATAAACAATGGTGGAAGTTCGTAACGGTGGTGACGATGGCAAAGCTTGGCGAGGGAGATAATGGGAGCAGTTGGTAGTTTAGCGACAGCGGCGATCTTCAGGCAGTTAGCAGCAAGAGATGGTGGTGAGGTTTGAAGTAGTGAAAGCTTGCAGGCAAGTGAAATATTGAAAAAGCGATGATGGTGAATTTTTTTTATCAGTGGCAGCCAACGAAAATAGGTTCTTCCCGTGGAAAACAGTAGCCAAACTCCTCTCCTCCTTTCCTTTTGTTTTTTCCAGGTTTCACGTGGCTTTCTTTTTATTCTTTACTGTGCTTTCTTCTTCTTTCACGCAGAAGAACGTTGCAGCAGCAACAATGACACGGGGTTAGGCAGTGCTGCAGTCAACGAGATGATGATGGTGTTAGCTTCGGTGATGAGCAATGGTGGTCTGGGCAGCAAAGGAGGTGAAGATGATGACGTTGTGGGTTGGACGGTGATGATAAGCAGCAGGAGGTCTGGGCAGCAGGGAGCTAAGTTGAAGATGATGGTACGATAGAGGAAGACCAGCAGCCGCAAGGAGCCCTCAGACGATCTGCCACAGCCGGGTCCTTTCTTTTGGTTTTTTTTTCTAGAGTTTTCCTGGGTTTTTTTTCGTGTATTGCTAGGGTTTTTTCCTATAGGGTTTCCTCTCTCCTCTTTTGTATTGTGCTCTTGGCTTTTATAACCATTTCATGGCCACATGCTTGAGGAAAGAATCAACTTTCCTCAAGTTTAGGCCCCGAATCATGGCTGTATTGAATTATTTAAATTTGATTTTTTTAGTAATTAAATCTTGATTTATTTTCCCCTTTTTTTTTTGGTTTCACATTTTTAGTTTAATTCTTTCCAAACTTTTCAAGTCAACTCTTTAAATGGACAAAGGTGTAGGAATGAGTCTAATAAAGAAAGTAAAAATCGGCTCCCCTTTTTACGTCTAAATCAAAGGCCCTTTATTGATCCCATGATCATGGGATTTTTTTATTTATTTTCTTTGATTTTCCCCTTTTTTGATTTTTTTATTTTTTTTGATTTTTTTTATTTTTTATTTTATTTTCATTTTTATTTTTTTAATAATAATAAACAAGATAGTAACACAAAAATTAGATTCCTCTTCTAATTATCAAACCCAATAGGCCTAATAACATTAAAAGACTCCGGACAAAATGGGGTGTCTACACATAGTATACATATATATGCTGTGTATAAAATAAAATATAACTATATAATATATTAAAACACAAATTGGCTTCCTGAAGAAGCCATTTTCTGCTTTACTAACCCCAACTCACGTGGGGTTGTCTCCAAAATGAGAGAAAGCTACAGCCAAATGAAGCTAATCAAGAGAGAGCAGAGTGGGAGAAGAAAATTGAAATGGAAAAAGGAAAAGAAAATAAGAGAGGGGAGAGGAAGCTGTCGTGCCAAGCAACAGCAGAAGATGGAGAGAGAGAGAGCTTAAGAACGAGGGAAGAATTGCATAAATATAGGAAAGAAAGGTCTGAACAGAGGAAGGGTGTTTCAAGACTGGAACATTGGCGTCCTTGGAGGCGTAAAAGGTGCCAGAATGAGGGTATTATCGAAGGCTAAAGTGGTAGTGTTGCAGCTGCTAATTTAAGGTTGAATGCAGAGGTAGTGATGGCAATAATGGTGTGACAGAAGAAAAAGTTGAAGGCAATGGCTCTTGGCTTAGGTAAAGTGCTGGTTTGGGGTTTTATTGGCAGCTACTAGTCAAGACAGCAAGGACTGTCTCGGTTTGGACAAGTAGCCAGAGGCCTGGCAGATCCCCCTTTGTTTTGGACTGCCTCATTTACGTGGAAAAAAAAAAGAAAAAGAAAAGAGATGGTCTAAGCCGAGAGGCAAAGGTATGGAAAGTGGGCTGAACTAAGAAGAAAATGGCTGGAGCAATGGGACTCTCGGCAAGGCTTTGTGGAGGGCATTTTCATGCTAAAAGTGACGTGAGAAGCAGGGGAAGACTTAACTTTGGTACTATTTTGGGTGGTTCAGCAGCAAAGAAAGAAAGGAAGATTTTGGGAGTCTTGTTAGAATCTTTAAGGTGAAAATGATTGAGAAAATTTATAAAGAGTGGTCATAATTCTATGAAATTTTATAGAATTTATTTGACTATTTTTCTATTGAATATGTATGTGAATTTAATTTGTAGACAATGACCAAGGGATGAATTGAGGCTGACTAAGCTCTTGGGAGATTGAGTCTCTAGCCTTGAGACATTTATGGTAAGTAATTTACATGAATCTTGGTTAGTATTACTTAGTGGAATATGTGATTCACATAGTTAGGATGAGAGTGGGTAAGTGATTTACCTACGTATAAGTAGTACTATAATGACTTAATTACCATAATAATAATAATAATACATGTTAAGCGGAGATTTAAAGAGAGCTTGAGAAAGGCTCAGTTTTGAGGATTTTCAGGTAAGTGGTTAATATCTTGAATTAAGCTTAATATATTGATATGTTGGAATTATATTGAAATGGTTGTTTATGTAAACATTGAGAATTCATGGAATTTGTGGATAAGGAGAATATAGATATATGTGTTATGTAAATTTTAGATTTGAAGATTTTTGAAAGTATTATAGTGGATGAGAAAACGATTCAAGTGATTTAAGATCGATGTGTGTATATACATGCGCACGCACACACACACACACACACACACACACACACACACACCACATGAGCTCGATGAAAAAGAACAAAATAGGCTTTTATTTAAATAGTTGCACTTTAAAACAATATGGATATATTGAGTACTTATGAATATATAAGTGCTATTAAATATGATATGGAAGGATGTAATCTTGGTATAGGAATTATTTTGGAAAATGCTAAGGGGAATTTTGAGATATCTCTAGGACTTATATATATGATGAGAATGTAATATTGGAAATTAAATTATTTTAAATGATTATTCTGCAGTTCAGGAGTGAGTGGTGATTGATATCGTACGAGTTCGAATTTGGGATACCAATTACAAGATTGTCTGATTTAGCTACAATTGTATTGAATTGAGGTAAGAGATATATATATCGAAACGTAAGGGATACTGAATGCTATTTAAAATCAATTGCCTTGTGGATATATAAACTGTATTTTCTTGCAGGAGGTTTTAAGAAAATATAAGTCGTTATGTTGCCGGATTTTTTTATGAAAATAATGGTTTTTATGATTTAAGCTTAATTTAAGCAATCATTTGAAAATAACCAATTATCCGGTAGACTTATTTTGAAAACGGTTAAATCTTACGACTTTGAATTGTTTACAAGGTTTTTAGCCGAGATATTTATCTCAAGGAATTTTAACCTATGTTATTGTTTTGAAGATATTATGAGTATGTATAGTTTATATGTTTTGAAAGAAATGTATGACTTCTATTATGAACTTTCCTAAAGCACGAAAATATTGTTTTGAATTTCGAAAATATATGGTATTGTTTCGAAACTACTGTGCGTGACCTTGATTCTACCCGCAGTAGGTATTTGTATTCGGACTACTGTGTGTGGCCTTGAATCAGTCCGCAGTAGGAACTATATGTATGGAAATGTTGAGACATGACTAACAATCACTGCAGTAATGTTTTGGACTACTGTGTGACCCTGATCCAGTCCACAGTAGGTAATGTTTTGGGCTACTGTATGATCCTGATCCAGTCTACAGTAGAGTTTCTATAGCTGTGACCTTGATCCAGTTCACAGCGGGCCCAGTTGACACTTGATCAGTGCTCACTGTGGACCCCCTCTAGACTATGGCCATATGTCAATTTGAACTGCATGATTAATTATTAGTCACTAACATGTCTCCAGCTTAGTATGTATATGATTTTTCGTGCTTATCTTTGTATATGAGTTTTGAATGAATGATATTTGGATTCTGAAACTGATAAGAATTTGATTTGACAATCCGTATTGAAACTAAATGTGATGAGCCTGTATATTTTGAAATATGTTCAGAATTCAGTTATGTTTCGGTTTAAATGAAATGCTTTCTGATGCATTGCATAAGCATGATTTGATTCCCGATGGTATGAAATACAGAATTCAAGTTTTAATAAATGTTTTAGAAACATATAGAAATTCGGTATCTGTTTCTTATATGTATTTCTTACTGGGCTTTCCAAAAAGCTCACCCTCCTCTCCACCTTCCAGATTATTTGCAGTAGGTGCTCCATACGTGAAGTTTAAGCAGGTCCTTCGAGGCTTTTGTACCACTCTTGAAGGTATATGATGTACATTATTCTTTGTATATTCAGACTTCTATATTCAGTACTTTTATAGTATGGGGATGTAATTGAAGGAAGTGTAGGATATATTTATGGTTTTTATAATAATGCATGCAACTTGATTAGAGATATATTTAATGAAGTAGAATGATTTAAAAGTGTAAATGCATGCTTAGTGAGAGAATTTGACTGAGACCTAAGATTAAAGGATATTAACTTAGCTAATATAAAATTAGCTTAAGAATAGATTAGTGACACTACGTACAGCCCAACTAAGTAAGTGAATAAAAGAAAATTTTGGTTCGTATTTTCAGTATAAAAGGTCGTTACAGTAACTGACACCGCAACCGTACCACTCACCCTCTTCGTGGACTCCACACTTCATTTCGATAATATCTATGCTTACCGGTAAGCCTTAACATATATAGACAGCACCGTCAGTTCGTCACTATGGTTGCACAAGATGATTTTACAAACTTCTTTTTTTAATATTATAGATATTGAGACTTGTTTAACTTTGAAATTAGTTGAGTTTCTATCCATCGCACTGCAGGTATGTGCTTGCTTCAATCATAATTGGACTTGTATACTCACTCTTGCAAACCGGTTTCTCTTTATACCATCTTACCACGGGAAACCGATTGATAGCCGGAGATGGCGGCTTTGTTTTTGATTTCTATGGGGACAAGGTAGGCTTCAAAATAACACTTTGCTTTTGTCCATGGTACTTTCCACATTTCAATATTCTTGTGTCTTTCAATCGTCATGGAGATTAAATTGCATTATTCATAATCTTGCCATAATCTTCACTGATTAATATCTATATTTAGGGCTAATTTAGAGGAATAATAAGATTGATTCTAGTAAGACTGAAAAATATAAAATGACTTTAAATATATAAGGTTTTTAATAAAATAACAAAAATTAAAATTAGGGGTAAAACTATAATTTATTCTAATATTTATATTTTATCCCATATATAAGTGGCGCACCAGTTGCATCGCACTGGTGGCAACTGATGTGCCAAACTCAACTGTAGTTTAAATGGAGACTAGGTCGATCAGACTCAGATAATTTTTTTTAATAATGTGATTACATGATTTGAATAAAAAAAATATTTACATGAACCATATCATTTAAAAAATTTTTCTTTACCAAAATAAATCTGTTCATGCATGCATGGAGAAGAAAGAATACATATATCTTTTAAGACACTAACTTGAAATCTTTGAACAGTTTATATCATACGTAGTAGCCACAGGCTCCGCTGCTGGGTTTGGTGCAACCAAAGATCTCAAGGCATTGGCTGATGCGGGAGAGCTTGACCTCGATGGCTATTTTGATAAAGCATACGCATCCGCTAGCTTGCTTCTCCTGGCATTTTTTTGTGCTGCCATTTTATCTATTTTCTCATCCTATGCACTCCCGAAAAAGGTTAATTAAAGCTGATGATTTTAGTATTTATCTTAATTTGGTAGAGCTCCAAACATGATTATCTTACCACTAATTTTTCCTATTTCTTCAATTTTTTTCCTTCATAGGCAGTCTGTGGTTCTCGATTCAAATAATGAAGCTCTGGCTGACCCATTTTCATGAACAAGAGTTGACATAATTTCAGCAAATATGTTAGAGAATACGAAATATATAGTTTTAAGGTATAAATAAATAAATAGAATAAGTAAATAACTATAGGAAATATATATAGTTTAAAAATATAAATAAATATATGAATAAGTATGTAAATAAATATAAGAAATATTTAGTGTAAGATATATATAAATATTTATAACAAAAAAATGTATATAAATATATATAAAGTACAAGAAAAAAAAAGTATATAAAATATATATTACATATATAAAGTGCATAAAAGAAGTATACAAAACACATATAACCATATAGTTTTTTTTATATAATTAAACAATTGGTTATAAAGGAATATTTTAGGAAGCTAATGAATAAAAATAAATAAATAAAGAATAAAATAAAATAAAGTAAGCATAGAATTATTTCGATGATGAGATATCGTAGAAGTCACAAGTAGTGGTTCTTCGAATATCTCTAGATGAGAGGAATTTATCGAACGTCGCCAAAAGTATTGGGATATTTGATTTAATTTCTCAATATGCAAATTCAAGTTTATTTTAAAAATATATAATAATATATTTTGTAATAAGGAATATTGAAAAATACTAATTAAATGAAAATTAATAAAAACAAAAGAAGTAATGGAGATAGCTAGAAAGGATTAATAAGAATGTAGATTTTAGGAACATATAAATACAAAACAATCAAACCAATAAAAGGTGAGAATAATAAAATTTCAAAAGTAATTAAATTAACTAAATAAGCGGTAATAGAATTTCAATAAAAAACCATAGTCAAAGGAATTAAGTTAATAAATCTAAATAAAGACAAGAATTAATGGAGATAAAATAATTCATAAAAGGTAAAAGCTAATGCCCGATGATAGGATGTTACGGAAATCACAAGTAGTGATTTCTAACTGATCCCTAGGTAAGAAAAATTTCACTAAATGTTGCCAAAAGTATTAGAATTTTTAGTGTGGTTTTTTTCAATACATAAGCTTTTATCTTAAAAACATATGATAATAAAATTAAAATAAACAAAAATGACAAAACAAATAATATAAAATAACAAAATGATAATAAACAATAAACAAACCATATAAGAAAGTAAAAATTTATGTGCGTCATATATTGTATGCTTGCATCATATGCATAAAGGTTAAAATTAAAACAAATAGAGTTCGTCCGATGATGGGATGTTATGGAAGTTACAAGTAGTGATTCCTTAACTGATCCCTAGGTGAGAAGAGTCTACTAAATATTGTCAAAAGTATTGAGGTATTTAGTATGATTTTTCAATAATTTAAATTTTTATGAAAATAAAATAAGTTCTTTTTTGAAATAAATAATGAATTTTAAATTTAATTAAACAAATTGTTCCGATGATGAGATTCTATAGAAGTCACAAGTAGTGATTCTTTAGAAATCTTTAGGTGAGGAGGATTATTTCAAATGTTGCCAAAAGTATTGGAATATTTGATTTAATTTTTCAATAAAAGGGGTTCATGTTTATTTTCAAAATAAAACTTATTTTAAAATATATGATAAATTTTTATTCAATTACACAAAAAAATGTGAATCATCCGAGGATGAGATTCTGTAGAAGTCACAAGTAGTGATTCTTAAGAAATCTCTAGGTGAGGAAATTTATTTCAAATGCTGCCAAAAGTATTGGAGTATTCGATTTAATTATTCAATACAAAAGGATTCACATTCAATTTCAAAAAAATAAAATTTAGTTTTTTTTTTCTAAAAATGAAGGAAATGATTTTTGACAACTAATAAGAAAATGTTTTAAAAAAATGCAATAAAATAAGAATTATTTTTGAATATCAATTCAAGACCATTTTATTAAAACTAAAGGATAACACATGATTACTATGGTACCGTTTTTTAACAGGCGTCGTGGGGGTGCTAATCGTTCCCCACACGTAACTGTACTCCCAAACCTGATTTTTGTTTTCGCAGACCAAAATTGTCTTTTTAATAAAACTTAATTAATTTTGAGATTTTGTTAAAAAGATAAATATTTTTAGGTGGCCAATCACACCTTACAAAAAAGATTGGTGGCGACTCCCTTTGTTTTTAAATGTTTTCAAAATCGTCGAGCGCGAAGCCGTTACGACAGCCATCATGATGCTAAAATTATGTTATACCAATATCCTCATTCGATATCTATTCCAGAGTTGATATCGAGGATCATAAAACCACAAGATCAATAGTCGCTTATCAAATCCATTTATGGTTTGACCTATTGGCACACATTCAAAATTTTTGACTTGAGGTTCAATTTTATTCACTATCATAAAATCATATCACAATCCTCAATTCACTTTTCATATGGCCTGCAGAGTATAATATCATGCTAGAATTATCTATAAAACATTATCAATTCAACTCTTGGTTAGCAATTTACCCACTTAAAAGAATTTTTCAATTTCTACTATCAACAGTTTTTCAATCATTTAAGTCGTCTTGCGACTATCCATGTTATTGCAAAAATCTCAGTTTAAAATCTATTTAATATCGATATGTACAAGTACATTTTTATGTAGACGTATGCTCTATCATTGTCCATAAGACATCACAATCTACTTTCTTATTATTATCATCTCAATCATACCACTAAGACGAGCTATTCATCATGTACTCCAAATTTCTCCAAGTCACTCAGATGTGAAAGAATATTTTTCGAGACCTATTCCAAGGTTATAATCAAATCTGTACAATCACATATTTGATGTCCATTTATTTGAATCTATCAATTCTATAATCATCACTTGATTGATAATTCCGCAATTCAGTCATTCGACCATCTAAATTACAACTTCGATTTTTTTCTCTTTTAAGTTGTATCATATAATCATTGTCACTTTTATCCGTGATCCGTCTAATAAATAATTTCATCTCAATCTCAACTTGATACCATTTGTGATATTAAAATGACTTGATTTATCGATTCTATAAGGTTTAAACCATATAATTCGTCACATTATCATGTTCAACGATCTATTTTCTCATCGATTTCAATATCAGACTTTTTCGGTAATACCATAAAGTCTTTTACATGTTTATTTTCAAAAATTATTTCTAAGATTCCATTTGTGTGAGAAACTTAATCTTTTTCCTCAAACATTTTCCTAAAAATTTCGGCAGTATAACGGCTTAATTTTTACTAAATCTCCTGCAAGGAAAAACACAATTTATACCACAGCCGTTGATTCTCACAATTCCTTTATCTCTTACTAAGACCCCCACCATCAGTTATGGATCCTCTTAGTATTTAAAAATCATTCCATCAATGCATCATATAAAAATCATAATCCCAAAACATACAATATAATGCTACTAATGCTTTATAAAAGTATCTTACTTGGTGCTGAAGCTTAGCGCCTTGATGAGCTCCCAGCATCGTCAAACAACAAATCGCGTCTATCACTTTCGTTACAATTTTCACAACACCAATGCACTTACATGAATATGTGACAATAAAATTATTTAATAACATCAATAATTTATTTTTCCTCAATTTTCCTTACCTTTTCTTTTGTTTCTTCTTTTTCCTTTCCCTTCTTTCTCTTTTTCTTTTCTTTTCTTCTTCTCTTTTCTTCTTCCTTTTTTTCTTTCTCCTTTTCTTTTCTTTTCTTTTTCTTTTTCTTTTCTTTCAGGTCTGGACCGGGTCAGGTCAGATCGGGTCGGACCGAGTCGAACGGTTCAATCTTTGCTTGGCCGGTTCAGCCACAGACGATAGTCCATTTCGGTGGTTCAGCCTCTCCACGGCATCCTCGAGTCGCCACAAAGCCAGATCTGGCTTCCGTTCGTCCCCATCGCCGGCGACGGCATTGGATCTGGAATGGGAACTTTCGGCCTTTCTCTTCCTCTTTCCTCCTTCCTCAGCCACTTTCCTCTTCGTCGGCGGCCAGCTTTCCTTTCCCCTCACTCTTGCCGACGTCAAGGTTGCAGTGGCGGTGCCTGGATCGGCCGGCACTGTCGTTTCCCCTTTTCTTTTTCTCTTCTGCTTCGCCCCGCTTCTCTTGTTTTCGCTTCTATTTCTTCACTTCTTTCCGTCGTCGGCTTCCTTCCTTCACCTCGCCTGCGTCGTCTCCTCCCCTTCTCTCTCTTCTCGCCGCCAATGGTGACCGGCATTCCTCCTTAGATTCCTTCCTCTGTTGTAACAGAGGAGGAGAATGAGGGGGGGGGGGGGGGAATCGGGTTTCCCGATTCCCGCTCCTCTTTATTTTTTTTATTTTTTATTTATATAATTATATTTATATAATTATATATTTACAATATTAATTATATATATTTATATAAATCATTTATATATATCAATTTAAAAATACTATATATATCACATATATACATTTTATATATATATACCTAAATGTATAAAAATATACATATGTATTTATTTTAAAATGTATATATTTTATATAGGGATATTTAAATATATATTAATATACCCATTTTATTCCTTATAATTTGAATCCCATAATGTCCAAATTAAATTCCTCTAATTCGTCACTTCATCACTTCCAAGAAATTCCAAAAATAGTTCGATCTCATAAATAAATTTATTTATTTATTTTCGCTTACCTATTTATATAAAAATTAAATTTTCAGATAATTAATATTCAAAAATGGGAAATTTTCGGTTGTCACACGGTGGTACGAAGTCATAATTCTCTTTGTGTATATTCTATATACATGTATCATATCATATCATGACATCATGTAGATGAAATATCGATACCACCGAGACATGATACTCGTCATATACTCTTCATATTTTTGTACCATATAAGGTCATGGCATATCTTATGTAAAAAGCATACCATTATGTCATGATTTAGTAGGCAGCTTATGTAAACTTCGGTGTGTAAAACGCTATCATTTCAAATCATATCATATATACTTTAGAACATGCTCAACATATAAATTTTCAATTCATTTCATATTTACTTTTAAGACATGATCGGTGCATGTACAACTGCAAATCATATATTCATTTTTAGAGCATGTCTACAACATGTGCGATTTCAAAATATTTTTCATACCCTGTAAGTCATATCAGGTCTACAGTTCATATCAAATCAATCTATACTCTAGACCGCATATCATGTCAAGTTCGACACAAAATCATATATAAATCATATAAGTGTTGTCATAATTTATTAAGTTTTGGAGAAAACCTAATAGCTAGATACAAAACTATGAAGTCGCCACCAACCATTCTAACGTAGGTGTGATTGGTCACCTATTCAAACTAAGGACAAGGCTTGGTCTACGTTAAAAGTTCTAAGTTCAGGAGTACGGTAAAGTGTGAGGAAGGATTAGCACCCTCACAACACCCATCCTAAAATGGTACCAAATAATCTAAGGTTATCCTAATTTTGCCTTTCACTTTAATTTCGATATGATTAAATATTGAAAAATCTTTTAAGTCTCCTCCATCAAGTTGGTTGGACAACTTAAAAGTTTTTCTCACCTCAAGAGTATTCAAGTAGGACCAATCGCCTTTCTTAAAGAGGCTCCGTCCTCGGATTATTTACATATTTTATGCAATCCCTATTTAGACTCCTACCCGAATTTCTATCTATTATTTTGTCTTATTTTATTCTATTGTTATTATCTTCTTATATAAATTATTATTTCATATATTTTTATATTTTTAAATAAACATGAATTATTTGATATTGAAGATTTTCTTAAAGACCTTCCATCAAGCTGGTAAGACCTTAAAGAAAACTTTCTCACCTTAGGAATTTTTAAAGAAATTACTCAAGTGCAATTCCTTTTAAATTCCATCCTCGGAATAATTCACATTTATTAAAATATTTAATTTAATTTAATTTCTATTTGTTTTAATTCTTTTCTAATTTTAATTCTAATTTATTAATTTGATTTTATTCTTTATTATAATAAACTTAATTTTAATTTACTATTCTTTTATCTAATTTAATTTTTATTAAGTTAATTTATTAAATCTTGGAAATGTCCTTTAAATCTTCCATCAAGCTGGCAAGACTTAAAAGAATCCTCCTCACCTCAAGACATCTAAAAGTACTACTCAAACGCAGTCCATTTAGAATTCCATCATCAGAATATTTGTAGTTATATTATTTTATTCTATTTTATTTCTAAATATATTAACTTCTATGATTCTTAATTCCCAATTTAACTATTAATTCTTTTAATTAATTCTTATTTCAGTTTTTAATAAATTTGAGTTTTAAATATTGGAAATATCTTTTTAAATCTTCCATCAAGCTGGTAAGACTTAAAAAGAACCTCCTCACCTCAAGATCTCTGAGAGTATTACTCGATCGCAATCCTCTCGGAGTTCCATCGTCGGAAAACTTGTATTGTTATTTGTCCCTTATTGTAATTTTATTTAATTTATTTTAATATTACAAGTTTCGAATAATAATTCTGAATTTACTTACTATTTTTTATTTTGAAGATCTAGGTCTTTATCATAATGAATTACAGCAAAATATATTATACTACGAATCATGTTATCAAGAAAATTCACACGAAGTAAAAAAAAATGCAATTATGTTAGTCAAATGACAGATTATCAAGTTAACTATCATCATGCAATAATAGCACATAAGGTCAAATTAAATATCATACAAATTATTTCATCATGCCAATTAATCATATCACTTTAATCATTCAATCAAACTAATTATGCCATGTTAAATTATTTTCATAAACTATGTAAATTTAATAAATTAAATCATGCAAATTAAATGTATGTACTTATTTATTTTTACCTTCTAAACAAATGAAACTCATAAGAATTATTTTATTATTACTGTACATAACTAAACTAACCGATCACTAATCTATTTTGATTTTATTCTTGCCTAAAAAAAAATTGAAGAGTTAATTAATTGATTAGAACTAGCAACACAACAAAAACCTAATTTTCCCTTACCTGTGTATGAGGAAATAACAGCTCTTTTTTTTTTTGATCTTCTCCTTCACGTGTCAGCCAACACCAAAAGCATCAAGATTGATAAGCTGGGCGGAAGCAATGATGATGAGCAGTGATTATGGTAGCGTTATGCGTGGTAGCAGCAGGTCATGGCTTCAACAGCAACATTGAGATGCAAGAACGGATGGCAATAGCATGCAGGAACAACGTATAGATGATGATACTTTACTGGAGCCAAGCAAGGCAGCAATGAAAGGGCAGCATCGATATAGCATATCGTGGAAGATCACAGTGGTGACAAAGTGGTTTCAACAACAGTGTAGGGCGAGGTGCACCAAGTAACAGTGCTGTGGTGCAGTAAAGGACGCTTGGGACAGCAGCACGGAACCTCGACAGTGCAAGAGTGAAAGCAACAAGGATCGGGCCGCAGGTGCAGGGCGATAAAGGCAGCAACTCAGGGACAGCGATGATGCAGAGCCATGAGGACGCAGTAGAAGCAGTAACAGGGATGCAGCGGTGATGATGAATATTACCAACAGCTTTTCCCACGTCCCATTATTCTCCCAAACGAGCCTTACGCTGACGACAAGGCAATGTCGGGATGGCTCCAAAGTGTTATCGACTTCCAACTATCTCCTTTTCCTTTTCTTTTAAAAAGTAAAGAGATAGCAAAACCTAATCCCGAAGCCTCTTTTGTATTTGGTTTTGTTCACGTTCTATTTATGCTTTTGAACAGAACAATTTCGACAGCAACTCCACAATGGCAACAGATGGACAACGCTGCAGGTAAGTGGCGCAGCAGCTGCTCAAGGGGTTTTCATGGCAACAATGCAACGGGCGGGTGTGTGGCAATGGAGCAAGGAAGGAAAATGACGATGGCGTGTACAGCAAAGTTGAAGAAGATCCTGAACAGTGGCTGTCCCCCCATGAAAACTCTAGCTAGGTTTTTCCTTTTTTTTTCCTCCGTTTCTAGGGTTTTCCTCTCTTTTACTCTTGATTTTTTTCTTTCTTTCTTTTTTAAAACATTATTTTTGGAAAACCTTTATTAATGCTGTGTATCAAATCTTTTGATTCTGATGTTGATTTCCAATTTTGCACAATCTTGGAGTTGACTTGTTTGATTTAATTTCCAAAATTTTCCTTCAAATCCTTCCTCAAAATTTTTTTGTTGATTTTCTTTCTAAGTTGACCTTGGTTTTAATTGACACGGTTTATTTTTTAATTTTCCAATTTGATACTATCCAAATTCGTTTCATTGATTTCTCACTGACTCGCCCTATATTGAGATCTTGATTTTCCTTTCCAAATTTCCCTTCTTTGATCACTTCATTATTTTTTTTGTTATCTTTTTTATTATTTTTTTTCATTTTCTTTTCATTTTATTATTTTTAATTATTATTTTTTTTATTTTTTATTTTAATAATAAACAAGGTAGTAATACAAAAATTAGATTCATCGTCTAATTAATATTAAAAGACCCCGGACAAAATGGGGTGTCTACAAGTGTCGAAATCATATCACATGTACTTTTAAAACATTTTTAAAACATGTACTGTTTCAAAATATATTTCGTTTCAAACATGTCTCATGTACTATATAAATCATGTCAAGTCTAGAGTTCATATCAATAAAATCATACCCTAGACTTCATATCATATCGGTTAGAGATTAGGCTAAATCCCTATCACTCTATCAACAAAGGCTTAAATCACTGTAGCTACCAGTGAAAATCATGTCATCGTCCCCTGAAAACCAACTAGGGCACTATCTATGGCCATAGACCTCATCGGTCTCAGCCTCACTGATCAGGCGTGACTGAGACCTGTCCACGACTATTGTCGGACAAGCATCTTTGCCTAATGAGTAATCTCCAATTAGGCGGTTTCCACTATGCTTTATTGAGTTTAATTCTTTTAGGGTGCCTACAGTCTCATAAAACATTTAAATCTTTAGCTTTTCTTGTCAAAGATCATATAAAGCATATGATATCATCATTTAAGAAGTTTTATATAAAAATATATATCTACTATATACTTTCCTTTCAAAACTAATCAATACTTTATAGTATTCATATAAACATTATTAAAATATTTCAAGTTGTAACAAGGCATGTTTAAATGCAATGTAATTTAATCATGAGTTCAAACAGTGAACTATCATTTTCATCAAACATGTCATTTAATTATAATGTTCACTATAATTTAATTCTCTCATTTCCATCCTTTTGATTTCAATCATGATCATACCTAATAGGTAAATTCGATATTCACTGTGGTTCCTCGATATGTCATATTCTTCGATATTCACTGTGGTTCCTCGATATGTCATATTCTTTCTCCACAGTTATCGACTATACAATCACTTATACATTTCATTATCAATACTAGGACTACCACCATCAGTATGAGTCCTCTTAGTATTTATGAACATCTAGATATTGTATTTCTCCAAAATCATCAAGATACTGGAATTATGTAATTACCAATATCCTCATTCGATATCTATTCCAGAGTCGATATCGAGGATCACATAACCACAAGATCAACAGTCACTTATCAAATCCATCTATGGTTTGACCTATTGGCACATGTTTATAATTCCCAACTTGAGGTTCAATCTCATTCACTATCACAAAATCAGGTCATAATCCTCAATTCACTTTTCATATGGTCTGTATAATGTAATACCATGCTAGAATTATCTATAAAGCATCATCAATTCAATTTTTGGTTGGCAATTTACCCACTTAAAAGAATGTGCCAATTTTCACTATCAACAATGTTTCAATCATTTAAGTCGCCTTGCGACTATCCATGTTATTGCAAAAATCTCAGTTCACATCTATTTAATATCGATATGTACAAGTACTGTTATGTAAACGTGTGTTCTATCAAATGTCCATAAGACATCACAATCTACTTTCTTATTATCATCATCTCAATCATACCACTAAGACGAACCATTCATCATGTCCTTCAAATTTCTCCAAGTCACTCAAATGTAAAAGAATATTTTTCAAGACCTATTCCAAGGTTATAATCAAATCCGTATAATCACGTGTGTGACATCCATTTATCTGAATCTATCAATCCTGAAATCATCACTCAATCGATAATTCCAAAATTCAGCCATTCGACCATCTAAATTACAACTTCGATTTTCTCTTTTAAGTTATATCATATAACCTTCGTTACTCTTATCAATGATCTACCTAATAGATATTCCATCTCAATCTCAACTTGATAACCACTTTGTGATATTAAGATAATTTGATTTATCGATTCCATAAGACTTAAACAATACAATTCATCACGTTTTCGTGCTCAACGATCTACCTTCTCATCGATTTCAATATCCAATTTTTTCCGATAAAACCATAAAGTCCTTTCAATACTTAATTTTCGATAATTCTTTCCAATATTCCATTTATATGAGAAACTTAATCTTTTTCCTCAAACGTTTTCACAAAAATTTCGACAGCACAACGACTTAATTTTCATTAAACCTCCTGCAAAGAAAACACAATTTATACCACAACCATTGATTCTCACAATTCCTTTATCTCTTACTAAGACCCCTACCACCAATTGTAGGTCATCTTAGCATTTAATAATCATTTCAATAATAATTCATTATCAAGATCATAACTTCCAAAACAGGTAATATAACACTACCACTACTTTATAAAAGTATCTTACCAATTCGCCTCAAGCTTAGCGTGTTCTCGATTTTCGAGCCTAGCCGAACTCCACCATTCGTCTCATTTTTTGTTTTGCTACAATTTCAAAAATTGACACATTTTTCATTTAGAAATTAATCCAACAATCTCTAATAAATTTCATAAAAATATAGCGAAATATTTTAATTTTCCTTACCCATTACTTTTTCTCTCCTTCTTCTTCTTCTTTTTTTCCCTTCTTTTTCTTTTCTTTTCTTCTTCTTTTTTTTTCTTTTTCTTCCTCCTTTCTTTCTTTTTTCTTTCTCCTTTCCTTCTTTTTCTTTTCTCCTTTCTTCTTCTTCTTCTTTTTTTTCCTGGTCAGAACCAGTTCGGACTGGTTCAGACCGGTTTTGCTGGTTCGACCGGTTCAGCCACCGGCGGTTCAGCCACTCCACAGCATCCCAGGGTTGCCACGAAGTCGGATCTAGCCTCCTTTTCCCCCCATCGCTGGCTACGGTGCTAGATCTGGAAGCTTCACGTTCGGCTCCTTCTCCTCCTCTTTTCTCCCTTTTTTCTCCTCCTCTTTCACCACCGGTCTTTCTTCTCACCTTGGTCTCCCTTCGTCGGTCATGCTGGTGGCGGTGGTGGTGCCCGAATCGGCAGGCACCGTGTCTTCCCTTTTTCTTTTTTTTTCCTTCGGTTTTTCCTTCTCTTCCGCTTCGATTTCCTTCTCCTTTTGCTCTTCTTGCCGTCGCCGGTCGTTTCTCCTCCAATTCTTCTCGCCGGCGCCGACCTTCTCTCTCCCCCTCCTCCTCCTCTCTTGGCCGACAGGGGGTCGGCTCCTTCCCATTTCTCCTCTGTTACAAACAGAGGAGAAGGAAGCTGGGAATTGGGTTATCCCAATTCCCACTTTTTCCGTTTTTTTTTAAATAATTATTTATAAATATAATTAATAATAATAACTATAATATATATATATAATTATTATGCATAGAACCATAATTATATATATAGATACACTATTTATAATATGTATTTAAATACATATTTTGTATCAAAATATATATATGTATATATATATATATATATACTTTTTACACTTTAACACAAAATAATATTTATATTTATATATATGTATATGTATATATATGAAATACATAAACATATATGTGCTTTTATAAAACATATAATATATACATATATTTCATGTACAAATATATATATATATATATATCTATTTATTAAAAGTATATTTATATAATATCATTATATAAATATATCAAAATACATATTTTTATTTCTTATTAAGTTTGGATTTCTAAATATCAAATTTATTTCTCCATTTTCATTTCTTATTTAATTTGGATTTCAACTTATCCAAATTAAAATTTTCCGGATATTACTATTTATTTTCGAAAATTCATGGTCTTCACACTATAACACTTGAAATTGTTAAAATATACTTTTAAGTTCTTTTTTAATATTTTGTGATGTTCTCAATAATATTATTTATGATATGTTTTTATTTTTTTATTCTTCTTAATATTTGTTTATCTTATGCTTTGAATTTTATAATTTTTAATTAAATATTTAATTTTTTTATAATTGGATATCTTGATTATATTAGACATATTTTATCTATACTTTAAACAAATAAACTAAATAACATTATTTTATATATATATTTATAAATTTAAATAATTACAACTAATTCGTGTATCGTACGAGTAAAAATTAGTTTATCCTCTAAGATAATATACATAATATCTGCAGATTAGACGATGAAGAAGATTGACCCTAACAGATGTACTTTCTTCCCACAGCTAAGCATGGCAGGAGAGAAGATTTATTTATAGAGTGCAAATAATTAAGACTTATAAGTTTATATTTAAGCCAACTTGGAAAATAAAATAAGAAAATATTTATCTTTGTTTCTTATTTTGTAGTTTATTGCCCCACGGACCACCAACGTGCTTTGAATCGGTTTTGCAATAAGAAATTAATGGTCTCTTTTCATGTCCGATTTCATAGCAAGTTCATTATAGCTCTTAGCCACTTGGTCTATTTTTTCCCTCTTATTTATTAACGTTTTAGATACGAAATTAACTCGAAATTTCTCTTCCTGTTCTTACCCATTGTCATAATCTAGACATGATACAATGTTTTACTGACTAGTGACTACCATTATTTTATAAAAAAAAAATGTAGTAAGCCTTTGAAAGTTTTTTCTTTTTTATTGGATATACTATATGTATATGTGTGTAGAGGTGGCAAAAGCTGACTTAAGCTTAAATTCAGCCCAAGACCGATTGCCAACCAAACCAAATTGATCAAAAAAGTCAAAGGCCCAAAACCGAAAAAACCTAAATCCGAAAAAGCAGCACTCGAAAAAATCCAAAGCCGACATAACTCAAACCCAATACGATCAAAAATCGAGACCGTCCGATCCGAAACTCGTAAAAAACCTAATTTATAACCCAAAAAAGCTCGAATTATAATTATATA
Source organism: Heritiera fomes (assembly GCA_032173925.1). Taxonomy (NCBI): domain Eukaryota; kingdom Viridiplantae; phylum Streptophyta; class Magnoliopsida; order Malvales; family Malvaceae; genus Heritiera; species Heritiera fomes. The sequence goes on along the minus strand of JAPDPM010000002.1, from coordinate 7,017,197 downwards.
ATTATTATTTAAAAATAAATAAATAATTGATATACTTTTTTAACTATAAAATTAAAGTATGAATAAAAATAATTATTTCTAACAGTAAAGTGTAATTTTAAAAAATACTATAGTAGTATTATTGTGTAAGTGGTAATTTTAATAAAATACATAAATAAATTAAGCTATTGGTGATTAATTATTTGTTATATTAATAAAACTAGTTTTTACTCGTGCGATGCACGAATTAGTTGTAATTATTTAAATTTATAAATATATATAAAATAATGTTATTTAGTTTATTTGTTTAAAGTATAGATAAAATATGTCTAATATAATCAATATATCTAATTATACAAGAATTAAATATTTAATTAAAAATTATAAAATTCAAAACATAAAATAAACAAATATTAAGAAGAATAAAAAATAAAAACATGTCATATATAATATTATTGAGCACATCACAAAATGTTAAAATAGAATTTAAAAGTATATTTTAACAATTTCAAGTGTTATAGTAACATTTTTAGGCATATTATAACTATTGACCTAAATAATCATTATTATAAATATGCTCTTTTACATACATATATAATATAAATATGCATTCTTATATATATTTATATATATATATATATATATATATAAAATTATAACATAAAAATATTTATATTTATATATGAAAGCATAATAACTTGTATAATGAACGAATTAATTTTATTTATTTAAATATGTATGTAACATATATATTTATAAATTTATATGTTTTATGCATAAATTTTATTTATTTAGAAAAATAACAATTTTAAATATTTAAATAATATACATGATATTAATGACTTAGTTTTATACTTTTCAATTTAGATAGTAAAATATTTTTTAAATAAATTAAAATTAAAATTATTTATTTTATAATATAAATAGATATCAATTAATATTTTATAGAAATTTTCAAATAGATAATATTAAAATTATGTTTGTTTTTAAATATTTTTGGATTAGATAATATTAAGAATTAATTTAATATATTCTTTTTTTTAAACATTCAAAAATTATAGGAATTAAATAAATTTTAGGAAAGTGGAAAAGTAGAGAAATTAATACTTATTATTCTTTCATAAAAAAATACTTATTATTCTTTTTGACTTATGTAGATATGAAATTAATGATACTTACATGCCATTCAAATAGAATATCCATGTAAGCATATGTGTAGGTATCTTACCAAATTTGTTATGTATCTTGTAATTTAATATGTATATTAGATAAGAATTTTTTTAGAAAATAATAATTTTAAATATTTAAATAATATACATGATGTTGATGGCATATTTCTATACTTTTAAGTTTAGACAATAAAATATCTTTAAATAAATTAAAAATATTTAGTTTATAATATAAATAGATATCAATTAATATTTTATTTAAATTTCCAATTAGATATTATTAAAACTATATGTTTTTAAATATTTTTGGATTAGATAGTATTTAAAATTGAGAAATTTTAGGGATTAGAGAAATTTTAGGGAAATGAAAAAGTAAAGAAGTTAATACTTATTATTCCTTTTGACTTAGGTGGATATAAAATTAATGTTGCTTACATGTCATTTAAAGAGATTGTCCACGTAAATGTCTATGTAAGCATCTTACCAAATTTGTTATGTAGTTTGTAATATGATATATATATTAGATTCCAATTTGGTATCTTATAACAATTATTTATATATTATATTATAATAATCTTTTAAGAATAAATTATGTAATTTCTTAATGCATAATTATTGTTTTGATAAAATTAATTATTTATTAAAAATAATTTATTTATTATCTATTTAATATAAAATTAAAGTGTAGATAAAAATAATATTTCTAATAGTAAATTAAAGTGTAATTTAATAATATAATATAGTAGTATTATTGTATAAGCACTAATTTTAATAAAATTTGTTTTTTATACTTCATTAATATTATGATTAATTATGTTTAAATAACTAGCCTTATCTTAATTAATTTAGTAATATCCACTATTTAACATTTGAATTAGACATTTGATCAATTAATGTATATCTAATGTTATTATGTTTATGTGAACATAAAAAAATTAATACTCAATTGGTGTATAACTGTATATGATATGATTATATTAAATATTATTATTTATCAATATAATATCAACCGATTTATATAACTTTTTGAATTGAATGTTCTAAATTTTTAATGATATATTTGATTAATTAGTATGTACGAGTATGATTATATTTAATATAATAATGTTAATATTATGATTTATGTACAAACCAAAAACAAAATAAATATAAAATTAAGGTAATTAGTTAACCAATTATTATTAATATGAAGTATTTTTTAATGTATACTATAGTTTTATTCAGCATTACAATTGAACAATTAATTAACTAGTTATTCTGTTGGATTTAATTTAATCACTAATTATGTTGGTATTTAAAAAACAAAACAAATGTAAGAAAAATTCTTAAAAATTTAAAATTTTATTAAAACTATAATATAATTATTAGAAAAGATAATAAAACAAAGTATAAAAAAAAAAATTAATGGTCTCTATCTTGCTTTGAATTCGGTTTGTCAATAAACTCTATCTTGCTCAGGCAAGAAGAAATTAATGGCCTCCTTTCATGTCCAATTTCATAGCAAGTTCGTTGATAGTGCTTAATTGGTAATCGCTATATTTTTTTAATCCTTCTTTTTTATAGAAGTTTTCGATAAGGAATTGACTTGATTTTTTTTTATGGTAATAATTTAGACGTGATGGCAATGTTTACTGACTGCAATTTAATTTAGAAAAATTTTTACCTCATTCAGCTGATTTTTTTCTTTTTTATTAGATAATAAAAAAAAAGGCCATCTTGGTTTATAATTAAGGTTAGGATGAGAAATTAAGGGGAAAGGAAAGGTGAATTCCAGGAAGCTGGCTTTAAGGTGTATCATCGTGTCGAAGGTGATTAATTGACAATGTCCGAGAAATTTAATACTAATACGCAATCAGTGAGATTTTTAAATTAATTTATTAAACAAGACTAAAATACTACAATTAAATTTTTTTATGTTATATTTAATAGGTTAGTATCTAATATATTTCAAAAGAGTTTTTAAACTTTATAAGTAAAATTAAAATGATGATACATATCTTTAATGAAATATTAAAAAATAAAAAATAAATAAAATTGATCATTTCATCTGATAAATAAATAAATAAATAAAATTAGAGATGTGTTAATTGTCATCATCTTAACTTAATCTACTTATGAAATTTAAAAATTTTATCATATAGTTTGTTAAATAATAATTCATATTTTATTTTAAATATAATCTAAAACAGCGTGGGTTGCATTTTTATTAAAAAATTTTATTGACAATAGATGAAATAATCTAGGATACTTTATTATATAAATAATGAAAATTTTGATTTTGTATATTTGTGTTTTATATGATGGAGACAAAAGAAAAAAAAAAGAAAAGAAAATTAGAGAGATATTAAAGGTGTTTAATTAAATTAACATTTATTGATTTTGAAGTTAATAGCAATACAATTTTTTTAATTTAAGTTGAGCAATGCGCGTCCAATTCACAAGATATTTTTATACCGATATAGTTATGATTGGTTGTACTTTTTTTCATATTTTAATTTATTTTTATTTTGATTTTTATAATTAAGACATTCTTGTAATGTAAGATTTTTGTATCAACAACTTAAAGTTTAAATTTCCTTGACCTTTGGGATGCTCACGTTAGAGTTAGACTTGTTCAATGGCTAAATTATCCATCCAAACTCAAAAATCTGTCTTTTTTTAATAGGTTTGGACAAAAATATTAGATCCGTTGAATAGGTTTGGATTTAAAAATCTAGTATCTTTAAAAAATATCGAGCTTAGGTTTATCGTTTTAAGCCCAAACTTGACCTAGTCCGTTTTATTACGATATTTTATTATTATTATTATTTTATATTAGTATATTTTAAATTATTTTTACTTTCTTTGTGCAATTTATTTTGAGTTTGCATTTTTTATACTTGAATTTAAATTTTCATGTTTCCTATAACCTTTTTGTAAAAATTTATTCGAACTTATTGTGTTATTCTTATTAAATATTATATGTTTTAGTAGTTTTTATATTTTATTATATATTTTTTAAAAACATTATTAATATTTGGACGGATTTGGACTCATACATTATATTAAAAATGAGTTTGGACAAAAAATTGATTCAAAAAAATAATCTGGTCAGACTTGAGCTTATGTTCACTTCTTTAATATTTTACCTAAGGCCCACCTCATGAACAGATTTAATCCAGGTCAACACTCGTTGAATTTCCTTTTAAACCCCTTTCATTTCTTTTAGTTTCAAAAGCCGCTGCTTTTGATTTTTCTTACTGCACCTTCTGTGTTGTCTATCTTTACAAGTCATCGTTATGCCTTAACACTAATCTGCTTTAGAGTTAGGCTATTTATTCAAACTTGAGGACATGTTCGATATTTGGTTGAATTTTGACAAAAATATAAATGTATTTAATAGGTTTAGACAAAATTTTTAGGTCTAATAAAAAATCGAGTCAGATCCCAGCTCGACTCTTAGAAGTTTGAACCCAGTCCGATCCAGATTAAATACAAATAAAATTAAAGTTTTTTTAATATATTTACTAATATGTATATAAAATCTCATTGATTAATAAATATGGTTATATATTTAATATGAAAATTAACATATAAATTTTGACAAATAAAATTAAACTTTATAAAGACTAAAAATTAAAAAATAAATAAAAATTAAAATATAAAAAAAACAAATAAAATAATATTCAAGTCGGATCAAATTTGAGCTTTTATTTTAAAATAAAAAACGAAACTAAACTAAAAATCACATTCGAAATTAAACTTAAACTTGTATATAAATTATTATTATTATTATTATTATATGATTTGGGATCAGTCCGAATCCAAACACTCCCTTGATCAGCTCTACGTGTAGATAAGAGGTTTATGATTGTTTGTGGCCCTCCCTGTCCCCATCGGCTCACGTTGCCGCAACCTTCATATGTTTTGTTTTTTTCGTTTGTCAATTGCATTTACCGTTGGAGGCTTTTCTTGTTTTTAGCCCTGGATTTATTCATTTGCTATACAATTTTCTGACCAGATGTGTGATTTCAAACGTCGTATGAGTAAATCCTATTCTTAGGGTTGTCAGTTGCCCACCAATCTGAATCTGAAATAATTGACTAGCCCAAATCCTATTTATACAGATTATTTCTAATTTTAAAATTAAAGTAATGGTGTACATCTATAGTGCATATGTGTACATGAATTCTTCAACAAAATAAAATAACCAAACATTGCTCATTTTTTGTTTTGAATGTACATCCAAATCCAAAGTAAGCTTATTTGAAATTGAAAAAGAAAAACAAAGAAAGCCAAATTAAAATCTTGTGAACCAAATTCTAAAAAATAAACCCAAAGCAAGTAGGATTTGAAGATGGATATATCCAAACTAAGCCAAGTAATCAGCTAATCGGTCAAGCTTACTCCAATTCCAGCTAGGACTAAAATGGGCTGCCCGAAGAAAGTCGGATAAATCCACCAGACGAATTTTCTTGCTTAAACCAAGGTGTGCCATGAGAAGGGTGACATGGGTAAGCAATTCCTCGCCATGCTGAAGTTGTCTTGCATGATCTTTCCACGAACATTGACTCGCAGCATAAGTCAGCATTTCTAGCCACACTTCAGCAATAAGTTCCCATTTTTCCTCTTGATCCCAAAGTGATTCTGATACCAAACTTCGCAATTGGTTGGCAAAATAACAACCTTCGAAGAAAACCGACTTCCTCTGACCCCCCATCTCGATTAAGAACGATCGATGGAACATGTCCAGTCGGCGCAATCCACGAAAAGCTTCCCTGAAATTTATATTTTTAGGGAAAAATTTCTTTGCTTCAATGCAGGTTTCGTGGTGCCTTTTGTTACCAATACCTTCAGGAAGCATTGCTGGACAAAGAAAGAGGAGATACATCATGTAATCAGATAAGAGCTTACTGATTTGGCGATATGGACCGAGGTTACCTTCTTGAAATCTTTCATCATCGTCATAGAAAGTGACATCTGTAGCAATATGCCATAAAAGGATACCGTGAGTAAATTCTGCATCTGATAGAGTCCAGGCTATGTCTTCCAGAACCTCTACTACTTTAAGCACTTTGTAATCTCTTGCATCCAATAACTCGGACAGATGCTGGAAATTAAAGCCTGAGTCTCTATATTCCTTTCGCTTTTTCAGGAGATGAGAGTAGATGAATTGTTTCAATTCAAGATTCACATCCTTCCAATTGGTATGGAAGTACTTTTCCAAATTGTCCTCCTGGTCAAACATGGTAAAAACTGAGGCAAGCTTGATTTTCCTAGGCTGGAGGCAATATTCTAGCAGGCTGTATTGAGCCATGGATCGAATTCCCTTTTTGGGTTTAGTCAAAAGAACTAACTTAGAAGCAATAGCATCAAGAAACTTGTTCTTTTGACCAATCAGCCGGAGAATTCCTTGATCAGAGCTAAGATGTAGAATGGCTGAATAAATTTCAAGAAAGATAGCTCCAACCATTAACAGGTAGGATATGCCAATGTCAACTTTGGAGTAGCCATGCTTACCAACGATGATCAAGAAGGCAATCAGTGTGGAAACGATGAATGACAAGCAAATGCTGCGGAGATATACACCAGTTCGAGATAAAACTATAGGAATCTTCGTATATAGCAGATCATACAAGAATCCAAGTTCAATCTGTACCATTTTGAAAGCCTCTTCTGCTGTTACGTTTGGCCCCAGTTTAAATACTTTACTGAAATCTTTGTAAATTCTGAGCTTGAGGTCTGAAAATAGGGGCCTGAACAACTGAAATAAATGAAAAGCTCGATGGAGATATTTGTATTTTTCCTGAATTTGTTGTTGATCTAAATATGCCTCCAACTTCATCTCCCCCTTTGAAAGCCCCTGGAGAAACTCAAGATCAGGTTGGGAACCTTGGGCATCCTGGAACACAGACTTCCTAAACCGCATGCTGCTCGCTTTGAAGAGAGCCCAAACTCTCTCCGCATACTTGATAATTCCAACAATAAATATCGGAATGGCCAAAAATGTAAGCGTAGTTACGGTTAGGGTCCAAAACTTGACATAGACATAGACAGCTACTCCAATCTGGAAACATAGCCCGAAGAAATGTCTGGGCCAGAGCTCATTGTCTGACAAAGAGTAGGCAGTGATGGTATCAGGGCCACCGAGATGCAAGAGTAGGAATGGCGTCCAAAAGATAACCAGAGGACTGGTTATTTGCTCCTTTTTGCTCCTAAGGAGGGTACTCAGTGCAACTGTTGCCAGCCAATCTGCAAACAGGTACATCATCCAAACCAGAAATGAAATCAATTTTGCATATCTCCCGCTGAATTGCCGTCGATTCCCATATCTTATCAGTATGAGCTGAACGGTTAGACTGAGTACGACCATTGCCCGGAGTTCCCATCTGAGCCAAAGAGATAGCATTGAAGGAAACCGAAACAAACACGCAGCGGAAATAAAACATTCGGCCTCCACCAGAATCGATTCGGAGGGTTGCCTGATTAGGGTTTCGAGATTTTACCTAACGTTTTTCTCTGCTTTTTCTGTCTTTGGTCGAATCACAAGCAGCAACTTTTCGTTCCTGCCTCTATGGTATCCACACGAACGGATCTTACGACTCTTGAACGTCTCACGATCAGATGCCTTAAGGAGCGTTTTGATTCTTTTAACCGAACTGCTAGCTTCGATTAAAAGAATGTTTTTTTTTTGTTTTTAAAAAGTACAGCTATGTTTTAGAAAAACATCCTTTTTATAGGCAGTAAATTTTACCCTAAAATTTACTGCCAAACAGAACTCTAATCCTACTTAGAATAGGATTAGTTATATCCCTAATCCAATTCAGAATAGGATTAGTTATATCCTTAATCCAATTCAGAATAGGATTAATTAAGCTCCTCATTGATCCGTTCTAAGTGTGCGACCCAATAGGTTCTCAAAACAATGGCAATGACAAAATTGTCATAGGCAATGAGCGGTATCTAGCAACACATCATTACTACCCATGTAACGAGAATGTCAATGACTCGACATAACCTTACTCGTGATAGATGTTACCGTGTAGTCTAATCCCTTTATCCTATGATGTCTTGATTAGACACAAGTCATGGAATGTGTCACACTTGTATAGTCTAATCAGCGTTTCTTGATTCCTGAGTAGACTAATTAAACAAATAAAATCAATATCTCATATCGACTTATTCGAGCACGGCCATGCATTTCTTAGTCTCACTCTATCAAAGGGCCCAAGACATCACTCTTGTTATATAAGAGGGATAAATCCTATCTTGATCACTCAACATCCCTATACATAGATCAAGGCATACCCAATTACTACCTTTATAGTCCATCCTGTTACGAATGACATCTAGCAGCATTAAAGTATGCAATTCTCTATGTTGGGATCTCTGATGATCTCAAGTCAAAGGATCACATACACCATCATCACTATGAGAATCGCTTATGACATTCATATAACAATCCATGTAGCGTTCTCATGGAGGGTCGATCCAGTACATAGTTCTCTAACATGTACCTATGTGATGACTTGATATCCTATATCTATGACAATGGTCATCAGTCAACCACATACTAGTCTTATCGTATCATTGTTATCCTTGTTCACAATAATACTTGACTAGGGATACTTTAAGAATAGTGTGTTATTACTATTCTAAGGACATTATTATATAAGATTATATTACGCAGTTATAAGACAAATATAATAATGAACTATGATAAATAAAATGTCATGATACATAAAAAAATGCCAAAGTCAATCATCTAATGAATGGTTCTAAGGGCATAATCCAACAATCTCCCACTTGCACTAAGACCATTCACTCATGTATCTAATACCTAGTGACCTAGTGTGACGATCATGTCTCTGCTGCGTCAAAGGCTTCGTCAGTGGGTCGGCGATGTTATCGTCAGTTGGTACTTTGCATATCCTCACATCTCCTCTCTCGATGATATCTCGAATGAGATGGAAGCGCCGTAGTATATGTTTGGATCGTTGGTGAGATCTAGGTTCCTTAGCTTGTGCGATGGCTCCATTGTTGTCACAATAGAGCTCAATCGGATCTACAATGCTAGGAACAACTTCAAGCTCAGTAATGAACTTCCTGATCCAAACAGCCTCCTTAGCAGCTTCAGAGGCAGCTATATACTCAGCCTCTGTTGTAGAATCGGCCACTGTCGCCTGCTTTGAACTCTTCCAGCTCACAGCACCACCATTAAGGCAAAACACATAACCAGACTGCGATCTATAGTCATCTTTATCAGTTTGGAAGCTAGCATCAGTGTAACCTGTTACAATGAGCTCTTCCTCACCTCCATATATCAAGAATGTATCCTTAGTCTTTCTCAAGTACTTAAGAATATTCTTGACAGTGATCCAGTGACGTTCACCAGGATCAACTTGATATCTACTCGTCATGCTTAAGGCATACGAGACATCGGGACGTGTGCATAACATGGCATACATAATGGATCCAATAGCAGATGCATATGGAACTTTACTCATACGTTCTCTCTCTTCTTGTGTTGTAGGACACTGTTCTTTTGAGAGAGAAATGCCATGTGTCATAGGCAAGAATCCTTTCTTGGAATCCTGCATGCTAAACCTCTTTAGCACTTTATCTATGTATGCACTTTGACTTAGGCCAATTAATTTCCTTGATCTATCTCTATAGATCTTTATACCCAGTATATAGGAAGCTTCGCCCAAGTCCTTCATTGAAAAGCAATTCCCTAACCAAGTCTTTACAGACTGAAGGGTAGGGATGTCATTCCCAATGAGTAGTATGTCATCTACATACAACACCAGGAAGACAATAGTGCTCCCACTGACCTTCTTGTAGACACAAGGTTCATCTTCATTCTTGATGAAACCAAACTCTTTGATTGCATCATCAAAACGAAGATTCCAACTTCGAGAAGCTTGCTTTAGTCCATAAATAGAACGTTGTAGCTTACAAACCTTTCCAGCATTTTTTGGATCAACAAAACCCTCAGGTTGTGTCATGTACACATCCTCGAGTAGCTTTCCATTAAGAAAAGCAGTCTTGACGTCCATTTGCCAGATTTCATAATCATGGTATGCAGCTATCGCAAGCAAGATCCTAATGGATTTGATCATCGCGACTGGTGAAAAAGTTTCATCATAGTCAATACCATGAATTTGTTTAAAACCTTTAGCAACCAATCGCCCTTTATAGGTATGAACATTTCCTTCCATGTCGGTTTTCTTCTTAAAAACCCATTTACACCCTATAGGTTTTACCCTTTCGGGTAAGTCAACCAAGGTCCAAACTTGGTTGGCATCCATGGATTCCATCTCAGATCTCATGGCTTCAAGCCATTTCTCAGAGTCTGGCCCTGTTATAGCCTCTTGATAGGTAGTAGGCTCATCTTGGTCCATGAGCAAAACATCACCATTCTGAGTCATTAGAAATCCATATTTCTGTGGCTCACGATGTGTTCTAACTGATCTACGCAAGGCTTGTGTCTCTTGAGCAGGCGGTTGCTCCACAACATCTTGTGGTTCTGGTTCCACAACAACTTGTGGTGCTTGCTCAGGCTCCATCTCAACATCGGGTGCGCTATCTTGTAGCTCTTGAATTTCTTCAAGTTCTACTTTTCTCCCACTAGTTCTTCTAGAAATGAATTCTCTTTCTAGAAAGACACCTGTTCGAGCTACAAACACTTTGCGCTCAGTGGGATTGTAAAAATAATATCCTTTAGTTAGTTTAGGATATCCCACAAAATAGCACTTATCAGATTTAGGTGCAAGTTTGTTAGAGACTTGACGTCTTACATAAGCCTCACAACCCCAAATCTTCATAAAAGACATACTGGGACGTTTACCAGTCCATATCTCATATGGTGTCTTTGGAACCGATTTAGATGGAACACGGTTCAGTGTAAAAGCAGCTGTTTCTAACGCATGTCCCCAAAAGGATTCTGGAAGATCTGTATGACTCATCATTGATCGAACCATATCTAATAAAGTTCGGTTTCTCCTTTCAGATACACCATTCCATTGTGGTGTACCTGGAGGAGTGAGTTGTGAGACAATCCCACACTCTTTAAGATAGTCAAGCAATTCTTGGCTTAAGTATTCACCACCTCGATCTGATCGAAGTGCCTTAATGCTCTTGCCAAGTTGGTTTTGTACTTCATTCTTAAATTCTTTGAACTTTTCAAAAGATTCTGACTTGTGTCTCATAAGATACACATAGCCATATCTACTGAAATCATCAGTAAATGTAATAAAGTACATAAACCCACCTCTGGCATGTGTGTTTAAAGGTCCACATACATCTGTATGTACTAAGCCCAATAAATCACTTGCCCTTTCACTATGTCCTTTGAAAGGGGCTTTTGTCATCTTACCCATCAAACAAGATTCACATGTCTCATACGATTCAAAATCAAATGAGTCCAAAAGTCCATCTTTATGGAGTTTGGAAATGCGATTCTCATTTATGTGTCCCAAGCGACAATGCCAGAGATATGTTGGATTTTGATCATTAGATTTAATCCTTTTAGCATTTATGTTATAAATGGGCATATCAAGATTTAGAATGTAAAGACCATTAATTAGTTGTGCACTACCATAAAAGATATCATTTAAATAAATGGAGCAACAGTTGTCCTTTATTATAAATGAAAAACCCTTCTTGTCCAAACAAGAAATAGAAATAATGTTTTTAGTGATGGAAGGCACATAATAACAATCATCTAATTCTAAAACAAGCCCTGTGGGCAATGTCAAAATATAAGTTCCTACAGCTAATGCAGCAACCCTTGCTCCATTTCCCACTCGCAGGTCGACCTCGCCCTTAGTCAACGATCTACTCCTTTTGAGTTCCTGCACATTTACACAAATGTGAGAACCACATCCAGTATCTAATACCCATGATGAAGAAGTAGATAGATTAACTTCTATAACATAAATACCTGAAGTGGAAGTCTCACTTCCTTTCTTCTTCTTTAGCTCTTCCAAGTATTTGTTGCAATTCCTCTTCCAATGTCCGGTCTCACCGCAATGGAAGCATTTCCCTTCTTTGGCAACCCCACCTTTAGGCTTCAGTGTAGTATCATTGGGCTTGAACTTGCCATTGGTTTTATTACCCTTTTTCTTGCCCTTTGCATTAGCCCTGCCCTTAGCTTTCTTAACTATTAAGACATCTTTGGGCTTGGCCTTTTTTATGTTGGATTCAGCTGTTTTCAACATGCTAAGTAACTGTGGCAGAGTCTTGTCAATTTCATTCATGTTGTAATTAACAACAAACTGACTGTAGCTGTCTGGCAACGACTGCAGAATCACATCAGTGGCCAACTCTTGGCCCAAAGGAAATCCCAATCTTTCAAGGTTTTCAGTGTACCCAATCATCTTGAGCACATGAGTACCAACGGGAGTCCCCTCTGCCATCCTACACTGAAACAATGCCTTAGAGACATTGTACCTTTCTTGCCTAGCTTCCTCTTCATAGAGTTGCTTGAGATGCTCGATCATATCGAACGCATCCATTTCCTCATGTTGCTTTTGAAGCTCAGGATTCATGGAGGCAAGCATAAGGCAACTAACATCCAATGCATCATCTTGATGCTTCTTATAAGCATCTCTTTCTGCCCTTGGAGCATTAGAGGGTGGTTCCTCAGGTAAAGGAATTTCAAGGACATACAACTTCTTTTCATGCTTGAGGACTATCCTCAGGTTCCTGTACCAATCCAGGAAGTTTGTCCCATTCAACTTGTCCTTCTCAAGGACAGATCGCAGTGAAAGTGTGTTATTTGTGTTTGATGCCATGGTAATCTACAACAAAATTATGCAAAATATAAGTATCATGAATGCATTCATTTAATTAAATATTTATTAAATGATGCTCCCACTATTTTTATCGAATCAACAACCCTCACTATTAATTCGGAAAAATTATCACATAATTTCTCTAGTGGGCCAAGATCCATATTTCACCTTATCTAGAGTTAGCTTTGGCTAATCGCCCAAGATTTGGCTATTTAGGTAGGCAACACTTACCAATTACATCTCATGTAACTCTTGGATAGTTGGGTGAACAACACTTGTTCTAATTCATCCCATGAATGGAAGCCCAACTTTATGCCTCTAAATTCCCAATCACATTGAGGAAATTTAGTTAAGTCAACCCAATTTATAGCCTTTGGATATCACTATTATCCCATCGCGTCTTACTAAGATAGATATGATATTTTGCTTTGGCAAACATAACAAAATCGATTCTAGCCTTGACGAGTGCTATTCATTGGTAGGCATCTTTTATTGACTTAATTTAATTTGAGGGATTTTCTTAGTTTATTGAATAAGATCTCACCAATTTTACTTTTCTAAAATTATCATATGATTTTCATATCATAAACGTACAAAATAACCATGCATCTCATGCAATTAAGCAATAAAATAAACGTGACATAGTTATAGCCCAAACTAAATGGATTTCCCAAGCCAATGAGAAACCCTAAGGGTTAACCTAAGGGTAATAGCATCTTCTCCAAGTGCCTCTTCGGTCATCCTTTGCATGGTTGTCAGCTCCAATTACATAGTTTAAGAGAAACCTCGAGTTACATTCGAGGGGAGTAAGATGAGAAAAGAATGTACAACAAGAATTTCAAGAACAAGGCACGACACGCAGGTCGTATTTATTAAAATTTACAACCACCAAAATACAATCATATTGGGCTAGGGCTATAACTATGCACCATGCTCAAACATCAACCACCGTGTTATACAAACAAGTGTAATGCAATTTTTAATTTTTTAGTTTTATTAATGAGGCACATTTGAAACGAATTATAACCCTGACTGCGGGGTTCCCAGGGGCGGCAGCCCCTGGGCTGCGGTCCCGCTGGCAGGTCAGCGGGCGGGGTCAAGGGGCAGCGCCCCTTGCGGGGGTTTGGGGGCGGAGCCCCCGAAAAAAAAAAAAAAGGTCAACAGTATCTCATACTGCCAACGCCCCTTATCCGGAAGTGTCCTAATCTTATCAGGATGTTCCAGCCAGTATCTCATACTGACTATAATTTTAGTCGCATTAGAACTCTTATCTAAAAGTGTTTCAATCTTTCGACATTCTTCTGTTCTTCCATAACGTTTATGCAGAACAGAAACCGCCATTAATAATTCGCATCACAGATTATACATAACGTTTATGCAGAACAGAAACGCCATTAATAATTCGCATCACAGATTATACATAACGTTTATGCAAAACAGAAACGCCATTATTAATTCGCATCACAGATTATATCTCACATATAAGTTGAATCGAAATTGATATATATCATATATATAATTTCAACAATTCGATTTGTAGCCTCTGAATATATCATATACACTCTAATCCGTATTAATCTCATTAAAACGATTGCATGTAATCATAAACAGAAAGTAACCAGAGATCATGCTTTTATCAAAACAAATCAGGGACTCCGAATCTGGCTCTGATACCAGTGAAGGAAACCGAAACAAACACGCAGCGGAAATAAAACATTCGGCCTCCACCAGAATCGATTCGGAGGGTTGCCTGATTAGGGTTTCGAGATTTTACCTAACGTTTTTCTCTGCTTTTTCTGTCTTTGGTCGAATCACAAGCAGCAACTTTTCGTTCCTGCCTCTATGGTATCCACACGAACGGATCTTACGACTCTTGAACGTCTCACGATCAGATGCCTTAAGGAGCGTTTTGATTCTTTTAACCGAACTGCTAGCTTCGATTAAAAGAATGTTTTTTTTTTGTTTTTAAAAAGTACAGCTATGTTTTAGAAAAACATCCTTTTTATAGGCAGTAAATTTTACCCTAAAATTTACTGCCAAACAGAACTCTAATCCTACTTAGAATAGGATTAGTTATATCCCTAATCCAATTCAGAATAGGATTAGTTATATCCTTAATCCAATTCAGAATAGGATTAATTAAGCTCCTCATTGATCCGTTCTAAGTGTGCGACCCAATAGGTTCTCAAAACAATGGCAATGACAAAATTGTCATAGGCAATGAGCGGTATCTAGCAACACATCATTACTACCCATGTAACGAGAATGTCAATGACTCGACATAACCTTACTCGTGATAGATGTTACCGTGTAGTCTAATCCCTTTATCCTATGATGTCTTGATTAGACACAAGTCATGGAATGTGTCACACTTGTATAGTCTAATCAGCGTTTCTTGATTCCTGAGTAGACTAATTAAACAAATAAAATCAATATCTCATATCGACTTATTCGAGCACGGCCATGCATTTCTTAGTCTCACTCTATCAAAGGGCCCAAGACATCACTCTTGTTATATAAGAGGGATAAATCCTATCTTGATCACTCAACATCCCTATACATAGATCAAGGCATACCCAATTACTACCTTTATAGTCCATCCTGTTACGAATGACATCTAGCAGCATTAAAGTATGCAATTCTCTATGTTGGGATCTCTGATGATCTCAAGTCAAAGGATCACATACACCATCATCACTATGAGAATCGCTTATGACATTCATATAACAATCCATGTAGCGTTCTCATGGAGGGTCGATCCAGTACATAGTTCTCTAACATGTACCTATGTGATGACTTGATATCCTATATCTATGACAATGGTCATCAGTCAACCACATACTAGTCTTATCGTATCATTGTTATCCTTGTTCACAATAATACTTGACTAGGGATACTTTAAGAATAGTGTGTTATTACTATTCTAAGGACATTATTATATAAGATTATATTACGCAGTTATAAGACAAATATAATAATGAACTATGATAAATAAAATGTCATGATACATAAAAAAATGCCAAAGTCAATCATCTAATGAATGGTTCTAAGGGCATAATCCAACAAGCATAACCTCTGACAACGTTTTCAGAAATGCTGCATCCTTGAGCTCTACGAAGAGCAGAGCACTTGCAACTGGAAATCGAAACATGTTAAAATTAAAAGATTTTACAAATAACAGCAGAAGTTAAACAAATGTTAAGAGTTCAATGATTTCTTAAAGAAGAACCGAAATGAAACGTCAAATTGTCTAAAATGCTAGAGAAGCATTTGATTTGTAACTTTAATTTTGCTCTGATATATGCAATTGCAGTTCTGCTTACTTGTAACTATCATTGCCGCAGTGCTTATGCAACCAAAATACACCAGAGATATGCAAGATGTGTCTGATGCTCAACTCAAAAACAGCTTGAGCCCTTTGACAACCTGCTTGAAAGTGCATGCAATGTGATCAAGTACTAATTCTGCATGAATGCAACTATATAACTAATTAACCAAAGAGAAAGAGAAAGCCACTTGATCTTAGTCTAGGTAATTGCTGCCGAAGATTTGGGTGGATATATATGCAATGCTGGAGCTGTCATCGATCTCTATTATTTTCTTCCTTTAGAAAAAAAAAAGGGCAATAAAAGGTTAGCAACTGCCAAAGATATATGAAAATGCTATAAAAAATTATGTTCTTGAGAGAAAGGGATAGTTTTACGAGAGAGAATGCAGAGCTTACTTAATTGGTTACCAACGTTTGTTGCAAGATATGCATGCAATGTGAAACTTTAACGTGACTGGAATTTTGACACAAAATTATAACAGTTACGTTCTGATAGAAATGCGGTTGAGGTCTCTTAAGTGTATATATAGCAGAGAAGAGGGTGATGATCATATTCATGGCACATGTGTTTCAAGTTTCTACATGTGATCAAGTAAAGAATCTTCCAAGTTCTACGCAATCTGTAGACTTTCCAGCCAAATTATAAGAGCAATGTTCTGCATTTTTTGTAAGGAATTTTACTTAGATGTACAATAAACAGTTTAGTACTACTAGTATGTTTTTTTATAAATGTTTATCAGGAGGAAAAAGTTACTAACGGCCTAATCGAGCAATTTCACTCGGTAAAAGAAGATAAAAGTGATGGATTGGCTAGGCAACGCCAGAGAATTGGGATAATACAAAAAATAAAGAAGATGATTCGTCTGCTTTAGTGTACATTACACAAGAATGTTATATAACTTGGAGTTTCAATTTGGCATTAAAGTGCTAGGATAACTTACAAATTGTAAAAGCTAATATTCTCAGGACGGAAGAGAATAATAATGATAACAACATTGATTAGCCTATAAGTAATGAATATGTGCAAATATGCAAAACTTAAAATCAAACCCCTAAAATTTCCTTTTTTTTTCTCTTTTAAAATTATTAATAGAGTTTCAAACTTCCAATGTTTCGCCCTCCTTTTTTCCCACTTAAGCAATTAGTACAGAAATTTGATTCCTATGTTTGGTGCAACGAAGGAAATGTTATAGACATATTTGTTCCAGACAAATCCAACATTTAAGGAGTTAAATATCAAAATTAATTTGTTGATTAAAAAATTGCTTTAATTAGGAACCTGAAATTCAACCTAATATTATATATTGCTTTAATATATGGGGTTCGGGTACCAAGTTTGAGTATCGGATTTGGGTACCCTTAATCCTATTAATGCTAATTGGAATCGGGTTTAAAGTACCCTAAGAGCACTACTCTAATCCGACACGAATAGTTAAATCACTAGCTAACCCAATTAAAACCTGATTATACATACATAAATCCAACTTAATCAAGGTAGGTAATTTCGAGTACCCATTTAAGTGGTACCCATTTACGTCCCTAATTAATGTAGGAAACAATGTTCTCGCAGAAGCAATCTGTATAGGGAATACTGTTCAGATTAATCTAGTTTTCAATTAAATTTTACATGTTTTCATGTCATTTAATTTTTTTTGTAGTATCATAATAGTTATTTGCACTCAAAATATTAGATGATTTTTTTATTTGTAGATTTTGTTTTAGAGTTTATGAACTATAAGAATGAAAAAAATTAGGGTTTAGGAAAGGGGGAAGAAAGCTAGAAAGAGAAGAGATAATTTTATTGATGTTAAAATTGTCTTTTATTTGAGGATATTTTTATTCTCAAATTATGTTTTTTTTTGGGTGCATTTATCAGTTCCATTAATATTTGAACCTTGGTCAATAAGATTTGTAACTAAGACTTTTATTAATTGAGCCAATCTTAAAATTTGAGATAAATTGTTATGTTAAAAATTAATTTATATCTTAAGACAAGTTGTACTATAAATTTTCCTCATCAAGATAAGACATCCTTGGCAAAAAAAAAGTTTAATGAAATATAATAATAAAATTAATTAATTATATTTAAGATAACAAAATTTTTAATTTCTAAACATATGGTAATGAATTTAAATCAGTAAACATTTCAAAGTATTAGTAAGTTAAGATACAATTTTTATCATATATGATATTTTAGTATAATGTAAATATATATATGATACTTTATTATATATAATGCATAAATTAAGTTTAATACAATACACACATATATGTATATTGATCATTTCTTATATTTGTAGTTCTTTAACAATTTTTTTATTGTGTAAATCACAGGTATTCTCATATGTTTTAACAATCTAAGACTAATCCTACTCGGATCTTTGTCACAATTAATGTTCCTCACTCCTCTCCAAAAGTGTGTTTAGAGGAGATCAAACCCGAAAGCTCTTCTCCCGAACTCAGTCTGCATTGTCAATTGAGTCACAACTTATGGGTGTAGTTCTTTAACAAATTAAAAAAGTGTTTTTTAACCTAAAAGAAAAAGATAATTGAATGTGAGAAGGTAAATAGTAATTTCATCATCCAACATTATGGCAATTAATCAAGCTCATCTAAATTATATGAATATATTATAGAGATTAAACATTTGAAATTAGAAATAATAGAATATTCTAAGCATGAAAATAAATTAAAATAGAAAACACTTGAAATTAAAAACATTAGTATTCTATAAGAGATGGTATAATTTATCCTATATCAAAAGACAATAGATTATTATAAGGGTTTGTATATGATGCACTGACAGTGTATAGTTTTTATACACTGTCAATACACCAAAGGTTGACACATCATCAGTTAATAAATTAAAAAATATGTCAAGCCTTAAAAGCAAATATAAATAATTTTTTTTTAATTTGCTCATAAGGGCCTATTGATAAGGTATCAACTTCTGGTGCATTGACAGTGTATAGAAACTATACACTGTCAGTGCATCAAATATAAATCTTTATTATAATTTAACACACAAATCCTAACCATAAGGTACATGTATAAATGATTTATTTTAAGTAATTTATTTTAATCACATAATAGGAGGTTATTTTAAGGTAATAATAACTTTCAAATATTAATGATAAAATACTATTTATATACTATTTTACACACTTTATTCTAAACTATATTATGAGAGTTTACATTAAGATATTATTATAACGAAACATTATTTCATGTTAAGGTATACATATTAACTATTTATTTTATGTACTTGATTCTAAATCACATGATAAAAAATTATACTTTTGAAACTAAAAACAACACGTTATTCTAAATGACATGCATAACAATAAGAAATTATAAAAGTTATTTAAATCACATGTATACCTCTGATAATTAAAAAATATATGATTTATTTTAAAGCATATATAAATAATAACTTATAAGAAATTATTTTAATTACACATATATTAAATTTTTAGAATATTATTAAATTTAAAAGACTAATTTCACCTTCTACTGAGTTTTTAAACAATTAATTTAGAAGTTAATAAAATAATAATTTAATAGTTTATTTCCCGAGCCCAGAGCTTAAGCCCAATTCTCTACTAAGCAATTACTCAAGCCCGAACTGAATAATATTATATCCTAAATCCATCCAAAATCCCAAACATCCTTACTGGCACGGCGGCAGCCTCCCTGTTCCGCAGCAACTCCAGGTCCAGCGTCTCCTGCACCACCACCAAGCTACTATTCCAAGTGATTGAGCCGCACCAAGCTCCCACTCCCGGCACCTGTGTTGCATCCAAGATTATAAAGGTTACAAAGATTGGTGGTTAAGATCTTTGTTTTTTTTGCTCCAATTTTCATTTCCGGCATTTATTGGTGGTTTTGATTTGAATTTCGTCCATTTATTTATGTGAAGATGCGATTGGATTTTGATTTGTTGGATTTAAATTTCCGCTTAATTTCTTTTTATTTTCAATTATAGGGTTTCCGATTTGCCACCTAATGGGGAAAAACGATTTCCTAACTCCCAAAGCAATCGCGAACCGAATCAAAGCCAAAGGTCTCCAGAAGCTTCGCTGGTACTGTCAGATGTGCCAAAAGCAATGCCGAGACGAAAACGGATTCAAATGCCATTGCATGAGCGAATCTCACCAACGGCAAATGCAAATCTTCGGGCAAAACCCGGACCGGGTCGTATCTGGATACTCTGAAGAGTTCGAACGAAACTTCCTCGACCTCATGAAACGCAGCCATCGGTTCAGTCGTGTCGCCGCCACTGTCGTTTACAATGAGTTTATTCATGATCGACATCACGTTCACATGAATTCGACCCAATGGGCTACGCTAACGGAGTTCGTTAAGTATTTGGGACGGACTGGAAAGTGTAAGGTTGATGAGACCCCCAAAGGTTGGTTTATTACTTATATTGATAGAGATTCTGAGACAATATTTAAGGAAAAAATGAAGAATAAAAGGATTAAATTGGACATGGTAGAGGAAGAAAAACAAGAGAAGGAAATTCAAAAGCAAATTGAGAAAGCTGAGCAGATGAAAATGCCTTTGGAATCTGAAAATGAAAAAAAGCCTGTAAAAAAAGAGTTGAATTTAGGGAGTGGAGTGAAAATAGGGTTTTCATTAGGAGGGGGAAATGTCACGAAAGGGGAGAAAGGAGAAAGTTCCGATACGGCAAGGTTGGTTTTCGAAGAGGAAGAGAATGAGAAGAAGAAGAAGAATGACACGAAAGACAACAGTGGGAAAAAAAGTGCGTTGGAAGAGTTGATGAGGGAAGAGGAGAAGGCAAAGGAGAGAAGTAATAGGAAAGATTACTGGCTTTGTGATGGGATCATTGTGAAGGTAATGAGTAAAGCATTGGCACAAAAAGGGTACTATAAGCAGAAAGGAGTTGTAAGGAAAGTGATTGATAGGTATGTAGGGGAGATTGAGATGCTAGAGAGTAAGCATGTGTTGAGAGTTGACCAGGAAGAGCTCGAGAGTGTGATTCCGCAAATCGGGGGAGTGGTAAGGATAGTAAATGGGGCTTATCGTGGTTCAAATGCAAGGTTGCTGGGTGTGGATACAGAGAAGTTCTGTGCAAAGGTGCAGATAGAGAAGGGGATATATGATGGGAAAGTGCTTAAGGCTATTGAGTATGAGGATGTATGCAAAGTTGCTCAGTGAGTTCTGCCTAGAATTTTGGCTTATAGTGATGGAATTTTATATTCTTGCTTTGTATCAGTTGTTCCTCGAAAACAATCTAGAGCTTTGCAATGCAAGGGATCTTGTTTGCTAATGTATCATTTGCTTTATAAATGTTAACAAACTGTGTTTAAACTTTCACTGGCCTTGGTCTTCTGGAACATTTCAGCATTCTGAATTGGTAACTTTTTCAGAGATCAGGACCCGCAACAGTGAGTAAATTAGTTTATTTATCAATTTTTACGCTAGTATAGTAGTATGCAAATCTTATTGCTTGTTTTTGTTTTGTTTTCTGGTTAGCTGAATTGAGTGGAGCTCATGTACCTAGACATTCAAATGCAAATATATTGCCTTAAACTTGATCAGATAAGAAACTAATTACTTCTCTGATTTGAATCTTTCATGGAATGCCTTAATGTGCTGACAAGTATTCTTTTTTGAAGTGGGTTCTTGTGGCCGTAACTTACATAGGTGGGATGTCTGATACCATAAAATTACGATTCTTTATTTTCTATTTATACATTTGGTTACTTGTGGTGGTGGCTCATGGAATGGCTTTGTAGCTTGAGAATTATTAGATTTCTGGAATACTGGAAATTTAACTTTTTATTTTAGTTAGAGTTTGAATCTTAATCGATTGATTCACCACAAGGTTGATATTAGTTAGGTTACAAGGCTACCTAATGGATTAGGTTTTAAATATACGGATGACGAGGAGTGCTGAAGGCTATCGAGTATGAGGCTATATGCTTAGTTTCCCAGTGAGTTATATGTAGAATTTCAGTTTATATTGATGGAATTTTGATCTTATTTTTGTATCAGTTATTCCTCATAGAAATCAGTAGCTTGTGATGCATGGTTCTTCTGGTTTATTCACTGAAGGCCTCTTTCCAATACAAATGATGTGGGATATCCTAGATAATGAGATGTGAGAAGAACAAGACTGATTATTTACTGCTAAAATTGAATTAAGGTACTGAGCTTTGCTTCCAAAGTGTTAATATCTTCAAGGTGCCGATTTGATGCACAATGTAGTTCTAGAGTTGTGTTGTTTGTACCAAACTTTGAATGGATTGCAAAATGAATTTTTGAGTTTTTCAGGAAAGATTGTAAGATATGCTTCTGTTAATAAGTAGTATAATCTATCTCTGAAGTTTTTAACTCATGCAGTTGCATCTATTTCTTTTTCCTTATAAGGCCATGCTTTCCGGAGAGCGAAGTATTGTAGAGGCTGCTGATGCATTTTCTGGAGGGGTTTGTCTAGGGTAAGGTTATAAAATATAGACCTTATTGTAAGGTCATAAGATCTCATGAGATTTTCAATATCTCATGAGAAATTGAATAAATAATAAAATTTCAAAAAACATGTAAATAATGGTTTAACAGATCAACAGGTAAATTTTAATTTAATGAAGTATAATATAAATTACAATTTTATCATCTAAAAGGACAACAAGATATTTAAATTACATTTTTATCCATTCATAAAATAATTAAAATTACATTTATATCCTTCAAATTATGAAAGCAAATTATCTAATATATTAAATTTCATAGTTTTTTTGTTGCTTAGATTGATTAACATTATAATAAGGCAGCCATGCTAATTTAGAGAGAAAAAATTAAGAAGAGAGTATTTTTTTAGAGAGAGTATGTAAGGTTCATTTACCCAGGAAAAGAGCGTTTGTAGCCCAAATACTTTAGAGCAATACTTTAATACCTTTTACACTTATTGCCATAAATTTTATGGTTAATTATCATAAATTTATGCTTCTTATAATGTTTTTTACGCTTATTTTCATCAATTTTACTATTAATCACATTAATCTTATGGTTAATTATCATAGATTTATACTTTTTATGGTATTTTTATGTATATTCTCATCAATTTTATGATAAATCATATTAATTTTACGGTTAATTATTATATGTTTATGTTTTTTCTAGTATTTTTATGCTTACTCTCATCAATTTACGATGTGTTGACAAAAAACTTTTTTACGATTAATCTCATAAATTTTATGATCAATTATCATATTTTTATATTTTTTTCTATTGCTTTTACGTTTACTCTCATCAATTTTATGATTAATTATTATAAATTTATACTTTTTCTAATGTTTTTATGTTTATTTTCATCAATTTTACGATGAATTTCATAAATTTTACAATGAATCTAATAAATTTTATGATAAATGTTATAAATTTTAAGATGAATGTCATAAATTTTATAATGAATCTCATAAATTTTACAATTAATTATTATAGATTTACGTTTTTTCAAGTTTTTTATGCTAACTCGTCAATTTTACGATGAATCTCATATATTTTACAATGAATCTAACAAATTTTATGATGAAGGTCATAAATTTTACGATAAATATCATAAATTTTACGATTCATGTAATAAATTTTACAATAAATCTCATAAAATTTACGATGAATAACATAAATTTTATGGTGAATTTTATAAATTTTACGGTTAATTATTATATATTTATGTTGTTCTAGTGTTTTCATGCTTACTCATCAATTTTACGATGAACCTTATAAATTTTATGATGAATTTAATAAATTTTACGATGAATTTAATAAATTTTACGATGAATCTAATAAATTTTACGATTCATGTCATAAATTTTACGATAAATCTCATAAATTTTACGATTAATCTCCTAAATTTTACGATAAATCTCATAAATTTTATGCTTATTTTAGTGTTTTTACTCTTATTCTTATTAATTTTACGATTATTATAATCAATTTTGCAATTAATTTTCGCAAGTTTAAAAGATTTTATGCTTATTATCATTTATTTTACAATTAATCTCATAAATTTTATGTTTAATTATGATAATTTTTATGCTTATTCCATCATTTTCACTCTTATTCTTATTTATTTTACAAAAAATCTCATTGATTTTATGATTAATTATCAGTTTTAATGTTAATTTTCTTTTATTAAACTAAAATTTAGTTTTTTATACATGGGCAGTCGAATGCCCGAAAAAAGCATTTGACTGCCCATATATATTTTTGAAACAGTAAGTTTAAAATAAATGAGCAGTCGACTGCATACAATGGGCAGTCAACTGCCCATGTATTTCATTTTTTGCTAGTCCACCGCCATATCCTCAACTGCTGTCGCCATTAGCAATGTTGCCATTGATACAACAAATTAAACTTGGTTCACAGCATATCATTTCCTTCGAGATTGATCAGAGCATTCATTCCTTTAATAATTCTCTCAAAGCTTTCTCAGTCCATATCTTTCCAATCTCAGGATCACCATTCTCTACTTTAGCCGCAACAAAAAAAATCGTCAACCATTTTCTGTAGCGTCTATTCATGACAAACATTTCCTTGTTCACTCCCTTAATCCTTTGCATTTCTCCTTTTTCCCTTTAACCAAGTTCCTTTGCGCTTACCCACATCGCCATGTGTCTTGTTTTGTCATTTTCCCTTGCCAATTCAACTCTCAACATTTTGCAAATAGAAATGGCAACACCAAAAGCTCACAATGTTCTTAGCCAAGTAAACACCATGGTGGCTTTTGCTTGTGCCCTTCTAAATATACCGATCATTTTATTGCATTTAGACAATTTAAAATAGAAAAACTAATATGAATGTCATAAATTTTATTGCATCGTAAATGCTTTTTTATTGCATCCTAAAGTCGATATTTTACGATGAATGTCATAAATTTATGATAAATATCATAATTTTTACGATAAATCTAGTAAAATTTACGATAAATGTCATAAATTTTACGATGAAACTAATAAAATTTACGATAAATGTCTTAAATTTTACGATTAATGTCTTAAATTTTACGATTAATGTTATAAATTTTACGATGAATCTAATAAATTTTACGATGAATCTAATAAATTTTACGATTAGTGTCATAAATTTTACGATGAGTGTCATAAATTTTACGATAAATATATGTGTGTGTGTAACATTAGTGATTGATTGAGGACTTATATCATCAATTTATTGTTGGGAAATTATTTAGTGGGCCTATATATATATATATCAATTAATAAACATGGCAGCTTCTGCATATTTTATTTCATTTTCAGTTTTCTTTCCTGCATTAGATGAAGATTATGTTTTCTTTCTAGTCATTGATTTAATATTTTTGCATTTAATTACTTTTGCCGCTGCTTTATTATTCTTGTATTGCTGCAGGATTATATTGTTGCTATCTTGAGCTCTTGCTGCCACGATTACTTTGCTAAGTTTAAGTGTATAAATAAAATTTACTATTAAATAAAAATTTAAAACTTAACTACTAAAGTATTGCTGCAAGATTGTATTAGTATTAAATTTAAAATTAAAGACAATTACAAGGAGGCTTTTGTCTCATGGATTCACGCAAAGCAAATAAAAAAGTAGGAACTTCATCCAAATTTTGGGACCCTCCACATCTTTTGCCTTTGCCAAACCATAAGCTACCTTGTTCCAATCTTGTCTTATGTGAAGGATATTACGGTAATTGAATCTTCGCATTAGGTGCTTTACTGAATCAATAACAATACCTGCAACTGAATGATCTTCCATATTTCTAAGTACTATTGAAATCGTAAGAAGTGATAAATGTTAAGTTTAAGAATGAAGATTTATTTTAAAATTTAAATTACAGGTTAGTATAGTTAATTTCTATCTCTAGATTAATTTAAGTAATTTGGGTTAAGTTAGAAATTAAAATTTAGTTTGCATGATTAGATTATTTAGTTTAAAGTTTAAATTTTATTAATAGCATGTTAAATTTTTTATGCTCTTAAATTTGCTTGATTTTAATTCATATTTACCTTATTTGTTTTTATAGTTAATAAAAAATTTTCATTTAATTGAAAGGATTTTATAAAAAAAATAAAATAAAAGTTGTATATGATGGTTACATTGATAATACATTTTATAATGATAGTTTGAAAAACTTGCTGAATAGGTTACCAGGTTAAAACTTTTTTTTATCTTTAAAATTTAATCAATGGTTGAGATTAATTGTTTCTAATCTAAAGGTTATTAATCACTGACCTTATAATAAGGTCAAAATTTATAACCTTACTATAGAACTTCCATTTTCTGGAGGCTGTCTTAATTATATAACAGATCTTTACTTCGACAAAGACAAATGCTAAAATAAATTTTTTTCATGAATTGATGGATGCATGAATTCTTAGTACGGGAAGAGGTCAGCTTTTGGCACTTCAATTAGTTATGGGCCAACGATCAACTGCTCACGTGAATATATGTTAAGGTGCGTCTGGGTACCAACTGCCAACTACTTGGTTTTAATATAACTATAAAATGAGGATGATTTGCTAAATTAGAATTTAGTCAAATAAATATAAAATGAGGATGGGATATTGGATAATGCAAATTAGTGTATTAATTTAGGAAAATCAACGTAAATATAATAAAAAAATGTTATAGGTCTCAAAGTTAAATTTTGATCAATCAAATCTTAATTTAGTGGTAAGAAAAAACAAATTCGGTTTTGATATGAGTTCATTTCAGCACACAAAAATTTATATATTTAGCTTCGATAATTTAAGTAATTGATTGACTTAAATAATTTTTATAAATGTAATATTTGATTTCTGTTATAATGACTCATATGATATAATTTTTACTAAAAAATAAATTGTAAGATGAGGCAAGATAAATGATATATTAAGTAAATTTGACAATTCATACTCGTATTTTGTATATTTGTGCGTTGTGTTATGTAAAATATGAAAATTTTGTATTAAAATTTATGTGAATACATTAAATAAAAATATTTATGTAAAATATGAAAATTTTGTATTACAATTTATGTGAATACATTAAATAAAAATATTTTAATTTTTATTTTATTCATATATAATTTTTATTAAATTTTTATATGTCTCGCTTATATGTTCTACTTGGATGGAATATATAGCCGCAGAAATAATTCTTGCGTTGTTATCGCGATTGAAGTGGTGTAGTTCATCGGCCTAGATAGTTAGCTCCCCTACTCTCCTACCCCCAACCAAACGCCTTTAATATATACAAAAATCTCATCCTGGGCCCTAGCATAGCGCTTCCCATTTCCTAAACTAAAAACCCAACAGCTTCTCAGTTTCTTTTCCAAGTTATAAGCTTTGAGAATTCCGAACGCAAAAGATCCAACTCTCCAAGCTTAAAGCTTCAAAGGGTTTGTTCCTTTTGCATTAGCCATAACAAAAATCGGGTCTCTTTTGTTTTGTTTTCATAAAGGATGAAGGTCACTCTTGTTTCACGCAGTGGAAGAGAGTTTGTCAAAGGAGGCCTTGAGCTTCATGACTCGGTACGCCTTTTTTTTTTCTTTCTTGGGTTTTACTTCCATTTGTGTTTTGTAGTGTTAGGCTGATTGTTTGCTTGGAAAAATGAAGGGAAAGAAAGGAAATTTATTGTGTTTTCCTTTTTTCTTTTGCAGGCTACTGTGGGTGATCTGCAGGAGGCAATTCACCAGAGAAGTAAGTGATCTGCTTTCTTAGTTATTAAAAATTAGATTAATTGCTTACTCTGTTAGTCAATCAAGTGGTACTTAACAAAACAAGGAGGAAATAATAGTCTTACAACTTTAGGTTGGATAAAATTATTACGTGTTTGTGGGAATTTCTTGTAGTTCTGTTTGTGTTTTTGTTTAGGATTTTCTCTTGCTTGAAATCTTTTCAAATAAGAGTCAATTAGACGTTTTCTTTACCGTTTCTCGTTTCATGTTGGGGCTAGAGTTTCAATTCCCGCTATCTTTTAATTTGCATATTGTAGCATCTTGCATGTTCTAATGTAGTTGACTCTTGAGTGATGAAGCAACTGGAAACATTGGATAAAGTGATGTTTCCTTAAGGACACTTAACAGATATGTGTTCTTCCAGATGTCATATACGAACCCTAAAATGCCTCATGCAAAATATGGTTTTCTGCTGCGTAGGACATTTTTAATGCTTTTTGTATTATCTTATAGGGTTACTACATTTCCAGTTATTGAAGCTTTTGTACTTTCGTTCAAATCTTTGATAGATTTTATGTTTCATTTATTCTTCCTATTTAAGTTTCAGATGCATTTGTAGAATAGATATGCTTTGAATTCCATAATGATGGGAAAGAAGATCTTGCCAAATGCAATGTACCTTACTGTGCTGCCTGCTTTCTCGTGACAGAGGAGGTTTTCTTTTTTTAAATTTGGCATTGGTAGCACTTATGAACTCCAATGTTTTGATCGATGTTTATGCCTTTTTTATTGTCATCTTAAGCTTTCCCACCCAGTTCCTGAAGGGATATGATTTATTGCATTCATGTAGGCAGCTTTGGTCTTTAAATTCTTATTGACTGAGTTCTCATGTGTTGTACAAGCAGCTAAAAAGTTCTATCCTTCAAGACAAAGACTCACACTTCCTGTGCCTTCGGGATCAAAGGAGAGGCCTGTTGTCCTTAACTACAATAAGAGTCTCAAAGATTACTGTGATGGAAACCAGAACAGCATAACTGTAGTGTTCAAGGACCTGGGTCCACAAGTATCTTATCGTACACTTTTCTTCTTTGAGTACTTGGGTCCTTTGATCCTCTATCCTATCTTCTACTACTTCCCTGTGTACAAGTTCTTCGGTTATGAAGGGGAGCGTGTCATCCACCCTGTTCAAACATATGCTTTATATTACTGGTGTTTCCACTACTTTAAACGAATTATGGAAACATTCTTCATCCACCGCTTCAGCCATGCAACATCTCCACTATCAAATGTCTTCAGAAATTGTGCTTATTACTGGACCTTTGGTTCTTACATTGCTTACTACGTAAACCACCCACTTTACACACCTGTTAGTGACCTTCAGATGAAGATTGGTTTTGGGTTTGGGTTGGTTTGTCAACTCGCAAACTTCTATTGTCATATCATACTGAAGAATCTACGCAGCCCTGATGGTAGTGGAGGCTATCAAATTCCTCGTGGGTTTCTGTTCAACATTGTGACATGTGCAAATTACACAACAGAGATTTACCAGTGGCTGGGTTTCAATATTGCTACACAGACTGTTGCAGGTTATGTATTTCTTGTGGTTGCTACTTCTATTATGACAAATTGGGCCCTTGCAAAGCACCGCCGTTTGAAAAAGGTATTTCCCTTAGCTTTTCTAGCTGAGCTACTAAATCAAATAGCTTTTGTGCATGCCATTAAAGTTGCCTTCTTTTTCAACACCAAGTGAAATCTCTTACTTCCATGTCCTGCCTTTCCTTTCTGCCTAAAGCTGAAAGTAAATTATATTGGTTTTTTTATTTAATTTGCAAAGCTCATACAGGATTAGAATTTCTTTAAGCGACATTGGGATGCTAATCAAATTTACAGCCAAAGCTCATATAAGATTCAAGGAATTCATATCTAAGTATATGAACTGTTTAGCAGTCTGCTTATCTTTTTGGATCAAGTTCTCTAAAGACCAAAATTGCCAGCACAATTGCTGTAATGACTTCCTGGTTATGGTTGCGTGTTTTGCCTTATATTATTTTGTCTTCGTCTTGTTAATAGAAATGTCTCAACTTACTAAATCTTTAGTTTTTATTGCATTGCATTATTCTGTCTTTTATTAAACTTTCCCCTTACCTTTGAGTTCTTATCACTTGCAGCTATTCGATGGTAAGGAAGGAAGGCCCAAGTGCCCCCGCAGATGGGTAATTCTCCCTCCATTCCTCTAGAATTGATGGGTGAACCACCTAGTTATTGGTCTTTTTGGTACAAATTTTTGATCTAAAAGCATGGATCCAAGTCCATTGAAGATCAATTCTTGCCAGATGAACTTAAGATTATTCCCCACAAACTTGTTTTGATTAATTTTAGGTTTCTATTTAGACAATGTAATGCATTTGATATGCACTAGGATGGCCTTCTTTTACTTTTATATTTATTCCTCAGTCAACTCAAGCTGTTCTTTGGTGTTTCCTGTTTATATAGAATCATTAGTGTTGTTATATGGATTGATGATCTGTGTTCTATCAATATTCAATTGCACACGGCAGATGCCATTGTCTGAGCTGATAGTTTTGACAACGACAATTCCTTGGTTTTACATTTTAGGAGCAAAGGTAACATTGTTTATTAAATAAAAAAAACCCACTTAAATCGGATTGGATCAAACAACCCCTACTCTTTAAGGTTAATTATATTACTATTCATAGTAATGTTTCTTCACAAATGCATGAAAGTTGATGGTTAATGTTAAGAATTCCAGGACCTGACAGTGACACTGTAAATATTTTAAGTTTGGAAGGCAAAACCATTACTTAAATGCCTACACTTCCCTAGTTTTAAAATGACAAAAGTGGCAATGCAACAGGAGGTTGGTTTGTAGCTAAAGCAATGATAGCAGACATGTTCCAGTTAGAGTTCTTTAAATATAATTTCAAATTTCATAATTTAATGAGGAAATTATGATTATGAAACTTGTCCAACCATCACCTTACATCAATATACCCCAACTTTCCAAGTACTCCCTTTATATTTTTCTATGGCTTCAAATGTAACAAACTTTTCTAAGTAATTTCAGTTCTTTTTTTCATACTCGTAAGAATCTATGATGACTAATTCATTTCTAGAACTAATTTAGTTGGTAACAACTTTTGATAAAAAATATATGATATTTAGGACTGAATCCAACATCATATAATATATATATATATATATATATTATAAAGTGTAAAAATGGTTGGTCCATTTGGGGTTTTGACAACTATTTTGGGTTGGAAGAGTTGCCACCACATAGCTTTGAAGAACTCCATCATATTCTTTAAGATTGTCTTTTTTTTTCCCTACATAAGGTTGCTAAATATATATATAAAAAAAAATCTTGCCATCTCAGGTCTTGGTGGCAGTTTTATATATATATATATATAAAACCTTTTGGTCATGTTTGATACATAGGATAATGGATAGGATAGGATGATAATTATTCTATCTTATGTTTGGTGCACACATTAAGGAAAAGATTAGATTGCAAAGAGGATTAGTCATCCTCCTAGTATAGGATAACTCAATCCTCTCCAAAAGGTGAGAATTATTCCTAATCTCATAGGATTAGAAATAAATACTCATATTTTATTATTTTATCCTTAACATTTATATTTAAAAATTAACTTAAACATTTAATAAAATAGTAAGGATCTTTAATTAGTTAATATAATTTTTTCCATTTTTTTCTTTCTTTTTTTCTTCTTGTTTTTGATTAAAGAAAAACTATAATTTTGATAAAATAATATTTTCTTGTACACATTTTTTTAAAACTATTTTTTAGAAAATAAATTTTGAAACATAAAAATTATTATAAAATATATTTTTAACTAGTTTTTTCTTACATAATTTTTATTTTGTCTTTCTTAATTTTTTTCTTTTTGCCTAAAAAAATGACTATTAACCATAAATTATTAGAAATTATATATTCTTTAATTCATCAAAATTGAATTATTAAATTTAACTTGTTTTTTTTCTTTTTTTTTTGTTTTCTATATTTCCTTATAATTGACAAAATAAAAAGAAAGAAGATAAAGAAACCATAAAAATAAAGAAAAATATTTAAGAACAGTCTTTTAGAAAATTTAATGTAATTAAAAAATAAACTTATTTCCAAGAAAAACTCATTTTTCTAAAAAAAATATATTTAATTGACAATAAAAAATTATTTTAAATTTAAATCATATAAAAGAAATAAAAAAATGAAAAAAATACAGAAAATGCTTTTTATAAAAATTCATCTCTTAACAAAATAATTTTTTTGAAAAAGTAATATAAATTTTTTAGAAGTAATTTTTTAATTAAAAAATTAGCTAATAAATTAGACTATTAATTATAGTATTATAAATAATATTTAAATTTTTAATTTTTCATTTATATTTATAACAAAAAAATTATAAATTAAAATTATGTTACTTTAAAAAAGAGTACTAAAGAAAATCATTTTATACTATTTTTAATTTTACACATAACAAATATTACCAAAAACATAAAAAATCATCTTATCTTATTCTTAATCCTTGTACACACCAAACATAAGATAAGATGATATAATCTAATCTTATCCTATCCATAATCTTATATTATCTTATCCTATCTTCATCCTATGTATCAAACATAACCTTTATGTGTAATCCACAAAAGTTTTTATATACCTGTTCAAATTTATTAATCTATTCATATTAAGAGTTACTCTTGATAAGACCAGCAACTTCAGTATTCAATTGAGTTTTAATGGTCAACTTCAGTATTCAACTTCAGTAAATTTGTGATTGAGTTTTAATCTCAATCACAAATTTACTTTCAACCAATAGTCAAAAAATGGTATAAAACTAGATAGTTTTACACTAGTGTAACCTGATCTCTTCTCATATAAATATATATATATATATATATGTATGAGGAGGGATCCAGTTACACATGTGTAAAACAAATTTAGTTTTATACACTTTCATATTTTTTTATATGATTTATAATTTTTTAATCCGACTATTGAATTTTATGTTCTATTCATATAGATCATGTATGCCAAATTTCTAATTAATCGAATACGTCTAACTATTTATTTCATAAAATAAATTTTCAATTGTTGATATATATTTAAAAAAATAGTATTCTAGATTAAACTGATAGAAATAGCAAATTGATTCAAAAATTTACATACATAATAAATATGAGTAGGTTGTTAAATCCAACGGTTGGTTTGCAAAAATATTAATCCTATATGAAGACATAAAACTGTGTAAAACAAATTTGTTTTACACATGTGTAAGTAAATTCCTACTATATATATATATATATATATATATATATATATATATATATATATATAATACCTTTCATGTGTAATCCACAAAAGTTTTTATATACCCCTTCAAATTTATTAATCTATTCATATTAAGAGTTACTCTTGATAAGGCAGCAACTTCAGTATTGAAGTGGTCTTGAAAATATAAGAATATAGCCTTCCTGAAGAAAATATGAAAATCTCATCAAAAAATTTTATTCAGAAAATTATTAGAAAAATTAGTGGATATGACCTAATTTTTTTTTAAAGTTTATTAAAGTTCGAATCAAATCTTGTTCTAATTTGTGATTGGAGGAAGAAGAAAAAAAATAGTTTTCATGTTGGGGAGGACATGAACACTGTTTTAGAGATGGAACGAAGAAAAATCATCCCAAAAGAATTAATAGTTTAGTGAAGAATTTTACCTGGTATTTTTCTTATTAAAAATTATATGCATAATAATTTTTTTCTTATAAATTCTAAAATTTTTCAAAAGATATTCAACTTCAAGTCAGTTCAATAGTAAAAAATACCATAAATTACGTTATTTGATAGATTTCATAATTTTTGTGTTTTATACAACGTAATATTTTACCTTCTAAAATTAAAATATAATTGTTAGAACTTATAAACATTTGATTTTTTTAACGGTAAATAATCTTAAGCTTTGTCTAATAAATTTTTTTGAATTGATTCAAGCAGATATATCCTCGTTGAATTTAGTAAATTTATAAAAAGAATTCTTTTGCATAATCTCAATAAATTCGAACTGACGGTAAAAAAATAAAAAGTCCCTTATCATTCGAAACAACATCTATTAATTATAATTTCTTAAATTTGATATATCAATTGTATAATCCAAATAATTTTTCATTAGTATAAAAAAAAAAGCAAAATCAAATATTGGGAAATTAGTGGTAAGTAGCCCAAACCAAACGGCAAAAGACAGTGAAAATTTTCACCAAAAAAAAAAAAGACAGTGAAAATAATGACCGGAAAAGCGTGAGATTGAAAGCTCAATGACGCGTTCTCTTCGGGTAAACAAATAGAAACAATCTAACGGCCCATATTCATTCTCCGCCCTTTTTGTATACTCCACTCCTTTCCCGTCACTTTATTTTTCAGGACATTTCCTCACTCAGTCATTTCTGTCTCCAACCCTCGCATTCTCCCCCATCAAGCACACCCTCATTTTCTCAAGGTCTTTTTCTTCGCTTCATTTCCTTTATATTGGATCTGCTGGTCTTTGGTCGCTTTTCTTTTAACTGTTTTTGCTGTTTTCTTCTTTACTGGGTTGTTATTTTTTCTTCTTTGGGGTTGTTGTTCTGTGGTTTTGATTTGTTTTATGAATTGGGTTTTTCTTTGTTTTGATCGAAAGACAGGAAAAGAAAATCCCAATTTTGGCAATGGGTTCATTTTGTTTTTGCTTTTGCTTAGATCTGTTTTCGTTTTTGCTGTTTCTTATTTGATTTATTTGTTCCTTTGGATGATTTTGTTTTGATGGTGTTTTAGATTTTAGATTCTTAATGGGATCTGGGGATGCTTGAAATTTGATTTCATAAAGGAAGTTGGATATTTAGAATTCATGGGAAATTAAATTAGAGAAAGATTGACTTTCATTCATTATGATTTTACTCAATATAAATCTGCTGGTTTCTTTAATAGGCATTTGGGTTGATAGAAAGGATTGGTGGAAATCAAGGAAAAATTTATCTTTTCTGTCAGTTATGTTTTTAAGTGGTATATTTGTTCCAAACGATAACATTTTGTTTTTGTTGTATATAGCAGGTTGTAGAAGATGGCAGATGCTGAGGATATTCAGCCACTTGTTTGTGACAATGGAACAGGAATGGTTAAGGTAAATCATCGAAAGTTTTTATCTTTTGAGTGAAACTTTGTGTTTTAATGTTTCTTCCTTTTTATCTGATATAAGTTGAATGTAAAATGTTATGTTTTAGGCTGGATTTGCTGGTGATGATGCTCCCCGAGCTGTCTTCCCTAGCATTGTGGGTAGGCCGCGCCACACTGGTGTGATGGTTGGCATGGGCCAGAAAGATGCATATGTTGGTGACGAAGCTCAATCAAAGAGAGGTAT
Source organism: Heritiera fomes (assembly GCA_032173925.1). Lineage (NCBI taxonomy): Eukaryota > Viridiplantae > Streptophyta > Magnoliopsida > Malvales > Malvaceae > Heritiera > Heritiera fomes. The sequence continues at coordinate 6,981,849 of JAPDPM010000002.1, read as the reverse complement.
TTTGACCTTGAAATACCCCATTGAGCATGGTATTGTGAGCAACTGGGATGATATGGAAAAGATCTGGCATCATACCTTCTACAATGAGCTTCGAGTTGCCCCAGAAGAGCACCCAGTTCTCCTTACTGAGGCTCCTCTCAATCCTAAAGCTAATCGTGAGAAGATGACCCAAATTATGTTTGAGACCTTCAATACTCCTGCTATGTATGTTGCCATTCAGGCTGTGCTCTCTCTCTATGCCAGTGGTCGTACAACCGGTAAGCATAATCATTTAATAAATAATTGATTGACCTGTCGAGGTTCAGCTTTGTTAGAGTTGTGCTTAACTGAAACTTTGATATGTAAAGTTCCCAAATATCCTAAGATGTGTATGATGAATGTTTTGATATATTCTGACTTGTAGAAACTGCACTGTTGGCTGGGGACTATTGGTATAAGTGGCATGAGTTCGGTTCTCATAATAACTTGCTATGAGCACTTATTAAAATTTTTCTTATTTGATTCTTGCTTGGATAGCTGCTGAAATGTTTGAATTGTTACAGTTGGATAAGTGATGTAACAATGTTGTGCCTTTTCTGTGCAGGTATTGTGTTGGACTCTGGAGATGGTGTAAGCCACACGGTCCCCATTTATGAGGGTTATGCCCTCCCACATGCCATTCTTCGTCTTGACTTGGCTGGCCGTGACCTCACTGATCACTTGATGAAAATTCTGACCGAGCGTGGATATTCCTTCACCACCACAGCCGAGCGGGAAATTGTGAGGGACATGAAGGAAAAGCTGGCATACATTGCTCTTGACTATGAACAGGAGCTAGAGACCTCCAAAACAAGCTCGGCAGTAGAGAAGAGCTACGAGCTACCTGATGGTCAGGTTATTACCATTGGTGCTGAGCGTTTCAGATGCCCTGAAGTGCTCTTCCAACCATCCATGATTGGTATGGAAGCTGCAGGAATCCACGAGACCACATACAACTCCATAATGAAGTGCGATGTGGATATCAGGAAAGACTTGTATGGCAACATTGTCCTCAGTGGTGGTACAACCATGTTCCCTGGTATTGCTGACAGAATGAGCAAAGAGATCACTGCACTAGCTCCCAGCAGCATGAAGATCAAGGTTGTTGCTCCACCTGAGAGGAAGTACAGCGTCTGGATTGGAGGCTCAATCTTGGCTTCCCTCAGCACCTTCCAACAAGTAAGTTAATTTACTTTTGGTCTAGTTGCATGCTCAATGTCTTGCATTAGCTGATTTGGTTGCTATTGCCTATTTGGTTGCAGATGTGGATTGCCAAGGCAGAGTACGACGAGTCAGGTCCATCAATCGTCCACAGGAAATGCTTCTAAATGTTTTGATAAGAGAATAGTGTCAAAAGAGAAACTACTGTTTCACCACTTCTTGGCGCAACTTGCAACTTTGCTTTGTTCTAGCCTTGTTATTCATCTATGTTTATTCTCTTGTTGGAGTGAACGATGAACTTTGAGAAAGTGAGGGGTTTGATTGTGATCCAATTCTTTCAATTGCCATTTAATGTCGAGAAGTTTTTGACTATTTATATCTGATTTCTGTTGTACTCTTATCTGTTAGCCATTACCATTATTTATGTTAGGTTTATAACTTTTGAAGATTGCATGGAATATTCAATCCTCCCCATGACCTTAGATTGACAAGTGTAGCTAGATTGAGCCTATGAACAATGATATTAGATAACCCTTATTTCCATACATTTTATAGCTTCGGTTGGTGGCTTTGGTTGAATCCTTGCATGTTTCAGATTGTATGGTTTTCAAGAACTCGACTGTCTTTTCCCTTTATCCCAAGCTTCATTTTTCATTTGTCATCTGTTGAAATATGATCCATCCACTTAGCTGACACATTGAATTTCCCATTGGGACCTTGCAAAGTACAATTGACAAGGCTTCAGGCTATTCTAATAGAAAGAAAGAAAAAGGACGGTAAATTTTGATAATGGAAAGCTTTTTTTGATCATGGAGCTGTAATTTGCATGCAAATTGGAGAGACTTCACTTTGAATTAAAGTCTCTAGGAATTCACAATTGTAGTAGGAAAATTATAGCTGACCTCGCTAATCCTCTCACCCAATTGTTACAAAAACTTATCTGGATCTTAGTGGTCACTGAAAGGTGAAAAAGAGATTGGCAAAGACTCTTCAGATCCTGTTTTCACATAATTGCTGGTCATCCTCACAAAAAAAAAAAAGGGTTCCTTCTGAATGTTATGTTGTTATCTCCATTTCCACTTCTTTCTAAAGACTGGTCGCCATTGTTTTGATTGTAATTATCTTCTGTTATTCTGATCTCTTCCTTTGATGAGAAATTCTCTTTAAATTCCAAGAAATAGTCTTCCTCATGGTTTTGATGATCATTATTGAGAATTACATCCTCTATAGCTGGTAAACAAGTTCGAGCTTTCATCCCTTGGAGCGGAAAGCTGGCTGATTCCCCAAAACCTTTGATCCCCCTTGTTAGTTTTCGAGCTCTGGCTCTCTTCTTCGAGAAATGATCATTTTCAAGTAAATTCAAGATTCGTTAAGGTTAAGCTTATCCTATTTCTTGACCAAGAAATTGGAGCTACTGCTATTTAAAAATCAGTGAATTCTACAATTTCTTTCATGATGTAACTGGTGAGCTCTGATTGGACAAAAGTGCTACTTACCTAGGAATAATGGAAAAAGATCGTCCTTAATTGAACAGAAAAGAACAAATACCAGTTCAATCAATCTTGGTTTCACTTCTCTTTTTTTCTTTTTTTTTTTAATACTTGATTTTACTTCTAAATTGGAAGGCAATGAATTGCTTTCTATAGACCCAGATTATCATTTTATAGCTAATTCTTTGTTGCTGAGTTACTTAATAGCTTTGAATATAGTTGTATTCATACGTTTACAAGGAGAATTTGAATAATTTTAAAATTTTAATTATTCTTAGGTTACTCGAGAATTTTTATATGGTACGATCATAAATTTTGATCTTATTATAAAATCAAACTAAAAAATATATGATTAAAATTAAAATTTATGATCTTATTATAGAATTTCTCTAGGTTACTCGCTTTCTTGGTAAATTAAGAAATCTAGAATATTTTTACGATAGAGAAAAATACATATTACTTATCTCCATTGTAAACTCAATTTGAATAAACCGATCAGATTCAATATTAAATATTCTATTTTTTAAAAAATTAAATACTAAATTTATGATATAAAAATTATTCGATAAAAATGAATTACCAAACGCATTGAAGAAAATAAATTCGAAATTTAATTATCAGAATGTTAAAGAGTAAAAATGTAAAGACAAAAAGTATTGCCTCAGTTAATATTACAACTGGGAAAAACTGCATGTCCTGGCCGTGGCTTTAAATAAACGAAAAGCTCGGATAAACTGATTCCAGCTAAGAAAGTTTTCCTGAAGAATGCATTATACCTAAGGCTATTATATCAGCTGCATGCTTCTCTTTGTTTTTCATTGCTCACAGCTCGGGAGAATCAAACATCAGGAGTTAATTTTCCACATTCGAGTTCTGTAGCCAACGGACATGAGGGCAAGCTCCCACAGCATGTTCGGTATGCTCAAAGGATTTACCTTGGATCCGGGAATTTCAGACCAGGTTACAGATATCTCGACAATTGGAATACTGAACCATTTGCAGAGGAAAACTAGTTCAACATCGAAACACCACCTGCAAAATGTGGTCCATGGTAAGTCAATCACAGAAAATTACCAGAGCAGTGAACAATAGAGTAGGAAATCTTCTCTTACTATATCCTACATGCCAGACCTTGGATTTCATTTAAAACAATGTCAGAAGTGTGTTTATACCAAGCGACATTAAATAGATGAGATGCAAAATGGAGAGATATTGTTAAATTCTTCTAGTTTAGATAGAAAGAGAAGGCCAAAAGAAACATAAATAGTTATTAGTTACAAATTGACAATTTCTATCCTTAACTACTTGGCAAATCTTATAGAAACAGGGGATGTATGGAATGATGAAAATAACACGAATAGGGATATCTATTGCAAAAAAAATACTATTTCTTTCCATTCTCAACAACTAAAAGAAACTGAATTTCACAAATAACTACACCTCCATCAACTTCTTTATATCATTTCTCCTTTTCAGACACTTATATCCGTAATGGGAAGCAGCAGAAAAAACCCCTTAGAGTATTCAATAAGCAAATGAGCATGTGTCTTCTGAAATTACATTAATCTAGACATATAACGTAGATTTGTATTGATTTTCGATGACAGGATATGCAAGTATGGGGTGATCAATAGCGTCATTAAGGTCAGAATCACCTTTTCAAACGAATGTTTGTGAAAAGCTTCCTTGCTGCAGACCTAGTAAACATCTTAAAACCACACTGCATTGCAGGAAGTACAAATCAGGACACTGCTCATAGAACAAATGCACTGGTTCGTAGACATTAGGCCAAAAAAATAGAAATCTCCACAATGAACACACCTGTGTATCACGAATTCCAGGACCAGCAGTCAAGAGAACCACAAGATGAAAACCCTTCATCAAAAAATTGCGATACCACTTCCTCTGAAACAAAGATTGAACAAATTCAACTAGAAGAAATATGCAACTTAGACAAGAAAATCAAAATATAGATAACACAGCAAGCATCATTAATAAACTTAACTGTAGCAAGGGCTTTCTCCTCAAGATGAGCACGAGAACCAAATGCAATTATTGGGATATCAGATATTCTAAAAGTTGTATCACTAGTTGCTGAATCCCCATGATGATTATCTTTTCTGGCAACTTTATGGATCTGAAGTATAAAAAATTAGACAATTTTTTTTCTCACAGAATATCCCCAACATGAGCAGTCAATCTTCTACAAACCTGATTTTCAAGTTTTTCTAGGTCAGTAACCTTGGTAGCCCCATCAGCATCTAACATTAGAAGTAATTCACCACGTGAATGTAGCATTCCCTGTTTTACAATGCTTTCACAGAGGTAAACAGCTTCAATCAATTATTGTCATGCAGGAGCAGGGAAAGCATAAAACTTTCAGTAGCATTAGAATATGTTTGCGAATATCCAAATGAATGGTTTAGGTTAGACTCACTTTTCTTATAGCTTCTCCTTTTCCATGGTTTCTACCAAGAAGGATAACCCTGACATTGTCTACACCATACTTCTTTACATAGTCAAAAGCTACTCTCTTTGTTCCATCCTTACTTCCATCATCAACGATTAACACCTGCTCATAACTCATTCATGTAAGAGAGATGCAGACATGCAAAACACTTAAATGGTACATTTTATTAAAAAAATGGCTATTTTACCCTAAGGCAGTGAGTCAGAAACACACTTGACCCTATCTAAGTCTAAATTTCATCAGAGACTGCTGAATAAAATAGACATAAAAAAAAACAGTTTAGATGATTCAATTAATAGAAGTAACAAAATGGTACCTCATAAGAAAATAACTTATCCTTTGCTGCCCGTTGTTGAAGATAACTGCAAAATAACAATATCACATCACTACTATTAATTATCATAGTCTTTTAAGTAAAAACCATGGTTATAGTTTTAAATTAGGGTAAATTACAAAATTCGTCACCCAACTTTGAGATACTTTTTATATTGATCATCTAAGTATGAAATCTAACAATTTAGTCACCAATGTGTGGATAAGTTTTATTTTGGTCACACTGTAGTTACTCTCTAACAGAATGTTGACGGAGCTTGCCAAGTATGATGTCAAGGGCAAAATGACGTGACCACATCATCTAAAAAGCCACATGGCAAGGCCGCATCATCTAACAAGCCTATACAAATAATCAATTTATAGCCTCTTCTGGAAATTGGGTCCGGGGAAGGCTTTTTTGGAAAGTCTAATCCTACGGAAAGAAAGAAAAATAAAATGGGTAAATTTAGGAAGAGATTCAACACCAAGGAGTGATGCCTTTCAACAACAGGTGATAGCGGCGGTGGCAACCCATCGGAATTTGGGCTATGGGATGATTGGTTTCTTTGAAGAAAGGGGTAGAGAGAGGTAGATGAGCTAGTGAGAGAAAGAAATTAAGAAAATGAAGAAAAATCAATTTATAGCTAGGTTTGTAGATTAGGCATATATGCCAAGTCAACATTGTCACATGAGTTTGTTTGCTGACATGGCCATTCTATGCGGCGATATCAGCTGATTTCTGCAGTCACATCATTGTTCAGTTTGCTTTAAATGACTGAGTGACCAAAAAGTACAACGAACTAACACTGGTGACTAAACCATTAGATTTCATAGTTGAGACCAAATAAAGTCCCCTAAAGTTAGATGACCAATCTTGTCATTTACCCTTTAAATTACTTCAACAAAACATGTCTAGGAAACCATATTTTCCATCCTCAAAATAACAAGACAAGGATTAATCAAGCTACAAATGGTGTATGAAAAGTTAAGTGAACCACAACTGCATCATGCAGTAAAAGTGCCATTTATAACTTAAGAAACCAAGTTCTGCTGTTCTAACCAGTATGAGAACAGATATTAACAACATAGCAAAAACTTTTAGTGGGCAATGACATAATATACAGTAATGAGGATGGCCCACCATACAACAGCATTTTCGAAAACGAATTTCATGAACTTTATTGTTATCATGTGAGAAATTAAAATCACTCAATGGAATAACATTGCTTCTTAGTGTCCACTTTTCTTGTCCTTTTTTTTTCTTTTGTGAGGAACTCAGACTGACATGTTAGCATTTCAAGATATTACCAACTACTGAGAACATACATACATCCTACATTATAACGAATCATTAACTTACTTCATGGTTTCATCAAGTGCACCAGGAAGCCTATGCTCTTCATTGAAAGCAGGAATAATCAACGACAAGTATTTCTCTGCTGGATCCAAAATATAAGGACAAGGAACCTGTAAAAAAATGAATCCAGCAAATTAAAATCATCCGTATCCACTTCATATTTCGTCATCCCATAAATAATAACTAAAAATAGAAAACTCATTTTAAACAAAAGAATAAGAAAATGGTGTTAAAAAAATATTCTAATTCTTATCATTATTAGTTCTCGCATATATTTATAACAAAGCAGACTTCTTCACTTAAAAAGAAACTATCAAAATCCCAAGCCCTTTTAGTTTTCATTCATTTATTTGTTTCAAATAAAAGGATTTATAAAACAAGTTGCATTTTAATGAACTTAATTGGGTCTAATAACTATTTAGTTATATTTAGCTTCTCAAAGTTGATTTTTCTATTAATTTCCTAACCAAAATTAAAGAAAAACCAAAAATAAAAAACGAAATTTGACTCATTTTCTCTGCAACCAAACAAGCGATAACAAAGAGTTATCCAAAAGAAATGTGATTACCTGTTTCAATGATTTGGGATCTTCAAAGATCGCCGGCGCTTCAACATGCCTAAATTAAAAATATATATAATTAATAAAAATCAAATAGTTATACAAAATAAAAAAAAAGGGGAAAAAGAGAGGAAATTAGGGTTAGAGAAATCTACGCGTTATTGTGACGTCTTCTGTAAGCTTCAAAAACAATTACAGAAACTAAACCAAAAAGAACGATCACAACCAAAGTAGCCAAAAACTCAACCATCGTCAACAAAAACCCCATTTTCCTCTTCTTTTTTTTTTTGTCCAATCTTTCTTGCTGTTGTAGGCAGAAGCTAAGGCTTAATAGTGTTTTTAACGATTCTCAATTTCAGTTTTCAGTCTTTAAAATTCTTTAATTTTCAAAATAGTTTTAGTCGTCTAGGTAAGGCTCTTGATGTGGTAGTGGGTTCGAGCCCAACCTAGAGCTCTTCTGGGCCCACTTTTATAGGCCATTTTAGAAATAAAGCCCAATAAATGAGCATCATATTCACCCATTTTTTCAATGACCAGAGATTGTTCGCTGGCTCAGTAGAGCCCATAATAATGGCCCAATGTTGAGTGTTAAGTGATACTAAGTTAAGATTTTATGATTTTTGTGTAATTTTTACGAGCTCGAATTTACGAATTTTTAAACTTCATTTTCCCTTTTCGTTGATTCAGATTAGAAGGCTTTGATTTTAATGCTCCCATGTTGCATTTGATTGACGAAGTTGTGCACATAAATTAAAGTCTGTCCTTTAATTGAATTAAGTGCCATCCTTTCTAGTGATTTATTTTCCATATGCTGGTAATGCAGCCAACTCATTACACCAAGGATCGTAAATCTGCTAGAGATGCCATGGGAAAAATAAAGCAACCATATCTCTACTGCCAAACACATTGCCAATAAGCAAACTCTCTCTTATGGAAACTTGGCCTTGAGGACCAGGCAAACAATACTACCTTTCCCCCTGTCAAATTTAGCATTGAAATATAGTCTCCAATTGATTCATACCGCCTTTTTAAGAAACGATTTATATTAAATTCGAAGTTCAAATCCAATTCTTAAAACCCCTTCTTTCTATTTTCTAAGAAAAGAATACCAAAATCTTCTAGTTACTTTAAACCTCAAATTTCTCTAATTCTTATGAGATGGGAGAATTTGATTAGACTTTTTGAAAAAAAAATATATATATCAATCATTGAATCAAATGTTTAATGTTTTCTTCCCAAGTTTGACACTTTTATGTCAATGATCTTAGTGCAAACTATAATTTCAACTACAATTTACTATTTAGATCGGAAAAAGAAGAAAAAATGCCATTGATATAAGTTTTTTTTTTTTTAACAAAAGTAACATATAACTTGCCAAATCCTGCCGCTAGTGCCATAATATCAATAATGATAATCTCCTGATATGAATGGATATCCAGTTTCCCATTTAGCAAATGTAAAGAAACAAGAGGGTCAGTTTTCACGTATAAAAATCTTATTCCTATCATCCTTGCTATATGCAAACCAATGCGAATGCCTTGAAGTTCAGCAATGACATTTGCAGTGATTCTCAGATGTTGAAACTAGGGGAAGATAAAGTTACCAGATTCATTCCTTAGGATTCTTCCACAGCCTGCTTGCCTAGGATTACAAAAACTAGATCCATCCGTGCTTAGTTTAACATAAGAACATGTGGGTGGGATCCAGAAGACTAATATAATTTGCGAGATGGGACTAGGATTAATAGATGGTTCTTTTTGGTGGAAGCAATTGTCGATAGAAATGGAAGAAACTTTGGAGTATTGATTGTATTATTATAGAAATATTATTGAAAACCACCTCAAATAACTTCTACATACTAAAGCTACCAGATTGTCGGCAATGCAGCGTGTTTTTCCAAAGTAGCAATTTCATTAAATAGCCATTAGAAAAAAGAGAGCGGTGGGCACTACTATTTGCGGATAGCATGTGACAACCCCCATGGATCTTGTGATGAATCACTCAAAACTAGTAATTCTGAGTCCATCAAGACTGCAGCAACGCACATTTCCACCTCCCATTGTCCCCACAAAAAGCTTCATTCATTCTTTTAAAAGAATTTTTGCAGATTTCAGTTGCAGAAAGGAGGAGAGATTTGGACATTATTCATGTGAAGAAAGGAAGGGGCAGTTGTGATATGGCAATTTGGCCAAATGGGTCCTCAAGGCATGATTAAACCCACAAAAGCAAATTATGTGAAGAAAAAGAAAAGAAAGGCTTTTTCTTTTTTCACTTTCATACATAATAAAGCCAAGTAATATCACTTTATCTTTTGTCTGCCGCAAAATTAATCGCCCAGTAAACTGTCTAGCAGTGAGAGCAGCAACAAGTCTTACTAGTGACATCTACTATCAGGCTCTTGCTTTTCTCTCACTTATGTTAACTTTTGATCAATTTAATAGTGAAACTTCTAGACTTATAAATAATATTGTATTCTATAATTACATTTTTCATCAATAATGAATATCCTGTTTTTTTGTGAAAAAGAAAAACCTTGGCTTGGGTGGAAAGGTGGTCCTTCACCGTAACCCATTTTTACTTTCATCATTTCATTCCAAAATAGCTCTAGATTTTTCTCTAAAAAAAATAGCTCTAGATTTCCTTCGTCATCAAACTTATATACATGCATTATCAGATCAGTTTTTCTACTATGAAGATATTTGATTTAAAAAAAATATAAATACTAAAACTTAATTTTCAAATTTGTAAAATTCTCATGTCAATAAAATAAGTGTAAACATTTAACCTAATACTCAAGATCTCTCATATCATTCTTACATTCATGTTTTTGACTAAATTTATATAATAAGTATTTTTCCTTTAAGATTTCTATAAAGAGCCTTTTAAGTTTCAACTTTTAACCGATCAATCAAGAAGATTTAATTTAATATATATTAATATTAATCTACTTGTTTGCCCTAAACTTATATATATATATATATAGTACATCAGGAACTGAATTCTGCAAACCGATTTGCAGGCTGAGGGGCAGAGTGCAGGAGGCCAGCAGCTTGGTTCACGGGTTAGATAGCACAATTTACAAGAAAACACTATCCTAAATGAGAAATTTTGGACGTATTGAGTTATGAAATTGATGGATAGGCTTTCACAAACCAATATTTGAAACTTGGAAATGCATTGAGAAATCAAAACTACACACATATATATATATATATATATAAAATAAAAAGTAAATTAAATTTCCTTTTTGTTTTATTTATTTTACTCGCTAACAACATTGATTTATTTATCTAATTTATTACACTATTCAAAGAATCGAGTACAAATTTTCTCGATTTTTCTCTATGTGCATCTTACTATTCAAAGAATCAAATTGAAATTTTCCATACCTAGATAAAAAAATTTGGTCTAGCCATAAACAGAAATTAATTATAATTATTGTTCAACAACAATAGACTGTTCATTATCACATATAGTCCACTATTTATGGTTGCTTAAATCATGGTTTAAGTGCTAGAGTAATATAAAAGAAACAAGAAATAAATTGCATTGCTATATTATTATTATTATTATTATTATTATTATTGAAAATGATTATTCTTGATGACAAGAAAAGAATTTTACAGACTATTAAAAACCAGTCAGAATGCCCAGAAAATATACTACTGCAAGTCAAAGGCATCAACATTCACAGAGAAAAAAAAATCCAAATTTATTCATAGTAAAAGTTTGTTCAAGGACAAAAAAAGAAAAAAATTAAGGAAATTAATAAGACGAACAAGATCTTCGAACAAATAAACCAATCCCCCCATCATAAAGAAAAGTATTTCAAAACTGAACTTGAGAAAAGTGAAGAAGAGTATGGAATTAGTGAGCCATGGCAACTGGAGGGCAGTAGCTAAGGCTTCTCTGGTTTGGCATGGCAAGCATAGCAGTGTGGTCCAAGAAATCCTTGAGTGCCACAACCGATTGTAAGATTGTTCTGAGATCATCAGCACAAGAAAATTCCATGTTTCCAATACCCCTCACTGCATAAACATAGAAAGTGATGCACCCTTTTCTAAACTTGAACCTAGCCATTTCACACCCGGTTAGCCCCCTGATGAGCTTCTTGTTCACTTCTCCAAGAGGAATCTCTGGTGGCCAAATCCTATCCACCGCCAGCTTCATGGCTTCTGACTCAAAAACAAACAAAAGAACTTTGGATTTCTTTGTTCCCAGCCCCAGAGTCAGCGTATGCCAAGCATGGTGAGCTAAGATGGTGAAGTTTGTTGGCAAGAAAGCAGTGGTTGAAGAGAAAGGGAGCTTGCTGTTGTTGGGCTTGTTTGACATTGGGGGGTAATCAAGCAGTTTCAGCAGCTCAAGAGGCCTTGCTTTCCTGATTGTGAATGATTTTACAATGAACTGTCCACCAAACCTTAGACCCTTCACTTCAGAGCTTGGCTTGAAAGAAAAATCTGATGCAGCAGCTGGCTTGCTGGTCTGATCATTGGGGTGTTTATGTTTCTGCTTCTTGTTCTTCTTCTTCTTCTCCTTCTCTTCCATTTGTATTCTAAGCTTTTTCTTTTTCTTTGAGTATAGGTTTTGTTTTGACTGTGATAACAAAACCAATCTAAAGCTTTTGGTGGTGTGAAGTTGTTTGTTGGCTTCCTTCTCACTAGCCCTTTTCTTTTTTTGTTTAAGAGATTTGGAGTAAGAAAGGGGGCTAATATTCCTATACCACTTTGCATAAATTTGATCATCTTTGTTTTATATGTTATCATTTTCAATGTTTGTTATGTATGGCATAAATTTAAATATTATTTTAATTTGGTTTTGTCAATTCTATAATCTGTTAATTCATGCCAATCTATTATTTAAAGTGGGTTTTTGAGGTGTAGGTTGGAGTTATTGAGTACCCCATATTTTTTATGTACTCACGATGCTGCCACTTGTTTTTTTTTTTGGGGAAGCTGGAAGCACCCTTAGAAATGATGCCTTTGTGTCAGTTCACATGATATTGCATAGTTATAATATATAATCAATTCATTACTAGTATTTCCATGATTATTTATTAATGGGATAAATATAAATTTACCACTATATTGTGGGATGTCAATTTTAAATTTTGTCATTGTACATTTTAGTTTGATTGATTTGTGAACAAAATGTAGTAAAATTGATGCATTAACAAAATATTTAAAAAAATATTTATTTTAATTATTGTCTAAAAATCAACAAAATTAAAAGTATCGCAATAAAATTTAATAAAATTGAAAGACATTGAAGATATAATGAAAAATAATTGGGACTAAATCTCTTCATTAATATATCACTTGACTAAAGTTTAAATAATTAATTAAGAGATGTTTAAGTCATAGAGAACATTTCTTTCGCATTAGAACAAAATATTTACATATTATAAGCTTTTAATTCCTGATAACATGAAGGTATATAAGAAGGAATTGAGCCAAATCTTTAAAATTTCCAATAACTTAATCATAAAAATTTGATTTAGATTTAAGTATATAGAGTGAGAGAGTTCATATTTAATGCATTATTAGTATATAAATCTTATACATTATTATTGAATCATATTATAATACCTCATTAATTAGTGAATTTAATAATATTTATTTTTAATTAAAAAATTTCATTTTAAAGTTTATGAATTAATGAAGTGCAATGTTATCATTCATTGATAATATATAAAATTTATACACTGATCATGCATCAAATATATATATCAAAAAAAGAGAAAAACAAATCAACATTATTGGTTTTGCTAGTTCTAAACCAAAGAGAAATGCTATTAATTACCAATTAAGATCAATTTAATTCTATATAAGCTTGAGAAACAAAATATTTTTCTTCTTGGAAATAGGCTTATCAATGAAATAATTATTCTTTACAAGCTCACATATTGAGAATTGGGACCACATTAAGGGGTTAATTGTAATTAGCAAAGTAAACCATGGCATGGAGAAGTTGATTTTGTTAATTTGCATGGATGCATTATAATAAATAATCACAATTGCTAATTAAACTTTATTTCGTGTGAGAATGCAATGCTTCAACCAAGCAAGTTCATATATTATTATTATTATTATTATTATTATTATTATTATTATTATTATTATTATTATTATTATTTGGTTTTAGAAAGAAAATTGTTCAAAGATAATTAAAAGAAAAATATTTTTTTCCTTTTTTTTTGAAACAAAATAAAAAGAAGTGGTTACATTTGATTCTCTCTGTTCATTGGAGTGAAAAGGTTGGCTCACCTCCTTTGACAACCAATAAGTCATATAACCCATTAAAGTTGTTTCCTTCCAAAGGCAACATTGCCTTTAATCATTCATAGCAAAGAAATTTGAGAGGTCTTGAGAAGACCAACTAAAACCAAGACTCTTGTAAGAGGGGCCACCAATGGAGCCTTAATAGAAATGTCCTGCCAGCTTTCAACTTTCTTGTCTCCTCCAATTTGTTACTTATTCCTATAAATTAAATATTTATGATCAAATTTAAAATCTAATTTAATTTTTGGTTTTTTTTAAAACAATTACGGTATTTTAAAATTTTATCTAAACTTAATTAGTTAGGTTCAAGCTAACTTCAATTCGATGTTTGAAATTCAGTTTTTTACATGTATTCTTTAACGAGGACGAGATTCTTAAGACCAAAGAATTTCCTTTCATTGTAATTTCAAGCACTAGAAATTAATAAGCAAGTAGGTAGCAAAGTGACATAAGAGGTTCCTAATAAAGTTAGGTGACCAGAACACTGATTTGTAATATGCTAATTTTATAAAGAAAAGAAATTACTTTTAATTATGTCTGCATTTGGTTGATAGACAAGGAGTCTACAAATAATCATCAGTGATTAATCATGTCTTTAGACTAAGCATTGACAGACAGGAACACGGCAGATTTTCTCCCTTTCTAGTTTCTACATAATTAATATGAGATGAAGAAATGTAAATCCCTTTTGCATTAAAACCACCGACAATACTCCGTAGGGAAGCATTAATCTTTTTCTTTGAGAATGGAAATTAAAAATTTGGACTTATTTTTTCCTTTAATTTTAAATTTTTAGTTACATTTACCAAAGCATTTCCTAATTTCACCGTATGAATATAAAGATTCAAACTCACGACTTGCGAGATGAAATTTTAAGTTTTAACTGTTGGATATTATTATAAGTATTTGATTATATATGAGCTAATATCATATTAAAATTTTGAGTGAAAATGTTCTTGGCATTCGCCAATAATGTTTGACCTAAAACCCAGATGAGAAAAGATTTATCTGAAAAAGAAGATAATCCTTATAATCTTCCCTCTCATTAATCTTATTCCGTCTATTTCAAGATTTAAACTCATAGTTTTCAAAGTGAAATCTTAAATTTTAATCACTGAAATATTCATTTTGAAACAACACTTATAACTATTTTTTTACGGATAAATTAAATATCATATTAAAATTTTTAGTAAAATATTTTTCAAATTAACTAATTATGTCGACCGAAAAAACTATATATATATATATATATATATATATATATATATATTTAAGACATGATAAAATGAAAGGAATTAATGATAGAGACATGAAGGACTAACGTAGGAAAGAGTAATGTCGTTATACACTAAAGTTAATAGGAAAAGAAATATTGACCACCAAATTAAAGGGAATTTGAAGAAGGGAGAAACAGGTTGGCTGTAGTTCTCCAAACAGCATATATGTTAGGTTTTGCATGATTATCAATGCCCCGTCCATCTTTTCTTCCATTTCAATTCTTTTCATTTCCCTTTCACAACTCCATTTGTTTTGGCAAAACTAAACTTTACAACGGTTTTGAGCCATCGATGCAGCGGCTTTGAGGTACACTTCTCCAACCAACGGTGGGCCAATTCCACATTATAAATGCAATCAGTTTTCTGGCGTATGCTTGAAAAGATCTTCCCTGATTTAGTCCCTAATAGCTTGAGTTCAAAACACTCTGTTTGATTCGAGGGAAAGAGATGAGAAGGGAGGAAAGAAAATATTAATTTATAAAAAAAATAAAAGAAAAAAATGAAAATAAATAGATTTTAGTTTTGCATGATCTTTATAAATGGTAGGAAAACATTTGTTTGCTTAAATATTTTATTTTCATTTCACCTTTAATTAGACCTGATAAATCTAGACACGACACGTGCAATACGACGTAAACACAATACGAAAAAACCGTCTCCATGTTTGAAAAATTCGTGTTTCGTGTTTATTCGTGTCAACACGAATTTAGACACGGCAATTTTCGTATTTAACCGTGTCAGACAAGGCTAAACACGTGTAAGATACGAAAACACGTTTAAGAAAATCATGTCACACGAATACACGTACACGATACGAAAACAAACTTAAAGAAAACCGTGTTACATTGATACACAAATGCACATGTAAGACACGGTAATCATATATGTTTTTAGTGGGAATTGAACCTTGACCAAATGCAAAAATATTTAAGTGCCTTGCCAAACGAACAAATATATTATATTGATATAATTTATTATGAAAATTTATATCTTAAAACAAACTAATGCTTTAATAAATATTGCAAAAAAATAAATTATAAAATTAAATTAGTTAATTATGGTTAAGATAATAAAATTTTAAAATTTGAAAAATAAAGTATTGAATTTAAGAAAAATTTATTGTAAGTTAAGAACTTAAGATACAATTATCAATTTTTTACATTACATATATGATACTATAATGTATAAATATATATATGTATATATGATATTTTTTATTATAATGTATAAAATATAAGTCATGCATTGTAAGACCCGAATTTTATTATACTATATACCATATTTGTACATGATCGATAGTGGAAATAAATTCTTTTAGTGAAATTAAAGAATAATTGAATGTGAATTTTCACTTTTCATTTTAAGTTATGATTTACAATATATGGTGTATATGAATAAGGATTGAGTCTTTAAGAGATGCATAGAAAGCATTCGGTTGAAAAGAATGCAAATGAAATAAAATGAAGTTCATGTGTAAAAGAAACCTTATTGGTTGAAGTGTAAAAGCATTAAATGAAGTATTGAACAAATGAAGAAACAAATGAACAAATGAGATAAAACAAAGTCACTAACCGTTGGCTGGAATTGGCGAGTAGAGAAAGTGATAAAGAGAAGAGAGAAAAGTCAAGAAAAGGGGCTATAGTGGACTTCACGCCACTTCTCTTCTCCTAACAAATTAGGCTAGGCAATAAATGGCAAAGTGAAGTTAGTCAAAAACATATTGCAGTAAGGACTTCACCACTGTTCCTTTTTGCTGCAGTTTTCTTTGGTTTTTAATGCATGAAATGATGAAAGAAAACGAGATAAGAACTGGTGGTAGGTTCTAAGTGAATTTGAATGAGTATATAAAAAGGAATCCACGAGGAAAACCAACTTAACAAACTTCATTTTCTTCAAAATCCTTCTCGCCCATTCTGTTTTCATTGCAAGTTCACAATTAGTTCTTCCATTCCTCTTATACATGAGCCATGAAACTTCATCCTTGGTTAGCTAAACATTTATCTAGTGTGTGAAGAGCTGAGGAATGAGCAAAGTAAAGCTAAATGAGGCAGAAAAGCACTCTGTTCTGGAAGTGCAACTCAGTTAAGGTGAGTTCCATATTTTATGGTTCTCTTGATATTTAATGCTAGATTTCTATGTTTTACAACGTAATAAATATAGATATAGCCTGATTTTAGTTAAGTATTGTTGGAATATATAAGAAACTAGATGGAAAATAATCAAGAATGAATAAGGAAACACGATGGGCGAACAGAATTTCTTAACTGCTTGCCAAATAGACGAGCAAGAGGTACTCGCCCAAAGGTTGAGGCGAGCTCAAGAGAAGTATAAGTCGGCGACATACATGTTCGCCAACTCTTTGAATAATAAGAACTATTCCCGAATGGGCGAGGGCGAATGGCAAGGGCTATGATCGCCCAGAATGTTGAAAGTGATGATTGCCAAAAAGGGGGAGAATGGCGAACTCACATAAGGCGAGTAGAATTTTGGGGCGAGCTCCTATGTTGGGCAAGCTCCAACAAATAAGTCAATATGAATGGCGAGAACGTTAGGCGAACTCCCATGAACAAGCCAATATTTGAATGGCTAGCTATGTTGGGTGAATGACGAGCTGTAGATTAGTATCTAATCTCGTCAAAGTGCTGGAAATATGTGAAAAGGAAAATATTAATGATTTTTATAATTTATTTTGCAGCCGAGAATTGAGAATTGATAAGGGCGAGCGGGAAGCTAAGCTTCATAAGATCAGGTAAGGGAGTAGTATGTGAAGTGAAAGGCATGTCCAGTGGAGCAAAGATTATGAAAATATTTAAGAAATATTTGATTTATGACATGCATTTTATTTGAGAAGTATTTTGATTTGGGCGAGCTACAACGATAGCCGACCCCTGTGTTGTTTGTTCGACGAACTGGTTAGGGCGGGTGAACTAAACCTTTTATGATTTTTGGGTGAAGAACCCTTTTATGGTATCTTGGGCGAGTGACCCTATTTTAATTGAAATTCAGGCGAGCCAATGCGAAATAAACCCTTTTATGTTGCTCTAGGGCGAGCGACCCCTGTTTTAATAAAAGTCGAGCGAGCAAAGTTGGGCGAACCCTTTTAAGTTCTTTTGGGCGAGCCACTATGGGAGAGCCTGGTTAACTTTGTTTTGAAAAACTAAGGTGGCGGGCGAATACTAGTTCGCCGCACTGATGACTAGACCATGGGCGAGCCGAATGCGCAAGCTGACCATGGCGAACAGGGTTCACTTTCCCAAATTTTTTCAACGAAAAATGAAAGATTTTTAATATCTTTGAAAATAGAAATATGAAACCTTTTTAGGGACGAGTTGAATATTGGGCGAGATTGGGCGAGTTGACTAATGGGGGAGTTGACCATGGGTGAACTAGCAATGAGCGAGCCAGTTTCGCTTGGTTTAAATGCTACGTTTGGCGGGCGAACACTAGTTCACCGCAACGGGCGAACGGATTATGGGCGAGCCACTATGGGTGAACTGACCTTGGCGAGCCAATTTAATCCATATTTTCTCATGCATAAATTGGTGAAAATGGGCTGTTTTTAATATATTTGTAAACAGAAAATATAAAACCTTTTGGAAAGCAAATCATTTTGAGAAAATGATAGAAATTATGAAATAATTCCATAAAGGTTTTTCATGAGATATAAAGTAATTTTTGAGACTTTAGGCCCTAAGTTCACGCATTATTATTCATGTAATTGTGTGACCCACCCGGGGCGATGGCTCGGGTCAATAGACCAACGAGTGCACTCCAGGGCGTCATAAGGCCGATGGACTCCCCAAGTCATCAGCGGTCTCGAGGTCACTTGGTAAGTGGACCCGAGGACCACATTTAGATTATGGTCGTAGATCTAGCTGAGATAGCCGTGAGGGGTGATGGCCTACGGGTGCACCCCAAAAGCGGACTTGTGTTCCTGAGGGAACAATGAGAGCATGATTTGTTTGTTGCCTAGTCTCAACCATTTGATTTCTGTTTACTAAAAGGATCCATTGAATCCTGTTTGATGTTAACTATATTCATTGTTTTTCCTAATGAGTTTGATCGTTAGGATACTTAAGTTGTTTTGGGGATATAATTTTTATCTTTATAAAGCAGCATACACCTTCCTTACTGAGCACGTTGTCGCTCACTCCTTATTTTCCACTCCACAGATTGTTGAGTTAGGACTAAGAGAATTACCTTCCAGAGATTCGATATCGAAGGTATGTTGTATTCTTTTATATATTCAGTAAAATTTTACAGTACTACTTTTAATAGAAGGGAATGTAGATACATCTTAAGGAAACAATTTAATCATTCATATTTTCATATTAGTACGAGGAACAAGAGTACTAATTCTTATTAAAGTGTTGAGAGTTATTAAGCATCACAGACAGGCCAACCGGTAAGTAAGTATGATTTATAAGTGAATAATTTAATATACTGTGGGATTAGGATGTTACATGCATTATACTAATAAGAGATTGTATAAAATATCATTGACATTATATTACATAATATTGATAAGAAATTAAGAGTTTACATTTTATAGAATTACATTATTCAGTATACTAACATACAAATACTAACATAATTGATAATACTACATACAAATTCTAACATAATTGATAATACTAACATACAAATTATTATAATACAAATAAGATAATAATATACTAACATAATATACTTTTTAATGATTTATCAATTATCATAGTTAGTTTATTAATAACATAATTATCATAAGATATTAGTGCATTAACATAATATACTTATTACTAGCATAATTAATTTATTGATTTATCAATTATTACATTATAGGCAATTGTTAGTGTACTAATATCTTATGAGAATTGTTTGTTGCAAAGATTGGTTATGTGATGATGTTTATGGGAACTTGATGAGAAGATAGATGGTGTCATTAACTTGGACATTAGTAAAAAAGATTCAACATCATTGAAGTGTTCTAGTTCTTTTCAAGCTACTGAATCATATTGAGTTGTGTTAATTCCTTGAATTGTTATTTCTTGCATTGTTAATGACTTAATGTTTGAATGTTTTGTTGAATTATTTATGTTTGTTGAATTGATGTTAACTAGTTATGTTTTGTTTATATGTTTTTGCAATTTTTAATATATATTATAGATTGAAGATATTATTATTTTGTAATATTTATTACTAATATATGAATTTTAATTAATATAGATGTGAATAAATATAAATATGATGTTTTTTTATCATTTTTTATTATGTTTTGATTTTTAATCGTGTCAATTTCGTGTTAACCGTGTTGTGTCGTGTCGTGTCGTGTGACACAGATAACTATCACGTGTTAATCATGTAGTGTCACGTGTTACACGTAAAAAATATATGTCGTGTTCGTGTTTGCCATTCAGACACGTTTTATAATTCGTGTCATATCTTGACTTGTGTTGTGTCATGTCATGACACGAAAACACGGATTGTCAGGTCTACTCTTAATTTAGTTCTTAATTTCTTTTCTCTCATTCATTTTTTTTCTTTCCTTTTATTTTTGCTCCTTCCTACTAAACATAGTGTTAGTTTCCATTTTTCAATTTCCAAGCCAAACCTAAATTAGAATGGCTAAACTACAAGTAATTTACATTTAGCAGGTCTCAAAATTAGAATAAGAAAATCAAAATGGGAATTTTTTAATTTATAATAAAAGGATTAAATTAGATATGTATCCATTTAATTGAATGATTGAACTTTAACGCCCCAATTCTGTATCAGGAGGTAATGAGAGTTTGTAATACTATATATATAGAAATTTAAACTCATATTTGTGAGGTGTCTTTTATGGGAGAAAATCATAAAATTTTTGGATTAAAGCAGACAACACCTCGCAGATTGAGTTGAGTGTCTCTGCAAATGTATCAGAGTCATCCATCAATCAGAACATGGAAGCAATCCCAACACTTGGTATAATTTTGATTTTGTTCTATATTAGGCTTGACGTCAATTAGGGAGTTTGTAATGTTCCAATTCCACATCAAAAAATTATGAGAGCTTGTAGTATTATATATGTGGAAATTTGAATCTATACTTATGAAATGTCTTTTGTGAGATAAAACCGTGATATCTTTAGATCAAAACGAAAAATATCTCATAGGTTAGGTTAGGTCTCCCCATGAGCTATATATCCTAAAAGTTTTGGGTTTGATTAAAAAATGATGCAATTATTATATTTAAAGTTAGCAAAAAATAAGAATATGATTTAAAAATTTAGAATTTGAATCTATATATATATATATATATATATATATATATATATATATTCTTTGAAGAGCAAAGTTGCAAGATTCTTGCTCCCATAAACAAGCTGCAGATGCAGGCCCCTTCGAATTTGATTTTCCAAAAGGTTTGATGTGGATATGATTTGGTCCTCCAAGGAATATTGTAGTTTGGCGTAAAAAGTTAGAAATTTGGACATTGTTGTCTGCTAATAATATAGTAAAAAAAAGACTATGATCTTTTTTTTTTTACGAAAAAGAAAATTAAAAAAATTATAGGTATTAGAAGTTAAACTGCAAACGTATTAAATGTCATATATTAAGAGTAGTTCAATAAATAAGTTAAAACAACTTTTCAAAAAAAAAGGTTAAAACAATAGAACGATTTATTAGTTGGTTTTATATTCGTGAAATTCAAATCGGAAGAAAAGCAGAAAACGCCAAATAAATTGGTAAATTCCGTGAAAGTACATAAGAAAAAAAGGTTGTCGTCTTGGCGTGATTGGCTAACTTGGTGACGTGGGACAACATCTTTAGCCTTAATTAGGCAAGCTTGATTTTTGGGAGGTGTCAACTACAATGAAGACTAAATATTTTATTTGATTCTATTTTAATTTTAGTTGATTCTGTTTTATCTCAGTTTCCAAAAGTAGTTTGCTGAGAAACTCTATAAGTAGCATGTTCTAGACTCAACGTTATGAAGATAATAAGAAATAAGTTTATTATAGAATCTTACCCTCTTGCAGCTATCATGTATAGCGCAACTCTAAGCAATTTTGTTTAAATCTTCTGCTGCGTTAGGTGGCATCAGAGCGAGAGTTCGCCCAATCAATGGCACGTAACAACGAGGACAACAACAACCCAAGTGATAACGTTCACAGGATACCAAATCTTAGTGATCGATTGCAGATTCAAGAAGGCCGTGTTAATCGCATGGAACAGTCCCTTTGTGAGATCCTTGAGATGTTGCGAAATTTGGGTCTGCAGGGGCAAGGGAACCAGCCTGCTACTCAACAAATTCCAAAAAATCCGCGTAGACTCCAAATCTATGAGGATGACATATATGCAGAAGACCTTGAAGACAACAAAAATCGAGCCTGCAATGTTATGGGACAAGGCCAACACTACACCCCATATGAGTATCGTCTTAAGGTTGACATTCCTAGTTTTCAAGGAAACCTTGGTATAGAGAATTTTCTTGACTGGCTTGCTGAAGTAGAACGCTTCGTTGAATACATGGAGATTTCATATGATAAAAAGGTGAAATTAGTGGCAATTCGTCTAAGAGGAGCATCTGCTGGGTGGGAGCAAGTACAAAATAATCGTCACTGACAGGGAAGACAATCCATTCGTCATTGGCAATCCATGAAGCAGGCGTTAATCAGTAGGTTTTTGCCCCCTGACTATGAACAATATTTATTTCAACAATATCAAAATTGTGTGCAGGGTCAAAAGTCTGTTCAAGATTACACTGCAGAATTTCTTAGGTTATCTTCTAGAAATAACCTATCGGAGACGAAAGGGCAACAAGTAGAAAGATTTGTCAATGGGCTAAAACCAGTAATCAAGGAGCGCATTGGGTGTCAGATTTTATTAAGTCTGACAGAAGCACAGAATATGGCCTTGAAGGCAGAATTGATGACAAGTTATAAGGCAGAAAATTCACGAAGGCCCTACTTTGATTCTTCCAAAATTACGAATGAAAAGGGAAAAGGTGTGCAGGAGGAACCTGAGGAAAGGAATACAAGACAAGTAAGACCAGTGGCTAGAGAAGTTACCAAGATTGAAAATCCTTATGCAAAACCTATGGCAGGAAAGTGTTACAAATGTGGTAAATCTGGTCATCGATCCAACGAGTGCCGATCTAGATAGCAAGTGAATTTGACAGCACACATTAACAAGGATGAGGAGGACGACTTGCTACTAGAAGATGAAGGTATTTGTGAACCTGATGGTGGTGAAGAATATGACGGATCTGTTTACGTCATGCGCAAGCTAATGTTAGCCCCAAAGGTGGAGGATCAATCTCAACGCCATAATTTGTTCCAAACCAGGTGCACAATTTTTAATAAGATTTTTGATCTTATAGTGGATAGTGGTAGTTGTGATAATATTATTTCTAGAGAGATTGTACAATTGTTGCAGTTACTAGTAGAACCACATCCTACGCCATATCGCATTGGGTGGATTAAGGAGGTGGATGGTATTAAGGTGACTGAGCGTTGTAAGGTTCCCATAAGCATCAGCAAATTCTACAAGGATGAAGTAATTTCTGACATTGTGGAAATGGATGCTTGCCACCTTTTATTTGGTCGACCGTGGCAATATGATCTTGATGCCCAACATAGTGGTAGAGAAAATGTTTATTGTTTTCATAAGGATGTCATCAAAATCACCTTAGTCCCAATAAAAGGGGAAAGTCGACCTAAAGTCTCTGAAGATAGAAGAAAAATTTCCTCACTCTCACTAGTTCAGAACTTGTTGTGGATGTAGATTTTAGGCGTGCCAAGGAAACTCATGCCTTGGTGGTGAAAGCTTTAGTAATGACAGAAGAAGCTAAGGAGGCCAAAGAAATCCCAGCAGAAGTACAACCACTACTGCAAGAATTTAGTGACCTCACCCCTGAAGAATTACCAGAAGGCTTACCACCCATGAGGGAAGTACAACATCAAATTGACTTGGTACCTGGAGCTAGTTTGCCTAATCTGCCTAGGGATGTAAACGGGTCGGGTACCCGCTAAATTTGGGATACCCGAACCCGAACCCGAACCCGATTAACTTTAATAATATCCTAATCCGATTAACTACCCGATTATTTTTATTTATGCTACCCGAACCCTAACCCTATAAAATATAAATACCCGTTTAACTACCCGAACCCATTTAACTACCCGTTTATTAAGTCAAAGTTTGATTTTTAAATTTAAAATTAAAATTAATTTTAAAATAACTTAATTAAAATATTATATTAATAAATTTAATTTAACTCATAAAAATAAATTAAAGTTAAAAATCATAATTATAATATATAATTATTTAATTTAATTAAATAAACATTAATAATAAATAATTGATATATAAAAAATATAAATATTGTATTAATTAATTATTATTTATAATCGGGTTCGGGTAGCGGGTACCCTAAGGTAACTACCTGAACCCGACCCTAACCCGTGACGGGTAGTAATTTCACTACCCGAACCCGATTGTACACTACCCTAATCCTACTTAAACGGGTCGGGTAGCACCGGGTACCCGTTTATAGGGTACCCATTGCCATCCCTAAATCTGCCACACTACAGAATGAGTCCAAAGGAGATTGAGATTTTGCAACAACAGGTTGAAGATTTAATGCAGAAAGGATTAATCAAAGAGAGCATGAGCCCATGTGCAGTTCCTGCCTTGCTAACCCCAAAAAAAGATGGCAATTGGCGTATGTGCATAGATAACTGGGCAATTAACAAGATCACTGTATGTTACAAGTTTCCTATTCCATGATTAGAGGATATGTTGGACAGATTGGAGGGTTCAAAATTTTTTTCAAAAATTGATTTGAGGAGTGGCTATCATCAAATTCGTATTAGGCCTGGAGATGAATGGAAAATTGCTTTTAAAACTAAGGAAGGTCTCTATGAGTGGATGGTGACGCCGTTTGGGCTATCTAATGCACCCAACACTTTTATGAGGGTGATGAATCAGGTATTAAAACCTTTCATTGGAAAGTTTATTGTGGTATATTTTGATGATATCTTGATTTATAGCATCAATGAAGCCGAGCACTTGGAACATTTAAGGAAGGTATTAACAGTCTTACAAGAGAATAAGTTATTTGTTAATTTGAAGAAATGTAGTTTTCTAACCAATAAACTTATTTTTTTGGGCTTTGTTATAAGTGCTAATGGCGTATCTGTAGATGAAGGGAAAGTTCGTGCTATTCGTGATTGGCCTACCCCAAAGTCAGTGAGTGAACTTCGTAGCTTCCATGGATTAGCTACTTTTTATCGGAGGTTTATTCGAAATTTTAGTACTATTGTGGCCCCATTAATAGATTGCCTAAAGAAAGGCAGATTTAAGTGGGGTGATGAAGAAGAAAAGAGCTTTGCATTAATTAAGGAAAAATCGTGTACTGCTCCAGTTTTAGCTCTTCCAAATTTTGAAAAATTATTTGAAGTAGATTGTGATGCTTGTAGTGTTGGCATCGGTGCTGTTTTATCGCAGGAACGTAGACCAATAGCTTACTTCAGTGAAAAACTGAGTGATAGCCGCCAACGGTGGTCTACATATGACCAAGAGCTGTATAGTGTAGTCCGTGCATTGAAACATTGGGAGCATTATTTACTGCAAGATCAGTTCTTGCTCTATACTGATCATCAGGCTCTAAAGTACATCAACACCCAAAACCAAGTAAGTAGAAAACATGCTCATTGGTTTTCTTACATGCAACAATTTCCTTTTGTTTTTCAACATAAATCTAGAGCTCAAAATAAAGTAGCTCATGCTTTAAGTAGACGAGCAACAGTACTTGTCACTATGAGCCAAGAAGTAGTGGGGTTTGAGTATTTGCAGGACCTATATGCCATTGATGAAGATTTCAGGGAGATTTGGGCTCAATGTGTTTCCAAGCAACCAAAGGAAGACTTTTATATTTTTGAAGGGTACTTGTTTAAAGGAAATCGACTGTGTATCCCACGAGCTTCATTGCGGGAGAAACTTATTCGTGATTTGCATGGGAGTGGTCTTAGTGGTCACTTTGGGAAGGAGAAAACTATAAAAGATGTCGAGGAGAGGTTCTACTAGCCACAACTGAAACGGGATGTTAGCAATTTTGTTAGAAAATGCTTTACTTGTCAGACTGCTAAAGGGCAAGCACAAAACACAGGATTGTACATTCCTCTTCCAATTCCTGAAGCTATTTGGGAGGACTTATCCATGGATTTTGTTCTTGGCTTGCCCTGCACCCAACAGGGTGTGGATTTTGTTTTTTTCA
The DNA here is from genome assembly GCA_032173925.1 of Heritiera fomes. Classification (NCBI taxonomy): domain Eukaryota; kingdom Viridiplantae; phylum Streptophyta; class Magnoliopsida; order Malvales; family Malvaceae; genus Heritiera; species Heritiera fomes. Next base: position 6,955,686 of record JAPDPM010000002.1, on the reverse strand, counting down.
TTGTTGATAGGTATTCCAAAATGGCTCACTTTATTCCTTGTAAGAAGACGTCTGATGCTTCACATATAGCTAGACTATTTTTTAGAGAGGTTGTACGCTTACATGGGGTGCCAAAGTCGATTACTTCTGATCGAGACAACAAATTCCTCAATCATTTTTGGATCACCTTGTGGAAGAGACTTGACACTTCATTGAATTTTAGCAGCACTGCTCACCCACAAACTGATGGGCAAACTGAAGTAGTGAATCGGACACTGGGCAACCTGATTCGTTGCATTTGTGGAGAACGCCCAAAACAGTGGGATCATGCTTTGGCACAAGCTGAGTTTGCTTACAACAACTCAGTCCATAGTTCAACTGGAAAATCACCTTTCTCCATAGTCTATATGAAGCCTCCTAGGCATGCTATTGATCTTACCCAACTTCCTAAAATCCCAGGGTTGCATGCAATAGCAGAAAACATGGTGTGAGATGTTCAAGCAGTTCAAGCTGAGGTGAGACAGAACATAGAGAAGTCAAATGCTAAATACAAAGCTACAATCGAAAAGCATCGCCGAAAGAAAGTGTTTGAAGAAGGTGATATGGTAATGGTGTTTTTGCACAAGGAAAGGTTTCCTGTTGGCACTTATCACAAGTTGCAGCCAAAGAAATATGGACCGTACAAGATATTGAAGAAAATCAATGACAATGCCTATGTCATTGATTTACCCCCTACCATGAACATCTCAAAAACTTTTAATGTTGCAGACATTTATTCCTATTTTCCTTCAAACATGCCTCTGTATCCCCAGCTCGAAGACAACTCGAGGACGAGTTCTTTACAGGTGGGAGGGACTGACATGGGACAACATTTTTAGCCTTAATTAGGCAAGCTTGATTCTTGGGAGGTGTCAACTACAATGAAGACTAAATATTTTATTTGATTCTGTTTTAATTTTAGTTGATTCTGTTTTATCTCAGTTTCCAAAAGTAGTTTGCTGAGAAACTCCATAAGTAGCATGTTCTAGACTCAACGTTATGAAGATAATAAGAAATAAGTTTATTATAGAATCTTACCCTCTTGTAGCTATCGTGTATGGCGCAACTCTAAGCAATTTTGTTTAAATCTTCTGCTGCGTTACTTGGCCTCCTGCTTATAAGATTATTTATATTCTTTTCTGATTAATCTTTCTTACTTGCGCACCCTTTGTGTATTTTGTTTTGCATAAAATGATAATTGACAACATATATTAGATGTTATCCAAAAAAAATTCATTTCGACTCGATGATAAGTGTATTTTTTTAATCAAATTCAAGTGATTGAATTTCAATCTTTTCGCCAAAATTCGAACATTGATAATTTGCTCATAGTTAAATAATAGTAGAGGTTCTCCTCAAGGGACAAGAATCTAACAAAACTGTATCGTTCTTGTATCGAATTTATCTAGTTTTCAATATCAACTATAATTTTGTCGCATACAAATAGTCAATTCAATTATTGATACATGACTTTCTAATTCTATTCAAGTCATGATTCAAAATCCTCATTCGAATCAAAACTATAGTGCTCTTGTCAATGGTCAAAATGAAGTAATTGGGTCCTTTAAGGGTTCCATTGAGCCAAAGGTTTGCATCCAGAATATTGCTGAAAAGTGATTAAGAACAGGCTTTCTAGACAGAATAATTTCTCTCTGCAATGGTTTTTCATTGAAAGTACATTTTATTTTTTTAATTCACGAGTAAATCTGATATTTGTGATACATTAAATCGTGTTTGTACCATGTAAAATATATAAACTGCAGTGTAAAAAAATTAATTTTTTTAATTCATATGCAATTTTATTAAATTTTAAACTGTGTTTTATCATTTTCGTATCATATTATTGTGTTTCCACTTTAATAGACTGTTTTTAAGCTGTTTTTAAGATTTTTGCTTCTTCCCACAATCCAACCATGCAAAAATAAAACACAATTACTGGAATTTATGATAATTTATATTGCATAAAATAATGTAAAGAATTACACTACACATGAACTGTATGGGAGAATTTCTCAAGCTTTTGCACCAAAGCAATTTTTTTTTTGTTACAAAAGCTAAACGTTTCTATTCGAGGGGAAATTGATCCCCTTTAAGCAAACCTTCACTCAATTACTAATCTTTCTTCTTCAATTCTTCAAATTAGTAGTGACAGTTGCCATAACCTGCACCAAAGATAAACATCCAAACAAAGAAAATTAAACAATAAGCACTTGATTTTCATTTTATTTTGAGTCCTCACACTATATTATTAACACCCTATGGTAACATTTTTGTTTTGCTTACTTGGATCGAGAGTGGTGATTTGAGCAGTGCCAGAAAAATCACAGGCACTATCAACTTGACCTTTGCTTTGATAGTAAGAATTCATGGCAAATGTTGCACGAGACCTCGCTGAGGCAGGTTCAGCACAAGGTCCACCAGGTTGAATTGGACTGCAATTGGAGCCATTGCTACATGCATAATCCAGGTTTGATTGCAATTGAGCATCGTCAACTCCAGCTTTCGGAACACAAAACTTCTTGCCTGATGCTGCGCCTTTTGCCGGAGATGGAGTTGGTTGTGGCCGCGAAGGTCTTGGCACCGGCTATTTAAATCATTTGATATAATAAAGTAATTTTCCTAATTGTCAGTTCAAAAAATATAATATACCAAGTACAATTATAACTTTAAATGAAAATGTAATTATACCTGGCCATTGCGCAAAACTCCAGCATTGTAAACAGGGGTGAAATCTGGTCTAAACAATCCCCAATTCTTCTCAGCAAGAGGGCCTGGTTTCTGATTCTCATTAAACAAGCCAAAAATGTAAGCTTCAAACCTCCTATTTGGCATCAAAGGTGTGCCATTGCCTGAAAGGAGTTTCTTAACCAGATTTCCATTGTAAGAAAGTGCATTATCAAGAGTAGCAATCAGGTTTCCTCCATCACCCTGAGAAGGCCAACCGGTTTCGCCAATGACAATCTCAACATCTCCGCACCCAATGGCACTCATGGCCGAAAACGTCTTGTCCAAAAGAGCATCGAAGGCGTTGGTGTATGTTTTGCCACTGTGCTTATCGAACAAGCCAGGATTTGGTTTGAAGAGTGCATAGTCCAAGTTGTTTCCCAATGCATTCAATTCGAAGTAAGGGTAAGGGTTGATCATGAATGGTGATTTGGTTTTGCGATGGAATAGTAGCAAAGGCGCAAAGAAGCTCTTGGCATAATCGTTCCTGAACCGAGCCAAACTTGGTACTGTAACACCATTGAATATATTAAGGGCATGAGCTGTTGTAACCTGATAAAATTTGACAAATTGCAGACCTTAATTTGAAGAAGAAGAAGAAATCATGCATTAATTAAAAGTAAAAAATACATTTAAATACGAAAACAACTATACATTATAAAAAATTGTTTTTTTTTGTGATTTGAAGATCACAAGTTCAAAATTAAAGAAAATGCATACATATAAATATAATTATTTTTAAACTCCACAATATGAAACCTTCTACATTGGATTTGCCTTTCTATGTGTGTGTATATATATGTTATAATCAAAGTATAATTGATGATATAACTTTAAAATTAATTACATAACACATAAGAAATTATCTATAGTATTTGTGAACATAAATTGTCAAACCTTAATATCTTGAATTCCAGCCAACTGCAAAGCACCATGAAGGCTTCTCATTGCAGGCAAAAGATTGTTAATTTCATCCTGATTGTTAAAAAGCAAGACTTCATTGCCGACAGAAACATACTTGATCTTTGTCTGTGGATGAAAAGGGCGAATATGACTATTCACCCATCTCCTTGCAGCTTGAACATTTGTCAACGAAGGAATTTCTCCATTGGCGACCGTGATGGTTACCGAAATATTAGTGTTAGCAAAGGCTCTAAGTACATCAGGGTTGGAATCGAAGATTTTGACACTGTCAAAAATAGTTTTGGTTTTGATGAAATTGGCAACTGCAGTGGGCGAAGGGAGGTTGTCTGCAATCATGCCATAGTTTACGCCGAGGGCGGCGGAGGAGGAGAAGAGGTGGAGGACGGTGGTGAGGAGAAGGGAGATGTGGCGGAACAGTGTCATGGCTGCAGATGTTCAATCTCTTAGACTCTTACCTTTTTCTTTTCTGGTTCAGAATATATATATATATATATAACAGAGAGAAGGGAAAGTAGCTTATGTTCAATATTCTGACAGATGGAAAACATGTTAATGGAGCCAAGTAACAGCTAGATCCATGAATGGAACATTTCTTTTGAAAGGTCAAAAGACATAGGGCAGCTAGTCTTTAATCAAAGTTGCCTGATTCTGGAATTGTTTATTGGTATTCAAAATTAGCTTTTCTTTCTGTTTTTTTTTTTAACCTAGTATTATTCGGCTATAGAGATATTTTTGTGATTTTGTTAAAGAGAAATTAAGATGAATAATTATTACATACACTGACATACACTGACAGTGAAGTTTTGCGCTAAGATCATGACATGTATCCTATAAAAATATTAAAATAAATAAAACAGGACATGTGTCCCGATCTTAACGTTGCTTGTGGAGTAAAAAAACTCCACTGTCAGTATATGTAATAATTATCCAATTAAGATTAGGATAATTATTACATACACTGACAGTGGAGTTTTTTTACTCCACAAGCAACGTTAAGATCGTGACACATGTTCTATTTTATTTGTTTTAATATTTTTATAGGACACATGTCATGATCTTAACGCTGCTTGTGGAATAAAAAAAACTCCACTGTCAGTGTATATAATAATTATCCTTAAGATTATATGCACCTAAAAACATATATATTAACCAAAAACAAAAACATATATAGCATGTGTACACATATATAACTAACTTTTCAAAAATACCATATGTTCTTTTAGACATGTGGAATAATTATTTAATATATTATCAATGAAATTTTTAAACTTTACTAGTGAAATTAAGATAGTGACACATGTTTTTTAAAAATATTAAAAAAATAATTAAAAACAAAATAAGATATGTGTCATCCGTTTGAACAGTCTGAGGCTACTCTTGCTCAAAGCTTCGTCATAATTAAAGTTTCTCATTCTTCTCCAAAAATGTGTTTAGTAGAAGTAGAAATCGAGTGCTCTTTCTATAAATTTAGTTTATATTATCAACTAAGCCACAATCAATAGGTATATAGCATTGTTCTTTTGTTAAAACAACAATCAAATTTCTGTTTACTAACGATTTATTTAGTTATCTTATGAAAATTAGAAATATATATAGTTGTTACTTCTTTTCATAATAGTTTGAGTTATACTCATTTAAATTATAATTGAGGGTAAAAAATGCTGTTGTTTGGGTTTAAATCAAACATTTCAGTATGTCACCGCTTGATGATAAAATTGTCGGTAGTTTCAAAAAAAAAAAGGTTGTCGGTGGTTGCACCCACATTATTTATGGCTAACCTTTGGTATTGGAGTCACGAAGAATATTAAATAATTGGGAGGTTATAAAGTGAAAAAGAAAAAGAAGAAAAAGTAAAAAAGATGTGTACGGGAGAATATTTAAAGCAACAAAAAAATTACATTCAAACTCTAATTGTTCTGAGAGGTATGTTTTCTGAATTTTTCTTATGCCAATTTATTATTTATAATCAATGTGTTAAAAATTAATATTTTTTAAAATTAAATGCACAGGTTAAGATATTATTATGAAAAGATCCTTATTATTTCTTATTCAATTGCAATCCCTAATTAATATCTCTGAGTTTTTTTTTGGTTACAAAACTCTGTGTTTATTGACTAATGTGTGTGTGTATATATATATATATATATGGGGTATCCTTGTCTTCTAATTTAAAACTTAATATGATATTTATTAAAGCAAGTTAAATTCCTTTTTATTAAGAAAAAATTCAAATTATTCTTTAAATTAAAAAATAATTATATTTATCATTGAATTAAATACTAAAAAAAATCTTATTTAAAAATATATTTTCTTTATTTTATCGTCAACACTCTTTTATAATTGTACATAACAGTAAGAATTTTTAATAGAAATAGTGAGTTTTCGAGTTCTTCATTTTAGCACACTAATCCTATGTTTTGATTGAGGGTGTGGAAGGGAAAGAAAGGAAAGTTAAATAAAATAAAAGAAAGTTGTAAACTTTTCCCTTGTTTGAAAAAATTTTTTATCTAAGGAATGGAAAGAGAGGAGGAGTGAGCACCATTTTCTTTCCTTTAACTTACTCATTTTTTTTAAAATCCAAATTTGTGGTAAACGAAGAGGAAAGGAAACTTAAAAAAAAATTTAACATATAGAATGTCAAATTTAACCTTATTATATTATAAAATTTAAAATAACAGAGATTATAATTGGAAAAAAAATATTATACTAAATCATTTTCTTTTCTTTCCATTGTTTAATCTAACAAGAGTTGTTAGAATTACTTTCCTTTTCTTCCCTTTATTTATTCTAGTTATCCAAACATGAGTACAGTACCCTTTCCTTTCCTCTAATTTACATTTCTTTCCCTTCCATTCTTTTCCTTTACTAATGTTTATGCAAACATAGTGTAAGAGATTTTATAGAGATGGAATCTTGTTAATTAAAATTAAAAATGAAATATTTTATCAACAAATCATGTAACTATTAGAATGATATTTTTTTTAAACAAAAAACATATGCTAATTATTAAGCTAGTTTCGAAATCAGTGTGCATTTGGTTTATGAAAATAAAATTGTTTTTCATTTTCATTTTTATGAAAAATAAAAAATGTGAAATAAAAATATTTGGTTGAAGAAATAGAAAACAAGTTTTTGGAAAACAAAAATAAAATTGGGTGAAAACTAGAGAAAAAAAAAGTTGTTTTCAGTGTTTTCTAAAAAAATATAAAGATGAATTAGAAAATGTGAAAAAATGGATTCTTTAGAATTATTTTTAATATGGTTGTTAAATACTTAATAACCCAAGTTTGACTCTCTATAGACAAAAAATTTCTTTTCTTTTTTTTGGGTAAAAGTTGAAATAACCCTGTAAACCATTTCTTTTTTTTTCTTGTTACACTATAAATATTTCTTTAAAATCTTATATAAATATAAAAAAAACCAATATTTTTGGTTAAAAGTAAAATATCTTACGTAGATAATCCAAATATTTAACACATGTATTATGTTAAAATTAAAAATAATTATCATTTTTTAATTTTATAAAATTAATATAGACATCTATATACGTTACAATTATAAAATAAATAAATTATTTTTTAAATCAATTATCTATATCACTTTTTTTAATTCTTTTTTTCAAATTTAACATCAGTAAGAATTAACAAATTAAATTACCAATATCAAGATAAAACTACCATCAAATAAAATACCAATATATATTAAAATTAAAAAAATTCAATTATTTTTTTTGAATTTATTTGGATATGATTAAAATTAAAAATAATAATATATCTTTTTTCAATATCATATCTTAAATTAATGTACTTCCAAGAAAATATCCTAAAATGATATACACTTTATTTTATATAGATTAAAATTTAAAAATCAATTATCTTTTTTCAATTTCTTTACTCGTGTGGGTTAAAATATAAAAAAAAAATTCAATTATCCAAACTATAATACAATGTACTGTTTTCATTATTTTACTTTTCTCTCAGTATTTTTATTTATTAATTAAATTAAATTTGAAGAATATAATATAAATGGTGATAAGGACTCATAGATTGGTAATGACTTGAAAAATAGTAATAAGCAATCTAAGAATAACCTTTTAAGTAAAAATATTTTTTCAATTTATTTATTCAATATATTATCTTAAATCATTTCCAGTTTATTTTATTATTGTTACATTTTACTCTTTTTTTGGTCAAAAATTGTAATTTAATTTAATTTTTTTAGTTATTGTTTTTTATTTTTTGTTTTGAAAATATAGATATATAATTTTCATTTTCATGTACCATACATGTTTTCATAATTCAAAAAACAAAAAATAAAAATTATTTTCAAAAAATGAAAATAAAAACAAAAAACTATTTTCATAAATCAAATGGAGCCTTAATTTCTCCACTATGCTATTACTTGAGAATTAAAGCCTAAAAGATTAGGGCTTTTTTTGGGTAATGGTAAATAATGGATGATTTGACTTAAGCATGCAGAAGAGAAGAGCCGTGTGTTTTTTTAAATTGTATACATATTTCATGGCGTTCTCAGTCAAACAAAGCAAAAGCTGAAACTGCAGAACTATTGCATGCATGCTCGGTTGTTCTTTCCTCGCCGCATGTGCAAGCTTTTGAAGTTTGAATACGCGTTTGGGGCGGCGGGTTTGGGTTATCTCCTGGGTGAAAATTTTGCACTCACATTCAAATATGGTCAGTCAATTGTTCACTTTCATGTACATTTCTAGGTATTTAATTTAAGATAATTATCTAATACATTATGAATGAAGTTAATTTAGGTATTTATTTATAAGTATCTTATTTTATTTATTTTTTATTTTCTTAATATTTTAAAAAATATGTTTAATCATCTTAATATCGTTTGTGAAGTCAAAAAAATTTTACTATATTAAATATTAATCATTCAATTTATCCAAATACAATAAATCATTAACTTCATATCTAATATATTATTAGTGAAATTTTTTTTTGAGTAGTACATTCTCATTCAAAGTTACAATTATAATCAGCATATTACATTGGTAAATACAAATGATAATAACAAATTAAACAAATAACAAATAAACTAACTTAAACTCACACTTGATGAGATTTGAACTTGGGACCTCAAAGTTTCAAGGTCTCCTCCTTGCCACTAAGTTAATATCACATTGGTTAGTAGTGAAATTTTTAAATTTCACAAATAGAACTAACAATCAGGGTACCAAAATTTTTCAAGTAATATTAAAAAATAAATAAATAACCAAAAAGAATAAAAATATAACAATAGCTTAATTTTACTTGTAAAGCTAAAGCTTTTTATTGTCAATGCATCGATTACAAGATTTTTATTTTATTTTTACTTCTTTCAGTTAGGATTACAATGGGGAGAAAATTTTCATCATCATCCGAAAGTTTATCTTCTAAATTTCTCTGTACCATCAAAATTCAAAAGGAGAAATTTCTTTACCTTTTTAGCATAAACATATTATATTCAAATCAAATCTTTGATTATAGAAATTTATATTTAATTGTAATATTTAATTCTAGGAATTTACATTTAATTATATATATAGTTACTATATTTAGTACATTTACATGTATAAATAATGTAATATTCTTATCAAAAAAATTAGTCTAGCTATTTAGAAAACTTTCTTCTTTCTAAATTCTTTCAATAGCATCACACTTTTTGTCTATAGTTTTCTTCTTAATTACCTCTATAGTACATATTATATATGAGTTTGATCTAATTTATAAATGATTGCTTCTATTAAAAAAATGATTGGTTTATTGTACTTTATGCTTTAATTATTTTATACGTAATTAGTTATTTGATATAGATGTAAAATTCATGTTCATGTCATCTTAAATCGTGTTTATGTTATATAAAATATAAAAATTAATGTGTCAAAATTCGTATCTACACGTCAAACAAAATAAAATGATTTTTTCTTTTCCTAAATTCATGTATAATTTTTATCAAATTTTAACCTGCATTACATTCGTGCACTTTTGTATCATTTTCGCATCGTGTCATCATATCTTGTCTAAGATTGAGATGTTTAATTTGATGGTACAAATGTAATGTTGTTATAAAAGAAGAAAAAGATTATTTATATAATTGATCTACTCGCATTATTAATGTTTTAGATCTAGTTCTTCTGCTTCCAGTAGCTTAAGAGCCCATGAACCAAACGATAATGAAGAAGAAATCAATATGACAAACATAATTCAAGACATAGATAATTGGGAAATTCCTACAATACATCTAAACGAAATATACAAACAAAATGTATTTACAGATTGGAGATTAGTGGCTATAGATTGAAAATCTTGTCAAGTTGAAGGAATAGATGATGTTGAATATCTAGGAGTTTGAAAACTTGAAGTTGATCTCAAACTTTGATATGGTAGATGTATCGGAATATGGGAGGGATATCCAAAGTTTATAGAATTTGTTCTATTAAAAGAAATCTTGACGTCTCCATTATCAGTTTGAGAGACAACTCTTAATTCAGTTGTTTCTTGTGTTATAGGTTGGACTGCTTTTTCTAAAACCCATTCATCTGGAAAAGAAACTTCATTCCACTTAATTGGTTTGGGAATATGTATCCTGGATCTAGTCATGTCTATTTGGAAAAGAAGTGTCTCTCCTTTTGGGCTATATATTAAGGCTCCTGAACCTAAAGCTGAAATCATGGCTTTATAATATATTCTATAAGCTAAAGCCAAAGGTATAGATCCTGGTTTCATTTTATAATTATGGGTTTTTATTTGAAGAGTTAAAACATCTAAGATGTTTTAGTTACAAAAGCAGAAATCTATAAAGACCAAATTACATTCAAGACACCATTTTTAATAATAAAAAATATTAGTCAAAATGTTATATTAGGATTACCATTTATATCCCTAATCAAACCATATAAAGTAACAAATAATGGAATATCTACAAAAATCCTTGGAACAAAATTAATATGGAACTGTACAGAAAAACCAAAGATAAGAAATATAAATTTATTAAAATCAAAAACAATTACAAATCAACAAATTAATATAATAATCAAAGACAAACAAAATCAAATATTCTATTTAAAAGAAGATATTAATTTCAAAAGAATCCAACAACAATTACAAAATCCTCAAATACAGAATAAGGTAAAGTTATTGCAAACAGAAATTGAGAAAACAATTTGTTCTGATTTACCAACAGCTTTTTGGCAAAGAAAAAAACATGCGGTAGAATTACCATATGAAAAAGATTATGATGAAAAACAAATTCCAACAGAAGCAAGACCAATACAAATGAATCAAGAAATGGAGCAATACTTAGGGATGTAAACGGGTCGGGTACCCACTAGATTTGGGATACCCGAACCCGAACCCGATTAACTTTAATAATACCCTAATCCGATTAACTGCCCGATTATTTTTATTTATGCTACCCGAATCCTAACCCTATAAAATATAAATACCCGTTTAACTACCCGAACCCGTTTAACTACCCGTTTATTAAGTTAAAGTTTGATTTTTAAATTTAAAATTAAAATTAATTTTAGAATAACTTAATTAAAACATTATATTAATAAATTTAATTTAACTCATAAAAATAAATTAAAGTTAAAAATCATAATTATAATATATAATGATTAATTTAATTAAATAAAACATTAATAATAAATAATTTATATATAAAAAATATAAGTATTGTATTAATTAATTATTATTTATATATTCGGGTTCGGATAGCGGATACCCTAAGGTAACTACCCGAACCTTATCCTAACCCGTGACGGATAGTAATTTCACTACCCGAACCCGATTATACACTACCCTAATCCTACTTAAACGGATCGGGTAGCACCGGGTACCCGTTTATAGGGTACCCATTGCCATCCCTAGCAATACTGTAAAAAAGAAATACAAGAACTGCTAAACAAAAAACTTATCAGAAAAAGTAAATCTCCTTGGAGCTATTCAGCTTTTTATGTCAATAAAAATGCAGAACTAGAGAGAGGAACACCAAGACTTGTCATTAATTACAAACCTATGAATGAAGCATTAAAATGGATTAGATATCCTATTCCAAATAAAAAAGATTTACTTCAAAAACTTTGCAATGCTCAAATCTTTTCAAAATTTGATATGAAATCAGAATTTTGGCAAATTCAAATTTCAGAAAAAATAGAGGTATAAAACAGCGTTTACAGTCCCGTTTGGACAATATGAGTGGAATGTAATGCCATTTGGACTTAAAAATGCTCCATCAGAATTCCAAAGAATAATGAAACCAATTTTCATTAAAGCCGTCAAACAAAATGGTTTAATTATTTCCAAATCCAAAATTGTTTATTTCAAACACGAGTAAGGTTTTAGGACATTATGTCTATCAAGGAACCATTACTCCAATAGAAAGGTCAATCCAATTTGCTGATAAGTTTCCTGATCAAATCTTAGATAAAACCCAACTTCAAAGGTTTTTAGGGAGTTTGGATGTTTGAATTGTCTATTTTTGTTTCAATTTTCTCTAAATGCTGGCTTATTGTATGGAGATTTAGATTTGAAAATTTATTTTGCTTGATTAAGAGTTTAATATCTTTATAAGTGACTTGAGAATTTTCTCTTTCAGGATTTGTAACCTTGAGTGGGGATGCTTTCAATCCAGATCCTTTATGTTCATATTGAATTTCTATCAATGGTGGATGTTGAGATTCAACTTGAGATTTATTTGTTTGCCATACTTTAACTGTATTATTTGTGTTAATACACTCATCATAATACTGTTCATACCATTTGAAAAATTTTATTTGAATTTTATGTGTATTCATGAAATCATAATATTCCTCTTGGATTTCTTGTTTACTCTCTTGATGATTTTTAAAGAATAGTTCACGTTTGATTTTATTCTTTTCAGAATAAAATTCTTTTCTTATTTTTTCTTTATCAATAGAGAATTCTCTTTGTAAAACGTTTAATTCTGGATTATTTGTCATTGAAGAGTAAGTTGGGGAAATTGGTAAATTTTCATCACTTTGTGATTTGGTTTGGGGAGACATGGGCTGTCTTTGCCTTTGGTAGATTGGTTTAGGAACACTTGTAGAAACCCATAATTAGATGTTTTAACTCTTAGATTAATGAAATGTTTAGCAATTGCAAAGATTAATGTTGCAACAGCATTTTGTATATGTTGATTTTCTTCATCTAAGATTGGATTATTATCATTATCAGTTTTGATTGCATTAAGTATTTCTTTTTTTTCTTTGGAATTGAGATAATTATCCCACCATCTTTTGAGTTGTCCGAAAAATCCAAATACTAATAAATCAGCTATTGCCCAATCAGATATTGTTTTTTGAGTTTTATAAACATTTGATACCATTGTCATTTGTTGCAAAAGATTGAGAATGTTATATTCAGACATTCCATCAATGTTCCATTCATAAACTGTATTTGCATTATATTTTAGCTAGGTAAAAATCAATTATCTTTTTTCAATTTATTTACTCGTGTGGGTTAAAATATAAAAAAAATCAATTATCCAAACTATAATAGAATGTACTGTTTTCATTATTTTACTTTTCTCTCAGTATTTTTATTTATTAATTAAATTAAATTTGAAGAATATAATATAAACTAGTTTTTACTCGTGCGATGTACGAATTAGTTGTAATTATTTAAATTTATAAATATATATAAAATAATGTTATTTAGTTTATTTGTTTAAAGTATAGATAAAATATGTCTAATATAATCAATATATCTAATTATAAAAGAATTAAATATTTAATTAAAAATTATAAAATTCAAAACATAAAATAAACAAATATTAAGAAGAATAAAAAATAAAAACATGTCATATATAATATTATTGAGCACATCACAAAATGTTAAAATAGAATTTAAAAGTATATTTTAACAATTTTAAGTGTTATAGTAACATTTTTAGGCATATTATAACTATTGACCTAAATAATCATTATTATAAATATGCTATTTTACATACATACAATATAAATATGCATTCATATATATATATATATATATATATATATATATATATATATATATATATAAAATCATAACATAAAAATATTTATACTTATATATGAAAGCATAATAACTTGTATAATGAACGAATTAATTTTATTTATTTAAATATGTATGTAACATATATATTTATAAATTTATATGTTTTATGCATAAATTTTATTTATTTAGAAAAATAACAATTTTAAATATTTAAATAATATACATGATATTAATGACTTAGTTTTATACTTTTCAATTTAGATAGTAAAATATTTTTTAAATAAATTAAAATTAAAATTATTTATTTTATAATATAAATAGATATCAATTAATATTTTATAGAAATTTTCAAATAGATAATATTAAAATTATGTTTGTTTTTAAATATTTTTGGATTAGATAATATTAAGAATTAATTTAATATATTCTTTTTTTTAAATATTCAAAAATTATAGGAATTAAATAAATTTTAGGAAAGTGGAAAAGTAGAGAAATTAATACTTATTATTCTTTCATAAAAAAATACTTATTATTCTTTTTGACTTATGTAGACATGAAATTAATGATACTTACATGCCATTCAAATAGAATATCCATGTAAGCATATGTGTAGGTATCTTACCAAATTTGTTATGTACCTTGTAATTTAATATATATATTAGATAAGAATTTTTTTAGAAAATAATAATTTTAAATGTTTAAATAATATACATGATGTTGATGGCATATTTCTATACTTTTAAGTTTAGACAATAAAATATCTTTAAATAAATTAAAAATATTTAGTTTATAATATAAATAGATATCAATAAATATTTTATTTAAATTTCCAATTAGATATTATTAAAATTATATGTTTTTAAATATTTTTGGATTAGATAGTATTTAAAATCGAGAAATTCTAGGGATTAGAGAAATTTTAGGGAAATGAAAAAGTAAAGAAGTTAATACTTATTATTTCTTTTGACTTAGGTGGATATAAAATTAATGTTTCTTACATGTCATTTAAAGAGATTGTCCACGTAAATGTCTATGTAAGCATCTTACCAAATTTGTTATGTAGTTTGTAATATAATATATATATTAGATGGTGATAAAGACTCATAGATTGGCAATGACTTGAAAAATAGTAATAAGCAATCTAAGAATAACCTTTTAAGTAAAAATATTTTTTCAATTTATTTATTCAATTTATTTATTTATTTATTTATTATCTTATTCAAAAGCTGAAACTGCAGAACTATTGCATCCATGATCGGTTGTTCTTTCCTCGCCGCACGTGCAAGCTTTTGAAATTTGACTTTTTTTATGCATTTTGAAGTTTGACTTTGAATACACGTTTGGGGCGGCGGGTTTGCGTTATCGCCTGGCTGAAAATTTTGCACTCACATTCAAATGTGGTCAGTCAATTGTTCACATTGATGTACATTTATAGGTATTTAATTTAGAATAATTATTTAATACATCATAAATAAAGTTAATTTAGATATTTATTTATCTGTATTTTATTTTATTTTTTTAATATTTTAAAAAATATATGTCATCATATTAATATCGTTTGTGAAGTCAAAAAAATTTTACTTTATTAAATATTAATCATTTAATTTATCCAAATACAATAAATCATGAATTTCATATCTAATATATTATTAATGAAATTTTTTAAATTTCACAAATAGAACTAACAATCAGGGTACCAAAAATTTTTAAGTAATATTAAAAAATAAATAAATAATTAAAAAGAATAAAAATATAACAATCGCTTATTTTTACTTGTAAAGCTAAAGCTTTTTATTGTCAATGCATCGATTACAAGCTTTTTATTTTATTTTTACTTCTTTCAGTTATGATTACAATGGGGAGAAAATTTTCATCATCATCCGAACGTTTATCTTCTAAATTTCTCTGTACCATTAAAATTAAAAAGAGAAATTTCTTGACCTTTTTAGCATAAATAAATCATTGAATAAGGCAATTGGGCTCGATTGGGCTGAGCTTAGTAAGATAATAAAAAATTTATAGTAGGCCTAAGCCTAGTTCGATCTTATTTTTCAAGCTTAAGTTTTTATGCAAATTTGTTTTTACATATAAATATACAATAAACAAGTCCTAATTCATCCAATCCAACTCAAATATTATTTTTTTAAAACTATAAAAAAATATTAAAATAAATAATAGTTAATAAGTATAATCTAATATGTTAAAATAAAAGATAATTATCCTAAAATAAATTCTTACAAAAAGATTACAAAGAAACATGAAAATTTAAAACAAAAGTCTAAAAAATAATGCAAATTTAAATTAAATTTCAAAAAAATAATTAAAAGTAATTTAAAATGAACTGCATAAAAAAATAAAAAAAATTATAATTATCAAGTCGAGCAGAGGTTAGACTTGAAATAGTGAATTTAAATCCGAACCGATTTTTCATTTGGTCTTTATTTTCAAGCTTAATCAATTTAACGGACTTAATATTTTTATCCAAACTTACCAAAATTTTGAACTTACTTTTAAACTTGGATTGATAACTCGACTCTTAAAAAAAGTTTATTGAATTCATTCTTAAAAATGTAACAATTTTATTCATGTTTTAATAAATATATTTTAGTATGATAGTAAAAAATATTAATTATACATCCATTGTTCTATTGTATAATTTTTTCTTATTTTTATGAAAGATGACCTTATCCACACCTTTTTAGAAGATTCATAAAAATTTGAACTACAAATACACTTTACCGGTAAATTCGCGTTTGGCATTGAAGGAGCCAAAAGCAATGCAAAATGGAAACCAAACTCGCATTTGAAGTTGGGTTCAAGGAAATGCTCAGGTCTGTTGTCTATATGATTGATTTTAGGCCCATAGTTGCGGGCTGTTCATAGCTTAGTTGAGGTCTTTCAAGCAAAGTCTGGTTTGCCTACTCAGCTTTGTAAGATTTTAGAAGCTTAATACTTTCATAAATTTCTTTTCAAAATAAAAAAAAAGCAACATAAATTACTTAACATTATAAATCAAGGTTCTAATACCTTTATTTACGAGATTAATTATGTCTATAATAGTATGTAAAATTGTATAAATATAACACTGAAACTGGACAATCACTTAGTTGAGTGAAATTAGCCCAAACTCTACGTTTCAAAACTCTAGTGAAATTTTAATGTTACGCTATTCAACATTATTGATGGACATAATATAATTAGTAGTTATGCATTTATTCAACTACAAATAAATTTACGTTACTAACAAAGTTCAACTCTCATAGGTTGACGTTAAGTAAAGGTCTCCTCAATACGAAAGTATGTGATCATAGGAAGCTGTGAGGACTAGGGCAATATCATCTAGTTGTGGAATATGACAATTACCCAGTTAGGTAAAAAAACAATAATATTAATAGAAATGCTATTGCTGTTTTTTTTAATATATATGAAATTATTGGTCCTAATGGCCAACGGCAGTGGCATAGCCACATATAATTGAGTGGGGGTCAATTCAAATTTTGAAACTATAAAATATATGTATGAAATTATATAAATAGTAAAATAAATTAATAATTTTTTTTATATTGACACCACTAAAATTTATTAAAATTTCCTAAGAAACGGGTCAAAAATAAATTTCATCTCTACTTATGCGTTCATTTTAGTTTAATAATTTTTCTCATTATGAGTACAAGTTTAACTCATGAGTTTGAAAAAAATAACATGTATTTCTATTGATTTTCTTTTAATTATATTCTTAACTTTATTTTAATTTTTTAATTTTTATTTGTTTCTTAATTAAATTATTTTTCACTTTAATATCTAATAGGAAAGACATGCAAAGAATAAGTTCGCTGAATTAAGCGATTTACTGTATATATCATATTCAAATCAAATCTTTGATTATATGAGTTTATTTAATTGTAATATTTAATTCTAGGAATTTACATTTAATTATTTATATATATATTTAGTTACTATATTTAGTATAACTTTTACATGTATAAATAATGTAATATTCTTTCTAAATTCTTTCAATATTATCACAATTTTTGTCTATAGTTTTCTTCTTAATTACCTCTATAGTGCATATTATATATGAGTTTGATCTAATTTATAAATGCTTGCTTCTATTCAAAAAAAAATGTTGTACTTTATGCAATAATTATTTTATACCTAATTAGTTATTTGATATAAATCTAAAATTCATATTCATGTCATGTAAAATATAAAAATTAATTTGTCAAAATTTGTGTCTACACGTCAAACAAAATAAAAAGATTTTTTTCTTTTCCTAAATTCATGTATATTTTTTATCAAATTTTAACCCACATTACATTCGTACATTTTTTTATCATTTTCATATCGTGTCATCATATCTTATCTAAGATTGAGATGTTTAATTTGATAGTACAAATGTAATGTTATTATAAAAGAAGAAAAAGATTATTTATATAATCGATCTACTAGCATTATTTTTTAACATTTTAATTAGCAGTAGAAAAAAAATTATGTAACATTGTTAAGTTAATCCTTAAGATAAATTTTAATTATGAATAAATTGTGAAAAATATTTATTTAAAAAATTACATTATACTATGAAATATTTTCTTTTATATTTAATTTTGTTTATATTATTTTAAATAACAAAATATTATATGAAAATATAATATTATAATATTGATTCCACTTACGTAATTTTCTGACTACATCATTGACCAACTGATTGATTAAATTTTCGTGGTTGAGGCCTGAGTCAAAGTCTCTTCAATAACGAAGTTAGCTGATCATTACAATTGCAATTTCCAGCTTAGAAAATTTATAGTGGGGCAGAATTTTCTGATTGACCTGTAGTTGTGGAATATTGGTATATGGAATTTGACGATAACATAGGTAGTAAAAAAAGAGCAAAAATCAATAATGCTTGTAGAATATATACTTTTCAAATTTTTATGAATATTAATCAAATTATTTATCCACTCAAATTTTATAAAAGCGAGATCTATATATTATTAATTAGTTGGTTTGGTTTTTTTTATTTTCTTATTATATTAAAAGTTATTTTGATTTTTTATATTATTAGAAATTATTTTATCACTATTATAATTTCATAAAAAATAACTGAAAATTAACTTGGTTGAATGGGATTGTATGACGACATAGGAGTCAATACAAAATTGACAGTCGAAAACACTGTGACACATCAAAACATTTCATTTTCAATCCCATTTACTTCTATCTAACTTGTGGAAAATAATAATGTTTGGTAGTATGACCATTTCCAAACCGTGTAAAAGAAACACAAATACCAACAAAATAAAGGAGACTGTTGTGACCGTGTCTGTATACTTTTCCTAAAAAGAAAGAAGGTGATTCCTTTGAGAATCTGTCAACGACAAGTTAGACCCAAAATTTATTGTTTTTTATTCGAATAAGATTATTTTCAGACTGTAAAAATACATGAAGATACTTGTAATTACAAAAAAAAAATAAATTGGACCCTAATTCAAGTTGCCTGCTCGAGTATAAAGATCGAGAGTCATTGTTACCAAATACATAATGGTATAGCGAAGTTGAGTGATTTGGTCATATCGAGATGATGCAACCTAAATGGTTTTGGATATTAGTGACAGTTTTGTTCATAGAAGGGTGGTGTGAGACTAAGGGGTGCTTGGAGAATGAGAGGATTGCTCTCTTGCAGCTCAAATCTTTCTTCAATCGGCCTTACTCTTTGCACAACTGGGTGTACGCAAAGGGTTCAGATTGTTGTCAATGGAAAAGGGTTGAGTGCAGCATCGGCAGTAGACGAGTGATAGGACTCTCTCTTAATGCCATAAGACATTGGAGTCGGGGAAGTAATTGGTATCTCAATGCCTCTTTATTTCTTCCCTTCCAGGAATTGAAGAGTCTTTATTTGAATGACAATCAAATTGCTGGTTGTGTTGATAAGCAAGGTTTATTTGTTGCCTTTCATCTCTCATTATTGCATGTTCGCCAGAAACCGAAATGATCAATTTCATCTCTCTTTTGCAGGTTTTGCAAAGCTATCATCTGTTTTGAGCAATTTGGAGATCCTTGACTTAAGTCGCAATTACTTCAATGATAGCATTTTATCATCCTTGACTGAGCTTTCCTCTCTCAAATCTTTAAATCTAGCACACAATCAGTTCACTGGAGAATCAAACAAGAAGAATGGTAATGGTAAAGTTAATAACTTTGATGCTATGTCCATTTTACATGATGTTTTATATGCATATGTGATAGTGATAACATTGAATTGTTTTGACTGTTGGTAGCAGGTTTTAAATGGCTTTCAAGATTCACTAACTTGGAAACTCTTGATTTAACCGAGAACCATGTCAAGAACAATTTCCTGTTACATGTCGGCGGTCTTTCATCTTTAAAAACTTTAAAGTTGGGGTTCAATCAATTAAAAGGATCCATTGGTATTGAAGGTAGTAGGTTTGCTTTAATTCAAATGTTACTTTGAGAAAGATTTTGTTTTGATTTATATATACACATACACACCCCGAAAGTAGTGTTTAATCTGTTGGGCTTGAATATATATAGAATTGAATAATTTGACAAACTTGAAGAGCTTGGATTTGA
Organism: Heritiera fomes; assembly: GCA_032173925.1. Lineage (NCBI taxonomy): Eukaryota > Viridiplantae > Streptophyta > Magnoliopsida > Malvales > Malvaceae > Heritiera > Heritiera fomes. Next base: position 6,935,425 of record JAPDPM010000002.1, on the reverse strand, counting down.
GCGCGAATGAGATTGAAATCTTCCAACCCTGTCAAGGTATAAATTTCTTAAGTTTGTTAATCAAATTATAAAACTTCTACATTAATTGTAAATGCTCTTTATGTACTTATCTAACTCTTGTATAGATCACAAAAGACAACTGACGATCATCAACTTGGAGGAACTTGATTTGAGTGATAATCTTTTGGACAACAGCATTTGGGCATACCTTAGTGGGTTATCAAATCTAAAGTCTTTGAATATCGGGAACAACCAGTTGCAGGGATCTGTAGATTTTAAAGGTAGAAGTACTACATCCTAAAGGTTAATTTTTTTCGGTTCATTTTAATTTTATGTTGAGTAAATTAAACGTAGATTTGCTTCAAATCTTTTATAGCAATTGCCAAATTTTAGAACGGACTGACATAAATAGTATTTGATCAATTTGGATAGAAATGAATAAATGGACAAAGTTGAAGAAGCTGGATATAAGTCTGAATGCAATTAAAATGAGTCTGCGATCTTTTCAAGGTACGAATTCGATATTTACTCTCTTTCAGTTATTTAATTTTTAAATAAAAATCAAAGTTCTTGGCACTTGATAATGGTTGAGTTCGGATTAGGCCTGCATCATATAATATTAATTTATGTAAAAAGACCAAACTTGGTCATACCCACAAATTCAAGTATGATTTTTTGTCCAGACCCGTTTTATTTTATAATGCAAAATCTGGATCCAGCCCAAATATTATTTTATTCATTTTTTATTTTTAATTTTTTGTTTATTTATTTTTTATTCTTTTAATTCATTTGAAGTTTAATTTGATTCGTCAAAATTTATGTCAATTTTTATATTAAACATATATATAATCATGTTTATTAATCAATAAATGTTTTATATACATATAATTATATTATACTTACTAAATAAATTTAAAAAAGTTTTAAAATTTAGTTATGTTCTGGCCGAGTTGAGCTAGGCTCGAGCTGTAAAGGGTCAAGCCCCGAGTTCGGCCCAAGTTTGATATGGATTAAAATTTTCATCTAATATTTTTGTCCAAACTATCTTGCGAACCTTCGAGTTTAGGTGGATAACCTAATCCTTAAGCAGGTCTATTCTTGAGTGACCAATTTTGCTTTCCAAAAAATATTTAATTAAAATTTGTTTGTAATCTTCCACAAAACTAGATGCTTTGAACAACTTAGAGGAGCTAGACATCACTGGTATTGAGCTTCACGAACTTGTGACCCCTAAAGGTATGATTGAATAAAATTTTAGCCCTTCTCTTGGCTTGGCTGCTTAACCTTACAATTGGAAAAATCACAGAAAATGGAAGTTTAAGAAAGCTGAACGTTGTTAAAGCCGACGGGCTTATCATCGATGGAAGTGTTTCGTTGCTTCAAGTGGTAGGGGCTTTCCCATCAGCCAAGAACCTCTCTTTACGATTCAATTACTTGAACAAGACTATTTCTACTCAAGGCAAGTGATGGTTTATGAGTTTACATATGATGCATAAAAAATTGACAAATCATTCTTATTTAAAAAATGTTAAGCCCTTAAAAATAAATACAAATAATTTTTTTTAATTTACTTATAAGCGCTTATTAATAATGTGTCAACTTCTGCTGTATTGACAGTGTATAGAGATTATACACTATTAGTGTATCGTATATATAAATCAATGGTCTATTTGATTCTTTGATTTCAACATGCCGCTTACTGATCTTCTGTGTATAGAGGCTTTGCATGTGTCGAGCAATGTGGAGGAATTATACTTGGATTATTCTTCTCTCAGCAACAATTTTCTTCAAAGCATTGGAGCATTAACTTCTCTTAAAACGCTGTTGTTGTCTAACTGTGGGCTGACGAATTCCTTACCTACTAAAGGTAAGTTATTATGATTATGAATTTTGGATCATTTATCAATTGTTCTTCATTAACCCTTAATTCTAACTAATTTTTTACAGGTTGGTGTGATTTAAAGAATCTTAAAGAGTTAGATCTTAATGAAAATGCACTTGAGGGAACATTTCCTCCATGTTTGGACAACTTAACATCTCTTCGTTTTCTGGATATTTCGAACAATCATTTCGAAATTCCAGCTTCTTTCATGTCATTTGCAAACCACTCAAACCTCAAGTTCCTTTTCATTAATCAAAACAATTTAGTGAGACAGCCAACCTTTCAGACTTGGGCGCCAACCCCAAAGTTCCAGCTAAAAGTCTTGGGCATGTCAAATTGTACAACAAAAGAGCTCCCCAAAGAACTTCCCAACTTCCTTTATTATCAACATGACTTGAGATTTCTTGAGCTTTCATTTAATAAATTTGGTGGAGAGATTCCCACTTGGTTGTTGGAGAATAACACGAGATTACAACAGCTACTCATGTCTAGTAATTCCTTTGAGGGTACTCTTCAATTACCAGCTCGTCCTAACCTCAACATGTTCGAAATCGATTTATCTAACAATAAAATCCAAGGCCAAATTCAAACAAGCATTTGTTCAATATTTCCAAATCTAAACAAGTTATCCCTCTCTAAGAATGCCTTTGAAGGTAATATTCCTCCCTGTCTAGGTGGTCTGAAGTTTTTATCAACTTTGGACTTATCATATAATAATTTTTCTGGGGGAACACTAGAGGAGTTAGCTAAGAGCAACTCATTGGACACTATTAGACTCTCAAATAACAACTTGACTGGGACAATAGTTCCTACTCTATTTAGCTCAAACATATTATCAAAGTTATATTTGGATGGCAATAACTTTGATGGAGAGATACCTGGAGTTGAAATCCCAGTCGGAAACTTATCTCTTCTCACTGACATAGATTTAAGTAATAACCATTTGTCTGGTAAGCTCCCAAGATGGTTATGGAACGTGTCAGGCCTGCAGGTATTGGCTTTCTCCAACAACCATTTGGATGGCTTCATTCCTTTCGAATTGTGCAATTTGGATTGGCTTGAATTTTTAGACTTTTCTCAAAACAATCTATCTGGCCCTATACCATCTTGCTCCCATCCACTAAGCATAAGGCATGTTCACCTGAATGGGAACAAGCTAAGCGGTCCACTACCACGTTCACTTCTCGACAGCTCTTCTCTGGTGGCCTTGGATCTTAGCCAAAATAACTTAAATGGAAAAATCCCACATTGGATTGGCACCTTTACAGCTTTGAGTATCCTCATTCTGAAGGCTAATCAATTTGAGGGTGAAATTCCAAGTCAGTTATGTAAATTGGACTCGTTAAGTATAATAGATCTTTCTCAAAATAAGCTTTTTGGTCATATTCCACCTTGTTTAAGCAATTTAACTCTTGAGCCAAAGACTGAGATGTCTTTCTGGAGAGGGCGCTATTCATTCACTATTGGAGCACTGGAAGACCAAGGGTTTTATAGCAGGGATTCAGGACATTTTTATACCAATAGGTATGTGGATGATCAAGTGGAGTTTGGGACAAAGAAGGGGTTGTATTCGTATGGGGGTAACATTCTTGATTACATGTCTGGAATTGATTTGTCTTGCAACAGACTAACAGGCCAAATCCCAGTTGGGGTGGGAAATTTGAGTGAAATCCGCTGCTTAAACTTGTCGCACAACAACTTGACTGGACATATACCCTCAGCATTCTCAAAGCTCAAGCAAATTGAGAGTTTGGACCTCTCTTACAACAACTTGAGCGGTAGAATCCCCATCCAACTGACTGAGCTAAACGCTCTGGCGGTCTTCAATGTGTCATACAATAATTTGTCAGGTAGCATTCCATACCAAAAAGCTCAATTCGGGACCTTCGATGAAAGCAGTTACGTGGGAAATATTTTTCTTTGTGGACCTCCATTGCAGAAAAATTGCATCCAATCTGATTCACCCCACAGAGTACCAAATGCCTCAGACGGTGAAGAAGAAAGCAGTCTGGTAGACAAGTATGTCTTTTATGTGACCTTCTTGGTTTCTTATGCAGTTGTGTTAGCGGGAATTGCTGCCACCCTCTACATAAATCCATATTGGCGACAAGCATGGTTTTATTTCGTTGAGCAGTGCATCTCCACCTGCTACATTTTTATCTTGGACAATCTTGTAGATCTGTCCATCTTCAGAAGAAGAACATAGCCTTGTCCCTTGGTGTTGTGTCTTTGGTCGCTCAAAAAGTTTGGTTTAATGATCTTTTGTAAAGTTAGGAAAGCTTGACTGGAAATGCGTCTCTGTTTCTTCAATTAAATAATTTCATGCAATTTAGTTTCAAAGATCTAAATAATTAATGTTCTTGAATTGCCAGTGCCTTTATAAATATATAGGTATTTATAAAAGTTACAATCGGTGAGGGAATTGTGAAAAATATCTCTAAGTAATGCCCAAATTTTGATTTGGGATATGAATTGATTACCAGTTTTAAAAATAAAAAATACATAAATTTATCATTGAATCAAATGTTTGAATGTCTAATGCTCAAATTATACACTTGAAATTTTTAGGACACGTTCGGCTTTAAAGCTTTAACTTATTGATTAACATTTCCGACCATATCTTTTCGTTTCTTTATCATTTTTTTAGTAAAGATTGTTTGATCAGTTTTGATATATATAAATATACATATATATATATATATATATATATATATATATATATATATATATTACAATGTACATAGTAAATGTGGTAAGAAGTCTACATGAATGCTTATTTGGACATTTTCTTTGAATGACAAGTAAGCATCCCTTAACTTATTTGTATGTCAAACAAATAATAAATGTTAAATTTCCCCATCTTTCAACTTTCTTAAAATTTTTCTAATTCCTATAACTTCTCAATCTTTTTAATAAAATTATCTTAAAAGTAATTTTAAATACTATTCAATCCAAAAAAATTTAAATATATATAATTTTAATATTTTCTTTTCAAAGAACTAAATAAAATATTAATTTATATTTATTTACATTATAAAATAAATAATTTTTATTTAAAAATATTTTATTAACTAAACTGAAAAGTATAAAAGCAAACTATCAATATCATGTATATTATTTAAATATTTAAAATTATTATTTTTCAAAATAACTAAAATTCATTTATGAAACATATAAATTTACAAATGTATATATATTAACATATATATTTAATAGATAAAATTAATTCATGCATTGCACGAATTATTATGCTTTCAAATATAATATGTTATAATCATTCTTTCATATAAATATATATAAAAGAATGTATATGTATATTATATGTATAGAAAATGCATATTTATAATTATAATTATTTAGATCAATAATAAAAATCTACCTTAAAATGTTGCTCTAACATTTGAAAATTTTTAAAGTATACTTTTAATTTTTATTTTAACATTTTTTGTGCTTAATAATATTATTTATAATGTTTTCATTTTTTATTTTTCCCAATATTTGTTTATCTTATGTTTTAGATTTTATAATTTTTTAATTAAATATTTAATTCTTTTATGATTGGATATATTATATGTATTTTATATAAGATTATTATTTACTACACCATCAATCAAGTTTTTAGACTCTACAAGCGGTGCTAAAATGATAATATATACTTTTTATGTATTTTTAAAAAATAAATAATAAATAAAGTGAAGGTATGTGTCATCATTTTAACATCGTTTGTGAAATTTAAAAATTTTACTAACAATATATTGAATAATAATAATTTTATATATACTTCAAACATATAAATTAAACAATATTATTTTATATATTTACAAATTTAAAATTAATTCATGCAATGCACGAGTAAAGGCTAGTTGATACATATAATTAGTTATATATTCTAGTAAAAATAAATTTTAAAATATATGGTAAGCAAATACTAAAAATATATTAGTGAATCATATATAATCAAGGAATTAGACTAAAAGAAATATTCAAAACTAAAAAGAATCCTAAAGTGATGATAGGATAAAATAGCCTAACTTTTTTAAGCAAAAAGACCCAAATGCTAAATTTGGGAGAATACTGCCACTTTCATTTTTGAAATACACAAATTTCCAATTTCATCATTAATTAGTGTTACACTACGATTCCAATTTTGATTATCCACCTTAAAAACTAATAGACTAATAATAAAAATTAAATGCTACATGGTTAAACTTGTTGCTAAAGGAATAAATCTTGTTAGTTTAGAATAATATAAAGATTTAAGCAAAAATATCTGCTCTCAAAATAACTAAAATTCGAAATGATTGGTGTTGAGGCAAAGCATGGACCTAAAGATAGAGCAAAGGGAGGAAGAAAAATTAGGGGTCCCTCTACTTGTAGGAATGAAGGGTATTTATAGGCCAAGACCGTTTATTTGGTTAGCTGGCACAAGGATTACGTGGCCAAATAGTAGGTTAAGGAAGAGTTGACATATATCACAGGTCAGCAAGAAGGTTTCAAGTCATCCTCCCACCAAAATGCTCCTTTGTGCTTGGTTTCAAGACTAGTCGTTGGTTCCGAGGTAATCAATGACAATAAACAAGGCGCTGACCTGAGTCGATGAACGTATCTGGCAGTGCTGACCCAAATATCACCGTGGTCACGCGTCTTCTGATTTATTGTGTGGGTACTGTTTGACTATGTGGGAATTCCGAGGTGAAAGACTAAAATATCCTTGGGCCAAAATATCCCTTATCATTCTGTCCCCCCTCAAGTTAGTCTTGAAAGCTCGGTCTCAGAGATGAGGTCGGTCTGCGAGATACGATGCTGACCTGTTATCAGGTCGAGCCAGTGCTAAGAGGGGGTGTCAAGGTCATGGATGGCACTGCTGTTTGACTTTTATCACTTTCATATAAGTCTCATTTTTTGTATTAAGATCTTCTAACTTAATCAATGAACATGTACTTTCGTTTATTTGGATGGTGCCATGTTTTGGGTCATTTAAGTTTTTCTGTATTATCTGAATTTATATTGGCTGAGTCGAATTTGTATTGGCTGAACTAAATTTATTAGAGCCTGACTTGAGTCTGGCATTCCTCTCGCGTATGCCTGACTTCGACAGCACACTTTTTGCTCACACACGTTGACATGAGGTACACAAAAATGAGCTTTACAAGTTAGCTTAGTTGTGCCAACCTAAGGCACATTGGGATGAGCTGGTGCATGAGCTAAGTTTTGCTAACCTGAGAAATGCCAAGGTGAGCTTAGTCATACGACCTGATGTATACCAAGTGAACTTTATGCATGAGCTTAGGTGTGCCAGCTTAAGGTGCACCGAGGTGGGCTCTATGCGTGAGCTTAGATGGGCCGACCTGAGGTGCAACAAGATGAGCTCTACATGTGAGCTTAGGCTGACCGACCTGATGTGTACCGAGATGAGCTCTACGCATGAGCTTTAGGCTAGCCGACCTGATGTGTATCGAGATGATCTCTACATGTGAGCTTAGGCCGGCTAACCTGAGGTGCAATGAGATGACCTCTACACATGAGCTTTAGGCTGGCCGACTTGACGTGTACCGAGATGAGCTCTACGCATGAGGCGGGCTGACCTAAGGTGCAACGAGAAGAGCTCTGCGTGTGAGCTTAGGCGGGCTGACCTAGGGTGCAACGAGATGAGCTCTACGCGTGAGCTTAGACAGGTCGACCTGATGTAACGACCCTTTATACCAAAATCCAGACTAAATTTTTTCTTTTTTCACCTACTTGGTTGGGCTGTACGTAGTGTCACTAATCAATTTCTAAGCTAATATTATAATAGTTAAGTCAATGTCCTTTAGTTACCTTAGGTCCCAGTCAAATTCTCTCACTAAGCATGCATTTATAATTTCAAATCATTCTTCTTGACTAAATATATCTCTACTCAAGTTGCATGCATTGTTATAAACCATAATTATATCCTATACTTCCTTTAATTTCATTCTCATACTATAAAAGTACTGAATATAAAAGAGAATACTGTATATCACATACCTTCAAAGGTGATACAAAAGCCTCGAAGGACTTGTTTAAACCCCACATACAAAGCACCTACTGCAATTAATCTGGAAGGTGGAGAGGGGGGTGAGTTTTTTGGAAAGCCCAATAAGAAATATATATAAGAAACAGATACCAAATTTCTATATGCAAGTTTCGAAAATATATATTGCTCAAATACCATATTTCATACTATTCAGAAATCAAATCATGTATATGTAATGCATCGGAAAACATTTCATTTAAACGGAAACATAAGTAACCAAATTCTGAACATAATTCGAAATATACGTGCTTATCACATTCATTTTCAATACAGATTGTCAAATCAAATTCATATCGGTTTCAGAATCCAAATATCATACATTCAAGAATCATATACGAAGATAAGCACGGAAAAGTATATATACACTATGCTGGAGACATGTTAGCGACTAATAATTAATCATGCAGTTCAAATTGACATATGGCCATAGTCTAGAGGGGGTCTACAGTGAGCACTGATCAGGTGTCAACTGGGCCCGCTGTGGACTGGATCAAGGTTACAGCAATAGAAACTCTACTGTAGACTGGATCAGGATCATACAGTAGCCCAAAACATTACCTACTGTGGATTGGATCAGGGTCACACAATAGTCCAAAACATTACTGCAGTGATTGTTAGTCATGTCTCAAAACATTTCCATACATATAGTTCCTACTGCAGACTAATTCAAGGCCACACACAGTAGTCCGAATACAAATACCTACTGCGGGCAGAATCAAGGTCACGCATAGTAGTTTCAAAATAATACCATATATTTTCGAAATTCAAAACAATATTTTCGTGCTTTAGGAAAGTTCATAACAAAAGTCATACATTTCTTTCAAAACATATAAACTATACATACTCATAATATCTTCAAAACAATAACATAGGTTGATAATTCCTTGAGATAAATATCTCGGTTGAAAGCTTTATAAACAATTCAAAGTCGTAAGATTTAACCGTTTTCAAAATAAGTTTACTGGATAAATGGTTATTTTCAAATGATTACTTAAGTTAAGCTCAAATCATAAAACCATTATTTTCATAAAAATCCAGCAACATAACGACTTATATTTTCTTAAAACCTCCTACAAGAAAACACAGTTTATAAACTCAAGACAGTTGATTTTAAATTGACTTCAGTATCCCCTACGTTCCTATATATATATATATATATATATATATATATATATATATATCTTTTTCCTAAAATGCACCAAACTTGGCACTTAGTAAGCACTGCACTTGGCTAATTGTGCTCTTCCACTTCCTTGCGAATTCTCTACAATCAATACACATCAAAATTTATATCAATATATATTTTAACCAAACATTATTAATCTAAATAAATATTATCCGTACGAATACCACTATATCCATAACAACTACCTTGCGTCATAAATACCATTATCGATTCCTTCCTTAAGCTTCATAAATAATATCAAAATGTAACCGCTAAAGCGGATAAGAAAATTAAGTATTTGTGCCTAATTATTTTCTTGTAAATCCCTTGTTATATCTCGATTATTATATTATCACATACAAAATAATCTCATCCCTATGTCCATAATGTTCCATAATCGTATCATCCTTCTCATAGTATAACGCATACCATATAATGTAACTCTAACATATATATTCGTATACCACTTTGTTACATGAACATGAAATATCCACTTCTTAGTCCTTATACTTAACCTTAAGCAATTGTATAGTAATTTTCTAAAGTTTCTTTCTACACCACAATCACTTGGTAACATCTCACTTAACATGTATTATTATTATGGTAATTAACTCATAATTTTACTAACTAAAAATATAATACTAATCATACTTAGGTAAATCCCTTACCCACTCTCATCCTTGCTATATGAATCACTTATTCCACTAGGTAATACTAACAAAGATTCATGTAAATTACTTACCATAAATGTCTCAAGCCTAGAGACTCAATCTCCCGAAAACTTAATCAGCTTCATCAACTCATCTCTTGGTTGTTCTCTACAAATTAAATTCACATACATATTCACTTAGAAAAATAGTCAAATAAATTCTATAAAACTACATAGAATTATGACCAATTTTATTAATTTCCTCAATCATTCTCACCTTAAAGATTCTAGCAAGACTCCCAAAATCTTCCTCTGTTTCTTTGCTGCCGTACCACCCAAAATAGTACCAATGACAACCTCCAATGCTACCCTCGATCCTCCAGCCTAAAACCACCGAATGGCCCTTGTTTTCAAGCTTCTACTTGACCCCACCTCAGCCTTAAAACTAGACAAGCATCAGCCCACTTCAATGCCCCAAAGCAGCCCTAACAATGGCTGTACCAACAAGGAAATCACCCTGTTTATAGCCTCTTTTTACACAGCCAAACTCAGGCTTTAAAACACCCTGTATCCAGTACCAAAGTTAAAGTCTTCCCTTGTTTCTCACGTCACTTTTAGCATGAAAATGCCCCCCACAAAGCCTTGCCAAGAGTCCCCTGTTTCAGCTTGCCAGAGCCCTTGTTCAGGCCATTTTCTTCTTCTGCTTTCAACCCCTCAGCTCAGCCCTCGTTAACACTGCTTTAGGCCCCTTAAATGTCATTGTTCAAGGCTGATTCCAGCCTTGGTTCTACCTTCATTTTCAACCCTTTTGATTACCACAGAAAAGCAGCCCCAAATAATTTCTTCAGTACCAATTTTTTTTTTCTGCTCTTCACATGAGCTCTTCTTCTCTTTTCCTTCTCTTTTTTTTTTCTCAGCCCTCTACACTCTCTCAATTCACTTTTCTCGCAGCAGCAGTGCTCTTCCTCTTTTAGTTTTCCTCCTCTTCCTCCTCCACCGTAGCTTTCTTCCTCGCACAATGCTACTGCTTCAACCACTGTTCAACGTCCCCAAACCAGCACTTTACCTAAGCCAAGAGCCACTGCCTTCTGTATTCACCACTCGGTTCAACCACACTAGCAGAGCCGGATTCTGCCATCAGCAGCGACGCCCAGCGTCGAATCTCCTTCCACTCTCTACTCTCCGGCTGGTGGTGCCCCTTTCACCTCTTTGTTTTGCTTCTTCAAAACCTAAAACGAGCTCCTTTCTCCCTTCCTCTCTGTACCCGAGAATGAAGACCCCTTAGTGGGGTTAGTTGGAAAGGAAATGGCTTCTTCAAGAAGCCATTTCATTTGTACTTTAATAATATATTAAGTAATTGCAATTTCTTTTATATTTTATATTTATAAATATTTATATTTTCTTTATATATTTTTGTATATATACTATTTCTTTTATTTCTATATAATTTAATCATCTACAAACCAATTTACTAATTTATCTAATAGGTTATCATGGTTAATTATTTAATGGAATTTTATTTAAGTTGATATTATCATATTATATGGATGATGTCACATTTTATAATCTCATTTAGGTACAGCTCAGTTTCATATTAAATTATAACATACAATAATAATTTATTTATTTATTTATTTTTATCTTTATTGGGCTAAAATAATTTAATTAATTAATGTCAGGGAAAATCTCGGTTGTCACACTTGAGGTGCAACAAGTGTGACAACCGAGATTAGCTCTACATGTGAGCTTAGGCTGGCCGACATGAGGTGCAACGAAAAGAGCTCTACGCGTGAGCTTAGGCGGGCTGACCTAGGGTGCAACGAGATGAGCTCTACGCGTGAGCTTAAACAGGCCAACCTGAGGTGCAAAGAGATGAACTCTACGTGTGAGCTTAGGCTAGCCGACCTGATGTGTGCCAATGTGAGCTCTACACGTGAGCTTATTCGGGCCGACCTGAGGAGAACCGATGTGAGCTCTACGCGTGAGCTTAGGGTGGCCAACCTCAAGTGCACCAAGGTGAGCTCTACGCTTGAGCTTAGGCTGGCCGACCTGAGGTGCAACGAGATGAACTCTATATGTGAGCTTAGGCTGGCCGATCTGATGTGTACCGATGTGAGCTCTACACGTGAGCTTATGCTAGCCGACTTAAGGAGCACCGATGTGAGCTCTACGCGTGAGCTTAGGGTGGCCGACCTCAAGTGCACCGAGGTGAGCTCTACGCGTGTGCTTAGGCTGGCCGACCTGAGGTGCACCGAGGTGAGCTCTTTCCATAGGCCTTTACTTTGTGAGCTCTTCCCTGAGCTATTTCATAGGCCTTTTAGCTTGGCGAGCTCTTCCTTGAGCTATTTAATAGGCCTTTTAGCTTGGTGAGCTTTTCCTTGAGCTTTTTAGCTCAGTGAGCTGTTCCTTGATACTTCAGTTAGGCAAGCTCTTCTCTAAGTCTCAACTTGGCGAGCTCTTTCTCAATCTTTTAGTTGGACGAGCTCTTCCTTTACCCTTATTTTGGCGAGCTGGTTTCTAGGGCTTAACTTGGCAAGCTCTTCCTTGAGCTTTAGCTAGGGGAAGCTCTTGGAGCTTTTGGTTTGGTGAGCTCTTCCTCTCAAGGGACTCAGCTTGGTGAGCTCATCCTCAAGCTTTAGCTAGGTGAGCTCTTCCGTTGGCCTTTTAGCTTGGCAAGCTCTTCTTGGAGCTCTTAGTTTGGTAAGTTCTTCCTTATTTTTTAGTTTGACGAGCTCATCTCAGGCACTCAACTTGGCGAGTTCTTTCTCAAGCTTTTAGTTTGGCGTGCTTTTTCCTCAGCTTTGGTTAGCTGTTTTCTTCAGCATAACTTAGCGATCTCTTTCTAGAGATTGGCGAGCTCTCCCTGGAGCTTTTTTATCTTGACGAGCTTTTTTTCTTGAACTCTAACTTGGTGAGCTCTTTTTTTAAGATTTGGCGAACTCTTGTTTAAGCTTCGTGTTTGGCGAGCTTTTTTCTAGAGGTTGGCGAGCTCTTTTCTAGAGCTTGGCCATCTCTTCCACTTTTTTGTAGCTTCTTTGGTTGTTCTCTTCATTATCCATCTTGATGATCTACTCCTAGTATAAAAATGTTAGTACAAAAAGTTTCAAAAGACGAGAAGGTTAGAAGTACCATCGTAGCTGTCAATGGTGGGCATCCCCAAGCTGGTTTGAGGTTGAGCTCAGTCGATATCTTCCGTGAACAGTGAGCTTTCCAACAACTTTAGCTCATCGCCGTGCACCAACTCTTTTTTCCTTATCTACCTCACTGTATCATCCATTAGTACCCAAGCTCTTGGTTCTAGCGAGGTAATTTGAGCTTATTGGTGAGGTTGAGGTGCCATTGGTTCTTCCTTCTCTGTCACTCTCCTTCTAGGGGCCATCCTCGACCGCAACTGAGAGAAATGTTGGAGGCCCCCGACCTTGCGCGCCAAAATGTTGAGGCAAAGGATGGGCCTAAAGATAGAGCAAATGGAGGAAGAAAAATTGGGGGTCCCTCTGCTTGTAGGAATGAAGGGTATTTATAGGCCAAGACCGTCTGTTTGGTTAGCTGGCACAAGGATTATGTGGCCAAATAGAAGGTTACGGAAAAGCTGACATATATCACAAGTCAGCAAAAAGGTTTCAGGTCATCCTCCCTCCAAAATGCTCTTGTGTGCTTGGTTTCAAGACTAGTCCTTGGTTTCGAGGTAATCAATGACAATAAACAAGGTTCAGCGCGTTAAGCGCTGACCTGAGTCGATGAACGTATCTGGCAGTGCTGATCCAAATATCTGCTGTGGTCACGCGTCTTCTGATTTATTGTGTGGGTCCTATTTGAATATGTGGGAATTTCGAAATAAAAGACTAAAACATCCTTGGGCCAAAATATCCCTTATCAATTGGAATTTAAAAATGTTTTGAACTTCTTTCGATCCAAAATAGTTCTATTCCAATTGACTTGACACAATTCCAACTTGATCTATCATTTATTACCTCTAAATACAATTTAATCTTTTTTATAGAAACAAATAAATCAAAATAAATTACATTGATAGACAAATGCATAATAGTGATAATGGAAGTAGAAATTGCATATTTGAAAATGATTTGTCTACTCTTAGATGATGGCAAGTCAAGGATTTCGTGATAGACAATAAACCATTCATCAACTAGAATCAATTAACACGACAAACAATGACAGCCTAATGAGATGACCTAGTATGCACGTTAAATTGGTTTTTTGTTTAGAATAATAAGTATAATCAAATCGAGTTGTGAATAATAGTTCTTAATGCTTGTATGTAGCTGATATACATCCTTAACCAATGAAATTCTAAAAAAAAATTGTAATTAAAGTGAATATTTATGGTATTTTTCTTCTGAAAATGAAAAATGATATAATAAGACGTCCTTTTCCTTTGTCATCAAGCAGGAGAGGCAATGCAAGTATTTTGAAGAAAAAAAATTAGCGAGCAATTGGGATTTGGCCATTTGGCATCAAGGCATCATTCTGCAATTTTCTCTTCTTTTATTAAGCAAAAATTGTGAATTGTCCAAAACCGTTAAGCTTCATACTTAGTCTAATCTCTGTGTTTACGTTGTTCTCTCTTATAAAAATTTTATTTTAAATACAATATGCTTTATATTCTTTATTTATGGTATTAATTTATTATATAATCTTTTATGAAAGATTTTTTTATTTTTTTATAAACTCAATATATAATTAGTAATTTTATTCAAACTTTCAAGAATATTTTAGTTCTGAAGTATAAAATAATGGACTTTAAAAAAAAAGAAAGAAAATTAAAACGCAAGAAACACTATTGCCTAAAATCTACATCAAAAAAGAAATTATTGAAAACTTCAATATTAATGTAAGAATAATGATGATTTCAGCGTGGTATAAGAAAACAGAGTACAATTTAAATAGTGTTTTTTATTTTCTACCAAATTCAGTATGAATATTCCTTAATATTTGAAAAAGTCAAATTATTTGTAGATTTTACTATTTCAGTCCCCATCATGAAAAAATACAGAACCAATAAACACGATAAGAAGTCTAGAGAAACAAGTCTGTGTTTTTTCTTGACAACAACGATGCTAATTTTAAAAACAAAAAAATTGAAATGAGAAATCACATAATTGTTTCATGTACAAAAAGATTGTCTACTTAAACTATTATTAAGCATAACTCTCATAAAAAAATCTATTTATAGAGAACCACGAGAAGAGAATGAGATTCGAATATTAGATTTAATATTTCCTGAGAAAAAATAACATATTTTAGGTCATATCTTGATGGTTAACTCTCATAAAATATTTTAGAAATACTTATCACTCATGTTGTAAATAAAAAAATTCATAATTATGCTCATATTTATGAAGAATCAATAATAATAATAGACGTCAATGAAAAAGCAAAATCAAAGTCTTCTCTGATAATTTATGCGATGGCAACTGAGAGGGGTGAGTAGAGGGCAACATCTATATTTGTCTTATCTCTTCCTACTGATATTTGTTTAATGAATTCATTTTAAGTGAATTATTAATACAAAAAATTGTTACATAAACTTTCATACCAATAATTACAAATTTTGAAAAAAAAATTCAATTTACACAATAAATTACTTATAACTACCATAATTTAAATGCAAAAAAAAAACTTCAAACAATAACTAAAATAAAATTGTAATCCAAAAAAATAAGTTTCAACTTCTCACATTTAATGTAAAAATCTCTAAACATGCACATATAAAAATCTCTAAAATAGTCATACAAGAGGGGCGAGATGGCCATATACCATAAGGCGTCTTGCATTTAAAGAATGTGGTAGTTGTAGTTTGTATTTTGGTGTTTATTTTTATTTCTTTCTCTTGCAGTTTTGTCAATTTAGGTTTGAAATTGTAGAGGAATTTTGTTATTTTTGTGTAAATCAGAAGTATTCTTATCCATTTTAACGGTCTGAAACTAATTATGTTCAAGACTTTGTCACAATTAAAACTTCTCACCCCTTTTTAAATATGTGTTTAATACAAATCGAACCAAAGAGCTATTCCAAAAAGTGTGGTTAGATTTGAAACTATAGGGGAATTTTGTTATTTGCTTTGCTGGATTCTAGCTAATTTTCTAATCTTTTGGTTGCTTAGTAAATAAATCACCGAATAAGGCTGATTAGGTGGGAGTTTAAAGCACCAAGGGCCTAATATTGGTGTAGCTGCCGAAATTGAAATAGACTAGAAGCCTAATTCAAGCTACACCAACCCTCCAAGTCTATTATTCATACATGCAAATACTTCATACAACAGTACCTGATAATATCATCAATTTATAAAGATTATATATAAAAAAAAAAGCACTGATTAATACTCTTACAAAGTCATCATGATGCTCAGATCATGCTCAACACAATTCCTTTTCTCTATTGAGGTTGAACATATGACAAAATCAGGGAAACCAAAAGCAATGGTGTAGAGAGAAACATATAGGGGGCATATTCTGCATGCTTTAAGACTAGAAAAGTTTCTTTGTCTGCACATAAAAGAAACATTCACTAGAACAAAACAGGAACATAAAGTAACAAAAGCAACTAATTAATATTCATTTTGTTGTATATTATGTTCTTGACTGCTGCAAAAGATATGCAGCCACATTTTCCACAATGAAACCAGAAACTATTAATAAACAATGAAAATTCTAAGAAAAAAATCCCTAAGCTCAAACAAATAAGAATCTATAAGATGAAGCACAAAGTGTAGCAGACTTGACCAAACAATCTGCTCAGTTCTCAGAATCTGATACTGTCATTCACTTGTGCATAAGAAATCAAAGAGAAATGTTTGGCTCCCCAACTCAAGATGAGAAATGAAGATGCCTGAATGACAAAATATGGTATGTTATTGTCTTTGCTGTCAGCTATAAGAACCTGCCCTTCATTCCCAGGTCCACACTTATTTACCATCAAGGGAAAAAAAAAGATAAATGAAAAGCCGCAATACAATTCATCTCTCACAAAAAAGAACTTGCATCTTCCAGATCAAAATCTGTACATGTCAAATAACCCTGAATGAAGAGTTCCTGCGCCTGTCAAGCTTCAATCTTCGGTTACTATCAATGTTTATGGGTTTCAACAGTCTCTCTGCTTTTAATTCGGGCTGAAGCAAAGACTGCAGCCTCCTTAAATGTCCATTGCACTGTTTATGGTCAAAAAATGCTTTGTCACTGATATCGTGTTCATCAGGAATAAATTGTCGCTGGTAGGGTGAGTGCCACTTTGCTTGCAAATAAGCAAGCGATCTCCATGGAGGAAAAGGCATTGAGTTTTGCTTGAGAGATGACCTAGCAGCTTCAACCATAAGCTGAAGCAATTGATTCAAACTGGTTAAGGGGCCCACATAAACAACTGGAAGTGAATTCAATATTCTATCATATGAATCAACTGCTCTAGCTATCTCAAAGTGGCTTCGGAAGTCAATATCAATAATCAAACGTTCAGAATTCCCATTGTTGTAATTGACCACATCAATATACTCATGATCACCTGCACATGTCACACACGGTGTTGCCAAAATTACTATAGTTTTTCTGATCTACGGGTAAAATTAAAACAGTTGGGGGAGGGGGAGGAAACCTAGAAAACAAGCAAAATTTTGCCATGGTTTTACTACCCTAATACTTTTAGAGCAACGAAATTATCATGAATACATTTTTGAACAAATTGAACAGCATAATAGAGGGAAGCTCAATTTCATCATGAATGGTAGGAATGAACTCTGTTACATGCAACATAGGTAAAAGATGCAGCAGAACAGAGATTCTCCCCAACTCGCTCAAATACAGAGAAAGAGAATGAGAGTGATAGTGAGATATAAAAGGAACATTTAGGGCATTTCAAAACTTCAAATTAAGACCTCAGCACATCTAGGAAGAGTAAGCTAAAAGAAGATGGTTTTTTCTACCCTATACACAAGAAGCTCTACTATAAAATGATCCGAGAAAAAATAAAAATTCATGAACCTAAAGGAGCTTGAAAAAATTAGAATTCAGAGGCTCTTGGCATACCTCCAGGAACTTTGCCACTACCCTGCCACCTGGATGCACAAACAGCAGCATCATAGCCAGAAAGTCTCAACAGCTTTACCAGAGAATACCTTATGCAGCTGGCATTACAGGGACCTGACTTCAAAAAGTGTAGGTCCGTCTCACTGATTGATAAAATAAGTGAATGAACCACTGACAACAAGTCAATCTCATACTGACCCACCGAGTGCTTATAGTACTGCAACATGACAGTGCAAGATGAAAGAGATTAAAGTTGAAATTAAGTCAATGCATTTGGTAGGAAAACCAGAAGGTAAAAGTTGTCTTCCAAATAGAGTGTAGGTCAGTAACTCTGCATAATATCAACAAATATTATACAGATATTATATATGAAGATATAAGCCCGCATTTCTCTACGATTACTACAAAATTCATTTCTCTCATTCTCGAATTGCAGCCTAAAACAGACTATACAAAGCAAATTTCCTAAGGATATTCAGCTTCTTAGCTTTAAACTGGAAAAAGATCAAAAAAAAAAAACTAAAGAGTTTCGAACTAAATGAGCAAACTTTAAAGTTCAACCCTCAATTAAATTAGTTGATTACATATTGCATATAAATTAAGAGTTTATATATTGCATTGACAGCATATAACTTTTATGCATTTTCAGTCACCCATAAAATGACGCCCAGTAAGGAGCAAAATCTAAAAGTACATAGGCTCAAAGCCAAACAAAAACAACCCAAAGAGAAAAATAATAACAATAATATATAGAAAACCCAAAAGAGGAAAAAATATATAGAATTCATAAATACCCAATTAAAGAAAACCAAGAAAAACCTTAAAATTCTTCAACCAATCAAAATTAATCAAAAATAAAAAGATCCAAGTTTTTTAAAGGGAAAGAATTAATACTAACGGAGATTTTATCAGCGAGGTGGATAAGATCGGAGAACCCAGACTCACTATCGCTACTGCACCAAGAATCGCCACCGGCGCTTCCACTGTTATTTTCCAAAAAATCGGTTACCATTAAAGCCAAATCATGTTCGCTTTCATGGCTAAACGCCCACAAATTATTATTGTTATTGCTATTACTACCAGAATTAGTATTATTTTTATGATCCCCCGCAGCCACCCATACGCTGCAGTCCATCATCACCACAACACACCGCCGTCCGATCACAAATTCCCACGTCCCTCCTTACAATTCACACCATCCATAACGTTCCCGTGATTTAATTGAAGCTCAGGTTTTCTTTGTGGCGGATAAGAGAGCTAGAAAGGGAAAGGGAAAGAGCTGGGAAGGAAAAGAAAGGATGAACCAGAGAGAACAGAAGGAAGACGAATGCAAAATGAATGGTAAGAAACAGAAGAAAAGAGTTGTTATTGTAAACTGATTTTTGGAAAAAAAATTGCGGGAATTGTAAAATGACGAAAATGGGCTTGAGAATTTCCTTTTGGATAAGGTTAGAAGACTTTTTTTTGTAAATTGGGGCAGATTCGCTGAAAAATTATATTTTTGGGATAAAGAAAAAGACAAAGAAATAAACTGTTGTAACTAAACGCAATCATAGGGAAAGACTTCATAATTTTTTTTAACAAATAATGTTAGGTAAACAGCTATTAAGATCATTGAAAAGGGGAAAACAAAATAAAATGTGTAAATATAATCTGTTTTTATCATTTCGTATTAATATTAGAAACTTGTATGCTAATATAATATAATAATTTTCCTATAAAAAATTCATAATGCTTATAAAATGAGAACTTAAATTACTATTTTCCAAACTCTCTTCTTCTATTATTGAAATTTTATTCCATATTTTTAATTATGAGCTCACCTAAAATTCATATAATAATAAATTTATATTTTTTCCCTTTGAACCAAAAGAAGTTCAAATTTTCATTATTCCAAAATAAAAGTGTTTTACATCATAAATGTGCAATTAATTGAAACTCTAACCAGATAATACCAGCACTTTTCAAAGAACTAATTTCTTAAATGCACCTATTTTTAACCACCCAAGGTTGTAGACGAGCATGCAATTATGAATAACTTTATCCAATCTTATTTTCCCTTCTCTTTTCTATTTTCAATATGGCCATATAGGTAAATTGAAAGTTGTGACTAAGTCAATGAAAAAATTGCTTGTTAAAGAAAAAAAAAAGAAAATAGGTAATTGAATTAGGGGTAAAATGATAATTTTGGATACAAGCAATTGTTAAAAAGGAAAT
The DNA here is from genome assembly GCA_032173925.1 of Heritiera fomes. Classification (NCBI taxonomy): domain Eukaryota; kingdom Viridiplantae; phylum Streptophyta; class Magnoliopsida; order Malvales; family Malvaceae; genus Heritiera; species Heritiera fomes. Next base: position 6,915,421 of record JAPDPM010000002.1, on the reverse strand, counting down.
TGGCTTGGAGACCAAGTCACCATGCAACTTGAGTGTCGGGCCAAAAAAAAATATAGCAACTTGAGTGGAATAAAATTAAAAAAAAAAATACAGTCACTGCCTAATATTTTTTTTTTGTTCAAAAGTCATTGCCTAATATTAAAAATACAAAATGGAAGATGACTACAATAATTTTCAATGTTCGAATCTTTATATTATATATGTATAGAAACTTAGTTATCTAACTGTATTTAAAATATTAATTTTATCAAAACTTAAAACATTTTTTGTTTGTTAACTTATAAATGTACAATATAAACTTTAACTTATCACTTCAACCTAACGAAATCAAACTTATCTTCTCAATTCAACGTCTGCAAATCAAAATTTTAATTTGCATTCAAATTAATCTAATTAAAATTTATTAAAAATCACACAAGTTATCAATTATATTATGGAAATCGTGATTATTACTAAAGTGCGGAGGTGATTAACCAATTATATATGTTATGTGAATAGTTTTTAAGCAAAAATGTGTAATTTTTGTAATTTTTTTATATAAAAAATGCTGAAATCCAAAAATAAAAAATTACAAATACTAAAATTTAAAAAAAAATTGCATGAATCATTTAAATTAAATTTTAAATTCTTTCAAAAAATATATTAACCATGTATATTTAATTCTTTTAATATATTTAAAAGATTAAAAATATATTAACTATAGACATCTAATTTTGTCTGAATATCATTAGTTCAAAAAATTTTAAGATCAAATACTACACAATAAAATTGACTTAAATTTAATTTAGGCATTTTTTTAAAAGTCCTATTAAATTTTGGTGAATTTTCGATTATGTAGTCTTTGTTGGACTTACAAATTTAGTAGTCCAATTTACAATTAGGGTTATGTTCAATAGGCTTGAAGGCCCAAATCTTTTGGTTATATTTTATATTTTGTTATTTTTATTTTCTAATTTTGTTTTTGTTTTTATTACTTTAATGGATTTAATTAATATTAATTTAGAAAAAAACAAAAGAAGAAAAATTAAAAAAAGAAAGAAATCAAAAATGGTGGCACCAACTACTGCTAGCCCCTCTCCTTAGGCTAACCATCAACTCCTACCGCTTGCTCTGCCACTCACACATTCCAATGGGCAAACACCCTAATTACCGAACTGAAATGTTAAAATCTCATTTTACATGTAGGCGGATTTTCGGTAAGCCAAATCCCACCATTGCCTCATTGCCTCTACTACAGCCTTTTTCTACCCAAGTCCCAAAAGCCAACCATGACACTAGCAACCCTCAACCGTCGGCCTCCCCACCCGAGCATTTTTCAAACCCCCTGTCCAATACCCGAAAACCCCAAATCTGAGAACCCCAAATCTCAAATTTGAAACCTAAACCCGATTAGTGTTCTAGAACCTGCAAAAAGCACAAAACAAAAAGACAATAACAAAATACCCACATACAAATAGCCAACCCAAGTCTCACCTCATAAAAACCACACAAACCTCACCAGCAGCCAACCTAAGTCTCATTTCCAACATCGCCCAACCACCATCCCAAAACCGAAACCCCAAAACAGCCAAGATCCAAACACACACACACACCGGCAGCAAACCACACTCAAGAAACATATCCCATACCAACACGCAAACATCAAATAATTAAAAAAAAACAAAAAACAGAGGTAGGTGTGTCGGTTCGGGGTTCAAGAGGATTTGGGTCTCGAGATTTAATGAGGAAGGGCTAGGAAAAAGGAAGTGTGAGGAACGACGGCGATGGAGTTTTGGAGGTTGAGGAGCCGACGGATTTAACTTCAGATCTAGGGCTTTTTAAGAGGTTTTCGAGAAATCTAAGCCTAGAAATGGAAAGTGGAAGTGAAGAGGCATAGGAAAGTGGTGAGCTTTTCGATTTTGGCCAACCGGCGACGGCGGACAGCGGTTCGACAGTGGCCAAAAATCGCCAGGCAGAGAGCCTTTAAAGGCTTTGAGTTTTTTTTTTGTAAAAAATGTTGAAAATGAAACAACAAAAAAAGTTAGCTTTTTATCATGTGGAGAGAGAGAGAGCGAGAGGGAGGCTGACTCGCGCGCCCGACCCAGCTGAGGAAGACCCGGATCCGCCACACTGACCCGCTCCTGGCCTGCCAACCTCACCTGTTGATCCAGCCCATTTTCGCTGAGCCCACCCGTAGAGTAGTTTTTGGGCTGTCCAGCTTGGGCCAACTTGAAATGTTTTCTTTTGGGTTTTAAAATCCAAATCATTTGAGTATATATTCTAAACTTTATAATTTATTTATTTGGTGTGTTATTTATATTATTTGATAATTTCATATTGAAAAAAGGATGCTAAGGTCTTTTAGGATTTACAATAAATGTCGATGCTCGATTATAGGATGTTATGAAATTCACAGGTAGTGATTTTTTAACTGATCCCTAGTTGGGAGAAGACTATTAAATATTACCAGCGTATTGGAATATTTAGTGCGATTTTTTAATAATTTAATTTTTGTTAAAAATAAAAATAAATAAGTTTTTAAAAGAAAAAAAGTAATTAATAACAAAGAGAGAGAGAGAGAGAGAGAGCGAGAGCGAGAGGGAGGCTGACTCGCGTGCCCGACCCAGCCGAGGAAGACCCGGATCCACCACACTGACCTGCTCCTGGCCTTCTAACCTCACCTGTTGATCCAGCCCATTTTCACTGAGCCCACTCGTGGAGTGGTTTTTGGGCTATCCAGCTTGGGCCAACTTGAAATGTTTTCTTTTGGGTTTTAAAATCCAAATCATTTGAATATATATTCTAGACTTTATAATTTATTTATTTGGTGTGCTATTTATGTTATTTGATAATTTTATATTATAAAAAGGATGCTTAAGGTCTTTTAGGATTTACAATAAATGTCGATGCTCGATGATGGGATGTTATGAAATTCACAGGTAGTGATTTTTTAATTGATCCCTAGTTGGGAGAAAACTATTAAATATTATCAGCGCATTGGAATATTTAGTGCGATTTTTTAATAATTTAATTTTTGTTAAAAATAAATAAGTTTTTAAAAGAAAAAAAGTAATTAATAACAAAGTTTAAATTTAATTAAAATGAATACCCGATGATGGGATGTTATGAAATTCACAAGTAGTGATTTCCTAACTGATCCCTAGGTGAGAAAATCCATTAAATATTACCAGCGTATTAGAGTATTTAGTGTGATTTTTCAATAATTTAATTTTTTGTTAAAACTAAAAAGAAAGAGAGAAAGAAAAAGGGGAATTAATAATAAATTTTAAATTTAATAAATGAAATTCTTCTGATGATGAGATATCGTAAAAAATCACAAATAGTGATTCTTCGAATATCTCTAGGTTAGAAGAATTAACTAAATGTTACCAGAGTATTAAGATGTTTAGCTAAATTTTTCAATATTGAGAGTTTCATTAAGAAAATCAAAATATATAAAGTTCCTTTTATAAACTCATATGCATCATACATCTTTTATTAATATTACATGGATCCATAATCAATCATAAAAATAATATGAGTCCCACCAAGGATGAGATTCTATATGTCACGACCCGAAGGCCGCGACATACGCTTAACAATCACACTTATTTCATTTAACAAATTTACGAACTAAATTTTTCTTTTCACTTTAAGGTTTGTATTCGATGTCAGTATCATCGCTAAATAATTTTCATCATTCTCAATTTGATTTGACTTATCATTACTATTTAGGTTATTAACTCCTATAGCAAATCAACTTACTTCCTCAACATATTAATTTGAGATCGACTTAGCAAAAGAAAAAGATCGAAAACCTCTCATTATATATAATCAATTTTCCCCAGTTAATTAACCTGCAAAAATATATATATTTTTCAATATCATATCTCAACTCCACAATCCACCGTTTACATTATTATACACTACACAATCCCATAATCATCAATTAAAATTTTCACATTCCATAAAATTTATAGTTATCATACCACAAGCACATATCGAATTGTACTTAATAATCATTCTAGTCTATAATAATCTAATGCGATCCTAAGTTACATCCCAAAATATTTCTAATAAACATGTACTGTGCATTGCGTAATGTCTATACATGATAACCAACATAATGTATAAAATTTCATATACCTTAAAAATAACAAAAGCAACACTCGAAGGACTTATGCAAGTACCACTACTAGGTACAATCCCCAAGGCTCACACAGAAACTCTGGGCATTGACTTGAGCTTGTGTGATCTGCGATGATGTTAGAAAGGGATGAGCAAAACCACGGCTCATTAAGTAGTTTAAGTAAATGCATGTTAGACTCATGTTGATTTACATGCAAGTGTAGAAAAACAATACTGAATTGACATGCATGCATGGTATTCAATCAAGGTCTTAAATCAAAACATTTTCACCCTGCACTTTCGTTCAAACTTTTTCGCCATGCACTTCAGTTCGAAATATTTTCATTATGCACTTTGTTTAAATCAAATTTACTATGCATTTCGATTAAATCCATTTACTATGCATTTCAATAAATCAGTCCTATGCATTTCAATTAAATCAAAACACTATGCACTTCAATAAATCAGCCACTATGAATTTCGATAAACCAAATCAGTATACTTTATGATAAACCAATCAGTAAGCACTTCGATGAATCAATCAGTAGGCACTTCAATAAATCAAAATGTTGACAATTCGATAAATCAATCAGTAAATACTTCGAACAGTAAATGGTTTAATAATCAATCAGTGGATACTTCAATAAATCAATCAGTAGGCAGTTTGATAAATCAATCAGTATGAACTTCGATAAATCAATAAGTTCATAAAACGAAAATCAGTACCCGTTAGGCATGTAGCCTTGATTCACTGAAATCAATTCTGATAGTAAAACGACAGTATGTAGAGTTTAGGCAAGAATCCTCAGTCAATGATACGATAACAGTGTCCATCCTAGCTAGTGATGGAATGGTGTCGCAAGTAACACGAAAATCTATGGCCATAGAATAGTACTCCAGTCTTGCTGATCAGTCGAGAGCTGAAACTTGTCTGTTGGTTTTCCAGACAAGCCTAATAATTTACCTAGAGCACTTGGCTCAATAGGTGCAGTACAGTACAGTAGTCTAGAGCACAAAGCTCGATAGACGGGTAATAAGGCCTAGAACTAAGCTCGATAGGCTAGAAATAACTTGAAGGTCGTAGGATATGCCCGTACTCAAAAACGGTTCAAAAACGATTTTCTCATGTAGCACTTGGCTTGCACGGATTTCAAAACACTTGCTAAATAAATTTTGAGTTTGAATTATAAAGAAGTTTCGATTCATTTCAAAAGTCAATTTAAATCAAGACTTCATGATTTAAAATATGATGCAATCTTCTAAAATATAAATACTAAGTAATTAAACTCAAAACATGGTATACATGAATGCACATATGCATTAGTTCACTTCAATTATCATGCACGCTTGGCTGGCCACACATACAAGGCAGAAAACAGGTTTTCAATCCAGCCCAAGCATAAATCGAATTTATAACCAACTATAACTTAATGTCCAACCATAGCTTTCGTGTTCTTAACATAAGAATTAATCGAAATATTTATCGAATTTAAAACCATTCCCACAAGATGGTGCTAACATACTTAACTTATCCCACTTACCTCAATGCTTAACAATTATCTTCCTCGAGCCTGCAATTTTGCAGTTCAAGCTTCCACTCCATCCACATCACTACAATCATTTCGTGACCTACACAATCACATACTCATATCATGCTCAATTCCATGCTACAGGACAGTATATCTTAAAACCCCAATTAAATCAAAGTTCACTTATATGCCAAAAATTTACTCTCATCACCATACTAACGACACACACACACACATATATATATATGTATACGTGTGTGTATATACATACATATAATCTACCTTTGCCTATTCCCACACATATCAATGATACATGTATATAATTATATTTGTATATTTAGGAACATACATTAACCATACTCAAATAACACATTTCCTTACCCTTTTTAAAACATTTTCAAAACCGAGCCCTTCTTTTTCTTGCTTGGCTTGATAGTAGCTGTTGTTACTTCAAAGAATTTCCTTAGCCGATCTTTGTACCATTCCCCTTAATATTTCCAAGTAGTTCCTTTAAAAATAGCTCAACCGACTCTCTTTGAACCTAACCTACCGCTGTCCATTATGTCAGCCAATTGTGACTCTTTGCTGCAGCTTTCATTTCCTCTCATTGGTTCTCTCTTTTTTTTTTCACTGTTTTCAGGGTATCACTCAGCCATACTCAGTCACCGTGCATGGCCTAAGCTGCCTCTGTACAGGGTTGAATGCAGTCCCTGTTTTACACCCTTCACTAGCCTCAACAACTCCTACTGGCAGGCCAAAAAGCATCCGAAACAGAAGCAAACCAGTAGCATTAGCTGCTGCCCTGCACAACCCGAGGGGCTACCTTGTTTCCAATCAGTTCCAGCTGAGATTTCAGCCTTTGCCTTCACTTACTTCAGTCAAGCTCAACATCTCTAATGGCTTTTGATTCAGCTTGGTTCTTCTTCCTTTCAAACCTTCAACAAGCTCTAACAACAGCCTTGAAATCAGCACCCAAACCAGCCCTTAAACACCAGCGTTTCAGCCCTTAAAACAACCATTATACCAGTTTCAAATCTTATTCCTCAGCCTCATACAAAATCCTCTAGCGGTACCCCTTAAGTGCCCCCGATCAGTCACCAAAACAGCCCTTTACTTCAGCCTAAACGCCACATTCTTCCTCCATTTCCAGCGTCCATTTCAGCCATTGTCCAAGACCAACAAAGAGCTCTTGTTTACCAAGCCATTTTATTTTTCTTTTAATCGAAAGGAAGAGACCACTCAGTAGCCCCCATTCCTGCTTGTTTCTACGCCGTGAGAAGAGCAGCTTCTGGTTGCTGCGATGCTAAAGAAAAGCAAAGATCAGCAGCTTTTTTTGCTGCTTTCTGGTTCTGAACCTAAACAGAGGAACTCCTGATGACCCAAAACACTTTCCTTCACTCTTCCCTCACTTCCAGCCTACAATACCTGTTGTGCTTTCCTTCTCCAGCCAAGACACACCTTTCACGCCCTCACTGTTGTCGCTTCTGTCCAACAAGAATGGTATCCAATTTTTTTTTGGCTAAGAATGGAGCCCATTCACCACTCCTAATGCCTGAAACAGAGCCCTTTTTTCAGCCATGCTTACTAGCCTGATCTACGTCGAGAGAAGCCCTTGTTTTGATCTCCATTCGTTGATCTTTCTCTTCGCCCTATTCTCTCATCTTCCCACTTTCTTTACTTTCCCTGGTTTTGATTTGGCAGAGGAGTCTCTGCCTCTATTCAATTTTCGATTCCTGCTCCCACGTTATGCCTCTATTCAATTTTCGATTCCTGCTCCCACGTTAATGGGTGGCTTCCTTTGGAAGCCAATCCCAATTTTCCTCTTCTTTTTTTTTTATATGTTTTATATCTATATATATATTTTCTATATAATAATATTCCTTACATATTATATATATTATATATCTTTGATCATCTTACTTTTATTTTTATATATACATGTTTTTTTTTGCCTAATATGTTTTTAGTGTTGATATAAATATATATATATTATTCTTTTATTTTAAATTTTACATATATATATATATATATATATACACACACACACACACCCATATTTAATGCTCAATATGTATTTATATATATTCCTTATTTAATTTATTTTAAATATTTTAATACACATATATACTACATTTTCTTTAGTATACTTGTATCCTTAATGTGCATGATATCTCTTTATTTTCTCTATTGGATTAACATACATATGGATATATATATATATATATATATATATATCCGATATATAGATATATATATATATATATATATATATATATCCATATATATTTCTCTAACTTATTTATTTAATTTCTAATATATATATATATATATATGTATCAATCATTTATTGATAAATTTACTTAACTCGAAACTTTATTCTCACTACTTGAAATAATAAGAATTACAAACTATATTTCAACACTTATTTCATTCAACGTCTTTTATTTATTACTAACTCAATACAGAAATTTGCAGTCTTTACACTATAGAAATCACAAGTAGTGATTCTTAAGAAATCTCTAGGTGAGGAAAATTATTTCAAATATTACCAAAAGTATTGGAGTATTTGATTTAATTTTTCAATAAAAGGGGTTCATGCTTATTTTCAAAAATGAGATTTTTTAAAATATATATAATAATTTTTATTCAATTATACAAATAATGTGGGCCTACCAAGGATGAGATTCTATAGAAGTCACAAGTAGTGATTCTTAAGAAATCTCTAGGTGAGGAAATTATTTCAAATATTACCAAAAGTATTGGAGTATTTGATTTAATTTTTCAATAAAAGGGGTTCATGTTCATTTTCAAAAAAATTAAATTTTATTTAAAAAATATATAATAGTAATTTTTTAAACAAACGCACACATTTCTTTGCAATTAGCAAATTAGATTTAAGCCAAGATCATTTTATTGAAACTAAAGGATAACACATGATTGCGATAGTACCGTTTTTAACAGGTGAAGTGAGGGTGCTAATCCTTCCCCACGCGTAACCGTACTCCCGAACCCAACTTTGTTTTTGCAGACCCCAAATTTGTCTTTTTATTAAAACTTAATAAATTTAAGATTTTTTTAAAAAAGATAAATATTTTTTAGGTGGCCAATCACACCTAACAAAAAAGATTGATAGCGACTCCTTGTTTTTATATGTTTTCAAAATCATCAAGCGGTTGAGTCCCCGGACGAAATCTTTACGATAGTAACATTCATTAAATGTGTGTTGAACATGAATATTTCATGAAAAATTGAATTTAGTAGTAAGTCGCTATGCATTTGTTAAAAAAAAAAACAGTCTCTCTTCTAGCCCATGTTAGACCATAGCTTCAATCCTTCGAGACTGTCCTACCATCATTATCATGATGGGCCAAAAACTAAGCAGCAATCAAGATTAGCCATTGGTAGGTTAAGCTTTAAACATAGAAAGTGTTAAAATTGAAATAAAATTTAATAAAAATAACCCTAAATCAACAAAATTGAAAGTATAGTAATTAAATTTAATAAAATTGAAATACATTGAAGATATAATGAAAAATAATTGGGTCTTAGTCTCTTTAATAATATATCACTTGACTAAAGTTTAAATAATTAATTAAGAGATGTTCAAGTCATAGAGAACACTTCTTTCGCATTGGAACAAAATATTTACATGTTATAAACTTTTAATTCCTGATAACATGAAGGTATATAAGAAGGAATTGAGCCAAATCTTTAAAATTTCCAATAATTTAAACATAAAAATTTGATTTAGATTTAAGTACATATAGAGAGAGACAAAGTTTATATCTAATGCATTATAAATCTTATACATTATTGTCGAATCATATTATAATACCTCATTAATTAGTGAATTTAATAATATTTATTTTTAATTAAAAATTTTTATTTTAAAATTTATGAATTAATGAAGTGCAATGTTATGATTCATTGATAGTATATGAAATTTATACATTGATTGTGCAGCAAATATAAATATATATATATATAGAGAGAGAGAGAGAGAGAGAGAGAGAGAGAGAGAGAGAGAGAGAGAGAGAGATTATATATGATGCATTGATAGTGTGTAACTTCTATACACTGTCAGTCAACCATAGGATGACACCTCATTAATGAGCAAAGTTTAAAAATTTATAAGCCCTTAAAAATAAATTTAAAAACTTTATTAATATTTATTTTTAAAGACCTACATCTAATGTGTTACCTTATGACTGACTAACAGTGTATGAAAACCATACATTGTCAATACATCATATATAAACTCATATATATATATATATATCAAAAAAAGAGAAAAACAAATTTTATATGTTATTGGTATTTTTTTTAGTACAAACCACATATATCTTCATCCGTTTTAACGGAATCAACGTTATTGGTTTTGCTAGTTCTTAACCAAAGAGAAATGCTATTTGTCATAACGTATTAAGTTTTAGAAAAACCTACTAGCTAGACACAAAATCTATGGAGTCGCCACCAACCATTCTACTAGGTGTGATTGGTCACCTATTCAAACTATGGATAAGGACTAGTCTACATCTCAAATTTAAGGTTCGGGACTACGGTTACGTGTAAAGAAGGATTAGCACCCTCATAACGCCCATCCTAAAATGGTACCAACTAACTTTAGGTTATCTCAAATTTACCTTAGTTAATCTTAAATTCAATAATTTAATGTTGGAAAATATTTCTAAGCATCTTCCATTAAGCTGGTAGGACAGCTTAAAAAATTCTCATCATCTTAAGAGTATTCAAGTAGTACTATGAGACTTGCTTGAAGAGGCTCCGTCGTCGGATTCATTTTAATGTTTTATGAAAAACTCTAATTTTGACTCCTATCCAATTCATTCTCGCTATCTTATCATTTTTATTACTTCTATTGTTTTCTATTATTTTATTAATGTTTAATTTTATTAATTTATTTTATTAGAGAATGAATATGAATTATGTTTCTCAAAAATTCTTTTTAGATCTTCCATTAAGCTGGTCAGATCTTGAAAGAAATTATTTAACCTAAAGATTTCAAGAGTATTACTTAAGCATAATCCCTTTTGGAATCTTATCATCGGTATAATCAATACCCAATCTCAATAATTATTAATTATTATCATCCTATTTTATCATTTATTATTATTATTATTATTATTATTATTATTATTATTATTATTATTTCGTTTATCTTTGTTACTAATAATTTTAATTTTATAATATGATATGTCTTATTTTATTTTATAATATGTCTTATTTTATTTTTAGACTAAATATAAGCCATTAGTTATCGAAAACCCTCTTTAGACCATCCATTAAGCTGACGAGGCCTTGAGAATTTTTTTTAACTTAGGAATGTTCAAGAAAAATCACTTAAGTATAATTCTCTTGATATTTTATCATCGATGTAATTCATATTCACATTCATTATCATTATAACATCTAATTCTAGTTTCTTCGTTTATTTTCCTTCTTTATTTTGTTATCTACGAACCATTAATATTTTTTTTCATTTTGTAACTAATTGTTTTTATTGTAATTTTATAATAAATTTATTTTTAAAATGAAAATAAATTATTTGTTATTGAAAACTCTATTTAGACCCTCAATTAGGCTGGTGAGGCCTTGGATAGAATTTTCTCACCTAAAAATTTTCAAGAAAATTACTTAAGCGTAATTTTCTAAATATTTTATCATCGGTATAATTCATATTTATCTCCAATAATTAATTAATATTTTTATTTATTAAGTCTTATCATTATTTTATCATAACTTTATATCTGACTATATTTATATTTATTTTCATAATCTTATTATATATTCCTAAAATGTTATATTTTTCTAAAATTCAACTCTTAATATTTTAAATCCTATCCTAATTACACATCTCACTACCTATGCAAACTAAATAACACAAATTAAATATTCAAATAAATAACATGCAAAAATAACAAACAATATTATCCTATCATACAAATTTCCATTAAATTTCTACTTGACCTAATTGACATTCAAATACGTACATTATCTTATAAATTTAAAATTATTAAATCAAGTTTAAAATGCTAGTATCTAAATTATCAAATTATTAGTTATCAACTTATTTCGTTATCAAATTATTATCATGAATTGAAATACTAGATTATCAATTTATATAATTAATTTATTAGCTAATTAATTAACCAAATGAACCCACGTGACTCGTTGAGCTAATCAATTAAAATAATTTAAAAAATAAAATAAAACCTACCTGGAAAAATATCTTTCTTTAATGGCTTTCTTTCTTTTCTCTTCTAATTTCTTTTACGCTTCTTTCTGTGCTTTTTCTTGCTTCTTTCTCACTCAAAATCAATGCTCCTTTCTCTCACAACTGCTCATACCCGAAAGCTTCATGATTCTATTTTGCATCTAAATCCTTTTGCTTTCGTCCATATCTTGGCTCTCTAGCAGTGGCTGTATCGGCTTCAAGAGCAGCTTTCGATTTCCAACAGCAGCAGCGTCTCCAAACGGTTGCACCAGTGACTGAAGATGTAGCAACGAGCACGAACGATGGTTTGGTACACAGCTAAAGCCGCAACCGTTTTCTTCCTTTCTTCTCTCCTCCCCTGTATTTTTTTTTATATGTTGTTTAAATAGACCTAGGTTTTCTTTTTTTTATTTTTGGTAATATATAAAAATCAAGAATCAATCTTTTAGGAAAAATATTTTTAGATTACAAGAATCGGACTTAAATCCGATATTAATTCTAACTTTCCTTTCCATACAATTTGACTTTCAATCTTTAGTAGTCTCATTTAATTTTGTTTTCCTATCAAAATTAATTTCGACTGCCTTCCTTTTTTTTATTATATTTTATAAAAATCAAAATCAAAATCCAAAATGTATTTCTAAATCTAAATTAAAAATTAAAAAAAAATAAAAATCAATAATAAAACATATATAAAAAGTAATTAATTAAAAATATCTGAAAAAGATCCGGAAAAAAGTGGTGTCTACATTATTTATTACCGGTTAAGATCAATTTAACTCTACATAAGCTTGAGAAACAAAATATTTTGCTTCTTGTAAATAGGCTTATCAATGAAATAATTATTCTTTACAAGCTCACATATTGAGTATTGGGACCACATTAAGGGGTAAATTGTAATTAGCAAAGTAAACCATGGCATGGAGAAGTTGATTTTGTTAATTTGCATGCATGCATTATAATAAATAATCATAATTGCTAATTAAACTTTATTTCATGTGAGAATGCAATGCTTCAACCAAGCAAGTTCATACATATTATTATTATTATTATTATTATTATTATTATTATTATTACTATTACGTTTGAGAACGAAAATTGTTCAAAGATAATTAAAAGAAAAATAGTAGTTCTTGTCTTTTCTTTTTTATGAAACAAAATAAAAAGAAGTGGTTACATTTGATTCTCTCTCTTCATTGAAGAGATAAGGTTGGCTCACCTCATTGGACAACCAATAAGTTATATAACCCATTAAAGTTGTTTCCTTCCAAAGGCAACATTGCCTTTAATCATTCATAGCAAAGAAATTTGAGAGGTCTTGAGAAGACCAACTAAAACCAAGACTCTTGTAAGAGGGGCCACCAAGTAAACTTGATAATCTTAGACACGATACGATTACACTACACGAAAACAATACGAATATAAGACACAAGGTAACATGGATTAAAATTGAATAAAAATTGTATATCAATATTGTAAAAGCTAAAAATAAGCTAAAAATAAAATTTTATGTTTTTCGTGTTAACATGAATTTTAACATGAAAATTTCGTATTTTACACGACACGAACACGATTTTACATGACACGAAAACAAATTAGAAACACTAATTGTCAGGTCTACCACCAAGGAAGCCTTAAGAGAAATATCCTACCAACTTTCAACTTCCTTGTCTCCTTCAATTTTATTACTTATTCCCATAAATTAAATATTTATGACCAAATTTAAAATCTAATTTAATTTTTATTTTTTTTAAAACAATTACAAATATTTTAAAATTTTATCTAAACCAAATTAAATAGGCTTGAGTAAACTTCAATTCGAGATTTGAAATTCGATTTTTTACTGTAAAACTTGAGTAGCACTTTGTTCCCATAGGATTCAAGAGGTGGCTCCCTCAGCGACCTTACAGTATGAGGTAGGCGGTCGCCCACTCACTCACTCACTAATGTCTTGTCCGCTTTGGCGGTCGCCCACCTCACGATTTTATCCCAAGGGGCCTGAAGAACTCAGGATATAATCCCTTGAGCTCGTTTTCACTGAGGTTCGAACCTTGGCACCCTTAGGTACCCAAGCCTTACACTCATCTTATGTCCAAATGGTAAGATGAGTGTAAGGCTTGGGTACCTAAGGGTGTCAAGGTTCGAACCTCAGTGAAAACGAGCTCAAGGGATTATGTCCTGAGTTCTTCAAGCCCTTTGGGATAAAGCCGTGAGGTGGACGACCGTCAAAGCGGACAATACGTTAGTGAGCGAGTGAGTGGGCGACCGCCTGCCTCACACTGTAAGGTCGCCGAAGGAGCCACCTTTTGAATTCTACGAGAACAAAGTGCTACTCGGGTCCTTACAATTACAATAAAATGCGCGTTTTTATTATAAGGACCTTCGTGGCACTTTGCTCCTGAAGGATTCAAGAGGTGGCCCCCGAGGCGACCTTACAGTGTGAGGCAGGCGGTCGCCCACTCACTCACTCACTAACATATTGTCAGCTTTGGCGGTTGCCCACCTCACGGCTTTATCCCAAGGGGCCTGAAAACTCAGGACATAATCCCTTAATCGTGTTTTCACTAAGGTTCAAACCTTGACACCCTTAGGTACCCAAGCCTTACACTCATCTTACCATTTGGACAATTTTATTGTAAGGACCCTCATGGCACTTTGCTCCCGAAGGATTCAAGAGGTGGCTCCCAAGGCGACCTTACAATGTGAGGCAGGCAATCGCCCACTCACTCACTCACTAACGTATTATCCGCTTTGGTGGTCTCCTACCTCACGGCTTTGCGTTTTCACTGAGGTTCGAACCTTAGCACCCTTAGGTACCCAAGTCTTACACTCATCTTACCCTTAGTGGCAAGAAGGAGGCCTTGAGACTTTGAGGTCTCAGGTTCGAGTCTCACCAAGTGTGAGCTTGAGTTAGTCTAATTATTTATTAGTTTGTTATAGTTATTTACTAGTTTACCTAGTTTGAGTAATATGATTTTCATAGTTACATGTTCATGGAATGTAATATGCTGATTGTGATTGTAACTTCTAATAAAAATATACTACTCAAAAAAAAATTCTTTCTCCCATAAACAAACTGCAGCTGCAGCCCCCCAAAATTGATTTTCCAAAAGGTTTGATGTGGATATGATTTGGTCCTTTGGCGTAAAAGGTTAGAAATTTGGACATTGTTGTCTACTAACAATATAGTCAAAAAAAGATTATGATCCTTTTTTTACAAAAAAGAAGGTTCAAAAAATTATAGGTATTAGAATTTAAACTGTAAACGTATTAAATGTCATATTTTAAGAGTAGTCAAGTAAATAAGTTAAAACAAGATAATGATTTATTAGTTGGTTTTATATTTGTGGCATTCAAATCGAAAGAAATGCAGAAAATGCCAAATAAATTGGTAAATTCCATGAAAGTACATAAGAAAAAAGGCTGTCGTCTTGGCCTCCTGCTTATAAGATTATTTATATTCTTTTCCGATTAATCTTTCTTACTTGCGCGCCTTTCGTGTATTTTGTTTTGCATAAAATGATAATTGACAACATATATTAGATAATGAGTTTGTATATGATGCACTGACAGTGTATAGCTTCTATATACTGTCAATGCATCAGAGATTGACACCTTATCAATAGGCCCTTATGGGCAAATTAAAAAAATTATTTATATTTGCATATAAGAGCCTATTGATGAGGTGTAAACCTCTGGTGCATTGACAATGTATAGAAACTATAAACTGTCAGTGCATCATATATAAATCCTTAGATAAATATGCATTATCCAAAAAAAATTGATTTTGACTCGATGATAAGTGTATTTTTTTTTCAAATTCCAATGATTGAATTTCAATCTTTTCCTCAAAATTTGAACATTGATAATTTGCTCATAGTTAAATAATAGTAGAGGTTCTCCTCAAGGGACAAGATCTAAGAAAACTGTATCATTCTTGTATCGAATCCATCGAGGTTTCAATATCAAACTATAATTTTGTCGCATACAAATAGTCGATTCAATTATTAATGCATGATTTTCTAATTCTATTCAAGTCATGATTCAAAATCCTCCTTCGAATCAAAACTATAGTACTCTTGTCAATGTTCAAAATGAAGTAATTGGGTCCTTTAGGTTTCCATTGAGCCAAAGGTCTGCATCCAGAATATTGCTGAAAAGTGATTAAGAACAGGCTTTCCGGACAGAATAATTTTTCTCTCTGCAATCGTTTTTCATTGAAAGTACATTTTATTTTTTAATTCATGAGTATATTTCATATTTGTGATATATTAAATCGTGTTTGTATCATGTAAAATACGTAAATTGCAGTGTTAGAAAATTTTTTTAGTTTTTATTCATATGCAATTTTATCAAATTTTAATCTGTATTTTATCGTTTTCGCATCATATGGTTGTGTTTCCACTTTAATAGACTGTTTTTAAGCTGTTTTTAAGATTTTTGCTGCTTCCCATAATCCAACCATGCAAAATAAAACACAATTACAGAAAATTACAATAATTTACATTTCATAAAATAATGTAAAGAATTACCTGTTGTAACTATTAATTTTAATAATAAAAAAACTATAACATTTTAGTAATGAATTCTTAGCTTTAGGTTGCAAACGTTATTTTATAACTAATGCTAGCCATTTATAAACCAATAAATATTGGAAGGTCGGTTATTATATAATGGAGTTACTAATATTGTTGTTACTGACATTATTGTCAATATTGATGATCGGTTATAATTCTATTAAATTCATGATTAATATTCTATATGAGTTACAAATGTGTAAGTTTATAAATAGAGGTACCAAACCTCATAGAAGTAGAACAACATCAAGTATATTCAAACACCAATTCACTTATAATAAGTCCGGGACAAGAGAAGGGTGTTTGATTTTAGAGCTCTTTACTCTACATGTTAGTGCAGAACTGTAGAGTGTACAATGAAGATAGATTAGGCTGTTGTATCCTGGAGGCGACACGCTAAGAGTTCCTGCTGCATCGGTGATATAATTCCCGCAGAGGCGTGAATCGTCTTAAAGAGAGCGAGATATCCGTGCCTCAGTCCAACTCTTCGTGATAAATAAAATAGTTCTAATTTCTACTTTCATATATATTATTTTTGTTACTAACAATATTTCTTATTGTTGTAGCTTCCAGCACCAACAATCTTGAGACGAGATCCAATAATTTTAAGACGATTCAATAGTCTTGAGAAAATATTTTAACTCAAGGAAAAAAAAGATTTCTCTCCTCAATAAAATATTGATCATATTTCTTGCTAGGAGAAGACAAATCTTGAAATAGTTGAGCACGAAAGGTATGTTATCATAATTTAACTAATGTTATTATTTTATTATAACCTTTACGTTGTTATAATAATAATAATGCGGGGAAACATTTGCTTTAACATTATTTTGATACAAACGTTTAATTGCATAAAGCTTTAATGTTATAATATATCAAAGTGATAATGTTTGAATATATATTGAATGCAATTAGCCGACGCTTAAACATTTACAATGCTTGTTAATTCTTTAAAGCATGAGCTTTCTTTGAATAAAATTAATAAGAATTTAATAATTAATAATATAGTAAATGCAAATTAGCCGTTTACACTATGACATGTGCTTTATTTACCATACACTAAACGGTTTGTTTCTTAAAGCATTAAACAGAAATGTTAAACTGTTTTCTATGCTAGCCTTTAAAACTATGTTAGCCGTTTTGTGTTTAATTGTCAGAAACTTAGTCTTTGCTTGCTAAACTAGGCATTTGTATGCTGTGATATTGTGTTCCTTATTAAAGGTATGAGCTCTTGATTTTTGCATTCAATTCTTTGACTTGGTACATTAACGTTAAAGCTTTCAAAGCTTGAAATATCATATTCCGATATTAGAAACGACTTTGAGTTTAATACTAATTGGTTCAAAGCTATTTAATTACCACATTAGCTTTGATTGTTCTGCTTTGTCACCGTTGTTGGTTTTGTTATTGTCTTTTAAATACAGTCATTTATTAGCCACTTATGGCTTTGAAAGTTTTAAACTTTTAATAACATAATTATTATGTAATGCATTTCCTGTAAATTCAAATGTGTGACCGTCAGTTATTCATATTATTAATCGGTTATTTAAAAGTTATAAATTAATTAAATAAATTCATAATTGAGTTACAAATTGTTGTAACTATAAATTAATTCTTATTTTAAGATATATGTTGCCTTTATATATTTAAGAGTCAACAATACTAGTATCAAATTAATTTACTAATTGACCATTTGGTGTCAATTCTTTTAAGTTATTATAAGTGGAATACTAAAAGTATTTATTGATCATTAAACAACATTGTTTATGGTTTAATTTATGATTATGTGATCAATTTGAAACTTGTAATTGTCGTCACTTTTATGAGTTGAGTGTGCTATAGTTGGAGGCATGCTATGGTTGTTGTCGACATGATTTTGGGCATACCCAGACGTATGATTCAAAATGTTGCTTATATGCATATACTACTATGATAGTTGACAGGACGCTATCTGCAGGTGCCCTTTTATCTCTCTTTTAAATAACTGTTCGTTATTACTCATGTTTAAAACTTATGTTTAAATTACAGAGATGCAAATATAATGCACACTCATATTTTGGTGAATTGCTAATTGGAATATAGTGATGCATTTTGAATTGCATATTAAATTTGAAGATTGTTTGCAGAACAATGGAGAATTGTAAAGAGAATTTGCATGACATTGATCATTTTGATAAAAACTAGACTACTGATCACAATAAATTTGTGATTCCTAGTAAGATCGGTTTCAACGTTGGATAAAATAAGGCTACTAGTCACATAAAATATGTGATTCCTAGTGGTATGAATTTTGATTATGGATAAAATTAGACTACTGGTCACAAAAAAAAATTGTGATTCCTAGTAGAATGATCTATTGTAATATGTTGGAGCATGAAAATGCTGCGGTAAGAAAATTGAGTACATTGTGACTACTTGATAGTCTTAAATCTTAGATTGTGTGATAAAATATTTGTGATGGCACTATTATAATTAATAAAGTGCATAACCATTATTATAATGGTAAATCCAAATATGTTAAAGGGAAATACCCTATGGTGAGATCCTATATGAATAATGGGAAGTGTGAATTATATAATAAAGGCCTTTGCTCAAGAAAAGATCCGGTATACATCGAGGGGGATGAGACTTTTTGCCCAAATAATCTGGAATCTCCTATGAGGATACCCAACCTAATGATTAGAGATCCTGAGAGTTAGGTTTAATGGGAAAAACAAATCATAGAGAGATCATTAAAAGATACACACTAAGTAACTTTGAGCTTATTTGTCCATCCCTATGGTGTAGTGTATCTTTCCTGTAACGATGGAGGGTTGATTCTTTAAGAATCTTAATGAAATCTATTGCTCATTATGAGTGAAGTGTGTTAGTTACAGCAAAGCTCTTGATAGATTTAACCTATGTGATTATTGGAGTGGGGTCGCTCCTATGAAACTTGGTTGGGCAAGTTTCTAGATTACTCACTAAGTTCAGGATCAAGCACAAGGCCGAAATATGCTAGCTTAAAAAGAAGCTCGTAAACACCTGAATTATTATGTGTGAACTGCAAACTCTTGTCTCCTCAATACAGTCAAAGTTCAATGCGTATGGCACACTATTGGCTTAGGAACAAGATTTGTTACTACACTAAGTAAAGGTTCAATGCGGTCGCACACCTTTATTAAGCATAATAATTTATCTCTGTCTAAGTTAATAAAAATATTTAAAATATTATTTAATTATTAAAATAGAGAGGGAATTGGTGTAACTATTAATTTTAATAATAAAATAACTATAACATTTTAGTAATGAATTCTTAGCTTTAGGTTACAAACGTTATTTTATAACTAATGTTAGCCGTTTATAAGCCAATAAATATTGGAAGGTCGGTTATTATATAATGGAGTTACTAATATTGTTGTTACTGACATTATTGTCAATATTGATGATCGGTTATAATTCTATTAAATTCATGATTAATATTCTATATGAGTTACAAATGTGTAAGTTTATAAATAGAGGTACCAAACCTCATAGAAGTAGAACAACATCAAGTATATTCAAACACCAATTCACTTATAATAAGTCCGGGACAAGAGAAGGGTGTTTGATTTTAGAGCTCTTTACTCTACATGTTAGTGCAGAACTGTAGAGTGTACAACAAAGATAGGTTGGGCTGTTGTATCTTGGAGGTGACACGCTAAGAGTTCCTGCTGCATCGGTGATATAATTCCCGCAGAAGAGTGAGTCGTCTTAAAGAGAGCGAGATATCCGTGCCTCAGTCCAACTCTTCGTGATAAATAAAATAGTTCTAATTTCTACTTTCATATATATTATTTTTGTTACTAACAATATTTCTTATTGTTGTAGCTTCCAGCACCAACAATCTTGAGACGAGATCCAACATTACCTTACACATGAACTGTATGGGAGAATTTCTCAAACTTTTCCACCAAAATAAATAATTTTTTTGGGGCAACAAAAGCAAAAATTTTCTATTAGAAGGGAAATTGATCCCCTTTAAGCAAACCTTCACTCAATTAATAATATTTCTCCTTCAATTCTGCAAATTAGTAGTGACAGTTGCCATAACCTGCACCAAAGATAAACACCCAAACAAAGAAAATTAAACAATAAGTACTCGATTTTCATTTTATTTTGAGTCTTCACACTAAATTATTAACACCCTATTATAAAATTTTTGTTTTGCTTACTTGAATCGAGAGTGGTGATTTGAGCAATGCCAGAAAAATCACAGGCGCTATCAACTTGACCTTTGCTTTGATAGTAGGAATTCATGGCAAATGTTGCACGAGACCTCACAGTGGCAGGTTCAGCACAAGGTCCACCAGGTCGAATTGGACTGCAATTGGAGCCACTGCTACATGCATAATCTAGGTTTGACTGCAATTGAGCATCGGTAACTCCAGCTTTCGGAACAACTAAGGCTTAGCTTAGTAGTTATTATTCCCCCTAGGAAGACTAAAGTTCAAAGTTCGATTCCTCACTATCTCTTTGTACCTCTTATAAACCAAAAATAATAATAATAATAATAATGAAAACTCCAGCTTTCAGAACACAAAACTTCTTGCCTAATGCATCGCCACTTGTCGGAGATGAAGTTGGTTGTGGTTGTGTAGGTCTTGGCACCGGCTATTTAAATCATTTGATACAATAAAGTGAATTTTATAATTATCAATTCAAAAAATATAATATCCCAATTACAATTATAACTTTTAATGAAAATGTAATCATACCTGGCCATTGTGCAAAACTCCAGCATTGTAAACAGGGGTGAAATCTGGTCTAAACAATCCCCAATTCTTCTCAGCAAGAGGGCCTGGTTTCTGATTCTCATTAAACAAGCCAAAAATGTAAGCTTCAAACCTCCTATTTGGCATCAAAGGTGTGCCATTGCCTGAAAGGAGTTTCTTAACCAGATTTCCATTGTAGGAAAGTGCATTATCAAGAGTAGCAATCAGGTTTCCTCCATCACCCTGAGAAGGCCAACCGGTTTCGCCAATGACAATCTCAACATCTCCGCACCCAATGGCACTCATGGCCGAAAACGTCTTGTCCAAAAGAGCATCGAAGGCGTTGGTGTATGTTTTGCCACTGTGCTTATCGAACAAGCCAGGATTTGGTTTGAAGAGTGCATAGTCCAAGTTGTTTCCCAATGCATTCAATTCGAAGTAAGGGTAAGGGTTAATCATGAATGGTGATTTGGTTTTGCGATGGAATAGTAGCAAAGGTGCAAAGAAGCTCTTGGCATAATCGTTCCTGAACCGAGCCAAACTTGGTACTGTAACACCATTGAATATATTAAGGGCATGAACTGTTGTAACCTGATAAAATTTGACAAATTAAAACCTTAATGAGAAGAAGAAGAAGAAGTCATGCATTAATTAAAAATAAAAAATACATTTAAATACGAAAACAATTTTATTTTATAAAAAATTGTTTTTTTGTAACTTAGAAATCACGGATTCAGAATCAGGAAAAATGAATACATATGATTCTTTTTAAATCCCACAATATATAATCTTCTACACTAGATTTGCCCTTCTATGTATATAATATATATATATATATGTATGATAATCAAAGTATAATTGATGATATAACTTTAAAATTAATTGCATAACACATAAGAAATTATTTATAGTATTTGTGAACATAATTTGTCAAACCTTAATATCTTGAATTCCAGCTAACTGCAAAGCACCGTGAAGGCTTCTCATTGCAGGCAAAAGATTGTTAATTTCATCCTGTTTGTTAACCAGCAAAACTTCATTGCCGACAGAAACATACTTGATCTTTGTCTGTGGATGAAAAGGGCGAATATGACTATTCACCCATCTCCTCGCAGCTTGAACATTTGTCAACGAAGGAATTTCTCCATTGGCGACCGTGATGGTTACCGAAATATTAGTGTTAGCAAAGGCTCTAAGGACATCAGGGTTGGAATCGAAGATTTTGACACTGTCAAAAATAGTTTTGGTTTTGATGAAATTTGCAACTTCAGGGGGCGAAGGGAGGTTGTCTGCAATCATGCCATAGTTTACGCCGAGGGCGACGGCAAAGGAGAAGAGGCGGAGGACGGTGGTGAGGAGGAGGAAGATGTGGCGGAACAGTGTCATGGCTGCAGATGTTCAATCTCTTAGACTCTTTTTTTTTCTTCTGGTTCAGAATATATATAAAACAGAGAGAAGAGAAAGTAGTTTATGTTCAATATTTTAATTAGAGATATAAACGAATCGAGTTACTCATGAGCTAATTGAGTACTTGATGATTATTCGAATTCGATTTTTTTTTTTTTCGAATCGAGCTTGAGTTATTCAAATATCAAATCAAATCGAATTTAAATTTTTTAATATCTAACTCGAGCTGCCCGTCAGTTTTATTAAACTTTTTTAATTTTATTATATATGACCAAATACTAAGTGAATGGACAAATCTATTCAAAAAAAAAAGTCAATGAACAAATTGCTTGACAATAAAAAAAAAAGAGAAAATAGATAATTGAATTGGGGGCAAATTGATAAATTTGAATAAAATAAACTCAATTGTTAAAAAAGAAATTGGCTTGGGAACCAAGTCAACAACTTGAAAGGAATAAAATAAAATAAAATAAAGTACAGTCGTTGTCTAGTATTTAAAAAAATGGAAGATGACTGCAGTAATTTTCAATGTTTGGATGTTTATATTATATATATATATATATAGATACTTAGTTATCTAATTATATTTTTTTAAAATGTTAATTTTATCAAAACTTAAAACATTTTTGTTTGTTAAATTATAAATGTACAATATAAACTTTAATTTATCACTTCGACCAAACTTATCTTTTTAATTCAACGTCAGCAAATAAAATTTCAACTTGCATTCGAACTAATCAAGTTAAAATTTATTAAAAATCACAATAGTTATCAATTATTTTATTGAAATTGTGATTATTACTAAAGTGCGGAGGTGATTAACCAATATAGAAAATCAACAAGTAAATTAAATAAAGTAAATAATTATAAACAAGGACTTTTTATATTAAATTAGTATTTCACACACCTGAAATTCTAATTTTAAATTTTATTTTCGATCTTGACACATATCTTAAAACATAGTAAAAAGAAAAAAATAATTAAAAAACATTATTGAGGAGGTTTAAGTGGAAGTGAGACCACGCGCTCGACTGGGGGGAAGAAGACAAAACTGCCTGTCAGTTAAGAAATCAATCATAGGCCCAGTTTGACAAAGAAGTTATTTAGAAAGAAAGTAAAAATTCTTTTAGCCACAGGCCATGGCCGGGACTGGCCTGTTTCTTTGTGCCAACAGTTACTTCCAAAGTTACAAGCCTTCTTCTCGGTTGGGCCAGAAGGTGAAAATTTTCAATTTTCTTACATTAAGTATTTACGTTATAAATAACCAAAATTTTCAATTTTCTTAGATAATGTTTTGCACTTGAGTACTTTTTTTGTGTAAATTACAGGTATTTTTATCTGTTTTAACGGTCTAAGATTAATTCTGTTCAGGTTTAATCACAGTTTAGGCTCTTCATTCCTCTCCAAAGATGTGTTTAGTAGGGATCTAACCAGAAAGCTCTTCCTACAAACACAGCCCTGCTTTGTCAACTGCGCCACAGTACTTTATATATATATATATATATATATATATATATAGATTTATATATGATGCACTGACAGTGTATAGTTTCTATACACTGTCAGTGCATTAGAGATTGACACCTCATCAGTAGGCCCTTATGAGCAAATTAAAAAAATTTATTCATATATGTTATATGAATAGTTTTTTAAGCAAAAATGTGTAATTTTTGTAGTTTTTTATATAAAAAATGCTGAAATCCAAAAATAAAAAACTACAAATGCTAAAATTTAAAAAAAAATTGCTTAAATCATTTGAATTAAATTTCAAATTCTTTCAAAAAGTATATTAACCATGTATATTTAATTCTTTTAATATATTTGAAAGATTAGATTTTCTTGTAACATTCATCAAATGTGTGTTGAACATGAATATTTCATGAAAAATTGAATTTACTAGTAAGTTGCTATGCACTTGTTAAAAAAAACAATCTCTCTTCTAGCCTATGTTAGACCATAACTTCAATCATTCAAGACTGTCCTACCATCATCATCATGATGGGCCAAAAACTAAGCAGCAATCAAAGATTAGCCATTGGTAGGTTAAGCTTTAATTTTTGAACTGACCTAGAGCCAAAGCAAGTTGATGTTCATGCTCCTTGTGAGTCATGGCAACCCCTCATGATCTCATTCCTCCCTCAACCGCCTGTTTCAACAAAAGAAGGGGAAAAAAAAGACCATCTGCAAAGTTTCACAGCTAACTGATAGATCTTTTTTGTTCTACGATTAATGATTATAAGCTGCCGGCTTCTTTCAATGTCGGCAATCTTACCTGCATCAAATGTCGAATCTCCTTCGAAAAAGAATTTAATAATTGCATAAAAAGCTGACCTTAAAGGGGAATCCAATAATTCCATTCCAAAAAGCAGTGCAAAGCCAGCCAAAGATTGATGAAAACTAATTTAGTTACCAAATGGCAGAGATCCTAACGTAACAGGCTACCTATTTCAGAAGGAAATACTATGGAGTATGGACTCTGGCAGATGGGTTTAATATAGAAGGCTCTCCTATGTATGATTGAGAAATAAGTTGTCCACTAAAATCCAAATAGCCAAGAGATCTTGAAGGTAACCTCAAACATGAAGTAGACATACACAAAATTCAACAAGAAAAAATATTACAATGTTGCGGTTATAGCTTAGAACAAAATCACAAAGGATGAAAAAGAAAATAATTTATCTGAAGTGCAGGTAACAATGTTTTCTCCTGAATCCCTATATTACTTCATAGCAAGATTTTGAAACAAACAAGCTCAGTTTCTGACATCCTCAACTCAGAGCTCAGTCCACAACAAATCATGTTAAGAGTCTTTCTTTAATCTGATATTTTGTTTTCCTAGAAGGTTGTGGATGACAACCATCTTTTTCCTTTATCATGATTTACCTACATTTAAAGCTTACAATGAAAACTAAGAGTCTAGATGACCCATAGCAGTGGCAAACGGGTTGGTTCGGACAGATTCAATTTGGATTATATTTGCGTTTGGGTTATTTCGGGTTCGGGTTATTTTGATTTTGGGCTTTTTCGCTCTCGGGTACTTTCGGTCTCTGATTTTTTCGGTTTTGGGTATTGTTGGGTTCAATTATTTCTGATTTCGGGTTCGGTCTGGTTTTAACCGGACGAGCTTAGCAAGCTTAGTTAAATTATTTTTGAAATTTTATAAGTTATAAATATTATTTATAATTTTGAATGTAATAAATCATTTAATTTTATATAGTTAAATAAAAATATAATAGAAATGCTAACTTAAAGTTAAAACTTAATAAATATTAATATATAAATTTTTACATTTTAATGTTTTTATTACTTGACAATTTTTTTAATTTTCTGCGATATTAACATTTGTTATAAAATATATAATTACATATTAATAATTATATAAAAATTTATTTTTTAAGTGAGCCAAATATATATATATATATATATATATAGAGAGAGAGAGAGAGAGAGTAAAACTAAAAGAAAGTGAAAATTCAAAAGTATTAACTATACAAATAAATAACTAACAAATTATAAATAAATCACAGTAAATAATTAAACATTTATATAAATCGTTTTATACTCTTAACAATAACTTATTGGGCCATTGTATTTTTTTGGTCAACGTTAGGCTATTGGAATTTGGATACTCTAAGTTCAATAAATTTATTTTTTTTACCTTTGTTTTATTAGCTTTTTTAATAATTATATTATATCTTTAATAAAATTTTAAATTTTTAAGAATTTTTTACATTTATTTTGTTTTTTAAATACCAACATAATTAGTAATTAAATTAAATCTAACTATATAACTAGTTAACTAATTGTTCAATTATAATCTTGACTAAAATTATTGTATACATTAAAAAAATACTTAATATTATGAATAATTGGTCAACTAATTACCTCAATTTTATATTTATTTTGTTTTTGGTTTATACGTAAATTACAATATTAAAATTATTACATGAAATACAACCGTACTCGTACACACTAATTAATCAAATATCTCATTAAAAATTTAGAACGTTGAATTAAGCTAGTTATATACATCAATTGACACTATATTATAAATAATAACATTTGATATAATCATATCATATACAGTTATACATCAATTAAGTACTAATTTTTTCATGTTCACATTAACATAAAAATATTAGATATACATCAATTGATCGAATGTCTAATTGAAACATTAAATAGTAGATATTACTAAATTAATTAATATAATGCTAGTTATTTAAATATAATTAATAATATTAATAAAGTATAAAAATAAATTTTATTAAAATTACCGCTTACACAATAATACTACTCTAGTATATTATTAAATTACACTTTAATTTATTATTAGAATTATTATTTTTATCCACACTTTAATTTTATATTTAATAGATAATAAATAAATTATTTTTAATAAATACTTAATTCTATCAAAATAATACTTACACACTAAGAAATTACATAATTTATTCTTAAAGGATTATTATAATATAATACACAAATCATTATTATAAGATACCAAATTAGTTTATTCATGTATAAGATTATTATAATATAATAAATAATTAATTACCACAAGCTTGATTTATTAATGTCTTTTGTTTTAAGGCTAAAAATAAAATTACCACTAGCTTGATTTATTAATGTCTTTTGTTTTAAGGCTTTTGTTTTAAGGCTAAAAATAAAATTACCACTAGTTTGATTTATTAATGTGTTTTGTTTTAAGGCTAAAAATAAAATTACCACTAGCTTGATTTATATTTTTCCCTTTCACTGATATCCAAGTGTGACGTCCTCGTCACTAACCAAATAACAATTAACTTATACTTCAAATAACAAATATAATGACTAGTTTATCCGATGTCAATCTTCCTTACTCTTATGCTTTAGGCATTATCATCAAAGTACAACATTAGAGTTCATATGCATAAAATTTTTCATTTATAAACATGTGCCATATACATCAGGATCTCAAATATTTACACAACCTAAATCCCCAAATATACACAACTGTGATACTGTATTGTACATTAGCCGAAGTAACGGCCAACTAAATATACCTTCAAGAGATAAGTAGGAAGCGTGCCCCGAAGGTATCTCAAAATCCCAAAAAGTGCTCCTCTATCCGGTGCTAGATTTACTTCAAGTAGTCTGTATGAAAAATGGTAGTAAAGGAGTGAGTTTACGCTCAGTAAGAAACTTATGAAAAAAAGCGTACTATATCACTATATGCAGTTTTCCTACTTGGCTCTATAATGTCATGTAAAATCATTATAAAGCATATGCCATATATATCTTTCGCAAACATCAAATACTAGTAATTCATGTTTTCAAATATTTTCACGGATATCAACTCACGTGAAATCAAATATTGAAATACAAATAATATCAATTGCTTTCAAATAGATGGGAGACAATTAATATCAAATAGAATCATGCATCAAGTAATTCTCATCATGGATACCGCAAATATATCCCGTAGGGATAATCCAGAGAGATAATGGATACAGCAAATATATCCCGTAAGGGATAATCCAATAGAGGGATCTCATGAGGATACCGCAAATATATCCCGATAGGGATAATCCTGAGATATATCAAATAAATGGCGTACCCACGTATGGGCCAGGGATCCTCCCCAAAGCCGAAACAAGTAAGAGACTCATGGCCATTGTCTATAGCCCACAGTTTCACTAGTCAGGTGCCTTACTGCGAGTCTGAGGGCTGGACTAAAGCTCCTCAGGCAAGTACAAGTAGCAAATAATGTGCATGCTCTTTCGAGAGATTCATAGTCTCAAAAACCTTATTCGTATAGGTTTTAAACAAGTACAAATATCTTTCTTAAAAATAGGTTCTCAAAACCTTTCTTTCAAATAGGCAGTTGATTGGTCTTTATGGCAGTCGACTGCTACACCCAGTTTTGCCTTATTGAATTTCTTCTCCTCTTTGAAATTCAATTATTTTATTTTTCAAAATACAAATAGAGTAGTCAACTGGTCTCAAATAGTAGTCGACCGGTTTTGAAACAGAATGTTTCCCGAGAAATAGCAGTCGACTGGCCCCCTGGGCAGTGTCGACTGGTTTTGAAACAGAATGTTTATGGACAAATAGCAGTCAACTGGCCCCCTTGGCAGTCGACTGTTTTGAAACAGAATGCTTTTCAAATAAAAGCAGTCGACTGTCCTACATGGCAGTCGACTAGTTTAAAACAGAATGGTTTCTGGGAAAATGGCAGTCGACTGGCTTACATAGCAGTCGACTGGTTTATCTCGGTTTTCGAAAATCTCCGCTTCGGGTGTCTTTAGGCAGTCGGCTGCTCCTAGCTTAATTGGTACTAGGAGTAGGACCCAAATGGTACCCTTTTTCCTACAAACAAATCAGTTGTACTTCTTCCCAAAGCAGTTCAAATTCATTAAAAATATGCGGACATAGTCTCCCTACGTCCGTTACATAAATTTTTTACCTCGATTGCAGTTAATCCACAAGTGGATTGCACCAACCCTTGTCCTTTGTTCACTTCTTCAAGCTGTAAACATCATGACAATTAAAACTTAATAAACACACTCTACCAACTCTATCCAACTCCAAACTCTCAATAAATTCAACTAAAACCTTCAACTTGCTTACCTTTGCAATTCACCAAATCTTTGGATTTCTAGATCTCCTTACTCACTTGGATCTAGCCTTTTATATTAAAGGCATAGCTTAAGCTATCGATAAGGATCGTTTTTCGTTTAAGGAACTTAACGAATCGATGGCTTGAGATAGTGGTTTGTCAAGGTGAGAAATTTGGAAACTTAGAGGAAAAATGGAAGGAACGAGAGGGTAAGGGAATGGTGCTGCCGTGGGGTGCAAGGGATGATGATGATGATGATAAGTCATGCTACTTCATTAAATGCTATCTCATCCCATTCATCTCGGCCATTTATCACCCCCATGACTCATCTTTGACCAATTAAATTCCCTTCTTCTCTTCATTATCTCAGCCACATACCTCATTAAATTGCATATATTTTCTTGATATTTATTCTTTTCTCATACTCTAATATTTCCATAATATCAAGATTTATTTCTTGACTATTTGACCATCAATTTCATTTATTCCATTTATATCCCATACATCATTTATAAAATCAGAAATTCATATTTATTCCATCAATCCAAGTTGAAAAACTGTACAAGTATGGGAAAATTACAAAAATTTGGGAATTTCACACCAAGCTTATCAAAAAAAATTGTACTTGTATTGTTTAATTTAATTACTTAACTTTTTCTAATCTTAAAAGCTTGAATTTTAATTTTAAGATTAGGTTTTCTTTAAATGTAAATTTAATATCTTTCTATACTTGAAACTTTAAGAAAATATAGTTTAAATTTAATTTTGTTAATAATGTTCTTAATGTGTTGCACAAAATATCAAATTCAAAGTTTCAAACAAATATTGAAATTATATACTTTTTAATATATTTGAGTTATTATTGTATTCAAATTAAGATTTTAATATAAAATAAAAATAATAAAATGTTAAAATGATTTTTATAATAAAATCAAATGTTAAATTAATAATATATTTATTATTATAAATACAATAAGTATAATATTAAAGATTATTTAATACATATATTATGGTGTTTTAAATTAATTTTATTTAATAATTAAATTAAAAAGATTCAATATTTATTTTGCTGGTAATATATAATTGATATAATTGTATAATAAATAATAATTGTTTTCAAAATTTTAAACCTTTTAATTAAAAAAGTGTATCAATTATTTGTTTATTTTTAAATAGTAATCATATAATTATAATTCAAGTTTTTTCGGGTTATAAATTCAGTTTTTTCAAGTTTCGGAGGTTCAGTCTCGGTTTCGGATCGTATCGAGTTTGGGTTATGTCAGGCTCGGACTGTGTCAAGTTCGGGTTTTTTTGATTTCGAGCATTTTCGATTTCGAATTTTTTTGGATTTCGGGATTTTGATTTTTTTTATCAATTTGGATTAATTCGGATTCGATCTTTGACGGGTTGTCAAGTTCGGACTAGCTTTTGTCATCTCTATGTGCAATGAACAGTACTTTAAAATCCCCATAAATTAGGGTGGGTCAGATGAGGGAACATGAGATACTTTTCTGAAGTTTTCTATCTAGCTTTTTAGGACTATCCAGACCTCTTTCTTTGGGTCTCCTTTTTTTAAAAAATAAGATGGATTCTATTTCGTGACTTGTGACACAAAAAGATAGACATTTTGCACACCGGATGTGATGGAGACAAGGAATATGCTTTGGACCACTTCCATGGGGTTTCAAGTTTATTTTATATATGACAAACATACTCACCATGCTAGTTCTAATAAACTAAAGGGTTGTTTGTCATTTTCTTTATTTTTTTTGTTTTTGTTTTTCTAGAAAAAGTAACAAAAAAACATGTTTAGTAATAAGTTTTTGTTTTCAAAAAACGAAAACAATAATTTTCAAAATTGTTAGAAACAAGAATTTTTTTTTTCATTGTTTTCAGAAATATATGTTCATTTCTAGTATTATTCAAGAGTAACTGAACAAATTTTATAAATTAATATAATATTAATAATTTTCATAATAAAAACATAAAATAAAATTAATTAATTTTTTAAAATAAATTAATACTTAATTTAATATAAAATATTATTTAATTCAAAAAATAAATATTTTAAAATTAATATAGTTATTTTAATATAGAAAAGTTGAAAACATAAAAAGCAATTAAATATAAATTATATTGAACTATAAAATTATAATATTATTTAATTTAAATTTATATAATAATTTATTTAATATATTATATATTTTAAATAATGTCATTTATTATAATTTTGATATGTTAATAATTAATATTATTGCTACGTACTATTATCTAATATAATTAATTATTAATTTACTAAACAATATTATTATTTAATATTATATTCTTTCAATTAAATTTAAAATGCATCAATACTACTATTAAATAAGTGAATAATTAACACTAAATAATATTATTTATATTAAATATAATATATTATAAATTAATTAGTTAAATATTTTATTTAATAATTTAATATTATTACAATTAAATTAAATATTATTAATATAATTATTAATTATTAATTCATATTATTATTAAATATATAAATTTAGAATTTTACTAATCTTACTTATTATCTATTAAAAATTAATATCAAAAAATTATTTAATAATTTTTAATTGAATTATTTTATTTAATATTATATTTAATTATAATATCATTTTAATTATATCAAATTCTTATATGATTGTTGACACCTAATTTTGCCCTAATATTATAATTATTATTATTTATATATATATTTATTTTTATTATGTGTTTTGTTTATATTATTATTATTATTATTATTATTATTATTATTATTATTATTATTATTATTTGTTTTTTATTTTTATTTTTATTTTTATTTTTATTTTTATTTTTATTTTTATTATTTTCTTTTATTTGACTTGATTTTTATTTTTATTTTTATTTTTATTTATTTCTATCAGTGCATTTAATGATTTTTCTTCCCCATAACAGCCGGCCACCTCTCCTGCCAGCCGCCCAGTACTCTGCCCCTCTCCCATTCCCCTGAAACCCAATCAATCAAACCCTATTCCAACACCTAAATGACTGAACTTCAATGCTAAAATCCGAGGGACAAAACTAAGAATTAGACAAAGAGATGTTTTTCCAATTTGGTTAAAATGCACACTGCCCAAGGGGGGTCGGCCATTTTTTTGCTCTCGACAATAGAGACCATCTCTACCATCTCACTGGAACCCAAAAAAACCACCAACATCATCCTCACCACCCAAAAACCGAGACCACCACCAACATCATCCTCACCAACCGAGACACCAGATCCCAAACCAACCCCACTCCGAACATGCGGAAACACAACCAACCTGTAACAAAAAACAACAGCAACCCAAAAAAACCACAACCAGATTCAACACCAAATCCAAAAACCAAAAAAAAACAAAAAAAAACAAAAAAAAGAGAAAAAGCTTTCGGGGGGTTCAGATCTACTAGGTTAGGGCTATTTTTTGGTGAATCGGAGGTCGGAATCGGAAAGAGGAGGGGGAGAAGAATCGAAAAAGGGCAATCTTTTCGGAGTTTGGCCACCGACGACGGTGGCCGACGGCGGAGGACGGCGGTCCGGCAGTAGCTGGAAATCGCCTAGGTGGGAATCGGGGGAAGGAGAGAGAGCTGAGAAATTTTTTTGGGAAGAAAACAAGAAAATGGTTTAGAAAAAAAAAGAATAGCTTTTATAGTGAAAAAAAAAGAAAGGAACTGCAAGATCCGAACCGGGTCCGCGCGCCTGACCCGAGGAGGAAGGAAGACCCGCACGCCCGGGTGACCCGACCCGGGGTCACATGTCCAACCCGGCTCCACCTCCTTCCCGCGACTCGCGTGGCGCGCCCGACCCGTTTGACGACCCGCGTGCCCGACCAGGTCCGCCACCTGCTTTGGGCCACTTAGAAGGCTGCTAGGCCCACACTTTTTGGGCTTGATTTTGGTCTCTTTTTGGGTTTTTAATCCAAATTATTTAGGTATAATTCCTTCCTTTTTCTATTTACTTCATTATGCTACTCATTTATTTAATTATTTTGTTTTCTTTTTTTAAATATTATTGTTAATTAATATATTTTAATAATTTGTTTGAAAAACATGAAATTAAATATTAGTTAATATAATTTGAAAAATATGAAGTATGTAATCTATTTTATTGTTAAAAAAATAATAATAAATATATATACAATAAAAATTTAATTAAATTCGCCCGATGATGGGATGTTATGAAACTCACAAGTAGTGATTTCTTAACTGATCCCTAGGTGAGAAGAGTCGTACTAAATGTTACCAGAGTATTGGGATATTTAGTATGATTTTTCAATAATTTAAATTTTTATTAAAAATGAAAATGAATAAGTTTTTTTAAAAAGCAAAGAAATATAAATAGATAAACAAATAAATAATAAAGTTTAAATTTAATAATTAAACAATGTCCGATGATGGGATGTCATGAAACTCACAAGTAGTGATTTCTTGACTGATCCCTAGGTGAGAAGAGTCGTACTAAATGTTACCAGAGTATTGGGATATTTAGTATGATTTTTCAATAATTTAAATTTTTATTAAAATAAAAATAAATAAGTTTTTTTTTAAAAAAAAGAAAATAGAAAAAGGAAATAAATAATAAAATTTAAATTTCAGTAAACAAATCGTCCGATGATGGGATGTCATGAAACTCACAAGTAGTGATTTCTTGACTGATCCCTAGGTGAGAAGAGTCGTACTAAATGTTATCAGAGTATTGGGATATTTAGTATGATTTTTCAATAATTTAAATCTTTATTAAAAAATAAAAATAAATAAGTTTTTAAAAGAAAATAAAAAGATTAATAGAGAATTTAAATTTAATTAAATTAAATTCGTCCGATGATGGGATGTTATGAAACTCACAAGTAGTGATTTCTTAACTGATCCCTAAGTGAAAAGAGTCTGCTAAATGTTACCAGAGTATTGGGATATTTAGTACGATTTTTCAATAATTTAATTATTTGTTAAAAATAAAAATAAACATGTTTTTTAAAAGAAAATAAAAAAGAAAAATAATAATAAGATTTAAATTCAGTTAAATAAATGTCCGATAATGGGATGTCATGAAACTCACAAGTAGTGATTTCTTGACCGATCCCTAGGTGAGAAGAACTAGCTAAATGTTACCAGAGTATTGGGATATTTAGCTAAATTTTTCAATAATAAGAGTTTCATTAGTAAAAATTAAAATATAAAGTTCTTTTTATAATCCCATATGCATAAATATTAAAAGCTAAAATGAATGAAATTCTTCCGATGATGGAATGTCATGAAACTCACAAGTAGTGATTTCTTGACTAATCCCTAGGTGAGAAGAGTTCACTAAGTGTTACCAGAGTATTGGGATACTTAGTGCAATTTTTCAATAATAAGAATTTTTATTTAAAATAAATAAGGAAATATTTATATAAAAAATCAAAAATTCATTTGCATCATTTATTATATGTTTGCATCATATGCATTCATAATAATTTTTGAAGCGAGTATGAATCTTCTGAGGATGAGATTCTATAGAACTCACGAGTAGTGATTCTTAAAAAATCTCTAGGTGAGAAAAATTATTTCAAATGTTACCAGAGTATTGGGATATTTGATTTAATTTTTTTCAATACAAATAGGTTCACATTCACTTTTGAAAAATAAAATTTAACTTTAAAAAAAATAAAACAAAATGATTTTTACAAATAAAAAATGATTTTGAATAAAAAGAATAAAATTGATTGTGATGAAAATAAAAATTATTTTTAAATATTAATTCAAGACCATTTTATTAAAACAAAATGATAACATATGATTACTATGGTACCGTTTTTTAACGGGCGTCGTGGGGGTGCTAATCCTTCCCCACGCGTAACCGTACCTCCGGACCCGATTTTGTTTTCACAGCCCAAAAAAATTGTCTTTTTAACAAAACTTAATTAATTTTGAGATTTTGTTAAAAAGATAAATATTTTAGGTGGCCAATCACACCTAGTCAAAAAAGATTGGTGGCGACTCTATTTATTTTTTAAATGTTTTCAAAATCGTCGAACGCGAAACCGTTATGACAATGATTAATTGAAAATATTTAATATTAGTATTAAATAGTATAAAATAATATTATGTACATATTATTATTTAATAAATATATTATTTTTTAATTTAATTTTTAAAATTTTATTTTGTGAATTAAATTATTATATCTGAATTAAATTATGGATTTATATATGATGCACTGACAGTGTATAGTTTCTATACACTGACAATGCACCAAATGTTGACACTTCATCAATAAAACCTTATGAGCAAATTAAAAAAAAATTATTTATATTTACATTTAAGGGCTTAACATATTTTTTCATTGATGATGTGTCAACCTTTGATGCATTGATAGTGTATAGAAATTATATAATGTCAGTGCATTGTATACAAACCCTTAAATTATTGTTTTCAAAACGTAATAGTATTAATCAAACATGTTTTTTGTTTTCAAAATTTAAAAACAAAACAAAATAAAACAAAAACTAAGGGCTCGTTTGATTTTGTTGTGTGTTTTATATTTTATGTTTTATGTTTTTGAAAATTTTGTTTTATTTTATTTTCATTTTATTTTTAATTTATTAAACTTGGAAACATATTTTGATGATTATTTTTGTTGCAAAATTTTATCACTTAAAACTGTTGAAGGGAGTGGAAAAATTATAAAATGTTAAGAAGGGTGGGTTC
Source organism: Heritiera fomes (assembly GCA_032173925.1). Taxonomy (NCBI): domain Eukaryota; kingdom Viridiplantae; phylum Streptophyta; class Magnoliopsida; order Malvales; family Malvaceae; genus Heritiera; species Heritiera fomes. Next base: position 6,879,521 of record JAPDPM010000002.1, on the reverse strand, counting down.
GAAACCCACAAAAAACAAGTTTTTATCATTTTTAGAAGTAAAATGGCACTGTAACCGCAATAGGTGAACAATACCCGTGCGATAACAGTGCCGAAACTGCTTTCGAAATTGACAATTTCCAAAACACCATGTTTTATTTTCAAATTTTAAAAACAAAAACAACCAAACAAACATCTTTTCTCTTTTATTTTTCAAAAAATTGAAAACAAAAACAAAAAACATAAAACAAAAACAAAATCAAACAACCCCTAAATAAATGTTAATATTTAAGAATGCCTACTCTAATAGTGCGTTTGGATGAAAAATTTTAAAATTTTGAGGCATTTTAAAATGAAGGCATTTCAAAATTTATCATTTTAAAATATTAACATTTATAATTGACTTGTTTGGATAAAAAAAATTTTAAAAAGAATTTTTGAATACTAAAATTTGATTAAATAAAAAATAATTATAAAAGAAAAATAATAATATTATATATTACAAAAAGAAAAATATCAAATAAAATATACAATATGGATATCATTAGATTTGTAAAAATGTATAGATATTGTTAATAATATAAAAAATAAAAATATATATTAAATTTAAATAAAACAATATGTTTTTTGTTTTTAACTCTATATTTAATAGTGGACCATATCTAATAAAATAGGAAAGAGTATAAGGAATTTTGAAAAACCACCTCTTTAGGTGGATTTTCAAAAGGGAAATCCCTCCTAAATTTTCAAATTCTTCAAAAATTTTTGCCAAACAAGAAATTTGCATTTTAGACTTTTAAATATCTTGATTGAAATGAATTCTCTCCTTGAAATTCCTCATCCAAACACAACCTAAAGCTCAAGATGAAAAGATCTCTCTCCAAACAGGTACAAGATAAGTTGTATTTGGGAGCAACATACGGCCCTAGACAACAATAACATAATCGTTTACACATCCAAATTGCAATTTATAGAGAATTAACACTGACCAAAAGTTTTTCACTACAGATGAATAATAATCAATCAGTAACTGTCTACCAACAATGAAGTGTATAAAATGAATAATGATAAATGGGGAGCACTGTCTAAGATACACACATGAATCACTTTCCTCCATTCAGCTCTAGAAAGCCAAATTTTCTTTCAAATTGTTAGGAATCGTGTTTTTCGATTATCTCAACATTACTCTTTGCATTGGTTAGCATGAGTGACTCCTCTATATTGGTGCATTACTCTTTCTTGCTCATGATCAGAACATCTTAGGCAACCTCTATGTTGCTGCCTCCTGCAACAAATGCATTTGTCCCTATGCTGTATCCACCCCCCCGCCCACCTCAAAAATAAATAAATAAATAATACATGAACTTCCTTTTCTTGAGTCTTGAATTAGATCTTTATTTCTCATAAATTGTTTTCCATGACAAACAACATGGGATGTTCCTAGTTTAGCGCTACATTCTCATCTCACGCAACAGGCCACTAACATAAAAGACCATACAGAAGAGATGACAAGGGCTCTAGAAAAATGTAGTTGACAAGAATTAAATCTCCCCATAGTACAATGTATTGAGGTCTTCGCAGCTTTGTGGAAAATAATAAGTTAACGACTTTACTTGACAACAAATCAAATGCCACAATGATTTCACAACTACAAAGAAAAAGGCACCAAGTCTGATTCTCCAAAAAGTGGTTTCAAAGAGAGCAGAAGTACCTATACTGCTGGCTGGCTGAAGTTTCCACCTTTAAACAGGAAAGGAATGAAAACTGAAAATGACTTGTTATCTCCTCAGTTGCCGCTGTGAAGCAAAAAATATTAGTTTAGAAACCCTGATCTGCTAACAAAATTCTTACAATCATGATCATCCAGGTCCACCACCTTTAGACGTGTCCTCCAAACACTCCAGAAATCAGTAGGCAAAGAATGAAAAATCATTGCATAAAGCACATGCAAACCACTGGTCAAGCCATTATGCATTTAGTGTTATAACCTTTAGATAAGACAAACAAATATAAAAAAAGAACATACTCTTGGCTCATTATTAGTTACTCGGGTCTGTCCACTTGGTGCTCTATCTACATCTGGGATTTTCTCTGGATTGTCATGCTTATAAAATGCCTGTAGCGCTCTCCCAACAAATGGACGAATTATATTCACTTCCATAGCTGATAAGTTTGGAATCTGACCAATTTCAAGAAATTAAAGGCATGGAAATCAGGAGGAAGACAAAAAATGTGTGATGGATGATTCATAATCAACACAAAGATCATTGAGGAGATCCAGTTCATCAGAAGCATATTAGGAGAAACATAATGTAGCAATTCAGTGTGCTTCAATTTTGTTCATTCCCCAAAGTACCCTCTCCCAAACCCCCTTTTACATGCCCTGAACTTATCTCTCTCCCACCAGAAAGCAAGATCCATTAGAAATCAGAAAATGAAACTAACTCATAAACACAATGCAGTAAAACTGTATCTAAACCCCAAAAGAAAACAATAATTATACAGTGGAGAAAAGCCTGCATAAGGATGAAAAATTAAGTTTACCGAAACACACTTTTACTGAGCTAAGCATTCAACGTAAATCTAAAATTAACCCTAATAAACAATATCATCCCAAAATGGCTCCAAATGACATACATAGCAAACATTCCATGCACTTTAGCTCCCAGTTACAGGATCACATCACCCCTTTCTTAAGCAACTGTGAAAAGGGAAGTTCAACACGTGTGCATAAACATATATTTCAGTGACTTCTGTTTTTCACTCAAATGAAAAGGAGCAAAAGAATTATCTAAACACTTATTTCAAACCAGTGAATTTCTTCTTTTCACTCAATTCACGCATAATCACAATTCCAGACCATACATGCCTAGCCATATAATATATTGCTTACATGCCACGAACCATATACACTATAAATAAGAATCATAAGACAACAATGAATATTACCCTCTCTAATATAGATCGTATATGACAAAAAGAACTTAAAATTGTTTCCTGTTGTTTTCATAACAATCATTCCATTTTTTTTAATGATGATAAAGAGAATTCTCCAAGGCCATAAATATTACTTCATGATAATATGGATGAAAAATTGCAGAAGGGTGGGAAAAAAGGCATACTTTCACTGCAGATGTCCCACTAAACTTTTCCAAGCTAGTCTCAACTTTATGAATCCGTACATCCCTTATGTCTTCAATAAGAGATCTCACCTGTAAATAAATTTGTAACTAACTACTTGCAGAAATCAAATGAACAATAAAAAACAAGGCTAAAAGAATCTTCACCAACTCACCATATACATGTCAGGAATGTCATCACGCGCACTTGCATCCACAAAATAGCAATGCACATTAAGCTTTTCTCATGTTAAACTGTATAATAGCAAGAAAAAAAAATCTAGCAAGGCTTACTGGTCAAAAAGAAGTCTAGATATCTCCACATAATGAAATGGCAATGCCTGAAATGCCCCTTGGGAGTCTCGTTCTCCTTCTAAAACTCGTGTCAAATTTTCTAGTCCACAACAGAAAATCAGAAGAAACATTATAATGTATTCATATGATAGAACCATAACTCAAAAACCCTCCTATCAAATACCTAGTATATTCTCAATGCCATGTTCCCAAAAGAATAAGTTTAAGAACAAAGATTATGATGAATGGAACTTTACGAAAACTTGGGTCTTTTTCCTTGGAAACCTTGGCTCATTGGTAACAGTACACAGAAGACTAACCAATTTAGGAGGTTGAGCTAGGGAAACATTTGCCTTAGATAAGAATAAGTGAAAGAGGAGAATTGATGTTAACCACAATGTGAATTCATGTATCGATTCATGTAATCTATCTCAGTATTGAGATAAAGACATGATGCCCAACAACCTCTTGGCTAAGTGGTTAAGAAAAAGTTATGACATATTGTAAGGCTTAGGATCGAATCCAAGCAACTCCATCCCTATTTCCAGTCATTAAAGATTTCCTTTGTAAAAAAAAGAGAGGATAAAGACATGATGATGGTGATGAAGCCAGAGAAACATTTCAAAATAAATGCAAGTACTGAAGTACTCAAGTATTTGCATGCATGCTGTAAATGAGTTCTTTAAAGTGGAGAGGAAATGCTGCAAACCAGTAAAACGAGATGTGCCGAAAGGCGACTAAGTAGAAGACTGAAGCAAACCCTAAACAACAAGTGTGGTGGCAGGCGATGGCAGAAGACTGAGCAAGGCTAAGAATAAGGCTGAGTAAGCAAGGCTAAATAAAACTAAAAATAAGCGAATACAATAGAGAGGGTTTAAGAGAGTTTCTTAGTTAGCTAGATTTGCCAAGAGTCCCTTTAAGGATAACAAGAACTCCTGTATATAAGCGCGGAGAATGGGAGTTACATATCTTTCATATTAATAACATAATAATGAGAATTGCCAGTTACAAAACATTAATGCTTTGTCTAATGGGAGTTATGCTTTGGAAGAAGTTATACTGAAAGAAATAGGGAAGAGTACTCATATTTCAAAGAAAGGTTAAAAGAAAAATTCTTAACTATCTCCATATCCTGTCTCTCAGGCCAAACTCTCCAGGACATCCTAATAGTGAGGTTAACTCAAAAACCCTCCCATATTCTGGAGTTACCTTCACTTTTTCTTAAAAGTGCTATTCTATAAATAAGTTATTCTGAGAACAGGTTATTCTGTGAAAAGTTGTTCCGTGAAGAGCAATTCTGAAAAGAGCTATTATGTGAATGAACTCTTCTAATAAGAGGTGATGAGCCCTTCTGATAAAATGTTGTTCTTATGAAGGAGTTCTTCTAAAAAAAATTGTTCTTGTGAAGTAGTCATTCTAAGAAGAAGTTATCTTTTACTATATAGTATGAAACAAATATTAATTTCCAAAATCAAATATCTACACACACATTCCATCATTTTACTTAATTGGTTAAATCATGGCACTAGAAAAACAAGAAGCAAACCTTAAGTACAAACGAAAACTCTTTCCCATTTGAATATACAACTGAAATATTCCAAAAGACTCAAAACAATAGCACAAAATCAAGTGTCACAAACTAACAATTCTAATTCAATATCAACAGCAAAACTAAGTATATCAAAACATGGAGAGAAAGGAATTAACTAACCCACTGACAACCACTGAGGAGGCCGAATCGTGCATTTCCCTCTCTTCTTTAAAGCCACGGCAAGCCACAGCGGCACCTGAGTTGCTATTTGAGGTAAAAATGGGCCAAAATCACCCTGTTATTCAAAAACAAAGAGAAATTAACGAAACTCTATTCTTTAAAAAAAAAAAAACTGACAGGAACAAAATTTGAAAATTACACAGATGAAGTGGAGAGAATCCATTCGCAGATTTGGCACAATCTCTATCAGTTCATCTTCAGCCATAAATTCCACCTGATTTAACCAAACAAACAAAAACAAAATAAGCCAATTCACCCGTAAATTTCCCAAATGAAGACATATCAGGGGTAACGAGAGGCAAGGGAACCTCTTCGGCAGAGAAGAGAGAAATGTGTGGGTCGGATTGGCCAGCCATGTCCGCGAACCGATCTAGGGTTTTTTCTAGTTTGGAAATTGAATTAATTGGGCAAGCTAGAGATTAATCAATTGGGAATTATACTGGTTAGAGAAAGGAAAAGTAGCTAGAGAACTGAGCCGATACTTGCGCCGAGTGGAGATGATACTGGGACAGTGAATCGGCGTAAATATCCTTTCTGGCTTTTTCCTCTTTTTTATTGGCGGGAAATCATAGAAGAATGACAACGCGGCCAAAACCAGATAATTTTAAAATTTTCAAAATTATAAAAACAAAAAGGTTTTAAAATATTTCTTTAATGAAAACAATTTAAGCCAGATTACTACGATGATTTTTAATTTTGATCATGTTAAGTATGTATAAAATAAAAAATTATGATATTATAATTCATGGCAACATAGTTAAATAATATTTTTAATTATTTACAAATTTGTAGACAAATTTTATGAAAACTCTAATTATCTTTATTTTTCTATTGAATAATTCTTAGAATAAAAAGATTATAAGTGCTGAGATTTTTTTAAAAAACATATTAAGATTTAATATTTTAGATATATGGTAGGATAATTATTCCATAAATCATTAATAAAGTTTTTTTTATTCCACAAGTTATATTAGAATCACAACACATATAACGTATCTCATAAAAATATTTAAAAAATAAATAAAATAAAACATATATTATGATTTTAACGTCACTTATGAAATAAAAAAACTTCATCAACGATATATGCAATAATTATTTTATATAAAAACTAAACCTAATAATTTATATTTATTATTTGTTTCTACAATATAAAATCTTCTTTTGTAAGGAAGTTCATAAAAAAAAAAAAGAGATTTTTGTATATTTTATTCATATTGTATTTATAATGACGGACAAAAAAAATTTAATAGAATGGAAGAAAAATTAAGTTTAAAATTCATAATCTCTAAACTTATAATTACATAAGCCATAAAATTAAGTTTCAAATTCAATATGGCTGAAAAAAAAAGCCAAAAAAATCAAAAAATCATCTCAAATCAAAAGTTTTGAATTGATTTAAATTTGAATAATGATATCATTAAATTGAATTAATTTAAATCAAATACAAATTATATCAGAATATTTTATTATTTAATATTTTATAATTTTTATTATCTAAATAAAAACCTTAAATTTTATATTTAATTAAAAAATCTAAAAAAATTAAAATAAAACTTAAAATTACTTAAATGTTAAAAAATTGAAATAAAACTTAAAATTACTTAAACTAAAAATCCAAATGACCAATCACATAAATTCAAATCAGATATTTTTTTCAACTCAAATCTAATACAGATCACAATATAAAACAGAGAATGACTACATCTACCCCTTTTTTTTTTTTTTGCTATTCATACCCCCATCACTAAATGAACAGTAACACAACGAAGGAAAGGGGGTAGAAAGAGCAAAAACGTGGTTATGAATAGCAGCTCTCTATAAAGCATCCGTTTAGTTCATATCGAAGAATTTTCTACAACAACTTCAGTTCACGTAAACTCAAGTCACACGGTCATTAAAATCGTCAAAGAGTTGAAAGGGAAAAAAGTTAACAGTTAGTGTTCGTCAACAGAAGAAAAACATCCAGTTTTTCAATCTTCATCTTCCTCAAAGTCCGAATCATCGTCGGTGGCGGTGACATTGTCAGTCTCCGAATCACTGTCCACATAAATTGTCTGCTTGCGGTTGACCCTTTGAGGCCTGTCTCTTGGCTGGATAACCTCAGTCACTTCTTCGCTGTTGTTTCCAGACATAGCAGAGGAGCCAATGGTTTCGTCACTGTCAGTTGCTGTCTCTGGCTCTTTCCCAACCCTGCCTAAAACTGAACCACTCTTCTTGTTAAATGGGGAAGCCCTCATCTTCCTCACTTTCTTCTCCGGTGATATCCCGGAATTTTCTGCGGGCTTCAGCATTTCGGTTAAGAGCTTCTGCTGCGCCTGAGACTGCTTGCCTGCTGCTGGCCCTCTTTTCTTGGCCGCCGCAGGGGGCTTAGCTGCTTTTGAATTTGCGGCAGGTTTTTTTCCTCCCTTCTTTCCGGCTGCTTCTGGAGCTGCTACTACCTGCAAGTCTTCTTTATCGTTGATGTCGATTTCACCGATGCTTTCGGAAATCTCTGAAAGAGATATGGCTGACTTCTTCTTAGCGGCAGCAGCTGCAGCCCTTTTGCTAGGCTCTTTCTTCCCAGCTGGTTCTTGGGGCACTTCGGTTTCCATAGCTGTTAGTCAAATAACATAAGTGAAAATTCCATCATTGACAAAACTTATGATACATCTTTACATCTTGAATTTGATATTGACCCATCAAATAAAATGTTGTTAGAAAATAGAAAGACTTTTGTTTCTCAAATCCTTGCGACTTTGTTTCGATGCCTGTTCATTCGCCACATTTCACTAACATGGTAAGCTGGTAACATTGTATTTGCAATTGTTCTTAAGACCCTTCATAGTGTATCCAACAATCTCTAGCCAAATGGTTAAGACTTGGATTCGATTCCAAACAATACCATCCTACCATCAACTATTAAAAAAAAGACCCTTAATAGTGTGTAGTGTGCTTCTGTGATTAAACATACCAGCTGAATGATCGGGAGAGGAATCGATGTTATGCTTGGCAAGTCGCTCCCTTAGATCAGGAATATCGAAGTCCTCATCATCGTCACTGTCATCCTGCCAATAACGTGGAAGTAACATTCATGAGTTCAAAGAGAATATGACAAGACATTTATCATTCTCACTATCAACCAGACATGAAACAGAACAAGACCTTTTTGGCCTTCTTTGAACCACCCCGTCCTTTGGGCTTCACCACAGCAGGAACAGTCTCTGGTGAACCAGGTAGAAATAACAATAAATTTTCAGGAAAACAAGAAACCAAACAATTACGAGACAGTTAAAGATAGAAGAATCACAAGCTGACCTGTTTCCATGGCTGAACTGGATGAAATTTCCGAAGTTTCCCTCACAGCTTCTATATTGTTGTCTTTCTTATTTATCTTCCGTGGATTTTTAGGTGCTGGTCTCTGAGCCCTCTTGCCTGCTTCACCCTTTGCTTTGCCTTTAAATACTTTTCCTGCTTCCTCTGCCTGAGCAGCTTTATCTTGCTCCTGATTATACAACAAAATATATAGCAATGAAAACAGTGACAGAACAAGTACTCAAATTTTAACACAAAACTAGTTTCTAGTTCATACATCAAGCTGCAACTCAAGATCATCGAGATCTTTCAGCCATAAAGACTTTGGAGTGGCTTTCCTCAAATCTTCAACCTCCTGCTGAATTTTATCCCTATCAGAACAAAGCTCTTGGACCTTCTCGAGGGTCAGACTTCCAATTGCCATGGACAGTAGATAATCATAATCACTACTCGTTACTCCTTTGGCTTTAACCTCAGAGTTCTCCTCAGTTTCCTCTGTATCATCAGTAGCCCCAGCCACGGCTACTTCAGCAGTTTTAGACTTTGGAAAAGGAGTAAAACCTTTCTCTTGCAGCTCAAGGAATAGGTCTGCCCTCTTTCTGTTGTTCACAATGATTTCCCCCTTTACAACACCAAGGATAAACCTCACTTTGTTTTCCATTTTCAACAACTCCATTTCAAGATTGTGCAACAGAAGTTTCTGCAGCATATGATAGGTTATAATCAATATCTCTGTCCAAAGAAGATATACGGGTCCTTGCATGATGATGACCTCAAAATGACCTTACCTTTCTTTCATCATAAAATTCAAACCTCAAGTGAAAAAATTCCTCAAGGACTGCATTTAACATGTTAAGAAGTCAGTATTGCAACAGTATACATGTTATGCAACAGAAAACAAAAATGTCAACTCAACCAAAATTGTAATAGCTTAGCACTTACTTTCCTCTGGGGTGTCATATTTCTTAATCATCCCTCTCGAATCAAACAGGTGCATGTTACTTGTGCTAAATGTTGTTGTTAGCTTAAACTTCTTCAGCAAACCCTCTTGCTTAGCCATCATCATGTTCTCCTCGGTCAAGGTAACCTCAAACTCTACAGTTGTATCATCACCATATTGTCTAAATTCCTGCAACAAGTACACTAATTTTTGAGACGAAAGCTATAAACAGTATAAAGAGCCATTTGAAAGTGGCAGAATTTACCTTGATGAAAGGATCATTTCCTGTTATGATAGAATCCAAGAAGTCCTTGTAATCTTGAGTCCATCTACGTATTGGTAGTTCTGTTATTCTAAGTGTGGTCTTATCAACCTCCTCTATAATTCCAGAAACAGTGTAGGTAACACCAGCTTCCTTTGATGCAGTTTTCTCAATAGTCCCTTTGAATCCTCTGTACCATGGATGCATGGGCTCCATTTGCTCACCATTCAACAAGCGCCTCACATTTGCAACTATATCTCTTGGGTTATAGTTTGGAATGTAAGAGCTCCAACCTGTCCCAATTCCTTCACTTCCATTGACAAGAACCAATGGTATAATAGGTGCATACCTAAATACCAGAACAAAGGCTTTACCTTTTTGTATACATAGTTACAAGTAAGTATTTAGTACTGTAAATTTAAACTTACCAAGTTGGCTCAATGGATTGACCATCTTCATTTAAGTAGTTGAGCAGGCCATCATCATCCTTGGGGAAAAGATACCGAGTAATGGGAGAAAGATTGGTAAATATGTACCTAGGACTTGCAGCATCTTTGCCACCCTGTGACACACGAAGCAACAGATTATGCATGAGTGGAGAAAAGAGTAATAAACATTCTGAAGGGATGGTCTGAACTTGGTTCATTTTAATAACCAAGAGGACCGTCTACTAACCTGGTTACGAGTACCAAATTGACCACCTGGATTGAGAAGGTTTATGTTGTTGCTTCCCACAAAATCTTGTGCCATTCCAACAATGGTACTAGAAAGACTCTGCTCACCATGGTGGTAAGCTGAATGCTCTGAAACATAACCTGAAAATTGAGCAACCTTTGCTTCTTTTACAAAATTCCTCTTGAAAGAACAGAAAAGGATCTTCCTTTGACCAGGCTTCAGGCCATCAACCATTGAAGGAATTGACCTTTGAAGATCAGCCATGGAAAACAGAATAAGTTCCTTGTTAATGAAGTCACTATAATTGATAAGCTTCTGATTGTGGTCAAGGTGCGTGCCAGGCTGCAATCCATAAAGGTAAAATAATTTCATCAAGAGGCTATTTTCAGAATTAAGGTTATCTAGAATAAATGCATTTTAAGATATTCTGTAATGATTGCAAACCTCAAATTGTCGCAGCCAATTCTTCCTTGCTTCTATCTTCTTCTTACTAAATGCAAGCTCTATTGCATCCCCATCCTGGTCACCTTCCCATACAAATTCTTTCTTGTGCTTGTCAAGATCTTTAAAGTAATCCTTCCCTTCCCTCGATGTGCTTGTTCCCAACCCCTATATTGACATGATAAAATTATGGAAGAAAAGCTACAGAACAGCAGACAGAAGTCTATACTGCAATTGATTCCTTAGTTATAGATGAATGAAAACACAAACCTTATAGTACTTTATTGACCATCCCTTTGCATTACTCCCCAAACTTTCCTTCCAAGACTCATACTCAGGCATGGAATAAAAGGATAACTCAGTTTTGTTTTTGTGAGTAGCCTGTGCAGAGAGTAAGCATGAATATAAAAAGCTCACTTCATGATGTTTAACCAGTAAAATCTAGCTAGATAAATTTACATACTAACCTTCACAATAGGAGTTACGAACTCAACCATGAAAGATGAAACTTTTAGCAGCGATGGCCAGAAGGAATGAATAAAATTGATCAGCAGCCCTTTAATATGGGAACCATCATGATCCTGAAGAGAGTGCAGAAAGTGAGATTCTTTACTGCAAGCTATAGTGAGCTTATAGCATAAAGACAACAAAGAAAAGATTCAAAAAATTAATAACACTGTTTGCGCTGCATTAAACCTGATCAGTCATTATCATCAAATGCCCATATCGCAAAGACTTGACATTAGAATACTCCTTGCCCTGCTGCAGTCCAAGAATCCGCTTGAGATTTTGTATTTCTGCATTATCCATCAATTGCTTATGGCTGGCTTCCCTCACATTGAGAAGTTTACCTCTCAACGGGTAGACACCATAGTGGTTTCGGCCTACAACAGAAAGCCCAGCCACCTGCAAAAAGTTTAACACCATTAGGAACTCAAAATAACACTGCATAATTACGTTGTATGAAGACATTCACATCATACTGAAAAGTGATAAATGAAACTTGAACTGTTAAAACATGACAACTTACTGCAAGAGATTTTGCTGAATCTCCTTCAGTCAATATCAAAGTGCATTTCTCAGAATTCCTCCCTCCAGCTTCATTAGCATCATCTAGCTTGGGGATCCCACGAATACTTCCTGATTTTGTTCCATCGGTCTTCTTAAGATCTTTGCTATGCTTGAATTCTGCCCATGAGAGCAAACTATCCACAACTCCAGACTTTGCCACTGCAATGTAATTCACCATCCAAGGGCCATATCAGTTTTCAATTTACTGCTTAGCATAAAAATAAAACACACACAAATAAGCAATACTAACAAACCTTTCTTCAAAAATTCTTCTGGAAGTTCACATTTAGAGCCAAAACTGCTCTGACGAAGTGTCAAAGTTTCCTTGGTTTGAGAATCAAAAGCAGGGTTGTCAATAAGAGCATTGACAAAGACCCACAGATGGTTCTTCACATTATGTGCTTTAACATTAGCATTCTTGTTCTTCTTATTTACAACATTCATCACATAATTAGATATCTGATTGGTAACATAGTCAACATGGGTTCCACCCTTGATTGTAGCAATCCCATTCACAAAGCTGACCTGATAATTCGAGAAAAAACAAACATTAACATAACAACTCTAAAATCTAATCACAACAACTTTAAAGAGATAAGAGGAATACCTGTTGAAACTGCCCTTCGCTGAGACTCACACAAATTTCCCATCTCGCGTTAACTTTCTCCATAATCCTGGTAAAACAAACAAGCGAAAATAAGTAAAATCCCTTCAACATTAACATAAGCAAAAACCCAGAAAAAGTTCATAATAAAGACCTTGGGAGAGGTTCTGGCTTATTTTTAGAGGCAGCACTTAGGTAAAGGTTGACATAATCAAGAAATGACTTCACAGGAATGCGTTTCCCGTTCAGCTCAACCTTGACAGTCTTGCCAAGACAACCAGCTAAGTCAAACACCCTCTTCCTCATCAATGCAACCACATCGTCCTCCAAGTGAGTCATGTTAAATTTGGCCAAGTCTGGCTTAAATGTAACCTTCGTCCAGTTCTCACCCTCCTTACACTTGGTTATAACAGGCTCAGATTTCTTTCCCATGTTGTTTGAAAACACCTTCAAGAAAAAAAAAACAACAGTTTAACTTGCGATTAGTTAATACAGAAAGAACAAAAAATGGCATTCAAATTTGGCGTATCCAATATCTAGCCATAAGTTTCTTGACCTTCCATAAGCTAAGCCTATTTAAAACCATATCCTTATTAAGTCAAAACTATTACTAACTTCAATCTTCAACCATAGCAAAAATAGTGAAATTTCAATCTGTAATCAAGTATTGAGAAAAACCCACAGCCAAACACACTTTTGTTCAAATACCTGCTTATACTTCTTCTGCCGTTTCCCATCAGCAGTTTCGATAACAAACTCAGTGGAAAAGATATTCGTAAGCTTAGCACCGTACCCATTTCTCCCTCCGGTTGTCTTCTTAACGGTATCATCATAGTTACTACTAGTCAACAGATGCCCAAAAATCAACTCCGGAACATAGACCCCTTCTTCCTGATGAATCTCCACGGGAACTCCATCCCCGTTATTATAAACAGAAATCAAATTCTGTTCCGCGTCGATCACTACCTTAAAGGAATCCATAGACGGATCCCGTTGCTTGTTATCGGCGGCGTTGACTAAGATCTCGTCGAAGATTTTGTAAAGTCCGGGAACGTATTTAATGTCACGGTGAACCATCTCGTCGTTTTCGTAAACCCATAGACGTTGAGTGTGTTGTTCGATTGAGCCGATGTAGGTGTCAGGCCGGAGGAGGATGTGCTCTAATTGGGTTTTCTTTTGGTAGGTTTCTTCGATTGTTTTCGAGGCTTTGTTCGCGTTGCTGCTGCTTTGCAGCGGGAGCTTCGAATCTGCAACCATGGCTGATTTGGGGGGAGAAGGGGTTTTTTTTTTTTGAGAAGGATTTTTTTGTTGTTGGATTTGAGACGTTGGAGGAAGATATCTAATTAGGAAAGGGGCTGAGTATTTTTGAATTCAAATTTTCAAATTTTGGGCGGGATTTTGAGAAATTTGAAACCCGGCTTTTTAACGTCACGAATTACGACGAGAATCGGAGGATCGAACGGCTGTAGTTTGTGCTGTGTTTATTTGGAGTCCAAAATACAAGAAAACCCTTATAAATTACTTTTTTTAAAATTAATAATTTTTCTAAATTAATAAAAAATTATGATTACAACTCGGACCATTGTCTAACAATAGACACTCGGATCAATAAAAAAATTTAATAAACCCATTCACCTTAATAATTAATAATTTATATTAGAACCTAACGTAAAATTTCAGTTTCAATTATCACATAAATTAATAATTTGATAAAAAATACAAAATATATTACATAATATTCGATAACTAAGCACTTCAATATGTTAATTTGTAAAAAGACTACTATATTTAAAATTTCTATTTTAAAAATTAAAAAAAGTATAAAATATATTAAAGATATACATTTGCAATGAGATTTTTATTAAATTAATAACTATAGTGTTATTAGAAGAATTTTAAATAATGTGAAAATTAAACAAATACATTTTTTAAGACTATAATAATTTTCAATGCAAACTCTTTAAATTAATAATCTCTATAAATTAGTACTCAATAATGAATCCCAAAAATATTAATTTAGAGGAGTTTAACTGTAATATAGTAGAAACTTTTTTACTTTATAAAGACAATACTTAAATATGTGGTCCACCTTTAAGGGCCTTTTGGTTATTTGCCTGCAAAATAATTGATAAGAAAATGAGTATTAAAATTAAATTGCTGAAAAAAATAATATTACAGTGTTCAGCATGCTTTATAAAATATTGTACTTTAAATTACATGAAAAATAACATTGCAGACTTCAATGTTTGGTAAATTAACATTTTATTGGTAATGTATTAGCAAATTATAAAAATACTATTAATTATAAAAAATAAATTTGACACATTGTTATTAATTTAAAATTTAATTATTATATTAAAATATAAATTATATAAAGTTATAATTATTAACATGTTAATCAATTGTAATATAAAAGTTGATAGATTAGTTTCTATCAAAAAAAATCGATACATTAGTATTAATTTAAAATATAATTATTATATTAAAATGTAAAATAATATAAAGTTTTAATTGTTAATACGTTAATCAATTACAATATAAAATTCGATACATTATTATTAGGCTTAATAGCCAAATAAGCCCTCAACCTTTAGCTCAAATTAGAATTCAACCCTCAACGTTTTATCGCATGAAACTCAGTCCATAAACTTTTATTTTAGTGGAAATAAACCCTCAACCTTTTACAATTATGCAATTAAGTCAAAATCTGTTAAATGACACTAACTGTCGTTAGTTTTGCATACGTGGCAGCTGACGTGGATAACTTAGTTAGCTGTCACGTGGCATGCCACGTATGCAAAACTAACGGCAGTTAGGTCATTGAACAGATTTGGTCTATTTCCATTGAAATAAAAGTTTATGGACTGAATTTCATGCGATAAAACGTTGAGTGTTGAATTCCATTTTGGGCTAAAGGTTGATGACTTATTTGGCTACTAAGTCATATTATTAATTTAAAATATAATTAACATATTAAAAAGTAAATAATATAAAGTTATATTTATTAATATGAATCAATTGTAATATAAATTTGCCAATGAGGCATTGGGTTAGTGACAATAAAGAGATCCTGAGACCTTTAACAATCAAAAAAGTTTCATATTCAAGTCTCACAAAATGTATGAGTAAATGTTAAAACACAGTTTCTGATAAAAAAATTATAATATAAAAGTTTATACATTATTATTAATTTAAAATGTATTTACATTAACAAGTACATATTATGACGTTTGACTTTTTGCGAGAAGAAAGTCCGATTGAGGAGGGTATTGGGGTGAATTTTTTAACTTTGCAGCTAAAAGGTAACTTTGCTTAAAGGCGGGGGCTGCAAAGTTAGATGTAAATTGTCTTAAAAAAAATAAGGATATTTGTGACTCAATCTAATTTTTCTTACCATCGATAACATAATTTTAATTTTTCAATTTGTTTATTATTTTTATACTAATATTCTCTACTATTTTAGTTTTCAGTTCCAACAATTTTAAAACAATTCAATAATTTTTAAAATGCTTTTAACTCAATAAAATAAGATTAGCGTTATTTTGAGATCTTTAAATTGATATCGGGGTATGACATTTTTTTAGATAGAAATTGGTCCTATCATTCATTCATAATAAAAGTCAATGTCTGGGATAGTAAAAGGAAAAGGTAAATGAGGATATCCTTCCCATTCCTTGACTTCACCAGAATTACAGGACAACTTAGCCACGTTATGGGCATACATATTACAGCATCTTTTAACATAACATATGGAAACTATCTTAATAGCAGAAAGTAGAACTCTAATATCTGCAATAATAGCACCGCCTCACCAAGTTGAAGATCTTCCATGATTGAGTTCTCGAACCGCCAGTAGACAATCGGATTCCAGTATAATATGGTTCATCTCAACAGCCACCGCTCTATCCAAACCAAACCAAATTGCTAGCATCTCAGCATGCAAAGGATATGCAACATGATTCCGTTTTGTGACTGCTGAGTAGAGAACATCCCCTGAATGATCTCTCGCCACCATCCCCAACACAGCAGTATGTCCATGGAAAGCAGCATCCACGTTCACTTTAATCATGTTCACTGGTGAAACAGTCCATCTTGTT
The DNA here is from genome assembly GCA_032173925.1 of Heritiera fomes. Lineage (NCBI taxonomy): Eukaryota > Viridiplantae > Streptophyta > Magnoliopsida > Malvales > Malvaceae > Heritiera > Heritiera fomes. Next base: position 6,862,975 of record JAPDPM010000002.1, on the reverse strand, counting down.
TGTTGCAAATTCATAGCATCTGGTGGTTCTCCTGTATGTTCCAAAGAAAGTTCCGCCATCATGATATGAATTCTGCATAGAAGAGATTGTGTACTTAAACAAACTTGTTCATGTAAGCATTTATTCCTGTTGAACCAAAGAACGCAGTAGACATTTGCTACAAATTCAACTTCCCCTTTGCTTTCTGCCATATCAAAAAAAGCATTCCAAAATGAATTTACATCTATGATATTAGATGTAAGGTCAAGAACCCAAGTCTTGGAACCCAGCCACACCTCTTTACTCAAAAAATAGGTGAAGAAGCAATGAAACCATGTATCTCCATCAGTCCCATAAACAGCACAGGTATCCTCAGTAGGAATACCTCTTTGACATAACAGATGTCGAGTGGGAAGGATTTGGTGAACTAATCTCCAGACAAAAAACTGTACTTTAGGAACAGTGTGCATTGACCAGATTATCTTCCATATCTTTTGCCTATTCTCTCTGTTGGCAACTTCTTTCCCCAATACAAACCGAGATACATAATATACAGATCAGACAGAGAAATCTCCTAAAAGAGTTTCATGCCATACCAAGGTGTCATTTGGTAAGTGCCTACTCAAAGAAATACTCAACACATGAGGAACATCTTCCTCGTGACAAAGTTCCTCCACGATCTGTCTGTTCCAAACACAGTACTCAACATCAATTAATAAGCTAACTTTCATAGTTGTAGGATCTGAAGTAATAGTTGGTAAAAGCTTATATGATGGAGCCTTTGGAAGCCACTTATCAGCCCATATATCAATTGATTCACCATTACCTACCCTCGAGAAGGACCCTTTATGCACAATTCTCTTGCCACATAATAAACTCTTCCAAAGGTACGAAGAGCCCGAAACATCGTGTGCCTCCAAAAGATTGGTAAATGGGAAATATTTCCCTTTCAACACTCTGTAGCACAAAGATGAATTATCCTGAGTAAGCCGCCACCATTGCTTGGCCAAAAGAGCCCAATTGAAAGATTCCAAATCCTTAAACCCAAGTCCACCTTCCATTTTTGAACAACACAAAGAATCAAAGTGTTTCCAATGTATCGTCCTTCTATTAGCAGTTCCTCCCCACCAAAAGTTTGCTACTAAACTATGGATTTTAGTCAGCAAACTTTGTGGCAATTTGAAATAGTTCATGTAAAATTGTGGAATTGATAAAGCCACTGCTTTAATAACACACATCTCCCAGCAAAAGAAAGCAGTTTCCCACGCCAGCCTTGTAGCTTCTGCCATACTCGGTCATATAATGATTGGAAAACCCTTTGACGAGAACGACCCACCAAAAGTGGCAGTCCCAAGTATCTACTATTATCAATTGTTAGTTCCACACCCAGATCTTGTTTGAGTCTTTCCTTTAGAGCATCATCCACATTGGAACTAAAATAAATTGCTAACTTTTCTAAGTTAATATATTGACCAGATTCATTCTCATATATCCTTAGTAAGTCTAATACAGTACGGCACTCATTAGCAGTTGCTATGAAGAAAAGCAATATATCATCAGCAAAAAGTAAGTTCGTAATCACAGGAGATCTTAAAGCAATTCGGATTCCTCCCAACAAGTTCCTCTGAGTAGCTTGCTTTATGAGAAAAGATAAACCTTCAACACAAAGGAGGAACAAATATGGAGAAAGTGAATCCCCCTGTCTCAAGCGCCTTGTCGGAAAGAACTTCTTACTCAAAATCCCATTGATCTTAACAGAATACACAACTGTACGCACACACTTCTGAATCAGTTGGATCCAATGCTCTGGGAAACCCATAACTCGCATAATTTTTTCCAAAAAGCTCCATTCCACCCGATCATACGCTTTACTCATGTCAAGTTTCAAAGCCACCTCCCCTACCTGTCCCTTATGAAGAGATTTCATGTGATGAAATACTTCATAAGCAATTATGGCATTATCATAAAGCTGTCTACTTGGGACAATGGCTGCTTGTGTTTCTCCAATCAACTTTGGTAATACCAATTTCAATTGGTTGACAAGAACTTTAGATATTAATTTATAAACCACATTACATAAGCTAATTGGTCTAAAATCCTTCACAGAGACAGGTAATTTAACCTTTGGTATCAAAACAATCACGGTTTCATTAATAATATCTATATCAAGAGTACCTTGAAGAAACTGCAGAACTAAGTCTGATATCTCCCTCCCAACAATATGCCAATAGTGTTGGAAAAAACCCACTGTCATTCCATCTGGACCTGGGGACTTACCCATTCTCATTATGTTGTGATTGAGCATGAAGATGTTATAAACACTATTATAAAAATATTAATGCGACTAAGAGAATTGGGTACATTTTTTATGTGTTTGCTTGACAATCTTTAAATCTAGATTGTGTGATGAAATATTTGTAATAGCATTGTTACAATTTGTAGTGTGCATAACTGTTATTACAACGATAAATCCAAATCTATTAGAATGAAATACATTATAGTAAGATTCAATTTGAGCAACAATATTATAAGTGTGAATTATAAATCAAATGATAATACTGACCCTTTAATAAAGGCTCTTGCAAGAGAAATTATTTGGATTATATCGAGGGGATAAGACTTTTGCCCAAATAATCTAGAATCTTTTATAAAAAAACCTAACTTAATGATTAAAGATCTCGAGAGTTAGGTTCAATGAAAAAACAAATTAAGGAGATTGTTTAGTAAATGATACACATTAATAAGTTTCAAGCTTTTATATCTGTCTCTATGGTATAATGTATATTTCCTGTGACGTTCATTTAGTTGGCTGTTTAAAATTTTAAAGAAATCTTAACCCATTATAAGTGGGATGTATTAGTTATAAGAGCACTATTGATAGATTTTACTCTCGTGAGCATTGAAATAAGGCTGTTCTTATAAAACTTAGTTGGGCAAATTCATAGATTACTTACTAAAATAGGTATCAAGCACAAACCCCGTAATGTGCTGACTTAATAGAAACTTGTAAATACCTAAATTATTATATGTCTAATGCAATTTATTGTGTCACTTATATAGGACTAGTTTGAATGGGCACTGAAATTAGTCTCAATAAGATTGAAACAGATAAAATAACTATTTAGTATATATGTTTTTTTAATAAAATAATAAAAAATTTAAAATGAGGATAAAAAAGTAATTCAACATTGTCTTTTAGCAATTAGCACAAAAGTTAATCACACTAGTGCTATTTCCTATCGCACCATGCTCCCAAACGGAGCTATAGTCAGAGTTTAATGAGCAAGCACACTTTTGGCTTAGGAACAATATTTAATACTACATTAATTATATGTTCAATGCATAATAATTCATATTTGTTTAACTTAAATAATAATAGTAATAATGGTAATATACTTAAAACTTTTTTATTATATTATTTTATTACTAAAATAAATGAGGAATTGCAATAATATTTTTAATAATAAAACAAATAAAATATAAGTTTGTATATGATGCACTGACAATGTATAGACAGAGGTTGACATCTCATCAATTGGTAAATTAAAAAATATGCCAAGCCCTTAAAAGTAAATATAAATAATTTTTTTAATTTGCTCATAAGAACTTATTGATGAGGTGTCAACCTCTGATGCATTGACAGTGTATAAATACTATACACTGTCAGTGCATCATATCAGTGCATCATATATAAATCCATAAAATATATACTGTACATTAAATTGTTAATAATTCCTAACATTTAACCTTGAATATTATAAACTTCTAATATAATGTTGAATGTTAGTAACCCATAACTTTAAATATTATTAGCTTCCAATGTTTAATGTTATTATTTAATGGATATTATTATTGTTGTCGTTGTTATAATTATAGAATAACTTACAAAGTTTAGGTCTATAAATGAGAGAACTAATCCTCAAAAAATAGATCTATTATTTGCTTCGGTATTTAGCACATATTATTAGGTAGAGAAAAGTGTTTTCAGTTGTAAGATTTGTTAATCTACCATTAGTTCAGAATTATAGAGTGTCCAACAAAGAATTAGTTAGATTATATATTGGAGGCAACATAATTTGAGTTCTTGCATCATTGGTTAATACCTAATACCATATTGTAGACATATAAATTATCTTAAAGTAAATGAGAATATGTGCCTCAATCGAACTTTTATTAGCATAAGTAATATCAATTTAAACTATCATTTCGTTTATTATTTTCTATATTAATATTCTCTACTATTTTAGAAAGGGATGTTCCTCAAAATGCCTATGTAAAGTTGATCTTATTAGTGAAGTGCATGCGAGATTCATTTGCGTATCCCTTAAAGATGTTGGGTAGTTTGACTCATGGTGTGCTTAGATTCCGCTGCATTGAAGTTATGGTGGAATGTCACATAAAAAACAAAAAATAAATGAGGTAAATTTACATTCTCACAATTGATTTCATTTTTTTATTAATTTTATTAAATAATTATATTCTTAATGATCATTTTTTTGTTTTAATTCTAATTAAAACCAATCTTATTATCCACATCAAAGCATTTTTTTGTTTGATAATTTGTGTATAGTATCGTATTTGTGTAATGTAAACATTAAAAAATATGATGTTATAAATTGTGTTGAAACAACATATACTAAAATAATTATTTCGATTTTCCCTTTACATACAATTTTTTATCTAAACTCTAACACATGTCACTTTTGTTTTTATCCTTTTTTTTCCCGTATTATTGTATAAAAACAACTTACATTTAATAATAGTAAATTTTTCACAAATTTTTAATATATATTATTATAAATTGAAATTTAAAAAACAATATTTTAATGAAATCACATTGGCTTTATAAAAAAATCAATGATTATGTGGTTTAAAAGACGTGCCTAAAAAAAGTTAAGAAAATATCTTTGAAAATTGGATTTATTTTCTCAACTAAATGTAAATATATATATATATATATATATATATATATATATCTGTGGCATAATAAAAAATAGTTAAAAGTATTTAAAAAGAAAATAAAAAAAGAAAAATAAAGTCTTCACCATATTCGCGCATGAAGCATGACTCTCTGAGACTGAGTGGTGGGCGTGAAGCTAAGCCCGTGAGTTGATGACGTGAACTGACCTAATCCTGACCTGACCTGAACAACGGACCAAATCCTCTAGGGTCCACCATCACACCGGTCTCCAATTAGAAAGTCCAATCCATTATTTCCGTTTTACTTAATTGCCCCTAACTTGTTTGGAGAATATTCGAATCTATTGGCTAAAATAGTAATTTCATTTAATACTAAGGCTTTTCAGATATATCATCACTCACTGACCAAACCCGAAGCCAACATTCAGTTAGGTTTTTAGCTTTGGTGATTGTCGTGATCGTCGGGAAAAAAAAATGGGAAGGAAGTTCTTCGTCGGAGGAAACTGGAAATGCGTGAGATTCTGCTTCGAATTTTCTTTTCTTTTTTTAAAATTTTTTTGAAAAGTATTTCAATAACTTTACATAATCGTATGATCTATTTTCTGTTTGGTTCCTCAGAAAATGAATGTTAGATTTATCCAACCGTTTTCACAAATTTTTTTGTCTAATATTGTCAATCACTTATATTAGGGATAAGCATAATTAGCTATTGATTTCATGATAGATCTTGAACAATGTATTAATGTGTGATTTTTATTTTATTATTTTTAATTTCTAATTTAAGGCAAAAAAAAATGTTTGTAGAATGGAACCACTGAAGAAGTGAAGAAGATAGTAAGCACTTTGAACGGAGGAGAGGTGCCTTCTCAGGATGTTGTTGGTAAGTAAATGGATTATTATTTTTTATTTTTTATTTTTTTTAAATCTTCTTCTTTTAAACTTGATTAGGTAGGCTTATTTATACCGCGGTTTCAAAGCCTGCATTAGTGAAAAATTGATAGAAACTACTAAATTCATGACAAAGTAAATCTGCTTTTAATTTTTTCAAAAGAAAAAAGTAATTTCACCTGGTAATTTAACATAATTATCATAATATATCTTTAGATTTTTGGTCTTTAGCAGCTTTTTGATTGATCTCTTATCTGCTTATTAAGCACTGGATTTTGTTATTTCATAAATAATCTCTTGCTCACTGTGTTGTTGTACTTGTTATTTTCTTTGCTACAACTACTTTCACTTTTATTGGTATCGAAAATGATGATAGAGGAGATGGCTGATTCTGGTTAATGCGTGATCCTTCTGCAGAGATTGTGGTTAGCCCTCCGTTTGTGTTCCTTCCTTTGGTAAAAGGTTCATTAAGGCCTGATTTTCATGTTGCCGCACAAAATTGTTGGGTCAAGAAAGGAGGTGCTTTCACCGGTGAGGTTAGGTATGTCCGGATTTGCTATCTACTATGACTTGTTTAATCTTTCCATCCATTTTAGTCTGTTCTTTAATGTACTTGCCTTTGATTCTTTAAATTAAGATGTTACTTTGTGTTTTCTCAAGTAAACATATTCATATGATTTTTCCGTTTTCTAAGAACAAATATAATCTTGATAATTAAAGAAATGGTGATTTTTTTTGGGGGGTGGGGTGGGTTGGTGGAGAGGGTACAAAATCTTCATTCAATGCCATTTGATCCAGCCATTATTGGTTTGATTTAGCTAACAACTCATGTACTTTTTTTCAGTGCAGAGATGCTTGTCAATTTGAGCATTCCTTGGGTCATTATTGGTCACTCTGAGAGGAGACTTATTTTGAAGGAGTCAAATGAGGTAAGCTGTGATTGAACAGACTATAACTACTAACATCTGGTTATACTTCCTGATGGATTTTTAACTATAGTTTGACTTTTGCTCATTTTTGCTTTTTAGTTAAGCTTTCAACCTTTTGCTAACAATTTTGGTTCTTTTGTCTTAGTTTGTTGGGGATAAGGTTGCCTATGCACTTTCTCAAGGTTTGAAGGTGATAGCTTGTATCGGAGAGACACTTGAGCAACGTGAAGCAGGATCTACTATGGAGGTTGTTGCTGCACAAACTAAAGCAATTGCAGGTACATGGTTAATGCTTTCTTTCCATTTGTAAATTCCATGGTGCATTTCTTTTGGTGATTCTCTTAAAATTTTTATATGTCAAGGTAGCAGACCAAACCTTGTGTCAGTATGGTCAGCATTTGATAATTGTTAAGATGCTGTATTTGCTGGATATTTTGTCCAAGTACAACTCTTTTTTTCTTTTTTTTTAATTATACATTTGCATGCATTGTTGCAATATTTCTTTGCATGTTCTCACTTCTCTTGGGATTAGACTATTTTGGACGTATAAATAACATTATGAATTGTTTCTTTGTCTTTCTGCATTGTATTGTACTCGTTATCATGTAAAGCTTGGTTTTTTTATTCTAGTTTCAAAATAATGTTTGTGTATTCCATAGATCTTCATGTCAAAATAGTTATTCACATTGGTATCAGTTCTCACCTTGATCCTTTAAAAAATGTTGTTTTTGCATCACTAATTTGAGTGTTAACTGCTATAAAATCTAAGCATCTGGCTGGTTTCCTGTGTAATTTCCAATGGCAGAAAAAGTATCAAACTGGGCAGATGTTGTTTTGGCCTATGAGCCTGTGTGGGCTATTGGAACTGGGAAAGTTGCTACTCCAGCTCAAGCTCAGGAAGTAAGTTATCCTGTTTTTATTTTAAAACTTCATAATGGTGTTTGATTTACTTTTATGCTGTCCACTAGTAGATGAGAAATTTATGTTAACTTTGCATTTAACTTCTAGGGATAATATGGATTTTCTTGCACTTGATTTTCTTTAGTGAAGGTTTACTTACAAATTTGTTAATGCAATAGGTACATTCTGAGTTGAGGAAATGGCTTCAAGCAAATGTCGGTGCTGAAGTTGCTGCATCAACCCGGATTATTTATGGAGGTATTCCACATCGTCCGTATATTCTTGCCTCTTGATCATGTCCTTGTTAAGTTGTTCTTACAATCCTGAATGAAAGTTCAGTAGGTAGTCTCTTTTTTACAGTGTTCATATCCTAAAGATAATGAACTTCATAGTTCATAACTGAAAAAGTTTATATAAAATACTGAATGATGCTTCCCCACTCTTAAGAGTATGTAAAAATCCTCAAATAATTTTCTTTACGGGTTAACCAATACCTTCAGTTTATAAGAAGCTAAATCTAAATATCTTCAGTTGCATCTCAGTTCTCAAGGAACCATACATTACTCCATATTGACTTTGGAGGATGATTTGTGGTATATAACATACCTTAAGTAATCTTTTATGTACTTCAACTTGGCTGGAATAGACTGAGCTTATCTGCCAACATATTTTAACTTGGTCAATGAGCTCATTCTTGGCAAGTTTGGCCAAGATGCAGTATTAAAATAATATCGAGAAAATTTCAACCTTGGTTTTATTCTAGTAGACCGAAGGGAGCAAAGCTTTTTAAGTTTTAGATGATAAAGCATGGAGAAGAAATCATTGAGGTACCACTTTTAGCTCCAACAGCACCATGATTCCCCATTTTTTCTTCTATTGGGCTTGGATAATAGGGAAATAATGAATAGATCAATAATTGGCATCATTATCTCTCATTATAGAAAGATTAAAAAGAATATCAAATACCACGCACAGGCAAGGTAGCTTATATTTGGTGAATTTGTCTCTGCTCGTACATGTCAAATCTCTTTGCAGCAGCAAAGTAAAATAGTTGTATTTTCTTCCCTGTTTCTTGCCTTGGTTCTTAATCAGATCTCTGTTTCAGGGTCTGTCACGGCTGCAAACTGCAAGGAACTAGCTGCTCAGCCAGATGTTGATGGTTTCTTGGTTGGTGGAGCTTCACTGAAGGTAACGATGCTTGCTTCTACCCTCCTCCTCTGCTCCATTTTCTCTTTCAACTTATGGCAGATTCTGTTTCTTTTATTTTGGACTTATGTTTATGTTCTTCTCTCCAGCCGGAGTTCATCGACATAATCAAGTCTGCCGAGGTGAAGAAGAATGCATAAGTTCTATTTGAAGCTTAAGTTATGGTAGTTTTTTGGGCAGGTATAGTCTGTTCTGTAAGAGTTTATAAAGTGAACTACTTTTTTGTAACCAAAAAAAAAAAGTGCACTACTTTTTTCCCGAAATAATTCATGTTTTTATTCCTACCAGCACTTCGAACTGGATTTATGTATTAATAAATTATACTATTTCCTTGATGCCATGATTTTTTCCCATATGTTTATTTGTGCATTTGTGTAAGTTAAAAATTAACTTTAAAATAAAATTAAGTGTAATTATATATGTATGTGAAAGTTATTAGGAAAATTCAATGTGAATTTAATCTCATAACATGAAGATTTTGTAATAACTTTCATCAAAATCAAGTCCGTGATGTCAAGACATAAAAAATTCCTTTGGCCAATGGTTCGACAAACTAGGTTGTTTTGGGTAATTTTACTTTATAAACATTGTAAATTTTGAGTTTAACAAGTATTACTTTAAATTTTATTCATGCGAAATTCGAAGGAAGGAACTATAATGAAAAAATTCAAACAAACAATTGAAAATGAACCAAAAAATATCATTCTAAAATAAGAAAACAATTGACAGTCATAATGTGTTACTCTTACAGTCTTACTCATTTGGCTTCCACTTAAGCCAGCTACTTGTTTCCATTGCAAATAAGATCACATCAGCTCCTCCAAAAGGCGGTTGGCTGAGTGAAAACGATCTCAACAAAGACAGGCTAGATCATTTGTACCGGTTGCTAGCAGTCCGCAGCTTTCTAGACTTCCTAAACTATCTCTTGTGGGCTAGATGGCATACTCGCAATTCTTGTCCACCAAGCACAGCACAGAATGAGGCAGTTGTTGGGGGTTGAGTGATTATAGCATGATGAAACTTTCAAAAGATGTTGGAGATGAGAATATAGCGCGAAATGGAACATTTGTTATAAATATATATAATATAATTTCAAGGCAATTATCTACTACTATCGTATCTTGTATTGTAGATAAAGAATTATAAATCATAGCATGTAAAATTTTCTTTAAGACGTATAAAGGCTGTGTAAAGGTAGGAGATATACACATTCAGGGCCACCATAGTTTTCTAGCCGAGTGATGAGAGCCCAGCAACAGCAAGGCAGCAAAATCTTTGGATTTGGGCGTTAACCTTTGCTTCAATTGGTTGTCTTGAAATGTTACTTTGGGCTAGTTTTTTAATTCCAGTTGATTCAAATTTTCAAAGTCAATCCGATTTGATTCAGGGTACGATAATATTATTTAAAATCCATTTGGTTAAGTATTTTATTTTTTCGAAAATATTTTTTATATTTTTTAATATTTGATACGTGTAAAATATTTTTGGTTAATAGAAATAAAATTTGATCAATGAAAAATATTTAAAAATTTTAAGAAATTATCTTTCCATTTTCAAAAGAGGAAAACAATTTTCAAACTTATGCTATTCATAAAAAAAAGCTCATACTAAAACTCAAACTAACTTATATTGGATTAAAACAATTGTTATTGCACAAAACAACAATAAAAGTATACTGACGTCGATCTTCGTACTAAGTCTCCACGTGTCTCCAAGAAGCTTCTGTAAAAACAATAAAAGTCAGAGAGACGCAGGGGTGGTTCCCTGCGTAGACACTCCGATGCTTAAGTCAGTAGAAAATTCTTCAATCTTGAGAAGCGTAAAAGCCAGTCGTCAAAAATTAGAGAGTAAAATCATACCTGGGGCCTATTTATAGGCCAATATTACAGGAGGATAAGTCTGTATTCTGTTAAGAATTTGTGTCCCAATACAACACAAGCTCTTTAGGATCCAGAAGAGTCCGAGGTCTACCGTCAGCGATAGATTAAACCATCCGGCACGTTTGTGGCGCCAGGGGTCTGTCGCCGAGTCACGTGTCGCGTTCACAACTGTGGCGACAGGCTAAGGAGTCTGTCGCTCGCGACAGGTTAGTGTTCGTGCCACGTGTCGCTTTCACAATGGTGGCGACAGGTTCAAGGGTCTGTCGCCCGCGACAGGTTCGTGGCACGTGCCGACTAGAAGCGATAGGCTATGGAACCTGTCGCAACAACAGGTTCGTGCCACGTGTCGACATTCGACTATAGGCGATAGACTTTTACGTCTGTCGCCAGCGACAGGTGTCTCGCGGCTTTGCCTTCTGTCGCCGAAGGCCACGTGGCCCGGTGGTTTTCTGCCACGTGGAGGTCTCTGACTACATTGGGCTTGGCCCAATATAGATAAACTTTGTCATATCAAGTGCTCCCCACTCTCTTGTTGCATTTATGCCATCAAGAGAGTATAAATATGTGTCTTTGGGCCTTAGCCCACCCTGAATAGTTCTCTTTGTTGTTTGTAATTTCTTGTATTTTTTGCAGGTGACAAGGGCTCTGTTCTGCGACAGGTGTGATCTGGCGCGACGTTTAGCCTTCTCTGTCGCGGCTTTTGGCATTCCCTGTCGCGGTTATATAAACCCCTGGAACCGGACGAGAGGGTGCATGAGAAACCTCTGAGCAGCCACCTGTCGCCCATTTTTCTACTCTCTCGCGAAAAGAGTCTGTCGCCGAATAGTCTTTTAGCTCTCACCCGGAGTCTTTCGCTTACATCGTGACAGTAAGTACATCTGTCGCCGAATTTATTTAATAGTTTTTGGTCTCCCGCAGGTCTCCCGCTTGGTACGTTTGTCGCCCTTTAGGTCTGTCGCCGTTAGGTCTGTCGCCTTTAGGTCTGCCGCCGTTAGGTCTGTCGCCTTTAGGTCTGCCGCCGTTAGGTCTGTCGCCTTTAGGTCTGTCGCCTTTAGGTCTGTCACCTTGAGTTATTCCTTTCACCATGTCTTCACAACGTCAAGGCAAAACGCTTGTGAAAGGTGGCGTTCTGTGCTCTTTGACAAGTGCCGACTTAGAGGATATTAGGGTGCGTTTCCCTCTTCCCTCGGGTTATGGCTATAGACTTCCAGTGCAAGGGGAGGTAACGCCCAACTCGGTTAGAAATGGTGTGGCCGTCCATAAAGCTTCTTTGTCTTTTGGTTTTCGCTTCCCTCTTCCGGAGTTTGGCGAAGCGTTTCTTAGATATAAAGACATCGTCCCGTGTCAACTCCACCCCCATGCGTGGGCTCAATTGGTAGCGTTTTCCATAGTGTGTCACCAACTAGGTATTATCCCATCGGTTCCTCTCTTAAGCGCCTTTTTTAGAGTTCGTAGGTTGAAAGGGTTGATAACGTTTTCCTTTCAACGGTTAACGGTCAACGAGTTTCCTAATAACAAGATTTTTTCGGATCTCCCCAATAAACTGCGCGGTTTTGAGAGCGAGTGGATCGTTGTTGAGATTCCTAGTAACCTACGGATTCGCTGTAGATGGAACTGTGATACCTCTGACCACTCCCAGCGCTCGGACAGGTTCAAAGTAGAAATTTTAAGAGAACAATTTGGCGAGTCTATTCAGCGAATCTGTTCTACTGGGGAACGCAATTTATTCTCTCTTCTAACCCTGGAGAACATTGCCGCTGCCGGCTGGGGCGTAAGCAGGACCGTTCTTGGAGCTTCTGCTGCCCCGTCTAACCTGTCCACAACTCCTCGTTTATCCGATGCTGGCCCTAGTCAGTCATCCCCAGTCTTAGTAGCCGAAGCACCTACCCCTATGGGCCGCCTTGTAGATGAGTCCTCTTCAGATTCGGAGGACGGGACCATTGAGGCTACGGGTACTAGTGGTTATTCAGGGGATGGCCCTGAGTGGGCTCAGGCTAACGCCTTTGGCAGTCCTTTCGTTGATTTTCCGTTGGATTCGAATCTGGATATCTTAGAGGATTTTGGTGGTTTTCTAGGTTTTCCATCTTTTTTTTTTTATTTCTGGTGTGGTGTTTAGCTCAGTCGGCTAATCCTTTCTTTATATTTTGTGTAGGCATGAACTTCCGAGATTTGATGCGTAGGAGGGAAGCCAGTGATGCTGCCGCTCGAGCGGCACCTCCTTCTCAGTCGCAGGTTAGACCCCCATCTGGGTCAGCGCGTGCTCCTACTCCTCCTCCACTTCTACTGGCGAATCCAGCCGCCCTACACAAGAGGCCGGGAGAAACAAACGGAAGAGGCCTCCTGTCCCTGATCGGGGTTCAGGCGATCGCGAGAGCTCCGAGTCCCAAAGGAGTGATCCAGTCCCTCAAGAAGGTGGCTCTCGTATTGCTGAGGGTAGGCCGGCTCCCCGCCAGCCAAGGCGAAAATACAGGAAGAGGCTGATTGTTGAAGCCTCGATGCCTACAAGACCAGTCTTACCCAAGGTGGTAGACCCTACTGTGAGGCGTTATGTGATTGATAGCGGGGTCGTCGTTAGTGGGGACGATTTTCAGACCTATCCCGGAGTGAATGATAACGACAGCATCGAGGAAGCCGGGATAGCATCTCGTTTGGCTTGGAGCACCATTCTTCCTCGTGACGAGGCTGAGCTGTTTACAAACATCCCGGAGGCGGAGGATAATTCTGATTATCTTGCTATGAAGGTAAGAGTTTGGTAACTAATTTCCCCGTCTAAACTTTTTCGTTAAAAGATCTGTTGAGTTACTTGTGTTTTTTGTCTTATCAGTCAGCTCAACAAATTGCGGCCGTCAATGCTCGGCATAGGGCTCTCAGGGAGCAAGCTGATAAAGAGATTCGCGAGCTTCGGGATCAGAGGATGGAGCTTTCAAACGAGGTTAACCAGCTTAGTCCTTATGTCAACAGGGTGGAGGAGCTAAACAAAAGGAGCGCTGATCTTGAAAGAAAAAATGCGGATCTCGAGCGAAAGCTCCGAGAAGAGCAGGCGAAGGTGTCTTCCCTTCAAGGATACCAAGAGGCTTATAATAAGGCCGTTGATGACCGGGGAGCCATGGAGAGACAACGAGATGAGGCTATTGAGGAGATGCACAATGTGCTAGATCGTCAAAGAGAAGCTCGAATTGAGGCCGTTCGTGAATACCGCTTGTCCCAGCATTGTTTTGACAAGAAAGCGGCTTTCTCGACGGGGTTTATTAAATATGGTTTCTATTTGGCTCGCTCTTGGTTGGAGAGGAATCGACCCAATGAGGCTTTTCCTGAATTGCTATTCACCGAGGAGGCTAAGTACTACGATGCTCCTTCTTGGACCAAGTATGAGCCCGACGCACAAAGTCCAGAGGCCTATTTAGCGGAAGGGGCTGTAGATAATCTAGACAACCTTGAGGGCCCGTGGCCCCCTCGACAGCCACTACACATGCCTGAGTCTTCCGAGACACTTGGTCGATCTGAGCCTCTGGCAGTGTGTGACGTCTCTGAGCCTATTGAGACAGGCGATCAGCCCGAGCCTATAGAGGCACTGATGGGGCTGGACAGCGACGAGCTCCAGATTTCAGATTCTGCTGCCGCTGATCCCGTGCCAGACTCTGCGGCCGTGGTTGAGCCTTCAAGTGGGCTTTCAAGTGATATTCCTGTTTCCGGGGTGGCTCCCTCGTCTTCCCGGGATCCTGGTTCTTTGACTCCTCCAGTTCTTGAGCCTCAAGCTTCTCGAGATGCTAGCGCCGATGCAGCGCCTTCCCAGTCGGCTGATCCGGTCATCGCCGTAGATTAGAGTTTTATAGTTTTTGTTTTGTTTGTTAATTCCGATGTATAGGTTCATTTTGAATGAAAAGTAACGTTTTCATTTTGTAACTCTTTCTCTTTTTCTACGAATGCTTTTATTTCGTGACTTGTTGTGTCGTTATATCGTGAGATTCTAACGAGCAGGATTATATATTGAGCAATCGTAAGCTATATGGAGCAGCATTAAAGCGTAAATAATAAAATCGTCAATAATAAAATCCTTATTTAAAGCATTATATATATCAATCCACCGCGAATTCAATAATCATACAAAGAGCGACAGTAAAAGCGTTTAGAGATATCAATCGATCACAAAATCTAAAGAACACCATTAAAGCATTATAGATATCGATCAATTGTGGATTCTCGACATAAGGCGTACCTTTATATCATGTTGCTCCCCGAGTTCAACTTTGAAATAGCGCTTATTTTTGTTCAAAGTGGAACTTTCCTCGAGCGTTGTACCCGTCTTGCGCCTTTTTCGCTTAGGGATTTTTTTTTTGTTATTTTTGCCCGTCTCGCGCATTTTTCGCTTAGGGACTTTTGTTTTGCCTATCTCGCGCACTTTTCGCTTAGGGACTTTTGATTTGCCCGTCTCGCGCACTTTTCGCTTAGGGACTTTTGGTTTGCCCATCTCTCGCACTTTTCGCTTAGGGACTTTTGATTTGCCCATCTCGCGCATTTTTCGCTTAGGGACTTTTGTTTTGCCCATCTCGCGCATTTTTCGCTTAAGGACTTTTGATTGGCCCATCTCGCGCATTTTTCGCTTAGGGACTTTTGATTTGCCCATCTCGCGCATTTTTCGCTTAGGGACTTTTGTTTTGCCCGTCTCGCGCATTTTTCGCTTAGGGACTTTTGATTGGCCCATCTCGCGCATTTTTCGCTTAGGGACTTTTGATTTGCCCATCTCGCGCATTTTTCGCTTAGGGACTTTTGTTTTGCCCATCTCACACATTTTTCGCTTAGGGACTTTTGATTTGCCCATCTCGCGCATTTTTCGCTTAGGGACTTTTGGTTTGCCCATCTCGCGCACTTTTCGCTTAGGGACTTTTGATTTGCCAGCTTCTGCTTCATTTCAATTCCTGCCATACACAATCTGTTCTCGAACATTGCATTAGAGGATATATGTAGAAAATGAATAGCTGGCTTTTATTTATGAATCAAGACAATAATATCTGTAAAGTAACTAAGCAACAGATGGAAAAGTAAAGATATAAATAATGGATAACCAGAGAAGAGAGAAAAATAGTACAATGTTCACTGCCAGTACAGCTTAAGATAGTTAGCATTCCAAGTCTTCGAGATTTTCTTTCCTTGCAAGGTCTCCAAGGCGCATGTGCTAGGTCCGACCATCCTTCTGATTCTGTATGGTCCTTCCCAATTGGCGCGTAGCTTTCCATCCTCCTTGTGGACGTTTGTAATTGCCGACTTTCTTAATACCAGGTCTCCCTCTTGTAATTCTCTGTTCTTTACCCGTGCATTGTAGTAAGTGGCTACCCTTTGTTGGTAAGCAGCCAGCCTCATGTTTGCCTTGTCTCTCAGTTCGTTTATCAGATCTAGATTCTCCCTTAGTCCCTGGGAATTAAGTTCCTCAATGTAAGGGACCAATCTGGGTGACTCAGCTCCAACTTCCACCGGAATGAGGGCCTCAGTTCCGTACACCAAATTGAACGGTGTTTCCCCTGTCGATACTTTACTTGTCGTCCTGTAGGCCCATAGGACACTTGGGAGCTCATCTACCCATGCTCCTTTTGCCTTATCTAGTCTGGTCTTCAACCCGTGCAGTATAGTTCGATTACTCACCTCTGCCTGCCCATTGGCCTGTGGGTAAGACACAGAAGATATTCTCAAGATAATATTCAGGCCTTTACAGAAATCCCGGAAAGCATCACAGTCGAACTGCTTCCCATGGTCTGCATTTATTACACGAGGGATTCCGAATCGACAAATTATGTCTTTCCACACCACTGCTTCCACCTTCTTTTCAGAAATTGTGGCCAAAGGCTCAGCCTCTATCCACTTCGTGAAGTAATCCGTGGCCACAAGTAAGTACTTCCTTTGTCCTGAGCCTATGGGAAAAGGTCCCAGAATATCCAGTCCCCACTGTGCAAATGGAGTTGGTTGGAGAGTGCTCTGGAGGGCCGAAACCGGCGCAGTCGTTATGGGAGCGAATTTCTGACACTTGTCGCATTTTTTCACTTTTTCGGCGACATCCTTCCTCAATGTAGGCCAATAAAACCCCGCACGCAATACTTTTGAAGCCAATGCACGAGCCCCTAAGTGTTCTCCGCATATTCCCTCATGGACCTCAGCTAGGGTGTAATCAGCTTGTTGGGGTCCTAGACATTTCAGTAAAGGCATTGTGAACCCTCGTTTATAGAGTTCCCCATTTACTACTGTGAACCTGGCACTTTTTAATTTCAACCTTCGAGCTTCGTCTCTATTAGTTGGAAGTGTGTTCTCCAATATGTAGTCTTTGATCGGGACTCTCCAATCATCCCCGTTCTCGATATCGTACACACCTTCTTCTTCGATACTAGGCTTAGCGAGAGATTCCACTTTGACCAGACCTCCCTTAACTCCTCTAGAAGAAGCCAACTTCGAAAGAGCATCTGCATGTATGTTTTCTGATCGATTTATCTGAGTTAATTTGAAGTGTTCAAATGATCGTGCCAATAATTGCACCTTTTGTAGATAAGGGATCAAAGCGGGTTCTCGTGCCTCATATTCACCCGAGAACTGGTTCACCACCAACTGTGAGTCACTATGGGCCATTAAGTTGCTGACTCCTAATTTTTCAGCAAGTTTCATCCCAGCTATTAAGGCCTCGTACTCGGCTGTATTATTCGAACTCGGAAAGTCGAAACGTAGGGAATACTCATAGGTTTCCCCTTCGGGTGAAGTTAGCACAATTCCCGCCCCACTGCCATCCATGTTACGAGCTCCATCCACAAACAATTTCCACCAGACTAAGTCTGTTTCATCGCTGACTTCCCGGCCAGTACATTCTACAATAAAATCTGCCAACGCCTGCCCTTTTATAGCTTGGCGAGGCTGAAAGTGTATGTCATACTCACTTAATTCAACAGCCCATTTAATCAGACGTCCGGAGTGATCTGGTTTCTGCAATATTTGTCTCAACGGCTGATCCGTTAAGATGGTCACCGAGTGAGCTTGAAAGTAAGGTCGTAATTTCCGAGTGGCCATCACCAAGGACAAAACTATTCTTTCCACTAAGAGGTATCTTGTTTCGGCATCTAGCAGGACTTTGCTTACATAATAGATTGGGCAGTCCTTGTCTCCTTCCTTTCTCAACAGGACTGCACTTACGGCTTTCTCTCCTACACCAAGGTACATGAGGAGATGATCACCGGGCTGTGGCCGAGATAGTAGAGGCAATTCTTTCAAGTAGTCTTTCAGTCTTTCAAAGGCGTCATTACATTCTTCTATCCACTTGAAGTCTTTTCCGGCCTTTATTGCTTTAAAGAATGGTAGACTCCTTTCTGCTGATTTGGACAAGAAGCGATTCAAGGCCGCTATCCTCCCTGTCAGCCTTTGAACTTCTCGCACAGTGTTGGGTGGCCTCATGTCCAAAATGGCTTGAACTTTCTCGGGATTAGCCTCTATCCCTCGATTTGTAATCATGAATCCTAAGAATTTCCCAGATCTCACCCCGAATGAGCATTTATTGGGATTCAACTTCATCTTGTATTCCCGCAACACCCTGAACACTTTTGTCATTTTCTCAGCATGAGATTCTCCCTGTCGGCTTTTGATGATCATATCGTCAACATAAGCTTCCATGGTGTTGCCCAACAAGTCTTGGAACACCTTATTTACCATGCGCTGGTAGGTCGCTCCTGCATTTTTCAGGCCGAATGGCATTACTCGATAGCAATATGTTCCACTATCGGTAATGAATGAAGTTTTCTCCTCATCATCGGGATGCATCATAATTTGGTGGTATCCCGAAAAAGCATCCAAGAAGCTAAGAAATTCGTACCCACAGGTTTCATCTACCAACCTGTCAATCCGAGGTAGTGGATACGAATCCTTTGGGCAAGCTTTATTCAGATCTGTGAAGTCCACACACATCCTCCATTTCTCGTTGGCTTTCTTTACCATTACAACATTAGCCAACCATTCCGGGTAATTGACTTCTCTGATGAACCCTGCTTGCAATAACTTCGAAATTTCTTCATTTATTGCAAGTTGTCTTTCTGGAGCAAAATTCCTCTTCTTTTGTTTTATCGGCCTCGCTCCTGAGATTACGTTCAACCGATGGCAGACAATTCCAGGATCAATTCCGGGCATATCGGCTGTAGTCCATGCGAACACGTCGCAATTCTCTTTCAAGCATCGGACGATTTCTTCTTTCATTTTTTCAGGCAACTGACTCCCCACATATACTACCTTATTCTCATCTTCTGCATCTAATCGGATCGCCTCCATCTCCTCGTCAGGTTTTGGTTTAGGCGGTTCTTCGATCGTAAGGGTTTCCTTTCTCTGAATTCCCTTACATGTAGTAGACGCGACATTGCACGTTCTGGCTTTCCTTTGATCTCCCCTTACTTGTCCAACACCGCGGGGAGTAGGAAACTTCATCAGCAAATAGCAGGGATGGACCACTGCCCTCATGTCATTTAATAATGGCCGTCCGAGGATCATATTGTAGGCTGTAGAGGTTGATCTCACAACCATGAACAATGCTTGTCTGATGACATCTTTTGGGCTCTCCCCCAATGTAACAGGTAGCTGAATGGCACCTGCTACCTTTACCTTTTCACCGGAAAAACCGTATAAGGGTGCGGGCACTGGTTTTAACCTGTCCTCCGATATGTTCATCTTCTCAAAGCAGTTCCAGTATATTAAGTTCACCGAACTCCCATTATCGACCAAGATTCGACCCACCGGATGCTTTGCCACCACTGCTGAGATCACCATCGGGTCATCATGAGGAACCACTATGTCCCCCCTATCGGTTGGTGTAAAAATGATGGGCTCCTCATCTTGTTTCTCCTCCATCACAGAGTTAATTTGGTGGGCCTGTCGGGCATAAGTTTTCCGAGACGAGGAAGATGCACCAGCTAATGATTCACCCCCGGATATCACGTTAATAGCTGGTCCTGTGGGCTCATTATCTTCCTCTCGATTTCTTCTTTCAATCCTTTCATCATTACCTCTCCTTTCTCCTTCATTACGTCTCACAGGTCCCCTGTTCTCACCCCTTCTATCTCTGAAGTTGTTTCCTCGGTTCTGCGCGGGTTGGTTGTTTCTATCACTCCTCCATACGAAACGGTTTATTTTTCCTTCCCATGCTAGTTTTTCTAGCTGATTCATCAACTCCCTACATTTTTCGGTCGTGTGCCCATGCGTTGAGTGGTAATCGCAATACGATCTCAAATCACGACCCAGATTACCTGACGCCTTCTTCGGAGTCTGTATAAGACCTGTTCCTTCAATGGCTGCTAACACTGAAGCCCGAGATTCAGTGAGTGGGGTGTAGGAAGTGTATTTCAGTGCAAGGGGTTTCTCAAACTTTCTCGGTCTACATGTGGGGCCTGTCGCCTAACGCCTGTCGCAGGGTCTAGGCCTGTCGCAACTTCCGTTTCTCTCTGGGTTCCGGCGACGGGCCTCATATTCCCCTGTCCGCCTGTCGCAGCCCTTTGAATATCATTCTCTTCCTCGGGGGGAGCCTCTTCCCGGTGATAGGGTCCTGTCGCTGCATCATCCTCCTGTCGCCCAGACACCTGCCGCCCTACATGTGGGGCCTGTCGCCTAACGCCTGTCGCAGGGTCTAGGCCTGTCGCAACTTCCGTTTCTCTCTGGGTTCCGGCGACGGGCCTCATATTCCCCTGTCCGCCTGTCGCAGCCCTTTGAATATCATTCTCTTCCTCGGGGGGAGCCTCTTCCCGGCGATAGGGTCCTGTCGCTGCATCATCCTCCTGTCGCCCAAACGCCTGCGGCCGGACCCCTTGATGTGCTCCTCCTACCAAGTTCTGTACGGCAGGCGGCAGATTCAATGTCGGGAGAATCCCTTGGAACAAATCCACCATGGCTCTCAGCGCCTGGGAAGTCTCTTCGCTCTGTCGCCTCAGAGCTTCGAATTTTGCCGCCGACACTGTAATTCTTTCTTCATCCCTGTTCACCTGGTTCCTCTGACGGATCTGTTGTTCAGGGGAACTCACGGAGTTTTCCTCACTCCCAGTCCTAGCATTTGTTGATCTCGTTCTCACCATCTTGGAAAATCTTGGTTGGCTTTTTACACGCTTCCCACAGACGGCGCCAATTGTTATTGCACAAAACAACAATAAAAGTATACTGACGTCGATCTTCGTACTAAGTCTCCACGTGTCTCCAAGAAGCTTCTGTAAAAACAATAAAAGTCAGAGAGACGCAGGGGTGGTTCCCTGCGTAGACACTCCGATGCTTAAGTCAGTAGAAAATTCTTCAATCTTGAGAAGCGTAAAAGCCAGTCGTCAAAAATTAGAGAGTAAAATCATACCTGGGGCCTATTTATAGGCCAATATTACAGGAGGATAAGTCTGTATTCTGTTAAGAATTTGTGTCCCAATACAACACAAGCTCTTTAGGATCCAGAAGAGTCCGAGGTCTACCGTCAGCGATAGATTAAACCATCCGGCACGTTTGTGGCGCCAGGGGTCTGTCGCCGAGTCACGTGTCGCGTTCACAACTGTGACGACAGGCTAAGGAGTCTGTCGCCCGCGACAGGTTAGTGTTCGTGCCACGTGTCGCTTTCACAACGGTGGCGACAGGTTCAAGGGTCTGTCGCCCGCGACAGGTTCGTGGCACGTGCCGACTAGAAGCGATAGGCTATGGAACCTGTCGCAACGACAGGTTCGTGCCACGTGTCGACATTCGACTATAGGCGATAGACTTTTACGTCTGTCGCCAGCGACAGGTGTCTCGCGGCTTTGCCTTCTGTCGTCGAAGGCCACGTGGCCCGGTGGTTTTCTGCCACGTGGAGGTCTCTGACTACATTGGGCTTGGCCCAATATAGATAAACTTTGTCATATCAACAACAAACAACAAAAAATATTTTTTAGCATATCAACCAAACAACAGAAAATATTAGTTTTTTCAGAAAATCAAATTTTTAGAAATCATTTTCTGAAAGTCATTTTACACGAACCAAATGAAACTTTATCTGAATCTGATTTGATCCGAACTTTTCGATTAGTTTTTTTTTCTTTTTTTTGTCAGCCCTGCCCCTGAATCCGAATTGACCTTTAACTGGGTAAGAGCTTCCTAAATTGCGTAGAAAAGCCTAGGGATGGCAATGGGTACCCTATAAACGGGTACTCGGTGCTACTTGACCCATTTAAATAAGGTTAGGGTAGTGTATAATCAGGTTCGGGTAGTGAAATTACTTCCCGTCACGGGTTTGGGTAGGGTTCGGATAGTTACCTTAGGGTACTCGCTACCCCAACTCGATTATAAATAATAATTAATTAATACAATATTTATATTTTTTATATATAAATTATTTATTATTAATGTTTTATTTAATTAAATTAAATTATTATATATTATAATTATGATTTTTAACTTTAATTTATTTTTACGAGTTAAATTAAATTTATTAATATAATGTTTTAATTAAGTTATTCTAAAATTAATTTTAAATTTAATAGTCAAACTTTGACTTAATAAACGAGTAGTTAAGCGAGTTCGAGTAGTTAAACATGTATTTTATATTTTATAGGGTTATGGTTCGGCTAGTATAAATAAAAATCACCGGATAGTTAATCGGATTAGGGTATTATTAAAGTTAATCGGATTCGGATATCTCAAATTTAACGGGTACCCGACCCGTTTATATCACTAGAAAAGCCGAGCCCAGTTCAGCCCAGAAAGCAGCCCGCTATAAAACGTATTGGAAAAAGGATAAATTCCTTACGCAGGGCAGAACAGCTGAGAAACGCGAAGAGAATCGTGCCGAAGTTGAAGAAAAGTAGCAGTGAGTCCACTCCATGATTTTTGTCCAATTCCTTCTTCTTTTCTTTTGAGCTTTCATTTTTCGATTCATTTCTATTCGTTTTACATAAAATATTCCCCTTTTTCTCCATTTCCAATCTTCGATTATTATTTAGAACCTAAATTGATTTTCATCTTAGGGTTTCTGAGAAATGGATGATTCAGAAAAGAGAAGGCATCGTGAGAGAAGGGATAGGGATAGGGATAGGGATAGGGATCGCGAACGAGAACGACGGCGTTCCGATAGGGAGAAGAGCAGTGATTCCGATAGGGAAAAGGAAAGGGAAAAAGAAAAGCATCGAGAAAGAGCGAGGGAGAGGAAAGATAGGGAACGGGAGAAAGAGAAAGAGAAAGAGAAAGAGAAAGAGAGGGAAAGAGCGAGGGAGAAGGAAAGAGAACGTGAAAGAGAGAAGCGGGAACGTGAAAGAGACAGGGAAAGGGAACGTGAAAAGAGGGAAAGAGAAAGAGAAAGAGAAAGAGAAAGAGAAAGGGAGAGGAAGTCGAGGGAAAGGGAAAGGGAAAGGGAGAAGCGTAGGGAATATAATAGTGATGATAGTAAGGAGGAGAAGGAACGACATAGGAAGCGTCGAAGGAGGGAGCGAGATGATGATGATGGCGATTATAAGGAAAGAGAGAGCAAATTGAACAGAGAAGAGAGTCCTGCTAGGAAAAAGAGTGGTGAGGATGAGTATGAGAAGGAAGAGAAGAAAAGTAGAGAAGAGGAGATGGAAGATGAGCAGCGTAAATTGGATGAGGAGATGGAGAAACGGAGGAGGAGGGTTCAGGAATGGCAGGAGTTGAGGAGGAAGAAGGAAGAGTCCGAGAGGGAAAAACGCGGGGAAAAGAATGCGGAGGAGGCGGCGGCGGCGGCTAAGGTTGGTAAAGCTTGGACTCTTGAAGGGGAATCAGATGATGATGAAGTAGCTTCTCCAACGAAATTGGAGACAAATATGGATGTTGATGATAACGAGAATTCTAAGCCTGATGGTAAGGAAATTGGAGATGCAATGATGGCAGGAGATTCTGATAATGTAGAACATAAAATTTCCCAAAATGGGGGTAATGAGATTGCTGAGGATGATGATGAAATTGATCCATTAGATGCTTTTATGAATTCAATGGTGTTACCTGAAGTTGAGAAGCTAAATAATGCAGATGTTGTTCCTGCTACTACTGTTGATGATGATAAAAATGGAAGCTTGAAGAAGGATAAAAAAGATGGCTTCAGTAACGGCGAACAGCAACCAAAGAAAGGTTCAAATAAGGCACTTGGGAGAATCATTCCTGGAGAAGATTCGGGTTCAGATTATGGGGACGTTGAGAATGATGAAGAGAATTTAGAAGATGAAGATGATGATGAGTTCATGAAAAGGGTAAAGAAGACAAAAGCTGAAAAACTATCAATTGTTGACCACTCAAAGATTGATTATAAACCGTTCAGGAAAAATTTCTATATTGAAGTGAAGGAGATCTCTAGAATGACACCTGAAGAAGTTGCTGCTTACAGGAAGGAATTGGAATTGAAGTTACATGGAAAGGATGTGCCGAAACCAATCAAAACTTGGCATCAAACTGGACTCACGAGTAAAATATTGGAGACGATAAGGAAGCTTAATTATGAGAAGCCAATGCCAATTCAAGCTCAAGCACTGCCTATAATTATGAGTGGTCGAGACTGCATTGGTATAGCAAAAACCGGCTCTGGCAAAACCCTTGCTTTTGTGCTACCAATGTTAAGGCATATCAAAGATCAGCCACCTGTAGTAGCTGGAGATGGGCCAATCGGGCTCATTATGGCACCTACAAGGGAGCTTGTCCAGCAGATTCATAGCGACATAAAGAAGTTTACCAAGGCGTTGGGAATTAGATGTGTCCCCGTCTATGGAGGTTCCGGTGTTGCCCAGCAGATTAGCGAGTTAAAGAGGGGAACAGAGATTGTTGTCTGTACTCCAGGTAGGATGATTGATATACTTTGTACTAGTGGGGGAAAGATTAGTAATCTGCGTAGGGCTACATACTTGGTTTTGGATGAAGCTGACAGAATGTTTGATATGGGTTTTGAACCTCAAATCACTCGAATTGTACAAAATATTCGACCTGATCGTCAAACTGTACTATTTTCCGCCACTTTCCCTCGCCAGGTTGAGATATTGGCACGTAAAGTGTTGAATAAACCTGTTGAAATACAGGTTGGTGGGAGAAGTGTTGTTAACAAGGACATAACTCAGTTGGTCGAGATGAGGCCGGAAAGTGAAAGGTTCCTGAGATTGTTAGAACTTCTAGGTGAATGGTATGAGAAGGGTAAAATTTTGATTTTTGTCCACACTCAAGAGAAGTGTGATGCTTTGTTTAGGGATTTGCTCAAACATGGTTACCCTTGCTTGTCACTTCATGGGGCCAAGGATCAGACAGATCGTGAATCCACTATTTCTGATTTTAAGAGCAATGTGTGCAATTTGTTGATTGCAACTAGTGTTGCAGCCAGGGGTTTAGATGTGAAGGAGCTTGAATTAGTGATTAATTTTGATGTTCCAAATCATTATGAAGATTATGTTCACCGTGTTGGTAGGACTGGTAGAGCTGGGCGGAAGGGCTGTGCTATCACATTTATCTCTGAGGATGATGCAAGATATGCACCAGATCTCGTAAAAGCTTTGGAACTCTCTGAGCAAGTGGTTCCTGATGACTTGAAAGCTCTTGCTGATGGCTTTATGGCAAAAGTCAATCAGGGCCTTGAGCAGGCCCATGGAACGGGTTATGGTGGAAGTGGTTTTAAATTCAATGAAGAGGAGGATGAAAAGAGAAAGGCAGCAAAGAAAGCACAAGCAAAGGAATACGGGTTTGAGGAAGACAAGTCAGATTCAGAAGATGAAGATGAAGGGGTGCGGAAGGCAGGTGGTGACATTTCACAGCAGACGGCACTTGCTCAGATAGCTGCCATGGCTGCTGCCACCAAAGCTAGTACTGCTTTGATGCAGAATCCTCTCTCATCTGCCCAACTGCTTCCCAATGCTGTATTGCCTGTTTCTCTTCCCGGTGTACTTGGTGTGTCAGTGCCTGGTACTGCAGCAGTTGTGCCTGGGACTGGGCTGCCTGTTCTTCCAAATGAAGAGGTTGCCCGAAAAGCTGCATTGCAAGCGGCCCTCAATTTGCAGCATAACCTAGCAAAGATTCAAGCTGATGCTCTGCCTGAACATTATGAAGCCGAGTTGGAGATAAATGAATTTCCCCAAAATGCTCGATGGAAGGTTACCCACAAGGAAACTTTGGGCCCAATATCAGAGTGGACTGGAGCTGCCATTACTACCAGGGGCCAGTTTTTCCCACCTGGTCGGACCCCAGGACCAGGAGAACGCAAGCTTTATTTGTTCATTGAGGGACCTACTGAGGTATCTGTTAAGAGAGCTAAAGCAGAACTAAAACGTGTCTTGGAAGACATCTCACACCAATCGTTACAACTTCCTGGTGGGACTCAACCTGGCAGATACCAAGTTTTGTAGATGTAAGAACTCATATCCAACTAATTATAGGTGTAAACATTTTTCCATATTAGTTTCTCTGTGGTTCTGCGTTGTTGTTCATGTTTATTTATATTGTTCAATTTTTTTCCTCGAACATGTGCTTTTACCAGCTACTTTAAACTTGTTGCAAAGGTGTTGATGTTTTTATGTTCTAACAAAAAGAGAAATGTCATTGTTCTGATTATAAAAGTCAAATAGGAGTACAGCTTAAAGTATGGAACCTAACATATTTATTAAAGGCAAGCTGAATTAGTCCTGACTTTAACTTTGGCACAACCAATGGACGAGTAAACTACACGCTCTTCTCTTGTATAGATTGTTGGATTTGTATGCGGATCTGTCTCTCAGACCTGAAAGTCAATCCTTGTGACAGCATTACTCTTCTTGTGATTCAAGACTCTGCATCCTTCTTGGGGTATGAAATCAACCAATAGTTGTTAACTACAAATGGCCATAATTTTAGTAGTATTGTGTTTTGAAGAAATAAAAAATATGATGCTTTTGAGATGATGTGGTTAATTAATTAAGGATATATATTTGACTGAGGCAAAGTAATTTGGTAGATACTTGATTAATGAGATGGAAGACCCTGGTGAAGTAATTTGGTACTAAATCAATTATTTGGACTAAATAAATGCATCAGGATGTAACATACTAACATAAGAACATTTTGATGTGCATTGGATAAGTTTTATTATTTTATATGTCAAAGGGTAAGTTTTATTATCTTATATGTCAAAGACTGATTCTCTTGTTTTATTTCCAAATCATGATGTTATAGGGTTATGAGCTCTTCTTGTGTTGATAGTTTTTTTTTTTTTTTTGTATTTTCAGTGTTCTTGCTTTTGACTTCCATATATATATATTTATGTGGTTAACTTCATAAATCTCCGGAACCATAAATAGATATGCTGTATCATATTGTTGCCATTTGCTTATTTTAGTTAGTCATCTGATGTTTCAGAAGTTTTCTTATTCTCTCTGCTGAGAGTCTTATGGTATTTTATTTTTCAATTCTGATCGCAGAGATAGAGCCATTACTAGCTCTCACCTTCATTGTGGGAGGAACTTTCTCAAAAGTACTAGCTGATAAAGGCTGATTTTCTTATGTGCATACATTGGTTAACCTCTGTTGAAATTCATTTAATATTGGTGATTAACAAGGGTTTTCTTTTTTAAATTTTTTTTATTTTCTCCTTTTTTCAGGTCTGAGAAGGGCAGGATTCGTAAGTCCATTCTTTTCAGATTTTTGTGATTGTAGTGTTTCTCATCGAGTTGTTATTGTTAAAAGGAGCACATTGTTTTCAGTTTGGTGCATTCTGATGCATTGGCTCTTTTTGCTTGGCCTCAGATTCACTAATTCTTTAGTCAATTTGATATGGATGGTGGCTTGAATCCTGCTATGGTGCTTGATCGAGAAATTGATTTAGCTAAATGACAAATAGAGGAATCAGATGCTGTAGTTCCGGAACCTTATGATGAAGTTTCTTTATTTTAAAGGCAATGTGTTTGATGATGTTTTTGTGTTGCTAATTATTTTCTGATGAGGAAGATAATGTATTTTTTTTCATGTCTTAGGTGTTACTGGTAACATATTTCTTCCTAATGGGAACTTCCATGCTATCTCAAGCATCAGTGCGAGATTGCATTTTGGTTTAGAATGATGTGGATGTCCTGGATCCTTGCAAAGTTAATACTTTAGCCATATTTTGTTCTGAACTTGAGTTTTTTCTTTTCTTAAAGGTGATATATGTTTCTTGAAAATAGATCTGATCTAAATCTGAAGTTGTGAACAACATATAGCAAAAGCAAGCAGGGTTGCTGGGTTGGGATATGATTTATGTGTTTCCATTTTTTGTTTATAAAATTAGAAAATGGAAGAGTATTTGAGAAAGATAACGAAGAAGAGCCTCAGTTTGGCAAATGGGACAGAGTATGCGTGTTTTTGTTTGATTGGATTTCATGTATATAAAGGCAGCATAGATGACTGACTTATGAATGAAATTGAAATGACAGGATTGAAGAAATGCTGAAGAAGAGTGTCATCACGATAGATGATTTCACATGGAGACACCCTCTTAATCTAGTCGAAATAGAAGTAAAAAAGTTGGTCAAGTGTGTGGATGAGTGGAAGCGAGTTCTCCAAGGAAAAGCAAGACATGGTGTGTGGTAGGCTGATGTTTCTGGACCTCCTTTCTACCATGGGCATATAAACATGATTGAATGTTCTTCTCACTCAGCATTGGATTTTATTGCCAGTTATTATATCGGGAGGGTTGCTAATTTATATTGCGGAGTGTGTTTTTATTGTATTTATCTCTGTTTTCAAAAAAGTCCGTGTTAAAACATGGTGCTTTCCATCTTGGTACATTCTTCTGTGAATGCTGTTAAATGTTCTGTGTATTATGCACGTACTGTTACATTGACAAGTTTTAAGGACTGGACTTGTTCTTATTTGAATGCACGGTGTCGGAATTTATGTCCCGTGCTGACTATAAGAGTCACCTTGAGATTCGAAAGAATGGTACTAATAAGTTTCAAGGACTGCACTTGTTTCCACTTTGGATTTTGTCTGCCAACCGCAACAAGCGCCTTGGTGATTTTCTTGTTGCATTTGCAATGGCAGCAAATGTACAAAACTGAGCAGATGGTGTTTTGGTTTACCGGCCTGTGTTTGGTGATGGATGCTTGGAAGGTTGTTACTCTCTCTGGAACTTGATAGAAGTTAGGTGAGTTGGAAGAGCTTTTTTATCTTTCATTTTTAGCAGTGTGCCCAGAGATTATACGTCCAAATTCTTTGCTTGAGAATTTTGTACCTCACATTGGTTAGTTAGGATTTGAGTCTGAAAGAGATCTGTGTTTCCTGTCATTTTGATGGTTTGTTGGTCCTTTCTAGTTAGCACCTTTTTTATGCTCCTTCACAGACTGAATACCGACTCTGCCAGGTGAGTCCTGTGACGAAAAGGTTGTATATGTAACTGATTATGGAGGGAAATAGAGTTCTAAGGTAATCTGAATGCACAACTTGGGTCTGGATAAAAACACATTTTATGTTTAACATGTGACATGCGCAATATGAGCATGATTTTTCATAACACGAATATGAAATTTAGACATGAATAGGAATGATTGAATGATATCTTTTAGTTTTAGCCTGGGAAACCCATTTCTCCGGGCTGATAGAAGCTGAAATTGGTCAATCTGAAATTCCAGTTGTCAAGGTTTAGTGATTGCTCGATTGTGTCGTTTTGGCTATATCTATCTAGACTTAAATTTAATACCAACGGAAAGTACTTATTCGAAATGTTTAGGATTATTGTAACAAAGAAAAGAATAAAAAGGTTTGGTGAGTACTGAGGCTAAGAATTATTAGCAATCTGATGGGTACTTGCCCATTGTTTATGCATGGTTGAAAAACAATCGAGAAATAGTTGTTATACCTAACAGGAGTCAAAAGAGTTAGGAAAAGGACGAGCCGTACGGGAATCTTCCCCGTCACCATCACGTTCTTCTTGGGCGCTTCTTGTCACCCAAAATTTAGAAAGAAAAAAAAAGAAAAAGTCAAAGCTATAGTAGCAGGGGCTGTGGGTTGAAAAGTCAAGAAGGATGCCCACGGGGATTTTGATTTTTCTATTATTTAATGCGTTCATTCCCCCTTAACTCTAATCCCCAAATTTTCAATTCCCACCTGTATTGCCAATTTGCCAATTCTATATATATTTTTTTGGTTATATTGCCAATTCTATATTAACGAAATCAATTTGTTTTCTTTTTTTACTGTTTAAAAAAGAAGAAACATTAATTATTTTTCATTGACTTTTACCGTTAAGGTCTTTATAAGAAAAATGTTAACGAGTGTTTACATGTGAAAATTTATAATTTATTTAATATGTGGTTGATCGAAGATTATTTAATGAAAATAATCTTGATTATTTTTATGATTATCATTTTAATGGTGTTTAAGAATATTCATTCTTAAAATTTTGAACTTAGATAATTTCATATTTTAGCTACGTTAGTTCAAGAGATTCAAGTAATTTAACAAAAATTGTGTTTAGTAATACCTAAATTCCTAGAATGTAATGTTTTACAAGCTTTGTTTTCACTATTTGAAAATTGAATAATACGGTACTTATTTGCAGATAGTTTGTATTTGAGTTATTACATTCAAAGTAATAAAATAATTTAAAGTTCGGCTCAATTTGTTCAAGTAAATTTAAAATTCGAAACTTAATATATACATATATATATATATATTTACATTCAAACTGCAATTTCTTTAAATATATATATAAATTTATAGCATTTTTTATTAAAGATTCAACCACTTTGAAGTAATTTATAAATATTTTAGGGAATTTTATTAATTAATTTGCTCCATCTGTTGACTAAGAGAAGAAGACTTTATCTCAAATTATAATTAATTAATTAATTAATTAAACTTTGTGTTATAAATGGACATCTTTGACAGTCGTTTTTTTTTATATTTTTTTTGGCAAAGGAAAATGAAGAAAAATGTCAATACGTAACATTTTAATCATTTTAATATTCCATTCGGATAAGGATATCCAAGAATTCATTTAAATTTTGATATTTCCCAGTCAAACTAAGCACA
Organism: Heritiera fomes; assembly: GCA_032173925.1. Lineage (NCBI taxonomy): Eukaryota > Viridiplantae > Streptophyta > Magnoliopsida > Malvales > Malvaceae > Heritiera > Heritiera fomes. The sequence continues at coordinate 6,832,305 of JAPDPM010000002.1, read as the reverse complement.
TGGAAATTCATTACAGCAAAAAAACATTGTCATATGATGATTTTTAAGACAAAAAAATTACCAAATTTAGCTGAATCCTTAAAAATATACTATTTTTTTAAACTCAAGTTGTAATAATACCATAAGAATCTTTTAACTTTTCCTACTCCCTTTATCTAATTATTAAGCTTCTTGCTTTCCCAACAAACTTGTTTGACCTTTAAAAAAATAATTAGTTTTCCCGCAACAAAATAAACAGATATTGTCCTGACAATTATTTTCAATTACATAAAAAAAATACATATAGTCAATGAAAATTTAGATTTTTACCGATGAAGTTAACATGATGACGTATGCCTTTAAAATATATTAAAAAAATAATTAAAAAATAAAACATATAATTGTCTCTTAATTTTATTTGTGAAATTAAAAAAAATTCACTATCATTTTTCTTAATATCAATGTGAAGTTAATTAAATTTTATTTATCTTCATAATTTTTTATATAATTTATTTTTGTTAATTTAATCATTTAATTTTATGTTTTATTCGTTTACATCATAAATATCAAATTTTAAATTAAAGATTTTTTCAGATACGAAAACTTTGATATTTCAAACATTTGTTACAAAAGGTTATTGAATCTCGATCTATATAGAATATTCACTTTATCTTTATATGCTCAACTTTTTTGCGTAGATATTTTGAAAATTTTTTTGGATAGATACTTTGAACTTAAATAATAGTAAATTTTCATTTTTTGAAACTATTGAAAAACATTTATGAAAAGAACATGATAAATTATGCCAATCACAATCGTATTCGTATATGATAACACAAAATAAAATATCATTTTATTGAAAATATCTAAACTAATTTTTTTGTACAAAAAGTATGGTAACTCGAAGATAAAGATAGCATATATAGACATTGAAATTCAAAAGATGAAAACCATCTCTTAATAAAAAATTATGTTTGATGTATTATCTGTATATAAATTATATACATTATTAGTATATAAATCTTATACACTATCAATGAATCATAACATATCACTTTATTAATTTATAAATTTTAAAATAAAACATTTTAAAAATAAACATTATTAAATTTATTAATTAATAAGATGTCACAATATGATTTATTAGCCTTATATAAGATTTATACTTTGTCCATGCATGAAATATAAATTTTAAAATATTTTTGTAAAGTAATTCAATTAAACATTAAATTCATTCAAACCTTCGGAGTAGGAGTGTAGGACCCTTTTTCCTCCCCCACCAAGGTGTGGCTGAGAATGGCCAGTTGACTAGTCCCCAAAAAACCACTTTACCGGCGCAAATGAACAAAATAACATATTCCTTTTTAAGAAGCAATAATCTTTTTGACAAAGCATTGATGCTTAATCCAATGGCTTTTTCTTTCTTTTTGCTAAATATCCGATGCCATCTCCATTAGCAAACCTTGCATGGCTGTCCTACCATGTGCATGAAAGCCAGAAAAAAAAAGGCCAACTAGTCATGGAATCAAAGGAATAAAAGCCTCAAAGCCATGAAAATTTTAATCAATACAACAACTTTCCAGTTGCGGATTAATGGAAGCATGAAACATTAACTTAAAGCCAAGTCAACCCTTTCAATTTTGTCTTTCCAAAAGCTTTTCTTTACGTTGGAACTTTCTTTCAAGCATACTAACAAACCATATACAGCCAAAACCTTACCCCATTTCTTCCTGCTGCTTTGGCTTTGCTTTTACTATCTTTGTTTTCTTATTCATTAATGATTTTATTACGAAGGGGTTTTCTTTTCCTTTTTTAATCAGTTAAAGCTTCCAACAGGATAGTTATTCTCGTGGGTGACAGCTGAGCCTGAGAAAGACAGAGCCTTGGTCTACGTATAAAAAGACCTGCTTTCACACTTGAATGCTTTCTTCTCTGTGTCACGGGCCTTTTGACTGCTTCCATCAATTGTTCTCTATATTTTGTTCTCTTCTTGAGGTGGAGCAGTGAAAGGAAGAAGACCCGTAGCTTTGCTTCCATGGGTTCTTGCTTTAGTGCTAGAATTAAAGCTGAGAGTTCTCTTCACAACGGTATGCTTTCTTTTTCCATCTTTGATCACTTGCCTGGAAACCATTTTTGAACATGTTATCACTTTTAGCATCAGCTTCTAACTTTCCCTTTTGAGATCTTTTCATTTATGTTGGTTTCTCTTGAATAAAGTTTCAGGAGACTGAATTAACTAGGAAACTGTCCATTTTCTGATATCTGTTTTGAATACAATTAGATTTGGAAGTGTTTGATATTTGTGGCAGGGGCTAATTCAAGGTGTGGTGGCAAATATGGGAATGTAGTGAGTGGTTCAAGCAGCAGAATATCATCTGTTTCAGTGCCTAGAACTGAGGGAGATATTCTGAAGTCTTCCAATCTGAAGAGCTTCAGCTTCAGTGAGCTAAGAACAGCCACCAGGAACTTCCGTCCGGATAGTGTGTTGGGTGAAGGTGGGTTTGGTTGTGTCTTCAAGGGTTGGATCGATGAGAACTCCCTTACAGCTGCCAAGCCTGGCACTGGCATGGTTATTGCTGTCAAGAGGCTTAACCAGGAGGGTTTGCAGGGCCACCAGGAATGGTTGGTGAGTTCAAATCTTCCCCAGTTCCACCCTTGAGCTAAACAGTATTGTCAAAATCCTTGCGTAACCCTTAGAATTAGATTAAACTTTTACAATATAATAATGGTTGAGTAAGGTACAATTAGGCTTGCTATAGCTTAATTTCATGAGCATTATTAGCATTTAAAACTTCAAAAAAAACATGCTTTTCAAAGGGTTGGTTGAACTTGAAACTACATGATGTTGATTGGAATAAAGTTTTTGAAACATCCTTAGAAGTTAGAGGCACTTATTGTTGGATGACATAGTTTATTAATTTAATGAAGCATGTTGGCTGTAGGCAGAAATCAACTACCTTGGGCAGCTGTATCATCCTAATCTTGTGAAACTGGTGGGCTACTGCTTAGAGGATGACCATCGGCTTCTGGTTTATGAATTCATGCCCAAAGGCAACTTGGAGAATCATCTTTTTAGAAGTGAGTTAACTATTTAGTCAGTTCAATTGTTTCCATTTCTGGAAATACTAATATTCCATTGTAATGAACAGGAAATTCTTGTTTTCAACCACTTTCCTGGAACCTCAGGATGAAGGTTGTTCTTGGTGCTGCCATGGGCCTAGCATTTCTGCATTCTAATGAGGTCAAAGTGATATATCGAGACTTCAAACCCTCAAATATCCTGCTTGATTCGGTATGCAAACATGCTTGATTACTGAAATTCATGGCTCCAACTTAAAATTATGCAACTCTAACACTTTGTTTTCCAATGTAAAATGACAGAACTATAATGCAAAACTTTCTGACTTCGGGCTGGCCAAGGACGGACCAACCGGTGATAAAAGCCATATCTCCACAAGGGTCATGGGCACCTATGGCTATGCAGCTCCCGAGTACATGGCAACTGGTTTGTTTTAAATTGCCACCTTCATTTTCACAATTCAATTCCAATGTCCTCCAAACGAAGTGTTTGTCTGACACAATTACAAATGCAACTTCCCTAATCATATCCTAACTTCGGCTGCGTTTCGATGCAAACGGGTCACAGTGCGGCACAATGAAATTTCTCACAATGCTATTGTTTCATAGTTGCCTCTCTCCCTCTGGACTTTTTTTTTTGTTTCTAATTTCATTTTAATATAATATCATTTTCTCTTTTTCATTACATTCATCTCACCGTACGTCCAAACTACCCTTTAATTCTTTCTCATGAAGGTCATCTGACAGCCAGAAGTGACGTTTACGGCTTCGGGGTTGTTCTTCTTGAAATGCTAACTGGCAAGCGAGCATTGGACAAGAACAGACCATCTAGAGAACAGAACTTAGTTGATTGGGCCAAGCCTTTCCTTACAAGCAAACGCAGGATTTTCCGAGTCATGGATGCTCGTATTGAAGGCCAATACACGCTGGATGCAGCATTAAAAGCTGCATATCTTACATTGAAATGCCTGTCTATAGAACCCAAGCTTAGGCCTGATATGAATGCTGTAGTGAAAGTTCTAGAGCAACTTCAGGACTCCGGCGACAAAGGGAGCCATCGAAATGCAGCTGTGAATAATTCTCGTCAGAATTCAAGGAATGCTTCCAAATATCAAAGGAGAAATGGCAATGACATCTGCAATGGAAACGCCATCTCGAGTCCCCGGCCATCTGCTTCTTCACTGAGTACATAAAGAGTAGAATAACCTGATGCTTGCATATATTACAAATGATGTTTTGATGAACATCGTATCTGGAACTCTTGCATATATTTCCGGTGATTGATCTCTGTACAGTTCTTGAATTCAATAATATCCGAGTTCAGAGTTTTGACTCATTTCGCGTTGTTAGACTAAGCAGTTGGGTGCTTTCACAATTTCATAATTTTAATTGAGCCGAAACTTTAAGTCGTTAAAGGCCCATATGGAATTCTCAAGCCCATGAGACCGAATGGGGGAATCGTTGGGTAAATGAGTGGAACTTTTTTTTTTTTTAATAACATTTATTTTTATTTTTTTTAATGATTTGAGATTAATTTTGTTCGAAATTTTATCACAATTTACCTCTTTTCAAAAATGTATTTAGTAGGATTCGAATCCGAAATCTCTTTCTACAAGCTCAATCTGCATTAAATTAGTGGAACTCTACGGATTCGAGAATGAGACTCTAGAATCGGGTCGAAGGAGGCGGAGCAAAGCTTGTTTGCATGTGTGTAGCTCCCAAAGATAGCCAGAGATGCCGACAAGTGCCGGTTGGAACTGTCGTCGCCTTCCCTCCTCCTATTCTCTCGTCGGTTCCTTTGAAATTGAATTGCTTTCTGCACGCATGCAATCTTATTAATGAAGTACAGAAATTTCAATCACAATGATATAATTTCTTTTATAATAATAATGTGCTAAAGTCTAAAAACGATGATTATAATGCATAATATAATTTCATCCTCCTCCTCCTCGTCGTCGTTATAATAATAACAATTGCGGAGTTTAAAAATTTTATTAACACTGATATAATATTGGATAATAATCCTATTAAACATTAAAAATCAATCATTCACAATCCTATAATGCTAGGATGACCACCAAAAGCACTACTATTATGCAATACAAGTGATTTTTTTTTTTCATCTATTTGAGAAGAGATTGTAAGTATTAGTATTTAAAAGTTACCTTTTAAAAGTGGTGATTATATGAACCATTTAAACTAAAATTAAATTCAAATGCAAGTTTTTTTTTATTTCAATTATTACAATGGTATTCAATGAATCAACTGTTCATTTATAAATGTTCAAACTACTATGAGTAGATAACGTTCACTATTAGACGTTAGAAGCTTCGTGTTTTTTTTTTATTCGGTAGTAGCACATTTTAATAACATAAAATTTTGGTATAATTTGTCATGCATATTTTTTTTCCCTGTGCAAAAATAATTATACCTAGTCTTATACCAAAACTTTAGTTTATGTTTAAATATCCCCTTCTAAGTTCTTTTTAATTTTTTTTTTCTTTCATTTACCTTGATTCTTACAAAGAAAGGGAAGAAGAAGAAAAGGTCAAAACAGTAGTAATAGAGAATATTTCACCGAGATAATCAATAGCCGTCTTAGCTCAGCCGGTAGAGCGCGTGGCTTTTAACCACGTGGTCGTGGGTTCGATTCCCACAGACGGCGAAGTTTGCACAGAGTAGAGTAGTGCTTCATTTTCAGTCTTTCTCTTTTTTTTTTGTCCTTTTCACTTTAATAAAGGGGACCTCCGGTCAGGAGCTAACTTTCCTTTCGGTTTATCAACTGCCAACGCACCGTCTATTGAACACAGAGTTTGGGATAAGAGAGATCAACAAAACTTCCGAGTTTCAACTGTTAACTTGATCGTTTTTTCCTTCTTTCTTTTTCAAAAAAATTATTCTTTTTCACTTTTCATGTTCGTCTCTTTTGTTGGAAAAGAAAATGAAAAAGGGTGTTTTCGGCTAACTCCATTTATCTTCTTGAAAAGTAGACAAAAGAACAAAAAAAACTTCATTTTCACTTTCCACTCAACTTGGACTCATAATCTGATTTAAATTAGATTTATAGCTTTCTTTTTCTTTTTCAATTAATCTTTTATATTTTTAATTAATTATTCTATTTATAATATTATCATTAATTAGATTTTATTTTTCATTATTCATACTCAGAAAATTACTTTCCTATTAAACCGTAACTTGAAAACAAGAGAAAACTACCAAGTTAGAATTTGAATTTTACACTTGTTGAATAAAAATGATTGAACAAATCATTTGAGCTAAACTAGAAAATTTTTCTTTCGTTTTTTCTTCATTCCTTCTGATTTCTTCTTTCCAACCAAACATAATGCAATTTAAAATAACGTGGATTAGGATTATTGTAACACCAAAATCTTCCCTCATTTCGAAAAGCTTGAAGCCTTGAATGTCTTTACTGTTCATGGACTTCACGTCTCTCCAGTTTGTCCACCTTCCCTTTCTATCATTAATAAATAAATATTACTTCTCCCTCCATATAACTAAAGAAGTTCATGTGATGACCATGCACTCAACACCGATTCACAACTCACCGCCAAATCACACCCAACGATTCTTCCACCGCGGCATCGCCCATATTTTCCCTCCTATTCCTTCGACTGTCTTTCTTCCCTCTTCCACCTACAATTAATAGCATCCACGACCTCCAAATTCAACCCCTCTTTCTCTCCCTTTCTATATTTTAACAGGGCAAAGGGACCTCTGGCTCTGTAAGTTAGATTTAAATACAGCTTTGCTACCATCTTTACTGAATTTAAGACTCGAAAGCAGTTCAGAAAAAGATGAAATTTGAAGATTTCCTGATGGAACAAAACGAGGAGGAGAAGAAAAAGCTTGAGCTCCAAGAAGAGGTGAGAATTGTATCATCAACTTGGCTTAAATGTTTGCAGAAGTTAATGCAGTTTGACTACATCCTGACAGGTTGAGAACTTGCAAGCAGAATTGGATGGGGAGAAAGAAGTTAACAGGGTTTTGCAGAGCGCGCTCGAGGGGCCAGTGTTATCACAACCACTGCTTTCCTCGTTGCTTCCACCTCAAGTAAGAGCAAATATGAAAGATGCTAAAGAATCAGTTGAATTTACCTGATAAGGGGGGTTGTTTTGTGCAGGTTCAGGCACTTCTTGCTGAACTAGCAATGGTTGAGGAAGAGATACTTTGGCTAGAGAGAAAGATCGATAAGCTGAAAATGAAATTGTATCAGGAGAAAAAACAGAACAAGGAATGGAAAATGCAGCAATTACAGCAGAAGAATCAACTAATATGTTGCAATGATGATGATCTTAAACAGCGAACAAGGTCACAGAATTATGAAGTATTCAGAAAAGAGAAACTTAAAAGTCATAGGAGAGCCTCAATTGGTTTGGCATTAGATATCCTAAGCCTACCTTCCTCAGAATGCACTGGTATGCCAATGCTCCTTGTATTCACAGTCAAAAACAGAAAATTTTACGAACTCTAAACTGACAAGCTCTCTCTTTATGGTTTTGGATGTGCCAAGCAGGTGAATTTCATGAAGGATCGAAGAAACATACCTGGACAATCCAAAATCAATGCCCTTTCAACAAAAAGATTATTTATGAGAAACCAAATGCACTCTCAGAAGATCTGGTCAAATGCCTGATAGGCATATTTCTTGAATTAAACCAATCATCACAAGATACAGAAGGATCATCGGCCATTGTTCCAAAGCTTAGTTTCTCCTGCAAGACTTCGAAAGGCTACATACCAAAAACCTCACTCAACTTCAAATCACCCTTGTTTCCTTTCAATCAAAATACATCAAATATTGATCCTTATGGCATAATACCAGAATTAGATGGTGTTGTAAGAGACATCGGACCTTACAAGAACTTCATCCAAATCACTAGACACTCATTGGATGTCAGTCGATTCTCAGAGTGCTTAGAATCAATCAGAAAGTTGAGGTAGGTCTGGTTAATTAAGTTAAACCATGCAATTATCCACTAAAAAACAAGAAACAGTATCTAACTTAACTGTCCTCTTTATTCCTTTTCAGGGTTTTGATACATAAATTATCTAACGTTGACTTGACTTTCTTAACCTATAAGCAGAAGCTAGCATTTTGGATCAATATCTACAATGCCTGTATTATGCATGTACTGTAAGACACCTTAAACTACAATATGCAACCTATAAGCATCGAAGCAGCAATCTAAAGCAGCTCTATTTTAATTGATCTCAGGCATTTCTTGAACATGGTCTACCTTCCACACAAGATAAGTTACTAGCACTTATGAACAAGGTAAGTTGTTCTCTGGCACAGTATTATCATGAACTTTGGGAAGCTCTAAAATGTAAAATCAAAATGTTATAGAAACCAGCCAATAGCAAACCTTAATCTTTGCCTGTTAATAACTCATGAATTTAATGTTTGCTGCTGTTGATTAACTTCTATTCTTTTTTGACCCAGGCTGCACTGAATGTGGGTGGTATAGTGCTGAATGCTTTAGCCATTGAGCATTTTATTCTTCGCCATCCTTGTGAATCAAAATACGTGAGTAAAATACATATTAACTACAGCTTACTTCTTCCATGGTTTCCACCTGAATTTGAGATTATCAAAGATATATAAATGCAAATCTTCAATGAAATTCAACTTTGCATTTTAAGGTTTTTACTAGAAAGTCTCACTACAAAGTAAAAAAAAAAAATGTTATAAGATCTTGAGATTCTATCTCAACCTCAATCTCAATCAAGTGATTTAAAAAAAAAAAAAACTCATAAAAAAGTCCTCCTTAGGTGCCTGTTGTAACTTCTACAAATTTCCCTTCTAGTTGCTGACTCATGTCTCACTTACAAGGGTCCCATGGATGAGAAGGAAATGCTACTAAGGAATGCCTATGGGTTGGGGTATCCAGAACCCAATGTAACATTTGCTCTTTGCCGAGGCAGCTGGTCCTCGCCAGCAGTAAGTGTGTTGATAGTTCCCTATTAGCATTCAAAGTATCATCTATCTATCCTGAATTATGAGTGAATTCAACTCATTTATGAAATAAAGATGTGATATGCAGTTAAGGATCTACACAGCAGATGAAGTCGCGAATGAACTGGGGAGGGCAAGGGCAGAGTATTTGGAAGCTTCAGTGGGGGTTACAAACAAGAGGAAGATTTTGGTGCCTAAGCTTCTGCAATGGCATATGCGAGATTTTGCGGATGACATGGAATCGCTACTAGAATGGATCTATAGCCAGTTGCCACGTTCTGCATCTCTGAAAAGACTAATAATGGAATGCCTAAACAAAGAAACAAAATCTCCGATGACAAAAATGGTTGAAGTTCAGCATTATGAATCTGAGTTCCGATATCTGCTGCCCTTATAACTGAAACGAACAGTGAACTAGAATGGAAAAGAATGAATGTAGTAGCAAACATATTTGTAACAGCAGTTGTTCACTTTTATGAGACATAGGCTAAGATTCTGCAAAACATCTTGAATGAATTAAAGGAGAACTCAACATGTATTGCAACAGTTTGCAGTGGTGACATTATCGCTGCCAGTTGTCATTTTCATTCAGCATATTCTAAGTTCTACAAACTTGCACATGTTCCATTTGGAAGAAAGCAGTAGGATCCTCAGCAGACATAAGAAATGGTGCATTAACTAAGGAACAATAATCATTCCCACAAACTCTGCTTAAAGAAGCTCAACAAAAGCAGAAAAGACAACATTCGAAAACAGATATTACACTATCTCAAGGATTTAAGAGAAAAAACCTTGCACCAAGAAATAGACGCTCAGACATCTCCAAGAAACAGGGCAACACAGAGTTGTACAACTTCAAATATTCAGAATAAATGTAATAAATTAAAAATGCAATCCACTATTGCAGTACAATCGTATCAATTACTCTCCAAGCTTTCACCTGTTTTCTTCCTTTACTAAATGGTTGACAGGGCCCACAGATTTCACCTCAACCGCCAAAAATGATTAAAAAAGGGCAGGGTCAACTAAGAAAATTTACAATTCTGTTTAACAGATTTAGGCCAAATACAGTTTCTTCACAGTTTACTTTAATGGATAAGTTTAATGGATCAGAGCATTTACCTTCAACGGTGATGGTAATTAAACAAGGAATCAAGCTACTCAAAATTTCACAGCTGAACCGTAAACGCAAACCTGATGCATCATCTAGGTTAGCAGCAACGGGCATATCAACAGATACGAGACAAAGATTTGCATTGATAAGCATTTTTAGTGCTAAGCTCTCACAGATTGCAAGCAATTTGTCTTTGATTAACAAGCTACCCACAGTCTCCTTGTTTAGCTCCTCAATGTGGTCGGTGAAAGTGCAACTGTTACATGAGAAAACAAAATCCAGTTAAGAACATCGAGGAATAAGATAATTGAAAAAGGAAAGAGCCAAGACAATTATTAATTTTAAAAAATAATCTGAAGAGGAGAAATCAAATTGCCAAGATAATTTTAGAAAGAAGATTGTTAAGAATCTCAATTAAAATAAAAAGGTTGTAAATACAAAGAAATTTCCACTCAAAGAATCCATCAAAAGAACAAACTAAAAGGTGACTTACCTTCTTGTATATTCAAACATCCCTGGGAGACGAGATTCTTTATCCATGAAGACTTCAGCATCCATTGGTAGTGGTTTTACAAAATATCCAATATCAGGCCACAACTTAACAGGGAGCTTGTTCCCTTCACAAAATAAAGCTAGCTTCAAAGGCAATAGATGGTGATGAAAGCGAACTTGAAGAATCCTTCTTGTTGTCTGACCAGGTTCTAAAGAAGTAATCTCTTCCATTGGAACTAGTGTTGGCACATTATCATAAGTTGTCAATGAGCTGCAGTATCCAGAATTTAGGGACACTGTTAGACAGTGCTTAAGGCATGAAAGGACTACATCTTGAACAAGTGAAAGGTCATACAAACCCCACAAAGGCATACACCACCTACAATCATTCGGAAGTGACTATCCATACATGGAAATAGAACAACATTAATAACCCTGACCTCTAACTTCTAAGTATGGACTATAGTTTATAAACTGCAGAAATCCACATGTTCCCACCATACATGTCTATTAAATATGTTATTTATTTGAAAATAATAAATTACTATAAATCACATATCATGGGTAAAGATAAACAAAATATAACACTGCAAGAACATTAATTAAGAACATACAACAAGGATGAGGGGTTAAACTCAGACATTGAAACTAAGAAAGTAGAACCTCCAACTGCAGAATATAAGCTAGAACTTGAAACAAGAAACTTTAACTCGACTCCCACAAAAAAGAATTTAGATGACCAAATTGAATCAGAAGGAATTTAGCTGAGCTTGTAATTTACTTTCCACTCCTTAATTACCAACATATTTCACAATAACTAAATCATGGTATGACCTGCAATATATTCAGTTAGTATATTTGGATAATAATGCTATGATGGGAATATATAAACATCTCTAGGAACAATAATATAGAGCTTTTCCACAATTAAGCAATCAAATCATCAGCGAAAGATACATAAACATAAAATCTAGGAAACTTCATAGACAAGCATAGATGTAACAGCAAAATCACCTCTCATTTGCAAGTGCTGCTTGGCCTGCAGAATCTGAGGCTATGTTAGACTGCTCATCAACCAAGGTTATATCCGATATGATCTCTGATGAACAGTTCTTAAAGAAAACTTCTATGCATACAAGCAAAGGGGATATGCTTGATATTTCTGATGAAAAAGAATAATCCACCTTCAAACCATTTCCATTTGCAGGGTCTAAGAGTGAGTAGCTTTTTGGTTTAACCTGCCTTCCAACATCCCCAATAGATATTCTTGCTGATGATTGACAGACTTGACTTTTTTCTGATATGCCTGGGTTTGATGAACTAGGCTGTTCCTCCAACCATGACTCTAGAGCTCTATTTGACATTAGTTCCCCCAGATTAGCAGGATAAGACTGAGAAACTCCATTCTGATTTTCAGAGGCATTGCCAGTGTCTGAAATCTGAATCAATGGATCTGCATTATCATCGCCTTCACTTGTAAATTCACTGTCATCACCACGATCACTGCCACTGGAGCCAGTGATAGAGTGCTGAGAACCATAGTCAGAAGCACTTTCCTCATCTGAAGGATTAGATGATGTGCCATGATCATCTGTCCCACTATAATCAGCCACCCCCTCAATTGCACGTGTTCCTTCAGGCACATTCAAGTCATCAAGGAGCAAACTGCAAGGCTTTGGGAGAGGTTCATACCCTGGCGCTGCATGAAGAACTATCTGTGAGAGAGACCCAGGTAGATAAAACCGGTAATTAATTGATTCAGCTTTCACTTCTCTTGTTTGTCTCCCGAATATGAATTCTGCAACTACATGCAGGTCTTTTTCAGGAAGACCATTTGTTCCTTCCTCCAGTCCTTGAGAGACTAAAGTGCATGACAGAAGTTTCTTTAGGAAACGAGCTCGGTCACGGACATCATAGTTCAAATCACATTCAGCCAATTCAACCAAATAGCTGAAAACTTTCTTGAACGTCCACAGATCTTCTCCTGTTGCACCTAATAGAACCTGCAAGTGCAGACAACTGAGAAGTAAAGGTTTTTTTCTCTGAACATTGACATCGAGCAAGCAGAACAACTGAAAAATTACAAAGTTTTCAATGAATTAAAGATAACATGCAACAGCAACAATTTTGATGCCTGATTTCTTAATAAGATATGCTATTTGCTGTAACTTGTCTGGTCTGACAACCTCCATCCCACAACATAAGTAAAGCATAAACCGATTAATCTGAGGGCAATATCTTTTTCCAGAGATATTTGAACAGGCTACTCTAGAATTGAATGACAATATCTTGATCTGACAGCAGAAACTGCCCACCTTAACTTAGAGGGAAAGGAAAGAACTGGAAGGGCTTAGTGACAAGCACCAGAATCATCAGGCATCAAAAGAAACCAGAATAAATATCATGACTCTTTATGCCAAGCGAAAACTAATTTCGGTAGAACTTCTTGGTCAATTACCAATGGAAACGATATTAATTACCGCCAGGGAACTCAAAAGGCATAGACACTAATGTATATAACAAGCTAGGCCACATTTTGCCCATCACTCTAATGTTTCCATCTCACATGGGCCATGAAATCATGACTTCATTTTCTTCGGAAGAAAGAGCCTGGTGACAAGAAAAAATCTGTCACATATCTACATCAACTGACATTAAAAATCCTCTCACTGTATTGAACAATCCAATAAATGAATGGTCCTTGAAAACATGCATTCAAAGTGTTAATTTAAAACACCTTCTCATGTATTGGAGTAGCACAGGATTCCAAGTGTTAATTTAAAACTATTCCTACCTATATGAATGGTAAATGGAACATATTACAGAGGAAGCAACTATAGCACATCACGGAGGAGAATATTATAGCTCTTGGAAATACCTTACACACTGTGTTAAGGATTTGAAGTTTTGTTTCCAACGCTTCTGCAGTAAAGCACCATGCAAGATACTTCAGCACTGTCGTTAACATCCTTGGAATTATCTCACCCAAAGAGCAGTATTCTCCCACCATCCAAATAATCATTGCACGAGCTGCAGGCACCTTGATGGAATCCAAACTACGGACTAACTGAATTATAACCTTTAATCCAAAAAACTAAGGGGTCAATTATCAACCAACTAATATGAACCTGTGAAAAAACTGCAAGGCTTAGTAAAGAAGCTAGAAAGTTGGCTAGAGTAATGGAGATGTATGATATAGAGCACCACTGCAGCAGCCAATCTCATTAAATCCACCTTACCACAAAAATAACATATGCATAAAGCTGTAATAAACACAAGCAGAAATAAACTTCATGAACAGCTGACAAGAAGAATATCATCCACAAAGCAAACAAAGTATGTGTTATATATAGTCATTATCCTTAACAATTCTGTGCTTGACTCTACTTGCTTCTAAATAATTTAAAGATTCAGCTAAAATAAACAGAAAAGGAAGCAGAACACACAGCCATAGCTTAAAATGAAACAAGCAATAGAAGGATACCTTCTCATGACCTAGTGGGTCTTGCTTTGTGATTGATTTTATAGACATAATTGCCTGAATCAAAACACCCACTTGTTGATCTCCAGACCCAAAATCTTTAGTCAAGAACTCTGCAACATTCAGCATCACTTCAGAAAAACAACCAATTCTCCAGAACATTACTAGACAACAAGTAGGAAAGAGGAACAAACCCTGTCTAGTCAGAGCCAAAAGCCCATCTACACATATATGTGCCATTTTTGGAAGTCGTTGTGCGCATAGTCCAATTGCAGCAACAGTATCAGCAGCAAATCGCCTATCTGGATCTCTAATATAATCCTAACAACAAACTAAAATATAAGCATCAATTCATGCATTCAGGGATCAGCATACTAGTATAGCAAATGCAATTTCAACTGGTCAGCTCGCCTCAACATTTTTTCTTTTGTGACAGTGACTAGGAAATGGCTTAGTGACAGATGCTCCAAAGTGGAAACTGTTGGAAGATCAAAGATTCTGCTGAGATATTGCCAGAATCTTAGAGATTTGCTAGCTGATTTTTCTGTAAAAATATTTAGTCAACTTATGTAAATTAGGAAAGTTTCCTTATAGGTTAGCTGGAGTTATTATGTAATTCCTAGAAGTGTGCTGCGTATTTTCTATAAGAAGGAAGCTTGTAAAGTATTTTTAACAGTGAGTCAATACATAAAAATTATTCCTTCAGATATCTCTCTTTGTTTTCATGGTATCAGAGCCAAGTTTTTTTGAAACAAAAATTCAGGAAAAATCTGTTCAAGATATTGAGGACAAAGGAAATTCTAATCAACCATTGCAAAGCATGGATGTATCACAAACAGGGGGAGAAATACTACAAACGGATCAAAACAATCCAAATTCTGAGCTTCTGGTTTATACAAGAAGAACTCATAAAAATGGTAAAGATCCACCTATCACTCTAGCACAGAATCAACCAAAATCTCCTAGAGATGGTCCTTCAAATATTCAAGGTAATTCTATTCCTATTTCATCTTCAGCTCCAATTCCTTCTTCTATTATGCCTTCTAACAATGAGTCCTTAGATCTTAATGTTCCCATAGCTATTAGGAAAGGAGTTTGAACATGTACCAATCATCCTATTGCCAAATATTTATCTTATCACAGACTTTCTAATCACCATAGAGCATTTACCTCAAAAATTTCTCACTTGTTTGTTCCGAGAAACATTCAGGAAGCTCTAGATGATCCAAATTGGAAGTTAGCAGTTATAGAAGAGATGAATGCTCTTAAGAAAAGTGGTACTTGGGAGGTAGTTGACTTGCCAAGGGACAAGAAGACAGTAGGGTGCAAAGGGTATTTACTATAAAGTGCAAGGCAGATGGTAGTGTAGAAAGGTACAAGGCTAGGGTTGTGGCAAAAGGATTTACACAGACCTATGGGATTGATTACCAAGAAACGTTCGCTCCAGAAGCCAAAATAAACTCAATTCGGGTTTTATTATCTTTGGCTGTGAATCTCGATTGGCCCTTACATCAGTTAGATGTAAAAAATGCCTTCCTAAATGGAGATTTGGAAGAGGAAGTGTTTATGAACCTACCACTTGGCTTTGAGGAGAGGTTTGGTAAAGATAAAGTCTGTAGATTAAAGAAGTCGTTGTATGGCCTCAAACAATCCCCTAGAGCTTGGTTTGAACGCTTTGGGAAGGTAGTAAAAAGTCATGGTTACTGTCAAAGTCAAGCAGATCATACTATGTTTTATAAACGTTCAAGAGACGGGAAAATTGCTATCTTGATCGTTTATGTGGATGATATAATCTTGACAGGTGATGATAATGTTGAACTAGAAAGATTGAAGAAGAGACTTGCTAATGACTTTGAAATCAAAGACTTGGGTACGTTGAAATATTTCCTCGGGATGGAGTTTGCTAGGTCTAAGGAAGGTATATTTGTCAATCAACGCAAATACATACTCGATTTGCTTGGTGAGACAGGTTTGCTTGATTGCAAAGCAGCTGAAACACCGATTGAACCCAACTTAAAGCTACAACCTGCCAAAACTAAAGATGTGGTGAACAGGAACCAGTACCAAAGGCTTGTTGGAAGATTGATTTATTTGTCCCATACACGTCCAGATATAGCTTTTGCAGTAAGCATGGTGAGTCAATTTATGCATTCACCAGGTTTGGAACACTTTGATGCTGTGTACAGGATCTTGAGGTACTTGAAAGGGAGTCCTGGAAGGGGTCTGTTGTTTAAGAAACGTGGACACCTACAGATCGAAGTCTATACTGATGCAGATTGGGCTAGAAGTATTAATGACAGAAGATCAACTTCAGGCTACTGTACATTTGTTGGAGGAAATCTTGTTACTTGGCGGAGCAAGAAACAAAATGTGGTGGCTAGAAGTAGTGCAGAGGCTGAGTTCAGATCTGTTGCTCATGGGATTTGTGAAGTAATGTGGATTAAAAGGTTGTTAGAAGATTTGAGGATCCCTAGCCCTTCACCAATGAAAGGATATTGCGATAATAAAGCAGCAATCTCTATTGCTCATAATCCAGTCCTTCATGACAGAACAAAGCATGTGGAAGTGGATAAGCATTTTATTAAAGAAAAGCTCAATAATGGACTGATTTGCATGCCTTACATTCCAACTACTGATCAGATTGCTGATATACTTACAAAGGGGATACATAAGAAGCAATTTGACAGTTTGATTAACAAGCTGGCAATGGAAGATATCTTCAAGCCAACTTGAGGGGGAGTGTTGGAAGATCAAAGATTCTGCTGAGATATTGCCAGAATCTTAGAGATTTGCTAGCTGATTTTTCTGTAAAAATATTTAGTCAACTTATGTAAATTAGGAAAGTTTCCTTATAGGTTAGCTGGAGTTATTATGTAGTTCCTAGAAGTGTGCTGTGTATTTTCTATAAGAAGGAAGCTTGTAAAGTATTTTTAACAGTGAGTCAATACATAAAAATTATTCCTTCAGATATCTCTCTTTGTTTTCAGAAACCAAGCATTATTAAATTTTTTTTTAAAGTCCATTCCAACCATATCGCTTTTTTCTTCCTAACATAGCACATGATTTTTTTTTGGGGGGGGGGAGGGGGGAGCGGCGGTGATGGTGGGTGTGGCAAAAACATAGCACAGGAGTTACAATTACTCTTTTTTTTTTCTTTCAATTTTCTAAGTTTGACAGTGTAAGGATAGAGGCCTTGGACAGTCAAGCACCAAAAGTATAATAGAAACAGCCGAATTAAGCACCTTTGGTGACTCACATGAGCTCAAATAAAAGACAACCTCCTTTTCAAAGAATCTGAATTTTCCATTGAAACATACCCCCTCCCCTCTCCAAACACACCCCCCCCCCCCCCCCCAAAAAAAAAAAAAAAAAACCTGTATATTCCAAACCCAATCTGTTTAAAATTATGGTAACCCAGAAATAGTCATATAACACATTTAGTTTCAGTCATTTTGGCCAGGCTTTTGCCAGTGCAAACACAATCTTAATGATATAGTATCACATCAAATCCAGTAATCAGAAGAAAATTCCTAAAACAAATGATTTGCATAGAATGAAAAACAGCCCAAAATAACAACCTCTCCAATACTGAGGAATGTAATAATATCTTTTTCTAGCATCTGAATGCGAAGGAAATTCATTACAATAAACCAGACAGATGTTTCAATGTGATTTTTATTTCTTCCATCTTGTATATCTACATATTGCAAATCTCAACAATGATAAGAAATTCCTTAGGAAGGCAGCTAGTACCTGAAACTCTTTGAAAATAGAAGAAATGGACGAATCTGTAGCAATGGAAGCGAGTATCTCTAGCTTCAAGGCTTTAATTTGATATGATTCAGAAGAATAAATGAAGAAGTCATCATAGTATGGAGCAAAGAGAGAAGGCATTGCTTTAGCAAACACTTGAATGTTGCATAGGACCTGCTCATTCAAATAAACATAATCATTGTTACCATCTCCCAGCAATAAACTTGAAACATAAACTAGGTAGATATTAACCAAAATCCAAAACTGAATTTGCCCAATAAATTGTCACAACTGCTGGAATCCCAGAACGATAAAACTATGGAATTCCAATGGCAAGAGAACCTTGTAACATGGAGCATTATCCACTTCAAATATATGCTATAGTTGGCAGCCACTGTCAGTATGGATAAAGCAAGACTAAAACATAGTGTTTTGTATGCTTATAATATGTGTGCTATAATATTACAAGTCTAACCATATTAGCTAATCTACATTTAAAACATAATTTTCCCAAAGCTGTTGGTGAGAAAATCTCATATGCTTAACACAATTTCACTTCTGTATTTAAAATGGAAAAAGGTTTAGTTATTTCAAGGTACTTTCCCCTTAGGAACTCAAAAACTTGATATTTCAATTGATATCACATTTTCCTTCTGATTGTAGATAAGACGAATTTTATTATATTAATGTCTCCTCACCTTAGCAACCAAAAATCCACTTACCAACTCAAAACACAATTTTTCTAGTCAAATTTCTTGTGTAATTCATAAACTATAAAGACAACTACTAAAATTAATAGGTCCTTGAAATGATGATAAGTAAGCACAAAATAAGGCAAAATTCATTAAAATAGAAAAACTACACAATGAATTCATGCATTTGCATGAACATTCATAGATACATACATGTATGCACAAGTACATAACCATGTTTCATATAAACATCAAACATGATATAAAGATGGCATGGTATAAAATGAACAAGACAGAAGAAATAAGGACATGTAATGTACCACATATTTTGAGGCATTAGAGGATCTCAGCATAAACAAGAGTGGTTTAATTATTCTTTTAACATCCTCCTTTGGCGCCATAACCCAGTGTACACCAGCTGCTGCTAGTACCACTGCACTGTTGTTACTCCAAAACAATGGAGATGTACAATGCAGCAGGATCTTCACATCATCATTATTTTTTCCAGATGTAAATTGTGCACCATTTAATTGAAAGGACACCCTGTTGGCGTAAGTTGACCTAGATAAATATTCATCAGGGCCCTCAATATAAGACCTGGAAACCTTATTTACGAATTCAGAATCACATGTCCCACTCATGTCACTGGATTCCTTTACTAGTCCAAAGTCAACATCTGAACCATCTTCTTCAGAATGGGAGCTCTCAGTAGATTGCAGAGAAAACATAATGGATTCTTTTACAAGCCCATGCCTTGCAATACAATAGCGTAGAAGGATCCCAATTAAGACTATCTGACCCCACTCTTCCACATCAGGAAGAATCTCACATAACTTTCCATAATTCCTCCCAATCAAAGATAAATTATATGGACAAACAGAAGCAAATGCAGCAGCAGCAGTGCCAACTACCGCAGGAGAGTGGTCATTTAACAATATCCCAACAATCTGCAAAGTATAAATATTAAATAGTACAAATCCAATCATCAAAATGTATTACAACAAGACATAGATGTCAAAGGTGTCATGCTAATAAAGACATCTATAGTGCGTTTGGATGGTGAATTTTGAAATTTTGATCCATTTCAAAATGCATCAATTTAAAACACTAGCATTTATAATTGTCTTGTTTGGATAAATATTTTTTAAAAAGAATTTTTGAAGACTAGAATTTGATGAAACAAAAAAAATTATAAAAGAAAAATAATGATATTATATATAAGGAAAAGAAAAATAAAAAAAAAATGCAATATCAATACCATTAGATTTGTAAAAATGTGTAGATCTTAATAATATAAAAAAAGCAAAAATATATATTATATTAAATAAAGTAGTATATTTCTTTTTTAGTCATATATTTAATAGTAGGTTATATGTTGAAGGAATTTTGAAAAACCACCTATTCAGGTGGATATTCAAGAGAGAATTTGATTTCTCAAATTCCCTATTGAAATCCCCCCTAAATTTTGAAATTCTTCAAAATTTTTTGCCAAACAAGGAAATTGGATTTTGGACTTTTAAATATCTTGATTTAAATGAATTTCTTTCTTGAAATCCCTCATCCAAACACACCCCTAAAATTGAATATCCAATTAAAGAAGCATAAATCTCAGAATGTTTATTCATGTATGAAAGTTATATGTAACTTAAATGAATAATTTTTTATATAGATAAAATCAAACAGAAGAAACAAATACCCCTCGCAAACTACAGAAATTCCTGAAAATGCATGCAAAAATTATATTTTTAGATATGATCTGTGCGTATTGCATGTCAAACTAGTCTAAAACCTTACTTTCGAAAAATAATCAAATCCTTTAAGGAAAGCCATCCAACATTCCAAGCAGTCTTATAAGCATTTTTCAGCAAATTTCAACATGGAAAATGAATAGTTGCAAATCGTAAGGCCAAAATGAATCATGGAAAACATGAAAGCAAAATTAACTATGAACAAATAAAGTTATCAAACAAACCTCTTCAATTGCCAAGGTATGGTCCTCTTGGCGCAAATCATGCAATTTGGGAAGAGCATTGGCTGCACATTTTCTAACATAGACAGATGGATCTCTAGCACACTTGCCTACTGCCACCAGAACAAGAGGTGCAATAACATGTAGACGAATTCCAGCCATGGTGCGAAGTGCCCATGCTCTCACCAAAGGATTTGGATCCCCCAAATCCTTCTGGAAATAATTAATTGACAGCAACGCTTCATTTGGACGCCTACATAATTAAAAGCAGAAACAACTAGTAATAAGTTCAATGTCCATGCTTAAACACAATATATACAATCCAGCCCCCTCCCTGATTTCAAGCCAATGAGATTCTACCTACTCAAGCACTGCTTTTATATAAGAAATCAAATGATACTTCCAAATGATTCATAATTCTTTAATCTTGAAAGGCCCACAAAAACCATTACCTAATAACTACTCCGGTCTTACCAACTTTTAATAACAATTGATCCATTTGTATTCACTGCACTTAGATAAAGAGAAAATTTTGAAGCAAGTAAGCACATCGGTTGTCTAAATTTCCCTAGGTTTATTAGTATTGCTTCTTTAACATATGAAAACAGCTTGGAAATATAAAAGAAAATTCATTCTAAATAATGAAAGTTTGCAAAACGTACTTTTCAGCATAATGCAATAGATACAAGTAAACCAGCTTCTTCACTTCCAAAGATTGAGATGCCACATTTTTGACAACCTGTAATTCCAGCAACAAATGAGATGAAAAACATAAACACCTCAATTAACTAAAACAAAATATAAGATTTAAAAATGTCCATTGATAAACACTGATTTCTATACCTATATTCTTAAATACTATCATGAATGTATAATGAACAACTATCCATATCCACACTCCAAGACTCAATTCAACCATTTCTCAACTAGCCAAATTATAGCTACCAATACAGATCCAATGAATTGTAACTAGAAATAGTCAAAATTTAGTGTAAACAAAATTCCAAAAGCTTAATTTTCTTTCTCATTTTCCTTTGACTTTCTCAGCAACCAAACAGAAAACTGAAACAACCGATTCATATAATTTCGAGGTTCAGTACACTAGATATTTAAACAATGATATCCAAACTTTTTCACACGCTTAAATTTCTTTTCATTTTCCAGCAACGTTCATAACAGTAGCAGAGCTCCGAAAGAAATTTCAAACTCCAGAACACTTTAATGTTAAATTTTCGTTCATTTTTTCATATTTTCATTGAACAAAATAAGGTTCAAACGAAAATTGAATGACCTGAGGAAAGAAATTGGAGACGTCGAAGCCTTGAGCGATGAGAGCGAGGAGTCGCTTGAGAGCCTCGCACTTCTCCGAATCGAATTTGCTGTCCAAAAGCGGCGCTATGTTGACGTCATCTGGATCGTCATAGAGGTGAGCATCGGTTCCGATCCGGAAGACCATCGTCGACGCCTTGCTCAACGTCTCCGCCGTTGCTCCGAATTGGGGAAACATTTACGATTAATATTCTTTTTCTCTTAAATTATTTTCTTTTTAAAAATTAAGAATTATCAAAATTGCATTTGAAATTTTAATTCGACAGACAAATTGAGAAAACTTTGTGATCTCTGAGACGGGAACGGCAGCTTTGAGGGAGGGGGAAAGTGTGGAGCTGGAGATGGAATGTTTGGGTGGCGGGATGAATACGATACGGGCGAGGATTAGGATAACATTGTGGTAGCGTTTGGCAACACTGTGATTGTTGATAAAATACTATTGTAACGGAGGTTTCTAAATACACCTTTTTTTTTTTACCATAAACAGTATTTTATAGTATAAAATAGGGTATAAGAAGATAAAAATGGGTGTAAATAAAATTTCTCATTATAATGTTTGATATACAGTATGAAATTCGGTTTATTTTGTAAAAAGAGTAACATTGTAATATTTGATAAACACTCTTTTTTTTAGCCAAAGATAAACATTCATTTTGGTGGTAATCTAATGACAAATTTAAAAAATTTTATTAACTATAAAAACAAAATTGATACAATGAAATCTATTAAAAATGTAACTTATCGTATGAAAATGTGAATAATATAAAATTATGATTATTGATATTGATCATCATTTGTAATACGAAATTTATACACATTATTATTATTTTAAAATTTAATTATTATATTAAAATGTAAATAATTAAAAAGGATAATTATTTTGTATACTGTCAGTATAATATTTTTATTCCACAAGCAATGTTAGGATTGTGACACGTGTCTTATTATATTTATTTTTTATTTTTTAATATTTTTATATGATACGTGTTACAATCCTAACAGCGCTTGTGGAATAAAAATATTTCACTGACAATGTATGGAATAATTATCCAATTAAAAAATGCATCAAACCATTTTGATCTAAACAAAATCAAACACCATTTTTACTAATGAAAATCGGACTACTTGATATTAAGCACTACATTAGTGCTGAACTTTTTTTCTTTTTTTTGTTCATTTAAAGAAAAGGAGATAGTACAAAATTATAGAAGCTTACAAAGTTCATGAGGGGGATTACAGGACCAGTTCGGGGGGAACAACCTCTCCTAGTTTGATTCGCCACCCAATCTGCAGCTTTGTTCGCTATTCGGGAAACAAAATCAAAAGAAAAATCAGAAACATCTTTAATCAATTGAAGGATATCTTCCTCAATAACAGCAGTTTCCCAACATCTAGGACTTCTACTATTAGAAATTCTCCTAACTAAGTTAAGATTATCAGATTCCACTTTCACTTTGGACCATCCCCTCCGAGTTATCAGGAAACAAACCCAACAAATGGCTAATGCTTCAGCTATAGCCACGCTTCGCGCCTGAACTACTCCATTACACCCATCGATAAGACAACCAAGCTCATCTCGGCAGAGAACAGCAATACCAACTCGACCAGAACAAGCATCAAAAGAAGCATCACAATTCACTTTGATAAATTGATGGGGAGGTCTTTGCCAATTCAAGACGGTACCAGCATTGTGGGTGACAAGATCTAAAACAGAAGAATCAATATTTGAAGAAAACTCAGAGAATAAAGCCAAAGCTTTAAGCCAAGTCTGCACTGGGTCTCCAACTAAGTTTTCAAAAATGAAAGAGTTACGAGCTTTCCAAATTGACCAGCAAAGAATGTTCAACAAAATTAATGGACCCAAACCTTAGTAAGGAAGTTGCAATCTCCATCCACCATTTACAAAAACTACCAAAACCTTCCTTCCTAGGCTTGTGCAAAAGGACAAAAAAAGAGAATATGCTCCAAAGACTCAATTTCCAACTCACATCCAGGACAAACATGGTCCACACAACATGATTTAACAGCCAGGTTTTCTTTAGATGGTAGAGCATTATGGCAGGCTCTCCAAAAAAAGATTTTAATTTTTGGTGAGATTTGCAAGTTCCAAATACACTTCCATCCATAAGACTGAACAGAGGGGATAAAACTACTTCCTGTTGCATTTGATTCAAAACCAAAGGATCTTATCAATCTATAACCTGAACGATCAGAATACTGCCCATCCGAGGAAAAATGCCAAACCAGATTATCTGACCCCTCTTGCGATCCCAATGAGATATTTACAATAACTTTAACTTCTGCTCTACTAAATAAACTATTCAAAAGAGGAATATTCTAGGCTCTTCTTTCCGGAATAGTAAGTTGATAGACCAACAAAGGAACAATACCCTGGGGTTTAGGGGTCGAAATTCTGAAATTTGGTAAGTCAGGAATCCAACCCTCCTCCCACATAAGAATATTTTTCCCATTAGTGCTAAACTTTTATGTTTTATGTTATTATGGTATACATATTCCAAGCGTCCAATGACTATTGATTAGACTTACAAAAATACCTCTTATGTGTGCATGTAGTTCGGTCACAATCTTACCATTATACTGCTACAGCATATGACTGTGTACAGAACAATACAAGTAAAAACCGGAGCTTGAATATCTGAGAAGGTATACCAAACGGCTCTCGTGTGCTGTATAATTAAAGGAGCAAACTGAAAAGGTAAATTAGAGTTTGGGTGTAATGAGATTGGACTGACTCACTATAAGTATGCTTTTTTGATGGTTGATGAAATTTGCTATTATATTATGAGTAAATCATCAGACTTTATATATAACATGATTAAAAAATACACGAAAGTGATACAAATTAAAATTTAATAAAATTTAAAAAATTATTATGTTTAAGATGTTCACATGAATTCAATATAACAATTTTCATATTTATATTATATAAGTAGGATTAAAATAATATAAATAAGAAAAATATAATTGTTGGATCTAATTATGAGTTAATTTTGAAATTGTTATTATAATTTAATTATATTATATTTTTATTATTTATATTTTTTAAATTTAGTATTTTTATTAAAAATAGTCAATTTAAGAGTAATTGTCAATTGTGCTATTTGATTTTCATGAAAAGAATTATAATTTTGCTCGACTTGTTTTTCATATATATTAAGTACGTAATGAATTTGTAATTATAGGATACAAAAATGAAATTAGATTATATTAAATTACTCAAATTCACTAAGAAATGAAGCGAGGAAGTAAGATTTGTTAATTAATGGTTAAGCTACATAGTAAAAAAGTGATTACAAAAATTTAATATTGAATTAACAAAATTTTCATTTTCATCTCTTTCATTCTTTTTTACCAAATAAAATCTAAATGATCAATGGTCAAATAATTAAAAATATTACATGTTTTTTTATTAGAAAAATATTACTTGTTAAACATTGATTGAAGCAAATATAAATATTTAACAAAAAAACATGTATTTAAATCATAATTATTAATGAAAATATAAGAGATTAAAAAATTCAAATCTCACAAATTACAAAAAATATTAAATTATTAAACAATTAAATATTAAAACCTATTTAATTAAACATAAACTGTCAATTGCTTTGATATTTGTATGATTTCTATGATTTGTCAAATCAAAAATTATTAATTTGCGATTGAATTGGTTCAAACTTTTAATCACATATGAAATTATGAATATTTTACAGTACATTATATTAATAAAAATATGTTTACACTAAGAATATGTTATTTTATTGATTTCACTTTTATTTTGTTGCACTCTATTTTTATAGTTTTCAATTAAAATGTTTTTATTTTAGACATTTTAACAAATAAAAAGTTTAAAAAGCTTAAATAAAAGGTTTTCGATAAATAAGGTTGTCACTAAACTGTTTTGAAAAAATTATGATCAGTTAAAATAATTCTT
Organism: Heritiera fomes; assembly: GCA_032173925.1. NCBI lineage: Eukaryota > Viridiplantae > Streptophyta > Magnoliopsida > Malvales > Malvaceae > Heritiera > Heritiera fomes. The sequence goes on along the minus strand of JAPDPM010000002.1, from coordinate 6,806,489 downwards.
ACATGTTTTTGAATAGTTTATGAGTATTTTAATATTGAACTATTTTTTATAATTATTTAAAAAGTTTCATATATTTGAGCCGGTACCATGTGTAGTAGCACGAAATTAAAATTAATAAATACTACAAAAAATTCAATAATTATCTAACCCAATTGGGGAAAAAAAAAAAGAACCTAACCCAATTCAATGGAATGTTCGAACGGTTCAATGGTTTCGATATTCATTCTATTCATATGATCTTGTTAGGTGGAACTAAACAGGTCATCTACTCTAAATTGAACCAGTTCGGTTTGAAATATCTTAATCACAAATGAACATTAATTTTAGTGATTAATTAATTTTAGACGATTTAACATCCAATTTGAATTTTAATAAATTTGAAAAATTAAAGTTTAAAATTTGATTTAAATTCGATTGAACTTAATTGTTGAGACTCGAGTTTAATTTGATATAATACTTTAATCGATTAAGCTTTATTTAATGGATTTGAATTTGATTATATAAACTTGATTTATCATTTTCAATCGTATATTATAAGAGAAAAATCTTAAATTAATAATCAAATGTTAAAAAGTTTAATTAGTCATGCAAACTATTTGAGCCGTACATTAAAATATTTAAACTTAACTCAATTTATTATTTAAGTAACTCGAACTCGAATTTGAATCAACTCTAAAAATAAATAAATTAATAATTCATGGATAAGTTGAGTGATTTGTGTAATTACTTCAAAAAAAAAAACTCAAACAAATATAAGAAAGATAATTATCTATTTACTGTCAATGAAATTTTTTGACTTAAAAAACGAAGTTAGGATGATTACATATAAATGTACCATCAGTTAAATTTTTTTGACTCTACAAATGATATTAAAATAATTACATGTACTCAAAATGTAATTGGATATAAATTATATCTAAATATAATTGCCCATGGGAAATGATGAAATAGGATGAAGTTGTCACATTTCAAAAAGGCCATTCGAATCTCTTAGCACGACACCTATTCAAAGGTAGGGTTATCCGTCTAAATCCAAAGCCTCGCTCATTTTTTTAACGGATTTGGACAAAAATATTTAGCCATTTTAAATGGGCTTGAGCTTGAATATCTAACTTTGTTAAGAAATGGGTCAAGCTTAGGTTTACTATTTTAAGCTCAAGCTTGGCTTGTTTTTTTTTATTATTATTGTTTTTGAGTTTGTATTTTTTTTTTTGTATTTTAATTTAAATTTTCATATTCTTATAATCTTTTTATAAAAATTTATTCAAACTTATTATATATACTTATAAACTATTATATGTTTTAATATTATTATAATTTTTTAAAAAATTAATAATATTTAGACAAATTTATACTTATACATTATACATAAAAATAATAAAAATAAATTTAGATAAAAATTTAAACCCAAAATCAAATTAAATTTGAATCCATACTCATTTTTTAATATTTTATTTAAACTCAACCCGAATCCGATCCGAACCAACTGAAGAACAGGTCTACTCGGCACTCAAAAAAATAAAATAGTTGATGGTCTTCTATTATTTGTTCGTACTAAGAATCTTCGCAAAATCGGAGCTGAAAGCAGTAAAAGCTCAGAAAATCTCAAAATCAGAGCTCCAATTTTGTGAAGGTAACTCTCATTTTCTGCTCATATTTCTTTCCAGTTTTAATTTTCTTCTTCATTTTCTGTTTTTTTTTCCCTTCAATTTTATCATGAAAGCTATGGTTTTCTGTTTCAGTTTAGTGCATTTCAGTGTGAAAACTTTGTGGGCTTTAGTCATCTCCTTTCTATTTTATTTTTCTTTTAGATTTTTATTGATCTGTTTATTTTGATCTTTTAATTCTTTTTTTTACTTTTGTCATGAATATTGAAAAGTGGAGGCACTGGAAATGATACATTGCATGCATTTGTTTTAGTAAGTTTCTTTCGGGCTTGTTTGGTTCTAGGGAAAAGTAGGTGAAGAAGGGAAAATACTCTGTTTGATTAGATGCTGCAATGCCTTTTTTTTTTCTTGTAATTTATTTTCGGCTGTCTAATTTTACAAAATGGAAAAAAAATAATTGATTGAAAATTAGCAAATAACTATAATGTAACTCTAATTCTAACTATATAAAGGTGAAACAAAAATGATAGTTTTTGGATTTGCTTTTGTATGGAAACACACTGTTTTGATGTTTTTTTTTTTAGAATCCAAAAGCAAAGCAAGTAGCGAAAGCAATGTCCAAATGCTGCATGGACTGCTTTCTTTATAATAATTTCTGGGTTTCTATAATTTTTTTTCCTTTCATTTTCCCTGGTAACCAAACATGGGATTGTAGTTCTCACAAAAGAAATTGCTAACAATTGGTTCATTTTTCCCCTACCAAAATGTATTTTAGGTATGATTTCATCTTGCTTTAGTTTGCCATTCTAATACTATTTTGTTAAAAAGGCCATGTAATTAAAGAAATTATGCTCTTTCAAGTTTTATATGCTGTCAAATTCATGAAATGTCCATGGATTTTGGTATTATCTGCTACGTATACGGTTTCTGTTTGAAGGAGAAATATCTTTAAAATTTTATAATTTGACTTATTAATTGTTCAAACGGATAAGAAAGTGCATATTTTTCTACTGGGTGTACTTTGTTGTTACCTTTTAGGTTCCCTTGAGAATGGATATCAGCTCGGGCGAGGATACAGATATAAGTGAGTCTGAAATGGAAGAGTATGAGGATAAATCTTATGAAAAACTAAAGAATGGAAATCACTCTATCAAAGTGTCGGAGGAAACTTATACTTGCCCCTATTGTCCCAAGAAGAAAAAGCGAAATTACCTATATAAGGATCTCCTCCAACATGCTTCTGGTGTGGGAAATAGTAATTCTGAAAAAAGAAGCTCAAGAGAGAAAGCCAATCACCTAGCTTTGGTGAAGTATTTGGAAAATGATCTTGTGGCTGTGGGTAGTTCATCAAAACCTGCGGCTCAGGAGGATCCTTTTAGTGGCTGTGACCATGATGAGAAAATTGTTTGGCCTTGGACAGGAATTGTAGTTAATATCCCTACTCGAAGGTCTGAGGATGGGCGATCTGTAGGAGAAAGTGGATCCAAGTTGAGGGATGAGTTGATCAGGAGAGGGTTCAACCCCACAAGAGTTACCCCACTTTGGAACTACCGTGGTCATTCAGGGACTGCTGTTGTGGAATTCCGTAAAGACTGGCCAGGGCTACATAATGCCTTGTCATTTGAGAAAGCTTATGAGGCAGATCATCATGGGAAGAAGGACTGGGCTGCTAATAATGATGTTAAGCATGGTCTTTATGCTTGGGTTGCTCGTGCTGATGACTACAATTCAAGTAGTATTATTGGGGAACATTTACGCAAGACTGGTGACCTTAAGACCATTTCTGGGATAATGGAGGAAGAAGCCAGGAAACAAGATAGACTTGTATCAAATTTGACAAATATCATTGAGACTAAAAACAAACATATAAAAGAGATGGAAGAAAGATGTTCTGAAACTAACAAGTCCCTCGAGGTTTTAATGGAAGAAAAAGATAACCTTCTTCAAGCATATAATGAAGGTGTGTTTCAACTTTTGTCATGTAGTTTAAGTTTTCTTATGAAAACTAGCTGTAATATATGCACTCTAGTCATCTATTGTTTTTATTATGTTTTCGACTGTTCAGTGTGTTTAGCTGATGGTAGCTTAGTTCCCACTGTTGAGTCTGTTACATGTCATTTACAGTTTTTGTACAACACTGTGGGTTTCCATTAAATTTAATATTCTAAAGTGTTTTCTGGTACTACTGTTATCTCGAAGATATCAACTCATGTTGCTTCTGTTTACAGAGATTAAAAAGATTCAACTAAGCGCAAGGGAACACTTCCAAAGGATTTCTAATGACCATGAAAAACTGAAGTTGCAGCTAGAATCTCATAAAAAGGACCTAGAGTTGCGCGGAGTGGAACTTGAAAAGCGTGAGGCACTGAATGAAACTGAAAGAAAAAAGTTGGCTGAGGAGCTTGAAGAGGTGCTTTGCTTCATTCTTGATTCTCACTTTTGCTTGCTCACCCCTTAAGTTTTAGATTCAACTGTTTTTTGGTAATACTGTCATCTCTTATTCAGGTCATACTTTGGAATTGATGCCATCCTCATAGTACTGATACAGAGTTTTTGCTTTCACAACAATCTTTGTGCTGAAATCAATTTTGTTGTTCATCATTGGCGGTCTTGATGGAAATTCATCAATCACATATGGTTGATATAGTTGTTGATTTCTAAATTGTTGCCTTATAATTGGGAGTTTCGAACTTCAATTTTCTTTCTCTCGAATATAAATGTAATTCATATATTTCTATGGGTAAACATAGTTGCTTACTTTGCAGGCTACAAATTACAGTTGAAGTTTTCCTACGATGAATTTGTTTTATCATAAATACATAGAAATAAAAGAAAAAACAACAACTTTGCTTCCACTTGCAGCATCAGTTGACATGTTTTGTTTTAATCATATGCTCGGGAATGTCAAAGAGTTATTGAAAAATCTAAAATAACATATTTCTTCTGCAGAATGCCGTTCAAAATAGTGCAGTACAATTAGCTGCTTTGGAGCAACAAAAAGCTGATGAAAATGTAATGAAATTGGCTGAAGATCAAAAGGTTCGATAGTTATTTGTGCCTTCTTTTAATACCACAATACTTGTCAGTTTTAGAATGTTGGGGATTGATGATATGACTGGACCATCAATTATACAGAGGCAAAAGGAGGAGCTTCACAAGAGGATAATTCAACTGGAGAAACAATTAGATCAAAAACAGGCATTAGAACTGGAAATTGAGCAACTGAGAGGGTCATTGAATGTAATTAGGCACATGGGAGACGAAGATGATATGGAAGTTCTGGAAAAGATGGATGCAAGTCTTAAAGAGTTGAGAGAAAAGGAGGGAGAGCTCGAAGACTTGGAAGCATTGAACCAAACTCTTATTGTAAGAGAACGTAAGAGCAATGATGAGCTGCAGGATGCTCGCAAAGAATTGATTAATGTGAGGCTCTTTCTTCTTTTCAACTTTTAAAATGCTTGACCTGTGACACTTGAATTTTACTGCATGACTGCAAAAGGTCTTCAGGACTCCAACCTTAACAGTTAATGATTTTAGACTTTACTAAGCAGATGTCCTTCATTTGAAAGTCTTTGAAGTTCTTTGAGCATATGTTTTTCAGATAATTGATACTAGATATCAGAATTATGGCTTGTGTTGCACTACAGGATTTGCATGCCTACTCGTGAGTTATTTTATGGTATTGTGAATAAAAGAAACAAGCCAAATAAATGATGCTTAATGTATAGTTACTATTTTCTCTTGGCATTTCGCTAATTGGTTGTATTTCAATGTTTCTCCTCATTAAATGCTCAGTTGATACAATCAAAAGATTGGATGAAGCACAGGTTTCGATCACAAGAAAGTTGGTTTAATTGTTTAAATGGTTGTTGCCAGGAATACTGTATTTCTATTTCCCTGCCTTTTATGAAATGAAACATGGGTCAGGGCCAATCGGATTATTCCTTGAGTTTGACCCACAATTTTTTGACCTCATTACAAGTTTCTATTGCTAGTTAAGAAGTGCTGATCTGTTCATTTTCTAAGGCTTGAAAAGAATTTTCATATCCAGTTACTTTACAACAGTTTTTTTACTGAGAATTGTAAGGTTTATAAGTGATGATTGATTTGTGAACTTTTTTCTGGTGCTTATCATATAATTCTTAAAATTTTTGCTTTGTGCTCATCACAAGCTTCTCATGCTAGTCAGGAAGCACTAATTCATTCACATTGTAGGGATTAAAAGAAATATCCAGTCGTTCACAAATTGGTGTCAAGAGAATGGGAGAACTTGACTCTAAACCCTTCCTTGAAGCAATGAAGAGAAAGTATAATGAGGAACTAGCAGAGGAGAGGGCTTCGGAACTGTGCTCGTTGTGGGAGGAATATCTTAAGGATCCAGACTGGCATCCTTTTAAACGCATTAAACTTGAAGGAGAAGAAGAATATCAGGTCTTCATTTCATCACTCGTTAAATTTGTGCTGCTAATCCCTCTTCTTCCCCTTTCCCAAATTTAGAACTGTTGCATGATAAACTATGTCAGTTTACATAGATGTCATGTCTATGTCCTGCTTCTTTGATGCTAGTTATGGATCCTTTTATAGAACATGACTAGGAATACAATTGTGAGAGTCAATATACTTCATGGTATTTCTGAAGTTGCATTTCTTCCTTCCTCCTCCATTATAAAAAATGTGTGAAATTGGATCTCCAAGAAAGCATGCTTCGAGTAAAAAAACTTGGCTTAATAGCCAAATATACCCTCAATCTTTTGTATAAAATGGATATAAGCCTTTAACGTTTTATCGTATGGAAATCAATCTATAAACTTTTATTTTACTGTAAATAAACTTTCAACATTTCAAAATCATGCAATTAAATCAAGATCCGTTAAATGACATTGATTGCCGTTTCGACATCCTATGTGGGAGCTGACGTGGATAGCTTAGTTGGTTGCAATGTGACATGCCACATGTACAATACTAACGGAAGTTAATGTCATTTTACAGATTTAGACTTAATTGCATGTTTTTGAAAGATTGAGTGTTTATTTACAGTAAAATAAAAGTTAATGTACTGATTTTCTTGCAATAAAACATTGATGACTTATATCATTTTGTGCTAAAGGTTGAAGATATATTTGGCTATTAAGCTTAAAAAACTTTTATAATCACAATTCTTTAAGTTGGTCTAGCTTGCATTGTTGTTCCTATGATCCCACTTTCAATTCAGTTTGACGCATTGGTTTTTGTTTGTCCTCAGAAATCTGTAAAACATAGAACTGGATAAATCTTTCACCTCTGGCTGTTCCATTAATCATTGCTTCAGCTAGTGTTACATAAATACAGACATATATATAGCACTTCTCCTAGTGAAGTAACCCTTTCATGTTATCTATTTAAGTGCAAAATTTCCTTGGCATGGTCCAATGACATTCTTCAAGGATCACCAATTTACCTGCACTCACTTTTAGGTTAGCTGGCGATGAGTGTTATATTTTCTGGTTGTTGGCTTGGTAGAGGGCTGTGTGCCTAAAATGTATGTGTGCTCTAGCTATGTAATTATGCATTCTGTTAGTTGGATATCTGAATGCAGTTGTTGACATAGAATCTGCAAGATATTAAATTTTAAGTCTTCAATTATTCCTGGCTTTTGTTTTTAACTTATCCATATGCTTTTCTTGTGAAACACTTCATGCTTGTTCCTTGTTCCATTACTTTCCTGTTAGTGTGAAATGGTTTGCTCAAAGTTCAATAATGCTGGTTCAGGAAGTGATCAATGATGAAGATGAAAAGTTGAGAGATTTGAAGGATGAACTGGGTAAGGAAGTGTATAAGGCGGTCACTTCAGCTATAAAGGAAATAAATGAATATAATCCAAGTGGAAGGTACATAATTTCAGAGTTGTGGAATTATGGAGAGGGAAGAAAGGCAACCCTGAAAGAGGGTGTCATATATTTACTGAAGCTCTGGAACATGGCTAAACGCAAGCGAGGAATGACCTGAAGGTTGCTAATTTTATTTTTCAGGTATTTATTGTCAAAAGCAGTGCAATTTTCTTATTAAATTGAGATGTTTTCCAAAGATGAATCACTGATCATTTGTGTTTTATCGCAGGAAATCATTTGCTGACTGCCTGTAAGGAGGAGTATCCTTGAAAAAGCAAAGATGCAACTCCTGAGTTTCGGATTAGCTTTGCAGTGTTTTATGCTGTTTGTATTATTGTTTCTTTGTGCATTATTTGAATTCCATGTAAAAAATTTTCAGATCCCAGGGTACGCACCACCTGGCTGGGAATAAACTGCATTCATGTTAACATGTAGAATTTAAGCTCACGGACATCGTGTCGGAAATGATGCCGATGTAAGACCTGTTTACTTATCGTAGTCTTCGTGTTAGGCTATGCTGTGTTAATAAAACCTTTGAACCGTTTCAGTAACGTCGATTGAAGACGTGGTTAATGATGTAACCTTTCGGAACAGGAACATTGTTCGAATGTATTGTAATGTTGTAAGCTTGAGGATTTTCATGATTCATGCAGTCATAACATACTTGTGATGTATATTCTGTATTACCTTCAGCCCTTTTTTAATAGATTTATATACCTCAGGTATCTTAATTGTCGCTGCAGCCTGCATAGATATTATGAAATGTGCAAACTTGTACGGATTATATGCCACTGCAGATGGTTATTCCCTAAATCGCACATGTGTGATTGATGCTTAAACGCTGGGAGGAACTAAGAGTGTAATCGAATTGAGTCAAGATAATTTAGTATTAAATTCGAGTTCAGTTCAATTTGAAAATTAAAATTTGAAATTTAGTTTGATTATTTGGAAATTTAGTTTGAACTTAATTGAGTTTAGTTTTTGAAGTTCAAGTTTGATTTGATAAAATACTTGAATGAATTGAACTTGACTAAATAAGTTTGAATTTTATTCAATGGATTTGATTTGCTATTTTTTAATCATATTATGAAGGTAAAACAATAAATTTATAATAAAATATAAAAACATATATATATTAAAAAAGTTAGATTACGTTCGCAAGTTGTTTGAGTTGATGTTAAGATACTCGAACTCAGTTTGACTTGTTACTTATGTAATTTGAGCTCAAACTTGATTTGAAAATAAACGAGTTTAACTTTAGTGATCATCAAGTTAAGCTTAAATAATTCATAAATAACTTGACTCGTTTACGTATAGAAAGAAATGTATTAGAATGGTACTGAATTCCCATCAATCATCCTCAAGTATTGAAAACAAGTCCTCTTATAAATGATGCATTAGCAGTAATATTGTGTCAAGCCATGTACTTCAAAAGAGAGTAGATAGGGCATTTCAATCTCAATATCTCATATTAGATACAGAAAAAAAAGGTTATTGGATATATAAGAAGTGATATTGTACACCTCAATAAATCAGTTTTGTAGGGAGAAAGTATTGATTACGTAATAAGTGATATTAGATGTCAAGTCTAAAATCGTAACTTGTAAGTGTTCGACTAAGAATTACAATTTGTGATAGTAGTATTAGAATCAACTCTTATCATCTGACTCCATGCTGAATTGTTGAGTGTCCCAACGAGATAGGTAGGGTGAGATAGTTTCATGTCGAGCGTCTTAAAATAGATAAAGTAGGTCTTCAAAGAGTTAGCCTGATGAAAAAGTCATAAAATTGGATAAAAAAAATGTCACGCTACAATTTACAGAAAAGAGTAGGCCTAGTTATTCAATTTCACATAAATTACAAAAAAAATTATTAGACATTTAAATAGTAATGTTACACATTCCGATAAATCGATTTTACGCAAAAAAAAAAAAAGATTCCGTGACAATTGCTAGGGGCTAGGACTTGGGATCGAGATCGAGTAGATGAACATGATCAACTCCAAGGACATTACGATGAAGCTGATCGTAGGTTAAGGCAAATCCCAATCGTGGAGTAAAGCTATTTTGGTTTGTTTTTACCTTTCAAGTGCTAATGTGACCATGAAAATTTTCCTCCTCCAGGATAAGTGATCAGCTGGGCTGGGGTTTGATTTGTCAGACTGGAACCAACTCGTCAGTTTGAGGGTTGAGACACGTAGACAGACACGTGTGAACTAAAAGGGTCCCACTCCACGACCACAAGGCACAAGCCCATGGCTGTCGTCCCACGACGAAAACCGAGCTACCTTAACTGTTGGGCCTTAGGATAAGGTAGAGTGTTAAGGGCTGTAGCAGGCTGCCAGCCAAATATCCCACCTCTTTTAGGAAGAGAACAGTGAAAGCCTATATATTTCAGCATGCAGGGGAGCGTGGTTGTCCCTTCGGGGACATCCGATAAAATTGGAACGATACAGAGAAGATTAGCATGGCCCCTGCGCAAGGATGACACGCACAAATCGAGAAATGGTCCAAATTTTTTTCTGATTTTTCCCCTGAATTTTTGCGCGTCAGTTCCATCCCTTTATCTGTTTCTTTGCAATCTTATGCTTAGTTTGATGTTCATCTTCTTGGTTTTTCTCACTTCAGCTTCTTCTGATTTTTTTTTCCTCAATTTTCATTTTTCACATGTTTATTTCCATTTCTTTATTTGTTTTCTTTGCATTTTTATGCTTAGTTTGATGTTATATTCATGGGTTTTGCTCACTCCAGATTGCTATTTAGAGTTGGTCTTTTCTGGGCTTGGTCTGTTTCACTCTTTTTTTTTTTTTGCTCATCCTTTTTCACTCTTTTGAACATCGAATACCTCAATACCCATTATTTAGATTTCAGATAGTTTCTGTCAAAGTTTTTTTCTTTTGACTAAAGTTTCTGTCAGAGATTGCTGAACTAGCTTCTGGGTTTTTCTTTGTAAGTTCCATACTTTGGTAGTTGGCAATAAAAGTACATTTACTACTTGTATTTGTTTATATTTAAACTTGATCTTCAACTTTTAGTGGGGAATCAATCGATCCAATAATTGCCCTTGTTAATCATGCTTAGCCTGCCAATGAGAGATTGGAAAATCTTGGTTTTGACAAAGAAAAGATATTTTATTATGATCAAGTTATAAAGTTCTAGCTCGGTTATGCCTAATGTAATATGTACTTCAGGATGCTGAATATTCCAAAGAAGGAAAATTTTTTATATCAAAACGAACTCAATCAAATGGTGTTTTTCCCCTTCTTTATTATTAATTTATATTATTATTATTCACATATATTCTTAAATAAAGAACCCACAAGCACGTAAATCAACTGGCAGGGGGTTGTTCTAGCCTAACCAGAGATCTCGAGTTCGAGTTTCTGGGCATGCAGCTGTGTTAAAATTCTTGAGAGAGAGCTTTGCCGCCCTTTGGGTCCTGCCCGGCTCGAATCCGGATTAGTCATATACCAAAGGTATGGCGATATCGGATGGTCTAGACAAAAAAAATAAAGAAGCAAAGGCAAAGCCCAAAAGATTTAAGAAGGTGAAGCTATTAGCAATGTTTGTTAAGTCAAGTAGAAAGAGTTTAATGTTTTTTAAATAAAGTCTCTAATTGGAATCTTGTGGATGGAGATTACAATAGTAAGAGTTTTTTTTCGAATGAAATTCGACTTGGCTGAATTTTGATTTAATTGGAATTTACAGTGATTTCAAATACTATGGTTCACACCAAAAAGAAGATGAAGCTATTATTAATTTATTATTCACATTTATTCTTAAAAAAAAAAAAGCAAAGGCAAAGCCCAAAAGAATATAAGAGAAGTGAAGCATGGGCTCTGCTAACTAAAACCCTAACTCTAGCCCAAAAAGCCAAAGCTCATTATAAATATATAATGAGAAAACCATCTTCGATCTCGTCCCTAAACCCTAATCGCCTCCTCAGCCACAGCAAGTGAAGTGATGAGCCGATGAGCTCTGCATTTTCAAAATTTTTCTTCTGCTAAAATTTTCCTTTCCAAAGTAATCTTACAATGGACAAACAAAGGGCTGTGATTAGAAAGAGAGAGGCTTGAGTGGGATTATAGGAAAGATTTATAAAAAGGGAAAAACTTGAAGATGCCGCCTTCTTTCCAAGGCTTTGGCGTCCCAAATTTTCCTTTTTTCTCTTCTTTTTTCTTCCCATTTTCTACCTGGGTTTCTCCCACAATGACTTAAAATCCAATCTTTACACTTGATATGAGCCCTTATTTTCCTTTTGTGATTTGGGTTTTTGATAATATTTGCACTTGTTGCTTTCTTAGGAACGAAAGCAATTTTCTTAATGCTTTGTTCTTTAACAACAGTGCAGAAATGAAAAGCTTGGTTTTGCATCTTTGGAAACGAAGCTGCAGAATCAAGCAGCGGCCAGACAACCGTAGGGATGGTATCCACAGATGAAGGGCAATATTTTATCCCTTTTGGTCTACTGATTCCATCTCACATTTCTTTTTTATTCACTGATTCTTTAGCAATCTCATTGGTATTTTGGATTAATTTGGCTTTGTATTCGAAGTTTCCAAGAAATTCGGAATGTTTTCTCCAAATTTTCATGGTTTAAGCTCTGTGTACTTACTTGGAAATGAAAATCTGAGCTAGATGGTTAAAGTTTGACACTGGATTTAGCTCTAATAGTGGTTCTAGGAATGGAAAATTGATTGAAGTGAAATGAGTTTCAGGGCTGTAGGATGTTTTTTAACCAGAAAAACTGAAGATTAACATGAAAGTGTACTACAATTTATGCTTCAGATCAATATAACTGATATCCATTGTTGATGAATATCAGTTTGAGCCTGAGAGTGAGATCCAAATTCTTGAGAAAAGATTCAGAATTGATCTTGAAAATTTGACAGCAGTTTTAGTTTACATTCACAAACATGACAGTCACCAAATCTGGATTGAGTTTGAAGGCTAATTATCAGCTGTCAAGAGATTGGGGAAAGACAGATTTTGAGCCAAAGTGAATTCTAAACCTTTTGAGTGGACTTCAATTCAAATGTACATGTCAATCAACTAGAAGTAATAAAATGCAGAGGTATATATGATGGCATAAAACGAAAACACAATATTAATTTGGCATTTACTCAAGTTCATAGTACCATTCTTATATTTCACTTTCCTTTGTACTTACTTTTTTTAAAAAAAAAGTATAATTTTGTATTTCTTCTTCTTTGAAAGTATTTTTTTTCTTTTCGTTCTTCCCCATATTCCTCAAGAGGAAGTAGTATTACAAAGAGAAAATTGACATCAGAAATTTCAAACAATCTAAATATCTGAAAAATACAAGAAAAACAGTAAATTAATACACTTCTTTCATTAAATTAAAAATATATATAAGAAGAAAAAAAGTATAAAAGCTGCGGGCTACAACTTCTTTCCAAGCCACTGCAGCCCCCATCAAATTTCATATCTTTACCCTTTAACCCCAAAAACCAGTAAAAACTAAAAAGCAATTATCCATCAGCCATAACAGCCTTCATTTCCCCATTAAAATATCAAAACCCAAAACCCCCCATCATTATAAAATTAGATTATATTAGACCCTGAAATTTTTGCCGGTGAAAGTTTGGCCAAACTGCCAATTGGAAGGGACAATGTTCCATGAAGTAGAGGTCCTACGGTCACTGCCGGTGACCCTAAAAGAAAGAGATTGGCCAGCCAAAACGGCATTGGATTGCCAGTTTTGGCCCCAGTTTCGGCTCATGCTCATCCACCCTGTTTTCGAACCCTTCACGCTTGCCTTCACGATGTCACCGGCGGCGGCGACGTTGGTGATTAGAACCAAGTTGAAGTAGCGGAAACCGTTGATTGTGAACCTGATTCCTCCTCTTTTCCGGCATGGCACCCTGGAAATTTCAAAACAAAGGAAACTTTTTCCATCAGCTTCAAGAAAAAAGTGAAGATTGGGTCTTTCGTTCTGTGTTCTGTTTGCCCTGAAATGTTAAATGAAGAGCTCAATCATGGTAAATCTCAGGTGAATCAATGGAAAAGAGAGTCTTCACCTGCGGTACGAGACAGGGACGATTCCAGCACGGTACTCGGCGATTTTAAGGAACATGGGCATCGCAAGATCAAAGTGAGTGCGAGGAGGGTTGCACCAGCCGCCATTGTCGCTAGGAAGAGCATAATTCGGAGGGCAAAAGTTGGTTGCAGTGACAAAAATTGAAGGGCTGCCAGAATGGCACCATTGCGGAGCATTTGCGCATTTGATCTCGAAACAGGCACCGCAGCTGAATCCATTGTTGAAAAGAGCAGTGCTCAAAGCTGCTGTGTTAACTCCATAGCCTTGACTGTATAGGTTTCCATAACCACAAGCTCCACCTGAAGATTATTAAAACAGGAAAAATGTCAGATAGTTGTTGAAATCATTCTGGTTTTGAAAATCATAACTGGGCCTAAAGCATTTCTTGGTTTAATCTGGAAAAGTTCAAAATATTTTGCTTTGCAATGCCTTTGCTAAGAAAAGAAGCAAAATTTCTTTGTTTTGGCGCACTTGAAGAGAAAATGCAGCAGGAGGCAGAGTTTGAAGTCTAAAAAAAAGGGTTTTCTTGAATCCAAAGATAGGGCAATTCAAGAGGTGAAAGGAAGAGATTTGTTAATGTAGAAGTACCCATTGTCCCAGAAGCATCACTGCCTCCATAGAAAGTGGCATGGGCAGTTTGCCATGCGCCACCTGAGAAAACACCAGGAATTCTAGCTTCAACGGCTACCAAAATGAGAAGCAAAGAAACCAAACAAGTAATACCCCCAATTGCCATTTTCTTTTGCCTAAAGAGAGTGAGGAAAAGCTACAGGAAGGATGCTTGAGCATTCAAGTGTTAGAGGACAGAGGTGGTGAAGAGAAGGTAGAGTGTGGACTGCTATTTATGGTGAGAAAAACAAAGGAAAAAAAGGTTAAGATAGAGAAAAAGGGAGGGAACATTGTCAAAAAGTGGAAAATTTTGTAATCCAAGATTATAATTATCTCCTTAATCAGTGCAGTTTTGGTCTCTTGTTAATTTTTTTAAAAAAAATAAAAATTTAGTAGAAAAGTTTAGTAGGTTACTGTCAAATTATTATTAAGATTTATATTTTTATTAAATTTTTACTTGTTAAATTTTTGAAATTTATTGATCATTTATCAACAAAAGAATGTAAAGATTCGAACATGATTATTTTGTATTTAATATTTAAGAGGTCGTTTGGTATCGTTTTTTTTTGTTTCTTTTTTTTATTTTTAAAAATTTTGTTTTTGTTTTGTTTTCAATTTTTAAAAATGAAAATCATGTTTGTTTAATAATATTATGTTTTGAAAATAAATATTTAAATTGATTTAGATATAATAATTCAATTCACAAAATAAAATTTTAAAAATTAAATAAAAAATAATATATTTATTAAATAATAATATGTAGATAATATGTAGATAATATTATTTTATATTATTTAATACTAATATTAAATATTTTAATTTAATCATATAAAAAATTAATGTAATTTAAATAATATTATAATTAATTATAATATTAAATAAAATAATATTATTTAATTTAATTGGAATAATTATAAATTATATTTAATAATAGTTTTTTATTTAATATTAATAATAATTTTACATTATTAATTTAAATATTTAACTAATTAATTTATAATAAATTATATAGTTATTAAAATATATTATATTTAATATAAATAGTAATATTTAATGTTAAGTGTTCACTTATTTAATAATATTAAATTTTTTAATAATTGTAGTGATATATTTTAAATTTAAGATAGAATATAATATTAAATAATAATATTGTTTAGTAAAATAAAAATTAATTATATTAGATAATAATATTAATTATTAACATATCAAAATTATAATAAATGGTATTATTTAAAATATATAATATATTCAATAAATTATTACAAAAAATTGAATTAAATAATATTATAATATTGTTGTTCAATGTAATTTATATTTAATTGCTTTTTACATTTACAGCTTTTTTATATTAAAATAAATATTAATTAATATTTTATATTAAATAATTAAAAAATTAATTAATTTTATTTATATTTTTATTATAAAAATATTAATAGTATATTAATATATTAACTCTATTTACTTACTTATGAACAGTAATAGAAATGAAAACATATTTCTGAAAACAATGGAAACAATTTCTTATTTCCAATAATTTTGAAAATTCTTATTGTCGTTTTCGTTTTTTGAAACCGAAAATATGTTGCCAAAGATGTTTTCTACTTCTGTTTAAAAAAAATTGAAAATAAAAATAGAAAACAAGAAACAAAAACGATACCAAACAACTCCTAAACTTTAACTATTTGTACTAAGTATATAGCAAGAGAACTATTTTTTAGTATTTTATCATGGCGGTAACCCCATTTAAGATGAGATTTATGAAATAAAAAAATTTTATTATGTTATTTCGTGTATAAAAAATTATTTTTGTGTATATTTCAATTTTTTATGACAAAATTGTCCATGAAAATTAACCATTTTTATTATTAAAATTGAGTGATTTGTTTAAAAAGTTAGGCAATGGAGTGGATCTATGAAGTAGGACATAGAAGTGGCTTGGTGCCTAACTACCTCCAAGGTTGATACTTGATATGAAATTGCTTTGCTTTGGTTACAAGTTGTCCCCTTAACGGTTCTTGTCTAGTTGCTCCCAACAGTATCTATTTTTTTCATCTCTTGAAATCTTGGACTAGGAAAAAAGAGGGGCTTGAAATGGAGGAAAAAGTGTATCATGCTTGATATTTGCCTTTAAGTGGGTTTGATAATTTTAGACATAACATGAATACACAACACAAAAGTAATACGAAAGTGATGCAAGCTAAAATTAAGCCAAAATTGCATATAAATATAGTAAAAACTAAAAATAAGATTTTGTATTTTTCATGTCAACACAAATTTTAACATGAAATTTTCGTATTTTACATTACACAAATACGATTTTTCAAAACACGAAAACGAATTAAAAACACAAATTACCAAGTCTACTTTTAAGTAATTAGATTGATGGAGTAATATTAGAAATGATACATATAAAAAAATGAAAATAAAACTGTACAATAACATGTGTGTGCATATATATATGTGTATGTACGTGTGTGTAAAAAATTTTATCTAGTAATTTATTTAGTAATATACAAATACAGTGTAATGAAGGTATTATAGCAGTAGAACTTGAGATACACCTTGATTTATAAGTGGTTTTTGATAAATTTGAAAATCAAATTTTAATGATGAATAAAAAAATCAAATTTTAATATTTATTTTTCTATCTTCAAATACAATTTTTTGTGAAAAAAAAATAGTAGTGGTACATAATCTGGCAATCTAATGATGAAGAAATCTTAATTTCTATTTTGTAAATCTTTATTTATTTTATTATGAATCATGCCAATCTTTATAATTGATAATAAGAGGGTTTTGTTATTTTAGAAATTAGCAGTAAGTTGTATGGGGTTTCTAAAATTATCCATTAAAAAAACAGAATTTAATTAGTTTTTTTATTTAAAAAAAAAGAGGTTTTGATTTTATGAATAATGCTCTTAATGACCAGAAACAAAAACCCTCTTTTTTTCTTCTACTAATTAAACTATAACAAATCCAAAAAGGATTATTATTTAATAAATTGTTTGAAAAAATATCACACGCGGAGTTAAGATAATAATATATAATTTTTTAGAAATATTTAAAAAATAAAAAATAAAGATTAGTATGTGTCACTATCTTAATCTTATTTATGGAATTTAAAACTTTTATTGATTTATATTAAAATAACACTGCATGAAAAAGATAATCTTGAGTAAATAAAAATGAAACAAAAAAGAACATTAGTCAATTGAAAAAAAAAAGAACAGTAGATAATCTTCAGTTAGTAATGTGATTTTTATATAAAATATAATATGTTAATTGTAATTATAATTTCTAATAAAAATATACTACTAAAAAAATGAAGAAGAAAAGAACATCAGTCAATTGAAAAACAGCTAGCGCATGCGCATGCATGTTGAACATTGAGTATTCTCCATTCGCACGTTAATTGGAACATTATTTCCAAACAAAATAGAGTCATAAACACACACAAAGAGATACCAAGATTTCGGGCAATGGATTCAAATTGACCCGCATTCATCGGGCCACGTATTACGCCGTGCATTAGCCGTACGATAGTTGACTCCAATCTATATATAACACAAATGACGGTTGAGTCAATCTTTGACAGTTTCCCCCGTTTTTCTATTTTTGTTGTACTTTAGCTTTTACTTAATTTAGTAATTTTGGTTATGATATATGATATATAAAAAATAAAAAATATATAAATTAAAATTTTTAAAAAATTTGTATTAAACGTGTCAATATAGATTATGATACAATAATTTTTATATTACGTACAAGTTTAACACGAAATAAAAATAATATATATAAAAGATTACCAAACCTAGTTTTTTTTGTTTAAAATTGTAAAAATTTTCAGAGTAAGATTTTTTTTATTATCTTTTTTGTTCCTCTAAAACCTAATCCACTTCAAAAAAGTCTTCTCAAGTAAGTTTATCAAACCTATATGTGAAACCAACTGGTCTTGTAATAAGAAATAAAATATATATTTATGCCCCATTTTATTTGGAAGTATAAAATTCTAAAATTCAATGACAATTTTATAAATGCAATTGACTTTCAACTTTTAGGTGAGATAAATGAGTCGGCATCTATTTTACATTTTTTTAAAAAAGAAAAAACTTATATCATAAACCCTTAATGATAATTCATATTTGTCTAAATTTTTTACCATAACTTCAACTTAAATAATTTTTTAAAGAAATACAATAGCCACTAATGTAAAATTGAGTTATTGATTATATGCATATAAATATCATAGTATTAATAATAAAACTCGAATGTAATTTTTTTCTATCATAATGAGAAATAAGTTGTTACAAATAACTAGCAAATTTTTTTATTATAATTGCAAATGCTAATTGTAATTAGGGTTTTTTTTATGAAACTATTAATGCAAAAAGTATAAATATAATAAAATATTAAATCTCATATAAAAAAATTAATAAATAAATTAAAGACACAAATTAATGAACCAATCAACATACAAGCTTGGATAAAAAATCTACATATATCTGGTTGAATAAATTTGATATATATATAAACTCAAATCAAATCACAAATAACAAAATTTAAATATGATACTTCAAGCATATAAGACTTCATTGACAATAATAATAATTATTTTTTTCAAAAACATAACAATGTATGATAAATATAACTCAAACCATCATTAACAATCGCTTGGTTGGTTTTTTGTTGAATTCGTGAACCCTTTAACAATGTCGACCAAAAAAAGACAAATGTGAGAATTATGTTATGTAATCCAAAATCGATAGCTAATTAGCAGCCAAAGAAATATGGAGCAAAGGTACAAAACAGTTAGGGGAAGGTGCTTTACAGCTCTTAGCATTAAGGGAAAGAAAGGGGCCGGTGACTGAGAGGAGGCAAAAGTGAGCGTCTAATCCGAAGCCATCAACCAAATCTGGTGAAATCGACCACGTCACTCTGAGGAACTTGTAGTTCAACAACACCCAAATAAAATCCTTGGAGAGATTTTGAGGTGTGATCAAAGTCGATGATCTTTTGCATGTGAAGATGCCACCAAGTATCCCACCTCACCCTCTAATTAAATCCCAAACCTAGCTAGCAACCTTGGACCAACCAATGTAATTTCATCCCATTTGCTAACTTAATTGGTTGGCACCAATATGTTGCCTAAAGATACCCTGTTAAATAAAAAAACTTAAATATTCCTTATTATATATGCCGGTGAGGTTTTGTTTTCGTAACAGAGGTTTTAGGTTTAAATTAATGTGTTAATTTGATTCAATTTTACGTTAAATTTATTTAATTAGTTATATATAAATTTGTTAATTAAATTGATTTAATTTATTGATTTTTATACAATATGTAATATTTAATTATAATTATAATTTTATTTCAATCCTCAATTTTCTCTAAAACAAAAAAAAAATAGTTACCCTAGTTTTATTTCAAAAAAATAAGAAAAATTAAGATAAAGAGAATTCGGATGATCATATATGTTAAAATCCTTAATTTCATTTAGTTTTTAATTAATTATATGAGATTATGTAAGGTTAGCGGGAGAATTCTTTGGCAAGGTATATGTGAAAGCTTTTGTGAAGGGATTGTAATCTTGTTTTTATTGTTGTCTCTCTTTTTTTTATGTTGGATTGTCCAGTGCTCTCCACATTAATAACATTTTTTACAATAGAAAAAATTATTTTGTTTTTATTGGACGGTGAGGGGGTCAAATGCCGTAAATGCCATCATCAATATTGTTGTTCATCATATTTAAATATTCTTTGATGCATAACAATATACAAAATGGTACGAACTTCCATTTTTTTGACCATATTTAAGGGCTAAAAAGTAAAGGAAAATGAAAATTATATATTACCATAAAAAATGTATAAAAACTTGAACAAGAAGAAAAGAATATTATGTTGTGGTTGTGAATGAAGAAATAATTATAATGAATTATTTTAATCGAAAACAATTAAAGAAAATACGATTTATTGATTGTCCTTTGGATGAAAATCATTTCTGTCAATTGAAGTAAATCCATTATAAGATAAGTATAAATCATTAGCTAGATTACAAAGGAAAGTAGGATATAATTTGAAGTTAAGAAGAAATTCAGACAAAGATTTGGTATAATTATACGGACCTCCAATTTAGACAACTTGATACGTTTCTTATAGCTTAGGCATTTGTATTTGTATTTGTATTTTTTTTTTTTAGGATGAGAATTTGAATAAGCATGGGATTTATAAACTTACTAGTTTTAAGTTTGTGCGATGCGCAGAAATACATTAATTAAATAATAAATTTATTGATAATATATATTTTTTGAAATTTTATAATGTAAATTATTATGTTTATGAAAAAGATAATATTTGTATATCATATATTTTTATTTGTAATTTTTATGTGACAATATAGTAATATAAAAAAATTATATATTAGATATAATTATGTAAATTTTGTAAAAATTAAATCAAACTTATATTGCAATTTATTGAATGAAAATAGTAAATAAATAAAACTTAACATGTCTTCGATTTGAAGAAATTGAAAATTATTTCATCTTAAAATCAATATCGTATTCAATTTTTCTTAAATGGAGATTTTTCAATGAATTTTTGTTGAGCTGAAGAGATAACAAATGATTCTTGCATATCTCTTGCTGTCTTTGGATGTGTATCGCTTTACTTGATAACCTAATAGATTCTACATACAAAATAGAAGACATTGATAAAATACTAATATGTTATTTGATTAAATTAAATTTCCGCTATAACATATGTAATATGAAAATATAATAAAGATAGTCATATTATATAAATTATACAAAAATGTTGCAGTAATTTTCGATATTTAAGTTAAGAATCAAAATGATACACCGTAGACATGGTAAGCTTCGTACTTTCTGTATCAAAATTATAATTTGTCTATTAAGATATTTTATTAATATTCTATTTATTTAAGTTAAATGTTAACAAATTAAAAAATAAATTTAATTAAATAGTTGTTTCTATTCTACAAAAAAATAGAACATATTAACATTATGTCGGTGTGAACAAACTACTCTTTAAAATTTTACACTTCAGTTTAAATTTTAACATATACTGATTGAAGATAATTAATTTATTCATATTGTAAATAATTTATGTGATGGTAATTTGTTATGTATGAAAGTTATTTCACGTATGTTTCGAAATTTTGCCTATCATAGTATGTTGTAGCACGGATAATTGATTTTTTTTAAAATTTTATTGATATTACATAGAAATAAGTTAAAAAATTTTAAAAAATAAATGATATTATTTTAAAAAATTAATATACATGAATAAAGTAATTGAAAAAAGATAAATAATTCAATATTAAAAACACAATAAAACTTTTATTTTATAATAACAATATTTTTCTAAATAATGTGAGATTTTTTTTTATCTTTTTGAAACTTGAAAAAGAATAATTAAAATTTTTATAATATATATAAATGTTATCATTTAGACAATTAAAAATTTTTAATTTGTAAAAAAGGTAGATATAGATATTATATTTTGTAAAATTAATGTGAAAAAAATGATTATATATTACATATTGATTAAAAAATTAAAAAAAATGATGTTAGCTTTTAGAATATTAAAAAAATTCAAATGATAATCTAATAATATATAACATGTTGTTATATTAATATTGCATGTTACTATATTGTTCATATTGATTTTAATATATACAGATATATAGATATAAATGTTTTCTTTTAAAAAAAATAATTGATAAAAGGTGCAGATATAAATTTTATATTTTGTAATATTAATATAGGTAGAGATAAATGATATGTCATTTTTATTAATTTTAATATATATACATATAAATATTTATTTTTTAGAAATTGAAATGAATAATAAATTTAAAAAGATAATTTTATCTTTTTTAAACTTTAAAAATGATAATTATTATTTTAATATATTAAATTATACGTATCAATCATATAACCTATCCATTGATAATCTAATAATACATAACATGTTATTATATTAATATTGGATGTTATTATATTGTTCATATTGATTTTAATATATATATATATATATGTGTGTGTGTGTGTGTGTGTGTGTGTGTGTGTGTATAGAAATAGATGTTTTCTTTTAAAAGAGAAAAAATAATTGATAAAAGATATAGATATAGATTTTATATTTTGTAATATTAATATAGGTAGAGATAAATGATATGTCATTTTTATTAATTTTAATATATATACATATAAATATTTATCTTTTAGAAATTGAAATGAATAATAAATTTAAAAAGATAATTTTATCTTTTTTAAACTTTAAAAAATGATAATTATTATTTTAATATATTAAATTACACGTATCAATCATATAACTTATCCACATAAGATGTTTTACTTTGAGGCAACTGCTTTGACTTTTATATATATATATATATGAGGAGAGATCTAGTTACACATGTGTAAAACAAATTTAGTTTTACACACTTTCATATCTTTTTATATGATTTATAATTTTTTAATTCGACAGAGATCATGCATGCCAAATTTCAAATTAATCGAATACGTCTAACTATTTATTTCATAAAATAAAATTTCAACCGTTATATATATTGAAAAAAAATACTATTCTCGATTAAAATGATAGAAATAGCAGATTGATTCAAAAATTTACATACATAATAAATATGAGTAGGTTGTTAAATCTAACGGTTGGTTTGTAAAAATATTAATCATATATGAAGATATAAAACTGTATAAAACAAATTTGTTTTACACATGTGTAAGTGAATCCTTACTCTATATATATATATTAGATTTTATATGGAGTGAAAAGACGGAGTGCGGATATTATTAATTAATTAATATCAAATAATTGGAATAAAATAATTAAACAAAGAATAAATCAAAAAAGAAAAGAAAATAAACGGTTCCAAGTGATTGTTTTAGCTAAAGGCAATTCAGTTGGAGCAGAAGTAGTTGACAGTTAAAGGACTTGTCTCTTCAGCCAAAATTTTTCATGAAATTATAATAGCCCATCAAATTTGCAGTCTGATTCTACTTATGGGTTTGAGGAAAACTTTACCAGGCATGTCGTTTTGACTCTTTTTTTCATGGACAAAAAATAGAAACAACAAATTATTTCGAATCATTTCAAATCATATATAAAAGGAATGGACTATTTCTTTCAAAGGTCAATGAACCCAAATCAATTGTTATTGATCCCTTATGAATGAAGAAAATTGCTATTATAAATGAGTACTAGGACAAAAAAAAGTACTAAGGCAAAAAAAAAAAAGTAAGTTGAATAAAAGAATTAAGTATTATATGTTTAAGATTATTATATAATATATGGATTTATATATATATATGATGCACTGACAGTATATAGTTTTTATACACTGTCAATGCATCATATATAAACACTTCATCAATAGGCCCTTATATGCAAATATAAATAAAATTTTTTAATTTGCCCATAAGAGTCTATTGATGAGGTGTCAATCTCTGATGCATTGACAGTGTATAAAAACTATATACTATCAGTGCATCATATACAAACTCATAATATATTATCAATGGAGTTTTTAGACTCTACAAAAGATATTAAAATGATACTTACCTTTAATAGAATATTAAAAATAAAAAATAAATGAAGTGGAGTATATTTCATTATCTTAACTTATTTGTAAAGTTTAAAAATTTCGCTGACAGTATAATAAATAATAATTCATATTTTTATTTTCCACTTTTAACATAGATAAGAAATGAGCAGATCATGTTCGACCTTTAACAATAACACTTTTAAAATAAAATTTTAAATGTATCCCATCAATATGAAAGAGTGAGCCTTTAATATTATTTAAACAAATTAAGTTCAAAAAATATCGTTGATGATGAGATGATCGAATTACCAAAAAAAATAAAAGAATAAATATTTTATTCCTTAAATTTGTGTTGTCACTACAACTTTCTTTGGTTTTTTCGTACAATTTAGGTTTCTTTGAACTTTAGAAAAAAAAAATTGAACTCGAACTCTGAGATGGTAGGGATACAGTATATAAAATGAAAGAAGAAAATCTTTTATTATGCAACCGATTGAAGATAAAGAAATTGATTCGAGACTAATAAGTGTTTGCTTGCCACTAAATTAACATGCCATAAAAGACAATGATTATTATAAGAGAATTTTAATACGAGAAATCTTTATTCCAGACGCTGATGCTTGCCTGATCTTTACCAGACCAGTTTCTTGGTAAAAGGGACCATTGCCCAAACTCTGTCTCTTCTTTACAACAAAAAGCATGTTCCAAATAATCTTAAACATACTTCTATTGAGCTTTACGCAAACCCTAAAAAAGGCTAGGGGTTCCAAGTTTCTTGAGCAAGCAAATTTGGAATCATATCTTCAACTTTCTTCTTTGCTCTTTTCACTGCAGTATCTTTCAGAAAATTAGCTACCATTCTTTTTCTATAGCTTTGCTTTGATTTTATTTTTTGCTTTTTTTTTTAAAAAATTTTTCGAAGGCTCATATAAAACCCCAGGCAGCTTCCCGGGGGTGAAGGGCCTCAACTTTGATCTTTGGCTGTCTCACTGCTATTGTGCTGAATCTACTTTAGGCTTTTTGAAGAGTAACTAACTCATCAACTAACCTAACCACCATCATAAACATAAATGGACAAAAGGGTCACATGTCATCATTTTTCTGAAGCAAATTAACAAGGGTGATTCCTTTTGGGGCCATGTTAGCTTCTTTATATATATATATATATATATATATATATATATATATTAGCCCACTTTTTTTAAAGAGGTGTTCTTCAGTAAAATTTTCTGGGATTGCTGATTAAACATCTTGAAAATGAGAAATTTATATAAAAATGAGTGTGTAAACAACAGTAAAACTTCAAAGATAAAAATTTTTCATGCTTTTTGTTCCTGTTATTCGTAATTTTATAAGTATATTTTTCGTGTTTTATGTATATTTGACATGAAACGCATACCCAAATTGTGAAGTTTATGTGTTCAGAGTTTTTTTCATCATTTTTCTCATATGCAATTTTTGTTCAGCATTTTACACCCACATTTATGGGACCAATGATGTGAAAATCAGTTTTTGTAGCTTTCTTTTTCTTTTCTTTTGACTAAAGTACCTAAGTGAAAGAAGGGCAACTTAATTACTATGAACAACAATCCAAGAGTTCATCATCTAGTAAGAAACAGACTCTTGGGCTAATAGCCTCTCATTTAAGTTATAGCTTGTAGCTTATTAAAAGCTTGACTTAAGCATTGTGGAGGACATCATGGTCTGACAAGTAATAGCCTAACTAACAATAATATTTTAGGTGAATTTATCATATGGACAGGTTATCCCATCCCATGTGGTGAAATAATTTCATTTCCATTCCTAGGGATATTTGTAGCCTTGGTCCCCTTGCATAGGATTTTTCCAAAAAATGTGTCCCTTTTTTTCAGGCAAATGATAAAACATTTGTTTTCGAATATTTACAGTCATTTTACAGAATTATAGTTAGCTTAAAAAAGTAGAAACTTCAATCGGATTATGATTTAGAGTTGTTTAACTCAAGACATAGTCAATTTGTTGAGTAGTGCACCTATTTATAGTTATCATTAAAAAAACCAACTATAGGTATTCCAATATCTATAATAAGGTATTCGAATACCTATATACAAAGTTATATATAAAGATATGTATATTTAAAAATAACTATATGTATATCATGATATAAATACATGTGTGTTTCTTCTAAAAGAAAAATTAATCTTAAGCATTTGAATGCCTACAATAAAACATTCAAACCAAGGGCATAACCCTATTGGGGCCAATGGGAGCTCAAGCCCCACAAGTCTAAAAATATTTATTAATTTATATCATAAAATAAAATTTTTTTACATCTTGTAAAATTTTTTCCAAAAAAATTACTTCCATGCAATTTTTGGCAGTCAGGTTCAAAACTATATTTTAGCATTGAGTTTTTTAAAGTTAAAAAGAATGGACGATTTTTCTATAAGAATAATTGAAACTAAAAACAACAAAGTGTATGTCAATTAGTTTATTTGTTATTGACACTAATGTTGATTTTATTGATTGCCATTGTCATAGTAGAGAAAAAATTTTCAATAATAACTATCTTGACAACCCATTTATGTAATAGAATGAGAGATCAATGGTCAAATGATAGGTTAGTTGTGTACATTAAAAAAATTATTTTCAAAAGCATTGATAACAATATTATTATGTAACAATTTCAAAAAAATAAATCGCATCAAGAATAATTGTAAAAATTTTAATAATTATGATTAAATACACAAATTTTAATTTTTTAATTATTTTTTATAATTTAATATATTTAAACTATGCCCCTACTAGATAAAGTTTCTGACTCCGTCACTAAGTCAAATGCCTCTCTTTTGGAAGAAATATACATATGTTTATATAGTTATCATAAAATGTACATATTTTATAGAGAGACTTGTATCGATAGATATTCGAATGCCTTCTTTTAAATATTTGCATTCCCTATTGTAATTTTCAAAATAAGAGGACATAACTTTTTCTTAATAATTCATTAAAGTTATAATAGTAATTTTTGTTTCCTTCTTATTAATTTCAAAAGTTCTTATTTCATTTTCGGTGATAACAATTTGCATTAAGACCAAATTTCAAAATTTTCCAATTTTTTATGTCGTTCCCGTTATTTATAATTTTATAAGTACATTTTTTAGTTTTATATGTATTAGAAACAAAACAAATACATAAATTATTAAGTCTATATATATATATTTAGATTTTTTTATCATTTTTCTCATATGTAAATTTTGTTTAGCATTTCACACCCACATTTATGAGACCAATGATGTAAAAAGCAGTTTTTTGTAGCTTTCTTTTTTTCTTTTCTTTTGACTAAAATAATAGTTAAGTAAAAGAAGGGCAACATAATTTCTTCTTTTTTTTAAAAGAGAAACAGAAACAATCCAACACTAACATCAAATAAGGAACAGACTCTTGTGTTATTAGCCTGTCATTAATGTTATGGCTTAAAGCTTAGTAAATGCTTGACTTAAGCTTTGTGAAGTACATCATGGTCTGACAAGTAATAGCCTAACGAACAACATTTTAGATGAATTTATATCATATGGACTGGTTATCCCATCCCATGTGGTGAAATAATTTCATTTCCATTCATGGGATATTGTCGCCTTGGTCCCCTTGGATAGGATTTTTCCAAAAATAAGTTTTTTTAAGGAAAAAAACACATTTGTTTTCGAATTTTAGTTAATCATTTTACAACTAGCTTCAAAAAGTAGAAAAACAAATAAAACTTAAGCTGATGGTTCTTACTTTTCCTTAAGAGGAATTAAGTTCAAAAATCGATTCCTCTTCCCTTTGTACATTCCTATGAAAAAGCAAAAAAAATCCAATTTTTGAGTTAGCCAGAAGTTGTAATGGGTGGCTATCTTAATTAGGTTATTGAAATTGCCATTCTGCTAAGATTCACCATGAATGAGTGCTACAAACAAAATGTCATTAGTGGAAGTTAAATTTATATGAATGATATGATCATGCCCTATCTTAATTAATTTTGGTTATCTTCACAAATTATTGATGAAGTTTGTTTGCTCGTTCATAGTTGCTGTGCTTGCTAGCTAATTCTATGGACAATCATATTTCGACATGATTTTTCTATCTACAATTTCGGAAGTCGTTTTGACCGAAAGAAAAAAAAGATCAATTGAACTTAATTACTTTCATAAGATTGTATACCAATCATAGAATCAAATAATCGGGTGCCAATTGATTTTGAAATTTGGATTGAGTAGAATACATACAACTTCTTTGGAAAACACGTGTTGGGGTTTGCCTTGAATCTCACATGAAAATATAGGAGAAGTTATAAGGGTTTTTCTCCTATAAATAATGTGTCAGGCTTGGTTTGTAAAGTATCTCAGAGAGTTATAGAGTTTGGACTATTATAAAAAAATGTAGTTGGACTCTTTTGGTAGTTGGGCTTTGGGCTTTTATAAGGAGTTTACAAATTTTCTCTTCTAAAAACTGTATAGTTGTAATTATTTGATTGGTTATTAAATTGGTTAGGTGGTTATAGGCCAATTTGGTTGAGCCAAACCACATTAAAAATTATTGTGTTTATTTTTGCTTTCTTTCGTTTTTGTGGGTGTTTGGTTTGAGGGATATTTTTTCCAACAAGTGATATCAGAGCTGAAAATTCGTGATCTTATGAGAGGAAGAAAACTATAGCTGAAGCTATGATTGGATATATGCCTAAGTTTGAGATTCTTTTGTTTGATGGTAAAAATAATTTTATGTTATGACAAAGTACGATTTAAGATATTCTAGTGCAACAAGGTCTAGATTTGGTATTAGAAGAAAATAAGCTAGATGAAATGTCTGATAATGATTGGGTTGGAATTTAGAAGAGGGCTGTGAGCATAATTAGATTGGCACCTGCTCTAAAGATTAAGTATAATGTATTGACTGAGACGACACCAACCGGATTGTGAAAGAAGCTAGGAGACATCTATGCATCAAAATCGCTAACAAATAGATTGTGTTTGAAGATAGATTTATATTCTCTGAAGATGGATGAAGGTTAAATGAATTTAATAGACTAGTTTCACATTTATTAGCTATTGATTCCAAAGAGTTGAAAGAAGAAGAGAGGACACTGCTGTTGTTGTCATTTTTGCCTAAGTCCTATAGACTTTTAGTTCCGACTTTATTGGTAAGTTAACCTACTTTGATGTTGGATGATGTGATTGCTGTGTTGCATGAGAATGAAAGATTTATGGGCAAAGAAAATTCTTTATCTGAGGGAGGTGTACTAGCTGTTGTAGAAAGTTCTACTCAAGGGAGGATTAATGAGAGACATGGCAGATCAAGAGGGAGATCAAAATCAAGATTCAGATATTATAGTGAGGTGGAATGTTATTGTTGTGAAGAGAAGGGTCATATTCAAACACGCTGCAAGACATTAAGGGAGGATATGACTGCATTCAAGAAAGTTCAACAAAAGAGTGATGATGGAAAGAAGAATAAGACATGTGTTGCTCTGACTGATTCAGATGATGATGTATTGGTAACTTGTTTAGATGGATCTCATACTTATGAGAAAAATTAGGTTTTGGATTCAGCTGCATCGATGCATATTTGCAATGATAAAGATCGGTTTGATGAATTGAAAGAGGTTGAAAGTTTAGACAATATTGTGGTTGGGAATGGAAATAGAGTGAAGATTAAAGGTATTGGGAGTGTTCAACTCAAGCTTCATGATGGTGATGTCAGGACTCTTCGTAATGTGAGGTATGTACCCAGTTTTAGCTACAATTTGATTTCTTTGGGTGAGTTAGCTTCACGTGGTACACATATATTGGTAATGATGATTGTTGCAAACTATACAAGAATGGTGATTTAGTTTTGCAAGGAAAGAGGAATAAGAAACAACTATATTTGCTTGATGATGTAAAGGAAAGAGTTGTTTCCAAGAGTAAGAAAACTTAGAGGCATGTTAGTTTTTCATATGTTGTTGAGTAGTTTTGGGAGTTTGGGATTCAAATCAATGGAGGATTTGTTGGGGTTTGCCTTGAATCGTACACTGAAAATATAGGAGAAGTGATATAATAAATAATGTGTTAAGCTTTGTTTGTAAGGTATTTTAGAGAGTTATAAAGTTTGGACTATTATAAAAGGGTGTAATTGAGCTCTTTGGATAGTTGGGGTTTGAGCTTTTGTAAGGAGTGTACAATTTTTTTTCTTCTAAAAATCACAATTGTAATTGTTTGATTGGTTATTAAATTGGTTGAGTGGTTTTAGGCCAATTTGGTTGGGCTAAACCACATTAAAAATTATTGTGTTTTTTTTTACTTTTTTTCCATTTTTGAAGGTATTTGGTTTAAGAGATATTTTTTTCCAACAACACCATCATTTTCAGAAGAATGAAACATGTCTTCTAAGCAAGAAGCTATATTATTAATTTGTACAGAAAATATAATACTACTGTATATAGGTTAGAAAATAAGGTGACAATGATAAAGCATAATGTATACATCAATATCAACCAAATTACATCTTTTGATTATGATGCTTTCAGGAAAGAAATATTACCCTTTTCGAGAGTAATCAGTTGCCATGATAGCGGAGAAACAGAAGTCGAGGTACTATTGTTTCAAAGTAGATAAATGCAGTTCATACTTGAACAAGAAATGAAAATTGTCAAAACAAATCACCTAACTTAAATTACGATAGAAAATCAGCGAGATTTAAATACTTATTTCATACGTGATTTATTATCATTCTTGTCTATTTGACATTTAGAAGTTTAAAATTCACAAAAAAAAAAAAATCAAATTTCTATTTCGTCAAACATTTTATTTCAAAAGTTGACTTTATTACAACTGGCTTAGTTGATCAATGATAATATATCTGTTGTTGTTCTTCTCGAGTATTGTTTGGATCTAATCTTTTTTTTTAATATAATTTTATTGAGTAATACATTTTCATTAGAAGTTACAATCACAATCAGTATATTACATTTCATGAACAGATAATTATGAAAATTATATTACTCAAACTAGGTAAACTAATAAATAACTATAACAAACTAAACAAACTACTAAATAATTAGACTAATTTAAACTCACACTTGGTAAGACTCGAACATAAAATCTCAAAGTCTCAGGGCCTCCTCCTTGTCACTAAACCAATGCCTCATTGACATTTGGATCTAATCTTTTATCGATCGATTTTAAGAATATATTTTTCCATACGGATGTGATGTATTTAAAATTTAGATTCTAAAATTGTTTTCACAAAAACCGATCTCGATCTGACTCTTTTAATAAGCCTTGGGGGTGTCATTTAATATTGACTTCTTTGGGTTTGTTGATCAAAGTTTCCAGTTATTGGGTTTGGCCTACCAATGAAGACAACTTCAGGATCAAAAATAAAGGAGCTTTGTGGACAGTAAAAACCTTCAAGGCCCAAAGCCTATTCTGCTCAAGAAACTAAGGCCAGAGTCCAGACTCATAATCATGTTGCAAAAATATAAATTCCATTGCCGGGAATCGAACCCGGGTCTCCTGGGTGAAAGCCAGACATCCTAACCGCTGGACGACAATGGATTTTTGACGCGTTGTCATCACATTTCTCTATAAAATATTATCTTTTGACAGCGGATCACAGAATCAAACCAAAGCAAGTATATGCAAAACATATCGCTCCTCATCATGCATCAAGCATACCTCTTCTTTTATTCACAAATTCTCTGAAAATCAGCTTTATTTTTCTCAAACATTATGTACCCTTCATATATGGACAATTGAGCTAAAATATTAGTAGTAAAAGCATCCATAAATATCAAGTAAACTCAGAGCAGACAGATGCATATCAAAATTGGATTTGCAGAAGAACAAATATCACTTGGCCCAGCCTGTGTCAATCAATGAAAAAAGAGAAGAATGAGCAACTTGCCTTGCATATAAGTCATCTGAGACTAGGGCAGATGCTTCTACTTTCTATTCGCTTTATTTATTTCACAAATTTACTCTGAAAATCAGCTTCGCTTTGCTATAAACTTAAGCCTATTCAATTTGATTAGGAAAAATCAATAATACAAATCCGTTTAATCAGAATCTGAATTAACCCGAATTCGAAATAACTCGTCCTGCCTAACCAATCTAGTGTGCTATTCATACAGGACATCTGAGGCCGATGCCTTCTAACCACAACAAATATCACTCAAGACAAAAGCCTAGCTAGCTAGTGCAGTGCCTGTTGCTGGGTCGTAGAAGCTGTCCCTTTGCTTATTAATTAAGGTAGTTCCACAAAAAAAACAAGTAACATCATTGTTGCTTCAAGCCGCGTATTAGTTAACCTGTTGAAGCTTTCAAAACTGCAACCGAATGTGGTGATTCGTGTCTATTTTGCCATATGCAATCGTATTATTATCATGTACAATATAAAAATTATTGGACCCTGCCTTAAAATTGTTGGAGTTACTCTCTAAATTATAGGTGCTAGAAGCTGAAACAAAAATAAGAAAATTGTTAGTAATCAAAAAATATAAGAAAATATAAATTAAAATTATTTTATTTATCACGAAGAGTTGGACTGAGGCACGGATATCTTGCTCTCTTTAAGACCATTCACGCCTCTACGGGAATTATATCACCGGTGCAACATGAACTCTAAGCGTGTCGCCTCCAGGATACAACAGCCCAACCTATCTTCGTTGTACACTCTACAGTTTTGCACTAACATGTAAAGAAAAAAGCTCAATGATCAAACACCCTTCTCTTGTCCAAGAATATTATAAGTGAAATGGTGTCTTAGTATATTTTTGTATAAAGCTTGGAGTCTCTATTTATAGGCTTCTCACATTTGTCACTTGAATCAAATATTAATTATAATATTTATAAGTATTCCCGTTTATTTCCTAAAGGATGAAACTACTAACATTAATATCTTTGTAACCTTCAAGGCCAACGGCTAGGTAATTAACTAAATTATAAAAGATACAAAACGTTAAGATAACAGCTAGTAAATTGCTTGTTATGATACAATAAGGTTTAGGTTTCATTGTATTTAATATTTAAACGTTATATGATTTTATTATTAAAATCAATAGTTCCAACAATTCCCTCTCCATTTTAATAATAAAATAACATTTTAAATATTTTTATTAACTTGGATAGAGATGAATTATTATGCATAATAAAGGTGTGCGACCGCATTGAACCTTTACTTAGTGTAGTAGCAAATCTTGTTCCTAAGTCAATGTGTGTCATACACATTGAACTTTGATTGTATTGAGGAGACAAGAGTTTGCAATACACACATAATAATTCAGGTGTTTACGAGCTTCTTTTTAAGCCAGCACATTACGGCCTTGTGCTTGATCCCGGACTTAATGAGTAATTTAGAAATTTGCCCAACCAAGTTTCATAGGAGCGGCCCCACTCCAATACTCACATATGTGAAATCTATCAGGAGCGTTCCTGTAACTAATACACCCCACTCATATTGAGCTATATATTTCATTAAGATTCTTAAAGAATCAACCCTCCAACATTACAGGATAGATACACTACACCATAAGAATGGACAAATGAGCTTAAAGCTTCTTGGTGTGTATCTTTTAGCGACCTCTCTATGATTCGTTCTTCCTTTTGAACCTAACTCTCAGGATCTTTGATCATTATGTTGGGTATCCTCATAGGAGATTCCAGATTATTTGGGCAAAAATTCCATCCTCCTCGATGTATACCAGATCTTATCTTCAACAAAGGCCTTTATATAATTCACACTTATAAACCTATTACTTGTATAGGATCTCATCATAATGTTTTTCCTTCTAATAGATCTGGATTTACCATTGTAATAATGGTTATGCACTCTAGCAATTATTGCAGTGCTATCACAAATATATTTCATCATGTGATTTAGACTTAAGACAATCAAGTAGTCTAATTTTTCTTAACACCAAAAGTTGTACTACTAGGAATCATATATTTTATATGACTAGTAGTCTTAGTTTATCCAACATCAATATCATCTACTAGGAATCACAAATATATTGTGATCAGTAGCCTTATTTCATCCAATATCAAAAGCGATACTACTAGGAATCACAAATTTATTTGTGATTAGTAGTCTAATTTATTCACACCACTAATGACATGCAAATTTGCTTTACAATTCTCCATTGTTTTACAAACAATCCTCAAATTTAATATGCAATTCAAAATGCATCACTATATTCCAATTAGCAGTTCACCAAAATATGGGTGTGCATTATATTTGCATCTCTGTAATTTAAACATACGTTTTAAACATGAGTAATAAAGAACATTTATTTAAAAGAGAGATAAAAGGGCACCTGCAGATAGCATCCTGTCAACAACCATAGCAGTATATGCATATAAGCAACATTTTGAATCACACATTTGAGTTACCATGCCGAAAATCATGTCGAAAACAGCCAAAGCATGCCTCCAATTATAGCACACTCAACTCATTACAAGTTTCAAATTGATCAGATAATCATAAACTAAACCATAAACAAAGCTGTCTAATGATCAATAGATACTTTTTGTATTCCAGCAATAACATAAAATAATTTAGACACCAAACAGTCAATTAGTAAATTAATTTAATATTAGAATTGTTGACTCTTAAAAATATAAAAACAGTATATAATCTTGAAACAAGAATTAACTTACAGTTACAACAATTTGTAACTCAATTTGAATTATTATTATGAATTTATTTAATTAATTCATATCTTTCAAATAACCGATTAATAATATGAATAACGAAAGGTCACACATTTGAATTTGCAGGAAACTAATTACATAATAATTATGTTATTAAAAGGTTAAAACTTTCAAAGCCATAAGATAATAACAAAGATGATAATGGTTACAAACCAAAATAATCAAAGCTAATATGGTAATTGAATAGCTTTGAACTAATTAGCATAAAACTTTAAACTAACGTCACTTCTATGTATATAATATTAAAGTTTTCAAGCATTAATTATTATTAGCTTGGTATAATAAATCCAAAACTTTAGTGTATTAACTTTGTAACATTAACGTTTTTAATATTAAACATTAAGACATTATAATGATGTTAATGATTTAATTTTTAAAACTACAAGTAATCGGTCAATATACAAATATTAAGTCATTTATTCTTAATGAATTTCAAGCTTCACCCAATGAAGTACACTAAAACTTTATCAGGCATGACAACTTAATATATCAACATGAAGTAAATCAAGGAAATTTAGCATCATACCTTGTTTCCTTATTCTACAGATGTGCAACACCATCGCAACCAAATTTTCTTTAGTTGTCTTCTTCTAGCAACAAGCCATTAGATAAACAAGAAATATGATCTAAAAAATAATTTTCTTTGGTTTTCAATTTATATATCATAACTAAATTACTTTGCTAAAGCAACTCATTAGTGTGGTAAAAATAATCAAATATCACATCAATAAACTTATAATAAATATTTTTATACTCTTGTTTACGAGCTTGTTTAAAATTATATAAAAATAACTCGCATACTTTTATCTTCTTGAGTTGAAGATATTTTTAAAACTAATGAATCGTCTTAAAATTGTTGGATCCTGCCTTAAAATTGTTGGAGTTCCTCTCTAAATTGTAGGTGCTAGAAGCTGAAACAAAAATAAGAAAATTGTTAGTAATCAAAAAATATAAGAAAATATAAATTAAAATTATTTTATTTATCACGAAGAGTTGGACTGAGGCACGGATATCTCGCTCTCTTTAAGACGATTCACATCTCTGCGAGAATTATATCACCGGTGCAGCAGGAACTCTAAGCGTGTCGCCTCCAGGATACAACAGCCCAACTTATTTTCGTTATACACTCTACAGTTCTGCACTAACATGTAGAGAAAAAAGCTCAATGATCAAACACCCTTCTCTTGTCCAAGAATATTATAAGTGAAATGGTGTCTTAGTATATTTTTGTATAAAGCTTGGTGTCTCTATTTATAGGCTTCTCACATTTGTAACTTGAATCAAATATTAATTATAATATTTATAAGTATTCCCGTTTATTTCCTAAAGGATGAAACTGCTAACATTAATATCTTTGTAACCTTTAAGGCCAACGGCTAGGTAATTTAACTAAATTATAAAAGATACAAAACGTTAAGATAACAGCTAGTAAATTGCTTGCTATGATACAATAAGGTTTAGGTTTCATTGTATTTAATATTTAAACATTATATGATTTTATTATTAAAATCAATAGTTCCAACGAAAATTTCATATTAATATTTGTGTTGACACATCATGCACAAAATATATATTTTAATTTTTATCAAATTCATATATATTTTATTAAATTTTAATCCATATCTTTTTATGTCTTTTTTATATCATTCTCGTATCGTGTCGAAAATGGTTGGCTAAGAGGTCTAACCAAGCTTTGGTAATTGAGATTCTGATAAGACAACGTGCTGGGGTTGGAGAGGGCTCAGGACTGACCTTGCTATGGTCCAAGCCCACCAAGGAAAATGGCTGAAACATTGAAAGGTCAAAGTTTTTACCAATGTCAGACATTGAAGAAAATATGGTTCTATAAATTCCAAAGAAAAACCAAAATATTTTCTTTTTTGATGGGTTGGAATTGTAAAATGGACATTTCATAGGTTGCTTGTAATCTTGGTTCTTCTTTCATGTTGGATATTTCACGCTAGATGGCAATGAATTTCTAATTCATAGAAATGAAGAAAAATCAAATGATTTCAACAGGAAACAGTGTTCAAAAAGGTTTGTACTTTGTAGCATGTTCTTACGTGACTCAATGTATAATATCATATTATTTCAACAAACTTTTCTGAGAGATTTAGAAGGAAACTTATTAGTTATGAACAATTCAAAAGATCATACTAAATGGTGTTACGTTAAATCATCTGACAAAAAATTGAAATAAAATTTGAGATAATTCTAACTGTATTATCCAATGATATTATCAATAAATAAATCTTTGATAAAAACCGAACTAGGTAAAGAGATTGAATCTAAAGTTAAAATACTATTAAAAAAGTTAATAAAAGTTGGTATAAGTAGTTAAAGTTTAAATTATGAGCGTAAAGTACATAGATTCGAATTTTATGATCTCTCATTTGCAAGCAATCTATAAATTTTGAAAATCCCTAAGTAAAAATTCAATAAATCCATATAAATAGATTGGCGTTTTACTTTGATGTTGAAAATAAAATAATCTTTTAATTTTATATAAAAAAAAGCTATTAAAAACAATTTTCTCAAAAAAAAAGGGATATATTTTTTAAATGCTAATATTAAGAGTTAATCAGTTTGATTGCTTGTGCTCTAATTTTAGTTTCTTAAAAGGAAGAACATGGCTTATAGAATCTATATTTTGGGATCTTGAATAGGTCGCTCAACTGCCAATCCAATATGAAAACAATCATTATAAAAGAATATATTTTTTGTAAGTTTCATCCAATAGTAGTCAATGGGGATTGATGCTTTCACACTTTCTATTAATTAAGATAAGAAAATATTTATACATTCTACTTACAGAATTTCTCAGAAATATTCCTTGCCCATCATATTTGAATATGATATTAGTGAATTAAATAAAAAATAAATGTAAATATAGAAATCTAGAAAAAAATAACAAGATAAGCTTAGATTTTGGTCATATTTGTCTAACTTATTAGAAAATGTTACAGTTGTTTTAATTTGACCACAAATTAGAGTTTTGAACATTGGAATTTGATGAAAAAAGAAAAGAAAACGTGAATTAAATGAGGTTTTCAAATGCTATGTGTTTTAGGTTAAATTATCTTCCTCAACGTGTTATGGTCAAAAATTTATTAGAAAATGTTACAGTTGTTTTAATTTGACCACAAATTAGAGTTTTGAACATTGGAATTTGATGAAAAAAGAAAACGTGAATTAAATGAGGTTTTCAAATGCTATGTGTTTTAGGTTAAATTATCTTCCTCAACGTGTTATGGTCAAAAATTGCAAACTTGTGCAAATTAAAAAAAAATTATAATTTCTGTATTTAAAATTTATCATAAATTACTATCATTTTCACAGTTGTAATTTGATAACAAGAATACAAGATATGATTCTTGCTTTTATTTTGATGAATTAAATACAGCTTTCTTCTTCAATAATAACTTGTCTTTTAGGACCAACCCCTTCTTAAATTGGTAAATTTTGTTAGTTTGAGTGAACCCAAAGTTAAGCACCTAATGATTCCCGACTTCGAAGAATTGGAATCCAAGAATTCAAACCCAGGTTTAATTAGTGAAGTGAGAAGTTAATCCACTTTCTAATTAGGCTAATTAACTTAAATAACCTTGATTAATTTTGGTTTTATTTACCATCTGGCTGGGACCATGGACAAAAGAATTTGCTCTTGATTCTTGAATAGACCACACTACAAAAGAAGAGCTAAAAACACTAACTCCTAAAAATTGTGTTTTTGCATAAAATAACAGATTTGCAGACTTGGAAAACAAAAAGGAAGATATCAGGTTTCTGGTTCCACTGACAATGCAGGGCTGCTTGAATTTTAAAAAGAGCTAGCCATAGCCAATAGGCCTAATTTCCCAGCAAGATTCATCATGTTTACAGCCTTACACAGCTTCAATACCATACCAACCTCATTGGCCCTGTGCAAGTCGATACCCTTTATCCAAAATCTTGGTAGCTATTCATTACTTCCTCTTCCTGGCCAGTTTCAATCTTTCAGATCCATATCTCTTAGCCAGTTCATCACTATTTAATGTACAAAGGGAATCAAAAGTATCACCAAATAAAGCTTGAAATTTGTTTTTTGTTTTTTTGGTAATTGACACAAAAGAAGAAACTTAGAAAACAAGGTGAGTCCATAGAAAACAAAGTTCATTTAGGGCCAACTATAGGAGGATCTTGTTAATTCAAAATGTGTAAAATCAATGAATATGGTTTTGGATTCATCAGGCTTGATAAATTC
This sequence comes from Heritiera fomes, assembly GCA_032173925.1. Classification (NCBI taxonomy): domain Eukaryota; kingdom Viridiplantae; phylum Streptophyta; class Magnoliopsida; order Malvales; family Malvaceae; genus Heritiera; species Heritiera fomes. The sequence goes on along the minus strand of JAPDPM010000002.1, from coordinate 6,767,815 downwards.
GAAGAATCGAAATTTTTTCTTTTCCTAAATTTTTTTCATATGTATAATGATGACTAATTCAGTATTAAATTGTGTTATTTTGAATTTTAATCAATTAATCTCCATTTAAATTATTTTGATTCAAGTTTATGATTTTTTTTTCTTATCAATTCTAATTTAGATGGGATTGGGACTGATTTATCTAAGGCAAAAGCTAACCAATAGTGACACCGCCACGCTTCTCCTCCAAGCAAGGTCAAAGATCTCTTTTACCGTAAGGCTAAAAACTATGAATAAAGAAATTCATTAAAAAAACAAAACAAAACAGAACTCATGTTTGTGTCTTTCTTTGGTGAAATTTATTTCTTTTCTTCTCTTTTTCTATCTCTTCGAGACAGCTGGCTTAGCTCACAAATATATGCTGTATGCACACGCTATCACATGTGTTTTTGCCTCTTTTTCATGCACAAGGATTCTCTTCTTATTCCTTAAAGATGCCATGTGTGTTTCTAAGGAATAACCCTCCTAGATTAATATTAATTTAATAATTACGTTTCCTCTTGTAATAATAATATTATAATAATTGATATAATTTTTAATCATATAATAATAAAATCTTTTTATATTCTTTAAATTTTAATTTCATATCGTATAATATCTGAATATTTAATTCAATGATTGATGTGTAATTTTTTATTTAAAGAACATGATAGGGGCTTTTTAAAATAAAAAGCTTCATTCTATAGAGGTTTCAAAATAAATATGTCAAAAATAAAAGTTCAAAATCTAATTGTTGGAGTTTTAAGACATAAACTTATTATTTTGTATGATGATTGGAGCATGCCTAAATCCATTCACAATTTTACATTGTAAAGAAATTATCTTATACATTTGGACATGATTTTTTTTTTGTGTTAACCATGAGGTATTCTACTATCATATTGGGTATGACATTAATCCTCATTTACGTTGCGTGGCAGGCACTAATCCTAGAGAATTTGATTTGGTGAAGATTCGAGCCTAGGACACTCCGCTATGGATCCTCCTCACTTAGAAATTTAGTGAGACTTTATACCACTGAATCAACTATTTGAATTTTTTTTGGACATGATTTACTCACATTAGATTCCCTTCTTTAGGGTGTGTTTGAATGATGAATTTCAACGAGGAAATTCATTTCAATGAGGATATTTAAAAGTTCAAAATCCAAATTCTTTTTTTGGTAAAAAATTTTGAAAAATTTTAAAATTTAGAAGGGATTTCAAAAAGAAATTTGAGCATCTTAAATTCCTTCTTGAAAATCTAACTTATAAAGTTAGTTTTTCAAAATTTTCCTCACTCTTTCCTACTTTATTAGACAAAACCTACTATTAAATATAAAGTTAAAACAAAAACATATTATTTTATTTAAATATAATATATATTTTTATATTATTAATAATAACTAAACATTTTTATAAATCTAATGATATCTATATTGCATATTTCATTTTATATTTTTCTTTTTCTAGTATATAATATTACTATTTTCTTTTATAATTAATTTTTATTTAATCAAATTCTAATATTAAAAAATTCTTTCTAAAAATTATTTATCCAAACAAGTTAATTAAAATTACTAGTATTTTAAAATGATAAATTTAGAAATGTTTTCATTTAAAATATCCCAAAATTTTAAATTTTTTTTATTGAAATCATTATTAAGAAATAAACTATTTTATTATTGAGCAAAAAAGAACACACTAACATATTTTATTTTGAAGATTCCCAGCCACCGCCTATGCCTACTTCCTTGCCTCTCATAGCATCACACGCTTCAAGAAAAAAAAAGAGTTAAAAATTATATGGCCATTTTTCATGATTATAACCTCATCAGATTCAATGGTCTATGATTAAAATAATCAAGTCTTTGGAATAATTTATGATTCAATGAGTTCATTTATCAAGTCAAAATTTACCAATTAATTGGCCAACTTTATTTTTAAAAAATACTTTAAAAATTATAACATGTTTTTTTTGTACATTGAAAAAAATTTGAAGAATTCAATATTTAATCTAATTGATTTAGGATTATTATCCAATAACATGCTAGCGGAGTTTTTAGACTCCACAAACTGAATTAAAATGGTGGTAAAAGCATAGTGGTTGTTACCCTTTTATAAAAAGGATTAGGTATAAGGTTCGATTTTTCATTCTCTTCTTGCACCTTCTATGAACAAAAAAATCAAAAAATTAAAATTAAAATAAATAAATAAAATAATATGTATCACCATCTCAACACTACTTGTAAAGTCTAAAAATTATATCGACAGTGTATTGGATAATAATCAATTGATTTATTATTTTTAAAAAAATTGATTTTTTTATATTTGAAATTCAAATTTTAAATAACTTTAATAAAATTTAAATTGTGATTTTTCTTATAAAAATATATATTAAAATATTAAGAAAAAATTATTATTTTAATTATTTTAACAATATTTCTTTTATTTATCATATTAATTCAACATTAATTTAAAAAATTAAAATATTTTTCAAAAGATAAATAAATATCAAACGTGGATATGATTTTTTGAATTGCTTTCAAAATCCATGCACTAAACATTTACAATTCGATAATTTTATTTGTATAGTCTATCTTTGATTTTTTGTTTTACTTATAAAAAATAAAATTATAATTCTGATCAAATATCAACCACGAATAAATTTGGACTTATCACCTATAAGATTCAAGAAGTAAAAAAAAAATGATTTGATTTAGAATTTTATCTAGTTAATTCATGAAACTTTTTAAAAATATGACTCAATAAATATAAATTTAAATCGCAGCACTTGTAATTTTTTTTTATTATTCCCAACTGATGATTTTTTCTTATATAAAAAAGATTTAATAAAAACTATAATTTCTTTTTTAATTTTTTTAATTAAAGAGAATTTTTTTGAAAAATAATTTTAAATTTTGAGTAAGAAATATAAACAGTTATTAAATTTCAAAACTAAAGTCACTATTAAAATAAAAAATATTTTAGGTTACATTTTTATATGGAATCGAATTCATATAAGTTTAAAGTTTTATACTCCTCAATTATAGTAATAACTTTGCGAGACTTATAATTTTTTATTAGATAAAATAACATTTTAAAAAAATAAGTATAACATCTTATTTGTAATTGATATGGCTAAGCCCACATCTACTAGGCTGAGGCCCAAAAGACGACCGAGGCCGCCACGTGGCATAACATCATTAAACCACGTGGCATCAGGCGAGAGACATCATAAGATTCGGGCTCAATATGCGGGAGACGCCTCCCGCAAGCGAAAGGAACCTGTCGCGTGCGACAGGGCTCGGATGACTACCCTGCATTGTGCCTGCCGCCGAATGAGTGTGGCCTACATTTTGTAGCCTCTTGTCGAGCGAGAAACCTCTTTCGCTTCATATTGATGATGTTAGTTCCGTACTGGGAACAAACTCTTCTAAAAAGATGAAATTGCCCTCAACATAATTACTCTACAGTAATGGTAATTTATTCGCCTAAAAATAGGCCACATGTATTATTTAATTCTCTAATTTTTGACTTCTGGCTTTTACTTTTCCCAATACTCAAGAATCTTGGGCTGACTTAAGTATCGAAGTGTCTACGCCGGGAACCACCCCTGCGTTCCTCGACTTTGGTTATCTTGCAGAAGCTTTTGGAGACACGTGAAGAAAAGGACAAACACTTACATCAGTAATCACTCATTGTTATTTTATGCAACAACAATTGGCGCCGTCTGTGGGAAACGAAATACAAGCCAATCAAAACTTTAAAGATGGTGAGAACAATATCAACTAATATGAGAGATGGAAGTGATGAGAACTCCGCAAGTTCTCCTGAACAACCGATCCGCCAAAGGACACAGGTGAACAGGGAAGAAGAAAGAACGACAGTGTCTATGACGGAGTTCGAAGCTCTGAGGCGGCAGAGCGAGGAAACAACTCAGGTGCTGAGGGCCATGGTGGATCTGTTCAAGGGAGTTCTCCCGCAGTTGAGCCTACCTCAAGCTGTTCAGAACATGGTGGGAGAGACGAGCGAAGGGGTGCCACCTCAGACGACAATGCGACAGACTAATCATGTGATGACAGACCCCTTGCTGCGACAGGAGGCGCATCTTACGGAAGAGGCTAACAATCAGCCAGATGCGGCAGGTTTGAGGAGCAAAAGGCCTTTTGCAGGGGTTCAGCAGGAGGCTGATGATGCAACAGGGTCCTGAAGTTGCGGCAGGGTCTTCTGCCTTACACCGGACAAATCTTGTTGTGACTGACCTGGAACATGGTGTTGGAGGTGCTGGAAAGATCGGTGTTGAGGACGAAAACACATGGAAGGCCAGGTCGGAGTTTGACCCTTCTTGGAACACACAGATGACACGAGGTGGTGCACTTCGAAATAAAGGAAAGGAAATAGTTGTTGAAGACCAGCCTGATTTGTCAAATGCTGAAAAGAATAGAAACCAACTCGCCCTCCCTGTGGACATAAAAAAGATGATAGAACAGGTGCTGGAAGAGAAAAAGCTGGTGTCGACAGAGGAAAACCATAGGAGAAGAGTACCATTCAGCGTGGCTATCATGCAAAAACCACTGCCCCCGAAGTTTAAGATGCCACAGATTACCGCGTACATAGGGAAGACGGACCCCTACGATCATATGCAAAACTATGAGGCCTTGATGTTACTACATGGATGGGAGGATAAGACAATGTACAGGGCCTTTTCAGTCACTTTAACTAGGCATGCGATGAAGTGGTTCAACAATTTGCCCGAAGGGCCCATTGTCTCTTTCGACCAGTTGCGAAACGAGTTCCTCAAGGCGTTTGTTGTGAATAGCCAAATGAATAAGGAGCCAACTTATTTGCTCACCCTCAAGCAAGGAGGTAAGGAGTCCTTGAAGAGTTATGTAGATCAGTTTAGAGATGCCACTTTAGAGGTACGTGATTTGCAAGTGGGAGTAGCCATGGCAACCATGTTACAGGGGACCAAGTTTGAGAAGTTGCAGGAGTCCCTGTCATTAGACCAACTGACTACAATCTCAGACATATTCTCTTGAGCAAATAAGTACATCACTCGGGAGTAAGTGATGAAAATGGTATCCAATGGGGAGCATAAGGAAGGAAGAAAGTGTGGTAGAGAAACATCTGGAGGGTCTTCTAGCCAATCAAGCAAACTTGAGAAGGCCCCTACGTTGAAATACACCATTTACACCCAACTCACTGAATCTCGGGCTTCGGTGCTAACAGCTATTGAGGGGTCAGATCTCATATAGCTTCAAAGAATACCTTCGGGAATCTGGGTCGCAACTTGGATTCATATTGTAATTATCATTCGGTGCATGGACATTCTATAAAGAAGTGTAGGGAGTTGATGAATCAGCTTGAGAAGCTGGTGCGGGAAGGAAAGCTAAACCGATTCGTGTGGAGGAGTGAAAGTGTTGGCTCTTATAGGCAATACTGAGAGGGGGGGTGAATCGGTTATTAGCTAGCCTTAAGCCCGTTTTTCGATTCTTCTAAATTCTCTAGCTTATTTGAATATTTTCTAAATTCTCTAAGCTAGGCAAGCATGCAATTCAAATTCAATACAATAAGCATAAATATAATTGCAAGTAATTAAAGAGAGTAGGGAAAGAGAAATGTACGCAAGTGATTTATAGAGGTTCGGCAACCTTGCCTACGTCCTCTACCTTGAGACGCTCCCAAAGATTTTACCCAAATTCACTAACTTGAATTTGTGTTACACTCCCTCTTTTCAAGGCTCAATAGAAACCTCTCTCTTTTTCTAGGCTCAAGAGAAACCTCTTCTCCCTCTTTTTCTAGGCTAAAGAGAAACCTCCCTCTTTTTCTTAGGCTAAAGAGAAATCTCTCCTTTTACAAGGAATGTTAAATAGGCCACATGTATTATTTTATTTTCTAATTTTTGACTTCTGGCTTTTACGTTTCCCAATACTCAAGAATCTTTGGCTGACTTAAGCATCAGAATGTCTACGCAGGGAACCACCCCTGCGTTCCTCTGACTTTAGTTATCTTACAAAAGCTTTTGCAGACATGTGGAGAAAAGGACAAGCACTTACGTCAGCAATAACTTATTGTTGTTTTGTGCAACAACAGTAATAAATATAATATACTTACCTGGAATATTTAATTTAATAATTAATAAATGATACATTAATTTAAAAAATAGAGTAAATTTAACCTAACATATAAATCAAGCTAATGTAACCAAATATATATAAATCAAGCTAAAAGAAACTAAATTAATTAAAATAGTTATGGCTTTGAAAGAAACAATAATGAAAAATTTGTTAATCTAATATTTAAGTTTTATAATTTTTTTTATTTTATAACTTTAATTATTATATTTATAATTTTTTTTCTTTTAATGCCAAAGGTTATTCGGCATTGACAAATTAAGGTAGCCAACCAAAATGCACCAAAAAACACAGCCAGAAGCCCAGAACAAAGACCCAACTTTTTGTTCCCTAGATGCCCCACGCACTTCGTTTATTTGATCCATCGCCGTGTAGTTGTTAACACGTGTCGAAACCTAACACCCTCTTTCACTATCTTATTGACACTTGGCAAACTGTAGTAATTTTAAAATCCAAAAAAGACATTCTTTTTTACGGGATAATAGCTTGTTGTTAGGCCACAGCCACTAGTTTTCGGTACCTTCTAGATTTTTTTTGACCACATAATAATAATAATAATAATAATAATAATAATAATAATAATAATAATAATAATATGATGATGATGAATACTGTTACTATTACAAAATAATAAAAGAATAAATTGAAAACACATTAAAAGAATATGCAACTTCACTTATTTTATTGCTGACTGGACATATCTCTAGCATACAATTAATTTTTTTGACATAATTTGTATTTTTTATTTTTATATGAAAAAAATTACATTTAAACGTTTTAATTAATAATTTAATGCTTTTTTTAATTTGAATTTTTCTCTCGTGATATAAATAAAAATTTTTTGTGTATTTTTTTCATATATTTAATTAAATAATTGATAATAAAAAGTTTTTTATTTAATAAGAATTTTATGTGTTTTCAATTGAAATAGTTAAATTTAAATTAAAAAAATCAAAATCACTTAAACGGATTGCAATTTTTTGTCTTCATTGTTATAGTGCATTATGCTATACTTCTTTATCTTTGTATGAGTGAATAATTAACTCTTATCTTGACTCTCAAAGTACTTGACAATATAAAATTTAAGAATACATAAAGAGCGAGAATCAATCAAAAAGCTATTGTTTTTCTACACAATATTGGTTTAAGATTAAATAAAAAAAAGTTATCATATAATTTTTTATTTGAACAAAAGAAATCGAACATGTTTTTCTTTTAAACAAAAAAATCATATATCAATCATAAAATACAAACTAATTGTAATTGTCGTATTTTTCAATCTCCTCTTTGCATCTCTTTTTCAATTTATCTTTTTTTTTGTTCTTAGTATCAGAGTTGTGTTGTTTTTTAAATCTCATTTATATAATGTGATTGAGAGATTTGATGCGATTAGTGGTATTTTTTTAAGATTGGTATTTTTTTAATATTAACGCAATTATGAGATGCTAACTAATTGTTTTTTAATTGTCATTATTGTAAATGAAAATGTTACAATGGGATTAGCACATCAATATAAAAAAAGGTTGGTGAGTGTAAGACCACGTTCACTACCTACCAAGCTATATGCATTAGTTTTTGGTTTTTTTTTTTGAAGTATTTACAGTTACGTATATTACTCTCTCTTTTAATAGACCATGTTTGAAAGAGAATAAAAAGAAGTTTGATTTTTTTCATCAATATATGCAAATACATGACCAACTTAGTAACACAAAAAATTTGTCAATATAAGTTGATAATGCATCCAAAATGATTAATAAAAACTCCTCTTTCTTTTGTTTTTTCACTCCAACCTAAAAAGATTTTTTTTTATAAACAACCTATAAAAATATTTTCACACAAAAGACAAAAAAAATATTTCATGTTTATTTAACTTGTTAAATATTAATTGGTGCTTATTTATATGTTGTATAATAGATAATTGATTTTTTAATAATGTGATTATGTGACATAATTTGAATGAAAAATAAATCTACTTACGTAAAGTAACCATTTCATATTTTTTATTTAATTTAACAGTTGTTATCATTTATAAAAAAAAAGTTTAAAGTCTTGAATCTTTTATTTCCTTAAATAATTTTTTCACAGATATATAAAACTCTCTTTTAAATAACTCATATATCAATAAGAATATTTATAACTTCTTTTTTTCTTATAAAATATGTAAACTAATAGTTACTCAAGTAAGTAAGAAACTAAATCAAAGTTTCACTAAGAAAAACTAAAAATATTGTTTTATAATCGTACATATTTGTATTTTGGGAACATATTTAATATTGTGTGTGTATATAATAAAAAGTAAAAAAAATGCATATATATATATATATATATAAATTTTCACAGAACTAAGAATAAATAATATAGTAAATCACACAAAAATATTATAAAAAGTAAATAAAATTGATAATGTTTGGAATATTTTTAATTAATAACCCAACAAAAACAAAGCCAATCAGAAAACGAGTTCACGAAACAAACTGAAAACGCCCACAAAAAATCCATACCATTAATGTATATTTTTTCTTATCGCGATAAATAATAAATAAATAAAATTGTCAAACACTTATTACGTACAATTATGACGCATCGACGTGGCACTATCTATCCGGTTTTAGATATAAAGAAAAGGTTAAAAAAAAAAAAAACCGGTAACAGCGAGACCGAGAGAGAGGTTTTAATTACTTTCTATTGCCGGTGCATCTCGAATCTACCTGCTCATCCGGTTTCGTGGTCAAGAACAATAAAGATGTATGGGTTTAAGCATTGGTTTTTTATTTAAAGGTTTTTCATTTAAAGCATTGGTTTTTGTCGCAAAATTTGTACTTTATTTCAAACCACATAAAAACTTTTTTAAAAAATTAATTCAATAAATTTCAATTGAATTAAATTTGAGATTGTTTGAATTCCTCCATCTTGTTTGTCAGAAATCTTTCAAGTAAATTTCTCAGGAAAATTTTTATTTTTTATTTCTTTTTTTGTATATATATATATATGTATATTGGGATTTAAGAGATTGAAGATCTATTCATTTTGAAAGGTGAGTTATTTGCTTATTGTATTCTAGTTTCTCGGTTGTTTTTTACTTGAATTTTCTTCTTTTTTTATGATTTATTTTTTGGATTGAGTTTTTTTTTTCGTTGAATTATGCCAAATTACGAAGCAATTTGGGTTTCATGTTAGTGAATTCCGATTCCAATTATGATTTGGATCGAGATCTGATCCCTTTTTTATTTTTTTTGTTCGATTTGTTAATCACGGAAAATTTGAAATTTTTAGTGGATTTTGAGGTTTATGGGATTTTGATGTTTCTATCCTTTCTTAAAAAAAAGAATTTGACTCATTTTTTTCCTGTTTAATGGTCTACGTTATTATTTGACTTTGAGATTTTCAATCAATTTAAATTTTAATTTTACTGTAAAAAGTTATAATTTACTAGAATTTTGAATTTCATTAAGCAACTATATTCTTCTCTTGCTGTACTATTTTGGATTTGGGATCTGTAATTTGATTGGTTATTTTTTATTCTGACCATCAATTTCAGTTTTTCTTTTTTTTTTAGTTTTTCCGTTTTTGGTAATTTTTTCAATTTTTTTGTTGGATCTTATTCCTAGATGAAGCACAATTAATTTGGGTCATTTTCAATTATGAGGTTTGTTATGGTTGTCTTTGTAATTATACTGATATATATGGGCTATTTCTATTTTTGGATTGGATTATATGCAGAGAATTTGAATCTGGAGATCTTAATATTTGGTTAATGAGTTGGATTGCCATGCATGCCTGAGATATGGTGTTTAAGAAGAGGTTAGATTATGGATTTTATGCCTTCAATGTCCGGAATGTTCCCCGAGCCCCTCGATCAATTCGGGTATTTTTTTTTAATTCTTTATCTTTTATGGTTGTCTGTTGATTTTCTGCTAGATTTTGTCGTGTTTAATTATGTTCTAACTTGATGATAAAATGATGGTTGTTGTCGTTTTCAGAGGAGGGATCGGACTAAGAGGACATTTGAGGACAGTCAAATTTGTGCGATTGAATTGTTAGCTTCTTTAGCTGGGAAGCTTCTGCAGGAGAGTGAAAGTTCTGCTGCTAGCAATGCATCTGAAGGACATGATCATGTTTCTATAGGTAAAGATGTTGTTAAACAGGAAATTCAGTTTGATAATAAGCTGTTGAAAACCGAATGTGTTGAGCAAGGAATCTGTGAAGTGAGTCTTGTTGCCTCTGAGTCGACTGCTGAAAACAGTGACAATTTGAAGCAATTTTCACACGCTGAAAACGATGCCATTCTAGAACGCACTTTGGTAAAGACACAGCCTGCTTGCTCCGAGCAAATCAGTGGTGATTTGAAGCCTGTTATTTGCAAAGGCAATGTAGCATATGGGAATGTTCCCGGTAATGTAAATGGTTGCTCCCCTAATTTTGGTCAACTGTGTGACAGTAATGGGTTTAAACAAGAGGGGTTTAAAAAAGAGCGAGATACTAAGGGTTTGGAGACTGGGGCTTTGAGTATTGCTAATACTTGCCTGACAAAGGATCCGGTTGAATTGTCCATGACATTTCCTGCTCCCATTAATTCTAACAGAGATGTCAAATTGCCATCACGTAGGGACCCTGATTCTAATGCTTCTTTTCCAAGGCATAGGAATGATAAGTTAGGTAGTAGAGATGATGATGAAAACTTTTCTAGGTTTAATAAACTTAGCAACAGGTTTAAGGCTTCTAGGCCTCCATCACGCATTGGAGACCGAAGAATAAGGAAGTTGCTGACATCCAAATATTGGAAAGTAGCTCCAAAGTTGAAGGATTTTGAGCATTCTAGAGCTGGTGAGTGGTTCCAACAGTTTTAGCATTCATGGCATGCTTCTTTCTATATGTGACCATTTATAACTGAAATTTATTTGCATCTTATGTTGAATTTCATGAATTATTCTCTTGCTGATTTTGTGTTTCATATATATCTAGATAGAGGAATAAAGCCTCTATATCGCAAGTGGAAGACCTATTATAACTATGACAGATGTCAATATGACTCACTTTACAAAAGGAGGAAGCTTTTTGACCATAGCTCAATAGTAACTTCTGATGGAGGGATCAGTAGTGAAAGCGTTTCTAATTCACCTGAGAAGGTTATGAATAGAGACAAGTGTAGCTCAGCTGCAACATCTCATGCAGGTGCTTCCCCACCGCAATTATCTTATAATTCACAGATTTCTGGATTGAGATGTTAATTAGTCTTACTGAACTATTTTATTCTGCTCTGTAGCATGTGGGATATCCTCCTTGCTCACTGGTCATCAAGCATCTCACCAGTCCAAGGATTCTCACGGTATGGATATCTCTTGATAGATTGTTGCATATTACATGCGGATGATTTGCTCTGGTAATGGGAAATGTCTTACTTGAGGTTTGTTCTTTTGTGCAGTGAAATTCAGCATTAAGTCCTTCAGGATTCCAGAACTTTATATTGAGGTGCCGGAAACTGCAACTGTCGGTTCACTGAAGGTAAAGAAATGCTATGCTGTTTTTTCCATTAATGAATATAGTTATTTAATGAAAGCTTTATTACTAACTTTTTACTGTTGATGTTACTTAAATGTGAGTAGAGGACAGTTATGGAGGCAGTGACTGCCTTGCTTGGAGGTGGACTACGTGTTGGGGTACTTCTTCAAGGGAAGAAGGTGAGAGATGACAGCAAAACTCTATCACAGACTGGTATTTCCCATGACGATAATCTAGATGCACTTGGTTTCACCTTGGAGCCTGGTTCTGCAAAAGCTCCTCCACCTGTGTGCTCTGAAGAACAACCTCTTTTGTTATCATGTGATGAAGCCCCTCAAAATTTAACAAGGTGATTTTCAATGTTGCATGATAGGTTGTTATGAATCTTTGTTGGTTTAAATCACTTTATTTCATATGTCTACCTTATGAGTTACCTGTACCTTAGATTAATTAGTTCTTGGTTTCCAGCTTTCCAGAGACTCCAGCTGTAGATATAGGGATTCCTGACGCCACACCTGACCCACCTTCACTAACCAGTTCAGCAAACCATGTGGATAATAATCATGAACCTGTTTCCTCCCAAACTGACATGCTAACTGATCAAAGTCTGCCGGATTCTGGAGCTCTGGTTCCTGTTCCAGCAATGAATGTTGAGGCACTAGCTGTTGTCCCTGTCAACCAGCAAATTCGAAAATCTGAGCTTGCACAGCGTCGAACCAGGAGGCCGTTTTCTGTGTCAGAAGTAGAAGCATTGGTACAGGCAGTTGAGGAGCTTGGTACTGGAAGGTATGATATCTTATGATGCTGTTCTATTGACATTTCTTGTGCTCCCTAACTCCCCTTTTCATGGTTTTGATGTGGAGGGTAAAAGCAATTATTTCAATTGTTTCTATTGGCTCATTGGGCAGGATGCAGCTTATAAAAATGTCAAGAATTTTAAATCATTCTTCTTCTGGCTTCTGCAGGTGGCGTGATGTTAAATTGCGAGCTTTTGAGAATGCTGACCATCGAACTTACGTGGATTTGAAGGTAAAATACTCAGTTTTTTTTTTCACCATCTGTTTTGTTGTGAAGAAGACATGGGTGATGAACAGGAATTACCATTAACAATAACCATTACGGCAGATTCCTGGGGGTACTATTGAGAAAGTAATCAGTTATCTGCCAGATAACAAATGGCTTTAATTAATGATTTAAATTAAAATGCTTCATAAAAAAGCTTATAAATTTTGGGTGTAAACTGGCTGAATCTCCAGTAGCCTCTTTTCATTGCTAGTTCGGTTTTGTCCCTCATCTCTGAGCTTATATTTGCATTTATCAGACAGATATCTCGTTTAGTTGTGTGTTTTGGACGGCCAGGTAGATATGGTTGGTATTAGTTGTGTTGATTTTTACTAATTATGTGTCACTATCATCTGCAGGATAAATGGAAAACATTGGTTCATACGGCAAAAATTTCCCCTCAGCAAAGAAGAGGAGAGCCGGTGCCCCAGGAACTCTTGGACAGAGTCCTGGCTGCTCATGCTTACTGGTATCAGCATCAAGCTAAACAACAAGGCAAGCATCATCCTGGAACTTTGAGAATTACGGACGCCCAATCCGACGGAAATGAAGTTGCAGCTATTTCAACTGTTACAATGTAAGAAAGAAAGGTAAACATTGACAAGAACTGGGAGAAAGAAACTTGTACAAATGATTCGCATTTATGTAATATTCGCACACTCACTTGATTCATTGCCAGCTTCCCACTGCGGAACCATTGGCATTCTGTAAATGGGTCGATGAAATAAGATCGTTCTAACCAGATTTACGTCTTTTTCCCTGTCATTTGAAATTTGTAATTTATAACATTGAACTTAGAAGAAAAGAAGAAGAAACAGAGATTCCTGTAGTTTGTTTTTCTTGTTATTAGAATAATTTCGGTTCTTTGATTTTTGTGAGATTTCTGTGAAGTTTTACCAACCATCTTGCATTCACATGAAGTAGTTGTTGGGATTGAAGGGTTGGCTGTCATATTATTATCTGAATATTTGATTTAATGATTGATGCATGTACTTAAATCCTTGCTAAATCTTAACGACTTAATCTATTGGTAAGTGTTGTAGTACAGATCAAGTCAAAGGTTCAATTTTTTAGGTCAGCACATGAGGAAATTGATATTCTTGAATGTATCGTGTCAATGTGAAGATGCGATTTTAAGATCGTTCGAAAAGAAATTAATTTCAATAGGTGTATAAATTAATCTAGAAATATGCATTTTTAAGATTATTCAAAAAGAGAATTAGTTTCGAAATGTGTACAAATTGATCCAAAAATACATGTAGAGAAAAAAATATCCTCGTTAACCATGCGAATATTATTTTCCACCTCCAATCCTTTAAACATACCAGTCAAACCAGAATTTTTTTTTTCATGAAAAGCAAAGCTTGGGTTAGTTTTTAAGACACGGAAGCAAAGAGACTTGGATCATGTAACAGAGGCAGGTTCTTGTTCCCTGCACGTTACACCATGTGAGTGTGCTGGGCAAACTTATCTGTTAATATCAATAATAATAAAAGTCAAAATCTCTTTATTTTCGTAGAAATTCACTCTGTTGAAAACCAACCAGAGATCTTGATCATTTTTACGCAACTCTAAAATTTAAAAATATTTTATAATGATATAATACATTCAAGATTTTATTTTTAAACTATTTTTATAATTATTAAATTTTGAATAGAAAAAAAATCTTCTCTTATGCAAAAGATCAAACACTTATTCATTTGTTCGTTTATATTAATAAATAAACAAACAAATAAATAAATAAATAAGCACATGCTCTGGAGCATGCAGTGAATATGGGGAATTTTCTGCGGCTTCCCAACTAGTCACGGCAGTGATATGGATCTTATTTCTTAAATAAGGTCTTTGTTTTTACTCCAGCTTGCTCGGGGTGAAGGTGGCGCTGGGGGGCTATTTATTGATCTTTAATGGCAAGATTGAGAAAAGAATATTGAAAAGAAAATGATTTTTAATCTAAGATAATCACCAATTAATCCATCGAAATAATAACACTTTGAAATCTCAATTTAAAGTTTGTTATTTATAAAGTTTGATCTCAAATTCATCTAGTTTGCGTTTTTTTATATAATTTACTTCGTAATTATTTTTTTATAAGTAAGATTATCATATATCAAATCCTAACTTAACCAATGATATCAAAAATTCTAACAATAGCAATAACAAGAAACCATTGTCATAATTTCTCTTCTTAGTTCATTATTTGTTAATAACATATTACTTTATGATTTCTTAGTTTTATGCTTATATGGTAAAGGACTTTAACTATTTTCTTTTTTGAAAGTCTTTTCCTTATTGGTAATTTTAATTAAATTGGATCTTTGATTTTAACGATCGATTATTCTCTTTTAATATTTGAAACTTTGGATGAATTTTACTTTTGACTCTAATAAATTATTATTATTTTTTTTGTCTTTGATCCTCCGGTATCCGTTTTATGCGATTACTCCGGTGTCGGAAAACTGTCAGGCCACATGGAAGTGGGGCGCTCCTCCCAGCACAGTTTGCTCCATACGCATGACTCGAACTCGGATCATACTTAAGGAGGAATGAGTCCATTATCACTCAATCCCAACTAATGTTGGTAATAAATTATTATTATTATTATTATTATTATTATTATTTTGAATTGAATTATGGTTAACAGATAGAGTCCACAAACGGTTTTAATGCTAAATTATAAAATCCTTCCAGCTTTAGAAATGTCACATATATATAATAATTAACATAGTAAACAATAGAGAGGTCTCCAATCCCAAGGCCCCCAAATTCATTTATTTACTTGGATGAATGATGATTCAGAGATTCACAAGCTCCTTTGCGTTCCAATATTAAATTTTTTAGCGGGTTTGTTACAATTAGAAGGTAAAAATTAAAGTCATTTGAATTTAAACTCTTTAATACATTATAAATTATTTTAATCATTCCATTAAAAAACATTGATAGTTTTAAGAACATTTTGAAGCCTATAAGTCTCACAATCCATCATTTGGTGTCGGACCCCTTTCTTTTGAAAAGATATTAAAGCAATTTGGTGAATAACCACTTGTCTTTGGAAATTCCTTTCACACACACAAAAAGTATTCGGCCGATTTTGGCATATTCTCTCCGGTAGAATCCTTATCTTGTTCTCGTTACCTTATTATTATTCACCACATTGAAAAGACCCAAATCGCATATTATGGGCCTAAGGTCCTATTTTACATTCCAAGTCACATTCTAGATTAGATTGGCTTGGAAAGCTCCATTTTTTTATGAGATTCGAGCATTTCGGTTATATAAGGAAAGATTTTTTTTTATTTAAAAAATTGAAGGTTATGTGAGTGATAAGAAAATTAAAATTAGAAAAAAATTGAAAAATATTTAGAAAATAGTCATCTGTAAAAATATAATAGAATCAAAGCTGAAAGTATAAATTGCTATAAATAAAAATGAGTTGAAGAGAAAAATTTATACTAACAACTTAGCGTAAGTTCATATAATTTATACAAATATTGAGATAAGAGCTCTGATTATGATGATTATTACTGCCCTCTCAATAGGTAGACCGATTCAAACACATTTTCACCCATTAATCAAGAAAGCCTTAAGAAGAAGGCCTCGAACCTGATTTAACGAAGGAAGACGAAGTAGAATCATAGCTCCTAAGAAGGAATGTGGATTGAGTGCATATTAACCACTCACTCACCCACTATAGAGTAGCTTGACAAAGGGTGGCCTCCTCTCTGCTAATAATTGCTCACTCTTGCATGATTGATGCACAATGGATTTGACATGCTAATAGAAACTCTCCTTTTAAAGAAGATATTGTGCAACAACAAATGCATGAACACTTTGATACTCTTTGATTTTACACCTAAATTCTCTCAAATACTTCTATTGACTTGTACATTTGAGCAATCGATTTTCTGTTTTGCATATTGATTTAAAGAGGAATGAGTTGATTCACTATCAACAAACACGCTATCTTTTTGGCATCAACAATGATGATGATATGATTCAAATTCTAAAATTTTGAAATAAATTTTCAAATTCTAATGTTGAGGGGTCATAGATTAAAAATCTCTTGTTATGGTTGAAACTTTTATAAAAGGTGTTGTTCATATAGAATTGTCTTAAAAATGTTGTTAAAGAAACTTTAACTTAGCATTTTGTAAATTTAATACAAAGTGTTGTAAAAAATTGAAAACTATTTAATAAAATTTTTGTATGTTTTGAATATATGAAACAAATAAAATAATAAACTTTATTAAATTAAATCACAGATTTTAAGTGAAACAAATAAATAAAATTAAACAAATGCTTTTTTTAATTAAAATAAAAATAAATGACATTAATATAAAAATTAAACAAAAATTAAATTAATTTGAAATAATATAATTCCTTTTATAATTTTGTGAATTATTGAAAGAGTAAAGTGAAAACCGTAAAAAAAATTCTTTAAATACATATTATTAAAATTAACACTTATTAAAAAAAATTATTTATAATTCAATAAAAAAATTCAAATTTACTTCTCGCACAAACTAATGATCTAAGCACTTAAGATGATGAAATTTATGAAAAAATTGGTCATATTTGAGTATTAGCGTAATCAAAAGAGAAAATTTGTATGATACAAATATTAATGTATTACAACATTTATCTCATTCGATCAAATCACGTCATCTAATCAAATTAATAAAAAGAAAAATCATTCATTACAATAAGCACTAACATTTATTGAAATAATATATATTGTTTAATTTTCACATAATATATAATAAATTATTAATTATTTTTAATAATGTAATTACATGTTTCATTGAAAAAATATATACAATAGCAAAGTAACCATATCATATAATATTTTCTTTTAACGAACATTAATTAATTCATCAATCCTTCAACAATTAACAAAACTTTCAATTTAGAATAATATAATTTTTAGTAACTGGCCCAAGATTGATGGATTATTAAGCATTGTGGGGCCCATTTTTTGTCTGATTCAGTCACAATCTTTTCTTTTTTCTGATTCAGTCACAATCTTGTTTGGACAACTTGGGCAATCTTAATCTGATCCTTTTGACGAAAAACTTTTGCCCCATAATTTTGTTTTTGTCAGTTATTGGTGCTTTTCTAGGACCAAATTTGACAGATTTATTTTTTCCGTACTAAATTTGTGAAAAAATTAATCACATGAAATAATAAGAATTGAAATAATTCAAACCTAGGAGTAGGACCAGCTTTTAACCTTGGGATTCTTTTTTTTTTTGTTACATTTAACCTTGGGATTCGATAGTTTAATTGAGCCTCTCAAACCTGTTCAATGGTCAAATTATTTGTTTAAGTTTAGAGGTTTATTTAATATTTGATTGGGTTTAGAAAAAAATATCTAATATAATGATCAGATTTGGATAAAATTTTTAGGTCTGTTTAAAAATTGGGTCAAGCCTCGAGGTTAGCTCGGCTCGAATTTATATATTTTATTTATATATATATATTTTTAATATTAATTAAATTTTTTTATATTTAATAAGTATAATATAATTATATGTATATAAACCATTTTTGATTAATAAACATGATTATAAATATTTAATATGAAAATTGATATATAAATTTTGACAAATTAAATTAAATTTTAAATGGTACAAAATAATAAAAAACAAATAAATAAAAAATTAAAATATAAAAACATTTTTTTTGGGCTTGGGCTTGTAGTATAAAAATAAAAATGAGTTTGGACAAAAAATCAAACTTGAATTTTCAAGCCGGAACGAGCTTGGGCATACAAGTTATACATTAATATATGTCATGGGCTCGGTGCAAGCCTAGCTCGACCCTACCAATGATTAGGTCTACTCCCAAAATTACAATGGCTTTTTTTATTGTCGGAATAAATAATTTAGTGGGATTGTAGTCAAAATTAGTAGAAAAGTTTTTCCGTTTATGATTTAAATTCATCCTTTTTTTTAAAGCAAGATTCTTATATTCATTGAGCAATCGAATATTCACCTAAGTAAGATCAATATATAAAAATAAATAAATATTAACCTCAAATAATTATTTCATACAATTTATTTTAAGATTTATATATATAAATATAAAACAGGTAATAATAAAATTATCTTATATCAGATCAACTCGGCTATGTATAAATTGTTATGTTTGAATTTTTTATGGTCTTATATTTAAGTTGTACTTTTCTACTTATTGTTAATTGATTTTAGGTTGAATATTTAATATGATATCAAAACCTATATTTTGTTTTGTGTTTGTTACATGATTCCTGTTGCTATCTTTTTTAATATTGTCCTGTGATAAACTTTTATATTTTAGCTACATGTGATTGAGGCCTGTCTTCATCTATTGTTAATTGATTTTAAGTTTGATACTTAATATGGTATCAAAACTCAAATTTTATTTTGTGTCTGTTATATGATTTATGCCTGCTATCTCTTTCGAGAATGTCAAATGTAAACTTTCATGTCTCAACTTATATGTGATGAACACTTGTTAAAGCGGCGTTATCTCATGTTTGTTAAATACTTTATTATATGTGATCTTATATTCAAATTGGACCTTCCATCTATTACTAATTAATTTTATATTGGATGCTTAACATTTTATATGAACATTTTTTTTTGTTTTGTTTAATTTAATGATACTGAAGTCGATTAAAATGAAAATGATTATCCAAATAGGAAAATATGTTTTCCTCTTGAGATTTGATACAAATGATATTTTTCTATTTTAAAAATACTCCTTTATCCTCATGAAATTTGATAAAAAATACATTAACTTCATGTAATATACTATATTAATTTTAAATGAAACATAAATATACATTTGTTAATGATTTAACACTAAGGTGTAATTGGGTTTCTTGAATGATATTTAACACTAGGCATAATCAATTTTAATTATGTCACGTAAAGAAACAACATGAACAAAAAAAAAAAAGATGCCACAAAGGTATGGCGTGGCTAGTGGTCTATGGCATCATTTGCTTACTCTTTAACCTTTTCTTATATTTTATTGATGTATTTAATAAATGAACGAAGTTTAATTAGAAATTTCTCATTGACGAGATAATTTAGGTTTTGTTTAATATTTCTTCTAAAAATGAATAAAAACTAAATAAAAATAAAACATCTATTAAATATAATCTTAATTATAATTTTTTTTGAACAGGGACGGAACAAGCCATCAACACCAAAACCGGTTGATTTGGGTTGAGGCCAAGGTTCCATATATACAAGACTCACGCACACTAGCTCCACGATGTGGGAGCAAAGTTTGGTTTTTTTGAACAGGGACGGAACAAGCCATCAACACCAAAACCGGTTGATTTGGGTTGAGGCCAAGGTTCCATATATACAAGACTCATTGATTGAAAGGTTTTCAAAAAAGTAATACACTTTCTCTTGTATTTTAATATAAAAGATAAATAAATTTTTTTTTTACCTTTTTTTATTTATTGCGTAACCAGCTCAAGAATTAGCAAAAAAAGATTAACATGGACAAGAGGCTCTTCTTTTTTTCTTCTTTTTTAACATTATTTCCAGCACATTTAAAAACCAGTTTATGGTATATTGAAGGACCCAAAATTAACATTCTTGTAGTGATTTAGGGAAAAATATATTGAGCAAAGATCCAAAAATAATTAGACAAAACCTAAATAAGGTTTTATGGAACATTTTCTAATTAATATTAGCGAAAGCCAGAAAAAAATTCCAAATATGAAAAAAAAAACTAATTCTTAATTGATAGAATATTAACTTTTTATTTCACCTCCTCTAAGTTTTCTCGGCTTCTTTCTTTTCATAACACTTTCTTTCTCACTTGTTACATATTGATTTACTTTTCTTGCGTACATTGATTACGCGTTAAAACGTTCTCTGAAATCCAAATTTCAACTCCACCTTTTTTTTTAAAAAAATAAAATAAAATCCGCTCATCCAAAAGATCTATACGAAAAACTCGTCACCCTGCACAAAAAGACATCAACAAATCCCTTCAAATAATTTTTAGAAAAAGATGGAAACTTTATTTCCTTTAAATTAAAGAAATAAAAGAGGAAAAAATGGTAATCACATAAAATGAATTGTTTTTTATATATATATGGATGGAGGGCTTAGGCTTAACCAATCATCCACCGCCTTAAATCCGCGCGGCATGATCATCGTGGTCCTTGCTTTTGTTCCCATCCGAACGGAGTACTTTCTCTTTTTAATTCCAAAAAGTTGAGCATTGTATGCCCTTCTCTTCCTCTCTCTCTCTCTCTCTCTCTGAGCCTCAGCTCCGGTACTTTTCTTCTCTTTCATCATTTCTCAGCTCTTTGTTACAGTGATAGTTTAACCGCAGTTTGATGGGTTCTTATGGTTGTCCTTTTAATCCTTAAAGAATATTTTTTGTTCCCAGTTTGATTCTTATTGTTCTACAAGGATCTTTCTGTCTGGCTTTTGTTTATATTAATAGCCAGCTTCATTCCCTGTTTTTAGTACGCGCTTTTATGTACTGCTCAAATATCTTATTTTTATGGTTCGTACTGTCAAAAGATGTTATTTTTATGTTTTATGCTGTTGAAAGATGTTGTCTTTTTGTTACTATAATGTCCAAGATTCAGTTTTATTTTAGACCCAGTTTTCTACATGTTTGATGCTGTACTTTTTTGATGTTTTTAGGGAATTCTGAGAATGAAGAACATTAGTTGAAAAGCTGTTGTTTTCTGCAGAATATAATAAGAGAGGAGGAGTTGGATCTGAGGTTGGACTTTCTGGGCTTTTTTGGTTGTTTAGTATTGCATTTGAAAGTGAAGAACTTTGGTTTGGATTTGGGTATTTGGTGCTGGTTGTTACTGTCATAGTCCTTTGTAGAATATATTTTCATGGATCGGTCATTGAAGGGGCTTTTTAGTCCTGTTGATAGAGTCAGACTAAATGATAATACTCTGTTGACCTTTTCCGGTCCGACTTTTGGTAACATGTTTAAGAATCAAAGTTATGTTGATATTCCTCCCTCGCAACCTGCTCCAATTCCGAGGGATTTAGCCCCTTCCTCGAGTGTGAACGAGGAAGGAGATTCACATGAGGATTATGATTTCAGTGACGTAGTTCTTAAGTACATAAGTGAGATGCTTATGGAAGAAGATATGGAAGATAAGACCTGCATGTTTAAAGAGTCTTCAGCAGCACTTCAAGCTGCAGAGAAATCTTTCTATGAGGTTCTTGGAGAAAAGTATCCGCCTTCTTCCGATTATGAATTGAAACCTTATACTGATCAAAACATAGAAAGCTCTGATGAAAGTCATGATCAAAGTTGTTGGAGATGTAGTATTGCAAGCATTAGTAGTAGTAGTAGCAGTAACTTAGTTGATCCTGGGTGTAACCACGGTTTGGGTGATCAAAGATCTTTAAACTTCACTTCTCAGGCCAATTCTTCCCAATCCCATAGCCCAGGGAACAGTACTAGTAGTGTGGTAGACGGCTTTGTGGATTCTCCAGAGAGTATTCTTAGGCTTCCTGAAATATTTAGTGATACTGAGTCTGTCATGCAATTTAGAAAAGGGTTTGAGGAAGCAAGTAGGTTCCTTCCAAATGGCAGGAGCCTGTTTGTTGATATGGAGAGTGACGGATTGTTTCTCAAAGAGCTAAAGGAAGAGGCTAAAGATTTGGTAGATAAGGTGGAGAAGAATGAGTTCTCACAGGATGGATCAAGGGGAAAGAAGAACCCTCATCCTGAGGATGTGAATTTAGAGAGTGGGAGGAGTAACAAGCAGTCATTAGTCTATAATGAATCCACTGTTAGCCCAGAAATGTTTGATACGGTGCTACTAGATTGTCAAAGCATAACTGACCTTCAAAAAGCTTGGCAAAATGAAACAAACAAGAATGTGCAGCAAAATGGGCAATTGACAGGGTCTACCGGTGGAAAGGCACGTGGGAAGAAGCAAGCAGGTAAAAGGAATGTGGTGGATTTAAGAACTCTACTGACCCTTTGTGCACAAGCTGTTGCAACTGATGATCGGAGGAACGCAAATGAGCTGCTGAAGCAAATTAGGCAGCATTCTTCACCTACGGGCGATGGGATGCAGAGGATGGCCCACTATTTTGTTGATGGCCTAGAGGCACGCTTAGCTGGCGCTGGGACCCAGATTTACAATGCTCTTATCACAAAGCCGACATCAGCTGCTGATGTTTTGAAAGCTTACCATCTGTTTCTTGCGGCATGTCCTTTTAGGAAGCTCTCAAATTTCTTCTCAAATATGACAATTGTGAACCTAGCAGAAAATGCAGCTAGGCTTCATATTATTGATTTTGGTATTTTGTATGGCTTCCAGTGGCCTTGCCTTATAAGGCGCCTCTCATCTAGACCTGGGGGACCGCCTAAGGTAAAGATTACAGGGATCGATCTTCCACAACCAGGTTTCCGCCCAGCAGAAAGGGTTGAGGAGACAGGACACCGTCTTGCAAACTATGCAGAGACGTTCAAAGTTCCATTTGAGTTCCATGCTATTGCACAGAAGTGGGACACCATTAAAATAGAGGACCTTAGGATTGATAGTGATGAGGTGCTTGTTGTAAATTGCATGTACAGGCTTAGGAATCTACTTGATGAGACTGTGGTTGTGGAGAGTCCAAGGAATAAAGTTCTGAACTTGATCAGGAAGATGAATCCTGATGTTTTCATACTGGGGATCGTGAATGGCGCCTATAGTGCTCCATTCTTTATTACGAGATTCAGGGAGGCTCTTTTCCACTATTCCACTTTATTCGATATGCTTGAGACTAATGTTCCTCGCGATGTTCCAGAAAGGATGCTGATTGAGAGAGAGATATTTGGGTGGGAGGCAATGAATGTCATTGCATGTGAGGGCGGTGAAAGAATTGAGAGGCCTGAGACATACAAGCAGTGGCAGGTCCGGAATATGAGGGCTGGGCTCAGGCAGTTGCCACTGAATAAGGAGATCATGAAGATGGCAAAGGAGAGGGTAGATACATGCTACCACAAAGACTTTGTAATTGACGAGAATAATCGCTGGTTGCTCCAGGGGTGGAAAGGACGAATTGTTTATGCACTCTCTTCTTGGGTGCCTTCCTCTTAAGTGCATATTTGTTACTACTCGGAGAAGACAAGGTCTTGCAAAATCCTTTGTGGTATAACTGCAGCCTTTGGTGGTTATGATTTAATGATGGATAAGGTGCTGACTTCCTATGGTTATAGACAAATTTCTTCTCTTTCTCAGTCTCTTACGCGCTCATAGACATGCACACATTTAGACAAACGCACAGATGCACAGAAACATGCATTCAGATCCTGCCAATTTTGTTGCATACAATAGAAAGAGGAACCAGATATTAACAAGTATTTGCCATATTTTCTGAACAGTTTATTTAAGTAAGATCTTTGCTGGTGCTTATTCTCATGTTGTAGAAGACTGAAATCAGAGGTTGCATTGGCTGTTACCTTATGGCTTGAGGTAATTACATGGATGTTCATGGTACATGAAATGTTCCAGGGAATAACAGCAATGGCAACGGCGTTTACACCTGCACATTCTTGATGAAATCAGCGATGTAATTAGACCAAAAAGCTTGCAGTTTAGGGTAATGTAAATGAGTCTGAAAATTTCTTCAGCATAAAGTAGTGCTTGCTGTTTGAAGATGTTAAGGAACTCTTGTTTTACATTGGATCACATTTACTTTAACCAGTCAACATTTTGTCTGGGGATTCAACTTGTATTGTATCTGCTGATATTTATTTCCTAAGTGAGAAGGTTGTTCAGCTGCTTCTTTTGGCTACAGTCAGCAAACCTCTTGTTTACTATTGGACTTTCCTTTCATTTTCTTACTGGAAAAAACAAACCAGTTCAATTAAGTACTGAATCCATTAACAATATCTAATGGTATAGTTAGTGAAATGGGCCCCATTGACATGCCAATCCTGAGATATTCTATATGAAGCAAGGATATTTTACTTTGGGCTATCACAATTTCAATTAAAAAATTGTTGCTCATGGTTTTCTCTTTATTTTATAGTTTTTATGCTGTACTTAGTGGCATTAATGCATGCATCTTACTTAACATTATCTCAATCATTGTCACATTGAAATGCAGTTTTTTTACCTTTTTTATTATATCATCCGTCTTCTAGACTTGATATTTTGGAGTTTTGTTACTTTTTAAGTGGTATTTTGCCTTTATTTAAATCTTTTAGTGTGCGTAGGATAGCATGAACACACTGATGGTTTGAAGTTGAATTTAATAATTACCCAATTCGAGTTGTTGCTTACCAAGAGCAATGATTTAAGTGGGGGGCTTTCAATAATTCTCTTTTTTGTCATTATCAATGGACAGCAAGAAAGATTTGCCTACACTTTTCTTGTTTATACGAAAATAGAAGGAGAAAGCATAATTAAATCTAATCTAAGAAAGGTAGCAATCGATAAATCAAAGCAATCGAAATATTTTAATATTTGATTAAAATGA
Organism: Heritiera fomes; assembly: GCA_032173925.1. NCBI lineage: Eukaryota > Viridiplantae > Streptophyta > Magnoliopsida > Malvales > Malvaceae > Heritiera > Heritiera fomes. The sequence goes on along the minus strand of JAPDPM010000002.1, from coordinate 6,742,630 downwards.
TTTAATTAAAGTTTATTTTAGTTCATGGTTATTAATTTATCATTTTATTCCGTATATAGTTGAAAAATTAAATATTAAATTTATCAAGTTGACCTCAAAATTATTGAGTATGTTATTAAGTCAAATTTAAGTTTCAAAAATTAAACTCAAACCGAACATCAAGTTTTTGAATTAAATAACATTAGTACAAAATTAGATCATCTTGATTCAATCTTACCTCTAATTGTCATCTAGACGTAAGCGAAGAGGATACTAATGTTTCTCTGTATATATATTTCATTTTCTTCATTTAAGACTCTTACTGTAACGTGTGATTTGAGATTTAAAGTTTAGCACAATTATTGAAGGTATTCATCAATCAAATTATATGGACTCAATACTTTTTTAATTCTTGCAAATCATGAAGGTAGGTTACCTTTGTTCTTGTTCAAAAATTGTTAACAGAATAAAATTATGATTTGAACATGTACATACCAAAACCTTAATCTTATTTTTTTTTAATTATTCAAAAATATTACTTATTTTAGATTTATTTTTTGTTTTAAAGTAAAAATGAAAAGCAACAATTAATTTCACCAAAAAAGTTTTTTTATTGAAATAAAATTGCAACTTGAATATAAAAGAAAAGAATGCAAGCATTGATATTTAATTTTTTTTTTATTTATTGAAAGTTACTTTTTAAAGAATTCACAAATCAACTGGATTAAATTTCAGATTCAAAGAGTTTTAAATATTATAAATATTCATTACTGGATTTCCTATATATTTGAATTGGTTGGATTTAATGAAGATAATTTTTCTACTTAAAAAAAATTATTTTCATTAATCAATGATAACCCACAACATTATTTTTACAAAAAATTATCTAATTCAACTTATTTCTAAAAAGAAGTCCATAAAGGCCCATAATTGCAGGCTTAAACAGGCCTTAAATGAGCTTCCTGGCCGTTAAAATAAATAGTTTAAAACCTCAACAGGGTTTTAGATATTTGCCTGAGATGAGTGGAGCTGGAGCACCGGATTTTTTCTACAGGGAAGCTCAACGCCTTGGCTATGTTGCCCGTTCTGCTTTCAAGGTTTCTATTTTTATTACTTTTTGTTCTTGTTTTCTCCTTTTTTTTCTTCTTTTTTTGATTGTTTCTGCTTGATTTTCAGTTGCTTCAAATACAGAAGCAGTATAAGTTGATAAAGCCAGGTTCTTCTGTTCTTGACCTTGGTTGTGCTCCTGGTGCTTGGCTTCAGGTCTTCTTCTTCAAAATGTTTTTTCTTTGATTAGTTTTTCTTATTTTCTGAGTTCCTTTTGATTTTATTGCATTTTGTGGTGTTATAGGTTGCTTGTCAGAGCTTGGGTCCATTGAAGAATGGTGGGTCTGTTGTGGGAATTGATGTTAAGGTATATTCATTGCTTGATGGTTTTCTTTTTTCTGTTAAGAAAGTGAAAGTTTTGACTTTTTTGGTAATAGTGCTGGATTTAGTTTGATTGTAATGTGTGATTTGCAGAACAGAAAGTAAAGGTTCCTTCTCTGCACTGTGATTCAAGGGTTCAAACTGTTTCTGCTGATGTCATGAAATTATCCAAGCAACAAGTTAGGGAACTCTCACCTAAGGTAGTGTATCGATTTCTATGTCAATAATTAGACTCTTCAACATCTTAGCATTTTTAATCTTTTAGGATTTTTTGTGGGTTTGCTAGAATTTTAATGCTTATCCAATAGCCTTTTGAAGTAATTAAATGATGTTTGCCAAGTGTTTTCATATGTTAAATCAACTTTACAAATTTCTTAAACATTTTTGAGTCTTTAAATTGTCTAGGTAACCTGGAAGATATTCAGATTTGATATTATAAGTGAGGATGTTAAACCAAGTTGGCATCATTTGTTGCTTTGATGATTTGCACGAAGCAAAACATAATCAAATTCGATTGCAAAAGATAATCTGGCATTAAGGAGACACTATGAATGCTTTAGGGAATAGGTTTGTAATGAAAAGGATCAGCCCTTTGTTTCTAAAAGGTTACTGTTCAGTATGTCACACAGAGTGAGTCTTAAGAGAGATCTTCCATTAGAGGAAAAAAAATTGTGTCTTGAACCTCTCCCAGATGCAAATTGATTTTTTATTCCTGCAGAAGAAAGGGTTCTCAGTTATACTTTCAGATATGTGTCCCTTGGTTTCTGGAATTACATCTAGGGATGCAGCCTTATCCTTTGAGTTAGGTATGCAAGCACTTGATTTGGCTGTTGGTAGAGCTGCCAACATTCCGGATGATAATTTTCAAAGGCAGGAAGATTCATGCTCTTTTGGTCTAGATGATAATGGTGTACTACAATCTAGAGGGCATCTTGTTATTAAGCTTCTGGAGAGCGAGGATATAAGAGGTGGGAATTTCTTCCATACAAGTTACAACAATTATTCTCTTTTGCTGCCATTGAAAGATATATGCTTCTCATTTTCTTCTGACTGTTTGCAGAGTTGAACCAGATCTGCAAACCACTCTTCAAAAAAGCATCATGGTTAAGGCCTAAGGCTACGAGATCCTCGTCTAGAGAGATTTATTTAATTTGTCAAGATTTGCAGTCATAGTAAGGCTCAGTTCTTTTTAGATTGGTCCCTTCTTCAGGTTCCAACAAGAAGCAACCATCATGAGGCTATTTCTGCCTAACTGGCTGCTCTTACGATTGGCCATTTGTAATATTGTTGATGGAACTGGGATTCAGAGATCATGCATAGCCAATCTAGCTAAGTTTTATTTCAGTACTCACTCTCACAGGTTTCAACAACCAGCAGCGAACACCGAGCTGTGCTAATTTTATACAAGGTCTTTTAGTTTTTGTTTCATAGGGGAGTTACATTTGAAAACTTTAATATTGTGTATGAACTCGCTTCCTTCAGAGAGGATACTTTTGCAATATTCTGTGTGAACTTCACTTTTTTTTTAATGGTACTTGACATCTTTGCTTCTTTAATAGCATTTTCTTACAAAAAAAGAAAAAAGAGAAATAAAATATCCATGTTTGGGAGCTTGAGACACTTAAAATTTGCCAACACTTTATTGTAGTTTTATGTAGCTTCTTCTATTTGGAAAATTATCTTGTCCCTCCGTGTCATAAATACCACATATACAAAGACAATGAAACAACAATATACACAGAAATCCTTCTGTATTCTAATAAAAAAGAAAAAAAAAACCCTCTCTAACTTTCCTTTGGTTGCTTCTCCATTTACAAAAATATTCAAGTGTCATCGAATGTAGGTTCGTCCTAATGACCAGAGTCCCGTATCTTTGACTGGTGTCTGGAAATAGGAAGAAAGGTGAAGTACTGTTAAGACTAGCTGAAAAATCTAATGAAGATAAAAAAAAAATTCAAAGAATACCACCATACTTACTGGTGTTTTCACAGAAGGGAAGACATTCCAAAACCGCAAAGTCTCATCCCCTGCTCCGGTCACTATGGTCTGCACGAGTGTGCAAAGATGTACACAATCATTTTTCATTAAATGGGTGCTTTTACACTTTGACATATCCTTTTTATCCATGAGAGTAGCGTTAATCATTAGAGAAACGTTTACCTGTCCATCAGGTGACGTAGCAAGGTAGAGGACTCGAAGACTATGGCCTGTTAGAGTTGCAACCTACAAAAAATCAAAATGGAAGATAGTTTAGTGCTTCTGCAACAAATGTCAGAGGACAGTAGAAATATTTTTGTATTGCTAGTACCTTTGTCATTGATGGATACTTCCACACCATAATTTGATTTTGAGAATATCCATGAGTGCTAACTAGCTCATTCACATTCTTACTCCATGATAGATTGCATACCTAGGCACATTAAGTTTAATCAAGCAAGGTGTTCATGAATAAGCATATGCTAACTAATGAAATGCAATGTATTACTAGGAAGTAAAATTGTAAAAACCTGGCTCCCTGTGTCTATATTGTTCAATTGATGACCATTGGTAGTGTTCCAAAAGCGGATACATCGATCAGCGGTTCCACCGCCTGATGCAAGAAGGTTGCTCTGGTGGGGTGACCAAGCAATGGCTTTGACAGCAGCCGTGTGTTCTGTCAACTTAAGAATTGGTTGCTGAGAATGCTGGTTCCAGACCAACAGCTGATCACCAACAAAACTGTTCGAGTTAGCAATTTGCTATGTTTACTGGGATAAAAAGCAAATGGCATGATGTTTACCTGATTGTCATTTCCACCTGAAGCAAGTTCACGGTCATCATGGGACCATTTCAACCCACAAACCTGAAGGATTGAACAGAAGGTTATCTCATTTGTTAACACAAACAACCGGTTAAAATATTCTACTAAGTTTCTGAGTTCATCAGTGACAGAGACATGATAAAGCTAATATGAACTGAAGGCTTTACCTCAGATTTATGTCCAACAAGCTTGCTAACATAGTCACTTGAAACTCGAAGATCATGCTGAAGAATGCTGCGATCCCTGCTTCCGGATGATAGTATCCGTGAATTCCAAGCCAAGACACCGGTTCTTGTTTGATGGCCGCCCATGGTTCTGACCCTCTTGCACTGAGTTCCATCCCATACCTATAACAAGGAACAAAATGCTTAAACTATATAAGAACCTATGGATCAAATACGAACAATTATTGTATAATGGATGCAAAGTTTGAGAGGAAATCTACCTGAACTTGACCAAGATTTGTGCCAATGGATATGTAAGAACCTTCCCGGGTCCACTGCACAGCACACACACTGTCATTTGGCCCCAAATCACACAACTTTGTTACCTGAGAGCAATTGAACAGGTTAAATACTTCAAGCATTCTTTTGTTCCCTCATAATTCAAACAAAGACCATTTTCAAAGGCAAGTTTACATATCAAACTCTGGAAAGGATCCAATTTGTAGACTAAAGCATACAAACTTACTTTGCTGTTCGATGCAGTCCATAAATAAACACAAGTACCCAACCCAACTGCAAGTACATTCTGTGATGACCAATCAACAAGGTTCAAATAGAAGTCATCTTGAAGTGATGGGGCATCCAGAACCTGCAATCATTTAACAGTTTCATTATATAAAAATTGGAAAGATAAAAAGTTTCCAGTTACGCTAGACTTCCCATCCCAGCTAGGCTAACCAATGCAATGTAACAATGTGCTATTCCTGAGTCAAGTCTTTTATATTTGGAAACAAGCAAAATGTAGGTATGAATCTGATACGGGTATGACAGATTTTGATAAATTTTAACATTGGTATCGAGGTTCAAAGCATAAAACCTTGTAGTTTTATATGAAGTTTCTATTTTCCAACTACGGAAGTTTATGTAACATAGCTGGCAAAATGGCTCAACTACCTTATGGGGTGTCTTGGGGACTTTCCGTGGAGGCTTGGGAGGTGTAGAGACCTCACTAGAGAACCCACTATCCTGTCCCAAAATGGAAGGAGAATAAGGAGAACTAGGCCCAGAATGCTCAGTCTTGAACCTCAGCATGTTCTTGTTCGGACTCATAGGCGAACCTTGACCTGAAGGAGAAAAAGAACCAAAATCAGGACCAAAAAGTTCAGATTTCAAAAGCCTGGAATACGTTTCATTTCCTCCTTCTTTAGCTGGTGACTCCTTCTCTATCAATCCAAAAGTGTGTAACCTTGAAGAAGATCTGCATGGAATAAACCTATCACTACAAATTGATGATCTAGACGACGATGGTGAAGTTAAACTCGATATCATTCGTGGTGAAGATACCGAAATTGAACGAAAAGAAGAAGAAGAGCCCGAGAAAGTTTCTAGCCGAAGTGAAGTTTCATTCATTCCAGCAGGGAGATTTAGGCCACTTTTTCTTCTTTGTGGTGAATCCATTTTCTGGGGTATTTTTGATCAGTATGAAGCTCGAGTGCTTGAGAAAAATGGGTTCTCTTAGTTTTTTGAAAGGAAGATTAGAAATGGAAGATTACAGCAGGAAACGGCTCCTCTTTGGTTGCAAAAGAGGGTTTTTCAAAAGAGGATTTTTGGCAGGAGCTGATTTTCCTGCCCTTTTTGGAGGGCGGCTGAAGCCTGGAGGGGAAGATTTGCAACGGTCAAATTGGTATCTGTTAGAGAAGGGTTGTTCGTTTATATGTTTGGAAAAGGGGAGAGAGAATGTCGTTTTGCTTTTTGAAGAGTTAAAAACGACATGGTCTGTGCAACCCTAGTAACGGTCATCATTTTCATGAATAATATTTTCAAGCCCATAGGAGCTGTCAGATTGGTTTAGTTTCCAAGTAAATACCAAATAGCCGTTGCTTCTGAATTTGACCTTCTTCACTTTTTATACCCGCTAGCCAGCACAAAATAAACCCAAACTTACCCGGATTTGATAGAATTAGAAGCGCAACTATTTCGCAGTAGACAATTAATGAGAAAACTAGAGATTTCATTAAAGTTCAAAGTTTGAGTGAATTGTTACTTCAATACGCCGCTGTTTTTGTTGTTTCAGAATATCTAGTACAATCTCAATCTCAAAGTAACTTTACAATGTGTAACGCACTTGATATCTGCGAAGCCAGTCCTCTCCATTCTCGTAAAAATCCGCCCTACTAAGTGTTTGCTGTGGGAACTGAGGGTTTGCAGCGTAAGCAGAAGCACCACGCCATGCATCAAGAACCGGATCTAATGCTCTTACCACCTTAATTGGAGCCCCGCAAGGTCGAAGCATCCGGATTCCAGCTTCCAAACGTTCATTTATACCGGGAAATAGAGAGCAGCCACTGGTCATAAAGATTGAACTGGTCAATCTATTCTCCAGCCCCTCATCCTTGGATGGCAACCTTCTTATTGAGACCCCAGTCATCTCATCTAAGCCTGCTTGATCTATCCCGACCAAGTTGGGGTGGAATAGTATTTCAGGACATCGAAACCTTTCAACCCCAAGCACAACTTGGAAATCTTCCTTTGTGAGCGGACGAGTACGTGGTACCTCAGCAGTAGCTGGTTGTAAAGGTGTTAATTCCGGTTTAGGAACAAATGTTGGGTCTATCTCCTGCAGAAAAAGAGATCAATGAAGGGATGGATGATTCATCTTAACATGATAATTAGGAGAATCCCTAATAAATCAATACGTGACAAGGCAAATAAACTGACCTGGAGCCTAGAACAAACACGGGCCAGCTCTGCTTCATCTTCATCTGCTGCATCATCGTCATCATCATTATCTTTGCTCATCAGTTTGTAAAGTTGCCAATCTTCATCTTTGGCACCAAAGGTATCCTCACCCTTCCCTCGGTCAAAGGCTGCTGTAGTTAAAAGGCGCATCCTTTCCCTCTGGGCAGCATTCAATCTTTCCCCACGCCCAACACCCCCTGACAAACCATTCCCATTAGTATGGCCTCCATTTGTCTTGAGTCTTTTCCGCTGCTCAATCTTCTCAGTCAGTTCTTTGTATCTTGTACGCGTATCTTCAAGATAAAGTTCGGGGTTCTCCCTATGAAAAGGTAAAAAGCAAAGACAGAAAGGAAGTATCAGCCAGAAAGCAAATTAGAATTCCCAAGATCAATCATCCCCCCGCCATTTCAAATTAAATGAAGTAACCATAACTTGAACCACATGGGGCTGCTTCTTTCTCATCAGCCCCCACTTCTTACTAAGGTCAAATCAAATGAGAAAAAGAAAAAACAAAAATATTTTCATATAATTGAGACTTGAAACATACAAGCGTCTCTCTTCATCTTGTTGATTTTTCTTTTCTCGTTCTATTTCTTCTTCGAAACGTTTCTGTTTAGCTCGCTGCCGACCCTCTGTCATGGTTTTAAGAAAAATTTGCCTCTTCTTTTCCTTGAGCTGTCACAACAACATAGCCGCATCAATTTCAGCCAACAAAAATCATAATAACGAGAAATCTACCAAAAACAACAATGTAGTTTATCTTGAGTATGCTGACAATTACAATCCCGAAGGCCTTATTAAATCTTTTGTTTGATTTTTCACATGATGACATAAAAATGCCCATAAATCCTGACTGAACCAAACTGGTTGAACTGATGTTTTATGCATTTGCCTAACAAAGCCAACCTCTCCCCCCTCTCCACCCACCTAAAAAAATTTCAGATTAGCTACTTGGCATTAAAGGATACCTGCTCTGGTGTAAGTGTGTTATCAGGAATGTTGATGAGAGGATACTTCTCGGTTGTAGAAGAATCTACCTTCTCATTTTCAGCTTGTTCAGACTTTGGTTCACCTTTTGCTTTTCTTAATGACTGTGACACTTTCGTAAGGGTTGATTCTATTTCCTGTTTAGAAACATAACCAGTATCCGAAAGGAAAGATGGAATATCTTCCTCTTGAACTTGTTCAATTTGATGCAAAAGAAATTCCAATCCATGCAATTGATTTTCTAGTTCATTTATTCTAGAAGACCTCTTTGCTTCAGCCATTTCTCTCAATCTTTGTCCTTGTCTTTCCCTTATAGCAGCCTTTCTTGCTATCTCTTCTTCTGAAGGAGGTTCTTCAGTTGGTGGTGGAACCCATGGGAGCTGCCAACACCTGGTTTTATCTTCAGCTTCCTTGCCCCCTTTCTGTTACAGTAATTGAATTTTCAGCAGTTACAGAGAAGAAGGAGAAGAAAAAAGCTAAGTCATTACCTGAAACAATCGAGCTTCTAAAGCATAATCCGGTGCTATATAGCAGTGTTCCATCTTCAAGTCTTCAACCTTTTCCCATGTGAATCTAGCCCTATTATAAGCAGTTAAAAACAGTATCAGATGCTCTATGAAAGGAGGCCATATTTGATTCTGGAAACCCAGCAGATTTTATACTCACATGTGATGAGGGTACTTAAGCGAAAGAAGTTGCTTCAAATTGTCGGTGACATGGTAGCCACCGATGTTAGTTCGGCAGCATCCTTTATAAACAGGCTCCCCTTCAACAAACTGAAGTAAAATAAAACATATCATAATCAATGAAAGACAACCAAACCCCGAATCCTTAATGCTTGTGTCTTGTTAGTCAAATCTAAAAATTCATTGCCTTACTCCCATTTCTCAAATTCCTATTCCAAAGTCTTACATGATATACCTTCCTTTGCCAACTACATAGCATACCAGTAAACAGGTTTACCGGAGGAGACATAGTATGCTAAAATTCAACAAGACTTTTAAGGAAAATTCCAAGCAGAAATTAACTTATCATGTCATCTTCCATTATGCCAACTTGCTAACATGCTTCAAAACTAAATAATGACCGGCTCAACTTTGCAAATATATGAATCAAGTTAACATATGATGTCTAGGAACCATACTGGAATAACATGAGTAGTGGTAAATCCTGGGCAGATAGCTAAACAATCTTTCTCACAAATCCCATGCTGCTGGTTATACTTGTAGCTGAATGCAGCATCAACACCAAATGCTGCAATCACATACAGAAAAACTCAAACATCAGAATACATATCATCATCGTCATCATCATAATAATAGCCTTTATCCCTATAGATTGGGGTAGGGTCATCAGAATATATAAATATATATATATATATATATATATATAGATATATATATTAAAATGAGTGCTTTACCTACAGATGGAACTCCATAAGTCTCAAAAAGAAGTTCTGCCATTTTACTGCGAGACTGAACTGGGTTGCACACACATTCTGTGATCAGGATAGGATGATCAATCTGTTCTGCCCTCAAATAAAGAGCAAATCAAGAAAGAATAAATTAAAATTGCAATGTAAAATATAGAATGTATTTAAAACAAAAATGGTAGCCGATAAAACAATACAACATGAAGGAAAATGGCAAACCAAGTTCAAATCCTATGAAATTTTCTGGTATGCAGATATTCACAGGCTATTAAGTTAACCTAAAAACTACTACCTGAAGACAATTTACATGCTGCTAAAGTATTCCTAATTACCAACGCAAACAGATGTTCATTAGATCATTAAAGAGATTATTTGCAAAAGCAGTAAACTTATCATTGTACCCGAGATCCATTTGCACCCAACCGGTCAAAGGCAAAGTCAAGAATCTGTAAAGACAAAAAACAAACCTGTAAAGTTAGCATGCTTCCAATACTCTTAGTAATTAAACAGCCCAGCCATATCCAAAGCTCTAAACTTTCATATCTATATTCAACGTACACCAGTTTTATCCAACATTCTCGACCTACCAATAGCATTTCTATTTCACATTCTGAATCAAACTTGATTTCACTACTCATAATAATAATAATAATAATAATAATAATAATACATGTAAAAATTTTACATACATATTCCATGATTTCAAACTGAAAAACAACATTGCCATCAAAAGCGGAACGAGGGCCAGAACGCGTGCAATCAAAGTATTTCAGTAAAGCAGTATCTTGGTCACCAACAACTGTCACAGTTTCCCCTGCAACAATCCAAAATAAAAATTCATTTTAACCTTAATTAATCTATGGTTATACCAAAAAACTGATTTGAAGGAAGAGAGAAAAGAGTACCGGTGGATTTGTGGCGAGGTCTTTGAACAATGTTACGGAAAATAACCCGCGGCTCACTCTCTCCTGCCCAACTGCAAAATGGATCAAAAGAAATCAGGGAAAAATTGTGTAAATCAAAATTAATAAGAAAAAAAGTTAGGGTTTTTTCTTTCGTTTTGGTTGAATTACCCAATACGAAAATATGAAGCGCCATTGTCGATGACGATGGGAGTTGATGGAGGGAAACGATTGTAATCCGATTGCCTTTGAATTTTTGATATGAATGGCATTTTTTTAAAGGGTTTTTTTTTGTTGAATGAGGAAGGATTTTCAGCGCAGAAGGAAAAGGGTTTTCTGGGAATGAACCTTTTTTTTTCTTCGTTGAATGAGGAAGGACTTTTCGAAAAAGAAGGAAGACGGTGAATACTGGTAAAGAGTAAAAATGAAGAGACTAAAAGATTAAACAAAAGCCCCAACCAACTGATTGGTATGGGTGACAATCGATCTTCGTCTCTTAAGCAAGATAAGGATTCGAATCTTGATTTATGTATAAAATGTCAATATTGAGAAGGGAACAAATCTAATCACACTCTGCTTTTTTTTAATTCCGGAATAATCACCGAAAATTAAAACCCGAAAGATTTCAATAAAAAAAAATTAAACAAAAACGGGGATAGCTCAGTTGAGAGAGTGTCAGACTGAAGGTCGCGTGGTCGATCCACGCTCACCGCAATCCTATCTTTAAAATTTTTAAAATTTCTTGATTAGATTGATTAAAAATGTAAAACTTCGGGAATGCTGATTGTAAGTTGATTAGATAGATTAAGAATGTAAATCAATAATTCCATCTAAAACTTGAAAGTAAATAAGAAATGCGGATTATGAATCAAGCAAACCAAAGTAGACTGACTGTTGATCTATTATTATTATCCATTGAATTAACAAATAAAAGAATTACATCCTTCTATAAATCGTGTACACTCTGCTAACACTAATTTCCTAATCATTGCTTCAATTTTTCAGACCAAAATCGAGTAAGATGATGTACCATGATCATATAAAGTAGGAAGGAAGTATTTTGGCAAGCTCAGCTATATATATATATATGTATTAAATTTGATTGTTGGATTTAATATTTTCGGTTAAATCTCTACAAAATTAAAAATAATCTTTTGGGCTTGATCGGACAGATTGATCTATCTATCAGAATCAACTCAATGTCCATAATCCAATTCTTTTTTTTTTTGCAATATGTCCATAATCCAATTCTAACCCAACCTAACTTTGTTCACTAACCTGTCGAACCAGTAACAAGGACCCAGCCCAGGAAAACAATAAACAGGATAAAGGAATATTCCAACGGAACAACAACTTCAGTTCAACTCCCAACGACAAACTTTTTCGGTCACTTCATTTGGCCCCACTTACAACCACAAGATCCAACCTCGACCACTAAAAAAACCTGAAAACAAAAAGAATAGTTTATATTTAATGCAGTGATTTTGTAGCCTCTATAATATGTAAAATATAACGTAGCCAATTATAAAATATCATATCATTAGTGGGAAAATTTTTAAAATATATAATGAATAAAAAGATTTTAAAAATAAGTTAAAAAGTTTTATTAATATTTATTTTTAAAAGTTTACACATCTTTTAACTTTATTAATTAACGAGGCATTGACACTCTATGATTGATTGACTGTGTATAGAGAGTATACACTATCAATGCATTATCAAATATAAATTATTTAAATTGTTATTGTTTCATACGTTGTTAGTAAATTATGATATTACATCATTAATTCATCAATTTTAAATTAGTTTTTAAAATAATTATTATTAAATTTATTAATCAATGAAATATTATGGTCTGATTGAATGATTATGTATGAGAAATGCATCAAACGTAAACTTTTAAACATGTAATTTAAATCAAAACTCAATAATGTTAGATATGATATAAAAGAGACATAAAAAAAATAAAATTATGATAAAGATGCTTATTTCATATTTAATGTGTCAATATAAATTATAACATATCAATTTTTATATTTTCCAAGAAAGAGATGCACCAAACAACTATACATATGAATTAACAAAGGATAATTATCTAATACACAGTCTGAAAATTTTTGACTCTATAAGCAAAGTTAGAATGATTACATATGTTTTATTTTATTTTTTAAATATTTTTAAAAAACGTGTATCATGAAATTAAAAAATTTACCTGATAACATATGAAGTATTAATTCATTAAGAAATTCTTATTCTAAGTAAGCATATGTATCCGACGAGGCATCCACTTTCAACTAGAAATTCATAGCTTTTCAATTCCTTCCACCACACGTTTGGATAACTCAAAAATCCCGCCATCTTTCCTAGCAAGCCACAACTCTTATAAAACCCCGAAAATGGTTCTCTAAATCACCATTTCAAAAGGCTTTCTTCATTTTCCTTTGCAAATTTATTATTTTTTATGTTGCTGTTTTAATGGAGATTTATGAACAGGAAGAAGGTTACATGACGCCTAGGCGGTGGATTCAGACTGCGACTCGGCCTTGTCCACCGCCGCCGAGGAAGAAGCAACGGGTTTACGTGAAGAGGGAGCCACCAAAGAATGGGTTTTTTCGGCCACCCGATCTCGAGGCTTTGTTTTCAATTATGGTTCCAACAAAGGAAGCCTGCGTTTGAAGAGAAAAGTGGTTGTACGTAAATTTGGTTGTAAATGTAATCTACTTTGTACGTTAAAAAGTCATCGAAGTTTTCTGGTTTCAAGCTTAGTTGAAACTGAAAACTTGAAGAATTTTGTTTTTATTTAGGAAACCAGCTTTTTAGTAAACTAATTAATGAAGTGGGTATTTGATGAAATTTTCAATTTTCAACCAGCTTCTAGTAAACTAATTAAAAAAGGACAAAAAACAAAGAGCTTACCTTAACTTTATGTAATCATTTTTAGAAGGTAGTATTATATATTGAGGTCAAATTTTAACATGTTAGCATGTGTAATCCTTTTTATTTTTGGATTTCGATTATTTTATTGAAAAACGAAAAGGGATAATAATAATTACTCAAAAAATTATGAAGAAATGTTTTAATTGATATTTTTAAACGGTAAGAGGAGATTAGCACATTAAATTTTTTAATTTTGAATCGAATTTAATAAATTTATAAAAAAGTTATGTTTCCATGACTTCTCAACAAATTCAAATTTCATAGGGAGACTTTATTTTTTTTTTGTGTAATAACACGTATTTTCATTTATTTTACGGTACGAGACTAAAAGTTAGTTTGGATCCTGGTGGGATCCCAATGGGATGAGTGTGGTGAGTTTGAGAGGAGAAAGGAAAAAAAAAGGATAAATTTAATCTTTTGTCCCTATTTTGTAATTTATTATTATTATTTTATTTAAAAACACATATCTTTAATAGTCATTTTATTTTTTTCAATCTCACCGAATCCAATCTTACCATCCATCCAAATTAACCCTAATTTTATTTAAATTAAAGTAATAAACCATAAAATCTTTAAACAATGACTTTGAATTCTTTTGCATATAAAAAGAGTGCTTTCTTTTTGTATATAAAAAGAGTGCTCTCTTTTGTGGGTTAGGGAATCGGCAAAGGGAAGTTGGGCTGGGAAATGGGCTTTGAAGGTTAAAACATTCTCGGATTGTTGTTTTAGGCTCTTTAAGTTTCTATCTCTACTTTATATTTAACTTGGGCCGGCCCTTAAGTTATATTAAACTAATAACTTTGGAATCTGGCCTGCTTTTATCATTAGCATATTCTTGTAAGCCCTTTTCTAATTGAATCATAATGTTATTATCTAGTTTTACCAAGTGTGAAATTAAATTTATTTTGTTATTTGTATTCTTTATTATTGTTATTTGTATTTACAAGTTTATTAGTTATCAGTTCATCAATGTATTATGCTGATTGTGATTATAACTTTCAATGAAAATATACTATTCAAAAGAGAAGATTTTAAATTGAAATCTTTTGATTTAAATGCAGATGCATCTATCATTGAGTCAAATTCTCCATAAAAGAGAAAAAAAACCTACTCATCAGTTTAAGTAACCATGTTTAATCAATGACTGTATCAATAACAAATACAAATACCATATTACATTATATTTAGCAAACAAATTTAATATTTAAGTAACATTTTGGCTGAGTGATTAAATTGGCGTTGTGACATGTGGTAAGATTTGGTAACTAGCCGAAATAATCTCAGCCCCATCTTCTAATTATCAAAAAAGAAAACCAATTTAATATGATATATATATAAAAACTATCAGTTGAACTATTTTCCAATCCGCATTAATTATTGAGTTGAAAAACCCTGATCATGGTAATGAAAAGAGTTGTTATTGTTATTATTTTTTTAATTTTGACTAGGAGGTGTAATTTAAGTGAGATTTGGATTATGTTTATTCCATTGCATGAATTTGGCTTGGGGAAGGTGGAAAGTGGATGTTGAAAATCGAATATTAGATTTGCAAATATTTCATACTAGTCATTTAGGCTAATGCAAATCAAGTTATGGGGAATGCTAACACTCACACGTCCATAAATAAAAAGAGATATGCAAGTGGGAATCAAGAGCAATAGGGTTTGTTTTGGCTTGGAGAAAATGAAATGTAGGTGTCAAAAATCAAATCTTAGACATGCAGGATTTTCATACCAATCATTTAAGCTAATGCAACGTCCATAAATAAAAAGAGATGCAAGTGGGAATCAACAGCATTAGGGTTTGCTTTGGCTTGGGAAGGTGGATGCAGGTGTCAAAAATCGAATCTTAGATATGCATAAGTTTCATTAAGCTAATGCAAATCAAGTTATGGGAAATGCTATCACTCACATGTCCATATATAAAAAAAGATACGTAAGTGGGAATCGAAAGCATTAGGATTTGCTTTGGTTTGGGGAAGTGGAATGCAGGTGTCAAAAATCGAATCTTAAATATGCAAAATGTTCATATAATCATATAAGCTAATGCAAATCAAGTTATGGGGAATGCTAACACTCAGGCATCCATAAATAGAAAGAGAAATGCAAGTAGGAAAAGAATGAATGAATTGGAAAGCTAAGTTGGAACACATATTTGTTCCATAAGTAGGTGACAAAGTTCACTTATTGAAGGGGAAGGGGGTGTACCAACGGTCTGGTGGAGTGGGTGTACTAGGCTTGTTAGCTATGTTCTTTTTCTGGGTTTTGGTACTCTTTGGCAAATCGAGGGGCATTGGATTCTCTCTTCGGATGATTTCATGGGTCCCTTCTGATAAAATATAATATTCCCTTGCTGATATAACACCATGTTTCAAGTACTACCACTGCATGGGCGAGCTTGGAATTTGATTCACCTTCATCCTTGGATCCAGGTGAAAAAAGATTGTACCCTCTTTGCTTTTGCTAATTACTAAGAAGAAATAAAATTACTAATACTTTCTTCTCTATTAATCATAATGGGATTTGATGTCTTTTAATTTTTAACTTTGTCTATGAAAAATAACAATTTCAAGCCTTTTTATTTTTATGCTTATATTTGGGTTTACTTTTCCAGTGTTGTTATTTATATATATTTGGTGGAGAAGGTAGGGTTAAGGGGGTACAAATGGGAAAAGGTACAGGGAGGTAAGCATGAAATATTTCTCCTTCAATAAATATATTATCAATGAAATTTTTAAATTTCATAAATGCATTAACAGATTAACAAATATAATTTTAATTATATATATTATTTTTATATTTTTTAAATTATTAAAAAATATGTCATTTTTCTTCCGTTATAGTTGGTTTTAAAAATTTAATGATGATGAATGAGATTTTTTTTTTAAATAATACTAGACAAAAGAATATGCTATTTTCATTTTCCTTTTGTTGTAAAAGAAGATGATTTTCAAGATTTTGACCTTCTATAGGGTGAAAGGAAATTCCTCTTAATTGAAACTATTAGGTGGAAGGAAAACCCATATATTTTGTAACACAAGCTTAATTTAAAACTTGTTAGGTGTTTTTAGGCCAAAAAAAAGGAATTTTTATAGTAATGTCTTAAATTTTGATTTTATTATAATGTCAATGTAAATAACAACGTAAATTTAAAATCATTAAACGTAAAATATGTTAAAAGTATAATAAACACATAATAATTAACGTAAATATACCTAATATTCAAAATTATTATATGTTTAATTCCATTAACACTAATATTTATGTTGATTATTTATGATACTTTTAACATATTTTATGTATTATTTTACGTCTAATAGCTCTAATTTTATATTTAATCATATATTATTTATGTTGATCTCACAATAAGATCAAAAATTATGATCTTACTATAGAATTTTCAAAACAAAAGCTTAATTAATAAAATGTCATTTATAACGTCTCAAAATGATGACCAATTTCATTAAAATATAACTAGAATGCATTTATAATAATATAAATTCAAGATTAGGGAACATTGCCACAAGAGGATTGATTTTAGAAAAAAAAAACCCAAAATTTGAAAATTAAAAAAATTATAAACGTCAGAATTTGACTCTAAGCCAATTGGATGTGACTTGATTGAATGAATTATCAAGATCCCATGTTCACAGAGAGACTATTGGCTTTGACGATATTAATTAGCTATCTGTGTAATCTAGGGTAGGCGGGCAGATTCTCAGTCAACCAAGAAGAGGGAGCTGAAACTTTAGTTTTAACCAGTTTCTCTGTGACACGTTCCGAAATCCTTCGTAGAATTTGGAGCGCCGGCTGCATTCTTCCATCTTTCGAAGGGAAAAAGAAAACGAGTGAGGTGTCTCACCGTCAGCTGACAAGCTTACAAGACATTTTCTTAGATGAGAATAAATGCATGCATGGCGTCATTTAATCACATCAAGTTGGAGTCGCAAAGAGTTAATTTTGTTAGTTAAGAACAAAATCATTTTAATGAAAATTCAAAGTTTATGAAAAATATTACAAATAATTGTTTAAAAAAAGTGACCCGAATAAAATTTGAAAATATCCTTAATCTTTTTATATATTAAAAAATTAATGAAATATTATTTTAAAAACATTAATTTTACCTAATTAAAAAAATATAATTTTTTTATCGTTTCATTAAAAGAAAATCCATGGGAATTACAATTAGAGCAACACCACCAGACGTGGTGGTGGAGAGAACACCCAATCATTTGGGCATCGTCCATTCCTTGTGGAATGAGCAACCCAGTCAGCTACTCTTTTTGCCTCCCTACAAACATAGTTGAAACTAACATTCAATCCCTGCACAAGCCTGAGACAATCATCAACAATAGCCATAGTCTCCCAAGCTTTAATTAAATTTGGGTGTTGCAGACTATTAATCACATTTTTATTGTCAGACTCAATAATCGCATGAGTCCAATTTCTCTTGGAGATCATCCTGCAGGCCAGACGAATAGCTTGTGCTTCAGCAACTTCAATCGATCTTGCCTGGATAATAGAGTTTTCTCCATCAACCACGCCACCAGCCCAATTCCTACAAACAACTGCAATACCCGTACGGTGTGTCTTTGGATCGAATGAAGCATCGCAATTAAGCTTTAGAGAAGGAGCCTGTGGTTTCTGCCAACATACAGGGGACACAGAGGGGCTGCCATTGATACCATTTCCCGTTCTCTAACAACATGAGAATTCCTCAAAATCTTGCAGTGCTTTCAACCACAATTGAACAGGATCTCCCATTTTACCTTCAAACAAAAACATGTTTCTAGCTTTCCAAATGTGCCAGCAAACATAACTCAATAAACTTTTCCAACAAAATGAGCCAAACAAAGGAAGTTTTGAAATAACATCCACCCACCATCCCCAGAAACCAGAGAATCCTACCCTTCTTGGGCAATAGCTGAAGTTTGAGGCTCTCCAAACAGCTTCTGCAAAAGGGCAAAAAAAGAGGATATGTTCAATAGACTCCATTTCTTGATTACACCGATAGCACACAGCTTCTTTAGCTCGATGACGTCGAACAAGATTTTCATTTGTTGGAAGAGCATTGTGACAAGCTCTCCAAATAAATGATCTAACTTTAGGCGCTACAGGAAGCTGCCAAATACTTCTCCATTCATGACCCTGAGTCAAAAGATGTGAGCTTGATTCAGGTTGAAAAGAAAATCCCAATTTTGTTTGAGCCACCCTATAACCGAATTTTACAGAATATTCCCCTTCTTTGGTGAAGTGCCAAACAATTTTGTCATGTTGCGAGGGAGACCCAATAGGGATTTTTGCTATAGCTTTGGCCTCATTTGATGTGAAGAGGCGATGCAACAACTCAATATTCCATGATCTTACAGATGAACAGAAGAGATGTTTGACTAAAGAAGGGAACGCTCCTTGGGGTTGCATTGAACTGACTTTGAATTCAGGGAGACCAGGAACCCATCGATCATGCCAAATAAGAATGTCATTACCACTGCAAACATTCCAATGAGTTCCAACTCTAAGCACCTCAATTCCTTCCATCAAACTTTTCCAAGCCCATGAGGTGGATTTGCCCTTACAAGCATCCTAAACAGAACAATGGGGGAAATAGATTCCTTTCATAATCCTTACCCAAAAAGCATTAAGATTATTTAACATTCTCCAAGCTTGTTTAGCAAGAAGAGCTTTGTTAAAAGAGGAAAACTCCCTAAAACCCAAACCCCCCATATCCTTAGGAACTGCCAACTTTTGCCATCGCATCCAATGAACACCTGCCTCTCCTTGACTTGATCCCCGCCACCAAAATCTAGACAGCAATGAATTTAGATTTTGGTAGAAGGACAATGGTAACTTAAAACACTGCATCACAAAGGTAGGAATGGTTGAGGCCACGCTCTTTATAAGCACTTCTCTTCCAGCATGAGATAAGAGCCTTCCTTTCCAAGCTTGAATCTTTGTTTGCACTTTGTCAAGAATAAACCTCAAAGCTTCTCTCTTTCCTCTACCCCAAATCGACGGAAGACCCAAATACCTATTGTTCTCCATCTGGTCAAAAATACCCAATTTATTCTTGATATCATGTTTAAGAGAAGTTGGCAAGTTAGGAGAAAGAAGAATAGAGGACTTTAAAAAGTTTACCGTCTGTCCTGATGCATGCTTGAACTTCTGTAAAATATCCATGAAAACCTCACAATTATTAATACTGGTTGTAGCAAAAAGTAAGCAGTCGTCTGCAAACAATAAGTGGCTTAACACTAGACATCTCCTGTTAATACAAAAACCTTGAAGAGCATTCCTTGAAATAGCCCTATTAATCATATAGGAAAGGACATTCGCCACGAAAATGAAAAGATAAGGGAAAATGGGGTCTCCTTGACTCAATCCCCTTGTTGGAAAGAAAACCCCTTTCCTTTCACCATTAAGCACAATAGACAACTGTGTAGAAGTTACACATTCCATGTTAAATAATACTACTAAAAAAATATCATTTTAATTAATACTACTAAACAAAAGTTAATATTTCCTAATAAACAAAGTATAGATTTTTTTACTATTTAATTCAAAAAGTTGATTCAGTGGTATAAGTTTTCATCAAGTATCTAACTCTTGAGTGAATACAATCTATAACGAGAGACTCCATGTTCTAATCCTCACTATGTCAAATTTTTTTGAGTAGCGCTAACCCACGGATCGCGAGTGAAGATTAATTTTATATTCAATATAATATAAAAATATCTCGTAATTAAAAAAAAGATATATCTATTATTTTATATAATAATCTTTGCTTTGCATGGGCATCATCATCATAAAAAAAATCACCATCAATATCATATTCATGCATGTGATCCTCACAGTCCTCCATCAGTGCATTGGTTGACAAGAATTATAACAAAATGACTAATATGGGTAAAAAGTTTTGTGTACCTCGATCAACAAGAAGCCCACAGTTCGGTTTTTCAGAAAGATCTCGTCTTCATCACTTAGATTCCCCTAAGGAAAACCTGCTCTCCTTTCTTTCATCTCTCGATGATGGATGTGATCTCTATCGGCATTCGGC
The DNA here is from genome assembly GCA_032173925.1 of Heritiera fomes. Taxonomy (NCBI): domain Eukaryota; kingdom Viridiplantae; phylum Streptophyta; class Magnoliopsida; order Malvales; family Malvaceae; genus Heritiera; species Heritiera fomes. The sequence goes on along the minus strand of JAPDPM010000002.1, from coordinate 6,722,209 downwards.
ACTGTAAACACCACTACCTAAATATTCTTTTCATCGTGGCCATACTTGAGAGAGAGGGTTTTTTTTTTTTTTTATGCTCGCATGAATTAATTGAATAATTTACAGTGAATAATAGTTACTGGGTCATGCACATTTCTGAATCGAGATTTACTTTTATTTTTTGGTACATGGGAAGATTTATTCAGTTTTGAGCAATTCAAAGGAATATTAATTTTTATTTTATAAATTTGAGTAAAATGCACATATCATTTATGATTTTATGTAACATTTTATTTTTATTCTTATTATTAAATCAATCAATTTCGTGAATCACTGTTAAAAATTTGTTCAACAAAATATGTTATGTTAATGCTATATGAACATTTACGTTACCCAATTTTCAATCCAAAAATCAAACTAATCGATTTTTTTTTACCACGAAAATTACCATTCATGTGAACGGTCTTTAGTTTTGAGATGGTAAATTTTGTCATATTTTAATGATATTGGATAAAAATACATGAATTTAAAATAACTAAAAAGTGATGGATCTAAAAATTAAAATTGAAAGATTGCAAAGAGAAAAAATATTAAATAAAAATCATGAATTTGTGTAGTGTAATTTACTCCATGAATCTCTTTTTAATTTATAGGGAGGCACAAGGACAAACAAAATTTGATAAACGTAGAACTTAATCCCTTTTAAAGGGAAGTAATAAGCTTCACCTTTTTGATTTATTCCATGAATCTCATGTTGAAAAACTTAAATAGATAAAACACATAGGATTCATGTTTAATCATCAAGAAAAAATTAATACAATTTGATAAACGTAGAACTTAATCCCTTTTAAAGGGAAGTAATAAGCTTCACCTTTTTGATTTATTCCATGAATCTCATGTTGAAAAACTTAAATAGATAAAACACATAGGATTCATGTTTAATCATCAAGAAAAAATTAATACAAAAACGTATCTAAATCTATTGGAATAAATTGATTGGAATTATCAACCTTTCTTATCTAAGCCTTTCGAGAGAATCCCTAGCTCACTTATTGATAAGATATAATAATGAAAATAATGTATGTTTAGACAAGAAATCATAATCTATTTATACTTATAGTATATTTATTTTGTTTTATTTTTGGTTCATCATAAAAATAAAATAAATTATTGAGTCTCTACGCATTGCAAAACTCATAACAAAACAAGATACTCTGAAGTCTAAAGTCCAATAACTCAAGTCTTATATAATCAAACTTTAAATGAATTAAACATATTAAATATCATATAATTTACAATAAATTGATATATAGACTACTTAAATAATTTCTCAACATCTCCTTTCTCCAATAGACGTGCCATGAAAGGATGTAGTACTTGTACTGGATAAAGAGAGTGCTTACCGAGAAAAATCAATTTTATTATATATATATATATATATATATATTGTCATAAGTAGCAAAGAGACTCGGAACTAGATTCGGAACCCAAGAAACAGGAGCCAAAAGGAAATCAGTGGGGAAAGTGAGGAGAGATGGCTTGTTAAGTTGGTATAAGAAAAAGAAAATGGGAGCTGAAAGAAGGCTGTACGATGCGAAGGGCTCAGAAACGTTTGGGCTTTTCCATTTTGAGAAAGCTAGCTACTAACTAGATGATTCAATGCAATGCTGCTAGGAATGTGATATATGTCTGTCTGGCTTGGAAGTGGCCGGCGGAATTTCTGGGCTTTTTTTGATAAATCATTTCAAAGCTGGATAGATTAATTAATTAATTTATTTAATGGATTAGAATTTATAACATTAACATTAGAATTTGTAAGATTAATTAAAATGCATTGTTAAAAAGGTTTTATTGTTTATTACTTTTAGTCTGAAGAGAACTAATTTTAAATAATAAAATAGATAAAGATATATGTGTTGACACAAAAAAATATATATATTTATATAGAAAAAGAATTTCAATTAATCTTAGGGAATATATGCAATTGCTAGTGCTACAATAAACTTAGCAGAATATATACAATGGTTTAATTTCTTTTCATGCTCAAATACTTGCAACCTAACTTTTGATTTTGGGTTCTGCATATGTGTCAGAACTCCATTAATTTCCATGCTAAATACCGTAACTATGGAAAAGTAATTATGAAATGCAAAGAACAAAAACTTCCTGAAAGAGGAAATGAGCTGAAAAGTGTACGCTTGAAACTGCACAATCCGTATATCATAGATAGGAGCCATGGATTTTGCTGATCATACATAGAAAAAATAAATAACAGATGGTTTTGCATAAAATATCAAGCCATAGTCGATGATAAATAATGAGCATCTTTTTATTTTGAGTTTGAAAAGAGAACAAGGCTGTAGGCCAATAGAAGTACAAGTAGCCCCCACAATTTTGAAGAAAAGTAGATCTCTAGCAAACCATGTGGAAGCAAACCCACCGATGCTCCCATCTTTTGTCCTTGTATATTCTTTTTCATCAGTTACGCCACTGGTGTGAGAGAGAATTCTTGCAGTACTACTGCTTGTTAGCCAGCTATGTGTTTGATATTTAAGAGAATTACCGGCCATTTCAAACGTGTTTTTTGTTTGTTTTTGCCGTATCTTCAATGGATCATCGCTTCAAGCAAACATTTGAAACTCTGATTTGACATACCATGATGGAGAAAGATATGGAGAAATTTTTATCTAGAGGCATTTCGCATTAACAGATATTTAGGTTTTAGAGGATAAGAACTTCAGGGTTTTAATCCAAATTAAAAGCTTTTCTAATCAAACAACTAATGACAGTTAATTATAATTTGCTAACAAGAGATCGGTTCAATTTGTTAATTCAGTCGTCTAAACAACAAGTTTTTAGATTCGAATGCCGATAACTCTTTGTTGGTGTTATTTAAAATCTACAAGTTAAAAAAAATGTACATATACACCTTAACACGAGCTATTGGAGGATTTAACTATCCCGAATTTAATTTATTGTCAATTATTTTCTTTTTTTTTATACATAACTATATCCAAATTATTAAAGCAAAGTTGAATCCAACTCCACATATTATTATTGAGAGTGATTCAAAAGTGGTGATTTTCTGGTTAATCAGAATTATTGAGAGCTCATGAAAGAATAACAGTATTTTCAACAAATTGCATAATTAGTATTTGAGTTTGGGAACAATTTCTTTTAATTGTGTCTTTAGAGAAGCCAACCATTTTGCTAATTCTCCTACTAAAACAAGAGTCAACAAAACCTCTGATTTAGTGGCTTGATTGTAATTTTTTTCTCCTGTTATTTCAATAAATTTTGATTTTTCAAATATACATAGACACACACATCCACACACACTATATCCAAATTTAATAACTTTACTCTGTCTGTCATGCCTGTTCTTTTAGCAGCTGATATTCTGCTTAGGTATTGATGGAACAAAACAAAATAAATGGCACATTTATTTTGGGAGGTGAACAAATTAAAACACATAAAGATGACAAAAACCCTATTGAAATTGTTCTCTGATCTGTATCGTCAGCCTTTCCTTAAATAAAATGGACCCTCTTCAATTTTTCCAAGATTAAAAATGTTAATGTTCCTTCTCTTAGAAACAGCCACGTAGCCAGTTGTTTTTAATACCTTAATATTCTTAATTAAGAAAGTAGCTAGACAGCTGTGACTGACATTTGTATCAACTTTGCCAAATTCTAAATTCAGTGAGTTGTTTCAGATTTTTTGGTTTTGCAAAGAATGACACTGCAAAGATCTGCTGTTAGAATGTCAAGATTTCAATTGAATTTTTGTGGGTCTCTTAGGCAATATATGTTAACCAGTTAGGTGCTTGCATCAGTCCTTTCTGGCTTCTCTAATTATTTGCTGATATTAGTTTTGGTAGGCCACAGCAATTTTCTGCTTGGAGTAAGAAGAAAAATAAAACAAAAACAAAATGAATAATTCAACTTAAACTCGAAAATTCAAAAGGAATTTCATAATATAATTTATGCCTTGAATGAAATTAGTAATAGTTTCTCTCTTAGGCAACATCAATTTGTTTTTTGTTTATTTAGAAATTTATTATAGTACATTAGTTTTTTTTAGGGCTTCATGATCTTAAGTTTTTGTGTTTTTCCCTTTATAATTGAAGTAATTCTATATATTTTCTATAAAAAATGAAGTAACTTTTTGTGCATTTTTATTAATGAATTTCAACAATTATATCGGTAAAAAACGTAAAGATAAATATTATATAATAGTAATGTATCATCAATAAGAATAATTAGAAACTACTCATTTAATGTAAAATAGGTAAAAAAAGACTATACAACTTCGCAATTGAATCATAAAGATAAAAAAAAAAAAGTTACTACTATTTAATTTGCTTCTTATATGCAGTTATATTTTATCATCAACTATTGCCAAAGAATGAGCTAAATGCAGTTCACTTTCTAGATATTCACTTTCTAGTACGAGGTATCGATGCAATGCAACTTTGTCTATTGGCCAAGTTTTAATTTTTTTTTAATAATATTGTTGTTGTCTATTTACAATAATGATTTTTGATGACGTATAAATTTTGATTTTCGCATTAGTCTATTTTCAAGAATTCTGCTAGAAAGAAAATCATCAACATCAAAGAGCGCAGGGATTTTTTTCTATGCACATACTTCAATGCTTAAGTTGGACAAGATTTTTCTAGGGTTTTAATAAACAAATAGAGCTTAGAGGATAAAGATATTATCTGTGACCTATTTATAGGAGTTATTTTGTACATAATTACCTTTAAGACTTACAACTTAAATGATCACTTAATGTTCCATAGTCTTCATGAGTTCTTGTGATGTCTTGGGGTGTACCTGTAGGTCCTTGACCCAGGCCACAGCCTCGAGCGCGGTCACTCATCCGTATTATCCGCTTTAGGGTGCACCACTTTGGGCCACCGCCCCTCATGACTTTGTCAGAGTACACCTCGAAACTTCAAAAGGCCACCACTCCAATTAGCATCCGGAGCGACTCGAATCATTGACTTCCTCAATTGTCAAGTCAGTGACTTGACACTTGAGTAGGTCAAGGGTTTGAGTTGCTTCGGACGCGAATTAGAGCAGTGGTATTTCGAGGTGCACTTCTACAAAGCCGTGAGAAGCAGTGGCCCAAAATGGTGCACCCCAAAGTGAATACTACGAATGAGTGACCACGCTTGAGGCAGTGGCCTAGGTCAAGGATTTGCAGGTGCACCCCAGGGCGTCACAATAAAATGCCCGTTTTATTGTTAAAGTGCGCAGCACCATCTGACTACAATTGGTTAGGAGTGACCTGACAGTTGAGGAAGTCAAGGGTTCGAGTCGTTCTGGATGCGAATTGGAGCGGTGGCCCTTCAAAGTGCACTCCGACAAAACCATGAGGGGCGGTGGCCCAATGGGTGCACCCCAAAGTGGACAATACAGTTGAATGATTAGCTCGAGGATGTGGCCTGGGTCGGTAACCTACAGGTGCACCTCGGGGCGTCACAGTCCTCTTTTCACTTACGTTCAGTCTATCTTTAGGTTTAATGATATTCAGTTTAACTCATAACAAGGTCTAATAATCTTTAGTACGACTCATCAAATACAATATGAAATTTAGATTTTGTTATAGATTAATACTCTTTTCGAATATTTAATTATCTCATCAAACTAGGTAAATCTTCAAAGGGGCTTTAAGAAAAACTCAAAACATTCCATTCCAAATTAATTAATTGATTTTTTTTAGTATTACATTTTCATTGGGAGTAATAATCATAATCAATATATTACATTCCTTGAACGTAATTAGGAAGAACACTATACTCAAAGTGAGTAAACTAATAAATAACCAGAAATAACTAAATTAGCAAAAAACTAAGCCAATCTTTAGCTCACACTTGGTGTTTTTTCTTGCTACTAAGCCAAAGTCTTATTGGTAATTAATTGTTTTTTCATTTATGCATAAATATATGTATTATGTATAAAACTTATCTCAATATACCATAACTATATATTTTAGTCCTTTTATATTATATTTGGGGTGAAAATTAAAATAAAAAAGAAAACTAACAACATTTGGGATGGATGAGTCATTCTTGAGGTATCATGCATTTACTCTTTTACAAGTACTAGCAAAGAAAGATACATTCCAATACATATGGACAGGTCGATTTGTGCAAGGAAGTAATATTTAAGGGCATATAGAAATTGTAAGACCTTTTTACTGTCAGCACAAATCTACTTTCTTTGATTTTCTTTCCTCTTTTTCTCGAAGCATTAAAGTCACCTGAATTTGGCACTTCATTTGACAGAGTGAAATTATAGGAAAAAAACATTTTCTTTTTATAATTGATTAGTGAGCTTGAAATTGATTGGACTCATATCTAAATTTTAAAAAAAATTGATAACTTCTAATTTTTTTAGTCACTCGATAAAGACTGAAGAGGTTGTCCGCGAAACAATTTGTTAATTGGAGATGGATTTATATTGGTACATAACCTAGGATTAAAAATATAATCATAGAGAGAATATACTACAAGACAAGTTAGAAAGAAAAGTACAGTACCATAATAATAAAAGCAATGCCAGTTGGTGATCAGCACAAGCAAGTAAATATGGAGGAAAATAATTTAAATATTAATTAATTAATTAATTAGACAAACATATAATTATATGTTTATTTAGAAAATGACCTCCAATATTTTGCTCATCTTTAAGGATATCTATCAGTAACAAGTTCAAAGCCAGGAAAAAAAAACAGAATTATTTTTTTTTCAATTTTTCCACTTCTCAAAGTTATATTGTAAATGAAAAAAAGGAAAAAAAATTAAGACGTCTGGTTAAAGTATAGTCCCACGTAAAAGAAGACATTCTTAAAATCGTTAAAAAAATAAAACTAGGATATGTTTGAACTTTTTATAAAATATATAATTTATTTTTTATGCATAAAAAATGGAAATAGAAAACAAATTGAATTATTATCTAATACAATATGGATGGAGTTTTTCAAATCTATAAATAAAATTAAAATGATGACACATGTATTTTAGGGATATTATAAAAATAAAAATAAATAAAATGATAAATGTATTACCATTTTAATATCTTTTATAGAGTTAAAAAATTTCATTGGATAGAAACCGTAAATTAATATAATTAGTGCGGTATAAAAATTGTAAAACTCACTGTAAATGAAGAAAACAAAAATGGCAAGTGAGGGATCAAACAAGGAAACTGACTGGCAGAGAAAACCCTAGCTAATAGCTATGGAAAGTAGGAAAAGAGGGACCCCGTCGACTCTTAGATGTAATTTTTGGCTGGGTCAAGTCATGGCCCTGTCAATTCCAGTCCAGCCCCAGCTCTCCCCACCCCTCTTGATCAAAATGCTTGTTCAGGACGCAATGTGTATCCATCCGTCCACCATTTCTGGGTAAGCTTTCTTTCTTTCTTTTTTCAATTAATTTTCCCAATTCTCGGGTAGGCTAATGATATTTTCTGTCTGATGAAAAAATCAGAGCAAAAACTGAGTTACAGAAAAGACTAAAGAGTAAAGAAGTTTTGGTTAATTTGGTACCTAGGATTACGATGTTTAACTGTTGTGGGTACTCAGTCTCTCTCCCTTTCTCTGACGGATCTCTCAACTCTCACCCATCAGTCACCAACCAATCCAACCTATTCATTACTCTCTCTCTCTCTCTTCATCTTCTTCCTCTTACTCTATATAAATATACCCTTTAACCCTCTCTTCAATATCCCTCAAACAACCTTAATTTTCTCCTTACTTTTAGGTTTTTGTTCTTCAAGCTTTCCTTCATTTTCATCGCTTCTTTTTGAAGAGGTTACTTTTTCTCGTATATCTAGAGATGGGGTTTCTTTTTTCTTCTCAACCTTTTTTTTGGCTTTATCGTTTTATTTCTTTTGGGATAGTTGAGCTTTAGGTTTAGAGTTAGGGTTTTTCCGTCTCTATTCTGTTTCAGTTGACCTTTTTTTTTGCATGGGCTGATATGAAGATGAAGATGTAAGGGTAAAACAGTCATTGTTTGCTGGTGGAGCATCATCAAGATTCACAACTTTTTAGGGTTTGATTGATCGATGGTGGAGATCATTCTTTGCTTCACTATACCAATCAGCCCTTTTGATTTTTATATGGGAATCTTGATGATGCTGCAGCGGCAATAAATGGCTAAATTCTGTTCTAAATTTGAATCCCATTTTTCATCAACAAATTCAGAAGCTTTGTTCACGATGATCATAAACTTTAGCAGCTTCAGACAATGAAGGTGGACTGAACCGATCATTACTTACTTTCTCCAAAAAAATAAATGCACATCGTTTTCTTTTGATTTTAATAAATAACCTGTTAAAAATGTTTAATATTTGATAACATTATTAGGGTTTTGTGTATGATCCAAGTTGTAATACAATGTAATGATATGATCAGCCTGGAAATTTCTTTGTCTTTAGTATTTTCATTGTTGGACTGTTTTCTCTGACTATTTTCAGAAGATATTTCAGCTGCAAAAACATCTGATTTCAGTGGGTATGTCTGTACTTTCCTTGAAATTTATGTACCAAAAAGAGAAAGTAATGATCATATAGTTTGCTTTGTTTCTTGGATATTTGAGAGTTCTTGGCCCTTTTTACTGGCCTCTTCTGGTTCTTAATTTGCTTTGATCTTTAAATAGTTTTCGTATTAAGAAAAAAAAAAGACCATGCTTGTTTACAGATCCTCTGTAATTAATAAGCTTTTTTCCTCTTACTGCTGGGAAAATAAATAGAAAGTCTCAGATACAACTATTTTGTTACTGTTGTAATTGGTTTTTATTTCAATATTAATTCTTTGATTATTGATGTGCATATTTAGTTCTTTAACCAGCTAGCCCTTTTGTATGTTGAAGTTCAGTTTATTTTCCTTTCAAATTGCTTTAAACTACTGTAGCTTCGATTCCCAGTCCGCAGAAGATTTTTAAGTTCTACAGTAAAATGTAAGGGTTTTTTTTTTCTTTTTTATGTCCAAGAGTCTTGAAAAAGCTGTATATATTGTCCTTAGGATGTTATTACTTGTCATGCATGATGCGTCAACTATTTCCCAATACTATTTGCTTTTCAATGGTCTTTTATGGAGAAGATATATACTTTCTTTTCTCTCTATTTCTTTTTATATTTCTCTATATATATATATTTATATATATATATGTGTGTGTATATATCGCTGACTTCTTGAAGTAAATCTGTTTGCTAAGGACATGATACCATCTATATTCCAAAGTGATAATACTCAAATAAACTTTCGAATTTAACTTAAAAGTAAAAAATAAATTTTTTATTTTTATTGCATGAAATTAGAATTTTGACTGTATAAAACATTTAATTAGTTGTTAAATTTTTTCGTTAAATGATTTAATTTGTAAAAATTAATTATTTAAAAATGCACCTAGATGAGCTGAAACAAATATTTGAGAAAATATTTATTTAAAATTTTGTCACTTGGACTGAGTATTACATTGAAATAATATTTTATAGCCTTAATTTCAGTCAATAAAAGATCAGAAAATTATCATTTATTTGAGTACAAAGCTTATTCCAAAGATTAAAATATTATATGCACTTGGTAAGATAGAAAGTTCATTTCACTTACTAGCAAAATGGTAAACAGTCAGCAGATCACACCATCTTTAGAAACAAAAATATCAGCAAACAGTTAGATATATTTGGTGAAAAATTGTCCTGGAAATAATTTAAAGCCATTCTCGTGTTTTTTCGGTGTGTTGTAGTGTTTGTTCTTTCATTGTTACGATGTGCACTTCTTGATCTTCCAAAAAAAAAAAAGATTGGTTGATTATTTTGTATGTTTTCAATCCTTAATTATTAATTCTTACATTATTTCCTTTTTATGCAAACAATTAATTAAATCATGACCATTAATGGGGTTATAAATGTTTGCTAGCTGCATTGTGAACACTGTGTCAAAATCATTGACTTAAACAATTTTTACGTCTGTAAGCATTTATAATCATAATTAGTTCGTTGAGGGACTTTAATCTATGTATCTAAGCACAAGCTTTTTAAGATTGATCTGTTTGGCTTGATTTCTCATTGATATACCTTGTTTACTTATTCATTTATTTATTTTAGCTGCCATTTATGTACCTTATTAGGTAAAAAATAGAGCTTGTATATATTTTCTTAATTTAAAGAAATGTGGATTCGCATTTGAACATAAGATCATGCACACATTAAAGATGTTCATGAATTAGGCTCGGTCAGCCTTGGTTAGGCTTTTAAAGGTTGTGCTCAGACTTGATTCATTTGGCCCAAAAAACTCAATTTTTTTTTTAAAATTTAATTAAATTTAAAAGATTATTAATAACTTAATATCTCAAGTCAGATTAGACCCTAACCTAAAATGCATGTCTAGAAAAATTTATTAATAATTTAACATCTCAAGTTGGGCCAGGCCCTATGGATAGGTCTAATGCAAACCAATGATCTCCAATCTTTATTGTTGGTGAGCTCAATGGATGTAATAATATTACCTGATGTTGGGGAATTTTTTTTTTTTGTGGAAAATAAGAGCTTTCAAGTGATCATTAGAACAAGGATGCATGACTCAATTATGGATTCATATGAAACCGGCCCGATAATCAGTGTTGGTGATTCTTGAAAGGATATCGATGCTGCAGTAATTTTACTGAGACAGAAACTTTACTAAGGAAATTAAAAATATCTGTGTGCAGGTGGTAATTCAGAGTTGGGATGTGCTTGTGGTCTGGTCTTGTTTCTTGGTTGTCTTTGGAGCCTTCAAGCTTGGGTGGGCATTAGTTTTGGGCTTTAGAAAGCAGTCTGTCTATTATTTTTAGGCTGCTTTAAGGTTTTTAATTTTGCACTTGAATTACCTTCTATGTTGTTGACTGCTTGTTCTAACTATAGAATTTGGTTGCTTATAAATAAATTTATTTATTTTTGGTTTATTCGGATGTATAAAAGAAAAAAAATTACGAACCTTGAACCTAGTTATTTTTAAAAAAAAGTAACACTAGCCATCACTAGATTAAGCCTTAGGGTTGGTTTGGATATCCAATTCTCACAGGTGGGCTTCAACGCAGTGGAAAATCGAGAGAAATGATAAAAAGTAAAACAATTAGAATGATAAAATTACCCTTTTATCATTAGTTTTAATTTTTTATTATTACTTCGTTAAAAAACATATATCTTTAATAGTTTTTTTTTTTCAATCTCACCAAAACCAATATCTTCAATAGTATTTTTTATTCAATCTCGTTTGAGCAAATCGTATAGTTCATCTAAACTAACATTTAATTATTTGATAAATTTATTTTTTCTTAGCAAAAAAAAAATCCACACCAAACAATTGAGTCAAATGCTCAGATAGTTGGATATATTAAGCTTATATTTCTTATTATACATTTTATGCTGTAATTAGAGTATCAAATCTGGTTTTAACTATGATTTGACTAATGGAAATTGGAAGTGTATATGGACAGGTGAGATCTATGTTAATAGAAAAATAAAAAATGGGTTAAAAAATCGAAAGTATTATAAAGAATCTGGTACAATAATTTAGGCAACTTTTGCTTCTATCTCACATATTTTAATTCAGATTGCCAATGCTTATTCTAATTTTATGTTTCTATCCACGTCACTTCCATGTGCTACTTTAATTAAGAATTTTTAGTAACATTTCTCATTTAAAATGTTGTACTTTCTGTTTAAAAATTGAAAAAAAAATTGCAGAAATGTGAATGCAAATGTAATAATTTTCATTTTTTTAATAAACAATATCACAGTGGGTATGATTGCATGAGCTTACAAGTTTTAAAATTTGAAATTTAGACTTAATAAAAATCACTTTTTAAAAGGGTATGTGATATGTATCATTTAGACTAAACCTCGAATTCAATTTTCTTCCAATTTATTTACACTATTTCTAATAATTAGAAATTTAATAATCCATTTGGAATTTTTTTCATTAAAAACCCTAAATTCAGTTTCTCTTTCTTTTGGCAATTCTGGGGACACAAGCATCATTCCCCGTATCTTTGTTCAAAGAATTATTTTTTCCAGGTGTTTAAATATTCTAAAAAAGATAAGAATTATGATGAATACATAATGTGTAGGAAACAAGAAATCTCCCCAAAATGTTTTAATACAATATATTTTATTTCTGCTATGGGTTTGTTTGAAGGATTTATTTTATCTTATGCTATCGATTTTAATGGAAGAGATTTTATGCTCTGGTATGTCAGACTATCCTTGGCAGAGATTTTTATTTTATTTTATAAGGGATCCTAAAAAATGTTTTGAAGAAACAATTTTTAATTAATTTGGAAGGAATTAAACTAAGCTTTGGACATAACCTACATTCTTAATAATAATCTTTAATTTTATTTATCAAAATTTGTATATTAATTTGTATATTAATTATATAAATCCTGAATATTTAAAAAAATATTTTAAATCTTTTCATTCTGTTAACCTTTATTTTCCGCCTACTTTCTTAATACCACGTAACATTTATGTGTACATAGGGATGTAAACGGGTCGGGTACCCGCTAGATTTGGAATACCCAAATCCGAATCTGATTAACTTTAATAATACCCTAACCTGATTAACTACCCGATTATTTTTATTTATGCTACCCGAACCCTAACCCTATAAAATATAAATACCTGTTTAACTACCCGAACCCGTTTAACTACCCGTTTATTAAGTCAAAGTTTGATTTTTAAATTTAAAATTAAAATTAATTTTAGAATAACTTAATTAAAACATTGTATTAATAAATTTAATTTAACTCATAAAAATAAATTAAAGTTAAAAATCATAATTATAATATATAATGATTTAATTTAATTAAATAAAACATTAATAATAAATAATTGATATATAAAAAATATAAGTATTGTATTAATTAATTATTATTTATAATCGGGTTCGGGTAGCGGGTACCCAAAGGTAACTACCCGAACCCTACCCTAACCCGTGACGGGTAGTAATTTCACTACCCGAACCCGATTATATACTATCCTAATCCTACTTAAACGGGTCAGATAGCACCGGGTACCCGTTTATAGGGTACCCATTGCCATTCCTATGTGTACATGATGAAAAAGGTAGGTCTGAACACTTTTGGTCTGAGCTTTATACCACATGATTTTAGTGCGGCATAAATTTCATGAAAATAAATTTAATGTGATTGACGAAATGAAAGATTTTGTAATATTTGTAAAAGATTCTGAATAAAAAAATAACTTTTAAAATTTGCGAGAATAAAATATTGCACAAAAATCATAAATTAAAATATTAAAGGCTAGTTTAAATAGATGGTGAAATTAACTCAAATGAGATTAAAAAAGAGAAAATGATTATTAAAATTTAAATATATATGTTTTTTAATAAAATAATTAAAAAATTAAAACAAAGACAATGTAATTTTATGGGAATTTTCACAGTAAGGTTAAAAAATTTAACTTTATTATAAGGTCAAAATTAAAAACATATAATTAAACGTAAATTTAGAGTAATTAGATGTAAAATATGTTAGAAATATAGTAAAAATATAATTATCAATGTAAACATTAGTCTCAATAGCCTTAAACATGTCATAATTTTGCTATAATATATGTTTATGTTAATTACCATATGATTACATAGTTGTAACATATTTTACACCTAATAACTTTACATTTATATTTAATCATGTATTGTTTACATTAACCTTAAGTTAATTATCAAGTGTTTATGATATTTCTGATATATTTTACACTTAATGACTTTAAATTTACGTTTAATCATGTGTTCTTTATGTAGACCTTATTGTAGATTTTCCCATAATTTTACGCTTCTAAAATTTTGTCTTATATGTTTGGAACTCCTAAAAAAAGTCTTTGAAATTTATCACTTTATTTAAACTTGTTGTTGCTCAAAACAACAATAAATGATTGTTGATGTCGATGTTTGTCCTTTTCTCTCCATGTGTCTCCAAAAGCTTCTGAAAAATATGAAAAGTCAGAGGAATGTAGGGGTGGTTCCCTGCGTAGGCACTCCGATGCTTAAGTCAGCAGAAGATTCTTGAATATTGGGAAACGTAAAAGCCAGAAGTCAAAAATTAGGTTGTAAAATAATACATGTGACCTATTTATATGCGAGTAAATTACCTTTATCGTAGAGTAATTACGTAAAGGGTGATTTCGTCATTTCTGAAGAGTTCGTGTTCCAGTACGACTCTAATACGTCAAATTCGGGTAGCAGGGGTCTGTCACCCGGTGGGAGACGAATGCGACACACATAGGCGAGAGCTATCTGCTGCTAAGCGGAAGCCTTAGAGTGTACCACATGTATAAGGCGAGAGGATGCTATGCTGTGGCTTTAGAGGTCTATCGCACGCAGAAGGGGTCTCTCGCAAGTGATCACGTCAATGATGTCTCTCGCCTGATGCCATGTGACACATTATCATTCTGCCACATGGTGGTCTTCTTGAGCTTTGTGCTTCGATCTGACGTCATGGTGCTTTGCCATATCAATTGCTCCCCACTCTCTTATTGGGTTTTTCCAATAAAGAGAGTATAAATACTTAGATATAGGACATAATGGTCTTTTTCTGATTTTTTTGTTGTTTTTCTAACATTTTTTGCAGGTGAAAAAGGTACAATTCTGCGAGAGGTGTTACCTGGCGCGACGTTTGATGTTCCCTGTCGCAGCTATATAAGAAGAAGAAGTCCGACGAAATAGAGCAAGAGAAAAATCTGTATAAGCACTTTGCCGCACGCTTTTTAAATCTCTTGTCAAACATAGTCTACCGCATCATATAGTCTATCGCCCTCACGCAGAAGTCTCTCGCTCGTCACCTGTCACAGTAAGTGTGCCCCTGTCGCTTCATTTTCGCTGTCTCCTATACTTGCCTTAAGTCTTTCGCAGGAGTTTAGTCTCTCGCATAGTGCTTAGGTCTCCCACGCACTTAAGTCTCTCACACCCTAGGTCTCTCGCAAACCCTCAGGATTGCCGCCTGTTACTTGTCTCCTCTCACCTTTTAGTCCTAGACCATGTCTTTTCAACACGCAGGTAAAACATTAAGAAGGGGCGGTATTGAGTGTAAGTTATCAAACGCAGATTTGGAAGAGATCAATACTCGTTTTCCCTTTCCTTCTGGTTATCAATATAGACTTCCAACCGATAGGGAACCTTCACTTGATTTAGTTAGAAGCGGTGTAGCTGTACATAAAGCATCGTTAGTCTTCGGTTTTCGCTTTCCTTAGGTATAAGGACATAGTCCCATGTCAACTCCATCCTCATACATGGGCTCAATTATTAGGATTTTCAATAGTATGCCATAGTTTAGATATCGTTCCCACCATTCCTCTTTTAAGTGCCTTTTTTAAAGCTCGTGGGTTGAAAAGGCTGATTACATTTTCTCTCCAGAGGTTGAAGGTCGATGGGTTTCCCAATAAAATTTTTTCAAACCTTCCCAATAAATTGCACAATTTCGAGAGCAAGTGGGTTGTTGTTGAGATTCCAAGCGATTTAAGAATTCGCACTAGATGGAATCGTGATACTAGCGATCATTCCAACCGCTCTGAAAAATTTAATATAAGTGCTTTAAGGATCCACTTTAGTGAGCCTATACAACTCATTTGCTCTACCGGGGAGCGGGACCTTTTTTCTCTTTTAACTCCCGAGAACATTACAGCAGCCGGTTGGGGAGTGATTAGAGGGGCCCCTGAAACTCCTACTGTTCCACCAAGCCTTCCCACAGCCTCGCCTAGACCCAGTTCTTGTTCTAGCAATCCGCCCGCGATTCCCATAGCGAACCATCTATCTCCGTAAGTCATCTTGTAGATGAATCTTCTTCTGATATGGGGGACAAAACACATGAGGCCACGGATGCCGGTGATTCATTCGAGGAGGATCTTGAATGGAACCAAGGTGACACCTTTGGGAGTCCTTTTTACAACTTCCCTTTAGATGCAAATTTGGCTAACTTAGATGATTTTGGTGATTTTATAGGTTTTCATTGATAATTCTCTTTACTTTTTCATACGTGTTTATAGTCTTTTCAACCTGACTAACTTTTTCTTCTCGTGTTATGCAGATATAAGCTTCCAAGCTACTATGCATAAGAGGGAGACCATTGCGTCTTCTAGAGTCTGTCCAGAAGCTCCTCCACCTCGGAAGCAACCTTGTGTTGAGGCATCTATGTCAAAACATCCTCGCGCTCCTACTCCCCCTCCTCTAACCATTGGCGAGCCTAGTCGGCTCACGCAAGAGGCTGGAAGAAGTAAGCGAAAAAGGCATCTCATTCGTGATCGTGGCTCAAATGATCACAAGAACTCGGGCTCTCAACGAAGTGAGTCCGCTTCTCGAGAAGGTGATCTTGATGTTGTTGGGAATAGGCCGGCTCTTCGCAAGCCTCGTCGTAAGTATCGAAAAAGGCTGATCATTGAAGATGAGATGGCTGTAAGGCCAAATTTGCCCAAGATGGAGTCACCTATGCTTAGGCGCTATTGCGTGGTTGTCGATGGGGACGACTTTCAGACCTACTCCGATGTCAACGATAATGACAGCATTGAGGAGCCCGAGGTAGCTTCTCGCCTAGCTTGGAGTACTATCCTTCCTTATGATGAGAAAGGAATTTTCAAAAATCTTCCTGAGGCTGAGGACGCTGTTGATTACCTCATAATGAAGGTCAGAGCGCTGACCTTTTTTGATAATGATGCACACCTTTTAACTTCTTTTCTCAAGTTTGTACATTATTTTCTTTTTGTTTTGCCAGGCTGCTCAGCAAGCGGTGACTGTTAATGCGCAGCATCGAACTCTTAGGGAACGGGCTGAGAAGGAGTTACATGATCTTCGGGAGAAGTGAATGGCACTTCAAAATGAGGTTAACCAACTCCGTCCGCTTCCCGACAAAGTGGACTAATTGAAGAAGAAAAATACGGACCTTGGGCTAAAGCTGAAAGAAGAACAAGTGAAGGTTGTATCTCTTCAAGGGTACCAGGAGGCTTACAATAAAGCAGTAAAATATTTTGAGGCCATGAGATCACGACATGATGAGGCCATCGACAAGCTACAAAATGTGCTAGATCGGCAAAGGGAGGTCCGAGCTAAAGCCCTCCGTGAATACCGCCTGTCCCAGCATTGTTTTGAGAAAAAACAAGACTATGCGACGGGTTTGTCAAGTGCGGCTTCTATCTTGCTCGTGCTTGGCTGGAGAAGTAGAGGCCTCATGAGACCTTCCCTGAGCTGCTCTTTACTAAAGAGGCCAAGTATTATAACACTCCTCCCTGGACTGAGTATGTGTAACGACCGAAATTATAAAATTTCGAATCAAATTTTTCTTTTTTCTTCTATCTTTCTCATTCAATTATTCGATGTCGATTGGTTTGCATTCGGTGTCGATGTAAGTTCGATTCTATAACAAAACTAAGATATAATATTTATAGTTCTATTTATAACAATTCAATATAAAGTTACATCCCACTAGATCATGTATTTTTTTTATTGGACACTACACTGATTTCATTCCACTTACAAATGTGTCTGCTGTGCATTTATTAGTCTGAATATATAAATATAAAATTCCACATGTACCTGTACTCCTGACATATCAACTTTGAGTGATCTCTTTCACTACCTTGTAACTTCTGTAACCACGCACATGGATGAACTATCTGGGATCGTGAGTAAGGGGGTGAGCTTTGGGGAAAGCCCAGTAAGAAAAAGCATATAAAAGAGTGGTACTATGCTACTATATGCAATAAAAATCATAACTTTAAATTTTATAATGCATATGGGTGCATGTAAACATTTATTGAAAACTCTTTTAAAATATATACTGTTCATATAAATATTCACTGTTCAAATCATTTAAAATCAATTTATCTTTAATTCAATCACTGTTCATATATTCTTTCACGGTTCACTTTTCAAATCATTTCAATCAAATCTGTCATCTGTCTGTAAATCAATCATTTCATATACTGTGTAAAACAATAGAGTGTGAGCATCCAAGAACCCATACACGAACTATATCCCTACAGGGACCTGTATAGGATTAGGCGTACCCACGTGGGGCCAGGCATCCAGCCCTAAGCCGTTCCTACCTGTAACAATGGCCATTGTCGAAGATCTACAGTGTACACTCGTCAGTGACAACTGTGATCGGAAAAAAAGGGAAGGTACTGGGGACCTGCGCAACAGTCTCCCAGCCCTAATCATCAATCTGTATGCATGAATCCACATGGAGCCAACACTCTCTAAAAAATCATGTTCATATATCGATAAAACTCCAGTAAATCAATTTTCATGTAAACTATTTCAATCGATTTCTATTCATGTAAACAAATCAACACTTTATATATTCTAAATAAATCTCATAAAACATATTATCATCATTTCACGTATTCAAATATTCAAACTATATATAAAAATACTATTTATTTAGAAAATAGGGTGCATGAAAGATTCAAGAGTAGGATTTCTAAAGTTTTCTATAGAAATTCAGTTTAAGTTCTATCCAAACCCTTTGCATAAAAATCACAATTTCAATAATTCAAATCACCATTTACTTGGATGCAAGCACAGTATATCCTACACTACTTCCATATACTATTCCTTACCTTATTTATAGTGTAGGACAATCAATCCAATCGCACCACAATGCCACTTAATTCTCCAATTTATGAGCTGCAAAATAATCATTAAAACTATTAAGATTTATTGCTCCAATTTATAATTCCTCTTTATTTTCTCTAAATTCCTATTTAATCTTTTACATTTAGGAAAACAAGATAAAACTCCTATGAATTCCCATTCAGCCGAATTGTTGTTCATTCTTTTCTTATTATTTCACTTTTTCTAATAATTCCATTTGCTTCTTACTTTAATCCTACACCTTCATTATATGGGATTTTGGTCATTTTCATTTCTCTCTAATTTGACCAATTTCTTCTACATTCATTATCTTTCAATTCTAACTCCACCAACCATCTCTATTTATCCCTAATATTTGTTCTTTCATTTTTTTATAATTAAAATTATATTCCCATCACCAAGATCAGTCAACAATCCTCCTTGGTCGGCTGTATAGGCTATCCTAATTTTCTGTTTTTGTTAAATAAATCCTATAGTTATATTTAACTTATGGTCAAATTCTCTTTTCCGTTCCTCACATCATTCATTACCAAAATCAGCCCATAATTTCACCTTTCACACCACCAACAACCACCACACTTAGCCCCTTAAGAATTCACGTCCCTAACAACCACCACAGATCAGCCCTTTGTTCATGCCATTCACATGATTAATTAAAAATCAGGCTTATATAAGTTTCATAGTTAGCCTCTATTTTCCTTTCCTACCATTAACGCCACCTACAGCAGAAAATTCAGCCCCTTTGGGCATGCTATCTTCATCATTTTTCTTTATTTCTTCTACTGCCAGCAGCACTATACCATTCAATTTCATGTTTTTGTTTTAATTCATGATCATAGCTATCATTTACCCATTCAATTCAACCACAAATAAGAGGTAAACGTGACTAAATTTAAAACTAAAATTCTTACCTGCACAGTCGGTTCTGTACAGCAGTAAGGGGCTTTGTTTTGGTGGTCTTTTACTGAACTTTTTTAGATGGTAAGAGAGCTCCTGGGATGGAGAATAATTCCTATGAAGAAACCTAAGCGAATTGATGAAGGGACGATGGTGTTTCAAGGGGTGAAACGTTATAGCACCTAGAGTAAACGGGAGAGAAAACGTGAAAATAACAGGGCAGCAGCAATGAGGCGGCAAGAAGATGGGAGAAAATTGTAGAAAATATCATGTTGTCCTCCTTTTATTGGTGGTTTATTTTATAATTTAATTATAAAAATCTGATATGTCCTAAATAACTCAAATACCCTTCTATAATTCTTATTTTTACTCAATATGCCACTGTACAATGTATTGCCGTCCAGACCAGAATTTTTCCATTAATTATTTTTTTCATTCATTTATCTATTTATTATTATTATTTCTTCTAAATATACAATATATATATACATATATTTTACATTATATAGTTCTATAAATGAAATCCTTATAATACAAAGTAACCTGTTTTAATATTTATTATATATATATATATGTTATCATCTATATTTATATTTACATATATTATTATTACTATTATATACATATATATATATATACATGTATTTATATATATACATGCATTATAATCATTTATATATATTATTATATATCTTTATTTCTGAATATACATTTATTTTGGTAAAATTAACAAGCAACATATATATATATATATCGATTTCTTTAAAATTAAAATTTCATAATACCCAAAATAATTTCCAAATTATTAAATCTACAATTCCCAAATAGATTAAGTACCTTAGTCCCAAAATATTCCAATCACATAATAAATTTATTTTCTTATTTTAACTTATCTATTAATATCAGGAATTGAGTTTTCAGATCTCTAATTCCAAAAATGAGAAAAATCTTGGTTATCACAGTATGAGCCTAACTCGAAAGACCCAGAAGATTACTTAGAAGAAGGGGCCGTGGATGACTTAGAGAATCTTGAAGGTCCCTAGCCTCCTCGGCAGCCAAGTAGTTGACTCGAGCTTGCTGAGGCTTGTGATTATCCTAAGCACGTTGAGCCTCGTGATCAGCATGGGCTTGTTGAGGTCCATGATCAGCCTGAATTAATCAAGGGGGATGATCAACTCGAGCCTATCGAGGCGTTGCAAGGGTTAGACGGCGACGAGCTCCAACTCTCTGACTCTACTACCGTCGATCTTGCATTAGACTCCGTGGCTGTTGATATTGCCTGGCCTTCAAGTGACGCTCCCTCTTTTGAAATTGCTCCTCTGGCTCCCCAAGATCCTTATGCTGACATCACGCCTTCTTTGCCAACCGATTCAATTGTCTCGATAGACTAATTAGGATCTTTTTCTCTTCTCACATTGTTTTTCATTACAATTGTAACTCACACAAATGATGCATAGTTGTAAACAATTCATTTACTTTTAATGAAAGTTACAATTCCCTTTTGTATTTTGCTTCTTTTCTTTTCTTTACATACTTGTGACAGAATATATGTTATGTTATTACAATGCGGCTTTAATTCATTCAACTTTCAGCGTTTTGTAGTCATAACATTATAGACAATGCTGTAACATAAAAGTATTTTATCGATAAAGCCATTACGCGCTTCCAACATAACATACCTTTTATCTTTCATATGGTATTGCTTCCCAAGTTTTTGTTTGAGACAACGTTACTTTTCTTGTCTAAAGAAGAACTTTTTGATCGAGCGTTGTGCCTATCTCGCGTTTTTTCCACTTAAGGACTTGTACGTTTGAGTTGCTTGCCTCATACATTTTTCGCTTAGGGGCTTTTTATTTTGCCCATCTTGCGCATTTTTCGCTTATGGATTTTTTATTTTACCCATCTTACGCATTTTTCGCTTAGGAACTTGTGTTTGCTTGTCTCTCACCCTTTTGTTCTTTGGGACTTATGTTTGCCCGTCTCGCACCTTTTTGTGCTTAGGGACTTGTGTTTGCCCGTCTCGCACCCTTTTGTGCTTAGGGACTTATTATTTGCCCTTCTCGTACTCTTTTATGCTTAGGGACTTACGTTTGGCCAACCTTTTCCTCAATCGTTTTTATTCTTGTAACACATATACCTACTAATAAATTGCATTAGAAAATGAATAATTGGCCTTTATAAATCAAATGATAATAGAACAATGATATCTGCAAAGTAATAGAATAATAGATGGAAAAATAAAAACAACAACATTAAGAAAGTACAGTGTTTTCATTACCAGTAAAACTTAAGATGATTGGCGTTCCAGGTCTTCAAGATCCTTTTTCCCTGTAAAGTTTCCAAAGCACATGTGCTGGGTCCGATCATCCTTCTAATTCTATAAGGTCCTTCCCAATTGGCCCAAAGTTTACCATCCTCTCTATGAGCATTTATGATGGCTGACTTTCTCAGTACCAAGTCTCCTTCTTGCAATTCTCTGCCCTAAACTCGTGCATTGTAATAAGCGGCTATCCGCTGTTGGTAAGTGGCCAATTTCATTTTCGTCGTGTCCCTTAGCTCATCTATCAGATCAAGATTCTCTCTAAGTACATAAGAGTTAAATTCTTCAACGTAAGGGACTAGCCTAGGTGATTAAGATCCAATCTCAATCGAGATGAGGGCCAACTTCATGCCGGCTATTAAAGATTCGTATTCTGCCACATTATTTGAGCTTGGAAAGTCAAAACGCAAGGAATACTCATAAGTTTTTCCTTCGGGAGAAATCAACACAATTCCGGCTCCACTACCATCTACATTACGAGCTTCGTCTACAAATAGCTTCCACCAAATTAATTCTGATTCTTCTCGGACCTCCCGACCTGTGCATTCTACAATAAAATCCGTCAATGCTTGCGCCTTTATTGCTTGGTGGGGTTGGAAGTGTATGTCGTGTTCACTTAGCTCAACTGCCCATTTAGTCAGACTTTCCGAGTGCTTTGGTTTCTGCAGTATCCGCCTCAAGGGCTGGTCGGTTAGGATGGTTATCGAGTGAGCCTAAAAATATGGCTTTAGCTTCCGTATTGCCACCACTAATGACAAGGCTGCCTTTTCCACTTAGGGATATCTTGTCTCCGCATCGAGCAAAACTTTGCTCACATAGTAAATCGGGTAGTCTTTGATTCCATTCTTCCTTAATAGGACTGCACTTACAGCCCTCTCACCTACACCGAGATACATAAAGAGTTGGTATCCAGATTGGGGTTGAGACAATAGCGGCAACTCTTTCAGGTAGTCTTTTAATTTCTCAAAGGCATCATTACACTCTTCTGTCCATTTGAAATTCTTCCCCGCCTTTATTGCTTTAAAGAAAGGTAAACTCTTTTCTGCTGATTTAGACAAGAAGCGGTTTAAGGCTGTTATCCTCCTTGTTAACCTTTGAACTTCCTTAACAGTGTTGGGTGGCTTCATATCCAGGATGGCTTGAACTTTGTCGGGGTTCGCTTCAATTCCTCGATTAGTGATCATGAACTCCTAGAACTTTCCCGATCTAACTCCAAATGAGCATTTGTTGGGGTTCAATTTTATCTTCTACTGCCGTAACACCTGAAACACTTTCGACATTTTCTCGGCATGTGATTCCCTTCTACGGCTTTTGATAATCATGTCATCCACATATGCCTCCATGTCGCTTCCCAACAAGTCTTTGAACACCTTATTCACCATGCGTTGATATGTTGCCCCTACATTCTTCAGACCGAAAGGCATTACTCGATAGCAATATATTCCGCTATCGAAAATGAATGAGGTTTTCTCCTCATCATCTGGGTGCATCATGATTTGGTAGTACCTCGAAAAAGCATCTAAGAAGCTAAGTAATTCGTATCTACAAGTTTTGTCTACCAACTTATCAATCTGAGGTAGTGGATACGAATCCTTAGGGTAGGCTTTGTTCAAGTCCGTGAAGTCGACACACATTCTCCATTTTCCGTTGGCTTTCTTCACCATCACAATGTTAGCCAACCATTCGGGGTAATTAACTTCTCTAATAAACCCCGCTTGTAACAACTTCGAGATCTCCTCGTTTATGACATGCTGCCTTTCTGGAGCAAAATTTCTCTTCATTTGCTTGATCAATTTTGCTCTTGAAACTATATTCAACCGATGACAAGAAACTTCGGGGGTTAATTCCAGGCATATCGATCGGGGTCCACGCAAGTACATCAACATTTTTCTTCAAGCATTGGATTATCTCCTCTTCTGTTCTTTCAGGCAACTGGCTTCCTACATATACCACTCTTTCTTCGTCTTCTTCATCTAATCGGATTGCCTCCATCTCCTTATCAGGCTTTGGCTTAGGCGATTCTTAAATCGTAAGGGTCTCCTTCCTCTGAATTCCCTTACACGTGGTAGACGCGATATTACACGTCCTAGCATTCCTTTGATCTCCCCTCACTTGGCCAACACCGTGAGGAGTTGGGAACTTCATTAACAAATAGCAAGGGTGTACTACTGCCTTCATGTCATTCAGCAACGGTCGCCCGGATATCATATTATAAGCCATCGATGTTGACTTTACCACCATGAATAGTACTTGACGGACAACGCTCCTCTGGTTCTCCCCCAATGTGACAGGTAGTTGAACTACCCCTACTACTTTTACCTTTTCTCCAGAGAAACCATATAAAGGTGTAGGCACTGGCTTCAGCCTATCCTCTGCGATATTCATTTTCTCAAAGCAATTCCAGTAAATCAGGTTCACTGAGCTCCCATTGTCAACTAGGATTCGACTGACTGGATGCTTTGCTACAATCGCTGAGATCACCATCGGATCATCATGAGGAACAGTAACATCTCCTCTGTCTGCTGGTGTGAAGGTAATGGGCTCCTCTTCCTGCCTATCTTCCATCATCGAGTTGACCTGATAGGCTTGCCGAGCATAGGACTTTCGACACGAGGAGGATGTGCCAACTAACGATTCTCCTTCAGATATCACATTAATAGCTGGCCTTGAGGGCTCATTATCTTCCTCCCGATTCCTTTTGTCCACCCTTCTGTTATCATTTCTCCTGGTGTTTTCATTTCTTCTCACATTCCCCCTGTTCTCATCTCTTCTATCCTTAGGGTAATTTCCTCTGTTATGCGTAGAATAGTAGCTTCTATTACTACTCCACACAAATCTGTTTATCTTTCCTTCTTGCGCCAACTTCTCTAGCTGATTCATTAACTCCCTACACTTCTCTGTCGAATGCCCATGCGCCGAGTGGTAATCACAATATGAGTCCAAGTCACTGCCCAGATTCCCTGACTTTTTTTTGGAAGCCGTATGAGACCTGACCCCTCAATAGCTACCAACACTGAAGTCCGAGATTTAGTAAGCACGGTGTAAGTGGTGCATTTCAGTGTAAGGGCCTTATCAAATTTTCTCGATTGACTAGAAGGCGCCTTAGTGACTTCTCTTCCTCGCTTCCTTCTTTCCTTCTGCTCCCCAATCGACACCATTTTCATTACTTATTCTTGAGTGATACTTATTTGCTCGAGAAAATAAGTCTGAGATGGTGGTTGGTTGATCTAATGACAAGGACTCCTGCAACTTCTCAGATCTTGTTCCTTGTAACATGGCTGCCACGGCTACTCCCACTTGCAAATCACGTACCTCCAAAGTGGCATCTCTAAACCGATCCACATAACTTTTTAGTGACTCCTTAACTCCTTGTTTAAGGGTGAGCAAATAAGTTGGCTCCTTCTTCCTTTGGCTATTCACCACAAACGCCCTAAGGAACTCGCCTCGTAACTGGTCAAAGGAGACAATGGACCCCTCAGGCAAATTGTTAAACCATTTCATCGCATGCCAAGTTAGAGTAAGAGAAAAGGCCCTGCACATTATCTCATCCTCCTATCCATGTTGTAACATCAAGGCCTCATAATTTTGCATATGATTATAGGGATCCATATTCCCTGTGTACGCAGTTATCTGCGGCATTTTGAACTTTGGGAGTAGTGGTTTCTGCATGATAGCCGTGCTGAACGGTACTCTTCTCCTCTGGCTCTCTTTCGCGGACACCAACGTCTTCTCTTCCAACACCTGTTCTATCATTTTTTTCATGTCCACAGAGAGAGTGAGTTGATTTCTATTCCTTTCGTCATGGGATGAATCAGGCAAGTCTTCAACCATTATCTCTTTTCCCTTACTTCGGGAGGGATCACCCTGTGTCATTTGTGTGCACCAGGTAGGGTCAAACTTCGACCCGACTCTCCAAGTGCTTTCGTTGTCACCACCATTCTTTCCAACACCTCCAACACCATATTCTGAGTTAGTGCCAGCAAAATTAGACACAGTACAGTGATGGGCGAAAAACCCTACCGCAGCCTCGGCACCCTGTCGCCCAGCACTCTGTCACCCAACCTCAGGACCCTGTCACTGGTTCAAGCTCTGTCGCTGCCTCATACTTCTGTGGAGATCGTGCGATAGGGTTCCCACACCCAAACCCTACCACATCCTGCCTATTAGGAACATCTCCCACATGGGGCACCTTTTGTGGCAGAGAGGGGTTTGTCGCCACGTGATTAGTCTGTCGCCTAGCCACATGTTGCAGCACCCCGTCGCTCGTCTCTCCTACGAGGTTTTGTATGGCAGGCAACAGATTCAACTACGGAAGAACTCCCTTAAACAGGCCCACCATGGCTTTCAGCGCCTGAGTCGTCTCTTCGCTCTGTCGCCTCAGAGCCTCAAATTCTGCATAGACACTGACGTTCTCTCTTCTTCCCTGTCCACCAGGGTTCTCTAGTGAATCGGTTGTTCAGGAGAACTCACTGAATTCTCGTCGCTCCCATCTCTGACAGTAGTAGATCTTGTTCTCACCATCTTGAAAGTTTTGAATGGCTTTTAATACGATTCCCATAGACGGCGCCAATTGCTGTTGCTCAAAACAACAATGAATCATTGTTGACGTCGATGTTTGTCCTTTTCTCTACATATGTCTCCAAAAGCTTCTGAAAAATATGAAAAGTCAGAGGAATGCAGGGGCGGTTCCCTGCGTAGGCACTCCGATACTTAAGTCAGCAGAAGATTCTTGAATATTGGGAAATGTAAAAGCCAGAAGTCAAAAATTAGGTTGTAAAATAATACTTGTGGCCTATTTATATGTGAGTAAATTACCTTTATTGCAGAGTAATTACGTAGAGGGTGATTTCTTCATTTCTGAAGAGTTCGTGTTCCAGTACAACTCTAATACGTCAAATTCGGGTAGCAGGGGTTTGTTGCCCGGCGGGAGACGGATGCGACACACATAGGCGGGAGCTATCTGCTGCTAAGCGGAAGCCTCAGAGTATACCACGTGTATAAGGCGAGGGGATGCTATGCTGTGGCTTTAGAGGTCTGTCGCATGCGGAAGGGGTCTCTCGCAGGTGATCACGTCAATAATGTCTCTCGTCTGATGCCACGTGGCACATTATCATTCTGCCACGTGGCGATCTTCCTGAGCTTTGTGCTTCGATCTGACGTCACGGTGCTTTGCCATATCAAAACCTTTTCATTCCGTGAACCTTTATTGAAATCCGACATAGCCTACTTTCTTAGTACCACGTAACATTTATGTGTACGTGATGGAAAAGGTGGGTTTGAACACATTTGGTCTGAGATTTATACCGCATGATTTTAGTGTGTCATAAATTTCATGAAAATAAATTTTAATGTGATTGACGAAATGAACGATTTTGTAATATTTTTAAAAGATTATGAATAAAAAATAACTTTTAAAATTTGTGAGAATAAGATACAGAACAAAAATCATAAAGGCTAAAATATTAAATGTTAGTTTAAATAAGCAGTGAGATTGACTCTAATAAAATTAAAAAAGAGAAAATGACTATTAAAATTTAAACATATATGTTTTTTTAATAAAATATTAAAAAAATTAAAACAAAGACAGGGTAATTTTATGAGAATTTTTACAATAAGGTCACAAAATTTAATTTTATTGTAAGATCAAAATTAAAAACATTTGATTAAACGTAAATTTAGAGTTATTAGGCGTAAAATATGTTAGCAATATCATAAAAATATGATTATCAATGTAAACATTAGTCTCAATAACCTTAAGCATGTCATAATTTTGCTCTAATATATGTTTATGTTAATTATCATATGTTTATATACTTCCAACATATTTTACACATAATAATTTTACATTTATACTTAATCATGTATTGTTTACATTAACCTTAAGTTAATTATCAAATGTTTATGATACTTTGAATATATTTTACGCCTAATTACTATAAATTTATGTTTAATTACGTATTCTTTATGTTAACCTTATTGTAGATTTTCCTGTAATTTTACCCTCCTAAAATTTTGTATTATATGTTTGGAACTCCTAAAAAAGGTCTTTGAATTTTATCACTTTATTTTGATAAGTCTTTATACTTTTATTTCATTCAAATAAGTCCCTAAGTTTTAATTTATATCAAATAAGTCCTTATTTCAAATAAAATGTTACAACTGAGTAAAAATCAATTTAAATCAATTTAACCAATTAAAATTTAGTTAATTCAGTTTGGTTTGGTTAATTTTGAGTTTAATTTAGTTTTTAGGTTGGTTTATTCAATTAAATCAATGTCTAAAATTACAAATCGAACTAATTGAATTAATCGATTATTTTTTAATTATATTATATATAATATAAATAGTTAAATATTATATAATATATTATACATAATCAATATTTTTATGCAAAAAGTTGCATTTTAAAACTCATTTGAAAAATCAATTGATTGTTTTTTTAATAGTATATTCTTATTCAAATTTACAATCACAATCAACATATTACATTCCATAAACTGGTAACTTGATGAACTGGTAAAAGATTGATTGTTCACCCCTATAAAAGATTGATTTATATTAAAGGTTCATTTATATACAAAGTAAATGTTAAAAGTTTATTTGGATACTCAAATTAAAATTTCAATAGTTTTCTTGAATATAAAATAAAACTAAGGGGTTTGTCCAAACACAATAAAAGTATAAGGGTTTATTTATATAAAGTGATAAAATTCAAAGACTTTTTTATTATTTTAACCTAAAATTAGACTAAAGTTTACATATAATGTGAAACTTAAAAGTGTTTGCCACCAAATCAAAATCTCATTTGCAACTATCCGTGCATTAAAAAAAAAGATCAATTAAAACTTGGGGAGCTTAGTTTGGATAAAGGAATCAACTATACCCCATGATGCTAGATGCCTCTTTTTTTTTTTTTGGTTGACTAGATGCCTCTTCATTTCTTATTATAGTTTCTTGATTCCATTCAAGTGATTTAATATGGAAAAAGATGTAATTAAAACAGATTTTCACATTTGCATGTTTTGTTTATATTGATTTTGTCGAACTTTGACTGGTCTAGTCAACTAATCACATTCACAATCATGACAAAGATATCCCCAGAAACTCTTACCAAATCATAAAAAGCTGAAAAGAATATTGTTTAAAGAACAGATGAATATTTGAATAGTAAATGTATCCTGTCCACTGAACATGGCCTGGAACTTTAACAGTTTTTCTTCTTTAACCTTCAGCCCCAGGGATAAGGATACAGTTGCTTGATTTTCTAACTTATAATTCATTGCGTGGAACTTTGTCTTATAACTGTTTATCTGAATTTTTATCAAGCAAGAAAAATCTCCCTCTGTCTGGTATCTTCTTGAACAAAGAAGCCTCAGAAGCTTCCTTATTTGCGTGAAAATGAAGCAAACCAGAGACATGACTCAATTCATTTTCAGGAAGCAAAGAAAAAATTCATGTTTGTCCCTTGTAAACAATCTCCAATTCCAATAGAAACTGGGAAACATAAGGATTGTGTATGTGTCTAAATGCACACATTCAACCAATCCTGAAAATCTTGGGGGTTACATTTGATTGGGAGAAGCTAAACAAGAGGTAAAATACAAGATGAAAATTCTGTGTTTCTTTGATTTAATTTCCAAAGAACAATCTACAGTCTTAAAGGCATCAAATCTCCTCTAATCATCTAGAAATTAGTAATGGAATCAGTCAATAAAGCAGCCTCCATAGACAAGTTAGTCAAATTCTATCATCTTTCCCACCACTGTCTTTTTTGCTCCAAATCATGTTCTTTTCAGAATCATTCAAAAATTTGAGACAGCATTAACAAAAGCATGCCAAAAATATAACTTAAAGCAAAGATACAGTAAAATGATATCTCACTATCAATCATCATTGATTATCGGTCCCTTAATTTCCATGCTTTCTAGCAGCCAAGGTTTGACTAAGCTTTTGCACTGTTTTTCTATTTAATTTCTTCTTCTTGTCTGTTACTAGAAATTATCTCTTCATGCCACTGGTTTAAACTAAGGCTTTCCTCACATGGAAGCATGTGACAGTCTTCTTTTTCCTTTAAAGATGAAATAAATTAATAAATCTTTCACTCACAGGTAGATTTTTCCTTCTAAACAATTTGTTTAAGTAACCATTCTGCTTTTGCTAGGCACATCCTCATTATCATCATCTCCAAAACCTTTATCCCAATACTGACGAGGTATATAAACCAATATATAAACTCATGCTAAGTTGTTAGCGTAAAGTCTCCTCATTCACTAATTCCTCTGCCAGGCACGTCAATAAAGTTAATACTTTCAGTAGTTAAGTGAAAATCTGTAAAGTTGATATAACCCTCAACTACCCCATGATCTTAGATGTCATCCCTTCAATTCTTAATTTGGTATGTTTTCTTGCTTACATGTGGTAGATGATGAGGTGTGACATAATAATTTTTCGTGCGGTTGAGGAGAATATATTTGAAGTTGCCAGTTAAGCTTGATTAGCACAAACAAACTAATGATAACCATACATTTAGCAATGGAAGAATACATGTATTTTTCTTTTGGTCACTGCACCCTATTCCTTGAACATGGGCATTCTTTAAGGGATCTGTTTCTCCCTTTGAAGCTCAATTATACGAAACATTTTACTAAAATTTGAATTGCTTTAAGGGGAGCTTATGATTGAGAATGAACAGGCACTTGATAAAAAGATATAGTATCCTGTTGCTCATAGCTTTTTTACTTTCACGATCATAAAGGCAATGTTGCATTTTGTTTTGCAATCACAGTTCTGTCATAATGAGATATCTGAATTGTTTATGGCAAATTCAACAACTATAGTACCATCAAAATAATCATTGCTTCAAGGACTTCAAAAAGCCAGAATTGTTCGCATTAAAGTGGATACAAAGTAATCAAAAAATCAATATAACTTTCCGGTTTTGTTCATGGGAAACTGTTTGATACTTGCAGTAGGCAAGCATATCTGCAATTTCTCCAAGGAAGATTGACTGAAAATGGTATGAAGGAATAAAAAACAGATTGCTTAATCAAGCTACAATTTGTCCAAATGCATTTAACAATATCCATATGAACTTTACAAGAAATCAAATACACCGGATGATATGCTATAAGTGTAGCTGATACGTTGTAACTTTAGGTTCGAGACAGATAATTGAATCACAGTCCTGAAATATGTTTATTTTACCAGCTAATGTGATTACTTTCTTTTATTGGCAGTGGTAAGATTGTTGCAGAATTGGAGGAGATTAAATTGGTTAGCTCAATTAGGATGGACAAAACATTAATGGGGAAGACATGTTTATGAAATCTATTGTCTCTTGGCCGAAAACCAAGTCAAACAAAGCAGAAAAATCTTCTGATCCAATCACAATTATAAGTATCAATCATTAGATTGTAACCAAATATGTAGCCGTCAAATTGCATCGGACATTTTTCCGTTGCTCTCTCCAATCAATTTCTAGTCCACACAGATTCAGACGGCAACAAGAAAGAAGAGTCTTTCTTTAAGCAAAAAGTATGAAAAACAATGTTGCATGTTCCCTTTTAGTGAACCCCAAAGGTTTGACTGAATTTTGCAGAAATTTCTTGTTCTTGTTTAATTGCTTTTGCAAGGAGGTTGGTGCTTGGACAATGAGACTCAAACAATATTAAAATCCTCCGGATTGAGGGTTTTTGCCGATCACATGGATGCATGTGGATTAGTTCTCAGCTCTCAGCTGCCACTTGATAGATAGAACAAAAGAGAACTGCAGAATTGGACAAAACCTTTCTAATTATTGACCACAGAACTTTGTTAATTAGCTTTAATTAAGCAAACTAATTTAAAACTGCTCATTGATCCTAGATGTCACCTCCTAATTCTTTAAATTTTCCTACGCATTTTTGAGTCCGACGTTGGTATATGCAAATCTTTTATATATTTGAAGGACCAGAACTCGATATTCATGTTCGTCAAATATGTGTTAGACATGAATATTTCAAGAAAAATGAATGGTCAGAACAGCATAAGTTCTTCTCTAGTGTATTTAACTTAATGAACTTATTAAATTTTGTATTAAGAGCAGCATGTCT
Organism: Heritiera fomes; assembly: GCA_032173925.1. Lineage (NCBI taxonomy): Eukaryota > Viridiplantae > Streptophyta > Magnoliopsida > Malvales > Malvaceae > Heritiera > Heritiera fomes. Next base: position 6,690,268 of record JAPDPM010000002.1, on the reverse strand, counting down.
GCTACCGCTGAGAAGTTTGACTAGTATCCAATGCAAAAACAAAGATACCATAAAATACAATCAAGTAAAGTATTTTGGGACCAAATGCTACTTCCCCAATGAACATGGCAAACTCTAAGGGAGCTGCTGTTTATCATTTCTTCATATTTGGTATCTTCTTTTATATAAGAGATTAAGTTGGGGAAAGTGCAGTGATGAATTCCACACGTAGAGTCGATGATTGAAGGGTGCCTAAATAAACACTGAAAAAGAGAACTGATTTGTTTCCATTTTAATATTTTTCATTCATGGAAGGTAGTCTAGGATTTGTTCAATGTAAGAACAAGACATGTTTAAGTTGAGAAAAATGGGATAGCCGTGTTCTTGTTTTCTCTAGCAAACATAATCTCCTGTCCGGTTTGCTTGAGTGGAAATTAAGTAATCAGAAAAGAAAAGAAAAAAAAGGAATCATGGGATAGTTAGGTTTGCGTAACTTGACAAATTGTGCATATAATTCGTGTTCGTATTATATGAAATTGTGTTTATATAATGTAAAGTACGAAAATTTTATATTTAAATAAGTATTAACAAGCTAAAGATAAAACTTTTTTTCTTATCATTTGTTATATTCATATTCAATTTTTACAAACGTTTAGTTCGTATCACTTTCGTATCTTTTATTCATATAAATGATCGTGTAGTGTATGAATTTGTCAAAAGGCTATTTGTTGTTAGTAATAATAGAAAATTTCATTTTTCCTGCCTAAGAATTAAGAAAGAGGTGAGGGAAGAAATTTTGTACAAAATTAATAAGGAGAAACTCTAATCTTTTGGATACGAGAATTAGCTCAAAAGATTTATACTATTACTTTTAAAAAATGATACTCAATAAATTTGAATTCAATGGCATTTCCCTTATTCTCAATTTTTTTTCTATAAAAAAAAACAATAATCTTTTCACAGCTTTCATTCAGAAGTTACTTTCCGGTGAAGCAAAGTATATTTTCCAACAGGATTCCATTGACAAAAAAACTTTTAAATTTAAGGCTAAAATCATATAAAAAAGCTGATCCAAAAGCCTACCAACTTTATTACTATTGCTTGATGAGAAACAAAGAGCAAAACAGAAATAAAAATCTAATTAAAACAAAACTAATATCGCAACATTTTGCTCAGTGATTGGTATATAATTTTTCAGTTGAAAAATAGAGTTCGAATTTCTTTCCTTGAAATAATAAAAAATTAAAAATGATGAAACTTTTGTGAGAACTTAAATATAATAATTAACTTATATTTTACCAAATTAAACTTAAAATAAATAATTAAATACTTAAACTAATACTTTTACGAGAATAAGGTACTGAGTTGGTGAAACATAAAATTAGCAATTTAGTATAATTAAACGATAAAATTACTTTGATTTCTTTTACTTAGAGTTTTTACTGGTATGCATTAGACTTCATGTAATTAAAAATCATGTGCAATGTAGAATAACATAACCATAATTAGATGATGGATTTATATATGATGCACTGATAGTGTATAGTTTTCATACACTATCAATGCACAAAAAGTTGACATCTCATCAATAAGTCCTTATGAACAATTTAAAACAATTAATTTATATTTACTTTTAAGGGCTTGACATAATTTTTATCTTACAAATTGATGAGGTGTCAATCTCTGATGCATTGACAGTGTATAGAAACTATATACTGTCAGTGCATTATATATAAACCTTTAGATGATTATTAAAATTTAAATAAAAACAAATGCTACTATTTGTTCACAAAATTGTAAAAAAAAAAAAAGTCTTCGTACTATAAACACATTCAACCTTTTAAACGCTGGCTGCATTATCATATTTAGATGAATAAAAAGAAGGTATTAAAGCAGGAAAAAATACTATTATTTCATATTGGTTCACAGTTTTTTGTATTTAAATTATATCACATAATCAAATTTTTGAAAAACACAATTAGTTATTATGCATTGTAGATAATAATTAAATGATAGATATTTATTTTATTTTAATATATTTACTAATAATTTTAAAAATAAACAAATAAATTTTTTAATATTGTAATTACATATAATGATGTAAATTATTTACTCTTTTTTTTACTAAAGTAAATAGAAATATAATATAAAATAATTTAGATTAGAGGTGCACGTGTTGAGTTCTGATTCTTTGTAAGCCTTGCTCTATTCTGACGATTGAAACAGAGTAAACTGACTGGTTAGGACTTTGGGTCAGAATGACCAGAGACGCAATTCACAAGGCAGCCTTTGTGCCGACTGACACGTGCGCATAAAGTAACAGTAATACAAATACTTTAAATTTTTAACGAAATATTAAAAAATTGTACGAAAATTTATTAAATGTTAATATATGTTTTATTAAATAATAAATTGAATGATTTGCCAATAAAAAAATGAATGATTTGAATAAAAAAATATAACTGTTTTTCTATTCGTAAAAAAAGTGACTAAAATAATAAAAAAAATCTAAACTTGAATTTTTTATTTAAACAATTTATGTTTCTGTTGCATTCAAATAAATCTTTAGCTTTTATTTTGTATACTAATAAGCCATTTACCTTTGATCTATATTAGAATAAGCTCTTTAATTTTTAATTTATACCTAAAGAATCTCTTAATACAAAGAAAATTTTTAAATAATTATTAATAATCAATTGGTTGTAATATTAAAAAATCATTTTAAATTAATTCAAATAATAAAAATAAATTGAATTTTAGGTAAAAAAATTCAAATTTTGAGACAAAACACAAACAAAAAAGAGGAGGGAAATAAAGAAAAGATAATAGTTGACATAATAAATCCAAGTTCCCGGGATTGAATCTTATCAACTAAGAATATGTCATGCCATTGCCAACAATTTTTTATGAAGCAATTAGCAAATAAGAGTTTCGAACAAAACAATCTCATTTTCTAACTCAACTTATAATATATAAAAAATATACATGTAAAAGATATATGTATAATATATTAATAATGTATAACTTTTATATACAGTAAATATATTAAAAATTAACACATTTTTATTAAGAGAATTGAAAAAAATCAAACTCTTATGAGTAATTTAATAAATATATATATTTATATTCCTAAATGACCTAAAAAAATCACTTTTCATCTCTCTTTTCTTTCTTTAACTCTGTCTTACCAATAGACCAAGCCGTTTTCTAGATTTTGACTACCAATTGCCTTATAGATCGTTGACCCTTGTAGTATGTCGGATATTCCTAAATGATACCATCACACTTTAGCGTAAACACTTACGTGTGTCATAGCAAAACTTCAAGCCAAAATTAACGAATCCTCAATAGTTTTTTACTGCTTAAGATGACTCTCAGCATTTTTTCTTTCTAGAATTTTATCCAGATTTGCAACAAAAATGGCTAATTCAAAGTTCACTTCCTCTTATTCTTTGTCAAATTTAGCTCGAATGGCCAAATCACAACCAACATTTCTTGCATAAAATAAAATTCTTGTTAGGAATAATAACTACACAACAATAAGAGACTTGAAATAAGATAAGAGTACCTCCAAGTGGTTTAAGCGTCAAGGTTTTTAAAGTGAAAAAAAGTCGTATGCCTTTAGAATTTAATTAATGAGAAAAGCTCTTAATTTGAGCAAGGTTTATGGTTTACAATCCAAAGTAATGGAGGATTTTTTTTTTTTGTAGAATAAGGAAAAAGTTGGTAATTGGAATAGCATTGAAACCTTTTAAACCAAGTTATAAGCTTATCGCCTCAAAATCCATATAGAAGTTCAGATAAGTTGATAGGGTACTGACAAAAAATACTACAAATACTTTGTTACATAAAAAGCATTATCAACATTTTGGTAACTACAATTTGAGTTGAGTAACACACAAAAAATTATGACTCATAACTTATAAAATTGTATCACCATTTTAAGTACAGTTTGATTACTAAACTTGCATAAACATGAAAACATGCCAACAAAAAAGAAAAAACGTGTCAAATTAAATGCAACTAAAACATGTCAAATTGAGTGCAACCACTAAAACATAATAATCACAAGCATATCAACATCTTAAGGAACTCCTTTAGTTATTCTAAAAAGAAAAAAAAGATAGAAGGGATGTAATGTCACATCCCGTGTCTACATTATTTCATGTTTTTTCACACATTTTATATGGTTGAGTTATTTGTGATGCCTTACTTTTTTTTTTGTATACAATAACTATTTAACAACCTGAAATTTATAATTAATGGAATATTTACATACTGAGAATTTATTTATCATTTACATCCCCTGTTTAATTTACAACACTGTAGCATTGTAGAATATGTCTAAACATATAAAATAAATGATTGTACCTCCAGGATATAAGCTCACTGCCTCGGGACACTATATGCACAGCCAACAATCCCTGGATGCAATCACACAATCACTGGAAGTACTCTGTAGATGTTAAAGTAAAAGGGTGAGCAAACCACGACTCAGTACGAGAATTGTATGTAAAACTAGATATTTCGAAACTATATGCACTAAAAATCCTTATTTTCCTATAGGTGCTCTAAGTACCAAAATAGGAAGGATACTATAGTCGGCTAAGGATCCAAATGGAGTAAGGAAGGTATGTTGAAATACCTGTCTTGTCCCAGAACCTAGAAGCGACTATAGGGAATAAATATTGTTGTTGAGATCAATTCTTTTCCATATCATTTCATATTCTTTTCAAAATAATGCTTTCATAAAATAAAGCATTTAAACAAACTAAACTAATATTCATATATTCTTTAAAAAGAATATTAGTTTAAATAAGACATAATTCTCATTTAACCCATTTCACATGTCACTGTATCAATCATAATAGTACGGTACTCCATACAACACAGTAACTGTTAGAAACCATTTTCCTTTTCATATAAAAACATATCCATATACTTTTGTATTTAAACACATTTTTCATATCACATATCATTTCATATCTCATAAAAGTGGAGACTAAGGCATCACCCAGAATATATCATGCTAGAGAGAAAATACCCCGTAGGGCAATAATAATCATGTCAAATCTATGGTCATAGTCTAGGGTAGTCCTCAGTCAAACACTGATCAGGCGTCAACCGGGATTAAATACATATCACATGTCACATATCACATATCGACATGGTATGGGGCCTAGTAGTCTCAAAATAGTATTTTCATAATCATATCACCTTTATAAAAATAAAGAAAATCAATAAATCTTTAATCAATCCATAAATTATTTTATTTAATCGTATAGTGAATATTTATGGAACATAATTTATAAAATATTCACTTTTCATCTCTTCATAATTTAAACCATATCATGTGCTGTAGAACTTGTAGGAGGAATATTCTGTAATCTCATTTTCCATAAAATTGGAAACATGGATATTTAAATAATTTTTTTGGTATATTCATGTTTTATGAAAAATAATAATTTTCCTTATTTTCAAGGCTAGGAAATTCTCAAATCATGTAATTAAATATTTTCTAATATTTTTAGAAAATATTCTAGAAATTTTAGCAGCATAACAGTTGCTATTATTCTAGCCCTCCTGCAAATTAAACACAGTCCCAATTTTCATATACAGCCTCAATTCCACAGATTTTCATGCAATTCATTTCAAAATATTCATAATAAATTATTTGCATAATACATATGCATTCAAAATATTGCTACAGCTTACATACACATCCCTTACTTGTGTAGTGTATTCGGTCTCTTTATGCGCACCACTCGTAATCCGTTATTCTCGGGCTGCAGATAATTCTACCAAAATTATTAGCTTAATAATTTCTTTTTTTAAGCTATTGTTTATATCTAAATGCAGCCTCTTTAGACACTGCAAATATTTTTGCAGTATAATTTCTATCAGTAGTATAACGTAACTTCTCCGTTTTGCATTGAAATTTAAATCCTAGCATACTGACAGACTCTTTGTAATTCATACAGTCTAAATCTACCCTTAAACTATCAAAATCAGCCATGGATAATGTCCCCCTTCATTTGGCCGAAAACGGTGGAGGGTGATTTAGTGGAATTTTCAACAATCTAATGCTTACTTCATATTATACCATGCTTAATGATTAATTTAGCACCTATTTTAAGCATGAAACACTATGAATTCTTCATGAACCAAGCTTGGCCGAATGCTTCTCCTATGGCCCATTTTATTTTGTAACATTTAATTGAAATAAATGGTAAAATCATGCTTAGTCAACCTAAATGAATAATTCTACACCTTTAGAATCAAAGAAAACCAAATGGATGGCATGGTACCTTGATTGGCCGAATTCTTCAGGGTGTTTTCCCTCCTTGTTTTGTTGCTTATTTAATGGGCTAATGGTATAAGTGGAAAGAGAAGAGTGTATAGCATATATTCCTAGTCAAAGTCTTGATGAAATTTTGACTAGAAAATGAGTTTTTGTAATTTTTCTTTTCTGTCTTCTCTTTTTCTCTTCAAATGGCGTGAAAGCAAAGGGTGAGTATGATGAATAGTGCATTCTCCAGCAGTTGACTGACTTTTAAGAAAATTCTGGAGCCTTGCAAAATAACTAAAATGTCCCTAGTCATGAAATTTCGGATGATTTTGCCCTTACGGTCCCGTTGGCGTAAAAACTATGTAAACATGCTCCAAATTTTTGGATTCCAGTTCCAAATGGTCATATTAAACATATCTTGATGATTGGAAGTGGTTTCGTTGACGAGCGGTTCACGGATAGTGAGAAATTACGATTTTACCCTCGTGACCCGCCAGTGAGTTTTTGCGATTGTTTCAAAAAATCTATTGACACCATGTTGAAGTACTTTTCACATGAAATATCATGATATTTTTACTTCGTCCCAATTCATTTTGGTTTGAGAGAAATTTACGAAAATACCCTTGGGACGTATCTGTCATTTCTCAATTTGTTTGCCAACAACTTCTAATATTGAAAATAAATTAATTTCAAGTCTCTAAAATTTCATCCTTATAATCATTTCACCATCTGTACACTATTTCCATATTCATAATTTAATCTGGGCACGAAATCCAAGTGGGACCCACATCATTATATACTTATACTTCACAATTATTTACAAAATAGATCATTATTAATAAATAAATGAATAACTGTACACGTATAGTATAAAATAACTGGTTCTCACATGTAAACATGCATGCACATGGACAACCGTCGCAAAGGTGGACGATGGCCGGCATTATTGCCTTTAGCCGAAATACGGAAAATAAGCCATAGTTGGTTGTTAGGAATGAGTTAGATAGCAAAGAAAGAAATGAAAATAAAGAAAAATAATTTTTTTTGGGTTTAATAGGTCAAATTGTATGGATAATCCTTGCACTATGTTAATTTTTGAAATTTAATCCATGTAATATATAATTTAAAGGAATTGTGTCCTCTTGCTATTTTAATTTTATAATATAAGTCGAACCAAAATGCCATGTCAACATAGTCAATGCCACGTCAAGAAAAATCAACACCATGTTTGCATTTTTAACGAAAAATGTTACTAACATTATCAATTGAACTAAAATTTTCAAATCACAATACTATAAGGACTTGATTTTTATGAATTATACTAAAGGAACTAAGTTTTAAATTTAGTGATAGTATAAGAATCAATTGCATAATTTGACCTAAATTTGACAGAAATTAAAAATTTTATTTGATTTACTAACACTAAGAGTGTAAATGAGTCAAACTACCTATGAGCTAACCAAGCTCGACTTGACAATTACTCGAATTTGACTTGTTTATTTTTTAGCTGAGCTCGACTTCAAGCTACCTGAGTAACGAGTTGAGCTGATTTTGAGTATTTTCACACACGAGTTGAGTGACTTACGAGCCTATTCAAACTTTTTTTATGTATATTCTTAATATTTATTATAAATTAATTACTTTATCATTATAATATATGGTGCAAAAAATTGACAAAATCAAGCCTAACGAGTTGAGTTGAGCTCGAGTGGCTTGAGTATTTTATCGAGTCGAGCTTTGAGCTTTCAAAACCAAATTCGATCAAGTTCGAACCGAGTTTTAAACCTCGAGTTTTCAAGTTAAGCTAGGCTTGAACTTTGTTGGCTCTTATAGGCTATACCGAGAGGGGGGTGAATCGGTTTTTAACTACCCTTAGGTTGTTTTTCGATTCTTCTAAATTCTCTAGCCTATATTAATAATTTCTAAGTTCTCTAGACTAGGCAAGCATGCAATCCAAGTTCAATGCAATAAATACAATATAATTGCAAGTAAATAAAGAGTAGGGAGAGAGAGATTTACACAATCGATTTATAGAGGTTCGGCTACCTTGCCTACGTCCTCTACCTTGAGACGCTCCCAAGGATTTCCCCAAATTCACTATACTTGAATTTGTCTTTACAATCCCTCTTTTTACAAGCTTAAGAGAAACCTCTCTCTTTTTCTAGGCTCAAGAAAAACCTCCCTCTTTTTCTTAGGCTAAAAGAGTAACCTCCCTCTTTTTCTAAGGCTAAAGAGAAACCTCCCCTTTTACAAGGTATGAATTGGTTTACAAGAGAAGTAATCAAAGAAGGCCTCTAGATAGGCAAGTGATTACTAAAATTAAGCACAAGTAAAAGCCTATACAAGATTTGTGCTAAGCAATACAAGAAATAGATGAATGATGGAAGATGAAGACTTTTTATCTCTTGATTTGTTGTTGAGGCTTGAAGATTTGAGGAAAATGAGTATTGGAGTTGATTGAGTAGTTCCTCTTGCTTTCTTTAGCTTCTAAGCCTCTATTTATAGTCCTTTTGATGTATTCTAGCCGTTGGGTGGAGCCAAATCTCGGATATTACTGTTGTCTCACAAAAACTAGCCGTTATATGCTATTTTCGAGCAAAGGGATGGATCCCTTTCCATAGGGGATCAATCCCTTTTGTCCAGAATCTTGATTCTGGGCATCAGGGACCTTGGGAAGACTTTCTGCCAAAAAGGGATCGATCCTGCTACAGTGGAGATCGATCCAGGATCGATCCTTTTCTTCCAGAGGGCATTTTTCCTGCACTTTTGGGTTAGAAATGATATGACCTTTGATCCTAATTCAACCCAAAACATTTATAAGCTTTAAGGGAGTTTTTCTTGACTTTCTCAAATGAAAATATTGTCCAAGAAATCATCAAGTGATTTTCTAAAATATTCAAAACATTTATAAAGTGTTAAGACCAATAAGAGTATGCATTATTAAATCATGGTCTTAATGTTTGATATGAACACTTGAAATGTATTGAGAAAATCATGTGTGATAAGGCAAATTTACAATATTAATTAAAACATTAAAGCTTACTTAAGTTTTTGTCATTTCAAAATATATATGTCAATTTAAAGCTAACAATCTCCCCCTTTTTGATATGACAAAACTTAATGTAAATTTGCTTTGAAAATTCTTTGATAAAATATTCCCCCTCAAATAAAGCAGGATTTTATAAAGCTCCCCCTTAATATAAGCATGGGTTTTGAAAATGAATTTTCAAGCTATTTCTCTCCCATTATCTCTCCCCCTTAATATCTCTCCCTCTTAATATCTATCTCTCCCCCTTTTTTTCATAGCAAAAAGAAAGAAAAATAATAAAAAATATGCTCCCCCTAAAATTATGGCCATGTGAGAAGAGATAAAAATGCTCCAACAAGAAACATGTTAGTACATGGGACTCATAGCACAAATAAATAAGTCAATATTCACAAAGAGTATGAAATATCCATGCAATGAATATGACTTATGATCCTATACCAATTGTTTATAAATAATTTTGATACTAATTGTTGATAAGTAATTTTGCAAAAAGGTTCCAATTGGTAAGAAGTTAAGCAAGCACCTAAGTATATTAATTGTTCTCTAAGGTCCAACTGAGGTGCATGGCAATACATCATGATTATGAGCTGAAGTTAGATGACATATCATATGCAAGAGCTCATAAATCACGTTCAAGCAAGAGTGTGCATAGAATCAAGACATATAGCAATTAACTTCAAATTCTAGCACACAAGAGTTTCATGCAAAAATATCCTAAGAGAATTCTTCTCTATTTGTCATTTCAATCTAAGGAGCATGAGAAGAACTGTCAATTTAAAGCTCATACCAATTGGCAATTTAGTTTTGGCTTACCAATACCAATTGTTGAAAATATGGTTGCCAATGATACTAATTGTTATTTCAATCTAAATACCAATTATTACTAATGGTTGACTTAGGCATTTTGCATGAATCCAATATCTATGTGTAGTGTGTTCATGTCAAGAAAATAATCATCCTAAAAATGCAAGAACACAATCACACACCATTAAATATGCATATGGATCAAATAAACATTAGCACACTATCATAAGGTATTAATCCATATTCATATTCACAACATTATACCATATGGAAGATACAAAAAGTCAAGGTATTCAAGCAAACACATTTTCTTCCATGAAACTAAAGAATCATATGCTCAATTTTCCATTCAAGATCTTAACCAATTATGAGCAAGGAAAAATTCAAAATTACCATTTTGATCAATTAAGAGTCATATCCCTAGTTGTTATCATCATTTAACGTTCTAGAGGGTATATGCTATTTTAACTAAAATGGCTTCACCTAAGTGAATCAATATTATCAAGCTAAAATATATTTTATCATCAAAATCCATAAGCTATGAGTGAGGTTAAGCACATAATATCATGAAATAACTATTCTCATATCATAGGCATGATTATTGATTCAACTTAAGTAAACATGCATGTTCATCATCAAAACAATCAAGATACAATGCATGTATATCAATTGTTGGTGTTGTCATTAAAGCCCAAGTTCTTTACTAATTTGGCCATAAGAAAAATTTAAGTACATGGATGATAAAGTTTCATGCATTTGAACATTTAGGATCCATTTATCATCAAACATTGTAAGCCAAGGAAAATTATGACCTTATACCAATTGTTGAATTTACATTTGAAATCAATCCTTAAGGTCAAGTTTTAATTATTCTTCCACTAGATGTATAATTATCATGAAACCTAGTGTGGAATGATAAGGCAAGCTGAGAGACATAATCTTATAAGCATGCTTGACTAAGATGAACAAAAAGAATGAAAAATATTCATTATGCACAAGTTCATCAAATTCTCAAATATATTCACAAATCATTGAAATAAATCTCAAAATTATGTTTAAGCATTCATTGAAAGTATGTTTCAAGATTATTTCAAGATTCATGAATGTTTTCAACAAGAAAAATGATTGTGCACTTGTGAGCTCAAGAAAAATGATATTAGTTGTTGAAAGTGACACAATTTGTTGGAAATGATACAAATTGATGAAGTTGAGGCATGATATTAATCAATAATGGATTTTCATGTTGTAAAGATCATCAAAAAGAAGTTAAAACAATGAATTTTAAGTTGAGAAGAAAGAAGATATCAAGAAAGTGAAAAATCCTTCTCAAATTCGGTTGAAAAAGTGCAGAAAAGCCATTTTGGCCTGGGGGGATCGATCCCTTAAGGAGGGGGATCGATCCCTTAACTCCAGAATGTAGATTTCCTGCATTCTGTTCAAGGAGGATCGATCCTGCTTGCTAAGGGATCGATCCCTCATCCCGTTTCTGCAGTTTTTGACAGGAAATCCAACCTTTGAGGTGCCCAAACTTCGTTTTTGAGTAATTTAAGTCCAAGTAAAGGTTTAAACATTTGTAAAACATGATTTTGGACTTGTGTGAATGAAAAACATGAATGAAAAACCATTTTACAAAAGATTTTGCAATTTTGGAAGAATTTACACAATAAAATGCATTTTTGGCCTCAAAGGAGGTCATTTTGAGAGTTATGCTTGTTTTGGCAAAACTAAAGCATTGAATTACATAAATATGTCAAAGCAAACTTGTTTACATAGATTTTAAGCATATATATCATTAAAACATACATCTTGTGAACAACATGCCATGATTTCCAACATACAAGTTCTTCATTAATGCATATGACATGGCATTTTGCATAAATGACATATTTGACAGCTTTTGAGCAACTAAATATATTATCTAGACATATCAAACTTGCTCAAGATGTAGAAAACTAATAATCATTTCAAAATTACTAAACATGCTTTTCATCCAATAATCCAATGCCTCAAGAACCATCCATCAACCAATCAACAATCATTCAACAATCATTTATCATGCCTTTTGCTTAATCATTCTACTTATAATGCATCAAGAATCATCAACCAAGTGCCTCAATAAAACATATAAATAATTTTAGCAAAAATGAGTTTTAAAGAGATAGGATTTAAGCTTACAAAACTCCTTTGCTAGAGAATGCTTTGCTTTGAATAGTTGAATCCACCTTATGCCATCCTTTGAAGAATTGTTGTGATGGATCCTTAAGCTTTTTTTTTCTCATTGGCACAAGCAAACTCCATAGAGGTGTGTAGAGCATTTAAATTCCATTGTTCCATTGTATTCCCATGCTCTAATACTCCTACAACAAACACATTCAAGCATGCTTTGGTACCCAAATTTTCTTGGGTCCATGAGAGTTAGTGCAAACAATTTTTGATCCTTTTGGGATCCATTTCAAACACAATTCATCATTATTTACAGCATGCTTTGGCACCCACATTTTTCTAACCAGTCTTCCTCTAAATGTAGTTTTTCTATAAGTGCATGCTTGTGAGGTGTGGCCAATCCTATGTATCATGCATAGAATTTTTGCTCACAAGGAAATTCTTTAGATGAGTTTCTTTTTGTATTCCATTATAACCTAACCCATCTTTATCAAAGAAAGCTCTTTGGGTCTCTAACATATGATCTAGCTTTTGTTGACCCATATAAAACCTAGTAAATGAGTTATGCAAATTTAAGTTCTTTTTATTTACTTCATCTATTTCTAGATTTGCTTCTTCTAATTTCTTCTCAAATTCAAGTTTGGCATTTAATAGCATTTCATTTTCTATTTTCAATTTAGCAATGATTTTCTTATATTTGGAGTTCATGCATTGAAAATCATTTGCTAATTCATTAAAGGCATTTTGTAGTTCATCAAATGTATAATCATTATCTTCACTAGAACTACAACTAGCCTCATCATCACTAATGGCCATAAAGCAAGAATAGGCTACCTCTTCATCTACATTTTCCTCATCGGAGCTATCACTATCGCTCCATGCAGCCACAGATGCTTTCTTCTTAGGTTTCCTATCCTTCCTAAGTAAGGGGCAATCTAGCTTAGTGTGACCCAGTTCATTGCACTCATAACATACTAAGGGGTCTTTTTCTCTTCTACTTGACTGTCCCCTATGATGTCTCCTATTTTGCTCTCTCTCATTCATTTTCATGAACTTATTAAATCTTTTGGCAAATATTGTCATTTCCTTTTCTTCCTCATCTCCACTTTCATCACTATCATCTTCAAGGATCTCATGAGTGGAAGATTTAAGTGCTACTCCTACTTTCTTTTAAGGCTCTTCATTTCTTTTCAATTTCATCTCATATGTAAGTAGGGAGCCCATAAGTTCATCTAGAGACAAGCTACTTGGATCTTTAGACTCTTCTATTGCGGTTACCTTTGCCTCCCAAGATTTTGGCAAGCTATTCAAAATTTTCTTAATCATTTCTATATTGGAATAGCTTTTGCCTAATGCCTTAAGTCCATTAATTATGTTATTAAACCTAGTGTACATTTCACTCATGGACTCATTTTCTTTCATTCTAAAAAGCTCATAATCATGAGTAAGCATACCTACTTTGGTTTCTTTCACTTGATTTGTCCCTTCATGGGTGATGGCTAATTTGTCCCATACTTGCTTGGCATTCTCACATAAGGAGACTCTATTATATTCATTGGGACTTAAAGCACAAAAGAGAGTGTGCATAGCCTTGGCTTTCAATTGTGCCACTCTCATGCCATTTGTGTCCCACTCATCCTCACTCTTAGGGACATCTATTCCATCTATTTTCTTCATGGGAATCTAGGACCATTCACTATAATTCTCCACACTTCATAATCGTTTGATTGTACAAACAACATCATTCTAGTTTTCCAATATGAATAATTTTCACCATTGAAGAGTGGAGGTCTAACTAATGATTGTCCTTCTTCTCCTAGGGGTGTGCCTATATTCAAGTGAGCCATTTAAGATCGTTTTGCTCGATAGAGGTTAGTCTAAATCGATCTCGAGCCCAAGCTCTGATACCAATTGTTGGCTCTTATAGGCTATACCGAGAGGGGGGTGAATCGGTTTTTAACTACCCTTAGGTTGTTTTTCGATTCTTCTAAATTCTCTAGCCTATATTAATAATTTCTAAGTTCTCTAGACTAGGCAAGCATGCAATCCAAGTTCAATGCAATAAATACAATATAATTGCAAGTAAATAAAGAGTAGAGAGAGAGATTTACACAATCGATTTATAGAGGTTCGGCTACCTTGCCTACGTCCTTTACCTTGAGACGCTCCTAAGGATTTTTCCCAAATTCACTATACTTGAATTTGTCTTTACAATCCCTCTTTTTACAAGCTTAAGAGAAACCTCTCTTTTTTTCTAGGCTCAAGAAAAACCTCCCTCTTTTTCTTAAGCTAAAGAGTAACCTCCCTCTTTTTCTAAGGCTAAAGAGAAACCTCCCCTTTTACAAGGTATGAATTGGTTTACAAGAGAAGTAATCAAAGAATGCCTCTAGATAGGCAAGTGATTACAAAAATTAAGCACAAGTAAAAGCCTATACAAGATTTGTGCTAAGCAATACAAGAAATAGATGAATGATGGAAGATGAAGACTTTTTATCTCTTGATTTGTTGTTGAGGCTTGAAGATTTGAGGAAAATGAGTATTGAGTTGATTGAGTAGTTCCTCTTGCTTTCTTTAGCTTCTAAGCCTCTATTTATAGTCCCTTGGATGTATTCTAGCCTTTGGGTGGAGCCAAATCTCGGATATTACTGTTGTCTCACAAAAACTAGCCGTTATATGCTATTTTCGAGGAAAGGGATCGATCCCTTTCCATAGGGGATCGATCCCTTTTGTCCAGAATCTTGATTCTGGGCATCAGGGACCTTGGGAAGACTTTCTGCCAAAAAGGGATCGATCCTGCTACAGTGGAGATCGATCCAGGATCGATCCTTTTCTTTCAGAGGGCATTTTTCCTGCACTTTTGGGTTAGAAATGATATGACCTTTGATCCTAATTCAACCTAAAACATTTATAAGCTTTAAGGGAGTTTTTCTTGACTTTCTCAAATGAAAATATTGTCCAAGAAATCATCAAGTGATTTTCTAAAATATTCAAAACATTTATAAAGTGTTAAGACCAATAAGAGTATGCATCATTAAATCATGGTCTTAATGTTTGATATGAACATTTGAAATGTATTAAGAAAATCATGTGTGATAAGGCAAATTTACAATATTAATTAAAACATTAAAGCTTACTTAAGTTTTTGTCATTTTAAAATATATATATGTCAATTTAAAACTAACAAACTTGGTATTTAATTATCTCAACTCGATTAATGATACCTGTTATCAACACAAATTATAATATAATAATTTTTGTATAAATTTTTTGGTGAATAAAAGTTTAAGAATAAAGGAGGTTACCCATTTTTAAGATCAAAATAAGCTGTCAATTTATTTTAGCATTTACAAATCTATTGACTTTCACTCTAATTCACAATCAGCTACAAATAAAAAATTGTAAAAATTCAAACTCTAATACTTTAGGTAATCCTCGTTGACGTAATAATTTTTTTATTTTAAACGTTTTAAATACTAGACAAACACGGTACAACTTCACATGTTACCATATCCAGACAAAGCCAAAGAATTTGTCGATTTTATTACACTATTTCATGCAGAAAACTTAGCTGCTCCTTCAAATTCTGCAGTAAAGTTTATTCCTTTGAGACTTATTACACTTTTTAAGTTATTATTTATTATTTTATCTTTGCCAGTTGTTAGACATTACTGCAAAAAGCAACATCTTTTACTTCATCCTCTGTAAGGAAACTGTAATCTTTTCTTCTTCTTTTTTGATGATAGTAATCTTTTCTTCTTTTGTGTTCACAAAACTTTCCCAAGTTTTTTTCTCAACCCAGAAATTTACAGTTACAGCCCCACAAAAAACACAGTGAGATTTTTCTGCATGCAAAATTTACAGCGACAGCCGCACAAAAAGACATTTCCTTTGGGAACAACTCACCTCATTTATATGTAACCAAAAAAAAAAAACTCACCTCATTTATAATAAAAATTTCTTTAATAAATTATGTTAATATTGAGATTTTACGTTCAAATCTCACAAAATTTAAGATTGAGTTTATTTTATTTTATTTTTTATAGGTACTTGTAGCTTGTTATTTGTATTTATTAATTTATCAAATTGTTGAATCATTGATTGTAATATATTAATTATAATTGTAACTTTGAATAAATATGTACTACTAAAAAAATCTAATTATTGTATTTTTAAAAAGAAAACTCATTACTTACAATGACTAAATATTTTCTTTTTTTTTGTTACAAGGGAATATTAAATAACTGAAAATGGAGGTGCTTGGATTCGAATCCAAGACTTATAATATGCTACAACTCTTCCTTAACCATTAGGTTAAGAGATTGTCGGTGACTAAATATTATCATACATTGTAAAAAAAATTAAAATTTCTAATATTATCTCTACTAAAAAATTATATGAGTTTATATTTGATGTAGATTCAATATATAAATCTTATGTACCATTATTCAAATATATCATGACATTTTATTAATTAATGAATTTAATAATATTTATTTTTAAATTTTTTATTTTAAATGTATACTAATTGTTAGATTTACTAACTGTACATCAAATATAAATCCAAATTATGTTATGACTTAATATTAAAATTTGTCATTATACTTCCATTTCATTAAATTTTTTCATTATACTTTTAATTTTATTATTCTTTTATTATAAAATAACAAAATTATAAAATTTGAATAAAAAAACAAAAATATAAAAGTTTTCTATCTACATTAATTAAAGTATTCTATTAAATATTTTCATTTCATTATTACTCGCTTAAAAATCAATAAAATTAAAAGTACAAAGATAAAATTATCGTTTATATAAAATAAACTGATTTTGTTACTTTTTATCCAATAGTTAATGAATAAAAAAATTTAGCGATAAAATTTAATAAAACTACACAATAACCAAGTTTAATATTAAATTATAATAATATCATATCAAGAATCTTTATCTCAATATTTAGATAAATTACACAAATTAATATATAATCTCATATTAAGTCATCAGTATAATTTTTTTCCATTCACTCATTTTATTTAAAGTGTGTTCTTTCAAATCTCATGCCATCATATATTTTCAAATGGCTTTTTTAATATTTTTTTAGTGTAGATCATATGTATTTTCATCCGTTTTAATGGTTTGAAATTAATCCTGTTCGGGATTTGGTCACAGCTAAAGCTCTTCACTCCTCCTCAAAGATATGTTTAGTGGTAGTCGAACCCGAGAGCTCTTCCCACAAACTAAACATACGTTGCTAACTGAACCACAACCTTTGAGTTTTCAAAAGTTTTTCGATCTTCCTTAAATGTTGATATTTTTTTCATAATTTATAACTTTAACCATTGACGAATTTACGTTGTATGCATCTAAACATACGTAAATATAATATTTTAGACCATTCTTTAAAATTATATTTGTTTGGTGGGCCTCTCGAGGCAAAGAAGCCCAGGTGAAACCCACTGCCACACCCATCTGCTACCATTTTTTTCCCTCTTAACTTATTATAAATACAGACTCTAACCCCTTCCCTTACACTTCCCATAGTCTCAGACGATAAAAAGAGAAAAAAAATACTCTCTTTAATCTTCACTGTATTCCGAAAATTTACTTCTTCTTCAGCTCTTCTTTTCTCTCTCTCTTAGCTTCCAAAAGGGTACTCAAAGTTCCAATCTAAGCTAAAAAAGATCAACCCTTTCGTTTTTTCCTTCTTTTTTTTGGGTTTTCGGCATGGCTTCAGCTCTTAGTACGAGTTCAAGTGCACCAGCAAGTTTTTATTTTGATGAGAAATGGAAGTTGTCGAAGAAAGAGAGCTCATCAAGAAGCCGATCTTCTTCTTCAACCTCTGCATTCTCGATCAAGAATTCTTCTTCTTCTCCTTCAAGTAAAAGGTGTGCTTTCACAAGGAAATGTGCGAGATTAGTGAAAGAACAAAGAGCTCGTTTTTACATCATGAGGCGTTGCGTTACCATGCTCATTTGCTGGCGTGATTACACTGATTCTTGAATCAACAAAACCCAAAAGAATGGCCTCTTTTTCCTTTTCTTTCATAGGTTTTTGCCTTTCCTTTGGGTTAATTTGCTAGCAAAGCAAGCAAGGCAGCTTCGTTTTTGGTTTCTCAATGGCATCCAAGCAAGAGGAAGAAGAAGAAGAGATCATTATCAAGCCTATATATACTTGTATATAGAGATTTGTTATGTTCTTTCTTTTTGGGTTAGAAATTAGAATTGTTTTTAGATTTTGAGTCTCCATTAAAGGAGATGGGTTTTTCTTAACATGACTGTTATTTTCATTAATATTAATATAAATAGAGAGAATCAAGTATAATTTTTGTTTTCTTTTCTTCATATTTATGGCTTTTTTTCTGAGTTTTGAGATCTCAGACTCTCTAAGATTTGTTGCAGAAGAAAAAAGAGGGAGATTCCATTCAACTGTTGGTGTGGATCTGGGTGTGGTTTGCTGACGCAGATTATTATTTAACCATTATTTTTCATTTATTTTAACAGTTTTTAATTTATTTTTTTTTAATGATAGTCACGTCTGAACGTGGGAAAGAGAGTTCTGAAGTCTGCTTGGATACCTTAAAGGGCAGTCAAAAACCATTTTTAGTCTATTTTGCAACATTAATTTGTATCATAAAAGTTAATAAGTAATTTGTATTATAAATTCTTTGTTCCTCATGTTTTATTTTTTTTAAGATTTGAGAAATGAAAATTTTATATTTTAGGGACATTACTTGATTTCAAACTAATATATTTATAAAATAATAAGCTTAGTGTGCAAATACTTTTTTCGGATTTTAATTAAAAATGTAAATAAATGTTTATTTTTTATTTCATTATATTAAAATTAAAATTTTTATTGTATTCTAATTATATTTATTAAATCTTAAAATTAGTGACTGAAATTAATTGAAAAACTTTTAAACTAGCATCTTTCAAATATGTATCATTTAATTCATCAAAAAAATTTAAATAATTAATTTTTTATAAATTAAGTTATACAATTGAAATAATTTTAACAAAAATTTAAATATTTTATATTACAAATATTTAATTATAATAGATTAAAATTTTTAATTTTAATTTGGTACTATAAAATGATTTTTATTTTTAAATAAAAGTTGAGGATTTTATTTTAATATTATTCCTAAAAATATATTTTTTTGGATTTCTTTCTTGAATAAGTAAAAATCAGAGGAAAAAGGCATTGAGAAATTTTGTTTGCTTCCAGTTCCACGGCTGCAAACAAAGGCTGATGGTCAGTGAAGCAATTGGGCACTATTTTCTATGTTTCTCTGTTTAAAAAACCAAATGACCATATTATCCTGCAACTTTGGTCCTTTGACCAGCATTGGACCACATTGACCCGATATCCTTGTATAGGGGTAAATAGGAAAATTCGTCTTATGTAACATTTTCTGGTTTTCAGTGTTTTCTTTTTTTTTTTCTGAAAGCGGTAGTGGTTTTCAGTGTTAGTACTATTTTTAAAAACAATTTTGATGAATATTATTTTACAAAAGATTATAGTAAATACCATGAAGAATAAAGGGTGTTTCTGTCCAAGAAATTGTTGCAGCCGGGTTTCCCTGTAGCTGATGCTGTGGGTGGTGATGGTGTAGTGTGGTGTTCTATCAATGGATCTGACTATTCATTGTTTTAAAGAATGGAAACCTTTGGGAAATCATATCTTTTTTGATGATAGGAAATCATAACTTTGAGTACTAAAATAAGTAATCTACAGTAAAATTATTGAATTCTTTTGCCTGGCATATGAGACAACAGAAATTATTAATATTATTATTTCTTATTTTCAATGAGAAAAAAAAATTATGGTAAGAATGGTATATAAAATACCATGGTAAGAATGGTATAGCATTGGGAATGAAAAATTGGCTCACATTTGACATTTGTTGCTCAATTTCAAAATCTATTATGTTGAGTGTAATCTAAGTGTCAAAATAATGTGATTTATGAGATTATTTTTACTTATATCAACAAGGTGTTGACTCAGTGAAAGTATGTTGACTCTAAGTAAACTTTATTTGTCAAAGTGTAAAGGTTCGAAATTTGACAAGGATGCTCCACTCTCTGTAACGATGGCTCCTTCTGCCACCATTTTTTTAGATTATTTTCACTTATGAGTTGGAGTTGGTATTAGACCTAATAACCTTATATTATATATGTTCTATTAATGAAATTTTATTTCAATAATAAATCAAAATTCAAAGATATTTTATTTTTATTTAAATTAATCTTTAAAACTTTTATTTTTTTCATAAGCAAAAAGAAAAAAAAAACATTGCGCAAATTTAAAGCTATTAATGGAGAAATAAAAGTAATGAGAACCAAAGTATAAGTGGAATTGATCGATGGATGATGGGTCTATTTCAATCTTGTTATATAACCATGACATTTGATCTGTTTGTTTGTGTCCAAAGGAAATGCCGTTAATTATTGTAATAATATGAACTTTTCCAATTATAGTGTAGCTTTGTAAGGGAAAAAATGTTGCTTAATTCATGTTTCATATAAAAAAAATGTGCTTGATTTGAACTTTACAATGTGAAATAATAAAGTTGAACCGAGTCCATTGTGCACCCTTGATCTAAAAAAGAAAAAAAAAAACAGATTTTCGTTTTTTAACGAAAGAG
Organism: Heritiera fomes; assembly: GCA_032173925.1. Classification (NCBI taxonomy): domain Eukaryota; kingdom Viridiplantae; phylum Streptophyta; class Magnoliopsida; order Malvales; family Malvaceae; genus Heritiera; species Heritiera fomes. The sequence continues at coordinate 6,669,340 of JAPDPM010000002.1, read as the reverse complement.
GTTGAAATTTGAGAAAAAAAAAATTACAAGTACTAAGATTTGAACCTCATGTCTACTACATGTCACATCTTAATAGTGGTTTGATTACATAAATTATTTGAGTTAAATTTCAAATTAAAAAAAAAGCTTAATAGCTAAATATACACTCAACTTTTTACATAAAATGGATATAAACATTTTATTTTTTATTTTATGAAAAAATTCATAAATTTTTATTTTATTGTAAATAAATTTGACCTTTCAAGATAGTACAATTAAGTCCAAATATGTTAAATGACATTAACTATTGTTTGGACACAGCTAACAAGATAGTTTTGTGGATTACCATGTGGCATACTACGTTTACAATATGAATAGAAGTTAGTGTCATTTAATAAATTTAGAGTTAATTGCGTTATTTCGAATAATTTGAGGTTTATATAATAAAATAAAATAAAAAGTTAAGAGCTTATATCTATTTTGTGCAAAAAAAATTGAAAATATATTTGACTATTAAGTCAAAAATACTCTTATCATTATCCATCTTTATCATTTGAGTTAACAAAATAGATGAAAATTAATACTAAGAAAAATTAACTTTATTAAGTGGGTAAAAATAATTCACATGTATCACATCTCAAAGAAGTCCAAGTTGCTTGATGGCCGAATCTGAGGTTTTTCATTATTGATAAGAACTTAACATCACTCCTCAATGTACATTTGTGGGCTAAGACAAATTGGCAAGCTAGGTTGTCCTTTTTCTGGCTTTTGTGTTTCACTTTCATGAATGTTTTTCTCTCCTCTCACTTGCTTCTGCGTCCTCCCCATAGATATAGGTCAAGGAAGAAGCTTACTTTTAATCTCTTCCACACTTTCTTCATGGCATGCAGTCTCTAGGCAATCAAAGAAACATCACTCAATAACTAGGTCAAGATTTGAACTTTAGTGCTTGAATTTTAGCTTGGCGTGCTGAAGGGGACCCTATAAATTTAAGAACAAAACGATAAGGAAAGAGAGGAAAGGGGTAAAAATACAGTAGCAATTCCTATACTTTAGTCTAGAGGGTGGCCTAGAGCCCTAATAGGTCAAAGAAAGAAAGTGCAAAAAACATGGGTCACCCCACAAATCTTAACTAGGATGATTAAGTATCTTTGATTGATATATGGATATCTATTTTCTTTTTGGTTTTTTTTGAAGTATTTTCTTTTTGGTTTTAAATCATTACACTTTGGATAACAATGATAAATCAATATGCTTTTTGTTGTCAATTGTGGTCTAAAAGAGTTTTTTATTTTTTATTTATAATGATGGGTTTACCAAGTTGCCTATTTAGCCAAATTTATATGCAACAATGACTCAAATCTTTCTTTTGTTATGCAAGTAGTTTATGGAATCTTAGCTTGTAAGCATAACCTATATAAAATATTAATTATTCATCTCAATAACTCAAACTTTTGTCCTTTTTTGGCTCCAAATTAGAGACTATTTTTTCCCATGCAAATAGAGAATCTTTTCTAGTTTAATTTTATAAAAAAATGTACTTACAAATAGACATGATAAATTTTGTATTTGTGTTGTATATATTCTATCAATCATGTGTAAAATAAAAAAAAAAATCTTTATATAACCATTTCTAATCAAACATCAAATTCGAAACAAATTTTTTAATTTTTATCGAATTCATATATAAATTGTCAGTATTTTGACTTGTATCATTTTTATATTTTTCAATGTCATTTCCATACCAAATCTTTTTTTTTTGTTCATAGGAAAGTACAAGAAGAAAGAGAGTTCAAACCTTAGACCTCCTCTCTCCTAAAGAATGATAACAATCACTAAGCTAAGTCTTGATTGTTATTTTCATGCCAAATTATTATATCATACTTAAAATGATCAAATCCATTTAGAAGACATGGAAATAATTTTAAGCCATAAAAGTTTCAGTTCTAATTTTGACTTTTGAGACAAATCTAGAATGTTAAAAATAAATATATAGTCACTTGGGCCCAAATTGCTATTAGAGTAGTCCATAGTTTAAGGAAAGCTGCCACTATATCCATTAGATTAAGGGTCAGCGGATTTGGGTCCAAACCCTAATCCTAAAGTATTAGATCAAACAAGGCTATTAAAAACTAACCCCCAAAGCCAATATTCATAAACACTTTTGTGGGCGTAGCCCTAAACCCTGAGAATTTCCTCTTCTTATTGGACAAGCACAAGCTCTGGAAATAGGCAAAACCTTGAGGTCCCTGTTTGGTCAACGGTCACATCACTGACACCAAAGCTTGAATAACTTTTTCTTCCCTGAGGAACATAAGCATAATTACAATATGAATTGATCCACTTGGCACCTCCCCATTGGACAGTTACCTTACAAATGGGACGATCAATCACATGGTGGCAAGAATAAGGACACCTAACTCACCACAAGGCTTTTCAGATTACTTGGAAAAATGATGATATATTATGAATAAAAAAACAATAATGATATAAGTTAAAATATGATAAAATTATATTTAAGAGTAACAAAAATTTTAAAAAATTATGTTTAACTTGTCAAAAAAAAATTTATATTTACTTAATAGAAATACGACTTTATATAATACAAACATAAATTATTAAATATAGTCTTTGTTTTTAGGTGGGTTTTGGGCAATCTAGCTTAGGAGCTCTTTGGTGTGGGCGTTTTGTCCATGCGATATTTTAGCTGATAAGAGGAAAGATTTGGCCTTTTTGGGGGGCAAATATTGGAGGGTAGGGTCCCCTTTGCTTCACATCTCCAAGGGACAAGGTGTCTTCATCTTTTAATAGACTGTCACTGACATTGAATCATGGGTGCCTTTGCCTAGATTTGCATGTGGGTATTGGACCACAACTCACAATTTCCGTAGCCTTTTGCTTTCATGCATTGCATTTGGACTTGTCCAAACCTTGTACATGAACAAGGCCTTGTTAACTTGAGTCAGGGTTTTAAAATCTCAAGGGCCTCAGTAGTTTTAATTATTTGTATGCTATAACACAAATTTTTTGTCATGTCAATAGTTGTGTTATTTGTTGGTAAAATAGTGAATCTCTAAAAATTTCAAATATTAAATAATCAATCTTTCTAACTTGAGGCAAATCAAATAATAACTTTTGATAATTATGAGATCGTTCAGAATTCTTTTAGTGTAAATTTTTATTTTTTGAAAAAAAAAAGCCATGTTTCATATATATATATATATATATATATATATATATATATATATATATATATTTGCTTTCAAGTAAAAAAAGCATGCTTTTATATATGTAAGATCTAATTAATATTTACTATTGTCATGTTCATTTTACGAGAATTGGTATAAAATCATTCATTCATTTTTGACTAGGACTAGATGATTGATTATCGCATAACGACACATTTTCTAATCTCAACTAAAATTCAAAAGACTTTTGATTTCATTAACTCCTTTTGTTTTAAAGCTTCATAGAACCTTGACATGATTTAATTACAATGATAAAATCTTAATGATAAATAAAATTTTTAATTAAATAGATATAATTTCAATTAAATTATGTCAAAGTTTTTATGGTAATTCTCGACACATGGAAATCGATGATCAAACGTAAATGAATTCTCATTTTGTCTAAATCTCAACGGAAAAAACATGTTTTTGTTTGGTTGTGATTCTATAATTCTGTTATCGTGGAGAACATGTGCTAAATATGCCAAGAAAAAAAACAAAGTGAAAGAAAAAGTTGGAGAAGAAAGTAAAACTATTTTATCTTGTGATTATTATCCTATCCACTGTTAGTGGAATATTTTAACTCCACAAGCGGGGTTAAGATAATAACATGTGTCCTTTAAAAAATTAAGAAAATAAAAAATAAATAAAATGGGACACATGTCATCATCCTAATCTCGTTTGTGGAGTTAAAAAACTCCACTGATAGTGTATAGGATAATTTTCCTTTATCTTGTTTGATAGAAAAGAAAAAAAAAAGGTGTGTTAAACACATAGAATTATTTCACAAGAAAAAAATAAAAGAAAAACACTCATTTAATTGCATCTAATTATTTTATTTATGAATTCATCTTTCATTATTTTTTTATACATTGATAGTAAAAAGTTCTAATTTCATAAACGAAATTAAAAATCTGTCATTTGCTTAATTTTTTTATTTTTAAATATATCTTAAGAGATTTGTGTTTAATTTTTTCAAAAGAATTAAAAATTTTCACTAAATTTTAATTAGCTAATTTCTCAAATTTTATTAATTTTCATTCCTCCTCTCTAATTTTTCTTCTTTATCATCATTTTCCTTGTTAATAGCAAATATAATATAACTCTATGACATTTGTTTTTTCAAAAAAGGTTTTCTCGCACCTGATCATTTGACTCAATGATATATATATATATATATATATATATATATATATATATATATATATATATATATATATATATATACACTTAAAGAACACTATTTAAATCCTTCTTTCTTCATAAAAAAAAACTTTTCTTTTCCATTTTTTTTCATTCATTTTTGTCCAACTTTTTGACAGGTATACTTGTGGTGGGCAAAGGCCTTGTCCAATTAAAAGGTGATTGTCCAGGAATTTTACATATTTGGACACCAAGCCCACTTAATTAGGGCCATTGAGCCATTTACCAAGTTCCACCAAAGCCCCACCAACATACAAAATTCAAGTGAAATACATAAATCCCATATTTTTATACCAAGGAGATATTTTATTCACACTTTATCCATTACTAAGCACATCCTAATTACTTAAAAATCCTAGCTTCCAAATCTCTTTTTTTAATTTTTACTATACGCACCCTAAATATTTATGTGTTGTACCGAAAATACTCTCACACCCTAACCATCTCTCTCACTCCTTCCCAATCCTCGCCTTAGATAGCCTGTAATGGATGGCATGGTTGCAACAATTCTAGCATATGCATATATTATGGGAACCAACGTCTTGGGCTTGTTCTTGCGAAGCCTAAGTAAAGATCCCAAAGCTGCAAGAGATGTACTCAACGCCAAATTAGCATTTGCTTCCAGGCCTTACAGAATGTAATCCCAAGTGAATTCTAGTCCTCTTGCTCCTACCCAAAGGGGTGCTTGCGTCTTCCATTCTGCGATTTCTTGTTGGTGCTGATTAGTTTGGTCTTTGACTTGGGATGGGCGGTTGGGTGCAATTTTCGTGATGGTGTTAACTAATTTTGGCTTCTTGTTTTTCCTTGTCTTCCGTTGTTACGTTGTTGTAATAGTTGTCTCTTGCTTCGGTTCGTGGGTGCAGCTTTCGATTACTGGGGCCTGAGAGATGTTTATTATCTTGCCACCGAATCTAGCAGATTCCTTTCTGTGTCTTGGCAAACCTTGTTCTTGGTTTCTCTTGAGCAAGGCATGGCTTTTAGAAATGCACGAATATTTGTTGCCTTTCATTAAAAAAAAAAAACCAATCTATATAGAACTGAATCAGCAAAAGCCCATCCAAATTTTTGCATGAAAATAGGTTGATTTTTTGTTAAAAACAATTAGATTGTGTTTAAATGAAGGATTTTAAGAAAGGAATTCATTTCAATAAGGATATTTAAAAGTCTAAAATCTAAAATCCTTATTTAGAAAATTTTTTTGAAGAATTTTAAAATTTAGAAGGGATTTTAAAAGTGAATTTGAACATCTCAAATTCCCACTTGAAAATTTGAAGAATTTTAAAATTTTAAAAACAATTAGATTGTGTTTAAATGAGGGATTTTAAGAAGGGAATTCATTTCAATAAGGATATTTAAAAGTCTAAAATCAAAATTCTTTATTTGGAAAATTTTTTTGAAGAATTTTAAAATTTAGAAGGGATTTTAAAAGTGATTTTGAACATCTCAAATTCCCTCTTGAAAATCCATCTAAAGATGTGGTTTTTTAAATTTATCTCCACTTTTTCTTATTTTATTAGACATGACCCACTATTAAATAAAAAGTTAAAAAAATATATATTATTTTGTTTAAATATAATATATATTTTTATTTTTTTATATTATTAATAATATTTATACATTTTTACAAATCTAATGATATCCATATTGCATATTTTATTTGATATTTTTCTTTTTCTAATATATAATATTATTATTTTTCTTTTATAATTAATTTTTAATTAATCAAATTCTAATATTTAGAAATTCTTTTTAAATATTATTTAGCCAAACAAGTTAATTAAAAATGCTAGTATTTTAAAATGATGAATTTTGAAATGCTTTTATTTTAACATATCTCAAAATTTTAAAATTTTCCATCCAAACGCAACGTTAGAGTAGGAAGAGGAAGAAGAGAATGGAATTGCTTTATGAAATATAAGGGTAAAATGGTTATTTCATGCAAGGACATTTTCCTAATAAAAAAAATTCATTAATTTAAGTTGTGTCTAATAATTTTTTGGATATGAATAGAAGCACTCTACACCAAAAGGACACTAACTCTTTTCTAATTTCAAAATACCAATGTTTTTCCTTTTATTATTCTTAAATCTAAAAATTGTAAACATTAAATCGTAGATTCTAAACATGAAAAACTATAAATAATAAACAATAACTCTTAAATTCTAAACCTCAAATTAAAAACCTTTAAATTTTAAATCTTAAATTTTGTTAAAAACAGAGAATTAGTATTTTGAAACTAATAGAGGGTTAGTGTTTTTTTTTATAACCATATCTTCATTTGTTTTACGGTTTATAATTAATCATGTTCAGACCCTAAATGATAAACGATAAAATCTTTAAATAATAATAACTATATAATTCGAACTATGTATAAATACATAAAAATATTTACTTTTACTTCTTTCATCAATTAGTTGTCCGTGAATTAGTTTTTTTTTTAGTATAAGTATAAAAGATTTATAGAATCATCCAAAGAATCAACTCATTATTAGTTTTTCCTGTAACCAAAAAAACAGAATCTACTCTGATGCACACGCTTGAACATCACGCGTTACTCCACGCGAAATGAAATCAACATTTCCACCATTCCCGGTTCGCCGTGTTTTTCACATGCTAGAAGCAGTAGTGGGAATATCAATTCTCTTCTTCATTTCGCAAAAAACCAATTTTATTTTATTTTTTCTTTTAAATCTTCAGCGAACCAAACTTTGAGAAACAAAATACATTTTGACGCCTATATGGCCACCGGAATCGACGGCAATTTCTTCCGAGATATCTTCAGCGACCCGACTACCGAATCGCTTACTCTCTCTTTGCATCATCGGTCCTTGCTCCAGGCCGGGTCAGTTAAAAGAACACTTTTATATATTTTTTGTTTAGTTAAATATTTATTTTTCTGATTTTTTAAAACCCTAGGGATTTAAGCTAGTCTAATTTTGAATTTGAAATTTGAGTAGAACGAAATCTGAGGAATTGGGCTTCTTTTTTTTATTTTAGGGTTTTACTTTTTTAATTATAATTTTTGAGGAAAAGGATAAAATGATATACTTGCATAATACTGATATTTCCCATTTGAGGGAAAATGAGGAAACACGGGAGAAAGAAACGAGGGTAGTAGGATTTAGGCTTTTATGTATTTATACCTAATTTTGAGAGAAATTGTGTGGAAAACAGGTTAAATTGGTATGTTTCTTTGTTTACAAGTTTAAATTGATTTTCTTAAATTTTTATGGTCTTAAATTAAGTACCATGGTGGAATATGATCCAAATAATTGACTTTGCAATATGGGAAAGGGCAATTTTTGAAATTTGCTTTGTTTGTGAACATGCAAGAATGATCAAGCTTTTGGGGATTGGTGGATATTGTAATGCATTAATGGATTCGAGTTGCTTTTACCTTGTTCTTGTCTCTTGGACAACCTCTTGACAATTGACTATTTGCTTTTTCTGTCTTTCAAGGTTCAACTTGTTGCTTGTTATCTGAGGGTATTATGGTGTCTGGTTTAGTTTATTGCCTAAGTCATTGAACTGTTGTTGTTTCGTTTATAAGGTTCTATAAGTTATTTTTTGTTTTTTTTCGTAAGTGTTTCTCTTGCCTGAATAGGTCTTTAAAAGTCTAAACACCATGGATGATGTAATTGATTTGACTGGTGATGGAGGTGTTGTTAAGAAGATTATAACTCAAGCCAAAGCTGGTGCACTTGCTCCTTCTGAGGATCTTCCTATGGTTGATGGTATGCACTTGAGGCCTGACATGCAATCTTTACTCATATACTATGGTGGCTGATGAGTGATATTTTTTTGATAATTGGGGGTAGGGGGATGAGGTTGCTTGGATTTGATCCCAAGCCTTACAATATGTTGCAAAACTTTTCTTTAATTACTCGGTCTAGGGGTTGTTAGCACTATGACTGATATTTAATTCATCTATTCATGTGTAAACTTTTTCCGAACCTCTTGGTGGACAAATATCTTTGTATGGAAACACATCATTTGTCAATATCCAATTGCCGGTGTAAAAATGAGATCGAGTGTTCAGTCAACATGAAGTATCTTTTCCTTTTTACCGTTGTTTTTTTATGTAATCCAATTATGTAAATGAGCACTCCCCACAAATTCCTGATATTTAAAATTTGCTTGTTTGGTGTTAAACAGTTCATTATGAGGGCACTCTTGCTGAAACTGGTGAAGTTTTTGATACTACACATGAAGATAACTCTGTCTTCTCCTTTGAGATTGGAAAGGGCACAGTTATTCAGGCTTGGGACATTGCTTTAAGAACTATGAAGGTCAAAATAGGCTTCATTCATGCTTTTTTTTAAAGTTATCTAGGTTTCAATTACATATATTTTTCCCTTTTCAACAGGTTGGTGAAGTTGCAAAAATAACTTGCAAGCCAGAGTATGCCTATGGTACTGCTGGCTCTCCTCCGGATATTCCACCTAAGTATGTGTTTCTTCTTCTTGTCTTTTAATGCCATAAAAAATGCATTCTGAGAATCAACAGCTATGTCGTTAGATATATGAGATTTTGAATTGGAGCTGTCAATGCATCTGGTGAATTCTAATACTTTTGTTGAGAGATTTAGGCAGAACCTTTTGCTCATACTGGGGTGATTCTCCTGTTAGTATACAGTTGAACTCACCTGCTTGGATTTTAACTGACATTGGATTATTTGTTTCTCTAAGGATGGATTTTTATATATGATTGTATATTTCTGATGCAGTGCTACCCTTATCTTTGAGGTGGAGTTGCTGTCCTGCAGGCCACGAAAAGGTTCCAGTCTTGGTAGCGCTTCGGAGGAGAGAGCTAGGCTAGAGTAAGTCGTCTTTTTTTTTTTTTGCCTCATTCTGCTCTTTTCTCAATGGAGCTGCATTCTATGAATCTTGCATCATTCTCCCTCTTTAGATCTTTCTAACACATGAGCAATGCAAATTTCGTTTATCTTAAAATCAGAGAGCTGAAGAAGCAAAGGGAAATTGCTGCTGCTGTTAAGGAAGGAGAAAGGAAGAAGAGAGAAGAAGCTAAGGCCGCTGCTGCCGCCCGAATTCAAGCCAAGTTGGAGGCAAAGAAAGGTCAAGGAAAAGGGAAGGGCAAAGCCAAGTAGTAGCTTATCCTCTATTAATAGAAGGGTTATATTTGATAAGTAGACTAATTAAAAATAATATCAAACCGATCAAGTTCCATGTAAGCCATTTAAATGGTGATATTGGTTACTGTTAATGTTGAAAAGGGTCAGAACCTCCCACTTAGTTCTGCTATTTAAAATACCATGTAGCCTCTTTTCACGAAGAATTCATTTAAATATTCTCAACTCAATGATACGCCTATATTAAGCCTCTATAATATGATCTATCAAAAATATAGGCCAAAAGCCCATCCATATCGAAGGCTCCCCTAAAGAGAGTCATCACGAACGCTTACTAATTTCAGCTTTCAAATGCTGATGAACAAACTTAACGAAGATGATTCCAACCAAATTTTGCCATCCGAAACACTGATCCATAACATAGTAGATCAGATAAACATGTGATTCCGGTTCTAACATCAAAAATATATCACTATACAATTTGTTAGGTTATCATATAATCATCAGCCATTAAGTTATTACATCCTTTCTAGAAATTGGTCCGACGGTTTAGACCTCTCATTTGGGTCAATGGGCATGTATGTATATATCCATATATGTGTATATAGGTCAGATACACAGATGAACAGGCCTTCAAAAGTAATTAAACCAAGTAGGAAGCATCTATTCCACCAGTTTCTTGCCAACCAGATCCTGCTCGGAATTTACAAACAGGGCATGTTCCTTGCTGTCGCAGCCATGGGTCAATGCAACTAGCATGAAACTGCAGTAACCCATCATAAACTTGTATAAGATTAAGACATCATACTCAACAAAGTACAAGGACGTTCAAGATTTGTCTCTTTCATATTTGAACCACATTAACTTTACTAGTTTAATCAAAGGCAGAAAAAGAGGGTTTAACCGATGCAGAGGAGCTTTTTGTCCAACCATATTAACTAGAACTATTTGTTTCAAGATAAAAAGGAAGAGGGAAAAAAACCTGATGCAAACAGGGTAAACTGCGGATAAGGTCTCCAACATTAACTTGCTCCAAGCAAACACTGCAGGTCAATTCATCATCTGAGGCCTTCATGCTGCTGGCTGTATTAGGAGGATCCTGCTTCTGCCAAAGAGAATATATTGCCAATTTATACCTTTTACACCACCCATTTGAAGTGAAGAAAACAAATAAACCATAGCCAGATGAGCAACACAAGGAGACCAACCACAGAGGTAGAAAAGATTAGTGAAGAGGAGTGTAAAAAAACCTGAGGTGAATTTGAAGATGACACTTGTTGCATTGAAGAGTCACTGCTGTAAGAAAAATTCATCAGATTGTTAGCTTATAGGTTAAAAAGAATTTCCACACCAAAGAAAACAAAGAAAGAAAAATGTAAAATAATGTTCCATCAACCCAAAGATTATACAACTAAAAATGAATGCACCATACAGCTTTATAAAAATTATATTCAAATGTATCTACCAATCACAAAAATAACTTGACATTCTCAAGATCAGCCAGTAATATCCTTGTCATTCCAAACTTTTAGCCCATAGACAAACTACAGCATTAATTATTGATATGAGATGATCCAGAAAGATGGCTGGTGAATGTTATGCATACAGAAGAGACCCAAGATGTGCTGATATGCGCAGCACAGACATAGAAAGACAACCAGGGCTCTTGCAAAGTTTCCTTCATGCTTCCTTTAAAGCTAATTCACTCGTTCAACAAGACATCTCAAGGAAAAATTCTGCAGTTAATACACATCTCTCCTTTTTGTAAAGCAGATGGGTGCACTTCCCAAATCCATTGAAAGGAAGGTTTATGCTCGAGAATCATGTAAACAAACAAATGAAGAAAATTGATTCTAACCTTTGAGGAGCAGAGACCTTGTACTTGAAAACTGGCAGGGCATTTATCTCTTCCTCAGTCATTGAAGCAGCTGTTGGAACATTGTCGGCATCAAGTGCTCTCAAAGTTTCATAATCTAGTGATAAACAAACATTTCTTGTGAACATTAGGATATACAAAGTATGCTGGGAAACAAATAAACAAAAAAGTGTCCCGGCTAAGATTTTAAACTTTACAACCCCAGTCCTTTTGTATCAATCTAGGAAACTCAACAAACTCATTATTAAGCCTAAACTTAACACCATACCAAGATCATCGAATTCTCGGTCGAGAAGAGCAAGCTGCAGTCTAAGGCCTTGTAGACGCCCTCTGGTTGCAAGTGCAATTGAAGGTGGCATATGCAACCGTAATTCAGTATGGCCCAAAAGGCCACTTGCCGCTGCAGCATGGGCTTGTGCCTGAGCGTGAAGTTGTTGACAGGTGGCATACATTCTTAGCGTTGTGGCCATAAAAAACACTCCAAGCACCAGCCAAAGCTACATGCATAGATTAATATGAAGCTCCTTAAACTATGAATCTGCCATTTAAAATCTAAAACGCAGTGAAGATAAATACCATAAAATTAGGTGGCATTTGGTGCGAATTCAATATCATGAATAGCAAAAGGACTGTTACAACAAACAAAAATATCAATAAAGATTAACAAAACAAATTAAATAAGAATGAATTAAGACAAACAAAAGGCTATATAAGTACCTGAAACAAGAAACACAAGAGAGTTGGAATTAACAGGACGACCTGCATGGACGCGCTAACAAACAATTGACTTATATCAAAACATATTTACAGAAAAAGAAAATAAAAGCAACAATAAATGAACAAAACATGACTGTAATTAAAAAGCCTAACATGACTGTAATTAAAAAGCCTATAAGCACCATTGGCTTAGCAAGCTTTTAGCTATTTAGCCCTCAAAAGCATTTTAGCTCAAGTTGCTAATAATGAGAACACTTACTTGAACCCTTAAATGGGTTTTCATCATCAATTGCAACAGCATAAGACTAAGGCGATGTCATATCATGACTATTATCATCACCACCATAGCCTTTATCTAAATACTGGGGTAGGTTACATGAATCAGTATATGAACTCACGCTAAGTCATCAGTATGAATTCTCCTCCTCCACTCATTTTTATCTAAGGCAACTTGTTATTTCTGCTATATCTTTTCGAATAAATTTCTTTCAAGTTTTTTTCATCTTCCCCTAACCTAAACCTTTTTCATCGCTCATAACCTCCATTCTCCTAACCGAAGAGTCCTCGTATCATGACTAGAACAATAGTCCTCATAACATGACTACAACAATAGAAAACAAGTGTGTAGAGTAATAGAAACATACCATGGCACGCCTCTCTGGAATCAATCCTGGAAATCCAGTCTCTAGATCTGATCTCGTCCCTCGAAAAACAAAACTCATGGTTGTATAAACAAGACTCACCAGCTCAACTAAATACCATTAATAATGAAATCCAGTCTCTAGATCTGATCTCGTCCCTCGAAAAACAAAACTCATGGTTGTATAAACAAGACTCACCAGCTCAACTAAATACCATTAATAATGAAAAAATTCCCAAATTTTCCAGTCCCAGCAGAACAAAAGAATTAACTTTATTATATTCAGTCCTAATGAAACCTGCATAAATTAAAAAATAATAATTAGAAAAATCAATCAATCATATTACATTCTTATTTCTTACTCTTAACAATATATGTTATTCAAATATTAAATAAATCTTTTAAAAGTTTATCAACTTGAAATGCAATTTTTTTAAAAATAAAATCGAAATAATTATATTTAAACTTAATTTTAATAGTTTTTACAGTTGTTACTCGAACAACGCATAAAAAATGCCGATTTAATTAAAAAAACTCCAACAAAAATTACCTAAAAACACTAACATATAATTATTTACATAGATAATTGGACTGAATGAACAGATCCATAATTAAGAGATTAAAGCCTCAAATAATCAGAAAAATGAATAAAAAAATCAAAAAAATTGAAAGAGTTGAAGGGTGACTCACAGAGATCTGAGGGAACAACGAAGGCGGATCGGGTTATCTTGGAAAAAATTACAATGTCGATATTGTTACGCACAAGATTAAAGGATCTGAGTCCCGAAAGAGTGACTTGACTCGGACGAGTCGGGCTTTCCTGCCTAACGCTTTCCTCCCTAACGCTTTCCTCGTCAGCTTGCAAGAACTTTTTTCGCGTGTAAACCATGACGGAGTCTCCTCCAAAACGATGTCGCTTGTAAACAAGCTTCGTTACACCGCAGCGTTTTATGTTTTTGAGTTTTTTTTTTCTTTTTTGTCTTTTACCTTTTTAAATTTGGACAAAAGAAAATTATATTATACACTGTTAGTAGAGTTTTTTTAATTTCACAAACGATATTAGGATGATAACATGTGTCTTATTTTATTTATTTTTTATTTTTTTAATATTTTTAAAGGACATATGTTACTATCTTAATCTCGTTTGTGAAATTAAAAAATTTCACTGACAATGAATAGGATAATATTCTTTGGATAAAACAGTCAAACAAGGCATTGTGAGAAACGGACAACGTGACAGCCGATGCAGGGAGTACATCTGTGCGCTGATTATTACTGTCTGAATTTTATTTTTTATTATTTTTTTATATAAGCTACAAGTATCTTCTCGTTAGTTTTAATGGTATGAGCTAATTTTATTCAAAATTTAATTACAATTAAAATATTTTAATTTTTACAGAAATATTTTTAGTATCAAATTCGAAAAAATTTTTCACAAATTTAAATTTCACTACTAATTAACCCTGAGTTTATTTTTTATTACTTAGTGAAAAGGAAAGTGAAAGTTTTAACTGAGGGGTGGGACCGACGTTTCCCTCGTTTCCACTTAGAATTGCATCTCTGATTAAAGCTTCATTATTAGATGTACACGTGCTTTCTCGATATGGTATCAAAGCTTTTGATAAGTAGGGTCCACCTTACCACGTGAATACTGGAAAGAGCGAATCCTAGCCTTGACCTCAAAAAAGCAGTCTAATCAAATATTAAATGAAAATATTTTTAAAAACATTAGCATATTATGACAACTTTAATTATATATATAAATCAAACTTTTTCGACCCATTTATGAAATTAAAAAAATAAAATAAAATTGTGATTCACTTAATTTTAGTTTTTTTAAAAGTTAATTGCAATTTTATTTTACAATTAAATTTAAGGATTAATTATTAATCTTCAACATTTGCTTTCGCTATTAATTTATCAATTAAAATAAATTCTCAATTTTGTATTAAATGAGGTTTTGTTTTGAATATATTTTAAAAATAATTTAAAAAAGAATCAGGTACAAATAAAATTAATGATCACTACTTTTTTATTTATAATCAAAATATAAATTCGATGTTTATAAAAGATATTCGTAAAATAAAATTTTTGTTGTTGTACAAAACAACAATAAAGGTATGCTGACGTCGATGTTCGTACTTAGTCTCCACGTGTCTCCAATAAGCTTCTGTAAAACAAGAAAAGTCAGAGAGACGCATAGGTGATTCCCTGCGTAGACACTCCGATGCTTAAGTTAGCATAAAGTTCTTCAGTATTGGTAAGCGTAAAAGCCAGTAGTCAAAAATTAGGAAATAAGATTATACCTGAAGCCTATTTATAGGCGAATATTCTAGGTTAATTACCAAGGGATAAGTACGTAACTTTGCTAAGAGTTTGTATCCAGATGTAATACAGATTCCACGTACAGATAAACTCGAACTCTGTCGCTAGTGAAAGACCTTCTCGCGAACCAGGTTATGGCGTCAGGGTCTGTCGGCAGTCGATAGATGGAATTGATGCCATTTGTCGCGCTGCGCCGTCAGGCGACAGGCTTAAAGTCTGCCGCTGGCGACAAGCTGAGAGTCTGTTGCCTAGCGACAGGTGTTATGTCGTCTGTCGCCGAAGGCCACGTGGCCCAGTGATATCTTGCCACGTGGTGGTCTTTGATGAACCTTGGGCCTGGCCCAAATTTGGTGTACTTTGTCATATCAATTGCTCCCCACTCTCTTGTTGGATTTTTCTAACCAAGAGAGTATAAATAATAATTTTTTTACTTCTTCTAGTATTTTTTGCAGGTGAAAGAGCTCTACTCTGCGACAGACGTGATCGGGCATGACGTTTAGCATTCCCTGTCGCGGCTATATAAACCGCTGGGGCTCGTCGAGAGAGCTCACGAAAACCTCTGAGCAGCCGTCTGTCTCCATCTTTCAGCTCTCTCGCCAAAAGAGTCTGTCGCCATCTTTCAGCTCTCTCGCCAAAAGAGTCTGTCGCCTAAAAGAGTCTATCGCCCTCTCGTCAAGATCTCTCGCTCATCTCAGTGATAGTAAGTGCATATCTATCGCCTTAATTATCACCTTTTGCATTCAGATTTAAGCCTCCTACAGGTGTTTTTAGTCTTCCGCGTAGAGCCTAGGTCTCCCACAGGTCTCTCGTTTAGCAGGTCTGTCGCCATAACAGGTCTGTCGCCCTAACAGGTCTGTCGCCTATTAGGTCATTCCTTCGCCATGTCTTTGCTACGTTCAGGTAAAACACTCAGAACCGGTGGTGTTTTGTGTTCTTTGACAAATGCGGACTTAGAGGATTTTAGGACTCGTTTCCCCCTTCCGTCAGGTTATAGTTATAGACTTCCAGTCCAAGGGGAGGCTACACCCGACTTGGTAAAAAATGGTGTAGCTGTCCAAAAGGCATCTTTGTCCTTCGATTTTCGCTTCCCTCTTCCGGAGTTTGGTGAAGCGTTTCTTAGGTATAAGACATCGTCCAGTGTCAACTCTATCCCCATGCGTGGGCCCAGCTGGTAGCATTTTTCATAGTGTGTTATCACTTGGATATTGTCCCAACTGTTCCTCTTTTAAGCGTTTTTTTTAGAGTTCATGGTTTGAAAGGGATGATAACGTTCTCTCTCCAACGGTTGAAGATCGACGAGTTTCCCAATAATAAAATCTTCTCGGATCTTCCTAATAAATTGCGTGGCTTTGACAGTGAGTGGGTCGTTGTCGATTCCAAGCGACCTACGGATCCGCAAAAGATGGAATCGTGATACCTCTTACCACTCACAGCGCTCATAAAGATTCAAAGCGAAAACCTTGAGAGATCAATTTGGTGAGCTTATTCGGCGGATCTGTTCTACCGGGGAGCGTAACTTATTCTCCCTTTTAACCCTAGAGAATATCGCCGCTGCCGGCTGGGGGTAAGCAGGACCGTTGCTGGGACTTCCGCTGCCCCGTTTAACTTGCATGCGACTCCACGTGTTGATGCTGGTCCTAGTCAGCCATCTCCGGTAGTCGTAGCCGAAGCGTCCGCCCCTGTAGGTCATCTTGTAGATGAATCCTCTTTGGACTCGGAGGATGAGACCCCTGAGGCTGTTGGAACTAGTGATCAGTCAGAGGAGAATCTTGAGTGGGCTCGGGTCGATGCCTTTGGGAGTCCCTTCGTCGATTTCCCCTTGGATTCATCCTTGAATAATTTATAGGATATTGGTGGTTTTTAAGTTTTCAAATTTCCTTTTTACTTCTTGTATACGTGGGTGTGGTGTTTTACTTGGTCAGCTAATTCCTTTTTATATTGTGCAGGTATGAACTTCCAGGAGTTTTTGCGTAGGAGGGATGCCAGTGATGCTGCTCGAGTGGCTCCTGCTTCTCAGTCGCAAGCTGGGGCTTCCTCATCTGGACCAGCTCGTGCTCCCTCATCTGTCCCTCCTCCTGCCGCTGGTGTATCCGGCCATCTTACACAAGAGGCCGGGAGAAATAAACGAAAGAGGCCTCTTGTCCCTGATCGTGGTTCGGATGACTGCGAGAGCTCAGAGTCCCAGAGGAGTGATTCAGCCCATCAAGTGGGTGGATCTCGTGTTTGCTGAGCATAGGTCTGCTCCTCGCCAACCTAGGCGCAAATTTAAGAAGAGGCTAATTATCGAAGCCACAATGCCTACAAGACCAATTTTGCCTAAGGTGGCCGATCCGACTTTGAGGCGCTATCCAATTGATAACGGGGTCGTTGTAGGTGGAGAAGACTTCCAGACCTATCCCGGGGTGAATGACAATGACAGCATTGAGGATGCCGAGATAGCATCTCGTCTAGCTTGGAGTACCATTCTCCCTCGCGACGAGGCTAGGCTTTTCACCAATCTGACTGAGGCGGAGGATAATTCTGACTACCTTGCGATGAAGGTAAGCTTTGTGCTTGTTTGTTAATTAGCTTTTTCCTTTTTAGGCTTCTTCGTCAGGTTTGTTGAGTCTTCGTTTGTTTTTTGTCTTGTCAGACGGCTCAGCAAATTGCGGCTGTTAATGCTCGACACAGGGCCCTTGGGGAGCAAGCTGAAAAAGACATTCGTGAGCTGCGAGAGCAGAAAATAGAGCTTATAAACGAGGTTGTCCAACTTTGCCCCTATCCCAAAAGGATGGAAGAGCTAAATAAAAGGAACATTGATCTCGAGAGAAGGAATGTTGATCTTGAGCGAAAGCTTAAAGAAGAGCAAGCAAAGGTGGCTTCCCTTCAAAGGTACCAGGAGGCTTACAATAAGGCCATCAGTGATCGGGGAGCCATGGAGAGGCAACGGGATGAAGCTATTGAGGAGCTGCATAATGCACTGGATCGTCAGAGAGAAGTTCGGGCCGAGGTTGTCCGTGAATATCGCTTGTCCCAACATTGCTATGATAAGAAAGCAATGTTTGCGGCGGGATTCATCAAGTACGGCTTCTATTTGGCTCGTTCGTGGCTGGAGAAGCACCGGCAAAGCGAGACTTTTTCTGAATTGCTCTTCACCGAGGAGGCCAAGTACTACGAAGCTCCTTCATGGACCACGTATGAGCCCGACTCACAAGGTCCGGACGCCTATTTGGAGGAGGGTGGTGGAGACGAATTAGATAATCTTGAGGGTCCGTGGCCTCCTTGACAGCCACCACGTCAGCCCGAGTCTTTTGAAGCACTTGACCAAGCTGAGCCTTCAACAGTGCGTGATGTTCCTGAGGTTATCGAGGCGGGTAATCAGCCTGAGTCTATCGAAGCACTTCTAGGGTTGGACAGCGATGAGTTCCAGATTTCTGATTCCACAGCCGTTGATCCTGTGCCAGACTCCGCAGCTGTGGTCGGGCCTTCAAGTGATGATCCTTTATCTGGGATGGCTCCTTCGGCTCCCCGGGATCCTTGTGCTTCGGTTCCTCAAGTTCCTGATTCCTCGGTTATTGAGGGCTCCGGTGTCGAGACGGCTTCTTCTCAACCAGATGACTTAGTACTCAGTGTAGATTAGGATTTTTTGTATTTTACTCTGTTTGTAAACATTTAATGAAAAACACATTTCTTTTTGCAGCTTTTTCGCTCTGTTTATGTAAAATCAGTACTTGTACATATTTTTTTTGAATGAAAAGTACCGTTTCATTATGTAGTTCTTTCTTTCTGTTTATGTGAATTTAGTATAATGCTTCGTATACTTTTACCTTTATACCATGTTGCTCCCCGAGTTCTTCTTTGAGACAGCGTTCTTATTCCTGTGCAAAGATGAACTTCTCTCGAGCATTGTGCCTATCTTGCGCTTTTTTTACGTAAGGACTTTATTGAATAAAAATGTCAAGGTGTTAACTATAATTTGTTAACTTATTGCAACATATTAGTCCTAAAATTTCAACGTACCTTGTAAGATGCTATATATTACCTTTTGTGTGAGTTTGATATCGTACTTGTCCGTTTGCTTATTACTTGATGATTTCATGGTTTGCCTTTTTCGCCCCCTTTTCGCGTCCTAAGGTCTAGTTTTGCCTGTTTCCCACCTTTTTGTGCTTAGGGACTTTTGTATGCCCGTCTCACGCATTTTTCGCTTAGGGATTTCAGTTTTCCTATCTTGCGCATTTTTCGCTTAGGGACTTTGGTTTGCCCGTCTGGCGTCTTATTTTGCCCTTCTAGCATCTTCGTCATGCTTAGGTTCTTATTTTGCCCACTTTGGGTCTTATTTTGCTCTTCTAGCGTCTTCGTCGTGCTTAGGGTCTTATTTTGCCCGCTTGGGGTCTTATTTTGCCATTCTAGCATCTTCGTCGTGCTTAGGGTCTTATTTTGCCCGCTTGGGGTCTTATTTTGCCTTTCAAGCGTCTTCGTTGTGCTTAGGGTCTTATTTTGCCCACTTGGGGTCTTATTTTGCCCTTCTAGCATCTTCGTCATTCCATTCCTGTTAAACACATAATCTGTCTAACAAATTGCATTAGAGAATATAGAAAGCAAATAGCTTGTCTTTGTTCAGGAGTCAGATGATCACAAAACGATAATATCTATAAAGTAACATAATAACAGATGGATAGATAAAGACAAGAATCATAAGAGGTGTACGATATTTTGCTGCCAGTACAGCTTGAGATGGTTGGCAATCTAGGTCTTCGAGATCTTCTTCCCTTGCAATTCTCTGTTGTTAACCCGTGCAATGTAATAAGTGGCCACCTTCTGTCTTTTCATCCGATTTTGGCTTAGGTGATTCTTCGATGGTAAGGGTTTCCTTCCTTTTAATCCCCTTACACGTGGTGGACGCGATATTACACGTCCTAGCCTTCTTTTGGTCTCCTCTCACTTGTCCGACACCATGGGGAGTTTGGAATTTCATTAACAGATAACAAGGATGTACCACCGCTCTCATATTATTCAACAATGGTCTCCCGAAGATCATGTTATATGCTACTGACGTCGACTTCACTACCATGAATAATACTTGATGAATGACACACTTCGGGCTTTCCCCCGATGTCACAGATAGCTGAACTGCCCCTTCCACCTTCACCTTTTCTCCTGAGAAGCCATATAGCGGTGTGGGTACTGGCTTCAGCCTATCCTTTGAGATGTTCATTTTTTCAAAGCAACTCCAGTATATCAAATTCACCGAACTCCCATTGTCGACCAGGATGCGACTTACTGCATGCTTTGCTATCACTGCTGAAATCACCATTAGGTCATCGTGAGGGATTATTACATCTCCTCTGTCCGCTGGCGTAAAAGTAATGGGCTCTTCATCATGCTTTTCCTTCATTACTGAGTTAATTTGATGAGTTTGTCGGGCGTAAGACTTCCGAGACGAGGAAGAAGAACCAGCTAACGATTCACCTCCGGATATCACATTAATAGCTGGCCCTGTAGGTTCATTATCTTCCTCTCTGTTCCTTCTATCTGTACTCCTGTCATCATCATTTTGCCTTACAGTTCCCTTGTTTTCACCTCTTCGGTCTCTAAAGTAGTTTCCTCTATTTCGTGCAGGGTAGGCGTTCCTGTCACTTCTCCACACAAATAGATTTTCTTTCCATCACGTGCTAGCTTTTCTAGTTGATTCATTAAATCCCAAAATTTCTCTGTCGAATGCCCATGTGTTGAATAGTAGTTACAGTAAGAATCTGTGTCACGGCCCATAGTCCCGGATGCTTTCTTCGGGAGTTGTATAAGACCAGATCCCTCAATAGCTGCTAACACCGAAGTTCGAGATTCAGTAAGTGGGGTATAGGTGGTATACTTCGTTGTAGAGGTTTTGTCAAACCTCCTTGACTGACTAGAGGATGTTTCAGGGACTTCTCTTCCCCTCTTCCTTCCTTCGTTGGATTCTCCGTTACCCACCATTTTCGTCACTTCTTCCTGGGTGACATATTTATTTGCCCAGGTAAGTAGGTCTGAGATTGTGATTGGCTGGTCTAGTGACAGAGATTCTTGCAGTTTTTCAGACCTTGTTCCTTGTAACATGGCTGCCATAGCTATACCAACTTGTAGGTCGCGCACTTCTAGAGTAGGGTCTCTGAACCGATCGACATAGCTCTTTAAAGACTCCTTAACTCCTTGTTTAAGAGTGAGTAAATAGGTCGGTTCTTTCCTTCTCTGACTATTCACCGCAAATGCCTTAAGGAACTCACCGCGAAGTTGGTCAAAAGAGACAACGGACCCTTCAGGCAGGTTATTGAACCATTTCATCGCGTGTCCGGATAGAGTTAAGGAAAAGGCCCTGCACATTATCTCGTCTTCCCATCCATGTAGCAGCATTAGGGCCTCATAATTTTGTATATGATCATAGGGATCCGTCTTCCCGGCGTATGCTACCATCTGCGGCATTTTGAACTTTGAGGGCTAAGGTTTTTGCATGATGGTTGTGCAGAACGGTACTCTTCTTCTCTGGCTCTCTTCTGCAGACACTAATTTTTTCTCTTCTAACACCTGTTCAATCATCTTCTTCATGTCTACGGGAGGAGCAAGCTGATTTCTGGCATGAGACGAATCAGGTAGGTCTCCGATTACTTCCTTGTCCTTAGCTTGAGGTGCGTTTGTTCGTACCATTTGTGTGCACCATGTGGGGTCAAACTCCGACCCGATTCCCCAAGTGCTTTGATCTTCGACATCGTTCTTTCCAGCACCTCCTGCACCATGGTCTAAATTAACACCATCAAAATTTGACAAGTCATGGTGGTGGACGGCAGACCCTGTTGCCCTTTCAACATCCTGTCTCCCAGACACCTGCTGCCCCGTGTGTAGAGCCTGTCGCCTAACCCCTGTCGCAGCCTTTAAAGCTGCTGCTTCCTCAGTCTCTCGCTGTGTTCCTGCGACAGGCCTCCCGCTCTCCTGTCGCCTTGCCCCTGTCGCGGGCTCCAAAACTACTGCTTCTTCAGTTTCTCGCTGGATGCCTGCGATAGGCCTCCCGCTCCCCTGTCCTGCCGCACCCTGATGAGTGTTGTCCTCTTCCACAGGGGGGACCTCTAGTCGACGAGAGGGGTCTGTCGCTGTCGTGTCCTCCTGTCATCCAAACACCTGCGGCGGGACACCTCTATTTGTTCCTCCTATCAAGTTCTGCACGGCGGGCGGCAGATCCAATGTCGAGAGAACTCCTTGGAACAGATCCACCATGGCTCGCAGCACCTGGGTAGTTTCTTCACTCTGTCGCTTGAGAGCCTCGAATTCTGCCGCCGACACAGTAATTCTTTCTTCCTCCCTGTTCACCTGATTTGTCTGGCGAGTCTGTTGTTCAGGGGAGCTCACAGAGTTTTCCTCACTTTCGGTCATTACGTTTGTAGATCTTGTTCTCACCATCTTAGAAAATCTTGGCTTTTTATATGTTTCCCACAGACGACGCTAATTGTTGTTGTACAAAACAACAATAAAGGTATGCTGACGTTGATGTTCGTACTTAGTCTCCACATGTCTCCAAGAAACTTCTGTAAAACAAGAAAAGTCAGAGAGACGCAGGGGTGGTTCCCTGCGTAAACACTCCGATGCTTAAGTTAGCATAAAGTTCTTCAGTATTGGGAAGCGTAAAAGCCAGTAGTCAAAAATTAGGGAATAAGATTATACCTGAAGCCTATTTATAGGCGAATATTCTAGGTTAATTACCTAGGGATAAGTACGTAATTTTGCTAAGAGTTTGTATCCATATGTAATACAGATTCTACGTACAGATAAACTCGAACCCTGTCGCTAGCGAAAGACCCTCTCGCGAACCAGGTTATGGCGTTAGGGTCTGTCGGCAGTCGATAGACAGAATTGATGCCATTTGTCGCGCTGCGCTGTCAGGCGACAGGCTTAAAGTCTGCCGCTGGCGACAGGCTGAGAGTCTATCGCCTAGCGATAGGTGTTATGTCATCTGTCGCCGAAAGCCACGTGGCCCAGTGATATCTTGCCACGTGGTGGTCTTTGATAAACTTTGGGCCTGACCCAAATTTGGTGTATTTTATCATATCAATTTTAAATGCATAAATTTATGTAAAAAATTAAATGCAAGAAAAATTTAAATTTCAGTAAAGGCAAAATCGTGCAGATTTCATAACTCACACAAACTCAAACATATATTCAGAAAATTAAAAATAAAAAAATATTTATATTTATTTACAATAAAAAAAAACCATGCTTTTCCATTGACGACCCTACATTGTCCGATCAACGGTCCACATCTTTAAAAAAAGGTGGGCCATGGATTGCACAGCGTGGGCTCCATTGTAAACCGCAAAAATCCCTTCATATTGCATTTTTGGATGGTCCCCTTTGTTAGAGGCCCAACCCAAGCCTTTCACCAGCAAGATCACACCTGATCTCTGCAAATCCGACCCTTGAATTCACCAAATCAAATTCCATCCACACGTTTTGCTGATGATGATGGCCAATCACAAACGCCTCAATACCTAACAGATCAGAGTTACCAAATGTGAAGCAATACACCGAATCACTCCCCCTATTCATCCCGGGAACCCGATATAATAACCTATCGCCCGATACAATCATCTCGGCCCCTTGAAACATTAAACTAACTCGTGGTAAATTCGAAAAACTCGCCTGAGATGATCCGCCAACTAGATAGCACAAATCCATTGCCCCTTGGAAAACAAAGTTTGGATCCTCATAAACTCGTAAAACTCCTCTCGTTTGCTGTAAATACTCGTTTCTTAACGCGGTATAAACTGGACCCATTAAGAAAGTAAATTGGGTACCCGAGTCAACCATTGTTTGACCCGCACCTGTATGATCGGGTAAAAGTGCGGATTTTGGTAGGTTCAACATTCTATCTCCGACTTTAATACCCTCTAATCGGACTGTATACGCAACCCGATCAAAATACGGTAACGGGTCGGATATTTGAATCAAAGGAGTATAATTTAACCCACCAAGCCAAGAGAATCTGGCGTCACCGAGAAGTAAAACGCCAGACGAGTCGGAACCCGATATGCAATACGAGAATTTAGGAAAACCCATTTGACTCACGACAGATAAAGACCCACGGTTCATGCCCATTAACCCAGTCGTTTTCGAATCTTCCTCTGAATTTGAGCTAGAACCCGAATCCATGCACCCGAATAAGAACCCAGGTCGGGTCGAGGATCCAATTACAAAATCTTCATACGCGAGAGTTCCTTCAATCGAGGAAGCGTCAGCGTAAGAGACAGCCACGTGGCAGAGTGTAGTATTCGGGTCGCAGGAAGCGGGTACTGTTAAGTCGCGGGTTCGGGTTTTGCAAATTGGTGAAGCGCAAGGGACTGGTTTGTAGGACTTGGAAGTTTCAGGAGAAAAAATAGAATTCAAGTTGGGTGTTTGTTTACAGTGAAGCCACGAGAGTTCACTCCCTGTGTCGAGGACCATAGTAACATTCTGTGGGGGCGTACCAACGGATAAAGAAACTGTTAAAGTAACGTTATGGTGGAAAGCAAGCTTGTTGGTGGCGTCTGTGGCGGTGGCGACGGCGGAGGAAAGTTTAGAGTTACGCGGAAAGGCACGTGGGTAGTGACCCGGGGTTTTTTTGAGTGGGAAAAGGAGTGTTTGCTGGGAAGGAAAAGAAAAGCTTTCATGGACAAGAAGCAGGAAAATCGAGAAGTGAAGAAGAAAACTAAAAGAAGACATTGATATTTTTTTTGAGTTTCAGTTTTGTACGTGAAAGTAGCTAGTGATGTTTGAAGGTTGGAGTTCGGAGTGCCTTTGATTCTTTATATAGTACTAGGGTTGTGTCGGAGAAGTAGCAAAATCTTTAATTTTAAAAACAAAGTAGAAAACAGAATATTTTTGTACCAGAATAATTCTACGTGTAAATAAACAGTAAATTTTCGGATTTTTTTTTTATTACCGTTAGGAAATTTTGTTCTAGTTTGTAAGAAAAGAAAATTACTATTGGTGAAGTTAAATTAATTCTTGTTTTCTTGTGATGATCAATTGATTATGAATTATGATGGTAGTTATCACCTTACATCAAAATATTACAAATACTTAGAGGTGGCAAAAGTTGACTCGACCCGAAAAACCCGTCCAATTAACTCGAATCCAAACCCGATCGATCCGATTTGACTAAAAAAGTCAACAACCCAAATCCAATCCGATCCGAATCTGAATTGATCCGAAACCAAATTTATCCGAATTTACATTGATCCAAACCCGACCGAATCCGAACCCGAATTGATCCGAATTCAAATTCATCCGAATTTAGATTAACCCGAACCCGAATTAATCCGAACCCAAATTGATCCGAACCCAAATTGATTCGAATCCAAATTTACCTAAACCTAAAAAAATTCAAACTTAAATTTAATATTATCAATAAATATTTAAATGTTAAAATTAAATATCAAAGTATTTTAATATAGTAAAAATATAATTTTTTTTCAATAATATGAGTGTTATATATTTTTTTAATCTAGTTAAATTTAAATATTCACTTTAATATTACATTCATTTAAACCTAATGTATAATTACTTAATGGTTAATCTATAATAGAGTACAGAAGCTATATTATTTACACTAATGTCTCCAATTATTCTATAAAAAATCAAAATAAATTAAAGAGATATATAGTTCTCTTTTATGATATTTAGTGGGGATTATTAAATCACTTTGATTTAAAAGTTATTAATTATTGTAGATAATAAAAATAAAACAAAAAAAATGTAATTAATTTATAACTATTGTTAAATATATTATAAAGAAAACTATCATACATATTATTAAATATTTTGATTATTTCAATCACAATTGTACTCTAGGTCATATAAGAAGAAAATTTTATTTTCATGAGTTTTGTAATTCTTAGAAATATGGTTTCATTGATTTTCATACCAGATAAATCACATCAAGATAACCAAAGCTTAATCCAATAAATCTATCCAATCAACCCGAATCCAAATCCGACCAACTCGAATTTAAATCCGACCAACCTGAATCCAAATCCGACAAACCCGAATTGACTAAAAAAGTCAACGACCCAAACCCGACCTTATCCGAACCCGAAATGATTCAAACCCGAAATAGACCGATTTTTTCTTGACCCAAACCCGACCTTATCCGAACCCGAAATGATCCAAACTCGAAATAGACCGATTTTTCCTTGACCCAAATCCGATCTTATCCGAACCCGAAATGATCCGAATCCGGAATGATCCTATTTTTCCTTAACCCAAAATGATCCAATCCAAAATAATCCAACCCAAACCCGATTCGACCTGCCCATTTGCCTCCTCTACCAATACTGAATACAAACATATTTACCCACTAGATTCTTTGGGTAATATACTAATATGGGTTGTTTTCGATTTTTATTTTTATCCAATTGATCTTAAAAAAATAGATTTTTTTATGCCAATTTAATACTATCATAATTTTAAATTTGATTTTTTTTCATAAAATCAATTAGTGAAAAAGAAATAATATTTAAAAAGGTTTTTTTTTTACTAAAAAATAAAATAAATTCATGATATTTTACTGTACGAAATTAATGTTATTATTTTTATTTTATTGTAATTAAAACTTTAATTGTATAAAATATTTAATTTTTTGCTAATTTTTATTTTGGTGATTTAATTTGTAAAAAATACTTAATTAAATTTATTTGAATGAATTAAATACAAATAAATTTCAGGAAATGTTCTTGTAGAAAAATTTTCAAATTAACATCATTAGCTCATTTTTAAGGTTTAATGAATACAATTACAAAGAAATAAAAATTCATGGTTTTAATTTTATGCAATGAAAGAATAAGGATTTGTTTGTAATTTTTATTAAAATCCAAAATTTTATCTGGATATTTAATCACTAATTACAATTAATTAATGATGTGAGTTTTGAGTATTATATATTAAAAAAAAATTGCTCATAGATTTCCCACATCTTATCTCCTTTCTTTATCTAGAATGTCTTAGTCTTAATGTACTGGAGCAGAGAAACAGCCTGTAATTTTTTTTTTTGTACAAGAAACAACCTGTATTTTTAAATTTACATATGTCAACTAGATAGAATAAAAAAAAGGCTAACAATAGTAATACTTCTTTTCCTTCGTCGGTTTGCAGTAGATGCCTGGTTTGTAATGGGAAAGTGGGAATTAAAAAACATAGAATATACAGCAAACTTTTAGTGTTTTGTGCATGATTTTTGCTTAAGATTATACAGTTCTGTGAGCCTTTTGTCTGGATGCATAGAACGAGAAACTCCAAAAACCAGATCATGAAATATCCATTTGGACATTATTTTGCAAAATTTATCCCAAAAATACATAATAAGAGCACCAATGATTTGAATTTTAAGAATAAATTTTAAATTTTATCTCGATTTAATTTTTTTCGAGGGAATTTTAAAATATATATTTTTTCATATTGATCTGATGTGCTGATAGAGATTTTATTCTTAAAATGTTTTTTTCATTAATCTTATCAGGATTGCACAAATTTTACCTTTTTTTTTTGTGGAAACTTATTGTTGATTCGAAGCCAACTGTCTCTTTGCATTTACTTCCTTGGATCATCCTTCTTCTGCCGGTTCAACCTTCACCAAATGAAAACCAAATCTTGTTTCTTATTGGTGGGACTTGGAAGTAAATGTTGGGTGAAGGACCCTTTACTTAATATTTGTTTTATTCGAAATGCCTTCAGAATATATTAAATTACAGTTGTATTTTGATGCGATGAGATGCAACTATCCCAGAACTACTTTATCCCTAACTCGGGATGACTCTGTTTTATTAGTTAATTTAGTATTATTAATCACAAAATATATATATATATAGTTTTGAATATTTCAACAATTTTGTGTCTGTATTTAAAAAATAATTAGATGATCCTTTAAGTTTGCTTTTTGTAAATGTAAATTTTTTTTAAAAAATAATGTAATTAATACTCACTTTCTGTCTTAGTTTTTTTTTAATGCTTTCCGGTCTCTATCTCGATCTTATATTATTGATTTTAACAGAAAAAGTGTTATTAAAAGGACCCAAAAAAATTTTCACAATACATTCATTTATAATTTGTACTTTATTTTATCATACATAATACATGTAAAAAGCACTTCTTTCTCATCTTATAAATCTCAAAGGACTAAATTTAAGAAAAATTATTAATTACATATCTTTTAAATACTAAGGAACTATTAACATTTTCATTTAAATAATAAATAATTCTAATTAATTTTTGAATGAAGAAAAAAAGGAAGATTCTTGGAAGATCACCAGATCTAAAGTAGGTTAGATTGTACATGGAGACACTTTTCTTTTCTTTTCTTTTTTTCTCATTAACCGACATTTTGCTTTAGAAAGTGTTGTGTGGAAGGTGCAATTGAGGACAAAAGGTTCATAATTTCATCGGCAACCAAAGAAGAAGCCAGGAGGGCTGGAAAATGCGAAAACCTTTATTTCAGATTTGACTTTGTGGACTCTAATTTAATTAATAGATAATTCGAGTAATTAGTTTGAGACAATGACGCTTAATTAAATGAAGGTTGAATAAACTTTGGGCGAGACTTTGGTCTTCGGGAACCAGCCAAGTGCCAGAGTTTGTCAACCTACTCACACCTTGAAAGGCAATGTTTTCTTTTTTTAATTATTGCTTTCTGTTTGATTGATAAATATTAGTTTATCGAGCACTAAAAATTGTTAGCAATTAGGGAAACAACCTAACTTCTTTCAGGGTTTATATATGTTATATGGTACGAGAAATTGAGATTTTATTGATGAGTAAATTAAAAAAATATATATTTACATTTATTTTTAAAAATTTTATTTTTTTTAATTTACTTATTAATAAAAGTCAATTTCTAGTGCACGATAGTGTATAAAAAGTACATATTTTCAGTGCATTAGATATAAATTTTTTTATTAATTGACTACATTTACTTTCATAATAAATAATTTAATTTAATTCATTCTCAACAAATCTTTGTTATCATATGGTAGTTAATATTTAAGGTTTTTTTTTCTTTGAGGAATGCTAAGGACACTCACATCTTCCATTGCCGTTCAACACTGGCCTATGTAGCAGGTCACGTCATTTAATCTTTTAAATCAAGAGCTACTAACTTCTTGTTACAAGTTTCATAACTTATAACTTTAACACGCTAGCAATTATGTTGTAACATTATTTTGTTACATTTGTGTTCGATTGTAAGTTTTGAGTTAAAAATTTGAGTTCACATGGCTTGTTAAAATGTCGAGTGTTGATGGGCGACGGTAAGTGCAATTGCCCTTAGCATATGTCTTTCTTCTTTACCAAATAATCTATAGCATATTTTAAGATTTGAGTTTAAGTTCGCGTGATTTCAACAAATGTTCCTATTTGATACATTAACAATAAAAAATTTTAATTTCACAAGCAGATTCAATAGACTACCATATATCTTTTTTGTAATTAATTTTTAATATATCTTAAAAAATATGTATCACTCTACTAACCTCCTCAATGAAATTATTAGTCAACATTTGAGTTCTAAATTTATTTTTAAATGATTAATCAATCTATTAATCAAATTTGAAAAGTGTCAAGGGCAATCATTTTTACAATCGTATTTTAACACTTTTCATTTTATTTGATCATGACACTTACTAGTTTGACATGAAAACTTGTTACTTACTATTAAAAGTTACTTGAAAATTATTTTTTAGTATTCACATACTTTAACTTTTCAACTTCTTACATAAATAATAGATTTTCACGTAAAACTAGAAAATGGCGTGATCCAATAAAATTGAGTGCTAAAATGTGATTGAATAACTGTCCCTAATATTCTTCATCAAATTTACCCCTTACACTTATACCAGATTATTTTTATAAATAAATTACAATCATAATTAAAATAATTCTTGACATATATGATATAACAATTATTACATTTTATATAAAAAACTAAAGAAGAGGTTCAATAAAGAATCAACAAATCAATATAAACTGGAATCAAACTTGTATTTAAATTTAAAAATTATGTATAAAAGCCTTTTCAAATTTCATGTGCCAATCAAAATCCATCGATCATGGCACGAAAGATGAACCTTTTTTCTATTACAAGTTATAGTGAATTTAATGCTATAGAGAAAATGTCATAAGAAATATTCCATTTTATTCAAAATACATTAAATTGGTTTCTCCTTTCTCTTTCTACACCGTTTGGTTACCGCATATTTGACCCATTTTAATGATTTTTTTTCTTCCAAAAAAAATAAATGTAAATATTTGAAATTTTAATTTTATCAAAAATCATCTTTTAAAAAAAATTACTACATGAATATCAATTGACAGCAATTTTTTCATTGAATGATTAAAGGAAAATTGTAACATTCTCTCAAATTGTTGAATTCAAATTCAACAATTTGAATCTCATAATCCTCTGCTTAAGACTAATTTGGATGAACGATAAGATTGGTTCCAGTAAAATTAAAAATAATGAAAAAATACTTAAAAATATATCTTTTTTAATAAAATAATAAAAAAATATTAAAAGTAAGGACAGAAAAGTAATTTCCTCCCCTTCATTTTAGGCATTTCGTGGTTGGAAGCTATCATACTGTGGGTGCAGTGGCTTCCAAACTAGTCCTTAGTTTGGATAGACAATAATATTAATTTTGATGAAATTGATTTTGATAAAATTGAAAATAATGAAATAACGCTTAAAGACATATCTTTTAAATAAAATATTAAAAAAATAAAAAATAAGAGTAGGAGAGCAAAAGTAATTTTACCCTTCTGTCATTTTGACTGTTTCCCACCCACTAGATGCACTAGAAGTTAAACACTCCCCAAACTCAGCCCTCATCTTTTATTATAGTATATATTTTGCAAGAATGAATCTATTTACTCCAAACTTTTTTTTAAAAAAATTTCACTAAATTTTAGAACATTGAAGTCAGAAAAATACAATAATTTCAAGTGCTGGCAAACATATAAACCTTTCATTATCCATCTTACACGTTCAACATTTATGACGAAAATTAGCCTTTTAACAATTATGTTAACACGTTTCCTCGTTGAAAGACAGTAATTTTTTTTGTCACCTAGTATTTTTACAGATGTCTGTCTCTCTTTCTCTGGTCCATCTTTTAAAATTATACTTCTTCAAATGAAGGCTAAATTTTCCATCCATCCAAATGGCAAATATCTTATTCCAATCCATCTATTTTTGCTTACTCACTGCCAATTATTCACTAGCTGGTTGATAGCTATATTATAAGATGGTGACTACCGTCTTATTCATTGTCAATGAAACCGTTTTTTTTTTTAAGAAATGAAATTTGAACATAAAATTAATATATGGACTTACTACTAAAGCTTTACTACTAAGGCTTAGTTTAGTATTATTGTTGTGATTGCAAAAGATTTAAATTGAAAAAAGTATGTTTAAAAGTTTAGGGCTTGTTTGGCATCAATTTTATTTTGTATTTTATGTTTTTGTTTTCAAAATCTTGTAACATTAAACAAAAATTATGTTTGGTAGTGTGATTTTGTTTTTATAATTTTAGAATTTGACAACAAAATTTTCAAAAATATAGGAGACACCAATTTTGTGTTTCCTACCATTTCTGCAACATTTTGAAAACGTGTTTTCTCAAAAACACAAAATGAACGGTAATATTAAATGAGATCTCTCCTTCGAACCGCACCATCAACATATTTACCACTTTTTTTTGTAACAACCAAACCATAACGCCAAATGTTTTCTTTCTTTCTCAATTCTTCTTCCTAGTCGCTTCCTTTTGGTTCTTCAGTTCTCACCTTCTTATTCACTTCTCCTTCGATCGATTAACTGTCAAGTTCTTTAGATTTCCTTCAATCGGTATCGTCTTTTTTTATTAGATTGTTGATCTACTCAGGCAACCAATGAAAAAAGGATAGTCAAATAGATTTGTTTTCTAAATTGAAACATCCTAATTTCCCTTAAAATTTCTTTTTTTTTTTGTTGGGGTTTTGTATTCATGGCTCTAAGTATTTTATTTGGTTTTTTTTGTATCAACATTAGCTAAATAGGATTGTTTCTAACCCATGAGTTGTGGCTCAGTTGGTAATGCAAGTGAGTTTGTGAGAAGAGCTCTTGAGTTCGACTCCCACTAAACACACCTTGGGGGAGGGGTGAAAAGCCTTAACTGTGATTAAACCCCGAATAGAATTAGTCTTAGATCGTTAAAACAGATTAAGATACCTATGGTTTACACCAAAAAAAAATAAATAGGGTTGTTTCTATTCTCTGTCTTTGTATGTGGTTTTGTTTGAAATCAAAGGTATGGGTAAAGCTATGTATGTTAAAGGACCAATTATCAAGCCTTATTCTATGGAGCATTAGTTACTCTCATTAACCTGGGTAGCATTAGTTGGCTATTTATTCAGGATTAGTGATGGCATGGGATTATGGCTTTAGGGAAGTAGCAGTGGAATCAGACTCTTTGTTAGCAGTACAAAAGATCAAGCAACTGTTGAGAGAAAGAGATATTTTGTTTCAAATTATTGAGGCTTGTCAAAACTTGTTAGAAAAATATTGGAGCTATTTAGTCATTCATGTGTACAGGGAGGCAAATTGTTGTGCGAATTTCTTAGAAAAAGATTGCAGATTTCTTAGCTCACGAGAGGCCTTTTAATTTGTTTGCTCTTGAGCATCCCCTTCGGATGGATATATATATATATATATATATATATATATATATATATATATATATATCTATCCTTTTTTTAAGCTTTTTGTATTATAAATGTGACATCCTCGTCACTACATATTCACCTATAACCTTTTCCTTTTTCATATAGCTTGATTAGACTCGTCCGTCAATGTCATTCCTTTTTCTTCTTGAACTTGATATTTAATAGGTCATCATAAGGATGTTAATTTCAAATAAAGCATAAAAATGATATATATACATATCATTCCTTACCACAGGATCTTACACATCTTATATAACCTAAATCCCCAAAATCTTATATACATCAATGTACTGTAGTACTATTTGATTTACATGATTACATAAGTATATCTTCAACTATTATCAGAAAGCGTATCTCGAATGTACACTTTGATATCTCAAAAGCAAGCTCCTCTATTATGAGCGGACTTCACTTCAGATAATCTGTAGGAAAAATAGTTGTAAAGAGGTGAGTTTACGCTTTGTAAGAAACATATGTAAAAGAGCGTACTATGCCTCTATATGCAGTTTTCCTGCTTGGCTTTATAATGTAATGTAAAAATCATTATAAAGCATATTTGTATACTTTCATCAATTATATAAAAGTTCTTCATAACAGCATATGCTTATAAATTGAGTAAATCATGTACTTCTTTCAAATAGCATATGCAGACATACATCGTATACTTTATTCAAAGCATGCATCATATTCTTTCTTCAAAGCATACATCATATAGCTTTCAAATAATAGAGAGACTATTCGCATTTTAACAGAATTATGCACTGAATAACATGTGGCGTACTCCCGTAGGAGCCAGGAATCCTCCCTTAGCCAATCATATAACAGAGACAAATGGCCACGTGTCGGTGGGCCACGATGAACACTAGTCAGGTGACATCTGTGGCACTGAGGGCTGGACTAGAGCTTCTTAGCCATGTACATATACAAAAGTGCATAATCATTAAGTACTTCATAGTCTCAAAACATTCGTCATATATCTTTTTTGCAATGACAATCATCATTTTCTGAAATAAGTTTCAAAACTTCTTTTCAAATGGGGTAGTCGACGGGCTTCATAGGGCAGTCGGCTGCTATTGCATATTTTAATTTATCGAAATTATTTTCTTTTATAAATTTCGATATTTTGCAATTCTAAAAACACATGGGGCAGTCGGCTGGTCAATATAGCAGTCGGCTGGTTTTAAAACAGAATGTTTTTCAAGAAATGGCAGTCAACTGGTCAATATAGCAATCGGCTAGTTTTGAAACAGAATGCTTTTCAAGAAATGACAGTCGACTGGTCATATAGCAATCGACTGTTTTCGCAAACAGAATGCTTCTCAGTAAATAGCAGTTGACTGTTCCATATAGCAGTCGACTAGTTTGAAACAGAATGCTTTCTGGAAAATAGCAGTCAATTGGGTTATATAGCAGTCGACTGGTTTGAGTCGATTTTCGAGAAAACTACGCTTTGGTTGTCTCTAGGCAGTCGACTGCTCCTAGCATTTTGGTAACTAGGAGTAAAACTCGAAATTTACATTCCCTGCATTAAAATCAACTTGTACTTCTTTCCAAAACATTTAAAAACATGCGAACATAGTCACCTTACGTCCGTTAAATAAATTCCTTACCTCAATTACACCAAAACATGTAATCGCTTGATCGTGTCAATTTCTTTTCCTTCACTTCTTCAAAGCTGTAAGCATCATAATGATTCAAACTTTAACTTTCTTTCATTTTCATACCATAAATATACTATACCAACATAATACAACTCCAAACCATAGACATAATTGAAAGAATCAATTTCTACTCTTACCTTTGCCAATGACCAAATCAACAACAATTCTGATCTCTTTAAATGCTTGGATTCAATCCACCAAACTTCGGATATAGCTTAAGCTAGTGATGAGGCACTACAACAAAATTGACAATTTGTGACGATTGTTCTGAGTGACACATAATATTTCGTCACGCAAAGTATGCAATACGTGACGAATACTATAATTCGTCATGCTTCTCTATAGTTTTGATATTTTATATGACGATATATAAAATCGTTACAAGATAGCGTCACTAAATATTTGGCGCCAAATTTTACTACCAAATATATTTGGTGGGAAATTTTTTGTGACGTTTTTTTATTTTTTGTGACATTTGTGTTTTTGTCATAAAATAAATACTTTATACATGACAAATTGCAAAATGTCTCATTTTGTAAAAACGTCACCATATTTTTGGCGCCACCATATTTTATATGACGATATATAAAATAGTCACAAGATAGTGTCACTAAATATTTGGCGCCAAATTTTACCGTCAAATATATTTGGTGGGAAATTTTTTGTGACTTTTTTTTGTGACATTTATGTTTTTGTCATAAAATAAACACTTTATACATGACAAATTGCAAAATGTCTCATTTTATAAAAACGTCACCATATTTTATATGACGATATATAAAATAGTCACAAGATAGCGTCACTAAATATTTGGCGCCAAATTTTACCGCTAAATATATTTGGTGGGAAATATTGTGACGTTTTTTTTTATTTTTTGTGACATTTGTGTTTTTGTCATAAAATAAACACTTTATACATGACAAATTGCAAAATGTCTCATTTTGTAAAAACGTCACCATATATTTGGCGTCAAATTTTGCCACCAAATAGAAATTGTGGATTTTTTTGTGACATTTTTTTATTTTTGGTGACATTTGTGTTTTCGTCATTGGTTTTAAGAAAATATAGTGATGCAAATATGCGTCGTCATATAAATATACAATAATATATGACGACATGAGTAATGTCACAAACTTTTTATTGATTTGATGACGATATTTATCTGCCATTGGTTTTGACGTATATATAGTGAGGTACACATTTGTTGCTAAAAGACAATTATTAATGACGATACAATTTTGTCATAATTTCTTGCAATTTGTGACGATTTTTCTGAGTGACGTATAATATTTCGTCATGAAAAGTATATCATATATGACAAATACTATAATTCGTCCTTCTATATAGTTTTGATATTTTATATGACCATTCATCACATGATAACTCACTAAATATTTGGCGTCAAATTTTACAGTCAAATATATTTGGTGGGAAATATTTTAGTGACGATTTCTTCTTCTTCTTTTTTCTGACATTTTGGTTTTCGTCATAAATTGAACACTTTATAAGTGACGAATTGCATAACGTCTCATTTTACAATAACATCACTAAATATTTGGCACCAAAATTTCCAAATATATATAATTTTATAAATGTAAAATATATATTATAAGTTTTATTGTATAAACTTTATATAATGTCTTTGATTAATTTTAAGGTTAAAAAGTTCATGTCATGTTATGGGTTTTCCTTAAGTAAATTCAAGTTATGATTTTTAAATTTGTTTCTCTTTTAAGTTTTAAATTTATGGTCTCTTTGAAGGTGCATTTTGATTAGGTTCTACGTATTTGAAACTTTTCAGGAAACCAGGAATTTTACTCATGTAGCAGAATGTTATTGAGTCGTTTACGGTGGTTGTGAGACAATTGGCTGGAAAAGGATTGGTAAGTTTTAGGAACTTTCTAACCATTATGTTTTCAAATGCAAGTGCTCTTAAAGCACACCAATGCTATTGTATATATCTAGGCAGTTAAAATTTAAGACATTATTGGATCATTCAGCACCAAATTTTCCAAATATATATAATTTTATAAATGTAAAATATATATTATAAATTTTATTGTATAAACTTTATATAATGTTTTTGATTAATTTTAAGATTAAAAATTTCATGTCATGTTATGGGTTTTCCTTAAGTAAATTCAACTTATAATATATATTTTACATTTAATACATTTAATATATAATTTTTGTTTATAATATTTTATTGTAACATGAAATACAATTTATTTTATGAGGAAAGAAAAATAAGAAAACAATTGTATCATTTGTTTGATTATGACTTTCTGTACAATAAACTATTGTTTACTTAATTTCATAATTATATGAATATTATTTCTTTTAATTTAATTTACCTCTCAAAAATTAATAAAAAGCATGACATACCCATATATATATATATATATATATATATATATATATATGTGATAACCGTGAATTTTCCATTTATTGGAAATAAGTATTGGAAATTCGGAAAAAATAAGGAAAGGAGGAAAATTAATTTGGATAAATTAATATCCAAATTAAATAAGAAAATGAGAAATAAAAGAGAAATATATTTATATAATTATAAATTATATAAATGTATTTTTATACAAATATATATGTATTGGTATACTATATCGTATATATTAAATAATACATATGTATTAAATATAACATTGTATGTATATATAAGTATATACATATTTGAGAAAGGCAAATATTAAACTATATTAAAGTTTGAAAAATATATATTGTAAATACAATATATATTACCTCATAACATATATATACATATATATATGTAAAGAATGTTTATTTTAAGCATATAAATATATACATATATATATTATTATAAATTTAATGCACAAAATATATATTTTAGATATATATTATATATATAATACTATATTATATATATAGATTTTTGTGTATTAGGTATATTATTATATTATGTATGTATATATATTATATAGATATATTATATAGTATAGTATAATTGATATACTAAAAATAGAAAGAAATAAACAAAAGAGGAAAGGGAGAATCGGGGAAGCAAAACCCGACCCTCCCAGACAAGGCCGACGGTGGCGGAGCTGCCACCGCCGGCGAGAGAGGAAGGGAGGAACGGCGTCGGCAGAGAAAGAGGGGAAGCTGGTGACCGACGGAAGAAAGAAGCGGGAACGAAACGGGCGGAAACCGGCGAAATCGAAAGAGAAGGAGAAAATCAGATCTGGCGGTTGCCGGCCAAATCGGTCGCCGCCACCACAGCCGAAGCATCGGCGGAAGGAGAGGAATGGGACGGAGGCCACCGGTGAGGCCAACAACGGCGGAGGAAGGCCGACGGAGGAGGAGAAGTGACCGAAGGTAAACCGAGTAGATCCGCCGCTGTGCCGTCGATTCGGGATGAACGGAGGCCAGATCCGGCTTCGCCGTCACGCCGGCCAGCTGCTGAGCCGTTGAACCGCCGGAGAACCGGCCACCGGTGAAGAACCGGCGGTGAGGGGGAGTGGCCGGTCCGGCTGGGAAGAAAGAAAAAGGAAAAAGAAAAAGAAAAAGAAAAGAAAAAGGAAAAAGAAAAAGAAAAGAAAAGAAAAGAGAAAAAGAAGAAAGAGGAAAAGAAAAGGAATTCCGGGAATTTGGAAAATTCCCGAGAATTCGAAAATTACGGGAAATCCCGAGAAATTCAGAAATCCGAGAAACTCGGTAAGAAATTCGGGAATCATTTCCGAGTAATTAATTTGAATAAATTATGAAAAAATTCTAAATTTAGAATTTTAATTTCAGAAAATTCCCTCGATGACCGAGCCGATGAAATCGGGCGAGGTGAACACGGGCGCGACCTTCGAGAGGCAGTCGTCGACCCGAGACAGGTAAGGGAGACATGTGCAGCCTGTAAGGATATCGACACACATGTTTTAAATTATGCATTTAAATTTTATAAATGCAATTAATAGTGATTGGTTGAAAATTGTGGTGATTTATCGGTTTGGAATTGTGGTGATTTACCGGTTGAGATTTAAACTGTATTTTGTGTAGGAGGCTAGCCAATCGGCAGTCGTTATACTGTCAAAAATTATTGGAAAAATTACCGAAAATCATAGTAAATGATTTTTCATCACGAGAAACGATTTTCAACATGAAAATCGAGAAATCGATTAGTTTTCATAAAATATGAATATATTGATAATTAAGTTTAAAATATTCATGTTTTGAAAATGGTGAAAAAGGAAATCACCTAAATTTATCCCGATATGTGATATTTCACGTGAAACGAGGTGAAAAATGAAAAGGATCAAAGTGAATACTTTAACAACATTTCTCTAAATATTCACTTGATTTTATAAATAACCTTTATGGGTTCAATCATAAAAATAAGTATTTATAGAAAATTCCATAAAGGTAAATAAAAGGTGAAAAACAGTGTTTTGAGATTAAAAAGTCTCCGCATGTGTTTACAGAGAAAATATGGGACAAGAGTGTTGATTTGGAAAATAAATATTTTAATTTTCCATAAATCATAAAAATGATTGATTTGAATCCCGATAACTTTGAAAATCATGTTTTCGATTGAAAGCACGAAAAAGCGTGCGTATATGTGTTACGGTGAAAAAGGACAGTTATGACCTTTTATATTTTATAGTGATTATTTTATAAACTGTTTTCACCATATGGAAAATGTGATTTATACTTTCTATAATGTTTAAGACAGTTTCGGGAATGATGACCCCAGTATGAATATTTTATAAATTGTTATTCATAAGATGAAAATATTTTCCTTATGAATATTTATGGATTGATTGAACTTACATTCAGTGAAAGTGATTTCATAAATGGGGTTTATATCACGTGTTTACTGTTTTGAGACTGTTAGGCCCCATATCATGCTCACGTGTCACGTGTTAGTGCTGATAGATACTGATCCTATTATCAGCGTCCCAGTGGACACCTGATCAGTGCACACTGAGGACCCCATAGACTATGGCCATAGATCTCATGTGTTTCCCCTATTTGGGATGATTTTATAGCATGATATATTTAGGGTGTTGCCTAGTCTCCATGATATTATACTGATGATTGTACTTTTCACTAAACTTTTACTGGTACTAAATTATTTACAGTTACTAAGCTTTTGATATATTACGTGTTAAACTAAATATTATACGGTGTTTGACAAGTATGAAAATGAGTATTTGTGAAAGGAACATTAATTCCTTATTTAATTTACTTAAGTGTTTTATCACGTGAATACTTAATGTTTTACTGGGATTTGAATATTAAAAGAAAACGATTACTCTCTACAGTTGCTTCTAGATTCCGGGACAAGCCATGTTTTCTAAAATACCTGCCTTACTCCATCCGGATCCCTAGCCGACTGTAGTATCCTTCCTACATGTGAGCCTAGAGCCGCTAGGAGGATTTAAAGAAAGTGAAGAAAATTATTTTCAGCATATAGGTAGCTGAATATCAAGTGTTGCATATAACTCTCTTACTGAGCCGTGGTTTGCTCACCCCTTAATATTAACATTTTAGATTTTGAGGACTAAGAGATCTGACATCAGAGGATTTCGAGCTGCGCATTTGGAGACACTGCGATAGCTTGATTTATAATATGAGGTATGATCATTTATTTTCTGTATTTAGACTTACTTTTAGTACTACTTTCTTGAGAATCAAAATAGGGGATGTAATTGTTAATATACATTTTATATTTAATAGTTAAATGAATATGAAAAGTGAAGTATCACAGACAGCCCAACCGGATAAGTTGTGTATTTTACGTGAAAAAGGTGGTCACGGGATGTGACAATATATATATATATTCAATTTGAAAAATTATTCATGATCACAATCAATTTTCATACTACCTTTTACTTATATATATGTCATATATGCACTAAATTAGATTATTTTTCAATTATTTTAAAATTACTATTACTTTTATTTAATTTTCAAATCAATTCAATAACTTTATTGGAAATTTCTTTTCAATTTAGACTACTATTTAAGAATATAGTTCCTATAATTGGTGAGAAACAATATATTCCTTTTATAAAAACATGATAGCTAACTTATTGGAATTAAGATATAATTTAAAACAATAAATTTATTTAAAACGTAATTAGCTAATAGATTGTTTGTTTTTACATATCTAACAAAGCTCAACTTCAAAAAATATATTAAATGTTACTTATAGCACATTATTTTTTAGAACTTTCAATTTCATATTAAAATTTATTTCAAAATATACATGATTATGTTATTTATTTACTTTATCTAGTTAAGTCAAAATAGTTAATTAAACATTGTTATAAAAAAATACATGTATATTGTTATTAGTTACATATGCATTATAAAAAAAAAATAACTCATTTCTATACCTAATACCGTCACATTACACCCAATAAAAATCCCCTCCTCCCTAGCTTGGCTCGTCACAGCACACTCGATCAAAGAATAATTAGGGTGGACAATGAAATTGGTTCCGGTAAAATTAGTTACTATAGCGATAAGATTAAATAATGTAACGACAATATGTATTTGGATGTAATTGTAGTAGTGGCAGTGAGGTAAGTGTGGTCAAAAGATAAAATGATAATCAAAGACATTATATAAAGTTTATACAATAAAACTTATAATATATATTTTACATTTATAAATTAATAAATAACTGAAATTAATAATATTATTTTAAATAAAAATATTTTTGTAATAAAATAATAAATTAATAAAATTAGTTTATATCAATTAATATTTATATTATTAAAATTATTTCTAAAAATATTTTATTAGTTTAAAAAATAAAATATATATGTAAAAGCTATTATAAATAAAAAATTAACAAAGTGAAAAAAAAAAGAAAACTGTTTAAAAACATGGCCTTTCTCAGGCATCAACCTCCAAATTTCCCAACTCAGGAATGCAGTAGCCAGCGGCACAACCCTCCGACGTCCAAACTCCCCATGTCAGCATTGCAGTGGCCAGTGGTAGCAATCAAGAGCGCACCTAGCCACCTAACCCATTGCTTTTTCCTTAGAAACCAAGACCACCGTAGTCCCTAACCTACCTAAGCTTTAGCCAAAATCCCTCAAAAAAGAAAGGATATGGGCAGTTCGACGCACCGCCAAACCTACAGTTCTTCTCCACCTCTTGCTACTTTGCGCTATCGTCACCTTTAGCCCTCCCCTAGCCCACGACCGTAGGATGGACATGATCTATTGTCCCAATCGCAGACAAATAATGTCCAAATCTCATGTTTATTCTGACATCAACGTCCTTTGTCCCAAGGAGTACTGGGATTACGAGTCCCTCACTGTTCCATGAGGGTAAATTCTAATTAATTCCTCCAAAATATGAAATTGCTCTTTCTATTTTTGTTTCACTTTGTTATTTAATCTGCCTTTGATTTTCTGCTATTGTTCTTGAAATCAAAAATTATTTTCAATTGTTTATATGTTTTCAAAAGTTATTGTTCTGCTAATGTATTGTTTCTATTTTAGAGTTTTAAGCATCTGTATGTATATTATTTCATATAATAAAATTTTTTGAGATCATAATTGAACAACCTATCCTGTTACTTTAATTTAGGATGTTCTAGGATGTATCTGTGCAAGATTTGAGATCATTAGTTTAGTCTTTAAATGGGTTTAGGGTTTGAGGATTTAAATGAGTAATTGATGATGCCATGTTTCTTAGTGATACTGCATTAAGTATTTGTGTGCATGATATATTTAATTTTATTAATTTCTGAGTTTAAATGAGATTGCAAGATTTTATTATAGTATACTTGAGTTCGAAAGCCTTGAACTTTATATGACTAAAAGCATTTAGAAAGAACCGGATACATACATACATACATACATACATGGGTGTTGAACTATGGAACTTTGTGTTTCATGTTGAAGTAACTGGTCTTTGTTGCCATTCTATTTAAGATTGAGTTCAAATAAATGCACCATTCCTTCTTCGAGATTGAACTAGCCAAGTTTCGTTGTTTAATTCATCATTGCATAAACTCTGTAGAAAGAGCACACAATTGTAACACAAAAGGCCAATCATTTGTGCAACCTTCACATATATCACAACAAAAAAATCCTGTGGAATCACATAGCAAGTCTTTCTGCTAATGACTTGATGCAATCACCACGACAAGCTAATCAAGATTCGCCCATTGAAAATTCTGGTATCTAGTACATTTAGAATATAAGATTTGCATTCCTAGTAGCAATATAAATTGTTTGGTATAATCTTGAACATTAAAAAAGCAAGTCTGCTACAAACTATTTGGTATATAAATTGCTTGTTTTGTTCCTTTGTCTGTTATATTCAATTAAACTTTTGCATTGGAACTTGAGCTTGCTTGCTATATGACATTGTTTCTTGCATTTACAATTGCTGCATTAAAACTACTGCAACAAATTTCTTGCAATTATATAGCTATGAACTTGAGCTTGCTTGCTATATATACAATTTGGTGGTTGTCTTTACAATGTATTACAATTACTGCTACAAATTACTTGCTGTTTTACACCTAGAAACTTGAGCTTGTCGTATTACATTGGTTGCTGCATTTACAATTGTTGTATTCATTATTGATGCATGGAACTTTGTTATCTTTGCTACATGAACAAATAGATCAAAACATTGAAATGTTTGAAATCAAAATACTTGTGGCCTTATCCTTTTTTTGTGTGCTTATAAGAACAAATTCTGAATTTTGTTTTTTCTTACATTCTCAATTCTGATGTAGTTGATGCTCTCAAGGATCTAAGAAGATAGCTTATTGAGAATTAGTCAAAATAGCTATTCTTATTTGGTGTGCTATTATTGTGAATTTGGACTTGTAAGGTCATACTTATAGGTATTAGGAAATGGCTTGAGATTATCCCTTCATCATGGTGTTTAAAGAGATGTGGTTATGGTTGTATCGGCAATCACCATTTTACCTGTAGTTTGTTGGCTATGGGCAAAAATTGCATGCTGTATATACCATTTGGTCCTTGGGATTGAATTCCAACTGCAATAATTGTTGGACTGATTATTTGGTGACTGTGCTTTGCATCTTTGATTTTGATTGATTTCTCTTTCATCTCGTTAGTCAAAATTTTCTCAATTTTGATTTGCATTTGTTGGAAGATCAAATGTGATTGATGATTGTGTTTCTTTGAAAATTTCGTGTCAATTGATTAGTTGAAGCCTTTTTATGATTTGGGTATTTCTTAAATTTCTTAGATCTGTTCTTAAATGTGACAAAATTCATGTATTCGGTTGCTTTTTTAGCTGTTACTTTGGCAACATTTAATTGCTTATTAGTTGTATCTGGATCTCTTTCTCTAGTTAAATGCCGAAATGAGATTTTAAAAGATCTACCTGTTTTATTTTTATTTTTTACATTTCAAAGCAGTAATCTTTTATTTACGTTGGATCTGGTAATTAAGGCGATCTTGTTGCTACAATCAT
The DNA here is from genome assembly GCA_032173925.1 of Heritiera fomes. NCBI lineage: Eukaryota > Viridiplantae > Streptophyta > Magnoliopsida > Malvales > Malvaceae > Heritiera > Heritiera fomes. The sequence goes on along the minus strand of JAPDPM010000002.1, from coordinate 6,625,455 downwards.
AAACTCATAATGAGGGAGTGCCTATTTTCAGGTTACTTATAAATTGCTTGAAATATTTCCCTGTCAAAAGCTTAGAGGTAAGTTTACTTGTTACTACTTTTTAATTGCTTGCCTTTTGCTTTGAGAAGAAAATAAACAAATAATGCCTTTAGAAAGTAAAAGGTAATAAGTCTGACTAAATAAAATTAAAAATTTTTAACTTTTGTTAAATAGAAAACAATTACCAAAAAAAAAAATAAGTGCCCTGTTAATTTGTTTCCTAATTAAGTCATGTAGATTAATTTCGATTTAAAATTTATTAGATGATTGAAGATATGAGACATCTCCTTATGCACCTTCTACATTTCTGTATGCAATGCACTATTAATGGAATCTGTAGCATTCATTACAGAAGTCTTCAATCTGTTTCCTATGCATTCCTTCAAATAATCATTGTTTAAGGTTGGAAAATCAGTCTTGGCAAAGTCTTGAGGACTTACAGTGAAGCACAGTGGTGAAGGACACATTGAACATGAAGCAAGTAGGTGTATGAAAATTGAGCTACTTATACAGGTGATGATTTTTTTCTTAAAAATGTGTTTTTATTTTTGTGGGCATAAATCTGTGTGTACAGGTGTGTGCGTTTGGTTATAATAAAATTTGGACTGAGAATTCATGCATATTTATTAGATACATTGTTGGAATGAACATTGTTTAAAAAGATACCTGGTGGCAGTATTACACTTGGGAACTTGAGGTTGTTTGTTGTGTTAAATTGTATGTTGTATTTACAATTATTGTATTAAAATTACTACAATAAATTGCTTGTTGTACTATATTTGGAAATTTGAGCTTGCTTGTTGCATAACATTGGTTGCTAGATTTACAATTGTTGTATTACAATTACTGTTACAAATTGCTTGTTGTATTACATTGGTTTTTGTATTTACAAAATTCATGATGGAAATATATGTGTAGTGCTTGTTAATTGTTGTCATTTTGACAAAGTCTTGCGATAAGTCGTAGATTATTGCTCTTATTCTCTTTTAATAATAATTTTTTTTTCTTATTAGATTATGTAATATATTGTATTGATCGTTTGGTAATAAATGTTTATTGCAGTTTCAAGTGACACAAACTCTCAATCAACACAATCACCCTCGACTCAGAGAATTGGATTGAGAGCTGCAATTCAAGCTTGTTCTAGCTATTTTCTAGATTTGGTATATTTTGTTCCAAACTTTCAAATTTATTAGTGATCTTCATTTTTATTTAAATTTCTAAATATTAGACACTTTAGATTGTATTAGTTTTACTTTATTTTAAACAATATTATTTCTATATAATTTACATTGACTTTATTGAAGGTATTAATTACATTTGAGAACCAATGCAAATGTCTAAATAGTTATTTATTTTGTAATATTATTTAATCGAGATCTTGCATGAATAATACTATTTTTATTTAATTATTTGAGAAAAAATATAAATATTATTTATAATTAAAGAAATGTGACGCATAATATCATAACATTAAATATTTTGTCATTGTTATAAAATTAAAATATTGTGACATTTGGAATTTTTTTATGACGTTTCTTTACTAGTATAGGTGCTGTTAATTTATGTCATTTATAGTGTAATGATTTTATATATTGTCACCTAAAATTAAAGTTTTAACTATTTTCAGTAGAATTTGAGACATTATTATACTATCATAGGTGACGATAATTTATGTCGCCTATAACATGACAATTTTATATTTCATCACCTAAAATTAAATTTGTAACTATCTTTGGTGACATTTAGGCATTTTTTATGACATTACAATAATATTATAGGTGATGAAAATTTATGTCACTTATAGTGTGACAAAATGATATTTTGTCACAAAAAACCTATAATTTTAATTATTTTTAGTGACGTTTAAGATATTTTATGACGTTATTGTATTGCCATAAGTAACGAAAACTTATGTCACCCATACTGTGACGAATTGATATTTCGTCAAACAAAATCTAAAATTTAACTATTTTTAGTGACGTTTAGGAGATTTTTATGACATTATCGTACTATTATAGGTGACAAAAATTTATGCCACCTATACTGTGACGAATTGATATTTTGTCACACAAAACCTAAAATTTAAATTATTTTTAGTGACGTTTAGGAGGTTTTTATGACGTTATCGTATTACCATAGGTGACAAAAATTTATGTCACATATAGTGTGACGATTTGATATTTCGTCACTAATGTATAAAATTTTATCACATCTTTTGTGACGATATCGATATTTAGTGATGAATTTTTATACTAATTTGTGACGTAATCTGACGTCACAAAAGAGTAACCATTAGGTGATGTTTTATGCTATCGTCACGTTAGAGTCACGTATAGGTGACGAAATTATAGGATTGTCACGTTTGATCTTTAGCGACGGCGCAAAGGTGACGATTGTCGTGACAATGAAATTTTCGTCACCCAAACCTATTAGTGACGAAAAATTAATATTTTATGACGTTATTTCATGTGTCATAAAATGTCAAATTTGTTGTAGTGATGATCGATTTTCGTCAAGTGAGCTTAACGATTTGAGGACTGAACAGAGGTGTTTGTCAAGGTGAGTGGAATTGGAAACTTAGGGAAAATGGAGGGAACGAGAGGGGGGCTGCATATGGGGCTGCCAACTTGGATGATGGCTGGAGAGGATGACTCATGGCTTCATTTAATGCATGCTAATCCTTTCCACAAATCAGCCATTGACTCCTTTTTGACCCTCTTAATTACTCTTCTCTCATGCATAGGCCACATGTCTCTAATTACAAAATCTGATATTAATTTATCATAATCCAGTTATTCTTATTCTCTCTAAATTCATTACTTGACCATTTGACTATAAATTTCATTATTCTTCCATGTCCCATATATATCATACATACATCATAATTTCATATTTATTTAATTATTTCAGCTTACAATACTTTACAAATCGTGAGGACTTTACATGAAATTAGGGATTTCACATTCTCCCCACCTTGAAAAATTTGGTCCTCCAAATTTGAATCGGGTTAGGTCTCAAATAACTCTGGGTACTTCTCTTTCATCAAGCTCTCTAGCTCCCATGTAGCCTCTTCCATAGTATGGTATTGCCAGAGAACTTTAACTAATGAAATCTTCTTAGACCTCAACACCTTATCTTTTCTGTCCAAAATCTGAATCGATTTCTCCACATAGCTCATGTCTTCTCGAATCTCCAAGGGTTCATATTCTATGACATGAGATGGATCCGGATTATACTTCTGAAGCTTGGATACATGAAAAACATTATGCAGTCTTGATAGTTCCAGAAGTAGTGCCAATCTGTAGGCCACATCTCCAATTCGATCTAAGACTTCACATGGCCCTATGCAACGAGGACTAAGTTTACCTCTTTGGCCAAATCTCATAATCCATTTGGATGGAGAGACTTTCAAAAACACATAATCTCCAACCAAAAACTCAAGTGGCCTTCGTTGAGCATCCACATAGCTCTTTTGTCAACTTTGAGCTGTCTTGAGTCTTTGACAAATCAACTTAACATCCTCAGAGGCTTGCTCGACTAAATCTGGAGCCAACAACTTGCGCTCGCCCACTTTTTCCCACCCAATCGGGGATCAACACCTTCTACCATATAAAGCTTCATATGGTGCCATCCCGATACTTGCATGATAACTATTTATTGCAAGCAAACTCAGCCAATGGCAGATGGTCATCCCAGGAGCCTTTAAAATCCATAGCACAAGCTCTCAACATATCCTTAAGCGTCTGAATAGTGCGCTTAGACTAACCATCAGTCTGCATATGGAAAGCTGTGTTGAAATTCAATTGAGATCTCATGGCTTCTTGAAAGTGTTCCAAAAAATGAGAAGTAAACCTGGAATCTCTATCAAATGTAATACTCACTGGAGTACCGTGTAGTCTGACTACTTCTCTCACATACAAATCTGCCAAAGCACTAAGCGTATCCGTAGACTTCATAAGTAGGAAGTGTACGGACTTAGTCAATCTGTCCACGATTACCCAAATACCATCATGATTCCTCTTGGTCCTGGGCAATCCCATAACAAAATCCATCGTAACGTGCTCCCATTTCCACATAGGTATGGGCAGAGGCTATAACAAACTTGCTGGTCTTTGGTGCTCTACCTTAACTTACTGACATGTGAGACACCTTGCCACAAACTCTGCTATGTCTCTTTTCATGCCAGTCCACCAATACACTTTGCGAAGATTTTGATACATCTTCGTATTTCTCGGATGTAACGTGTATCTAGTGGCATGTGCTTCTATCAAAATCAGCTTCTTCAATTTCTTATCATTAGGAACACATATACGGTTCTTAAACCTTAAAATCCCATCGCTAACAATATTGAACTCTGAGGGCATACCTGATTGGATCCCATCCATATCCTTAATACATTGAACATCTTCCATCTGAGCAAGCCAAATTCTATCCATTAACTCCGGCTCAATCGTCAAGCTTGCTATCATCCCAAAATGTTCATGAGGGGTAACACTTAAGCTGAGGCTTACAAATTGTTCAAGCAACTCATACTCTCGAATAATCATATAAGCCGCTATCCTTACATGCTTCTGCTCAGAGCATCAGCCACCACATTTGCTTTCCCCGGGTGGTACAAAATTTCACACTCATAATCCTTCAAAAGCTTGAGCCATCTCTTTTGTATCATGTTCAATTCTCTCTGAGAGAACAAGTATTTCAAACTTTTATGGTCTGTAAAAATCTGAAATTTCTCACCATACAAGTAATGCCTCCAAATCTTTAAAGCGAATACCACTGCGGCTAACTCCAAGTCATGAGTTGGATAGTTCTTTTCATGGTCCTTTAATTGTTGAGAACCATATACAACTATCTTACCATGCTGCATTAACACAAAACCCAAACCTTGTCCTGAGGGATCACTATACACCGAAAATCTACCAAAACCACTAGGAATGGTGAGAATAGGTGCAGTTGTTAGCCTACGTTTCAACTCTTGAAAACTACGTTCGCAGACATCATTCCATTCAAACTTTACTTCTTTGCACGTTAAGCGCGTCAAGGGAGCAGCTAACTTCGAGAAACCCTCAACAAATTTTCGATAGTAGCCAGCTAGACCCAAGAAACTAATCTCCATCACCATTTTTAATCTCTCCCATTGAACCACCGCTTCAACCTTTAATGGATCAATCGAAACTCCATCTTTACTAATTATATGGCCCAAAAAGAAGATTTGATCTAGTCAAAAACCACATTTACTTAGCTTGGCATACAATCTTTGATCTCTGAGGGTTTGTAACACTATCTTCAGATGCTGCTCATGCCCTTCCCCAGACCTCAAATACACCAATATGTCATCGATAAAGATAATGACAAACTGGTCCAAATACTGTTTGAACACGTCATTCATTAAGTTCATGAATGCTGCGGGTGCATTGGTTAGACCAAACGACATCACCAAAAATTCATAGTGGCCATACCGTGTCCTGAATGCAATTTTAGGGATATCTTCACTCATAACCTTGAATTGATGATATCTCGATCTCAAGTCTATTTTGGAAAAGACTTATGCACCCTTGAGCTGATCAAAAAGATCGTCAATCCGGGGAAGAGGATATTTGTTCTTAATCGTCACCTTATTCAACCATCTGTAGTCTATACACAACCTCATGCTGCCATCTTTCTTCTGGACAAATGGCACAGGAGCACCCTAAAGGGATATGTTGGGTCGTATAAACCCCTTATCTAGTAACTCCTGCAGTTGCTTCTTTAGTTCTTCCAATTCTACTAATGTCATCTGATACGGTGATATCGAAATGGGCTCAGTCTCTAGCACCAAATCGATAGTAAACTCTATCTTCCTATCCGGAGGAAATCCTGGAAGATCGTTCAGAAACACTTCGGGAAAATCTTTGACTACCGAAATCTCATGAAGTTCGGGACGTTTCTTTTCTACGTCCACCACATAAGCTAGCAATCCTTCACATAACAAATACATGCTATCAATTTAATCTCAATTAAGCTAAACAAGCACATATGCTTTTGCATTAAACATCTGCAAAATTTACAATATAGCTAACGAGAGAAGAAAAAATCATGTCCTTAGCATAACAGTCTAGAATTACATGATTCTTAGCTAACCAATCCATACCCAAAATAACATCAAATCCATACATATTCATTAGGATTAGGTCAGCTATCAATTCTCTTTCTCCTACCCGTAGCTTACAACTACGATACATTATGTCTGTCATTTGAGATTCCCTAAATGGAGTAGTTATTTGCAACAATTGTCCTAAAGGCTCAGGCTCAACAGGTACTTTCATAGCAATCATGGGTGACATAAAAGAGTGAGTGGAGCCTGGATCAAATAATGCAGTCACAGTTATATCAAAAAGGTGGATCTTACCCTTAATCACCTTAGACGAAGCATCGACCGACTCTTCATCAATGGCAAATACTCGTCCTTGAGTCACAGCTTTCTTTCCTTTCTCTGCCGCTGTGGCCTTAGGCTGTGGTTGAGGGGTCTTCTCTGATTCCTCGGACACCCTCTGGTTCCTCTTGGGACAATCTTTAATCATATGTCCCTGCTCACCACACCTAAAACAAGCACCACTTGCTAACAGCATGGTTATGATCAATGAAACTTCCCGCATTGCTCACATCTTTGCATCGTACTCTTCGGTGAGCTAGCGGTACTATCTGCTGGATATCGAGATCTCTCGTCATTTATCTTGATCCTGGTAGGTCTAGGAGTTCCTATATAATAATCATCATAACTCCAAATTCAATATAATTCCATATAACCATTTAATTAAAACAGAAATCATTTTTTTATAATTTATTTACTTACCTATCGAAACTCTTTCATAATGTCTACTTCTCCTAGACGGATATCTATCACTAGAGGCTTTCTCATCTGACTTCCGCTTCATCGGTTTTTTGCCCTTTCCTTTGGCTCGAAAATCAGCATGATGAAGCTCATAGTCCTGCTCACACAACTGAGCCTTACGGACTACCTCTCCATACGTGGTGATATCCATAGGATACAACTTGGATCTGATAGGGGACTTCAATCCTTCTATAAATCGATAAATCTTATGTCCTTCACTTATAAGGACCTCTAGATCGAATCTGCTTAAAGAAATGAACTTGGACTCGTACTGATTTACTGACATCGTCCTTTGATTCAAGTTCAGAAACTCGATCTTTAACTTAATCTGATCAGTGCGTGGGATATACTGTTCATTAAAGGCTTCTAGGAATCTATCCCACGTAACCTTAGCATATCGAGCCTCTATTATGGTCTGAGTGGCTTGCCACCAATACTCCGCATCGTCTACTAATAAGTATGCAGCCAAGCCCACCTTTTCCCTTTCAAAGCATGTCATGTACTTGAAAGATTTCGTGACCGCCTTGACCCAATTCTCTGCGGCCAACAGATCTCTATCCCCTTGAACTTAGGCAGATTCAGCTTCTTAAATTCTTTGATCAAGGCCACACTGCAATAAGCCTTGGGATCCCACCTTTCAGTAGCTGGGACTAGTGGGGGCAACTCTGTCTGTGCTGGTGGGGGCTGTACTGTAGGAGTAGCTATTGGTGTACTAATGGCCACGTTTGGGAAGTTCGACATGAACTGTGTAAACATAGCAACCATATTCTCCATATGCTTCTCCATTTTCGCTAGCCTAGTGTTCGGGTTATGCAGTGGAGATGGAGGAAGAGACTGTACTGGGGGCTGTTCTACACGACCCCTTCCTCTTTCTCTACCAGTACCCCTTTTACGTGAGCTCATTCTATCGATAAAACCACAAAATTGAGCTATTTAGTACATGTAGACACCTTATTTTGTCCGGACTCTTAATTTATAAAAATAATTAATTGGATTGTGTGACATTATATTTTAATTTAATAATTTAGAATTAAGCTAGAATTAAATTAGAATTTTTTAGATTTTAGAATTAACATTAATTAGTAAATTAAAATTAAAATAGGATTTAGGAATGACGATAAAAAAAAGAGAAGTGATAAGAAAAGAAAAGAAAATTAATTTTAGGATAGGATAATTAGATTTTTTAGGATAATTATTTTGATTAATATTAAAGTTGATAGAGTTAGATTAGAATTAACATAAAAATTAAATATATAAAATATTAAAAATAAGAGATAATTAATAGAATAGATTTAGTTGTATTAGGACTCTAACAAGTTCATGATTATAAAAAGGGATTAAACCCATAACTTAAAAAAAGACAACAATTCTTAGAGAAAAAAATTGATAAAAAAAGTGACAACACTCTGACGACACTGAAGGAAGGTTGCAAAACCAGAGAAGGTGGGATAGTATCGGCGTTTCTCTGGCAAGAACGAGGGTGAAGCAGTGTTGGTTGTGGCTGGTAGTAACCCACGTTAGCAATTATTATTGTTGTTTTAAGACTAGTATTGGAGTACCCACGTTAGCAATTATCAAAGCCCTAACCAAGTTGCTTTTGTAAAGCTGAATGCCTATTAGCGAGGTAAATATTCTTGCTTTATTTTTTCTACTGCCACGCGATTCTAGTCATTAATGCTATACTTGATACTTCCATGTTGCTTTTCTTTAGAATAAAGAGATTAAATAGTAGTAATAAAATCTAAGAGTACATAAGATTAATAAAATTAAAAATAATAAATAACAAAATTAGTTGAATAAGTAAACCTTAAAAATTAAGTAACTAAAATAACAAATGATAAAATGAGTAAAAAGTAAGAAATAAAACAATTAAAGAGATGAATAAATTTTTTTAGATGTTTAATTAAATAATGGCATAATAAACATTGAAAATTGGTTAAGCCTTCCCGATGATGGAATCTTCGAGGCGATTACGAATGAGTAACACTCGAAGAATTTCTAGGTGAGAGGATCCTTTTAAATTTATCCAGAATGATGGAAGATTTAAAAGGTATTTTCAAAAATAAAGGTTGACGCTTTATTCTCCAATACTAAAAATAAAATAAAAAATAAAAAAATAATAATCATAAAAATGTAAAAATAATGGTAAAGTAATCGTATAAAACAATTAAAAATAATAATAAATAAATTATTAATCAATTTCGATAATGGAATCTTCGAGGCGATTGCGAATGAGTAACACTCGAAGAATTCTTAGGTGAGAAGATTCTTCTAAATTTATCCAGAACGATGGAAGACTTAGAAGGTATTTTCAAAATAAACGAATAATAAATAAAGATAAAAACATAATAAATAATAAAATTTACATTCTAATAAAGATAAAATAATAAATAATAATAATTTCGATGATGGAATCCTTAAAGCAATTGCGAATGAGTAACACTTGAGGAATTTTTAGGTGAGAGGGTTCTCCTAAGTTTATTCAGAACGATGGAAAATTTAGGAGATATTCTCAATATTAAATACCAAAAATCCTAAAAATATTAAAAATATATATAAAATAATATTTAAAATAAATAAATAAAAGTAATAAAATAATTAAATAAAAATAAATTAAGGAATAATAAAATTCTAAAATACTTCCGACGATGAAGCCTCTTCAGGGGAGTCGAATGGTACCCCTTGAATACTCTTGAGGTGAGAAGATTTTTTAAGAGTTCATCTAGAATGATGGAGGATTCTTAAAAGAATTTTCAATATTTAAATAATAAAAAAACATAAATTTTAAAGACCACATAATTAAGATTAAGTTAAAATAACACAATATTAAAATGGTACCAATATTGGGCGTTGTAGGGGTGCTATAACCTTCCCTACACGTAAATGAACTCCTGAACCCAAAACTTAAAATGTAGACCAGTACTTGAATCATTTAGGTGGCCAATCACACCTAGGTTAAAAAAGATTGGTGGCGACTTTATCTGTTTAATGTCTAGCGTTCTAGTCTTAGGAAACGTTATGACAGTATAACTATAAATAGTTATACTATGCATATGTATTCAAATAAGTACAGTACATTGGGGATATACTCTATTTCTAGCTTATAGACACTGGCAAACATCAGTCTAATTTGCTCTGATACCAATCTGTGACATCCTTGTCACTACATATTCACCTACAACTATTTTTCCTACAAATTATCTGAAGTGAATTTCGCTCCAAATAGAAGAGCTTGCTTTTGAGATATCAAAGTATACCTTCAAGATACGCTTACTGATAATAGTTGAAGGTATACTTATGTAATCATGTAAATCAGATAGTACTACAGTACATTGATGTATATAAGATTTTGGGGATTTAGGTTATGTAAGATGTCTAAGATCCTGTGGTAAGGAATGATATGTGTATATATATATATATATATATATATATATATATATATATCATTTTATGCTTTATTTGAAATTAACATCCTTATGATGAACTATTAAATATCAAGTTCAAGAAGAAAAAGAAATGACATTGACAGACGAGTCTAATCAAGTTATATGAAAAAGGAAAAAGTTATAGGTGAATATCTAGTGACGAGGATGTCACAATAAATTATGTTTATGTAATTTTATTAATATTGTATTAAATATTAGTTGTATTTAATTTAAATGTTAATTGTTTTTAAATATATAGAGTATGAATTAAGTCTTAAGTAATTTTTAAAATACTAATTTTAAAATAAATTTTATATACTAATAAATGAAATAGTTTTAGTAATATATCAAAATTAAGAATAAAATTGCACATTATTAATAATATACTAAAATTTTATAATTTTAATGAAAAATATTTAATGGAACATTAATAAATTATAAGATTAAAAAAATTATATTTCAACTTATTAGATGTCAAATATGTTTTATGTTTTCAGTTTTTAAAATTATACAACAAAATTAGTTTACCAAATTTGTTTTTTGTTTTTAAAAGGCTTAATAGCCAAATACGTCCTCAACATTTGTCACAAAATGGAATTAAGTTCTCAACGTTTAATTGCATTAAAATGAATCCTAAACGTTTCAAAGTAATTGAATTAAGGACATTTCTGTTAATTTCTTACAACACCGTTAAGTTTTATTACTGTTCATGTGTGTGCAGGGGTAACAGAAATTAAAAGATTTAACGAAAATATCTTTAATTCAATTATTTTGAAATGTTTAAGACTGATTTTAATGCAATTAAACGTTAAGAACTTAATTCCATTTTGTGGCAAACGCTGAGGACGTATTTGGCTATTAAGCCTTTTCAAAATTTCAAAACAAAACAAAAATAAAATTTTTAAAAACAAAAAACATAAAACACAAAATTAACAACGTACCAAACGACCCTTTAGTAAAAATATATGGTTTGAGAATTTTAAGTGTTTGATAGCCTTGTAAAAAGTACAAAAATATATATAAAATAATAAAAGTATTTTACCCACAAAATTATTTTTACGGTTTATTCACACAAACACATCTTTAGGAGTTTTTTTTTTATGGATTTAAACTAGACATTTAAACTGATTTTTTTGTTGTTTGATATTGAGATTGGATTAAAAATAATTTTTAAACCGCAAAAAATCACTATGGATCTCAATATTAAATATTAAAATAGATTTAAGTCAAAGTTCGATTGCCTTTCCATTTTAAACGTATAAATGAAATCACAAAATAATATTAAATTTAGGAGCTTAACCAATCATATGTTCAAAAATCTTTTCTTTCTAGAAATAAAACATTTTTCTTTTTGGGTTTTAAGTTTTAGCAAAGGATAGAGGTTAAGAAAGATAATTAAGTTACACTCTCCTTGAATTCCCATTTTATTAATTAATTTAGTTCTCAAAGTTTCATATTTTTAAAATACTATTATGTCTACGCGTAGGATGAATATATATATATATATATATATATATATATATATATATATATATATATATGCCTCATGTGTCGTAACGGCTTCGCGCTCAACGATTTTGAAAACGTTTAAAAACAAAGGGAGTCGCCACCAATCTTTTTTGACTCGGTGTGATTAGCCACCTAAAATACTTATCTTTTTAACAAAATCTCAAAATTAATTAAATTTTATTAAAAAAATAATTTTTGGTTTGCGAAAACAAAATCGGGTTCGGGAGTATGGTTACGCGTGAGGAAGGATTAGCACCCCTACGACGCCCGTTAAAAAACGGTACCATAATAATCATGTGTTATCCTTTGATTTTAATGAAATAGTCTTGAATTGATATTTAAAATTAATTCCTATTTTATTCCATTTTTGAAGCATTTTATTATTTATCAAAATTATTTTTCCAATTTTTTAAAAAAGGGTTAGGTTTTGTTTATCGAACGTGAGTATGAACCCTTTTGTATCGAATAATTAAATCGAATACTCCAATACTTTTGGCAGCATTCGAAATAATTTTTCTCACCTAGAGATTTCTTAAGAATCACTACTTGTGACTTTTATAGAATCTCATCGTCGGAAAATTCACACTTGCTTCGAAAATTATTATGAATGCACATGATGCAAACAAATAAAAATGATGCAAATGAATTTTTAATTTTGAATTTCATAATTTATTTGTTGATTTATTTATTTCTTTTTTTTAGCTTATTCATTTTCATTTTTATAAAAATTTAAATTATTGAAAAATTGTATTAAATATTCCAATACTTTTGGCAACATTTAATACGACTCTTCTCACCTAAGGATCAGCTAGGAATCACTACTTGTGATTTCCGTAGCATCCCATCATCGGACATTCATTTAATTGAATTTCATTATTTATTTATTTAATTTTCTTTGTTTTTTTTAAAAACTTATTTATTTTTATTTTAAAAAAAATTAAATTATTGAAAAAATCATACTAAATATTCCAATACTTTTAGCAATATTTAGTACGACTCTTCTCACCTAGGGATCGGCTAGGAATCACTACTTGTGACTTCCGTAACATCCCATCATCGGAAAAGTATTTCATTTATTTTGAAATTAACTTTTATTATTAGTTTTCCTTTTAAAAACTTATTTTTTATTTTTAACAAAAAATTAAATTATTGAAAAATCATACTAAATATTTCAATACTTTTGGCAACATTTAGTACAACTCTTCTCACCTAGGGATCAGCTAGGAATCCCTATTTGTGACTTCTGTAACATCCCATCATCGGAAAAGTATTTATTTAAATTTACATTTTATTATTAATTTTCTTTTTCTATTTTCTTTAAAAAAATATTTATTTTTTATGTTTAATAAAAAATTAAATTATTAAAAAATCATACTAAATATTTTAATACTTTTGGCAATATTTAATACGACTCTTCTCACCTAGGATCAGCTAGGATTCACTACTTGTGACTTCCGTAGCATTCCATCATCGGAACATTTTGTTTAATTTAAATTTTCTTTGATTTCCTTTTTCTTTGTCTTTTTTTATATATTTTTTTATACATTTTTTTGATCAATAATAATTAGTGAGAATACAAGTAAAAGAAATATTTTCAAAAACTTTTATTTTATAACATGCAATAACAATAATAATAATAATAATAATAATAATAATAATAATAATAATAATAATAATAATAATAATAATAATAATAATAATAATAATAATAATAATAATAGTAGTAGTAGTAGTAGTAAAAAACAATCCAAAGGTTGAAAGAAAGAAAGAAATTATACCCAAAGGATTGGGTTTTAAAACCCAAAAAGCCTTCCTTTAAGACAGCCCAAAAGGCAAGCCCAAATGCAAATTGGAGTGGGCTGAATCTGCTGGGCCAAGAACGGGTCGCGGGACGGGTCAAGCACGTGGGTCTGATCCGGGTCGGTGGCTGGAACGCGGGTCTTCTCCTCCGAAGCGAGTCGGGTGCGCGGGTCCCGGATCGGGTCCAGGTCAAGCACGCGGGTCTGCCTTTTCTTTCTTTTTTTTTTGTTCAACTATAAAAGCCCTCTTTTTTTATTCTTTCATTTTCCTATTTTCTCAAAAAAAAAAAACTTTCAGAGATCACAAAGCAATCCCAGCCAGGCCATTTTCGACCGCCGCTTGGGTCGTCGTTCGCCGCCACTAGCCGCCTTCGCCGGTGGCCAAAATCGAAAAGGAAGCTGTTTTCCGAAGCTTCCAAGTTCCCTCTTCTCATTTCTAACCTTCGATTTTCCAAAAAATGGCGCTACACTCCTAGATCTGCTCTTAAAGCCGCTGGTCCAAAACCTCAAAAACACCTTTCGCTGCCGTTCCTTGTCACCGAACTTTGGTTCAGCCTTCCCCTCCTCTTTGGTGACTCCTCCTTTAAATTTTGTAGCCCAAAGGGCTTTGAAACCCCTAAACTGAAACCTCCTTTTTTCGTTTCTCAAAAAAAATTTTGTTTGATTGTGGTTTGTGGTGTGGATTTGTTGCTGTTTTTTGTTTTGTGCTTTTGCAGGTTGCAGAATGGTTGGTTTGGGTGGTTTGGGTTGGTGACCGAGAATGGTTTGGGTTTAGATAATGGTGGTTGTGATAGGGGTTGGTTCACGAGGTGGCTTAGGTGAGGTTTTCTGTGTTGAAGAGGGTTCTGTTTTGAGTAGCTATGGTGGTTTGGTGAGTGTTAGCTAGCCTCGGGTTGAGGCTTTTGGGTTTTGGTTTGATGATGAATGGGGGCTTGCGATGGTTTCACGGTGGTGGGAATGTGGCTGTAAGGGGCTGAGCTGGGTTCATGGGCAGGGACCAAAATGATGAGGTTTGGTGATGATGGCAGTGGTTCAGGTGAGGGTTTTGGAGGAAGGGGAGGTGATGGCTCGGATTGATGATGACAGTGCTTGGAGGGTCACGGTTGTCTGGTCCTGGGTGTTGGTGAGGATTTCTTGGTGGTTTTTGTAGGAAGGAATGGTATAGGGTTTGTTGTGATGGGATGGGGTAGAGTAACTGGTGGTGGCAGTGGGCTGAGGGTGGCTGGAGGCTATGGCTGATGGATAGCCTCGGGAGAGGAGCTTGGCCAGTTGGTGCCGCCAGTTTTGGTGTCTTTTCTCCTTTTTTTTGATGGGATTTGATAAAATTAATTAAAAATAAAGATAATAATAATAATCAGATAATAATAATATAAATAATAACAAAAAGTAAAAATAAAAATAAATACAAATATATAGTAATAATAATAATAATAATAACAAAAATGGGACAAAATTAGGTGTCAACATCATGCATCCAATCTTTAGATTAAAAATGAATTATGTGATCATTCTTTCAAAAATTGAAAAAGAAGCCTCAATACATAAATACATTTGTACATACACACACACACACACACACATATATATATATATATATATATATATATATATATATATAAATATGTTTGAAATTAAAAAAAAATTAGAAAGAATGAATGCTTTCCAATTCTTGCATGCATGCATTATTATGCATGGTTACGCTTAAAGCCTTAAAGAAATGGGAAAGGGAGAAGTCAAGCAAAAGAAAACAAAGGAGTAGGGTATGCTTTCATTATCAAAGTCATCCAAGAAACAAAAGGTTCATGCAAAGTTCGATTTGGAATTTGATTCTTTCGCAAAAAATTCTTCCCAACCGCGTTGCCATTCCATAAAATTAAGACCCCACAATTACTTTTATTTTCTTAATTAATAAAGTTGTTAGCATAGAGAGGACAAATGGGTAAGAGCTTTTATTTTCAATCCCCTTCAATTTTTATTTAGAATAATTTAATTTTAATTTCTTTATAATTATTAATTATAGACCCAATCATAGAAAGATTATATTCAATAAAATCTTCCCACGTCAGTTTGATCCATGTTGACTCTTGACAAAGATTATGGACAATGATGGTCCATTTGATAGTGATTTCTTTCTTAATGGAATGAGAATATTAAGAAAAATAAAAAAATTGGTTTTTGATACATTCATAATAATTTCTTTTTAATTTCACAAAGACGTTAATAATTGTCCTATATTTCTCTTTATTTATTAAGTTTTTTAATATCATATTGTTAATTTCGCTTATAAAATATAAAAATTTTATTGATGATGGATAAATTACATGTTTAACTCTAAAATTCTTAATTCGATTGATAATCTCTTGATATTTTATTTTAATCTTTCGATATTTTATTTTATCACTCCATTGTTACTAGTATTTTCAATAAAATTACGATTTACCTCTAGAGATAAAAAGAGATGAAGTACTCTGAAAAAAAAAAAGATGTAGTACAATGCAATGAAAACACTTCTCATTGAACTGCATCTTTGGTTTGCCCTCCTGTCTTCATTGGACCATCATTGTCTGGAGTTCGAATTTTCAATAGCGTAATTGAGCAAAGTGTATTCCTTCCGAACGTTGCAAAGTTTCTGTTATGTCAATTCTGGCTTTTTAAAGTTTATATTTCTTGATCAATCGAGTATAAATTTAATATATGTTTATTTAATTATATTATGATATGTTATTAACCAACAAATTTAGTAATATATACTTTTTAAATAATCATTTTAAAATTTATAAATTAATAAAATGACATGATGATTTATTAACCATGTATGAAATTTTACAGTAATGGTACATAAAATATAAATTCATTTCTTTAAGTCATTACAGAGTGCGAATTTGACATTCATTATCATGCGATGTGTGCACTCCTTATTGTTGGGATTCATTCTCCAAGTGGATGTCTTTCTAGTTCAAGTTTCCACTCTTTAGTGTGATTTTATGTCCATTATTATCTTGCCCCCCATCAACTCTCCCTTACTTCAAAAGAACAAAGTTTTCGAAGCAACCAAACTTCAACCATAATCTTTCTTTTCATGCAACTTAAGAAAATGATTGCAGTGAAAGAAACACAAAATTTTGGCCCAATTCTTATCAATTTGGTAAAAACAAACATTGCCGAATGAAAGATATTTGTTAATTGTCACATCTTCCTTGAAATGCAAAATCGGAATTATTTTTTTTTAGAAAAAAAAGAGAATGTTATGACTCAAAATTTAAGATTTTAATTAGATTATTGTTGGAGTTGTTCATAAATAGGATTATTTGTTCAAATTGTAGCTTTGATTTGATTTCAGATCTATTTTGAATGAGGATTTTTGAACATGAATCTAGTTCGGTTCAATTTGAAACATTAATTTTTAAAAAAATATTTTTAACTTAATTTGAATAAAAATGTATTTAAAATATTATCAATATATCTTTCTAAAATTTTAAATTTTTTGAACTCAACGATTGAGTTTTGATCAAAATTTTTAAAATATTGGTCATGTATGATTTGCTCTGATTTGATTCATAGTCAGTCTTTAATCGCACTCTAGTCTCTACCCATAACATGATTCTCATTGTTTAGAAAATAAAATGTAAGGTTAAATGATTTGCGAGTCAACAATTCACATTGCAATTATCACTTTAAATAATGATAAAAAAGAAAAGTGCATCTACTGGGAGCTGTTTTTTCAAAGAAAAATTATGAAGAGACATTTTTTTTTTGAAACTAATTATGAAGAGACTTGAAGTTTGATAAATGGAGATGGAACATTTAACTAGCATCCTTTTCGAAATTTGGCATGTTTGATCTTGACGAAGGACAATCTCATAAAGTGATGACTTACTTTTTCTCATTTTCTACGTGACAAGAAGTGTCGCTTTGCTATTTGATCTTGTCTTGTTATAAGTACATGCATCCGACATTAAATAACTCATTGGAAGTTCTAACGATGACATTTAAACCATTAGAACTTAAGATTTTATATTAATATTAGAGCTTTTTTGAGTTTAAATCTTGAAATGAACGGAATAAATTATATATAGAAAATAAAGTAATAACTCGTTTGATCATACACACAATAAATTTTCTAATATTCAGTGTTTTTGAGTTATATCAACTGGGCTGTGCATGGATAGCTTGGGCAAAGAGAGGGCCTCTTCGTGTTATAATTAGAAGCTAATTCCAAAAATTAAAAAAAAAAAAATCTCTTTTAAATTATGAAAATTTTACGAATTTAAAATTTGAATTTTAACTCTTATATTTTCTTTTCTTCCAAGTCTGGGGCTTTCGTTTAAAAAGAAATAAGTTATCTATTAAAAGCTAGTTTGGTATACCGGCGTGGTGCGATTAGTACCGATCAATAGAAAATTTTCACTAACATGTAAAACTATATTTTTATCCAATTTTTAAAATATTTTATTATAAAATTTATATTCACGATGATCATTTCATTATTTTTAATCTCATCGAAATTAATCATACCGCTCATCCAAACTAATCCTAAGTTGTTCCAGAATGGTGAAAATTGAGAGTTCTGATGTGAAGAATGGTCCTACCATTCAAATTTGGGAAGGATAGAACGGAAAAAAAAAAGAAAAATCAAAGGATAAGGATCCTTATCTTGTATATTTAGCTTCTTGGAAACAAGACATGAGCTTGGAATGGAATCTTGGTAAATTTTTAATATTTGACCAAAAAGTCCAGTCACACTTAGGACCAGAAAAATTATCAAGACCCAAAATGAAAGAGTAATCTGAATATTTAGTGGAAACTTATTTCACTTTGTATTTGCTACAAATCACATATGATTATTAAATAATAAATATTTATTTTAATAGATCTATTAATAAGTTTGATAATTAACGATTAAATTTCTCAATAATATGAATATGTGTATAATTCAAATAAATAATTATATATGCTGGCAGAGAACAACTATTACTATCAATAACACAATACCAACACATCAAAGGAACCAAAAAAAAAACCTGAATCTCAAATTAATTTAGTTGATTCATATAGTTTTTTTAAAAATAATTTTCTCTAAATTTATAACTTAAAATATCAACTACTAGTCTTGTTGTTGCCAAAAACAACAATAAATATTTCTTGATGTCGGATCCTCGATCTTCGCGTTAGTTTGTCTCCAATGAATCTGCGAAATAGGAAAAGTCAGAGGGGCGCAGGGGTTTTTCCCTGCGCGCGCACTCCGATGCTTAAGTCAGACAGGGTTTGGCAGGATTTCAGTAGGCAAATAGAGCTTAGGGTTTAAGAATGATACCTGTGACCTATTTATAGGAGTTATTTTGCGCGTAATTACCTTTAAGCCCCACAGCTTAAATAATAACTCAGTGGATCATTTCTGGGCCTTTTGAGTCCTTTTTTCTCTTGGGCTTAGATTATCATTTGGCTCAATGGTCTTCAACTTGATTTATAAAAAAGTCCAGTAATAATTGATCTAGTCCACATCAAGTCTATATATTTTTTTTATCTTCAAACTACCATATTTTTGTAAAAAAGAAAAAAAACCAAACTTCAAACACAACCATCATGGCATCACTGTCGTGCAGGCGTGCAGCTGCAACGAAGAAAAATTAGCCTTTTTTTTCTTCCTTGGTGGGTGACAGCTGCCAATCCATTTTTCAAACAAATATCTGCCCGTAAACTCAGAAAATGCTGTCTATGCTGCTGCTGTTATCCCCATTCATGACATTTTGGCTTATATGAGCATATGTTCAGAAAAGCATGGGTTGGCAACAATAGCAACCATGTAATTTAGCCTAAAAATATATTATCCCTCAGTTCTAATATTATGATTTTTAATAGTGAGTCTTATCCATGTGCAATAATTTAACTTTCATGCTTCCAATGAATTGTTTCTTTGATCATAATGTCAAGTTGTCATAACTCTAGAAAAGATAATGCTAGCCAGAATCAAGTACTGCACTAACATTACAGTTAAGCCATGGCTGGGAAAGACTTACCATATGTGACCCTGATTGGTTCTCTGGTCTCACTCAGATCCCATACAACTTATCCCACTACTTGCATGTTTGCAGTTATGGATGCCAACCCCAAATTTAAATCAGATAGGCAAGATACTAGCTCACTACAACTGAGCAATAGTTAGACAAATTCTTAAAAATTAGGATTCAAAAGAGTTTGGATACGTATAATAATGGTATAATGATTGAAGCGTTTAAAGTAGATCAGAAGTTTCAGAAAGAAAAGATACTAGCTCATTCCAATGACAACATTATTTAGAAACCCAGTTTCATTTTTTTATCCATTCGATATGTTTATTTATGTCGTACTTAACAAATTTATATATATGAAACCTTCAATCAGATTATGAATAAACTTGAGCCAGGATGAATTAATATCAGAAATAGTACATCAGTCAAACTACATAAATTTTTATATCAGTAATGGAAATAAAATAAAAAGTACATCATAATTCATATATGATTTCACCAGTTGATTCGTTCTGTCAACAACAAAGTCATTGGATTATAATTGGACAAAATGCAGTGAACTTGAACAACATTTCCTCCCTACAGCTGTCATATTTCTAACACCTCTGGTCCAAACATTGAAGCCATTGATGTTCTGCAACCCAAACTCAAAGGCATTGGCAGAAGTTAATGGAAAGTTAGTCAGAATACACAATTTTAAACACTAAAACTAACTAATTAGAAAGGAGCGCTTGCCAACAGCAGCTCTGAAAACATCCACGCTGAAAGAACCACAATTTGTAACAAATAGCTATTCATTCATATGCCAAATAAAAACTTATGCTACATTTCTTGCCAAAAAAGAATAAAAGATAGCAAATTACAAAAAATGAAGAAAAAAACAGAGCAAAACTAAAAGATATGCCAAGTACAGCTTCTTATCTGGCTCAGTTTTCCACTTTTCACTTCAAAGCCTTCGCCAGCCATCTCCTCTTTGCTTTTTCCGTCATTAATTGTCTGAATCTGAACTTTCTCTCAATTCACAAAATCATCAATTCTTGACAAATTAGTGCGAACTGAGAAAACCCCAAAACCAATCTCATCATTTTTTTCTCAATATTTACAATGATTTGAGATTTCTTAATCTTGGGCTTCAGATATTGAATTTATCACCTTCTTCTACTTCTTCCACTGTCATCTTAAACAGCCCAGCCTCTTCTTCTCCTTGAAGAAGAGCTAAAAAGGAAAAGTGATCTACTGCTTCTACTTATCCTTGAATCTAACCTTGGAGAAGAACTTGCCCCACCAAAACACCCAAACAAATTCCCCAAAACCCTTTCAAAAAACCCACCTCTCTCCCTCCCTCTGCGCCTTCTATTCTCCCACGACACCCTCCGAGGCAACCCTCCGCCGCTAAAAGCACCGTCCATCTCCGTATAAACAACCGGAAACTCTCTATTCTCTCCCCCTCCTCTTCTTCCTCCTGAAAACTGCCCCACCGCGAACCCTCCACCCGGTAACCTCCAAATAGTCAACCCCACCGGAACCTCCTCGGAGGAATTTAAATTCCCAGCACCAGTTTCGTTTCCTTCTCCGTCAACAGCTGCGGGCAATTCATGGCGGCAAACGGGGCATGAGTTTCGTAACTGAAGCCATGGGAGTATACAACTGGAATGGTACAAATGATCGCAAGGCATGTTTCGAACGTTGGCTCCCAACTCGAATTGCTCTTTGCAAACCGCACAGTACAGTTCGTTGTAAATATGGGTTTCATTTATTTCCACGGTTGGCATTGCTTCCACCGCCGCTTTCGACGCCGGTGATTGCTCGTAACGCCCGATATTTTGGATTTCCATTTGTGATAACTGGTCAATTAGTCGGTCAAACCCTGAACCTAACAGAAATTCGGACATACTCGCGGGCAACGGCCGAAGACCTGACCCAGCTCCTTCATCGTAGTAAAGCTCAAACCCTCTCCCGTTCTGATCAACATTTGAATTTTCGCCGGCGGAGGGTGAGGACGAGGAGGATGTCGCGCCTTCCCCGCGTAAGACGATGACGGGATTAAAAGGAGAACGGTCGCCGCCGATACGACGACTACGATGGAGAACATTGGTGGAGGGAGTACGGCCGTCATTAAACATCGCGGCTGCTGGGAATCTATTGCGGCCGACGCGACGGAATTCTGCGTGGTTTGCACGC
Organism: Heritiera fomes; assembly: GCA_032173925.1. Taxonomy (NCBI): domain Eukaryota; kingdom Viridiplantae; phylum Streptophyta; class Magnoliopsida; order Malvales; family Malvaceae; genus Heritiera; species Heritiera fomes. Next base: position 6,603,620 of record JAPDPM010000002.1, on the reverse strand, counting down.
GCCGCGTGTGGATGGTTATCGATCTCTTCAAGGAATCCGCCGTTGCAGTCGGGGCAAGTAATCCGATCTTGGTTAAAAATCCGGACGAATCGATAGCATCGGTAACACCAATACGACGTCGTTGTCTCCATTTTCTTTCTTCTTTAACAGATCTAAGAAAGAAAACAAAGATTTTATAAAAAGAGGAGAAAAGAATACTAATTCTCGGAAAGAGAGCACATTTTCTCTTTCCGCTGCTTGGTTTCGGAAGGAATTGAGAGGAAGAAAGAGTTCTGGGAGACTTGAAAGAGACGAGGAATTATTTATTTATTAATATATATATATATATAATGGTCAGATTAACGGAAGGCCGCGTTGGCGTGGTAGCTACGCTGTATTTTGGACACGTGGGCCACTTTAATTGGCTGATTTGAAACGACGTTTAAACAACTACTGGATCAAGCTCGTTGTAAGGGATTGGATTCAAAATTTTGTTTTTTTTTTTTATAAAATCCAACAAGACAGTCAAATTTTTTAATCCGAGAGTAAAATCTAAAAAATTTAGTGCATGAGATAATTTTTTTTTAAAAAAATTAAGTTGTAAACTATTTGTTTTTTTTTATTTTTTAAGGTAATATTTCAGATGACAAAATTAATGAAACTAAAACTACAATTTGAACATGGTAACATTTTTCTTTTAATTGATAAACGTTTTTATTATTTACATTTTATTTTTTAGTAAAATTAAATAAAAAAACCAAAATCATATTAATTTAAAAGGGATAAGTAATTAAGTAGTTGATATGTAACATTAATTGCAAGTACTTAGTCTTTAAAAGTATAAAATTATGCGTTTTGTTTTTAAATTTCAAATGCATTTTTTGTATGTGTGTGTATATATATATATATATACATATTTTTTTTTATAAAATACTGTCAACAAAAATATCCTAATAATAACATAATAATAATAAGTGAAATTAACAGCATAAGATAACATCTTTTAGAAAAAGAGAAAACCCAAAACCTAAAGAAGAAAAAAGTAAAAACATTAAGTTTTATCTTTTTATGATGATAACACTAGCTTTTTCTTTGTGATGATATCTTTTGTTTATGTACTTTATTTTATATTTTGTTATTTAAATTGTTTAGTAATTTAAAGTGTTAGAAAATTTCTCAATAAGTTGGTCAATAATTTAATTTAAATCCCTAAATTAAAGTATCATATCTCGTTTTTTATTTTTGAAATTAAAAAATGACTTAATACCTATATATGCTTTTAACATTTATCCAAAATAAAATTAAGTTCTCAATGTTTAATTGAATGAAAATCAATCTATTAAATTTTATTTTAAGTAAATAAAACTTAAACGTTTCAAAATAACATAATTAAATTCATTTTCGTTAAACTTTTTAACTATTGTTACTCTTGCACAATAATTAAAATTAATAGTGTTAGAAGGATTTAACAAAAATTTACTTAATTGTTTAAAATAAAACTTAATAGACTGATTTTCATGGAATTAAATAGTGAAGGTTTAATTCCATTTTGTAATAAGTGTGGAGAGCATATTTTTTATATTAAGTTTTAAAAAAATGAAGTCGACAATCTTTTGATCGAATAATTAGAAAAATATTATAAAATACCTTAAAATTTTAATTTAAATTCAAAAAACTTTTAACCTCCAATCCCTCAACATTTACAAAAATAGATAATAATTTAAATTAATATTTGAATATTCAGAATGTTTTAAGTCTTACAAGTAAAATTAAAATATGACCATGTACTTTTTATCATATAATTTATAAATTCTTAATTTTTTTAATATATTCTTTAAACATATAGATATATACGTGCGCACTGAAAGAGAGAATTTCCAAATAATTCGTTTAATTTCACAAGATTTTTTGTGTGACAACCTCAAAATAGTCATTTCCCAATCAACCAAACATGATGTTGACTAGAGATAACAATAAATGAAAAAAAATAATTTAAAGTAGCAACATATGTGAATTTAATTTTAATTATTGAATCTAATTATTTATTAATTTATTGAATTAAATTATATTTTTATAATATTACAAATTTTATTAATGTAATAATTAATTTTATAAATATAAATTTTTCATGTATTCCGCTTAAAAAAAATCCCAGGAACCGAAGCAAAGGCAAGGCACTGTGCTGGATTGCTTAACACGCGCGAGGTTTGATACTCTATACATTCCAATCAATGTGAAACGTGGCACGCGTTTTGAAAACTGAGTCATGATGTGAGCAAGATGGCTCCTATCGCTATCACACACGTCATCATCTGTCGACCTTTCTGCGTGCTTCCGTGTCTTTTATTTGTCCTCTGAAGGCTGTGTTTGATCGTGTTTCCAGAGTTAATTTTCATACTTCGTAGTTCTTTTAAATCAATAAAAAAAAAATTAACTATTTCAAAGTATTATTTTATAAAAACTTTAAAATTTACTGTTTATATTTAATACATGATAATAGTATATATAAAAAAAATTCAACATGTATATGATTCAAAGAAATTGAAAATTTTTTGGTCTTAAAATCAATTTCATACACAAATTTTTTTAAATACAGATTCTTCAATGAATTTTTGTTGAACTGAAGTATTAGTAAATAATTATTGAGTATTCGTTGCTATATTTAGACGGTGTATCACTTTACTTGATGATCTAATAGATTTCACAAATAAAATAAAAGACATAAATAAAATACTAATCTACAATTTAATTTTCAGTTATAACATATACTATATAAAAATATAATAAAGATCGTCATATTATATAAATGTATACATACTTGTCCTAATAATTTTTGACATTCATGTTTATGATCAAAATGATACATTTTAGATACAGTAAGCTTAGTACTTCCTGTCTTACTATTGTAGTTTATCGCTCTTATTTCGAATACAAAAAATTCATCATTGAGATTTTCAAATATCTCTCGAATTTTATAATATCTATTTTTCTAAATCATGTTTATAGACATATCATTAAACTAATTTGAATATTGGACAATATTAAAATAATTGTTAACTAATCAATATTTTAAAGAAAATTTCATAATTATTGTCAACATCTTTATTAATTAAATTCTTAGCTTCTTGAAAAGTACAAACATCGCTTTTCTAAAATCATCAAATGTCTCAAAATTCAGCTTGTACTTATAAGATATACAAAATGCTATAATTGAGTTATATAAATATTAAAATTATAAAATGCTTTTATTATCATCATGGAATAATTTCTATTTAATGTTTTAAATATAGTAAATATAATTATAATTTACCTTAGAGATGGCTTAGGGACATTAACATTACATAAGAAACAATGAAATTTTTCATCAATTTCAAACAGTTTTTGTTGCACTCACATGATATATAATACCAACCAAAAATTGTATCAACTTCATTTTATAATAGTTACTTTACTGGTGAAATAGTTTCCCTCTCTCTCTCTCTCTCTCTCTCTCTCTCTCTTTTCACACACACACACACATAACACAAATACAAAAATAGTCAATAATAATATACATGCTAAATTAGTTATATTTTAAAATTATGTTGTTATATATTTTATAATTGAAAGAAAATATGTTAATCTAAAACCTTGAATAGTGTCTTTATAACCAATTCTTTAATCTCAAATGGAGGTGTCTTATTTATAAATATTGAAATCTCATCCGATACTAATCTTTTATGTGGTGTACAATGAAATTTGATGCCAGAATCTCATTAACATAATTTAAATACAAAAAATAGAAATTTCAATTTTTGACTCTTAAGATCCATGATTGATGAAAATAAATAAATGATTACATGCAATTTATATAATAAAAATGGAGAAAATTAAAAATTTTAATATAGATAGATATACATGTTACCGTTTAGACAGTTAAAAAAATTTAATTGATAAAAGTTGTAGATATATATTTTATATTGTGAAATATTAATGTGAAAAAAGAAATGATTACATATCACGTATTAATTAAAAATATTAAAAATATTTAAAAAATTAAAAAATGATGTAATCATTTAGAAAATTATAAAAAAAATTAATTGTAATCATTAAGCATAAGATATTAATATATTATTGCATGTTATATATTACATTATTCATACTGATTTATATATATATATGTTATCTTTTAGAGAATAAAAAAATTAATTGATAAAAAAATATAGATATAGATATTATATTTTGTAATCTTAATGAGCGGAAAGATATATCATACGTTATTTTTATTTAATTTTAATCTATATATAGATATAAATGTTTATCATTTAAAAATTGAAATAGATAATTAATTTTAAAAAATAATTAATTTATTTTTTATTTTTAATATATATAGGGAGAGATTTTTATCTTTTCAAAATTTTAAAAACGATAATTATTATTTTAATATAAAAAATGCCATGTGTCAAACCTATAGACAATCAACATAGGAGTTTTACTTTGAGCCAACTGCTTTGATTTATATATATATATATATATATATATATATATATATATATATATATATATAATTATTATTGAAACCTCCAAATCACAATAGATACAAGTGCAATTCATACTCTTCATTGAGTTAATATTATATTTGTGTGATTGCTAACGCGTGAGATAATGCATATGCATGTAAACAATTTGTTTAGTACCAATTTAAAATTTGATTATTTGCTAAAAATATTGTATATTTTTATAGAATTAACTATAATTTTAATTAATCCAAAAATTTATAAGCAAACCGACCATTTTGTCGCACATTATGTGATCAGTGTTTACACATAATGGATTCAAATATCAAAGCAAACAAACAATTGTAAGAGAAGAATTAATTCCCTTTTTCTTCTCTGACGCATTGATTCTATCATGAAACATGCTTTTATTTTTAAGCATGATTAAGCACCTAGAATTTTGAATACATAGTTGACTGTAAAATTCTACTAATTATGTAAATATATGGTTGATGAACCACCCAAAAAAGTCAAGGAGTTTCAAAAGAATGAAATCATTAGAATGACTTGTCAATGTGTTGGAAATACTAGGTTAACTTTGTTATCTTTTTGAACAGTTCCTTATATGCAAAGAAAACTATTTCTTTAATTCATCAAAACACATATGTTTTAAGAAAAAAAAATCACATAGATTAATTCTAATCTTTTAGATAGGATAATAAGTTTCTTATTTCATAAAAATTCATGCAATTATAATAAAAAAGTATACATGAAATTCAAATAAAATATTTTTTTGCCGTTGTGATATGTAAAATTGTAATCACCTATTACAAAATTTAAGATTTTGTTATGATATATATATATGGAGATTTAAATTCATGTGTATTTGTAAGAGATATATTGTGAAATAAAGTCGTAAAATTTTCGAGTCAAAAATAATATATACCTCGTAGGTGAGTGTGTGTTTGGACAAATGGTATCAAGAAAATCATTAGGTGGAAGTGCGAGAGATAAATGTTATTTCATGAGTCATCTTTAGAATCATCAGGTGAGTGTTAGTTAATTTATATGCTTGAGTCCCTTCTAAAACCTCAAAACCTCATGTGATCTAAATTTTCTGTCAGACTTGATGGGCACGTCAATTTTAATCGTGAGAGTTTGTAACGTTGTAATCGTACATTGAAAAATTCAAAGATTTGTTAGGGTAGATATATAAGATTCAAATTCATTTGTAAGATGTATTAATTTTGTAAGAAAATTGTGAAAATTTTAAATTAAAGCGAACAAATATCCCCTTACTACACACGGATTCATCAATTTAATCAATACATTATACTATAGAAAGCTAAATAAAGATTTTGATTGATGCAAGAAGAATTTTCTTGTTTTTTTTTCGACCATAGACTTGGAAAGTTGGAAAATATTTTAGTGCCCAGCGCACCACTCGTTTACAAAGACTTTTCTTTTCTTTTTTGCTTGCTTTTTCATTTACCCAAAGAAAAAGAAAAAGTTTGACTTGCACGTGACGCTCAAAACAATTCCAACTATCAGAAAACTACAAGAAAACTGCCCTTCTAAACCATTTACGACCCCTTTTCAAAGGCTTTTAGCCAATAGAAAGATAAACCTTTTTCCAAAGTCATTTCCTCCTCATCCTTTAGGGGTTTTCTTTTTTCTAATCAAACTTTTCGTAAATTAACAAGAAGCTAATCTTAAAGGCCCCACTTTAATTGCATAACATAAGCTTTTTCTACGTGAATTCATCATTCTCGTCTAGATGTGGTTGTTGTTGTCATAGTTGTTGCTTTTACGACCTTGACCCAAAATAAGGAATTCTGCATGTTTAATTTAAGGATGTCTCTCACCTTTTTGTTAGGGCCATGTTTGGTTTTCAACCATGGGAGTGGTGTAACTTCATGAGAGAATGGCCTTTTATCAAGGCCATGTTTGGCTTCCTTGATTTTGTAACATTAACACTAATTGGTTTTAGTCAAAAGATAGACTGATAGATTCTCTTTTATGAGGGTCAGTTTCGTTCCGGCGAGGTGACATTGGCTCATATAAAGATAAAAAAAAAATTAAGGGTTAAATTACCTTTTTTTCTATGATTTTAAATTTTTTATTATTTTATTAAAAAATATATATCATTAATGATTATTTTTTTATTTTAATTTCATTGAAACCAATCATATTGTCTATTCAAACCAACTAATCCTAAGAGATGATCAAATTGTTTTCATATTTTGCTTTTTTTTTTTGAAAGACAACAATTATTCATTGATAGAAGCCAAACCCTGCTCAAGAAAGACCCTGAGCATGGCCAGCGAAGATACAAGCAACAAGTCGAAGACTCTCTAGCAAAAAATCAAACACTATGAATCAAAGACATAGGACAGAGATGAAAATCCACTTGAACCCAAGAACCAAATCACCAACAACCCAACACAACAATGAAGACAGCGCAATACACACGATGACCTCTAAGAAGAACACGCCAATAAGGGAACAAGAACAGATAAACAATCCTCAGCAACCAGGAAATCAACAACACCTACCATCACAAACCAGCATCCGTCAAACCAATCACGGTAAGAAGACATACTAAAACTAAAACTTTAATGAGAGCCCCAAAACTAAGCTCGTGATTAGCTAATTCAACAACAAACTCGTTACTTACCGGATGGTATTTGAGAATTTTCCAATTAGCCAATCGTAGCTTTAATCAAAATGAGAAAGACGAATATTACAGCTCAGTCAAAACAACCTCAAAAGATACAGAGCACATAAGTCAAGAGAAACCGCATCAGTAGCACTTAAAGCCAACCCACCAAAATTTTGTCTAGTAAGAAACGTCCCAGAAGTTAGCCAGAAACAACTAATCTTTAATCATGTAGCCACTTGAATGACATCCTTATAAATTTTCATGCAGACCATTTATCAAACATCTTCGGTGCATCAACACTCCTACTATAAATGCTTAGCATTGCGACTTATCAGATCATACACAGTCCCAATCAAACAAACAGCAACATCAATCTCTTCATAGACAGTCAACTAATATAACTAAAAAAGCTGAGAAATCAAGAACGGCAACAGCCATCCCAAAGGGATATTTCGCGGCCAAACCTCACCCACCTATAGTATCCAGGGGAAGAGAATTGCTTCCCAGCCAATCTGACTGCAAGCCAAAACCTCATTATAAAGTATCAAACTCCCATCCACTCAAACGAGAGAGCCACACGTGCGCAATTAAAATGAAAAGAAAACCAAGAGCAGTCACTGCAGAACCATCAATCCGAAATAAGCCAGACTACCAAAAGAAGATCAAAAGAAAAACAGGTGCTACGCCGAACCAATCCACCCTGATCTGCCTTGTATTCCATCGACTAGACCAATTTACGCACAAACCATAAGGCATCTATGACAACTAAAAACTTCACTCAAGAGACGAAAGGCAAGGAAAACATTCCAACAGTCCTCCTTAAGGGAGACAACCTGCCACGAGATCTCAACTGTTGAACACCACAAGATCATTGACTCTGTTTATCCCCTGTTTAGCTAAACTATCAGCAAAATCATTGCTTTCCTGGAAAATGTGACGAAACTGAAAACCAACCAACTGCAATTTCAGATTTTCGATTTGGGCAAGGAAATTCCTTAATCTCCATGGAGCAGACCCAGGATTCGATAGCCACTTTATGGTATTAGCTAAGTCACTTTCTATAAATAACAAATGTGTGTTAGCCCATTTAGACTTAGAAAAAATAAGCACAGCTTCTTTGATTGCGAGCACCTCAGCAGCATTAGAATCTTGAACACCAACGGATTTAGAGAACAATATCTTAACATCCCCTAGCTCATCCCTTAAAACTCCACCAATGCCCGCAGGGCCTGGCTTACCAACCACGGAACCATCAACATTGAATTTGAGGACGCCAAGAGGAGGGGCTTGCCACTTAGATCCCGGTCTAGAGCTTTTCTTTGAAGAAGGAACCGAAACCAACATGGGTAACTGAAAGCAATCTAGAAAAGAATTTGAGTTAATTGGCCATTTGGCTTTGAACCAAGACGCCAACCTAAATTTGATCGTCTCCAGCAAAAGCTTGAAATCACCACTTTTTCCATTAAACACCACTTCGTTTTTATAAAGCCAGACAGACCAAACAATGGCAAAAAAAGCCATTTTCCAAACCTTATCACAAGCACCAATTGGGAGCGCGAATTGCCATGATAAGAAAAATAACTCTGGATTTTTTTGACATACCCAATCAACACCCCAATAGTTACAATATTTGGCCCATATCTTCCACACTTCCATGCAAGAAAAAAACAGGTGATCAACAGTTTCATACTCCGTTTTACAAAAAACGCAAGCAGCATTATCTCTTTGCAACAACCCCCTCTTGACTAGCTGGTCTTTGACAGCAACTTTACCTTTTAACATCTGCCACACAAAAATTTCAACCTTAGGTGGGGCCAAACCAGCCCAACAGAATTTCCAAGTTTTGGACTTCGGCCTAAATCTGCTTGAAACCATTTTACAAAAATTTTTAACCGAATACAAACCATCTATCGTCCCTTTCCAGATCAGAGAATCGTTTAAGTTACTGCATACAGTAGCCTCATTAATCAAATCCTGAAAATCCTTCCATTGTTGAAGCTCCCAATCAAAAGGTCTTCGCCTTAGTTGGACGTCCCAACACCACTCTGTTGAGTTCCAAGATCCGAACTCACTGACCTTTCCCTCTTTCTTGACTACTAATGCAAAAACTCTAGGGAACAAAATTTTCAAAACCACACCATGAATCCATTTATCTTGCCAAAAATTAATGTAGCTTCCATTACCAAGTGAGAAACCCAACCCTGTATTCAAAGTCTAAAACTGGGCATTATTTTGGAAGAGAGGATTAATGATGTTTCTCCGTACTCTGGAAATCCTTCTCGAGCCACCGTGAGTCGGAATAAGATCCATAGAATGCCCCCCATACTTCTCCACAATGACAGACTTCCATAACGCATTGTGTTCTGTCCCATATCTAAAAATCCACTTATTCAACAAAGCTCTATTTTTGATTCCCAAATCTACCAATCCAAGGCCACCAGACTCCTTGTAATTGCAAACCGTGCTCCAATCGACCCAATGCAACTTTTTACTCGAAGAGGATCCACCCCATAAAAACCTCCTTTGAGTTTTGTCCAATTTCTCTTTAACGACCGTTGGAATCTTCAATAGAGACATATAGTACGCCGGTAAATTAGCCAATACCGATTTCAATAAAGCAACTCGTCCTCTCATTGACAAATACTTAGTTTTCCATCCTACTAATCTCTTCTCGAACTTCTCAATAGCAGGATTCCACAACCCGACGCCATTAGAGGCAATTCCAAGTGGAAGACCTAATTTTAAAAAAAGTATTTTTGGATGATTTTAAAAAAGTATATTTCAAAATCAACTTTAACTTTTATTTTTAGAGAACTTCGCATAATGATCGAACTTTAGTTGATAAAGAAAGGATTCATTCCTTATCAATCGCACTAATCTTGCCAGTTGGACCTTCGAAGGATGAGAACTTAGATAAAATGGAATAAGTAATTCAATATTTTTAGAAGAAAAAATAATAAAGAAATATGAAAATAAAAATCCAACGGTAATTTAATGGACATTTGTATCAAATAAGAAAATATTTTATTCCCAAAAACATATTAACAAGATGATATTGAATTGAATCCGTTAATCAAAACCACCAAAATTAAATTTATTAACCTAAATTTGATGGTTTAACTATTTTTAAACAAAACAAGTTATATCCATTTGTTTAATGCAATACTAAATTCATAATTAGGCATGAACCTTGTTGCTTAATTAATGACAGATATGTTAATTCATTAAAAGCGATTTATAATTTTATATACACAATCTTGTGAATTGTGATGCTTATACAAGTACAAATGTACAATCATCTTGTAGGAGCCTAGTTAAAGCAACAAGAGAAGAATGAAGGATTAAAGCATCAAACGCGTAGAATTGTCAAAATTTTTTTCACCAAACAAGATAATTTATGTTTTAATGTGCAAAAATTAGGTAAGAAAAATAAAAAAGATGATGAAATAAGTCAGAAAAGGGATGAATGAAAATGGAATTTCTTATCTGCCGAGGTCCAAACAAAATTAAATGCATTAAAATTATCGGTGCACGTCAAATATAAAATTAATGATGCCTCGAAAAGATTGACACCTATCGGTAACCAACCATACAATTTCTTTAAAAATAAAATAAAGAAAAGAAATATGAAATCCCCAAATAATAAATAAAAATAAGAAAAGAGAAATCCAGGTGTTTATAGATTTCGATATCATATCTAAGTCTACCATAATAACTATATTTTTGAATTCATATTAGATGAATTATTAATGTATAAATTTCAAACATTATTATCGAATTATATTATGATAATTTATTAATTAGTAAATTTTAAAATGAAATTTTTTAAATTAAATATTATTAAATTCACTAATTAATGAAATGTTATGAGATAATTCGATAATAATATATGTGATTTATATATAAATAGTGCATCAAATATTAATGTTTTAGTTTTTATAGGATATTTTTTTCACATCTCATAGATATTTTTTGTTCATTTGATGATAAATTTTGAACTCGTTATTTTCAAAATACTAATAATAATAATAATAATAATAATTATTATTATTATTATTATTATTATTATTATTATTATATGAAAATATAAGTAATTAGCTATCACTTTCGTCAAGAGGGTGGAAAAACGTAACAGCATCTCGAAGCGATATCTCATTTGAATAGTGTATATATTTGTATATGTTACTTGTTGGAATCATGATAAATTTAAAATATTAATTTTATTTTAAAGAGAAAATTATCTACACAAATTTATGAAAATGCAAATGAAATAAAATTATGAACAAGAAACAATGATATTTTATGGCAAATAATTTCAAATTATAACAAAGAATTGTTATACGTCTTTTAGACTACAATAATTTCATTTCACTATCATATGAGCACACCTTGTCCTTATTTTTATTTTTTTTATTTCATTTTATATATTTCCAATTTTTTAGGCTACTAAAGGTTAATTCAAGTAGGCCATAACTAGTTGTTAACTGTGAATAAAACGATGTTAGTCTTAGCTTAGTACATCATTTTTTACTCTATTAAACATGTTTATTTTTGTCGAATTTAACGAATTCATAAAAAATTATCTTCTTGTAATTTTTAAACGAGTTCGATCATTCAAGGTAACATTATACTTTCTAGCATAGTGTGGCTGCAAATGCAGCCTTAAAAAGTTCAAATATTTGCAAAAAGGGTGAAATTTTGAATAAAAAACCAGAGAAGGAAAAATAATGGGCAAGCACAAATTGGCAGTCTTAACTGGGATGGGCTGATATGGTAAGAATGCAACTTGAATCCATTAAACTTAATAGGCCCATGAAATTTAAATACAATGACAAAAACTGTTCATGACTTGTTTGATTTTATTTTGCTAAATAATCATGGGAATATATACGATAGAGAAAAAAGATTATATGAAATGGGTATTTCATGTCAGCATATTTATATATTTTCATTAAAATCTTATCACAATTATTTATTATCAGCACCATTAATAATCTATTGAAATCAATATTTATTATTTAATTATCATATGTTATACGTAATAAATTATTTTTTTCTAATAATGTTATTTTTTTGATCGAAATCTTCGATTTTCAAAAGTTATTTTAGATCCCGACTAATATGGAATAATGTGATTTATGTGTTATTATTTGATTTAAAGTTATATATATGCAGTGACATAAAGTAACCGTTTGATACTATTCTTTCTTATACAATAAAATAGTAAGAATGATATTTAAATTTAAGCCTTAAACCTCTTTTAAATAAAATGTTTTTACAAACGTAAATTTATCCTAAAATTGAGGTCTTGATGGTAAAAAAAAAACATGTTTTTGAATTTGGAAGTTTGAATCATATAGTTGGGTACTCTTTTTGGATCTTTATCAAAGTGAAACGTTTGAGTTGTTATAAGAATGAGATACTGTGTGAACTAATAAATTCGTGATTATATGTTCTTATGTGAAAAAAATGCATATACAATTTAAAAATCAAAATCAGCAAATATATTTGTGTATGTGTGTGTGTGTCTATATATATATATATATATATATATATATATATATATATATATATATATATATATATATATATATATATATATAATCCTTTCCTAAGAAGATAAAAATTTTCAGAAATCATATGGAGATATGTTGCATTTGCATATATATAGAACCGGCAGCAGTTGATTACAACAAATAATTTTTTTCTTAGTTATTCCAATAGAATAACTAATTAAAATATTAACGTTAATCATCCTTACATATTATTCAACAATTCCATAAATAATAAATCCAACAAAAAAAATGAAATCCCACATGTGCAGAAACAAAAAAGAAAATCCACAATCAATTAATTTTATTCCAAGAAATTAACACAAAAAAACCAAATAATCTTTTTTTCCTTAATATTTCATTGAAAAAAAGGTTTAAAAGTGCTCACCACCTTCTTAACTTGATCAACAAAAGAAGTGCATGAAACTGTTCCATCATTCCCAGCCAATACTCTGTATTTATCTTTCCTAGTAAAATTTGTGCACTCAAACCCTAACGTAGCAGCCAAGATTCTTTGAACATAATTCGCCACGTCATACGGGCTTTTCCCCGATGAACATGTAGCTTCTTGCGGCAGTTGGTTCAAGAACGTCACCTCGTAAACTGGTCTAGGGTTCATGAAGAAGAAGATTGGATCCAAAGCTTTCCAACCCCCGGCCGTTGTTGCATGGAAAAATCCTACCCTATAATTCATGGCAACTGGGACTATTTGGTCTGTTAGTTCAGCAAATAGGGCACTAAACCTTAATAAAAAAGGTTCCCTGCAAGTTGTTCCTTCAGGACAAACTACTAAGTCACCTTTGGTTAATTCACATTTAATTTTTTTGGCATCAACTTCTCGGATTCTTGTTAATCTTACCGTCGGTATTGGTGATAAAATTTCGGATAATCTCGAAATGGAATATGTGACTGCGGGGATTTTGCGCATAAGGACGGTGGATAAGACGACAGGATCCATTAGAGTTCTATGAGTGCAAACAAATAAGACTCCACAGCTCTTACCGGAGACAGGAGGAGGTGGTTTTCCTTTGACAATGATTTTGCCGCCAAATAGTCGGGCCATGTAGGGGATAGCTCGCATTGGAAGCATTAAGCCGACGATGATTCGGATGGCTGCTAGTAAGATGCCTAATGGCATCCATAGGAGGATTAGGAGAGCAGTTAAGGGTGTTGGCCGCTTCACAAGACGGCCATCGTGGAAGATCACCGGAAGTGGGCGGAGTAGCTGGTGGTCGTGGAGGTTTTGGTTGGTTACAAATGGTGGGTGCATTTGTTGCTGCAAGTTAATTCACAATCTCATAAAGTTAGTATGAAGAATAGATTAAATAGATTAAAATTAGTTCAAAAATTGAAATGAAAATGAAAAGTTCACTAGAATTTTTTAGATTTAATAGCCAAATATATTCTTCTATCTTGCACAAAATAGATTTAAATGTTCAACGTTTTATTGTATGAAAATTAGTTAATAAAATTTTATTTTTTGTAAATAAACCCTTAATCTTTTAAAATCATGTAATGAAGTTCTAATATTTTAAATGACACTAATTTATGTTTGTATTGCATATGTGACATACCATCTGACAACTCACAAATTTATCCATGTCAGTTACCATGTAGGATTTCTAATAACAATTAGTGTCATTTAATAGATTAGGACTAAGTTACGTTATTGTAAAAGGCTAGGAGTTTATTTATAGAAAATAAAAGTTTATGAACGTATTCGCATGCCATAAAACATTAAGAGTTTACATTTATTTTGTGTAAAAAGGTTAAGAATATATTTGGATATTAAACCAATTTCTTAAGATTAACCTGAAAATAAATCCATAAGTTTAAACACATTTCATGCAAATTTCTATGAAAGATAAATTAATTTGACACGAAAAGGACTTACTTTGCATAGAGAGAAGAATTGAAAATTCAATGTAGCTCTTCCAAGTCCTAAAGTAGGCTCTTCGTCCACGAACAACTTGACGACTCTACTAGAAATCGAAGCCATATCACCCTTTACAAAACCAGTAGCAAATCCAAATCGGTTGACTACAAGTTCACTTCCAATAACCTCATCAGCTCGTAAATGCTCCTTCACAAACCTCTCCACCATAATCCTAGGCGTTTTGGTCACCACAACTCTTTTATCATATGAGCTAAACACTTTCCAAGCCTCCATGTCAACATCATCCATGTAAAACTTCGGTAAAACAGCTCTCGACACCGATTCAATCTCCGACACTCGAAGCCCCACCGTGGCGAAAAACACCATCAGCTTCAGGCCAGCATCCTTCATGCCTAACATGTCCAGCAGCCGAATCACCGGCCAAAGCAACAGCAGCAAAGCGAACCGGATTAAACCAGAGGCCTCAAACCCCACCAGCATGAAGTAAGAGAAAGGGTCTGGGTCCTTCAAAAGAGCCCCTTCAAGCTCAGAAACAATCGACATCATATCGTTTTCTCCCTTGTTTTTGCTTAGAAAATCTGGGTTTATTGATTGGAGAAAATGAAAGGATTGTGAGAATATAAGTACAGACAGCGAGGGTTTGGATTGACTAGTCTCGAACGTAAGAACGAGGCGGTTTATCAATCCTACAACTACTCTTTTATGCTTTCTTTGGTTTGTTTTTTGAAGTCTGTCGCGCAGGCTTTAGCCTTCAAGAAAGTTGGATATATCTGCAAAGAATAAAGGATTATACGCCACGTTAATGTACGAAGATTGATTACTTAACTTCACCAACTTTTTGTCAAAATTTCATGAACGTAGTTACGTAAAAGCCTTTTGAAATTAGGTTAAGTGTAAACCTAAAAATTGCTACCGTAGCCATTGGTATATGACCCTTAATTAGGTTACTAACTCGGGTTGCTGTTGCTGAACCGTATCATACGAATTATCTATATAAAAGTACCGATGCTATTGTTTGTCTAAATTTATTAATTTCATTAACAGTTAATAAGACAATGTTACCGTATTTTAATCTTACGTAAGAAAATGAAATCTATAAATATTTTGTTGTTTTTTAATTTTTAATTTAACCTTTATTAGTTTTTTGACAATGGCACTTCCACGTATTGCATAAGTATGAGCCAAGCAATTTCTTTTCACCATGGAATGCTTTTTGTTGTCATCTTCATTTGGGATTTTGTGATTTTGTCACCCAGCTCAATCTTGCAGCCATTTTTAATCTCCTCTAAATTATACAATTACTTATTTGATTGCTATTATTTTAGATCGATATTATTGTAAATCTTGCAGCCATTATTAATAAAATAATTATCTGTATATTATTGTAGATTGATATTTCCATTTTTTTGTCTATCTATTTCTTTAGTTATAGATATTGGAGCTTTAGAGCGTAGAATTCTTATACTTTAAAAATAAAAACATGATTATTTGAATTAGTATTAAGGAAAATTATCATATACACTGTTAGTGGAGTTTTTTAACTCCACAAGCAGAGTTAGGATAATGACATGTGTCTCATTTTTTTTGTTTTTTATTTTCTTAATATTTTTAAAGGACATATGTCAACATCTTAAACGCGCTTGTGGAGTTAAAAAACTCCACTGACAGTGGATATGATAATAATCCTAGTATTAAAATCTGTTTATCAGTTATTATTGGTTACTTTAAAGAATAAATAAAAACAATGTTGGGAGAGCTCTCTCATTTAGAATTCGACAATAGCTCGATTTCGGATTAATCGGAATCTAAAGTGACATTCGAATACAAAAGGTTTCGATAAAAAAAAAAAAAAGGTATAATCCTCTGAACTCTCTTTCTTCTAAAATCTTTTAGTATATCTAGTAACAAATAAAAAAGTAGAAGATTATTGACAATTACATATTAGATCAATATCAATTACCAAAAAAAAAAATTATTCCAACATGAACAAAGTCATTGTTTTCGGTTGTTTTCTAGTTACCAAATACATATACAACCGTTGATGGAACAGAAACACACACAATAGACACATTTTGGATGATATAATTTGTCTAATTTCTCATTATTGCCTCCTTTGATGAAGTTTGTTGTTTTTATTTGATTAAAGTCAAAAGGATTTTGAAATTTTAATAGCTTACTTTGAGTAATTGAGAAGATGTTACATACCAACAAAAAAAAATATCCTTTCACGTAACCAAAAAAAAAATATATCCTTTCCTTAAATTGATACATCTTAATCACGGTAACTTGACTGAAATTGATTCATCTTTGTGTGGTGTCCATTAAATCGTGAAAATGAAAAAAGTAAATAATAAACAAAAAGAACAAAGAGTATGGAGAAAGAGTTCTTTCACATTATTACACTTTTGAACTTGATAAGAAACAAAATCAGATACCCCATTGTAATGGGAAACTTGTAAGAAGAATTGAAAGTAGGTTAGAAAAAGCTTGCAAAATCAATATCCTGGTAAAAGACGATGGAAAAGAGATGGTGGTTTATCTGGTCAGTTTCTTATGGAAAATTTTTCTTGCCTAAGTTTAGGTAGGTTTGGTTAGAAAACTGAGAAGTGAACCATTCGTTTTCGTCATTTTTAATTAATGCTTTGGAAAAAGACATATCCTTTTTCAATGGGGTTATTAACAAGTTTTATGTTACTATCACAATGGGGTCTGTCATGTTCATGTACTGTGACAGATTTGTGCTGAACACACTTGTTTTTCGTTGGGATTATTCCTTGAGTAAGATTCAAGTTAGACTGTAACATTACATGGCTTGATTGCCTTGAAAAGATCTATTGTTTTCTGATTGACACAGACTTGATTTAGATTCATCGTGAAATCCTTTTATCACACTGATTTCTATTTGATATAAGCTTGGTTTAGATTTCGTGGAATCTCTCTGCCGCACTGAAGTATAACGCGACGGGAGGGTTTACAATGGAATCTAAATTTTGGTTGGGGTTTGCTTGAATCTAAATTAATTAGTCTATATATATGTACGATCACTGTTTGCAGAATGGAAAACATTACGTAAAAGACAATCATATATTTATGAAAAACCTTAATGTATAAGTTATAACTAAGGGACAATATTTGCTGTCATACATATCATATATCCATGTCTATGTCACAACACAGCACATTCTTTCTCAAGAAGCTAAAAAACTGATCCCAACATAAAGAAGTAGATGAATCTTGCCTTAATTGAGTATGATTGCTTGTCTGGCAGCTTTCTCTGATGCAGGCAAAAGAACAGCATCGTCTCTTGGGTTGATTAAGAGTTAAGCCTGGATGAGCAAAATATGCTGTGAATCTGACTAATACGCAGAGAATGCTTTTGGAGAATATACTTCATGAATTATCCATGATCAGGAAACTGAAGATTCATTCATGTTTTCAATAGGATTGAGGTGAGAGTCCTTCTCTCCTACAGAAAGTGAACCCGATAAAATGAGTGTGTTGTACACCAAAGAGGAAGAAAAGTTCCAGTATGTAGCAATTTTCAGAGAATTTGAACAGATGATTCGCGATGATTATGACAATACATATAGCTGCCATTTAAACAATGCTGCAGCCTCTTAGTTTGAGGCTCCAAATTAATTACTAGAAACATAATTTTTCAACCATATTAGCAAATATAAGCCATTAAGCACTGTTTACAAAAATTCAGCTCAAGCTTCAAGACCGGAGTAATCAAGCACAATCATGACCCAATTTATCGGTTATTCATCATCAGCAAGGCCTGATTTTCTTGAAATTTAGGAAGCTCAAAGATTTAATATCTCACACTAAGTATATCCAGTAAATTTCTCCATAAATATGTTAAAAACTTCAGTTTTCCCCCTTACAAATTCAATATCCATCTATATTATAAAGATTGGAAAGCTACGCGACACACCGTTTCACCACGTTTTTACATTCTATTTTTTCACTGTTCATCCTTCATCGTGTGGTTGCTTTTCTTTATTTGTTTTTGGGTCAAATGGTAATTTTGACAGAATTTTTTTCTCAAACCTGATTTGGCGCGTGTGACTCTTCCCTTTCCCCTTGAAACCTCCATCTCTCAGTTCACCGACTTAACTCCGTCCCTCACCCCAAAACACTTTGCTCTCCTGTTTGGCTTCTTTTCCCCGTTGTTTGTTCTCCATTCCTCTTCTCAATTGGTGTAACCCAAAAAAATTACTGTTAAAATTTTCTTTTTGCGAAATTTTCTCATCTTTCTCAACTTTTCTTTCCAAGCAGTTCTCTATTTGATTACCTTGCGATTTTACAGTTTTTTTTCTTTTCGTTTCTATGATATTTTTTTGCATGGATCTATTTCTTTACTTTTGTTTTAATTTGATACATTTGTTTAGAGGCAACCTTGCTGGATTTGACCTTGGATGATACGGTAAAACAAAATGAGAGCGAGAGAGTACAAGACGAGTCAGACCGTCGCATGGTCTGCAGACGATGATGAAGATTATCAAGCAACTAAACTTTGACATTCCGTTAGCAGTATCAAACCATGATAAAAAAAGACCAGTCAATAATTTCTCTTCTTCATTACAATATGGAGGTTATTTCAGTTTGTGGGAAAGCAAGAAAACAAACTCAATACCAGCTAGGATTGCAAATCTACGGAGAAATGGTAGTGGAACTGGAGTGTTCAACCCCAACATCAGCAAACCCAGAAGACGCCATACGCTAGGTATGCACATATCTAGAATACAAGGGCAAGATTTCAAGTTGGTTTATTCCTGTAATGACTTTAACCGAATTTGTTAGAAATTGTTGGTATTTTACAAATTAGAAGTTTGATAATGGAACTGTTATTGTTCGTATTGGAAATTTTGTTAAAAAAATTTTTTTTTTGTCTAAGTTGGAAAGACAAAATTAAATGATTAAGGGAGTGATAAAAAGGAAAAACTAAAAAATTAAAAGAGAAAATGAGAATTATGATGGGTTTAGCTTAGTTGTTGGAAGAATGCAGCAAATGATAAGTTAGACTATTATTTTCTTTTTTTTCTTTTTTTTTAAATTATCAATTTATATATTCCCTTTGGTTAGGTTGAAGTTGCCAAAATCAAAAAACTTGAGTTTTTGTTATTTGATTATGATGGATGAGATTTACTTTCTTATTGAGAATACTACCAAGTAGTAGACTCCAGCCTTTCATGGTGTTATTTGGATTTTGGAATTCATAACCATTTGCTTCCGTGCTCATTATTGAGCTACTTGATGTTGTTCACAGAACCATACATTGGATCATATAAGTTAAAGTTGTTTTAGTTGTGCATTTATAGGTTCCATTTGTTAAGGGAATTATAGATTCAATGCCTTAAATCCAGAAAAGTGATGCTATCCAATATATTTGGCCCTTAACTTCTTCTTAGCATTGCAAATTATAAGCATCCAAAAATGGTTGAGGATCTCCTTGAAAGCACGCCACCTTCAAAGGTTTTAATTTTAGCTTTCTTGTACTATTGGGTTTGCCTTTGTTTTTCTTAAAGATTGATTTTTTTTTTTGCAGGTTTGACCATGTCATGCAATTTGATTTCAAGATTTGGAGTTTTTCCATGTTGGTTACATTTGGGTTCGAGAAAGACCAAAGGGTTTTGGCCTTCCAGGAATGGCTTTGGTAAAGGATATTGTGAGTGGAACTTCTTAATTCTGTTTCATTTTTTTTCTCTTTAATCTCCTTTTTTTTTCCAACTATAAGCTATGTTACATTTTCACCTAAATAACTTTTTTTTAATAGCTCCATGTCACAATCAATGCAAACCAGAATGATTAAAACAATATATGGTTTTTGAGGTTTCTAACCAGAGACGATGGAATCAAGAAGATGGTTTGCACTTGGAGTCCAAACAAGTCAAGAGTGATTACCAAAAAAAGGTGTGTTACTCTTTAAATAATTTGTGTGCAATCAATTATCCCTGGTCTAAAACAGACATATTTCTTTCATTGTTTCTGCATAAATTATGAGGAATATATATATTTTTTCAAATCAGTCTGCATTTACCAATAAGTCTCTTCCTGTGACTAAATGCCCTGGTGATGGTGTTCACTTAGGTACTACATTTAGATAAGGATAGATTGAGGCAATGGTGATTGTTGTTGGCGTTCATACATTCTTTGGCAAGGTTGCTCAAATCAATAAGGTCATTTTCAAAGGGTAAAGAGCTGAAACAAAAACAGTCGCTTATTATTTAATTTTATTTTTGGTATTATTCTTCTTTTGCTTTTATTGATGAAATGCTCTTTCTTTTCTTTTCCTTTTACTTAATTGGTATTGCCTTTATTAAATATCTTTTCTTATTCGATGTTTGCCTGTTTTTTAGAGAAGTTTGGTTTTAATCTATGTTTCAAGATGCATTCGTATGTTATCATAATTTATATATTAAATTTGAACTGGTTTGTTAAAAAGAAAAAATTTGGTAATTGATATGCATTCGTGTATTATTTAGAGAGCCGATAGTAGCTGTGATTTTCTTGTCATATATATAAAAGTTCAAAAGCCACGCGCCTCACCCTTTTGCCACGTATTTCTCCATGATTTACACAGTATTCATCCAGCCTTTTACTTCTATTTTTTGTCTATTTATAGGTAAAATATTTATTTTCATTAAATGATTTAGACAAAATTTATTGTTTCTACCACTGACTACTCTTCCTTTTTCTCCCAACTTTTCTATTTTTTTTCCTCTTGAATCACGTGAATCCCAATTGCTTGACTTTTTTCTTTTGGTTACCATTGCTTTTGAAACTTTTATTCTTTTCTTTCCCAATCCACTCACGTCTCCTCCAATTTCTTTTTTTTTTGCCCTATCCCACGAACCCATTCACCCATCAAGCCTTTGCCTTCTGCTGGTGTCGTTCTCCATTTCCATTCTTTTCTATTTTTTTCCTCTCCAATCACGTTAATCTCAATTGCTTTTGACTTTTTTTTTGTTACAATTGCTTTTGAAATTTTTACTCTTTTCTTTCCCAATCCACTCACGTCTCTTCCAAATTCTTTTTTTTTGGCCTATCCTAAGCCTTTGCCTTCTACTGGTGCCTTTCTCCATTCGTTTTACAGTGTTGATCTTCCTTTTGTGTGCTCTTGGTTGTCCATTTGTGGGTAAGGCAGTGATTTTCATTGCGGTTTTGGTTTCCTTCGATTTTGGGCGCGTCTTAACTTTGGGTCTTTGTTCAACCACGCTCATGCTCCTCCCTCTCCTAAGCTCGGATACAGCCTGTGCTTTCATCATGTACAGTTTTTCCTGTCTGCTCTTTGTGTTTCTGATTCTAGAATTTCCTTTGAGCTTTTGTGGACATCCGGTTGGTTCTTATCCTTTTTTTATTTCATCTGTCCTTACATCAAACTTTTTCGCAGTCTCCTGGGTCTGTTTTTCTGTTCGGTTTGAAACTGACCCATTCATTTCTTTGTTATTTCTTGCCATTTCGGATCTCTCTACCCAGTCGGCTACTGCTATGTGGTTGGGTCATTCTTTCTATTGTCTTAGGCTTCCAGATCATTGTACTATGCCTCTCCTTTGGTCTGTACCAAATCTCATTCCCAATCCATTAGTGTCTCTATATCGGTTCCATCCTCTTACAAAAAATCAAAAGATATTGTTTCTCGAAGATTGTGGTTCTTTTTTGTGTCAAACCGTGTTCTACTTACCAGGTAATCATCGGTGATTTTTCCTTCTTCTTTTCTGATTCCCTTTGTGATTTCCCACTGAAATTTGACCTTTTATGGGTTTTTTTTGGGTGTCCTCTCAAGTTTCAGGGTGTTAGCCATTATTACAAAAAAATTCCAGACTCGAATCTTTTACTCTCTTAAGTTTTTTTCTCCATTTGCAATTCAGTTTTTTTTTTCATTTACAGCTTTGGACAAAACTTCCATTTGTATCATGTAGATACAAATCATGATTTGTAGGGATTTCTTAGATTAGCTAGCAACTTACATGATTTGTAGGGATTTCTTAGAATAGCTAGAAATTTTCTCTTAAAAAAGTATTTTCTACTAGGGATTGTTTAGATCACAAATCATGTAGCTTTGCTTAATGGTTCACTAAAGTAGACGTTGTATTTGATATATTTAACATTCAAAGACATGAATTAAGACCAATCATATTTGGGTTTGAACCTAATTGTTCCTATATCACATAGAGAAAAATCTAAATCACTATCCTTGAAGATTTTGAACTTAAAAGACCTTTTTTATAACATGAATATGAATATTACAATTTGTTATGTAGATACAGAACAGCTAAGGAAGTCAGGTTTTTTCCTCTTCAAATATCAAAATGGTCGAATAAGGGGTTTTACAAGCTTTGTATTTATATTGATGTTTTAATGCTATGCAAAGTTGGGGAAATTATATGGAATTTTAAGAAATAAGAAATTTGAAGAATCATTTATTTGTTTAGTTCTGATTTTTTTTAACTTTTGATTGTTTTTCCAAACTAATGTTTGTGTCAAATTAACTTTTCTTTTTAATGATGTATGTATGTGTGTATGTGTGTATGTGTGTGTATTTAATTAGGAATACATTTAACAAAATGGGTTTAAGGTGTTTTGCTGGAAGTTTGCGATGGTAACTAAAAGGAGTCTAAGTTTGTCACAATTAATTATGGTTTCGTAACTAATGAATTTGGAAATTTTAAAAACTAGAGTTTGGGAGGTGTTGTTTAATTTTTATACTGTGCAAGGGGTTATCATTGATGAAGTATGTATTTTCTTTGGATTAAGAGATGAAATTTAAATTTTGTTACTCTTTTGCATGATGGCTGGTGTTGCAAATAACATTAATCATATTCTGTTCGAAATGCTTGGTCTTTGTTATATTGCTGGGTTTGCTTAAGAATTAAATATGGTCCTTTAACTGGTTTGCCATGTTGCTCATCTTAGTTGCACTGCCATTTATGTGTTCGTTAGCTGTCTTGATGCATTTACTCCTTCCCTTTGTGCATGTTCTTGAAAAAAACTCCACTGGTGATATAGTCAAAAATAAATACATTACTTTAGTTGTTTTTGATTTACTCATTTTGTGGTAACCAAGAAAAATAAAGAATGCACCTCCATTAGACCCCAAAGAATATTTTGCCATCACAACAATTAATTTTATAAGATCTCCAATATCCGTTGTGCACTCATAACTATATTCATTTCAAGGAAGGTTCATATTGATCAACCTGTCTGGACAAAGAAAAGTTCCTTTTGCTAAATACTTGAGGTCTACAAGATTAGACATTGCATTAGACTTTATATTGTAGTTGCCACTTTTTTTTTTATTAAAAATGTAACCTTTCACAGGGCCAATGAAGTAATGCAGTGTCTAATAAGCACTTTTGCTCAGGTTAGGAGATTAAAGGAACCATTGGGATGGTTTTTGGGATGCATAATCAGGCCTTGAAGCTAAACAATGAAACCTTGAATTGTATATTATAGGTTGGTATCAAAATGAGGTTGCTTGACCTTTTCGAGAAAGTGTTTGATGAAATGTCTGACGGCAGTGTGTGTGCGGATTTTGGTTGTTATAAATTGATAGTAGTTGGCTATTGTAGAATGGAGAAGGTTTTACATGTTCATAAGTAGTTCCATACTGGGAAGAGGATTCATTGATGATAATGCTACTTGCATATTGCTTATCAGTTTGCTTTGTCACAAGGATCTATGCTTTCATCATGTATAGTGGTTACTCTCGAGCCTTTTTGTCTCTGCTTCAAGAATTTCTTCCATGCTTTTATACTCTATTTAGATATTCAATTGGTTCCTATGCTATTTTTTATTTCGTTTGTCCTTGCAACCTACCCTTTTCAACCTTCTGAGTCAACTTTCTCTCTTAGGTCTCAAATTGACTTCTTCATTCCTTTGTTGTGTCTTGCCGTTTCAGATCCCTCTTCTAAGTCGCCTATTGCTATCTACTTGGGTCATTCCTTTTGTTGTCTTAAACTTTCAAATCACTGTATTATGCTTCTCCTCTTAGAAAAATCACAAGAAATCGTTTTCACCAACATTGTCCTTCTTCAAAGCATCGTCTCCTTACCCAAGTAATCATCAATAATTTTTCCCTTCTTCTTTTCCGATTTCTTTGGTAATTTTCCCGTCGATTTTGAGCTTTTCTCAATTTTTTACGTCTTGGTTTTCGACAACCCATTCATCGAAACCTCAATCAGGTGATTTTGAATCTTCCTTTTTTGTTAACCTTTTGTTTTTTTGCCGTTAGTCATTTGCCTGTTTATTTTAATTTTTCTTTTGTTTCTTCATCAGGTGTGTTATAGTCTATGACGTCTTCACGCTTACATTTCGAGGAGGTGCTGAGCTTTTCTGCACAAGTAAATGGTAAATGGTCCTAATCATGGCATTAATACTGCTGAGCTGTCTTCAGTAGATTGCAAACTTCAAATAATCCCAGGTGCAACCCATGAAACTTTCTCCCAAGTCCTTTTGTTTCTTCATTAAAAGTCAAAGCTGTGGTTAAAAGTCTTGATGCCAAGGCTTGGCATATTAATTTGTGACAAATTGGTTTTAGCTTTGGACAATATATCAGTAGTTTTGTAAGTAGAAAAGAAATCAAATAATCGAGTATCAATGTATTTTGTTTATTGAAATAACATATTTACTACTCTAAAATAGTTTAAAAAGAAATTTTACCCTGAACTGCAATTAGACTTTATGGTTAATAAGGACTCTAAAGGATATAAAATAACTGAAATTTTGCGTGATGTCAAAAAATTAATTATGTAATTTATTTAATTTGAAATTACATAAATAAAGTATGATTAGATTAATTAAATCAAATTTATAATTATCGTAGAAAGTGCTGAGCTCTCAACCTATCCACTGCTAATAACATTACAACAACTGAGCATAGGAATTAAGGTCATCCAAGCTGGTTTGCCAAATTGGTCATGCCATTAAACATGAGGTAAGAGTGATTATGTGTTTTTGATATATATATGTCAATGTATGCTCAGCAAATTTAAGAAAATTATGAGCTTTCATTAAAGTTTTTGTTACTAACATGATAGACACTATTGCTGGAATTTGTAGTATTCTATTGTTAGAAATATTTGTATGTTAATAAAGAACTTACTTATAAATTTTGTATTTTCAATGGTAGGATTATTTCTAAAAGTTAAGTTGGTACTTTTTCTAATAAGCTGTATCAACAGGAACATAAATTTGAAAATTAATCCAAATGAACTTTACTGAACATTGATTTCTTAGCTGCTGGTTCTAAGGTATGTGTTTTATAAATTTATATATTTTTAATATCTTTCATATCTTCCTGCTTAATAAACATCCTCAATATATAACAGTAAGACAAATTTTCTCCAAAACCCCAGCTCCTTACTCTTATTTTTGTTGTTCCTTCCATTAAGCTACTCTGACATTAAGTAGAAAAAGGAAGTAGGCAATTTGACTTTAACTTTTCAAGTATGACACTGTGAAATAAGGAAAAAATTATTCCTGGCAAGTTTTCAATTTGCTGTTTCAGTAGCCTTTTCTCATCAAAACACCTAACCCATATGGTTTTAACTCTCTATGGACGTTTTTAAGCTGATATTGTCTTTGTTATTTTTCATGACGATGATATATAAGCTATGCCTGTAATGTAAGGAAGATTGTTTCTTTGTTTGTTATTTCCTTTTACACACACAAATGTCCTACATGTTATAAACAATTTAAAAGAAAATCACATCTTATGGAGCACATGAAAATCTTATACCATTCAGTCCATCAACCTGGATGTGGGATGTGTCAAAAGCACTGCAGATTGTAATTGTGTGAAAAATTAACTATGGATCTTTATTGGATTATCTCACAAGTGAATTTGCTTTTAGTTGGAAATCTAAATGGTGATTTAGACGTTGTTTCTACTGTTTTTTTTTATATGTTCCTTCTGTGATTATGAGAATTTTATAATTTGTTGGGAGAAGAGCAACTTTGGAAGGTTTATTTGTGCGGATTTCTTTATCCTCAAAGCATTTAGGTTGAGGAATATTTTTTTATCTTCAAACGATTTAAGTTGTGGAATATTTTATCTATAATGGCTTAATTTTTTTATTTTCTTTTTCACTGATCTATATTTTACCTAGAATGATTTAATTCCCCGTTCCATTCATCCGTTTTGAATGGATCAATTAACTACATGAAGCTGTTGGTTCTGGTATAGATTTTCTCTTCTTATTTCTTTTTCTTTCTCCTTCAAGTTGTAAAGTCCTTGATATTTGAATTTACTAGATCTTATAAATGTGATTTATATGCTGTAACAAGTTACTATTGGAATTAGAAATAGTTTTAGGAACGTTTTGGATGCTTTATTGAATTGACTGAACTATAAGCAGCTTTTTGTGGTTTTTTAAAGCAGCTTTTTAGTAGCAATAAAAACTAAATATAAACAAAAATTAACAAGATGAGTTTCAATTTTTTGGACTTAATGCACAAACCATCTACATGTATGTATGCATGCATGCATGCTTATTCTCCTAATATACATGTATGATTAAGACATACTAGATTTTGGTCTGAATTTTTTTCATCTGGTTTGAATGAGAAACGAATTGTTGAATTATTACTTATTTTTGTACCTTATTTTTTAAATATATTTTTCACATGTTCATTTTTGTCAAATAAATTGTGTTGCAATCAAACGCTAGGCTAAGCTGAAAAGTTAGAACTTTGAATTTCCATTTTTCAAGTCTTAGTGTGCAGTTGATACCACGTTCTTTCTTGATTTTGGATATCAATAATATAAAAATTGTAGATTTTATCGGCCTCCTATTAAACCACGTTTTTTGCCTGCACAGGTTTAGTTTGATTCCAACCGGCTTCTCCTGCTCTGCACAGGTTATTTTCATTGCTTTTCTTTCCTCTTTGCTTTGCTTTTTTTTTTCTCTTTTTCAAAAAGATTGTGAGAAAGATTTCCTTTGGCTTGAGTTTAATTAGGAGGTTCTGATGATTGAGCTTGGATGTTGATAATTAAATCTTGATTTAAAGTATTTTTGTTTTACAATTTTTGTTGATTTTTGTCGTTGTTTGATTCTTTTGTATTTCCCAACATCGTCATTGTGAGTACACTTTGGTTCCAGGTGGGCCTTCTCTTTTGTGTGGATAGTTTTTGATCTTCTTTTCCCTACTTCTCTTTATTTCTAATCAGTATTTTGAGAAATATTCGCTGTTATGCTTGGTTTGAGTTTAACTTGATGGTAGTTGATTATTGCTTGATTTCCTTTTTTGTTATTTTTTTAAATCTTTATTACCTCATATTTACTAGCTTTGTCTGTTTAAGTTTCTTTTCTGCTGAGTTTTTAAATGATGTTAAAGAAAAAGCAAGGAAGAATTGAATGCAAACAGAACTAACATTGGGACAAATTTGCCTTATGGTCATTTTTAATGTGCTTTTAGTTATTCCCTGGATTTTTGGGTTCTGATTGCATTTTGTTTGTTACTTTGAGGTGCTCTGTGGTTCATTTTTCTTTTCCTTTCTCTGCATGACCTCTTACACTTGCTGTATTTTGTTCTATGAAGGTTGCTTTTTAATTGTTCCTTGCTTTCTCTTTTACATGATTTATGATGGTTTACTTAATCTCTATATCCTTTTATGGGAGTTAAGTTTTAAAAATTAAAACCTTAAATTGTTGATGTTGTGTTCCTGCATATGAAGAAATTAATGATATGCTCATTGCTTGATTAAGCAAAGAATTGATACTCCCTCATATCTTAACCATTTTACCTAAGTTCATGTGCACTATTGTTCATAAGCTGCAATGATTTCAACCATTATAAAAACTCGATATAACTAACATTAGATTTGACTTTATGCTTGATACAGCATATACTAAGATTTTGATGCAGCACATATTTTCCATGAAGTGCAAGCATGTATTTTTCAATAATCGTGCCTTTCCATTTATTCATGAAATTTAATTGCATTAATGGAATAAGCATCCTGCCTTTTTCCTAGCTTTCTACTCCATTTATAGCTATTATCATTTTCTACCTTTTACTTTGTTATGAACTCTTGACAACTCTTGGTATTTTTGATGCAACTAATGAACTCTTTATTAATCTAATCATTCTTGAATTTTTTACTTTTTCTCTTTTGCCTTATCTCCTTCCCTTCTTCCTTATTTCCGCAGCATGGCGCGGGGATCATGCTAGTTTTTATATAAAAAGCAAGTCAATTTTTCATAAATGTCTTGCAACAAGGCATGCTATTCCTGAAATTGTCAGAGCTGAACTTGGGAAGATGAGCATTAAAAGGCAGAAAGTAACAAGATTGAAAGTGGGTCCTCAAAAAATCAGGTACATGCAAACAAATGAAGCAATAAATTCGTGGAGTTCAATCTGTAACAACCAAGAACAAAAATTGAGCAAAGTCTAACACCTGAAGCATAGTTTAACACATAAAAATGCAAAGAAAGAAGGGAAAGGGATGAAAACAGAGGAGGTAAAATGGAGGCAAGAAAATTCAGGAAAAAATTTGGACCATTTCTCGATTTGTGCATGTCATCCTTGCTTCTGTGTATCGTTCTAATTTATTGGATGTTCCCTAAGGGACAAGCAAGTTTTGCAACCTCCATTATATAACATAGCTCATTTTTTGCTAAAATGATGACGTGGGATTCAGGTATTTTGCAAAATCTTGTACAATTCTGGAGAATGTGATTACAAAGATTGGAACTAGAATTTTAGGCGGTGACAATTTCCATTCAACAATGACAGATACCACTCAACATTCAAGGTAAGTGCTGCACGAAAACAGTAGTAGCTTCATTTAGTTGTTTGTACAGAGGGTTGAATCTAAAATTCATGGAGCCCAAGTCATGATCACGGCCTTGGACTAGGGCACTCAGGTTTCATGCATTGATATGCTTTGTTATGGTATTTCAAAAGTCAAAATAACAAGAGACCAAAAACTGCAATCCGCTTGAAGTATGAATTTGAAAGAGGATAAGGATTTCAGCAGATTTCTCTGGAAAATTCCCATTCTCTGGGGTTACCAGGCCACGTACCAATATTTTGACACTAAACATAAACACTAGGCATTATAGTCAACTCTGCTGAACTGGCTTGTCTATCCTCTATTAAGTTGAAAAGGTCAGAAATTACTTGGATCATATCCCTTCACTCGAACAAATAGAATACTGAACTGTCAGCTATGGGCTCACCATCTCTCCAGCACTTGTTTCACCCTCCTTCAACTTCTACTCATCTTCGTGGATTCTTTTTCCTGCAAGTCCCAAATATTAGAATGACACACATGAATTGAAGTAAGAATTCAATGAGAAGTTCAGTCATGAGCTATATTGTTCAACCAATTTACTGAGTTATTAAAGCAAATTCTCACCTTCAACCATCATCAAATTTCACTGATAAAATATAATGCTTACTCAAATCCAAGTCACTTGATAAATATCAAATCAATTCTAACTTTTGACAACTTGGGAAATCAGAATTCCTGATAAATCCTTTTACACTTGCTCCCAAACACTGGAAATGCAAATAAAAAAGTCCCTTACTTTCCCATGGTAAAATGCATTTCAATCAACCATCCTCAACAATCCTCTAATCAATTGTTTTTTTATGTTGATGTACATTTTAGCAAAATGAAAATGAAATCAGTACTATCACTTGTAAAACTGTATGTTCCATTCATGAAAAACTTGGTGATGACAGCCAATCAGCTTAATTCAGCAGATTACTTTCTGCGCGGACGCATCTTCAAACCATTGAAAAGGTTCCTAATCAACCATTCCCTAATGTGGTTTCACATTTGCAACTTGCAAGAGCCTTGTAAGTTATATGCCCAGTATTACTGTATAGCATAAACAAAGAAAAGAGTGAACAAGAAAAACAATAGATTGGTATTTACGGGAACCATTTTTCATGTTCAGCTGACAAATAATCATACATATCTATGAGTTTGGCCATCCATGTAGCAAGACTATAACTTTGCTTTCATTTTGCAACACAGAAAAGATTTTTAATTTCAAGGCAGAAGGGGGTTGGTTTTCAATTATTTCCTGTTTCTAAGCCTTACTTCACTTGAATCCGATAGTGGGTAGGGGCCAACCCCAGCAAATTTCCCTCAAAATTTCTGAATCAAACACAAAACAACAATCTCAATAACTAGAATTTCTGGCTTAAGAAAGCAGAAAATAGCTTAACACCAACACTTGACTTTCAAAAAGTGTCAAACTCCTCCTAATCAATTGTCCTTTCAATTTTATCGGATAACCCCGAAGGGACAATCTAAATTTCTTGCATCCAGTTATATAAAGGCTTTTACTCGTGTTCCTAAGCAAGGTGAGATTTCTGGTTGGTTTCCAACCACAACCTGAACTAGTGACTAAGTAACTGTTTGTTAAACCATTGAAAATTTTCAGTTCATTGCAAATAAAAATTTTCAATGATTTAATATTTTCAATATGTTTGATAATATATTTTAAAATCAACTTAAAAAAAATTTCAATGAAAAAGCATTGAATAAAATAAGTAGATAAACATCTACTTATCACTTAATTTAGAAAATTTTCAACCACTTTATCTATAAAAATAAAATAAATTTGAATATTTTATCTTAAAAAATTTACATAATTATCTATTCATTAATCAGGTTACGTACAAACTCCAACCAAACTCAACTTTATATTATTATTTCATCAGGTTTTTGTACGTACTTACATTTCTCTATCACTATTCTTTTACTATTAGAGGATAACTTGGTTTGATTCAACTTTGGAGTTGAAGACTTTGAAGATTTGAATGTTGATATACTACATGCGCTAGACACCATATAATGGAGCATATTACCTTTTTTTCAGCTTTTCGTTATATTAGTGTTTCAATTATCATTGATGTCCAAAGTTTTTTGTTTTGTTTCATTTTGGCATATCGTTGCTTGAAGAAGTAATGATCCCATGAATAATTTGAGACTTTTATTTGTAATATTTTTTAATCAAAATGTGATTTGGGTTTTTGATTTTAAAAAAATTATTTTATTATATTTAAATATTATTTTATTTTTTAAAAATTTATGATGTTTTTGAATTTTATAGTTATGTTTTTTTCTCATATTTTATACTTATATTATAAAATATAAAACATCAATAAAAATTTGATTTTATTTGAAATAATATGAAAATAAGGATACAAATGTAAAATAGCAAAATTTCAAAATTCAACATTTATTGTTATCAAACAATATATTTATATTCAACTCTTAATTTTCAGTTAAATACCAAACAGTTTTCATAATTCAAATTCAACACTAAAAATTTAGTATTTGATTTTTTAGCAGTTAATTTTTTAGTTTATCAAAGAGTACCTAACTCTAAACTTTGTTGGAAACTATTGGCTTTGGAAACCCTCGCCGGTCTCAAATCTAAACTTTTGTCAATGGGTCCGAGACATTAGAGCCCAATGGTTCCAGCTCTGGTAAATGGGTCCGAGACCAAATAACCCTTTACCAGTCTGGTATATAATATGCTACTGCAAAAACATAAGATGAACAGTGTTGAGCCACCCAGTAGCATCCATGGATATATGCCTTTGTGCCTTTTTAAACCAAAAACTTCCTATCACAAATCTTTGTCGGTGAAGCGAGCACATATTTTTCATTGAAACACAAGTAATTAATAAAATTCAAGTGCTTTAATATTCTATTTCAAAGATTTGTGAGTTTAATTGAACTTATTCGAAATTTTAATGGTCATATTCATTACTTTTCTAGACTTAAACAACCCGAATTTGAACCACTCATATAAATTTGAAGCATTCAAACTTGGTAGCATATCAACTCATATTTATTAAGAAGTTTCACATCCTCTTTCTTTTCTGTCTGACGAAATTTATTGTCAGGGTAATGGTCTTTAATTTATAATGCATTTATGAATAGATTAATGGTATTAGTTTATGTGATTAAATCAGGTTTAAAGAAAGCAAAGAGACAGGTCATGTGAGCCTCATAACCAAGCATTGTATGAAGACTGGACAGCTTCACGTGTCTGCATCTATAGTATATTTATCTTTCTATTCGTATCCAAAAGATTAGGCAAAGCTGACATTAACAAAAATAAAAAATAAAATGCATATTTTTGCTGCATTTTAAAAAGAATCAAAGCCAATTTCACAATCTAGGGCAAATTTGCAAGGTCTAAAGCATTGCCATTGCTTTCAAGTTAGTTTGTTAACTAAAATTTGGTTTTACCATGTAGTGCGTCATAACTAGCTAGCTTAGATTAATTTCCTTATTTTACCTTAGATTTATAATTCTTTCAAGGGAGTTGATGCTTTTTTTTATAATTAAAAAATTTATTCATCCTAAGAAGAAGGATAACCTGTTATGATAGGTAAGTTCTTAAGGGGGACACTTTGATACTATGATTGATTAAGTAGTTCTTCTTTTTTCATTGTACTGTATATGAAGGATGAAAATACAAAGAAAAAAATAGTTTAGGGTAAATTTATAAATAAATTTATTAAATTATGTCGAATGAGTGTTATTCTTTTACATTTAGGAAGATTTGATTTGGAGAG
Organism: Heritiera fomes; assembly: GCA_032173925.1. Lineage (NCBI taxonomy): Eukaryota > Viridiplantae > Streptophyta > Magnoliopsida > Malvales > Malvaceae > Heritiera > Heritiera fomes. The sequence goes on along the minus strand of JAPDPM010000002.1, from coordinate 6,570,497 downwards.
AATGAGGAAAAATATGCAAATCATTTATTTTCTTAAATTCTTCTCATTTTTCTTTTATCAAACCAAATAAAATGAAAATAAAAAAAATATTTTTTTAGTCATTTTGTTTGCTTTTTTTTTTCACAAATGCAGTGCATAGATTAACAAACATAGGCTGAGTTTGTGAAAAGAGTCCTTGGATTCGACTCTCACAAACACATCTTTAGGAATGGGTGAAAAACCTTAACTGTAACTAAATCCTGAATAGGATTAGTCTCAAATCATTAAAACGGATGAGGATACTTATGGTTTAAAAAAATACACTTAAAAAATTTATCTCAAAAATTTCGAGTTTTAGTTTTAAAATGAATGAAAAGAGCTTTATGACAATAAGAGAGGGCTACTTTTGTAACTCACTATCACGTCAAAGCTTAATATTCAAATTCTTTTTTTATTTTTATTTTTTACAAAATAGATATAATTTTTTCAAATTTTATTACATGCAAATTAGTCTATAAAAATTTATTTTATTGTTAATCAAATCACAATATTTTAATATCATGTAATTAAGTTTAAATCTATTAAAATGACACTAACAAATGTTTGTTTGCACAAGTGACATGATATGTTGAGGCGTGAAGTTATGTTCACACCACGTGGCTAGACATATCAATTTTTTTAATTTTTTGAAAAAATTAAAAATAAAAATTGCTAAATAATCAAATATGCTCTCAACATTTTGTATAAAATAAATATAAAAACTCAAAATTTTATTTTTCAGTTCCTAGGGAGGTATTTTGTACAAAATAAATATAAGTCCATAACATTTATATGCATAGGTGACATCACATGTTGAGGTGTGAAATTATGTACACAGGGCTTGACATGTCAACCTTTGTTTTAATTTAAAAGAATCAATAATAATCAAATATACCCTTAATATTTTGTATGAAATAAACATAAGGGCTCAACATTTTAATTTTATTTGTTCACATGATGCATTTTGTACAAAATAAATATAAACCTCCAACAATTTTTTTTGGCCATACAAAAAATACAAATGAGAGAAATTATTTGAATTTTGAATCTAATCTTTCTTAATAAATAGTAATAAGCATTAGATCATGTATTGATTGTTACCTTTAACAGTTTATTACATTCAAATAAACCCTCAACATTTTTTATTTTTATTTTTATCAACATAACATATCATCAATATGTGTGGACACTTTTATCCATGTCACATCATCTGTGCAAAACAAACATTTCTTAGTTTATTAAAGGATTTTAATTTAATTACATGATTTTGAAATTTTGTGATTTAAGTTACAGTAAAATAAAATGGTTAAAATATTGAAAAACCCATTAAATTATTTTAGTTATTTAAATAAAGTTATAAAGTTCACAAGTTTTTTTATTATTTTAATCAAATAAAATTTATGAACTCATTCGTATGCAATAAACTTTTAAGGACTTATATATATTTTGTACGATAACTTAAGAGTATATTTGAATATTCAACCATTGTATACAAATTAAAACTGTCATAACGTCTAGGTCTGTGAACCTAACCCGCTTGACTTTAAAATTCTAGGAGTCGCCACCAACCATTTAAACCTAAGGTGTGATTGGTCACCTACTCTTGTCTAAGGATAAGACATGGTCTACGTTCAAAGAATCTAGGGTTCGGGAGTACGGTTATGTGTGGGGAAGGATTAGCACCCCCACGATGCCCATTCTAAAATGGTACCACTTAGTTCTAAGTTTAGTCTAAATTTACCTTTATGTTTGTATTAGTTTTGATAATTAAATATTGGGAAAATTTCTAAGACTATTCCATCAATCTGGCTCAAATCTTAGAAACTCCCCTCACCTCAAGATGTTCAAGGAGTACCAATCGACTTTCTTTTAAACTCCATCGTCGGATTGATTGAGTATATTATGTAATTCTTATCTTTAAATATTTTCTAATCTTATTCTTCTTATTGTATTGTTTTAATTCTATTATTTTATATTTTTAAAAATAAACATGACATTTGAGTTATTGACAATTCTTCTTAAGTATCCCATCAATCTGGCTCAACCGAAGAAGAATCCTCTCACCTAGAAATTCCAAGGAGTACCAATTGACTTTCTTAGAATTTCATCATCGGCATATGTCACATTTACTTCTTTTATTATCATCCCATTACTTTATTATGGTATTATTTTATATTTCTTTATTCTCGATTCGTTATTTTATTTTATTTCATTATATCTTTAAAGTGAACATGAATTATGTTTTCTTGAAAATTCTCCTCAAGTATTCCATCAATCTGGCTCAACTCAAGAAAAATCCTCTCACCTAGAAAATCCAAGGAGTACCAATTGACTTTCTTGGAATTTCATCATCGGCGTAATCCATATTCACCTTTGATAATTAATTTTATTATTTCCTTATTCAATCTTTATTCTATTTATTCTTATTTGCATTTTTTTCTCTAATTTAATTTATTTTATTATCTTATTTATTTATCTAATGTCTATCATACTAAACATATAAAACATAAAATATATCATACAAATATCATAGAAATTAAACAAATCATATCAACACACAAATTATTTGTTCAATATATATATTAATCAAATATTTTCAAGTAATTAAATCATGCAAAATCAATCTGATCATACAAGTCATGCAAATAAAATTCATGTAAATTAATTCAAGTTAAATTATTGAATTGTCATGTTATATTAATCATATTAATTACATTATTAAATCCTGTTAACCAAATTAATTAGTTCTAATACAAAATTTTTATTTACAAATTAAAACCAATTATTAAATCATGTTATTAAACTAAAAGCTAATCAATTATACAAACCAATGGTTAAATACATCCAAAACATCAATTCATATTAAATTATTACTCCTAAATACAAAGTCATTTACTAATAATATTGTTAATGCATTAATTAATATTAATGTTAATAAAACAAACCTGATGAGTGATGAAATCCCTTGCTTTCTTTTGTTTTTTTTCCTTATGCTTTTCACGGTTCTTCCCTTTTTACAACAAGCGGCACCCGAGGATGTATATCCAAAACAAGTTGGTTCACTCTTCAATGGCAAGCGGTGGTAATCGACGTCCAAGTGATAGCAGAGCAGGGTGCGTGACAGGCGAACTCGCTGGTTGTATGCTTGAATGCGTATATCCTCCCGTGTATCCTCCCCTTAATCCCTGTTTTCGTTCTTTTTCTTTGCTTTCTTATCTTTACAGCCACTTACAGTGATGCTGGGAGTGGTGGCACGTGAAGCTTTGCAAGCTGAAGAAACAGAATAGCAACCAACCACAGAATCACCTATGATGCAGCAACAGGCCGATGAAGATAAATGCTGCTGGAACAGGGAGGCAGCAATGGCAGCGGCGTGAATATGGCTTGGTGATCGAAGAAGTGGTGCAACAAGAAACGGGTGGGGGACGGGTGGTGCGATGCAACAAGAGGGTGAACGTGGGTGGAGGCGAGTTTGTTGGTGCAGGGGACGTGTGACGGAGCAGCTTGTCGATGCAAGCGGCAGCAGCTTGCAACTGTGGCAGTGATACAAGCGGAAGGATGCGGCACAGTAGGGCGTTCAGGTGGTTGAAGATGACGCAGTAACACACGATGATGATGAGGAAAGGCGATGTGGGCTATGATGTTGAATAAGCGGTGCAGCAGTGAAGATGATGATGGTCTCGGCTTGGGCTGGAGGACAGTGACAATGATGGTAGCCGATGGCGATGATGCGGGAGACTTGGGGCAACAATGGTGACGAGGATGTAAGATGCTCGAGAATTTTTTGTCAAGGCTGAGATGCTCGGTTGTCGGTGAATGGATGATGGTTTGGCAGAGGTTTTATCAAGGCTGAGATGCTTGGTTGTCGGTGAATGGATGATGGTTTGGTAGAGGTTTTTATCAAGGTTGAGTGCAAGACTTGTCTATTTGATTATCCCCCCAAATCCTAAGCTTTAATCTTTTTTATAGCCACAAATTAGTTAGAGTCCTAATACAACTATACTTATTTTAATAATTATCTCCTATTTTTAATATTTTATCTATTTAATTCTTATGTTAATCCTAATCTAACTCTATCAAATTTAATATTAATCCAAATAATTATCCTAAAAATCTAATTATCCTAATTATCTAATCCTAAAATTAATTTTATTTTTATTTCTTTTTTATCTTTTCTCTCTCTTTTCTTTTCTCTTTTTTTTATTCCTAAATCCTATTTTAATTTTAATTTCCTAATTAATGTTAATTCTAAATCTAAAAATTCTAATTTAATTCTAGCCTAATTCTAAATTGTTAAATTAAAATACAAATATCACCCAACCCAATTAATTATTTTTACAAATTAAGACCCCGGACAAAATAGGGTGTCTACAAAAACCATAAAAAAAATAAAAATTACATTTCGATACACTCAAGAGATTGTAAGATTTAAAGATTCAAATTTAAATAGTAAACAGTTTGATATTCATTTATAAAATGAATGATATAATAAAAAAGTGTCTAATTATATATAACATATAATTAATAAAAAATATTTAAATTTGGAGTATTGATACAAATAATTATTTTTTGAAGAACTCCATTATGCAAGATAAATCAAAGAAATTTGCAAGGAATTGTTACCATTTTGTCTTGCATCTTACTTGTAAAAACAGAAAATTTGAAAATTCTTACATCAAATTGGCATTAAAATAAAGACTGTTCTTTTCTTTTTCGAATTGAATATAAATATTTCAATCCATGGTCCCCTATTTGTTACCAGAAAACATGGTTAAATTGCCAACTCCATAAATGGTTTTGGAAGCTACCGGAAAGGTCTGGAAGTGTAGATATTAACATGGATTTTTTTTTCTTTTCTTTTCTAAATTCATGTTCCCACTTCCCCACCTATTTTTCTACTAAAAAATTGCTTCAAAATATCTACAATTGTTACCATATATTTAATGTTAAGCCATCCATTTTTTTTATATCATTATATCTTCAATAAATTGAGATCATGTTATGACATTTAGCTTTATGAAAAAAGTATTTATATATATTTTTTTGTGAGTAAGAGTTTAAAATTGGATCAAAACACTTATAAAATTAATTTAGTTGGTACAAAAGGAATTCCAGTTCTTTGTCCACTAGGGTTGACATTGGTGAAAAATATTTCGAGGATAAAATTTCAAATGATTAGGGTTTAAGTTTTGGATTTAAGGTTTTTTATATCAGTAAGAAAAATATATTTGGTTCGATAAAATATAAATTCAGACAAAATCTAAAAATACTTTAATGAGTTAAGAAAACCTTATGTAGACATCCTATTTTGTCCGGGGTCTTAATTTGTATAAATAATTAATTGGGTTGGGTGACATTTATATTTTAATTTAACAATTTAGAATTAGGCTAGAATTAAATTAGAATTTAGAATTAACATTAATTAGGAAATTAAAATTAAAATAGGATTTAGGAATAAAAAAAAAGAGAAAAGAAAAGAGAGAGAAAAGATAAAAAGAAATAAAAATAAGATTAATTTTAGGATTAGATAATTAGGATAATTAGATTTTTTAGGATAATTATATGGATTAATATTAAATTTGGTAGAGCTAGATTAGGATTAACATAAGAATATAATAGATAAAATATTAAAAGTAAGAGATAACTATTAGAATAAGTATAGTTGTATTAGGATTCTAACATATTGGTGGCTATAAAAAGAGATTTAGGATACAAAAACATACACAATCAAACACTCAACCTGAGCACTTCCATCTATCTGACGGAAGTCACTCACTGCTCCAAATTCTCATCACTGCTCTGTCCCATAGCCTGCTTGCTGCTACGCCGTTCACGCCTGATCTGTTTGACGTTGCCGCACGCCCGAGCCACTTTCTTTGCTGCAGCCATTGTTATTGCTCCAAAGCTGTCCCCAAAACGGATCGTCCTTGGGCCATCGTCCAACGCTCCATCCGCAACTACACCACTGCATTGGTTACCCAGCTTCAGGTCATCCTTCCCATTTGGATTAGTAATAATTGGTATGTTAATTAATTTGACTTGCATGTCAATTTAATGTTTTAATGATTTAATAATTTAATTTAATTCAAGTAATATGAATTTATGTGATAATATTAATAATCTATTAAAATAATTTGGCATGGTATGTAATTTTGTATGATGTAATTTGCTTGCGTGATGAATATTATAATGTGTTAATTTAGTTTGCATGTGTAATTAGAATTTAGTTAAATAATGGGATTTGAATTTAGAAAATAAGATCCCTTAGAGAAATATAGTTAGAATTATAAATAATAAGTAATAAAATAATTCAATAAATTATAAAATATAGAGATAGATTGAGATTATTCCAAGGATGGAATTTCAAGTGTCACGAATGGTTGCCATTTTGGAAATTCCTAGGTGAGGATGTTTACCTTAGATTTTGCCAGTATGATGGAAGATTTAAGGTAAGTGTTCAATATTAATAATCGATATTTATTTCTAAAAACATAAATATATATTAATAGTCAATCTCTATTAAAAATAAAATAAACATAAATATTAATAAGAAATTAGGGGATAATGATTAAAAAAATAAAGGTATAATAATAAATTGAGAATAAGTGGAGGTTATCCCGATGATGGAATTATAATGTGTCACGAATGGTTGACACTTTTAAAATTCTTATGTGAGATGTTTTCTTTAAATTTCGCCAGCATGATGGAAGATTTAAAGAAAATTTTCAAGAAGAATAATCGACATTTATTTTCAAAAGATAAATAATATTAAAATAAAAATAAAATAAAATAAGAAATAAAGGAAAATTAAAAAGGAAATAAAAAGAGGATAAAATAAGGATAAAAGATGGAAAATAAAGTTAAGATATTTCGTAAACGATTTAATGAATCCGACGACGGAGCCTCTCCGAGAAAGACGAATGGGATTTCTTGGATACTCTTGAGATGAGGATGAAATTTGAGGAATTCCACCAGCATGATGGAGAGTTTCTTAGAAATTGTCCAATATTTAAATATTTAAATTTAACAAGATTAAAAACCATTTAGTTGAAAATTATTAAAGATATCACAAAATTAATTGGTACCATTTTAGGATGGGCGTTGTGGGGGTGCTAATCCTTCCCTACACGTAACCGTACTCCCGAACCCTAGATTCTTTGAACGTAGACCAAACCTTGTCCTAGTTTGAATAGGTGACCAATCACACCTCATGTTTGAATGGTTGGTGGCGACTCCTTGATTTTAAAGTTTAGCCGGTTAGGTTAACGGACTTAGACGTTATGACACCTTATATCATGATTAACAATAAATGTGTCTCTCCTTTTTTGGAACACTCAAAATTTAAGGTGAAGTTTTGGTAGGTGGAGTTTTGTAGAGTTTTTCAAATAAAAGATAATCTTATAAAAATTAAAATAAAAAATTGAAACTTGTAAGTTGTAAGATTTTTTAATAAACATGTATATAAATATTTGTGTGCATAATTAAATTGTTAAATGAAAATTTCACTTATATTTTGAATTTTAATTTTAACTTTTATTTATTCTATTAATAAGAACTTCCATTAACTTCAACTGTTTTTTTTATTTTATTTTTGCAATTTCCCTTTGGATTAAAAAATGTTGCAAAATAAAATTAAATAATTAGAAAAAATAACAAAAAATTCATTTTATTTACCAAAGTATTAGTAAATTGTTTTTTTTTTGTTCCCATTTAAGCCAAAATTTTAATTTTGACTGTCTAAGGATAATTCTGATTTTTGCATCATAATATTTTTTGGATTTATATATGATGCACTGACAGTGTATAGTTTCTATACACTGTCAATGCATCAGAAGTTGACACCTCATTAATAGGCTCTTATATGCAAATATAAATAATTTTTTTTAATTTACCAATAAAGACCTATTGATGAGGTGTCAACTTCTGATGCATTGACAGTTTATAGAAACTATACACTGTCAGTGAATCATATACAAACTCATATTTTTTTTGACATCATTTTTTTTGCAATAAAAAAGAAACAAGAGCTAAACAACATAACCAATCATTAAATAATGTAACAAAAAAAATTAATCATTCAATAATTTCACCCAAATTCTTCAAAGATTTATACCTCTTGTTGCTCTCTTCAGTCCTCCCTCCAATCATTTATTTTGTAACTTCATTGAAAAGGAAAAAAATAAAGTATTTTATCTTTTATCAATAAAAATAAAAAATAAAAAATAATTTTTTATCAATACTTTTTTATAGAATATTTAATTTTTAAAAATTAATATATATATTTTTTAAAAAACCATTTTTTATTTATATTTTGATAAAAATATTCAATTTTTATTTAAAAATATATATATACACGTTCTTTTTTTCCTCGAGAAAATCGTATTTTTATAGTATCTATTTTGGTCATTTCAAGTAGCTGTATGAGGTTATATACGTAAATCATCAATTGGCCTGCCTGTTCTAAAAGTGTTGAAAGCCCAACTGTATGCCACGTGTAGTGGTTCCAGTGGCTCAGAGATATGATGTTGATTGGGTATGTATCAACATCACTGTATACCATAGTAACAACCGTCGTGTATTTATCATTACCGACTTTAAAAATACGAGAACGATGAAGAATTTAAGAATTGCAATAATTAGATATAATAAATTTTAATAAAAATCAAGAAAAGTTGTACGTTAATATTGGAAAAAATTTGATAATTTAATAGTATTAATTGAGAAAAATAAGACAATGTTTAAGGATTAAATGTGGTAATCTAATTTTTTTTGGAAAAAATATTTTAAAAAATAATCAATGTAGCTATTTTATGATTTTAATATTTGTGAAGTGATCGTAACTTTCAGATATCAAAAAATTTATATCATAAAGTGAAGAATAATGTAAAAAAAAAGATTATATTTTCTTAATCTTGCATATATTTTTTTGGAAAAATTATGGATTTTTTCGTTTAAAGATTAAATCTTTCCATAGGAATTTTACAAATTTTGTTTAGAACATTTGTTCTTTAACTACAAACATAAATTTTAACGCTTGTAATATATATATATATATATACATATATTATTTTTAGATTTTGTTTTTTCATGAAAAACTATAAACATAATAAATTTCATTTAAATCTTTAAAAGCTAATATTTTAAAATTAAAACTCAGCTAAAAATAATATGAATTTCTTCTAAATCTTCTCTAAATGAACAATTAAAAGACTCAATCTTTTTTTTTAAGAAAGAAATTTGAAAATATTTTTTGAAAAAATATAAATAGTAAAAAAAACAGCAATTAATTTTTAATTGGTAGAGTTTTTTTTTTGAAATTTAATTGGTAGAGTTAAAACCCTAAAAACTGTCTTGTAAGAAACGAGTTTGTTCTCCCCTAGGTGAAAATCGCTGCCGTCATTCTTTTCATCCAACGATTCAGATCTCTCCACAGCTTGTGCTTACCAGTCTTCTCCCTTCTTTCATTTCTCTCTGTTCTTTCTGTCTTAATATGGCAAAAGCCTCCACCTTCGAGCTCCAACTCGCTACAGCAGTTTTCTTCCTTTCCAATCTGATTTCTCTTTCTTTTTTAATTTTGTAAATAAACCTGTATATTTATATGAACTCAGGGTTCAAAGCAAAAAAAAAAAAGAAAAGCTTTGAAGGTTTTTCTGTTTTTAGCTTTTCTTTTTTGTAATAAATTTTGAGGAAATGGGTTCTGGTTTTGATCACATGTAACTTTTGAGTTTTTAAGCAAAACTCCATTTCTGTTTTTATCAATCGTAAGCTGATTTTAATTTTCAATCTCTCTACGTATTTTTGGTTTTTGATCACAACAAACAAGAACTTCTGAGGCTTTAAAGCAAGACCCATTTCATATTTTATCTGATTTCCAGCTCAAAGATTAAATACCTGAGGAAATGGGTTCTTAGTTTTGATCACAAAAATCAAAGCTTTTGTGCTTTTGGGGCAAAACCCCCTTGCCATTTATTAATTTTGAGCTGATTATCATCTTCAAAGATGAAGTCTCTGCTGAAAAACCCAGATTTTAGTGAGGACATAGGGAAGCTTATTAGGGACCAAAAGCATCAAGATGGGGCAGCTAACAGTATATCAAGTGATCTAGAGAAAGAGCTGAACATTTATAGAAGTGGCTCAGCTCCTCCTACCGTGGAGGGTTCATGGAACTCAATTGGTGGCTTGCTTAACAATAAAGGTGCGTTCTTGATTGAGGAAGAACTCAGGGCTGATCCAGCATATGTGAACTACTATTATTCTAATGGGAATCTGAACCCAAGATTGCCTCCTCCGCTTTTGTCAAGGGAGGATTGGAGGTTCGCTCAGAAATTTCAAGGAGGGAACGAGAATAACGGGAGTAACGGGCATAGGTCACTTTTTGTAGTGCAGCCTGGGTTTAGAGGAGAGAAGGAGGAGAATGGTGGCGGTAGTGGGGTAAAGTGGGGAGGAGGAGATGAGTTGATAGGACTGCCTGGCTTCGGGGGTCTGGGAACTAGGCAGAAGAGGATTGCTGAGATCTTTCAGGTGATGATTTGCTACATTTAGACACTGTTTTTGTGTTTAGTTTTGGATTGATAGTGTTTGCTTCGATTTGATTTTGGTCAAGTTTGGTTTTCTTGAGATTAGTGATTCTTTAGTATGTGTAATTTGGTGTTTTGATTGCAAGTTGGAGTTTGGAACATATAGTCTGTGCTTTATGCAACACAAGTTAGGGGTTATGTACTTGAACCTTGGTTATTTGCTTTGTTTAATTCATGACAGTTTGTTCGTGACAGAATATGTTGTCATTCTTGACATTGAACATCTTTGCTTTCACAATTGGCGTTTCTGTAATGCTTTATATTTTTTATGTTAGTAATTTTGTGTGCTATTGGGTATAACTTTTTTTTTTGGGTTTCTTAAATTTTGTTTATTTTTAGTGACCTATAAAATCCAATTAGCTGCTGCTGATACTGTTAATGGGAATTATTCACGTACTCTTTTGCTTATGATTGTTATTAAATGATGCATATTGGTCGGGTTGTGTCCAAAATGGCTGGCTCCTTTCAGTTTGTTTGCTAATCAAATATCCTTCTATGATGTGCATTGAAGGTTGTTCTTGTCATTATTGTATGAAAAGAGAGAGAGTTTTATTAAATGAGTTCCATTGGCTTTTTGTGTGATGATGGTGGTGTCCTGGAGTGGTAACGCGGTGGGAAGTGATTGTGCCCCTGGAATGAAGAGGCATTGAATGGAAAATAAGCTTCCTCACGCCGGATAACCTTTTAAAATTGCTAATTTAATAAATGTTTGTATTTAATGTGCAACTGAGGGTCAATTTATTTTACTTCTACTGCTTATTCGGGAAATTTCGTTAGTTGTTTTGTAATGCCTTGTAGCCTGTATGATCTAATTGAGGTGTTAATTCCACATTTAGTTCCTTCATGCCAATGTTGTTAATTCCACAATTAGCCTGGAGATCTAATTTTTGCATAAAGTACATGTGTGATTGCAACCTTAAGCATGTAGATGTAGTTATATCCGGTACAATGTTATTGTTCTTTGTTGAAAACAGGTGAACTGTCTACATCAATAGCTTTTTTTTTTTTCCATTTGTGAAACATGATTTTGGAAGTAATAATTCCTAAGGTCTTTTTAGAGTGTTATTTAAATTTACTTCTTGAACAAGTAGTACATTTGTGTGTTTTATTTTTGTGCATCTCATAATGTATACTTATGCTTGTAGTTATTGGCTTTGAGTGATGGTATTGGAAATGTACATTACCTCTCTTCCTGTCATTCTCTCTTTCTGTTGCTACTAGCATTATGGTTTAATTGCAAAATGCAGGATGATATGAATTATGCAACGAATATCTCAAGGCACCCATCTCGTCCAGCTAGCCGCAGTGCAATTGATGATGGAATTGAAAGCTCTGACGCCCAACTTGCTAATCTGCATCATGATTTAAGATCTGTTGATTCTTTATGCTCTAGTGCAAATAAACGAGGACTGCCTTTAGTCCAAAATGTTGGTTCCTCTGCTTCTCAAACTTATGCTTCAGCTTTGGGTAAATCCTTGTCAAGAAGTGCGACACCTGATCCTCAACTTGCAGCTAGAGCTTCTAGTCCTCACATTCCACCCATCGGTGGCCGGTCTAGTTCCATGGACAAAAGAAGCGTAACTGTTTCCAATACATTCAATGGTGTTGGTTCCAACAGTTTTAATGGTGTCTCAGAAAGTGTGAGTGAATCTGCAGATCTGGTTGCTGCTTTCTCTGGCTTGAAACTGTCAACAAATGGTGTGGCAGATGAAGAGAACCATTCACAGTCATGGACTCATCGTGGTATTGATGACCATCATAATCTCATCAATTTGCAGGGTGATCAGAAGCATATCAAACAAAATTCACACTTGAATAAGTTGGAACCTGAACATTTTCATTTGCATTCTACTGCTCAGTCTGCCAAAGGACCTTATTTAAATGTGAATAAAGGCAGCGGAATTGCGATGGACCTTAAGAGGTCTTCTTTAACGGCTGATGGACAGATTGAACTCCTTAAATCTGCCAACTCATACCCAAATGGACCTTCTACACCCACAGTCAATGGCATAGGAAGTCCTCCAAACCACCAGAATTTTGAAAATATGAATTCAACATTTTCGACCTATGGGTTAAGTGGCTTTTCTATGAATCCTTCATCACCACCCATGCTAGGAAACCAGCTTGGAAGTGGTTCTGTGCCATCTTTATTTGAAAACGCTGCTGCTCTGTCTGCAATGGGAGGATCTGGCTCGGAATCTAGAGCTTTGGCGGGAGGTTTGGCTTTGAATCCAAATTTGATGGCTGCAGCACCGGAACTGCAGAATCTTAGTAGATTGGGAAATCACAATGCAGGAAATGCTCTCCAGGCACCGCTCTTGGACCCATTGTATCTTCAGTACTTGAGATCAAATGAATTAGCCGCCGCACAGGTTGCAGCTCTCAATGATGCCATGATTGATAGGGAGTACAGTGGTAATTCATACATGGATTTGCTTGGTCTTCAAAAAGCTTACTTAGGGGAACTGCAAAAATCATATTACGGAAATCCTGCACTTGGTCTAGGCTTGTCATATCCTGGAAGTCCTCTGGCGAGTCCCTTTTTTCCAAGCTCTCCTGTTGGGTCTGGAAGTTCTATCCGGTACAATGAAAGAAATATGCGCTTTGCCTCTGGGTTGAGGAATTTATCTGGTGGAGTCATGGAGGCTTGGCGTTCAGATGCTGCTGGTAACTTGGATGAAAGTTTTGCATCATCTTTGCTAGATGAATTTAAAAGCAACAAAACTAAATGTTTTGAATTTTTAGAAATTGCAGGTCATGTTGTTGAGTTCAGGTAAATAATTGTTTAAACTCTTGTCCGCTTGTTTTGGACTTCTAAATGTTTAATGCCTTTATTAATTACCTTGTATAAACAGTGCCGATCAGTATGGGAGTCGATTTATTCAGCAGAAACTTGAGACTGCCACAACAGAAGAGAAAAACATGGTTTTCCATGAAATCATGCCCCAAGCTCTTTCATTAATGACTGATGTGTTTGGTAATTATGTGATCCAAAAGGTATTTTCCATTAGATATCAAATTTCTTGTGACATGCTTATGAGGTTTAAGTATGTTTCTTTCTTCCTTGTCATTTTTTTTTTTGTAATTTGTTCAATCATCATGCAACTTCTGTACCAAGAGGTCATCAACTGATTACTTTGTCTTGGCGGATATATTTGTTTACAGTTTTTTGAGCATGGATCTTCTTCCCAAATAAGAGATCTTGCTGACAAGCTGACTGGGCATGTATTGACGCTTAGCCTTCAGATGTATGGCTGTCGAGTGATCCAGAAGGTGTATTTCCCACTCCTGTTGTGGATTTTTTTTTTGTCATATGAAACCCAGTTCTTTAGATGGAGCTGAATGTTTCATTTATCCAAAAATCTATGAAATAATTAATTTATATTAGCATTGATTGCATGTTTGTTGTCCTGTACAATGATGCAAATTATGTTAACTTAATAGTAATTGCTGTGCAAAATTTAACGATCACTTTAAGACAGAATGCCTGTTTTGTCATAATGCTGTCTGAATCTATGCTGTTATATTTGGGATTGCAATGGAACTAAGGGTTTTTCATGTTCGCTCCCTGATCTGTTATTCAGGCTATAGAAGTTGTTGAGCTGGACCAGAAGACTCAAATGGTCAAAGAGCTTGATGGACATGTTATGCGCTGTGTGCGAGATCAGAATGGGAACCACGTCATCCAGAAGTGTATAGAATGTGTACCTGAAGATGCCATTCAGTTTATTGTTTCCACATTTTATGATCAAGTTTTGACATTATCCACTCATCCATATGGTTGTCGAGTCATCCAGGTTTAAGCACTTTATGTTCGTACTTAACAAATGTTTTTCATTTGGGCATTGTGTCCTGCTACAAATAAATTTAAATTTTCTGATCTTATGATGGTACATATCTTATCCTGCAGAGAGTTCTGGAGCATTGTCATGAAGCAAAAACCCAACAGATAATGATGGATGAGATTTTCCAATCTGTTTGCATGTTGGCACAAGACCAATATGGGAATTATGTTGTACAGGTTTGTCATTTATTTTGGCAGCTCTTTATCCATGTAGTATTGAGAGAACAACTCCTTTGTAGTTTGGATTTTAAATTCTATTGATGATAGAAAAATCAGTTCTCACAATACCTCCTTGCTTGGCAAAGTTGACTCATATGGTTGATGAGAAAATATCCAACGTATGGAAAAGTTAGATATGTTGTGAGTATGATTGGGATCCGTTCATTAGCATAAAAATTTAGATGCATGTTATAAGCTGCATTTTGCCTTCCAAAATAAAAGTGGTACGCACGGGACTAATGATCCTAGTTTTTTATGATGTCCAGAACTTATACTCTGTAGCTACTCATGTCAAATTGTAAAATGCTGGACAAGTTCTAGCTTGAGAGCTTGAAGTAGTCTATAAACGCCCTATGCACTTGTTGGAATCGTTAATCCATGATGTTATCATTTGAAAGCATCAAATGAACTCTGCTTTCAACCATTGTTTCAGTGCCTTGAATCTTTTTAGTTGTCTTATTTGTCTTGTGTTCAGAATTTGGCAGAAGATCTTTCCTTCTTTCTGTACTTTACAATTTTTTATTTGGTTGTTTGGAATCCTCTTCTAATTTCATACTTCTAAAAACAGCATGTTCTGGAGCATGGGAAACCACATGAACGCACTGCTATAATAAAAAAACTAACTGGGCAGATAGTACAAATGAGCCAGCAGAAGTTTGCATCTAATGTTGTGGAAAAGTGTTTAACTTTTGGAACTCCTGTAGAGCGCCAAAATCTGGTTAATGAGATGCTCGGTTCCACTGATGAAAATGAGCCCCTTCAGGTTTGTCATTCACCCTATGCACTCATTGTTTAGTAAACTGAAAAGAGTTACAGCATGTGTAGTGATTTTCTGTCTTGCTATTGTTTTATATTTTAGTCCATTGTCATGCTGTATTTCCTATGAAAGTATCATGATTCCAGGTGATACTTGAACTCCGTTTTTAGATGACTCTCATGAGGCTGCCTAAGTATAGTCTTGAAATTTTCTCCTAATTGAATGTTTCTTTTATTTGTGTTGTTTGACCGGCAAATTACAAGGTTTCTTTGCTTGAAACCATTTCAAGGACAGTGATGTTTCTGTTTTTTCAATGTTTATCTACCTGGTTATTGCTTGCTTCATGGTTCTCAACTTGCTTTTCCTCGCATTGGTTTTTGTTTATTCTTAGGTGATGATGAAAGATCAGTTTGCAAACTATGTTGTACAGAAAGTGCTGGAAACCTGTGACGACCTGCAGCTTGAACTAATCCTCAACCGAATAAAGCTTCACTTGAATGCTCTGAAGAAGTATACTTACGGGAAGCATATAGTTGCTCGTGTAGAGAAACTTGTTGCAGCCGGAGGTAATTTCACTTAATATCTTCTGTTTCATAATGTCATTGCTGATTTCTCTCATTGCAGTGTATTTTTAAACTCCGGTAGTTTGGAAATAGCATACTGATAAAGGTTCTTCATCTTTTGCAGAGAGGAGGATCAGCATTCTGACTCCAAATCTGGCAGCTTAGATGGCGTAGGAAACGAACTTGTTGTACAGCTAACTGAGGATAGTATGAGTCCCTTCCTCTTTCTTCTTTCTTTTCTTATGTCTAGTGACAGCCCTGTCTATTTACTTGGCCAGATAGGAGCTGGTCGGAAAATAAAATTGTTGGTTGGTACTTAAAACTGTACATTGTAGTTTGAGGGTATACCTAGAATCAGGTTAGCTGAGGCTCATATGGTGAACAAGCAGCCTTTGTCTGCAGAGGAGATAAAGTTACTGTACAAGTTTTAAGGTTGTGAAAAGAGAGGTAGTAAATTTATGATTGTGACTGTATAAATCTTACCAGGTTAAGAGAGCCTTTGGCTTTAGGAGAGTCTGGAACTTTTCTCTAGGGAATTGTCATTTTCCTAATTCAATGAACTTTTCCTGTATTCTCATATTCCCATCATCTTTGAGCCAGTATTTATTCTGATTTAATTTATGCCATTTTATGTCATAATAGTTTTTAGTATACCTTGGTGGTATAATCGAGTTAAATTGAGAAGATTTAGTATCAAGTTTTTAGTTTAGTTCGATTTGAAAATTTTAAGTTTGAAATTTGGATAGTGTTCGATCGAGTTTAGTTTTTAAAACTTTATTTCCACTCAACTAAAAACTTGAGCGGTTCAAGCTTAATTTTGTAAGCTGGATTTATTATTTTTTAATAATATATTAGGAAGGTAATTGATAAATTAATAATTTATAATTTGAAAATATACAAATGAAATTTGAATAATCATTGAGTTGGATTTGAGTAATTTTTGAATAACTCGATTTATTTAGATTCTTACGTACACTAGGTGTCTGATTCGTCCTAGTCTGCTCCAGTGATCGATCACATTCTGCATCTGTGATAGTCTGGCGTCTGAATGGTCCTTGTTCAGTAAGCAATGCAATTTCATTTGGAAGTAAAGAAAGCATTTCATTTCTTGGGTGCTTACTACTTGCACAAAAAGTTCAATTGAAATTAATGGGTTCAACATAGAGACATCATATAATAAAAGTTGTAGAGAATTCTGCTTTCACGTTTGGTCACGTTTTGTCACTTTTTTCCACTGTGTGCCCTTGGGTTTCTCGGGTTGCTTTGTCTGCTTTTTGGATCAACAAGTAATTCAACACAGTCACCCTGGCGTCCCACCAGGGTTCGACTCTTGCTTTAGGATGTGTTCCTTTTTCACGTTCCTTTTTTCTCTCGATGTCACCGTGTTTCTCTGACCAAAGGTTATTGGGCACTATGGCCTGTGCCATGAATGCCTCACGCCAACTCTCATCTCTATTTCTTATTTGCAATTTGCTATGGGTTTCCAACCTTTAGCTTTCCAACAAAGTTCTCTCCCTCTTTCTTCACTTAATCTATTTCCTGATGCTTATGCCCATATTTTACTTAACCCATTATCTTCCTGTAGCGCCAGCTTCACCGGTTCCTTTTTTTTTTCCAAACTTGAAAATCGTTTTGCCTGGATTTGGACAGAGTGTGAATTTCATGAAAAAAAAATCTTGCTTGCAAGCCGGCCTTTGCCTTTTGATTTCGGAAGCGAGAAGATGACCCACGAAAGGTGTTACCGAATTCCTGATAAGTGTACCCCAAGTATACGGACCGTAGCAAGTAATAAAGTAATGAGTAGAGTATCGTTCCCACGAGGATTGAATTTGTGAATTGCTTACTAAGTACTAAAATTTCACACCCTAATTTTATTCAAACGATCGAAAAAGAATATTTTTAATCAATAGCAGGAAAGTGAAAATAAAAAAATATTTATTTAAATAAAACTTCTAAAATATTCCAAAATAAAAACCAAAAGAAATTTAGATGAAAACTTGAAGACTAAAACAAAGAGAATAAAACTAAACTACTCTATATCCCTTAGTAGGATTGAATGCTCTTCATAGTGCTAAAGCTGGCTATTTATAGAGGCAGTGGGGATGATGATTAGCTCAAAATCTTGGCTGATAAGGCTCGATATTTATCTTCAAAAAATATTTATCTTGTATTAGCTCTCTTGATTATCTCTATCCTTAGCAAAAAGTCCATCTTGATAATTTATCTTCGTAAAAGATAAATGCAACAATTTATCTTTCTTGGCAGCCAGTAAAAATATCCATGCATGAAGCTTTATCAACAAAGTTTTGTGTTTGAATGAAATTTGGAACTGAAATCCTTCACATCTTTGACTTCTTTATCAGTTGGAGTTCCTACATCATTGAGAGAAATTTTAACAGATAAATGAGGGATTTGAATCTAATAGTAATGATTTAAAGATAAATTATATCGTTAAATTCATGATAATTCTATAAATTATAGAATTATCACACCCCCAAACTTGAATTTTTGCTTGTCCTCGAGCAAAATAAAATTCACAAAGAAATGTACCTAGAGGTCAAATACACTTGCAATAATGATTTCCCTTTAATTTCCCCAAAGATTTTGAAAATATTACAACTCCATGAAAATCCATAAACATTAGCTAAATATATATAAACTCATTCAAAAGAGAGTATCAATTCAATTGAATTCTTCCGTGTGTGTGTGTAAATGTTTCTTCATTTCAGTACATGCAATCCGGATGAATTTATACAAATATGAACATAACAAAAGATCTCAAAGAATAGTTATCTTCCATAAGTTTGTTTTTCTCATCTTCTCTCCACTAATGTAGACACACATAGCCAAAGATCAATAGGACTTTATAAGCTTGTAATGTATGGCTAGGGTAATAGGTAGGAGAAATAGAATTTTTAGGCTTAACCCCTAATCATGCATTCTTTTTCTTGGACTTTTTAAGAGCTTTCAAATAATTCCCCCAACTTGATTTCTTTTTTTTTCTTTTTCTTTTTGAATTTCCTTTTTTTTTCAACTTTTTTTTTTCACCCTTTCTTCCATATATGCATAGCTCTAAATATATCTTGACATAGTCCTCATGCATATAATGGGGTATAGGAATTTTTTTTATAGGCTAGGCTAATTATTAACGTAAGTAAAACAAGAAAGAAGGTCTACTTTAAGCGCAAATTGGGTGACTAAGGATAAAATATATCATGGTAGTCTTGAAAAGCTCAAACGATCCAAAGATGGCCTAAATCACCTCTTTAGCTAAGTGTGTTCTAGGATTTCACCTTGAGAGATGATAGAACAAATTCTAGACAAATAACAAACTTTAAAGACTATTGTTTATTCCTATTCACATAAATCTTCTCTAGATATGCATGACTTCAATGATAAAAACATAGTGCATTCAATTTGTGGAAAAATCTCAATCAAAAAGATAATTCACTAAAGAATTCATTCACATACTTTGCTCATACTCATGAATTTCATTTTGCTATAACATTCTCAATCAATGGTTAAATATCAAGGAATTATCAAGCAAGCATATAATCACTTCAAGATAAAAACCATTTTAAAGCACAAAATTTTTGCAAAGATTTCAAAAGAAAATTGAAAAAATTTTGCTCAATCTTTAAAAATAAAAATTTGGCTCTTCCCCCCAACTTGAAACATACATTGTCCTCAATGTGTAAGAAATTCAAGAATTCTAGAAAAGGATAAAGGAAACTCCCCTGATTTTTCAATGAAGCTCAAACTGCAAAACTTGCCACATTCCTTTTTGCTCCCCCAAACTTAGACTCTACCACCTATAAAATAAAGAAAAGAAATCAACTAATGAAATATCTAAACTAAGAAATAAGAGAAATAACTAAGAAAGCAATAAAATGCTGGGGTTGCCTCCCCAGAAGCGCTTGATTTATAGTCATCAGCCTGACTATGTCTGTCATTCTTCAAGGTGGTTCAAAAATTCTAAATATGGATGGATGCACATAATGCACCCTCCTCGTAGGAGACTCGAGCAGATTCTTCGATTCACAGGACTTAGCTCTATAGTCTTCACTTTCTTCTAATATATAGCCCAAGTCATTAGCCTGTAGATAGCCCTGGATAGCAATGAAGGCTACCTCATCAACTTTTGGAGTTAGGACTTCTATTTTAAGCTCATCTTCTTTCTCACTCTCACTATTCTCCATTTCAATTATTTCCACCACACATTTTTCTTCAATAAGCACTAATGGTAAAAGCTCTTCAACCTTGACTTTTTCTTCAATAATGAGCTTAGGTGGTAAAGGCTTCTCAACCTCTTCAGTTACCACTTCTTCAATTTGTGGTTGCAATGGAACTTGATACTCAAAGTCAACTATGTTCGGTGGCTCCAAGGAAATTGATGGTTGTCTTTTGTGATAACTCGAAGAATGGATCGGATGACTCTTCATACTTGGATTCTCAATGTTAACTGGGGTGACAAAATCCAAGCTCACAGGACAACTCTCTCTAACATGGTTCCCTTCACCTATCTTACAAGCAACAAAGGGACTCTGATAGACTTCTTCGGGCAAGGTGACTACTTGAGAAGTCGAAGTCATAACTGGATCTATACTTTGAGTGTTGATGACTTTCTCAGGCATAACTCTTCCATAGTACCACTGGTAGTCATTGGAAGCCATTACCTTGACCAAATCATATGCTTCCTCAACAGTCTTTTGCATAAGAGCTCCACCTACTGCTGCATTGATCCATGCCTTCGAAGGATCACCCAAACCAATGTAGAATACTTGGACTTGTAACCACAAGGGTAATCCATGAGAAGGACATCTTTGAAGTAAGTCTTTAAATCTTTCCCATGCTTCACAAAAAGGCTCAAGATCATATTGCATGAAAGACAAGATGTCATTCCTCTTCTTTGCTATGAGTGCTGGTGAAAGGAATCTAGCAAGGAACTTACGAGCCAAATCATTCCACGTAGTGATTGAGTGATGCGGAAGTACGTTTAACCACCTTTCTGCCCGATCTTGAAGAGAGAAATTGAACAATCTGAGTCGAATGGCATCATCAGTAACGCCATCACATCTGCACAGGTCACTTATCTCCAAGAACTTGACTATATGACTGCATGGATCTTCATTGGGCAACCCTCCAAATTGAATTGACTTCTGGATCATCATGATGATGTTCGGATCTATCTGAAAATCAACTTCGATTTTTGGTAACTTAATGCTTGAATGGATTTCGAAAAACGAAGGATTTGCATAGTCTCCCATGGTTCTTGGCTCAGTACGATAAGCCATGGTACCTCGCAAAAATAACAAGAGAAGATATTAGTATCGGGGAAGGAGAAAAAGAAAAAAAATATTTGAATTAAAACTAGGTATGCTTGGTATTAATATTAGCAAAACAAATCCTTCAATCGCCGGCAACGGCGCCAAAAACTTGTTACCGAATTTTCGATGAGTGTATCGCAAGTATATGGACCGTAGCAAGTAATAAAGTGATGAGTAGAGTATCGTTCCCACGAGGATTGAATTTGTGAATTGCTTACTAAGTACTAAAATTTCACACCCTAATTTTATTCAAACGATCGAAAAAGAATTTTTTTAATCAATAGCAGGAAAGTGAAAATAAAAAAATATTTATTTAAATAAAACTTCTAAAATATTCCAAAATAAAAACCAAAAGAAATTTAGATGAAAACTTGAAGACTAAAACAAAGAGAATAAAATTAAACTACTCTATATCCCTTAGTAGGATTGAATGGTCTTCATGGTGCTGAAGCTGGCTATTTATAGAGGCAGTGGGGATGATGATTAGCTCAAAATCTTGGCTAATAAGGCTCGATATTTATCTTCAAAAAATATTTATCTTGTATCAGCTCTCTTGATTATCTCTATCCTTAGCAAAAAGTCCATCTTGATAATTTATCTTCGTAAAAGATAAATGCAACAATTTATCTTTCTTGGCAGCCAGTAAAAATATCCATGCATGAAGCTTTATCAACAAAGTTTTGTGTTTGAATGAAATTTGGAACTGAAATCCTTCACATCTTTGACTTCTTTATCAGTTGAAGTTCCTACATCATTGAGAGAAATTTTAACAGATAAATGAGGGATTTGATTCTAATAGTAATGATTTAAAGATAAATTATATCGTTAAATTCATGATAATTCTATAAATTATAGAATTATCAGCATCCATGATTACTTCGAGAAATTCACAAAAAATGTTCTCTCAAGGATTCTCTAATCTATGCTCTTATCAATTCCTGGTCTTAATCGACAAATCTGGAGGTTATTTTTTTTCTTTTTGCCCTCACTTCATTCTATCTCTTTTTTGCTTAATTTTAATTTGATTTCCTCAAAACCATTGGAATTTTGATCTCTAAATTGATACCAACGTCCTGATTCTTCAAACCCAATGACACCCAAACCCCTCAAATTTGAGATTCCTCTTTAAATAAAAATAAAAAATCTCCTGAAATCCGAATTCTGATGCGTCCATCTTGATCCTTTAGATTCCTCTTTAAATAAAAAAAAATGAAATAAAAAACTCCTTGAATCCAATTTCAGATGCTTCCATTTTGATCCCAAAATTTCACTTCCCTCACTCAAAAAAAAAAAAATTCCGTGCCTCTTATCTAAGCCTTGCGCATGGCTTCTCTTTTGCTTGTGAGTTTGGTTGCTCGGCTGTGGCAGCGGTGCGATTCAGCAACAACATTAGTAGCTCTTGCCTTATTCCTTTTTGCACAGAAGATTACAGTCCTTTTTGGTATTCAATTCCTTTTTTCTTCGCCTTTACATGGGTCCAGTCTCAGGATTGGATCTGAAGCTCTTATGGGTCCAATTTGTAAAGCACTGATGGTGAGTCCTTTAAGATTTTATCTTTCAAAAGGCATATTTTTCAAGTTAATTCCATCTTTCCTCTTGCATTTTGTCTTTTCTTTAATACTTGAATCTTCAAAATTTTTATTTTGTAATTTGAAGCTTTATTTTCCTCCTTTTTATGATTTTTAACCTAGGTATTTTTTTATGAATTTTCATGTTTAATGATTTTGGTATTACAAAAGAAAGGGAAGGTATGGGAGAAATGAACTGAATTTGATACGGATTAATTTTTTTAACCGTTAATAGGGAATATGTAGTGGGCTAAACTGAAAAATTATGGCTTTGAATTTTCATTTTGTAATTCTTAGTGTACAACTTATACCAAGTTTTTTTTTTCTGCATTTTACGTATAATATTGACTATTGATGATGAAGATGATGGATTGTTTAAGTTTTCATGTTTCGTACTATAGTGGATTCCATTTTGTTTTTTAATTTTCTAGGAAAGAATTAAACTTTCATGTTTTAAGTGTTGTCTTTTTATATGGTTACATTAGTAGAAATGAAGGATTTTTATTTTAGGATTGC
Organism: Heritiera fomes; assembly: GCA_032173925.1. NCBI lineage: Eukaryota > Viridiplantae > Streptophyta > Magnoliopsida > Malvales > Malvaceae > Heritiera > Heritiera fomes. The sequence continues at coordinate 6,547,108 of JAPDPM010000002.1, read as the reverse complement.
TGTATATACAATTTTTTTAATGATAAGAAAAATTTAAGTAAAAGAATTTGCTTGAAGATTAAATTAGAAATTTTGCTATCTTCATCTTTGGTTGCTTTTTTAAGATTTGGATTTCATTGCCAAAAATATCATCTTCCTCTTATAGTCTTTAAATTTATTTTCTTCGTGACCCACGGCATCGCGTGGGTATCATTCTAGTGACCGATTAAATATGAATACTATGACAATTAAGCACAACTTAGGAGTTCAATTTCATCCCAAAAGCTAAGAATCAGTTGCTTTGTAATTTCAGAATATCAACTTGAGCTTTTCCATCCATTTTCCTCTCGAATATGTACCCCAGGTAATCAACGAACTTGATTTTTCCATACATTCTAGGCCGATGATCATCCACCATCGACTCCAGAGGACCGATTTTCAGTTCATCATATGGAAACGTCGCTGTTGCAAGTGACATTCTTGCTTTTTTCTCGTCTGTGATAGCTCTGTGCTCAATGCTTTTGTACACCCCATTGCTCAGAACCTGAAGAAAAACGAAGCAATGCCTTTATACAATGTAGAAGTAAATTTAGGCCTAAGACAGCAGAAGATTGAACTGTGAGTGCCTACGTTACATCGCCAACATTCACCAAAAAAGCGTTAGGAATTGGCTTAACTAGAAACCATTCATCTTTGTGCTTGATTTGCAGGCCAGGAATCTCACCATCTTGAAGAAGTAAGGTTATTAGAACTGAATCAGAATGAGGGCTGATACCAAGAACAAGATCAGGCCTTGAGCAAGGTGGGCAATAGTTCATTCGCATAGCTTGTTTGGTCTTGCCAAGAAACCTTTTCAGACCGCCTCCGTCCATGCCCATGAGCAGCGATATGTTGGCACGGATCTCCTCGGTGACCTTTGCAGCTTCTGCTGAGTACCTTTCCATAGCCTCCCTGCAAAAGAGTCGTAACGAGGACATGGTATAGTGAAGACAATTCAGGTTCAGACTGCAGCCTTAGACTGGTCCTAGTAGCTACTACAACTGCTCTAAATCTATTTTGCATTGTTTATTTGCTAGCAATTCCCATTTGAATCAACCCTGGGCTATTTTGTATAAGCGTAAAAAGCACAGAGAAAGAATACATATTTGAAACCCGGTATAGTGTCTGGCCAGTACTTTGGTTTTCTAATCACAGGCGGGAGTGTAACTAACAATATCATGTCAAACCAATCGAGTTTCTGCTCCTCCGTGACGACATGGACTTGCCCATATCCTTGAAGATCATTTCCTGCCTGTGAGTACTTCCTTTTTTCTTCTGGCGGAAGTTCGAAGAAAGCTGCCATAGCTGCCTTCATCTTAAGTAAGACCTTTTTTTTTGTGTAAACACCCTTTGGTATCCGAAGGCCAATTTGAACCTGGACTAATTCGAAGTTGAGTCGGGTCGAACCCTATTTGAGGGAACTTTTTCAATACTGTTTTTTTCATCCACAAGATTTAAACTCAAAATTTTGATTAAGAGTCACCAAGCTCTTTCCATTTGGCGCAACAAACATCAGTAAGTAAAACCTCTTCTGCCACGCCATGATTTATTATCTGTCAAAATGGCATGTTCCAATTCGTTATTTCATTGCAGCAGAGGACCGAACAAAACTATAACAAATCAATTCATTTGCCGGATTTATTTTACCTGAAAAAATCCCCACTCCTTGCAAGCAAAGTCTAGCTTCCTTCTTTCATCTTCATCTCCTTGAGCTAACAAGGAAAAATCTATAATAGGAATGGCAAATGAAGCAGGTTGCATATCAGGAACCACTGGCCTGTCTTTGTGTTCTTGTATGTAGCTTTCAGGAACTGATTCAGGATCATTGCTCACCATCTCCTGGACGCTTGGTACTGGCAGAGATTTCCCCCAATCACTTCCACCATCTTCCTGAGAACCTTCATTTTCGAATTTGGGATCCATTTGACAAGATTGCTTCTGTTGAGTTCAAAGATACCTTTTTAGAAATCTTTTCAGGAAATTTTGGCATTTTGATACTGTTCTGACATACCAGTCTATTATCTGAATATTGAAATAGAAAACTTCAATTACTTAAACTCGTTTGGCATTGGAGTAATGAAAACATTAAGGCATGCACAGTAATTTCCTGTCTGCTATTGTTTTATTTTTTAGTCCCTTGTCTTGCTGTACTGCACATGAAAGTATCACGATTCCCCATGATAAAAGCTCGGATTTTTGTAGATATCTCTCATGAGGCAGCCTAAGCATAATCTTGAGAATATATCTCTCAAGTGAATGGTTCTTTTATTTGTGTTGTTTGACCAGCAAATTACCAGGTTTCTTTGCTTGAAAACCATTACAGGACAGTGATGTTTCTGTTTTATGCTTCAATGCTTCTACCTGGTTATTGCTTTTGCTTCATGGTTTCTCAACTCGCTTCTCCTTGCATTGGTTTTTGTTAGTTCTCGGGTGATGATGAAAGATCAGTTTGTAGACTATGTTGTACAGGAAGTGTTGGAAACCTGTGATGACCAGGAGCTTGAACTAATCCTCAACCGAATAAAGCTTCACTTGAATGCTCTGAAGAAGTATATTTACGGGAAGCATATAGTGACTCGTGTAGAGAAACTTGTTTCAGCTGAGGTAATTTCACTTAATTTCTCCTGTTTCATAACGTCATGGCTGATTTCTCTCATTGCAATGTATTTCAGAACCCCAGTAATAAAGGTGCTTTATCTTTTTCAGAGAACGATCAGCATTCTGACACCAAATCCGGCAGCTTAGATGGCCTAGGAAACGAACTTGTACAGCACTACAGCTAACTGAGTTCCTGTCATCTTTGAGCCAGTGTTGATGTTCTGATTTAATTTATGCCATTTTTATGCCTTATTGGTCTCTACCATAACTCCGCCTGTGTGAGTTAATGCAGCCGGTCCCAAGCCCGGGTAAAGGAGGAGGGTGGCGGTAGGTTTGGACAACCAGCCTTAAAAACTAGTCCAATCTCATGAAATGAACCAATATCAAAACATCGTTGGGGCGTCCCCTACACAGCGACGCGCTGCATCGAAACCCGGGTGTAGTGAAAAGTGGGCAAGGGTTGCTAGGTCGTCGCCCGGAAGTGACACGCCACATCGACGCCTGGATGTGGTGTTAAATAGGCAAAGGTTCCCACACCATAATGGACGGGGGTGGGTAAAGAAGTTAGTCCATAACCATAAGCTTAGGTTAGGATCTTGGAATATAGGTACGCTTAGTGGTAAGTTAGGTGAGATTTGTGAGGTTATGAGTAGGAGGAGGGTTAACATCTTGTGTCTCCAGGAGACCAAATGGGTTGGGGAAAAGGCTAGAGAGATAGCACCTTGGCAGTATAAGCTTTGGTACACAGGGAAAGATAGAGACCGAAATGGAGTAGGTATCATTATAGATAAAGAGTACCATAAGGATGTTGTACAGATTAAGAGACAAGGGGATAGGATTATTTTGGTTAAACTAGTTTTAGGAGAAGAGGTGTTGAATGTCATTAGCGTGTATGCACCCCAGATAGGACTTGATGAGGTTAGTAAACGACAGTTTTGGGAGAATTTAGATAAGGTAGTACAAGAAGTACCCATAGGAGAAAACCTTTTTATTGGCGGTGATCTTAATGGACATGTAGGTACAAGTAGAGAGGGTTTTGAGAGAGTACATAGGGGTTTTAGTTATGGTGTAAGAAACGATGGAGGAGATGCTATATTAAATTTTGCTTTATCTTATGACCTAATCCTAGCAAATACATTGTTTAAGAAGAGAGATTCTCATCTTATAACCTTTAGAAGTGGACCAAGAGCAAGTCAGATAGATTTCTTTTTAACTAGGAGTAGGGATAGACATAGATGTTTGGATTGTAAGGTTATCCCAGGTGAGAGTGTTACCGCGCAACATAGACTCTTAGTTCTAGATATGAAGATAGATAGACGACATCGAAGGAACCAACAAAAAGGAATTGAACGGATTCGATGGTGGAAGCTAAAAGAAGATTGCCATACAACATGTAGAGATAGTTGGATTCAAAAAGAGGCTTGGACAACAGAAGAGAACCCAAATGTAATGTGGAATAAGATGGCAAAATGCATTCGGGAGGTAGGCAAAGAGACATTAGGAGTATCAAATGGAAGAGTGCCGACTGGAAAGGACGCAACATGGTGGACTGCAGCAGTAAAAGATGCTATAAAGACTAAGCGAGAGCGTTACAAGGCTTTGAAGAAGAACAATACAGAAGAGAGTTTTTCGGAATATAAGGTAGCAAGAAAGGAGGCAAAGAAGGCTGTGGCAGAAGCTAAGACGAAGGTTGCGAAAGAGATTTACGACAAGTTGAACACAAAGGAGGGAGAGAAAAGGATATACAGATTGGCGCGAGCAAGAGAAAGGAGGAATCGCGACCTAGGAGTCGTGAAATGTATTAAGGATGAGCATCAAAGAACTCTCGTTAAAGATAATGACATTAAGGACAGGTGGCGAGATTATTTTAACAAATTATTTAATGACGAACAAAATAAAGTTTTGGATAATATTTCGGTGCCTCTCAAGGATTTAAATCGATGCTTTATGCGTAGAATCCAAGAGACAGAGGTAAAAGAGGCACTAAAGATGATGAAAAATGGAAAAGCTGTTGGACCTGATGACATCCCAATTGAAGTTTGGAAATGCCTTGGGGATGTAGGAGTTAGGTGGTTGACAAATCTATTTAATAAGATTTGGCACACTAACAAAATGCCAGAGGAATGGAGGAAGAGTGTCTTAGTACCTTTATATAAGAACAAGGGAGATATTCAAAGTTGCGCCAACTACCGAGGCATAAAATTAATGAGTCACACGATGAAACTATGGGAGAGAGTGATAGAACGGAGATTAAGAAAGAATGTAGAGATATCGGAGAATCAATTTGGTTTTATGCCGGGTCGATCAACTATGGAGGCAATACATTTGCTGAGACAACTTATGGAGCGCTTTCGAGTAATGGGTAAAGATCTCCATATGGTCTTTATAGATTTGGAGAAAGCATATGATAAAGTGCCTAGGGAGGTACTATGGTGGTCCTTAATGAAGAAAAGAGTTCCTTTGAAATATATTAAACTAATTAAGGACATGTATAGAGATGCAAGGACACATGTGAGGACAGGTGGGGGGCAAACAAATGAGTTTCCTATCACGGTGGGATTACACCAAGGGTCAGCGTTGAGTCCATTCTTGTTTGCGGTAGTTATGGACGAACTAACAAAATCCATCCAGGATAAGGTGCCTTGGTGTATGATGTTTGCAGATGATATTGTCCTATGTGCGGAAACTAGAGCGGAGATCAATACAAAGTTGGAATTATGGAGACAAACGTTGGAATCAAAAGGATTTAAACTAAGCAGAGTGAAGACTGAATACATGGAGTGTAAATTTAGTTCTAACCGACTGGAAGAGCATGATGTAGTGAAGTTAGATGGGGTGGCGATACCTAAGCGGGATCATTTTCGATACTTGGGATCAATAGTACAGATGGATGGAGAGATTGATGGTGATGTAACCTATAGGATTCAGGCTGGATGGAGTAAGTGGAGAAGTGCTACAGGTGTGTTGTGCGATAAAGGAATTCCTACATGGTTGAAAGGCAAGTTTTATAGGACAGTTGTTAGACCAACATTGTTATATGGTAGTGAATGTTGGGCGACTAAGCGGCTACATACACAAAAAATGAGTGTAACGGAAATGAGAATGTTACGGTGGATATGTGGATATACAAGAAAGGATAGAATGAGAAATGATGATATTCGTAAGATGATTGGAGTGGTACCTATCGAAGACAAAATGTGTGAAAATCGTTTACGTTGGTTTGGACATGTAAGACGTAGACCTGTAGATGCTCCAGTTAGGAGAATAGAGGCTATGAATGTTGAGAGAAGGGTTAAGACTAGAGGAAGACCTAAAAAGACTTGGAAGGAAGTAGTTTGGAAAGACATGAAGGTTTTAGGATTAGATGAGCAAATGGCCTTGAATAGGAATTTATGGAGGCAAAGAATACATATGGACGATCTAACGTGATTTTAGATATTGGTTCATATAGCCTACCCCAATCTATTGGGATAAAGGCTCTGATGATGATGATGATGATGATTGGTCTCTACCATACTAGGCATCTGACTAGTCCTAGTGCTTGCCGGCGCCGGAGATCGGTCACAATCTGAATCTGTCACAGTCTGGTCTCTGGATGGTCCTTGTGCAGTGGGCAATACAACTTCATTTGGAAGTAAAGAAAGCATTTCAGTTGGGTGCTTACACAAAAAGTTCAGCTGAAATTTATGTGTTCAACAGAGAGAAAACAACCAATTAAGAACAATTCAGAAGTTCGATTTCATCCCAAAAGCTAAGAATCAGTTGCTTTGTAGTTTTAGAATGTCAACTTTAGCTTTTCCGTCCAGTTTCCTTTCGAAACTGTACCTCAGGTAATCAACGAACTTGATTTTTCCATACATTCTAGGCCGATGATCGTCCACCATCGACTCCAGAGGACCAATTTCCAGTTCATCGTTTGGTAACATCCCCACTGCAATTGACATTCTTGCTTTTTTATCGTTTGTGATGGCTCTGTGCTCAATGCTTTTGTACACCCCATTGCTCAGAAACTGAAGAAAAAACAAAGCAATGAATTTAAACAAGGTAGAAGTGAAAATTAAGGCCTAAGACAGAAAAGATTGAACTGTGAGTACCTCTAAAACATCGCCAACATTCACCACAATGGCATCAGGAATCGGCTTTAACTAGAAACCATTAATCTTTGTGCGTGATTTGCAGGCCAGGAATCTCATCATCCTGAAGAAGCAAGGTTATCAGATCTGAATCAGAATGAGGGCTGATACCAAGAACAAGATCAGGCCTTGAGCAAGGTGGGTAGTAGTTCATTCGCGTGGCTTGTTTGGTCTTGTCAAGAAACCTTTTCAGACCGTCTCTGTCCATGCCCATGAGTAGTGATATGTTGGCACAGATCTCCTCACCTACCTTTTCAGCTTCTGCTGAGTACCTTTCCATAGCCTCCCTGCAAAAGAGAAGGAACAACATTGTATGGTGAAGACAATTCAAGTTCAGACTGCAGCCTGAGACTACTACTAGAACTGCTCTAAATTTATTTTGGATTGTTTATTTGCTAGAAATTCCCATCTGAATCTACCCTGGCTATTTTCAAGTCTGTTTTGTATCTTCTTTTCCTTTTATGCGGGGTTGACTGCAATCTCTTAGAGGAATTTGGTTGCTTCCCTATATATTACTTAGAGCACCATTAGCGACGGAATTTGCGAGGAAAACCTTGTCACTGATACTAGAATTCCATCTCAAATCCATGTTTGCGACGGATTTGCAATGAAATTTTCTGCTTCAAATTTTGTATCCAAATTCCGTCGTGAAAAATTTGTCCGTCGCCACCAATTCCTTCACTGATTCCAAAACTATTTTAGCGACGAAATTTCGTGCATTAACAACGGATTCAAACTTTTGTAACAAAAAATTATAAAATTGCACTACTAATTAAGTTAATTTAATTTCTTTCATAAAAAGCATGGAGAAAGAATACATACTGGAAACCTGGTATGGTGTCTGGCCAGTACTTTGGATTCCTAATCTCAGGCGGGAGTGTAATTAAGAATAACATGTCACCCCAGTCGAGTTTCTGGTCCTTCGAGACGACGTGGGTTTGCCCATATCCTTGCATGTCATTTCCTGCCTGTGCATACTTTCTTTTCTCTTCTGGTGGAAGTTCAAAGAAAGCTGCCATAGCTGCCTTCATCTTAAGCAAGACCTCTTCTCCCACCCCATGATTTATTATCTGTCAAAATGGCATATTCCAATTCATTATTTCATTACAGCGCAAAACTATAACAAAGCAATTCATTTGATGGATTTACCTGAAAAAATCCCCACTCCTTGCAAGCAAAGTCTAGCTTCCTTCTTTCATCTGCATCTCCTTTAGCTAGCAAGGGGAAATCTATAATTGGAATGTTAAATGAAGTAGATTGCATATCAGAAACCACTGGCCTGTCTTTGTGTTCTCGTATGTATCTTTCCGGAACTGTTTCAGGATCATTTCTCACCATGTCTTGGACGCTTGGTACTGGCAAAGATTTACCCCAATCACTCCCCTCAACTTCCTGAGAGCCTTCCTTTTCGACTTTGGGATCCATTCACAAGATTGCTCACTTCTGTTGCTAACGAACCTGGCCTCCTTTCTAGCATAAATTTGGAGCTTCCCTTCTATTTTGACCTGCTAGTTAAGAATGGTGGGTGAATATGGGATGAACTTCTCAATTCCCTGTGTCTGGCGTTTATTGTATTTGTTGGTCATTGTTACAAGTATGCCATTGGATTAAAGAAAAAAATATCTTTAAAAAACAGATTGGTAGGGTCCCCTTTGTACTACATTTCAAGATGGGACTACACATATACGGAAACAATGAAAAAACCCGTTAAAATGCATATCTAAGTTCCAGTTGTGTTATTATTTTTGGATTAATTTGAATAGCAAGGAAAATTTATTTGGATAAGATTAAAAATAATAAAAAATGTTTAAAAATATATTTTTAATAAAATAATAAAAAAATTTTTTAAAAAAAATAAGAAGATAATTTCATCTTATGCTATCTTGTCTTATATACCTCAATCACATCACATCAGAGGCCACTGACCTCTCAAACAAACTTTTCGTAATTTGATGGTATCTCTAGAAATTTTTGAGTTAAACTTACCAATTTATTATATCATTCCATTATAACCTCAAGTTGTTATTGAATATTCACTTTGGATTTTCAAAGATGAAAGTTTGGGATTATTATAAACTTAGGACTAGTTTGGCATACCGATTGGTTTCAGTGTGGTGCGGTGCGATAAAATCTTTCACATAAAATAAAATAAAAAATCACAAAAGACAAAAAAAAAACTTGTGAAATTATTTTTTTATCCTTTCTTTTAAATATTTTATTAATAAAATTTATACATACAATGATCATTTATCTCATTTCAATCTCACCGGAACCAATCGTACCATCCATCCAAACTAATTCTTAGCGGCGACATAAGCTTTTTCTTATTTGTTCTTGTCATGGAATCAACGACTATTTTAAAGAACAGGACTGTTAAAGAACAAAGCATATATCGCTTTCTGTTACCTAAAGTCAATGCTCAGAATTAAAGTAACAAATATATTACAAGGTAAATACGTTGATATTCATGGAGATTTAATCATTCAACTTGCGATTTTAATTTTTTCCATTAAGAAAAGGTTGGTTCGTGGGTGAAGATTCAAGATTTAATCCCTTTTGTCAAAATAAGCTTTTCACTTTTTTGCATAATTCAAGAAATAAAAATGACAAGAATACCAAATTAAGATAGTGATAGTATAGTACACATTATGTTATTGTCACATGTAATATATTACATTTGATGTCAAGATACATCATAGCTTATTCTTAGTAAAAAGAGAAAAAAGAAAAACCTATTATTGCTTATTTTTGAGCAAATTATTTGGTCACGGCAATTCTTTTTTTATTTAGTAGTTGCACTATAATCTAGCTAGACGAAGAAACTATGAAAACAACTAAAGATTTTATTTTCGGATTCATAAGAAAATACTAAGAGAAAGGGTTCGAATCTCGACCTAATCCTTCTAATAAAAGTAATGATCACCAGATCAAATTTTGTTATTTATAGGTTTTACTTCCTTTCTAACTTCGCAAAATCGGTGTGAACTTTCCCCTCCATTCTCCTGGCAAACTTTTCCCTTATGTATTCAACATACTTGATATTTCTATACATTCTAGGACGATGGTGATCGTCTACCATTGTTTTAACTGGACCAATTTCCTGTTCATCATCTGGAAACATGAATGTTGCAATCGATATTCTTGGTTTCTCCTTATTTGTAACAGCCCTATGCTCAATGCTTTTGTACATTCCATTACTCTGAATCTGAAGAAAAAGAAAAGAAAAAGAAAGGAAAATAAATAAAAGGGTGCTTTTGAATATTGATAATATGAAACTGTACTGTCAAAAGAAACAGTTTTGAAAACTATAGCTACCTCAGTAGCATCACCAACGTTCACCACAAGGGAATTTGGAACTGGTTTGATTGGAATCCAGGCTTCTTTGTGCTTTACTTGGAGGCCCGTGACCTCATCATCTTGCAGCAGCAAGGTGAATGTGCTACCATCAGAATGGGGGCTGATACCCAGAACAAGATCGGGCCTTGAACAAACAGGGTAATAATTCATTCTTATTCCTTGTTTGAGCTCTCCTTGTAACCTTCTTAACCCATCCTTATCCAGCCCCATCAAAGCTGAAAAGTTAGCATAGAGCTCTTCAGCAACCTTCTGTACTTCTGTTGAGTATTCTTCCACTGCCTCTCTAAGAAAACAAGAATGAGAAAATAAAATATAAGGTTGAAAATAATTCAATCACTTTCCCAGGGATTGCAGCCATAAAATCAGCCGAGCTTCTTCTTTTAGTTCTAGTCACCAACGGGCAACGACCCAGTTTGACCAGTGGTGCTTTAACTTGGGAGTGACAATTGGTATTGACAAGGGCTTATACCCAAACATAAAGGTAAACTACCTGATCACTGTTAGCAATAAGGGCGAGCAAACTTAATGCATATGACTCTTACATTGTGAAGTCTGGAGAGAGTTAGATAACATTCTCTAAATATTAACAGAAATGTTGTTTTCGTGATTTGAACAATTTTTACCATTGCATCAAAGCTCACTGTTAAGCTTAATTTCAAGGGTTGTTGATTTAGGCCTGAAAGGTCGTTGTCGATTGGTTGAGCTTGGACATCTCTTTGTTGTAAGGCTATTTACATGCATTAAGAAAGAATATATACATACTTGAAACCTGGTAAACTGAGAGGCCAGAATTTGAAATTCCTGTTTTCAGGAGGGAGAGTGATTAAGTAAATCATGTCAGACCAATCAAGTTTCTGCTCCTCCGAGACCACAAAGTTTTGCCCGTAACCTTGGATTTCATTTGCTGCCTTCGCATACTTCTTTTTCTCCTCCAGTGGCAGTGCAAAAAAAGCTGCTACAGCTGCCTTCATCTGCTGCAGGACCTCCTCTCTCACCCCATGGTTTATTATCTGTAAAACAACAGTACATTTCATGATTTCGTTACATCAAAAGACAAAACACAATAGTTCAGAAACATAAGTCGGGACTTGGGTTTTACCTGGAAAAAGCCCCACTCCTTGCAGGCCAAGTCTAGCTTCCTGATTTCATCTTCATCTCCATTGGCTACGAAGGAGAAATCTATGACAGGAATTTCAAGTGAAGCAGGCAAGTTGTCGGGAATTAGTGGGGTGTCCTTGTTTTCATGCATGTATCTTTCGGGAACTGATTGAAAATCATTCCTTACTATCTCCTGGATGCTTGGAACTGGCAAAGACTTACCCCAACCCAATCTCCCATCTCTGTAAGCTCCTCCATTTTCAACTTTCAAATCCATTTTTTAGTTTCTTAATATCGGGTCGTAGGGTACTCATGTTTATATAGACAATTGGCAAGAGAACAGGTTTCCTCCTTTCTCCGGCAACTTCAGTATTTTTTTTTCCTGTTTGACAGAAAAAGTTGAAAATTATGAGATGGGTTTTGCTCTTTTCAATCGTCAATGGCGGTTATTATTAGTTGTTCTTCATTGTTTTTAGTTACAGAAAGAGGCTATTGGCACAAAAATTTTAAGGCGCCGGTTCTGAGCAAATTAGAGCAAATCAAATTTATGACGCTGTGACAGGAGAAAAGGTTTGTTTCAATGCAATTTGATGCATATCCTTGTCAGAGAAATTACAATTTGTTAGGGTACCTGTTAGCGGTGTAAACATAACTATTTGAATACAACTTGATAAATAATTGAGTAAATTTGAATATTTTATTTGAGCGTAAATTTAAATGAATTTTTTTAATATATATTTTTTAAATTTTATTAATCATTTATTATTTTAATCTTATAATAAATAATTAAAAAGTGATAAATCAAGCTTATTAAATTAAGTTCGAATTTATTGAATCGAGTTTAAGTAATTTGAATATTTTGTAAAACCAAATTCAAGTTTAAAAAACCACTCTTATTTGAGGTCCAACCAAAATTTGAACTTCTATTTTCAAATCGAACAAAACTCAAATATAATACTAAATCATCTTGACTTAATTACGTTACACCCCTATTACTTGTACACACAAACTTTGAACCGAAAACAAAACATATGAACAAAATTTTTCTCCTCCCATGACGTCGAACTAGTGTTACCTTTCAAGAGGAGCAAAGTCACGGAAAAGTACTTGTTAAACTGTGTAATTTGATTCAATTTGATTTTTTATTTGTTTGTACGTAATGATTTGTGATGAGAAGTAGATTTTTCTGATCCCAATATTTTATACCTTTTATGGAGGTACGAATGGTTTTCAATTTGATTGATATCTCATATTATAAAAACGAAATTTAAGATTTTGGGTTAGAATTTTAGGAATCACAGAAAAAGGTCAAATAATATCGCATCAGAGCATAGATTTTTGCTAGCACTTTGAATTCCAGCCATTGAATTACCATAATAGAAGAAAACTTAAATCAAATAACAGGAAATCTGAGTCCCTGCAATTAATGGCAGTAAATATACATTATTCCATCAATTAGGATGGTTGAATCCGAAGCTACACCCTATAAGCAGTTTGGCACCGTTCTAATAACCAGACTCAAATGCCAGCATTTTTTTCTTTTAAAAAAATCATATTCGTCTCCTTTTTCCTCACTGGTAAATATATATTTCTAAGAAAGTTCAAGACTTCGAGTGAAAGCTGGTGATTGGTGAGGTTTCAGAAGCTAGTATTCTCAAGTCATCTTTCAAGAATTTAGTTCATTAATTTTAATCTCATCGTTACATACTTAATTTTATCGCCACTAACTCATTGGCAGAGCCAAGAATTATATTTAGTAGAGGCTTAATTCATATAAGTTAAATTATATAAAAATAATAACGAAATAATCATAATAATAGAAAAAAATTAGACTTTTGTATCCAATCATAATTGTTAAAAATTTAAAATTATCTTTAATATGATTTTATATTTTGAAAACATTGTATCATAGTTTTGTTATCAATGCTTTTGAATACATATTTTTCAATGTGCATAGCTAATCTATCCTTAAATCATTGATATCTCATTCAATTATACAATTAAGTTTTCAATATATTTGTTTCTGAAAATGTTGTTTATGATAATGAGAACTGATAAAATTAATGCTTGGATCAATAACAAATAATCTAATGAAGTATGGATACATTTTAACTTTTCTAGTCTCAGCCATTTTCACAACAAAATTGTCAATTCTTTTAATCTAGAAAATTCAATGCTAGAATGCATATCTATAATATAATTTTGAAATTAAACTTCAAGTACCAAAAGTTCCACCGACAACAATTCTTTCAAATAAAATTTAATAAGAGGTAAAAAATTTTATTTATGTGAGACATAATTTTAGAATTTTTTTTGAATTAGTGGAGCCTTTAAAAGCTTCATCCCTACCTATCATTATTTAATTTATTTTCAATCTATCTTCATAGATCTAATCTCACTATCTATTAAAATGAACCCTAAAGATCATTCCTGACTCTATATATATATATATATATATATATATATATATATATATATATATATATATATATATATATATTGATGAAATTCCTGACTATATCTTGGACGCATGGATCAGTCAAAATTTTACCCTTACTCCAATCTCATCCTTATCTTTATGAAACTTCCAATTTGGAATATCTGCTCAAGGTCTTTGCTCTGAGCCTCCTAGGGTGATGGGGTGTAAAAGTTGAATCCTTCAACTGAATAAACCTTTTTCAAGATATTTTGGCACTTTGTTCCAGGTTTAGGGTTGACCTGCACTTTATCAGCATGTTGAATATAGAAATAGGAAGCTTCCATTATTTTTCTCATTTTCCATTGGGCATTGGCAATGTGTTGTTAATTATCAGCCACTGTCTTGTCTTTGGCTATTCAAACATGCAGCTTTGAATTTGGATTGTGGATAACCTTGAGGTTCTGAATTTTTTAGATTGCTAATTCTATTTTGTTGTCATTAAATCATAACGATTATTATTGAATATATTGTTTGTAGAATTTTTAAATTTTATAAACAAAAATAAGATGATAATATATATTTATTTTATTTATTTTTTATTTTTTTAATATTTTGTGAAGAATATACGTTATCATCTTAATTCTTTTGTAAATCTAATTTTTTTTTGATTCATAGGAGTTACTAATTTTTTTTTGATTCATAGGAGTTACAAAAGAGAATAAGGGGAATCAAACATTGCACTTATTCTCTCTTAAGGAGAGATAGTAACTACTAGGCCAAACTTTGATTGTTTGTGAATCTAAAAATTTTACTCACAATATATTGAATGATAATATTTAAATACACACATTAATTACGTTTCCCTCAACTTGAAAATTTAACTAGTTTTTTCATTAAAAAAAGCTTGGTAGGTGAAAATTCTATATTATATAGAATTTATATATGATAAATTGACAGTATATAGTTTCTATATATTGTCAGTGCGCCAAAAGTTGACACGTCTTCAATAAGCTCTTGTGAGCAGGTTAAAAAAATTTATTTATATTTACTTTTAAGGGCTTGATTAATTTGCCATCAAGAATTTAGTTCATCATTAATTTTAATCTCATCCTGACATACTTAATCTTATCGCAACCAACTCATTGGCAGAGCCAAGAATTATATTTAGTAGAAGTTTAATTAATATAAGTTAAATTATATAAAAATAACAACAAAATAATGATAATAATAAAAAAAATTAAACTTTCATGTACAATCATAATTGTCAAAAACTAATATTATCCTTAATATGATTTTATGTTTTGAATACTTGACCATAGTTTTGTTATCAATGTTTTTAAATACATATTTTTCAATGTACATAACTAATTTATCATTAAATCATTGATATCTCCTTGAATTAAGCAACTGAAAATGTTGTTTCTATTATGATAATGACAATCGATAAAATCAATGCTTGTATCAACAACAAATAAACTAATGAGATATGGATATATTTGAACTTTTATAGTCTTAGCCATTTTCACAACAAAATTCTCAATTCTTTCGATCTTGAAAATTCAATACTAGATTGCATATCTATAATATAATTTTAAAATTAAACTTCCAAGTATCAAAAGTTCCATCGAGAAAAATTCTTTCAAATAAAATTTAAGAAGAGGTACAAAATTTGATTTATACGAGACATAATTTTAGAATATTTTTGAATTGGTGGAGCCTTTACAAGCTTTTTTCTTGACTACCATTATTTTCAACCTATCTTATCAACTCCAATTTAATTGTCTATTCAAATGAACCCTATAAATGATTCCGGACTATGTCTTGGATGCTTGGACCTGTCAAAATTTTACCCTTACTCTAATATCATCCTTTTCTTTATGAAACTTCCAATTTGGAATATCTACTCAAAGTCTTTGCTCTGAGCCCCCTAGGGCGATGGGGTGTAAAAGTTATATCCATAGTTATCAAAATTTGTACTATACATGACATGTATCATACGATTCGACTCGATTCGATTCATTATAAAATTGATACGCATCAATACAAAAAATTGAGTTTATCATGAATCAATAGTGTATCTATCAATATACAAATAAATCGATATGTATCATATGATACAGTGATACATTTTGATACACTTTATAGTAAAATTGAACTAAGCTTAATCAAAATATAATATGACCCAATTAACTAAAAATACAATTTTAATAGTTTTTTAACTTTAAAAAAACCTTAAAAACATGTTCGTTATATAATTTAATCTTGAAAAATTAAAAAAATTAAACTTTTAGTCAATAAATTAAAAATAAAAAAATTTTATTTAAAAATACTATTAATGAGTATGTTAAAAATTTATAGACAATCATATTATTATTATTATTATTATTATTATTATTATTATTATTATTATTATTATTATTATTATATACTCACTTAATCTTATTAATATGTATAATATTTTTATTTTTTTAACCTAAAAAAAATTAAAAACATATTCTCCACATAATTTAATATTAAAAAAATTGAATTAAAATTAAACTTTTAGTTAGTAAATTAAAAATATAAAAATATTATTTAAAAATATATACTATTAATGAGCATGTTAAGAGTTTACAAATAATTATATTTCTTATTTTTATCATATACTCACTTAATCTTATTAATATGTATAATATTTTTTATTTTATTTATCTTTTATGTATATGTATTATTTATGATTAATTTTAAAATTATTTATCATATTTTACCATACGATATGATATTTAATTTTTAAAAACAAAATTTTGATTCAGAGACGTATCTCAATTTAATAATCATGATTATATCTTTCAACTCAATGAACTTTTTAAGGGTATTTTAGCATTTAGCTCCAGGTTCAAAGTTGACCTGCCACTTTTATCAGCACGTTGAATATAGAAATAGGAAGCTTCCATTAATTTTTTCAATTTCCATTGGGCATTGGCATTTAATTATTAATTATCAGACACTGTCTTGTTTTAGGCTATTCAAACGTGCAGCTTGGAATTTGGATTATGGGTAGCCTTCAGGTTCTGAATTTTTTTTTTATATTGCTAATTCTATTTCAGGTCATCGAATCATAGCTATTATTATTAGATACACTATTAGTAAAATTTTTAAATTTTATAAATAGAAATAAGATGATAATACATATTTATTTTTTTATTTTTTATTGTTGTAATATTTTGTAAAGGGTGTGTGTTATGAACTTTTTTTTTTGTAAATCTAAGAACTTTACTCATAATGTATTGAATAATAATATTTAAATACACACATTACTTACGTTTTCTCTCAACTTGAAAATGTAGGTTGTTTTCATTAAAAAAGCTTGGTAGGTGAAGATTCTATATTATAAAAAAAATGAAGTTTTAATATCTAATGAGATAAAAGAAAGTATCTGCTATCTAGATGTAAATTGATTTCAATAAGAATTTTCTTGGACCACGCAAGGCTGTGAAAGTCTTCTTTATAATGCAAATTAATGTTCAAAAAAACAGAGCACATGGGTTTTTTTTTTCTGCTAATTTAGATTTACCAGTCCTAGCATAGTTTTCAGCTTAATTGAAAAAAAAAACTAATATTATCGGAGTAACAAATCCAAGCTCAAGATACACCACTGACAACTACATGAGCTATGCAATCTGTTGATAGAAAGTTGACCTCTTAATTCTAATAATCGAGTTCAATCTTAAATAATTGAGATACACAAAGACAAATATATAAAAGGAAATCAAGATACACGTGCTTATTCTCAATTGAAATTAACTCTTTTTACCATCAAATTGAAATAATTTATTTTCATTTACTTTATTTTTTGGCCAAGAAAAGAGTCAATTTTTCACATTTTTTATCTTCACTTCTATTGCTTTTCTGTGAAACAATTATAGTCAAATCACAAGGATTGTTATCTATAAAAGTAGCATTGCAAGCATGGTCTGACTTGCTAGTTTAAAGCACAAAATCATGTACAAGTTTCATTGTTTGTTTACCTGTCATATTATAGTACTGTGACTAAAGAAAAGGAAATTAATCACAGAAATTAAGGATTATCAGAGCATAAGAAAATTTACCAAAGTTTCTAGTCTTTTGTACTAATATAAATTCTCTACCAACTAGAACTCCAGACGTACAATTTCCTATAACAGAATAGGATCATCCACCATTGATTCATGTGGATCAATTTCCAGTTCATCTAGAAAAGCAATTGCTGCATTGACGTTCTTGGTTTCTTTCTTGTTTGTGATGGCTCATGTTCAAGGGTTCAATGCTTTTGCACATTCCATTGTGCTCAGAATTTTAAAACAGGGAAAGAAAGATAGGAAAACAAACTAATGCAATGTTTCTTCTGAATTGATAATATATATCAGTCAGAAGTATTTTTGAACTGTCAAAGACTTCAGAAATATAATTTTGATAAACTATAATTAACAAAAAAAATGTAAATAAGAAATTCATATATATTTTTTTGTTCATTATCTATTTGGAAAAAAAAAAGAAGGGAACCATAGGATCATAAGCCCCGTTCTGTTAGTCCACAAGGAACCAAGTGAATAACTGTGTAACTCAGCCAATTTGCTTCGGCGAAGAGGTCGAAAGCTCCACACTTGTCTCAGCCGAAACCTCTTCGACTCAAAGATTACTCGTTTCCGAGCCTGCATCTCTGCAGAGTTGAGCTCGGGGACTTTCCTGGGTCCGATCATACAAATTGTGTTGATCTTGACCCACTCACTTCGTCCCGTGGTTCCACGGGGACGGCCGCTAAATCTTTGCTTATATTAAGACAGAAGGGCTCTTTCTCTCATCGATGTGGGATAACAGAGTGCTTTAACTTATTAAATATAAAGGGCTTTTAAGAAATGTGGTTGATGTGGGGCCCTTGGTTAAAGTGAAGTGAACCGATTTCCAGTTCTTCATGTAGAAACGCAAATGCTGCCATTGACATTCTTCGTTTCTTCTCATTTGTCACGGCTCTATGTTCAAAGCTTTTGTAAATTGCGTTGCTCGGAATCGGAAAACAGGGAAAAAGATTTGCAGACAAAATAATGCAATGTTTCTTTTGAATTGATAATGTCAGTCAGAAGTACTTTTGAACTGTCAGACTTCAGAAATATAATTTTGATAAACCATAACTACCTCAGAAGTCAGTAACATCCCCACCAATGTTCACCCCAAGACAACTGGAATTGGTTTAACTGGAATCCAATGTTCCTTGTGCTTAATTTAGAACCCACTGATATAGTCACACCACAATCACGTGCTCCGATAAGTTTAGTGTTTTAATCCACATAGGATACACAAGGAAAATCATTGGAGATATAAGTGGTCACGCTGCATACATCAATAAGTCAATTTTGTGAGAAGAGGGTGATGACCATCTTCTTTTGCAGATGGCAGACCGCCAATTCTTTGGAGTCATGGTGGATAAGTATATGCATCAACCGGATCAAGAAAGAATACACACTTGAAACTTGGTTTGGGCATACTTTTGAAGATCATTTGCTGCCCTTGCATACTTATTTTTCTCCTTGGATGACAGATCAAAGATAGATGTAGCAGCTGTCTTCATCATATGCAGGATCTCCTCTCCAGCCCCATGATTTGATATCGGTTAAAATTGCATACCATTTCATACTTCGGTAACGCACAATACAAGATACAATTTTATTTGTTGGATTTACCTGAAGAAATCCCCACTCCTTGCAAGTAAAGTCTGGTTTCCTTCTTTCATGTTCATCTCCTTTGGCTAGGGGGAAGAAATCTATGGTTGGAATTGTTGGGGTTCCCAAACCGTGGAATAAATTGGTTATGTGTTTATAAGTACGGGGAAGTCTTGTTTATTGAGCTAGTTACCAATATCTCCTTGTATTTCAAGCAAAAAAGCACTCTTTGAAGACTTAAAAGACTCGATAAGTGAAGGGAAAGATTAATGGAGTTCTCATATCTTTTTGTAGAAAAGATTGAGTGTGTTTACAAGTATGAAGAAAAGTTTGACTCATTGAACTAGCTTTTGATTTTGAAAAGATCCAATAAAACTCAGATAGAAATTTCAAGTAAGAAGGTAATATATAAAAAATTAGTGGCCTGTCCTTCTCTTTCCTCACTATTTCCTGGACAGTTTGCTCTGGCAAAGAAAGACTTACCCAACCCAATCTCTTATCTTCTTGAATACCTCGATTTTCAACTTTCGAATCCATTTACAGTTACTACAAAATGTTGGTTCTTAGGCTCAGGCTTTATGCAGACCACTTGACAAGTATATTGCTTCTGTTGAGTTAGACCATGGAAATTGACAAAGATATTTAATCAATTTTCGAGCTTATCTTGTATTTTGACTTAATAAGAATTAATGCAGCATTAACAGTGCTTGTTTTGTCGTGCTTGCTTGTTATCTGTAAACACGAAATCCAGTTACAAAAAGCCCTGAGATCATACCTTCTGTTCGGAAAAGGATTGTTTCTGAATGTCACCTGGTTCCAAGTTAATTAATTTGTAATTTGATGGTTTCTCAGAATTTCTAAGAAAAACTGATATTTTGGATGCTAGCAAATGTCAAGTTACAACAGAAGTGAATTTGGGCAGGTTGGAACAGGTAAAAATTCAACACAAATATAATCACAGAAAGGATCATCTACCATGAAATCAATGCACGAAAATACAATAAAGCTACGATTTTAAAAATTTACCAAAGTTTCCGGTCTTTTATACTAATCTAGATTACTTATGTCATGACAGAATAAGAACAAGAACCACAATTGAAAGCCAGTGCTTAGCATCAGGTGAAGTAAGCATATCCTTTTCCATCAATTAGGAGGGCAGAATGTGATGAGATAGCGAGAAGCCCTACAAGTCCTGAGACCTGAAGAATCATCAAAAGCATAGCTATAAGCCCTGGGGCAAATGGCTTTGGAAAGATTCGCAAAAATGGTAGGTTTGCAGCTTTTGGGATTGACAAACTGTCCAGTGCAGCAATACCTATCTGATTTTGCAGCCAAACATGCACTCTTGCAGCCCACCACCTTCCCTTCTTTCTTCACAACCAAGGCAGCAGGGCAGCAAACATTCTGATCAGCTCCAGAAGCCGCGACTCCGCATCCCACACCACCACCTATTGGCACCATTGATGCAGGAATATTGAATCCATCAACCAAACTCACATCATAGTAATGCAAAGCAGATGTTGGACTCCCAAGTGTCATTTCAAGAAGAGTTTTTGGTGGTTTGCTTCCAATGCCTTTGCATTGTAGAAGCCCTGCACATCTCCAATTTGGCTTGAGCCTTTGCCTATTTGGTCAAAACAGCGGCCTTGTCTACGCCAGATTCTACCTTACCGTCGTTCAGGCAATTCCAGGACTGTCTGTTCACCGCAGGAGAGATGGAATCCGCCGTCTCTGGGAGTTTCATGGCCTGCGCTACCTAGGATTCCAGGCCATATGCTTTCTTGACGGTTGTTTACCGGTATGAGTTGGGTGCCATCTGCAAGAAAACAAGAAGCTACACGTTTAGTTCCTTGACAAAGTATTGCATCAGAGAAAGTTTTAACAAAACTGTAGGAGAATTGGATACCCGTGAAGGTTAAGGAGATGAAAATGCAGAAGAAAAAGAAGAGATTTGAAGAGGTTGGCATTGGTTTTGAAAATTGATGGTGGAACTGCTTAGTGGTTTGCTTCCACTAAGAAAGATTTGAACTTCGAATAACTGCAAGTGTAAATACGGTTTGTTAAAGCTAAAGAAATGGTTACTTTTCTTTCTATGCCCTGCTTTCTCCATTAGAAGAAATAGATTAAATCCAAGCACTGTCATGAACCATGACAGAAATAATGATTACAAGTTAAAGCTATTAATTATCATATAATTTTCCAAAAGTACATCTTAATTTTCACGAAAAGATAAAAGGGAGAGTTTTATTTCAAAGGAACCAATCAAGCTCCCACCTAATCTGGATATGAATGGACATAATCTTCAAAGCCGGTACCACCACTTCTATGACCCTTTTTGCTATTATATCGACCAGGTGATGGCACCACTTCTGGCGGTGACACTTCCCCCTCCAAGTACCTTACCACTTGCCTTATTGTAGGCCTTGCCTCCGGCGCATCATTGGAGCACATCAATCCAAGTTTGATCATAACAATAGCCTCAAGCTCATCGAAGTCACCATTCAATTTTGGATCCATAACCTCAAGAACTGCTCCAGTTTGCCATCTATCCCACACCCAGTCCACCAAAATCAGCTCCTCAGGCAATGCCTTTAGCTCAACGGGTCTCCTCCCACACACCACTTCAAGCAGAAGTGCACCAAATGCAAACACATCAGTACTTGCAGTAGGTTTACCTGTCTTTGTAAGTTCAGGAGCTAGGTACCCCAATGTGCCAACGACCTTGGTGGTGCTTGGATTGGCGCCATGCTTGTATAATTTAGCAAGACCAAAGTCACCAAGTCTCCCATTTAGATCAGAATCTAACAGAACATTGCCTGCCTTGATGTCTCTATGAATTACAGTCTGCTCCCATTCTTCATGCAAATATAAAAGACCTGAAGCAACCCCT
Organism: Heritiera fomes; assembly: GCA_032173925.1. Classification (NCBI taxonomy): domain Eukaryota; kingdom Viridiplantae; phylum Streptophyta; class Magnoliopsida; order Malvales; family Malvaceae; genus Heritiera; species Heritiera fomes. Next base: position 6,524,920 of record JAPDPM010000002.1, on the reverse strand, counting down.
CTGATTATCTTGAACCTCTCTTCCCAACAGAGAACTCGCATAGGCTCGTCAAACAGGTACTTGTCCAAGCTACCATTAGGCATTAAGTCATAGACAAGCAACAGATCACCCCTATACCGACACCATCCTAGCAGCTGCACAAGATTTCTATGGCGGAGACGGCCAATACTAGCAATCTCAGAGACAAATTCTCTTAGCCCTTGCTTTGATTCTTGAGAAATTCGCTTGACAGCAACGTGAGTGTTTGTGCTTGGCAGAGTTCCTTTGTAAACTCTGCCAAATCCACCAAAACCAAGTAGCTCTTTGTCTCTGAAACCCTTTGTTGCTTTCTTGAGTTCCTGGTAAGAGAATCTGTGAGGACCAACTTCCAACTCCCAGGCCTCAATTATGTCTGCATTCTTCATTTTTCTAACAAAGTAAAACGAGATTAAAATAACTGACATCGTTACTAGAACAACTGAAAAGGTAACACACACAATTAGCAGAGTGTGATTCTTCTTGGGCCTTGGAAGAGAAGGCAGAGAAGATAGAGACAGAGAATTGGCCGGTCCACTCATGTTAAAACTCCAGCCCAAGACATAGTGAGAGCTTCCAAGCAAACATGTTGAGGCAGAAAATCCCACAAACATGGAATCCTCAAGAATTTGTGACAGATCCACATCAAAGGACAATATTGAGGACCTTGGTTTCTCAGAAAAAGGAGAAAGTTTCACCTCTAATCGATTTCTTGCAGAATCATAATCAACCCAAGCTTGGATCATTTGTCCACTCTTGAGATTCAACTCTTGCTTTGTTGAGTTCCCAAGAAAATATGCAGCGGAAGCTGAAGCATTTGACACCATGCTATTGAGATCAATACCGACATGGTTATCATCAATATCATCAAACTCTAAATTTTTAATAGTGTCAAACTCTACTGCAAAAATATGGTTAGTTGACTTCCCATTGTCAGATGCATTAAGCAAGCCTAGATATTCAACAGGGAAACCTGAAAGGTCTTTTGAAGGAGAAAGAGTGAAAGCAAGGCCATGACCACCAAGCTTTGGGGACTCAGGAACCATGGCAAAAGCAAAAGCAGTTGAAAAAGAAGAAACTTTGCCGTTGCTTGAGTTCTTGAACTGAATTGGAGATGAGTAAAAAGCATGGCCACTTACACGAGGAGTAGTATTGGTTAAACAAAGCAAGCCATTGTTTGCAATGTCTGCAAAGCCAGTTAAGCTCATCTTGTCGCCAGCATCATGAAATCCATTGAAAATGAACTGATCTAGCTGAGAAATAACTTGGTCTAAAAATACAAGAAAAACCCAGAAAAATATCAACTTCTTTGCCATGAGAAAGCAAGCGGAATTACTTTTTTCCAGGCTTTTGAATCAGAAAATGTGGTGGTAATAAAATTCTGAATTATAATTACAGCCAAGGCTTAGTCTTCCCCACTATTTCTTGTACCTAATATGAACCAAAAAAAATTCCGAATTATAGCTCTTGTTATGCATATTTATCTCAACGATGATTTATCAAATAGGGTTATTGTTTTATACATGATGATAATTTTTTTAATTTCCAATATTTATTTTTAAAATGCGTCTTAAATATTTATTTTTTAAAATAGTATGTGAAATTAAAAACATAATAATCTTATAAAGATTATAGACTATATTGCCATTAAATATTAAAAAAAGAAGAAAAAGAAATTTGGCTCAAATTATAATTTTAATATATTTTTTCTTGACCTTCTATGTAGAAAAATATGATTTTAATATATATTTTATTTTTAATCTATCTTTTTAGATCTAATCTCATTGCCTATTGAAATGAACCCTAAAAATCATTCCTGACTCTATATATATATTGATGAAATTCCTGACTATATCTTGGACGCTTGGATCAATCAATATTTTACCCTTTCTCCATCCTCATCCTTCATGAAACTTCCAATTTCGAATATCCGCTCAAGGTCCTTGCTCTGAGCCTGCTAGGGTGACAGGATGTAAAAGTGGTATCTTTCAACTCAATGGACCTTTTCAAGATAATTTGGGACTTTGCTCTAGGTTCAGGGTTGACCTGCCACTTATATTGAATAATAATATTTAAATACACCCATTAATTACAAAAGGTATGTGTTTTTATATTAATTTTTTTAATCTACAAATTTTACTTATAGTGTATTAAATAATAATATTTAAATACACACATTAATTATGTTTCCCTCAACTTGAAAATTTAACTTGTTTTTTCATTAAAAAAGCTTGGTAGGTGAAGATTCTATATTATATATAATGAAATTTTAATATCTTATGAGATAAACGAAAGTATCTGCTATCTAGATGTAAATTGATTTCAACAAAAATTTTCTTGGACCAGGCAAAGCTATGAAAGTCTTCTTTATAATTCAAATTAACGGTCAAAAAAATAGAGCACATGGTTTTTATCGTTAATTTAGATCTACTAGTCCTAGCTTAGTTTTCAGCTTAATTGAAAAAAAAAACTAATATTATTGGGTAACAAATCTAAGCTCAAGATACACCGTTAACAACTATATGAAGTATGTAATCTATTGATAGAATGTTGACTTTTTAATTCTAATGATCAAGTTCAATTTTGAATAGTCTTAAACACCAAAACAACTTCTAATGGCCTGTATTTGTGTTCTTGTATGCTTCTTTCCGGAGCTGTTTCACAATCATTTCTCACCATGTCTTGGACGCTTGGTACTGGCAGAGATTTACCCCAATCACTCCCCTCAACTTCCTGAGAGCCTTCCTTTTCGACTTTGGGATCCATTCACAAGATTGCTTGCTTCTCTTGCTAAGGAACCTGGCCTCCTTTCTAGTATAAACTTGGAGCTTCCCTTCTAGTTTGACCTGCTAGTCAACAATGGTGGGTGAAAATGGGATGATTTTCTCAATTCCCTGAGTCTGCCGTTTCTTGTATTTGTTGGTCATTGTTACAAGTAAGTCAGCCATTGGATTAAGGAAATAAATATCTTTAGAGAAACAGATTGGTAGGGTCTCCTTTGTACTACTATTCAAGATGGGACCATACATAAAGAAAAAATGGAAAAACCTGTTGAAATGCATATCTAAGTTCCTATTGTGTTATTAATTTTTAGTTTGGATAGTCAATAAAATTAGTTCTGAAGAGATTCAAAATAAGGAAAAAATGTTTAGAGATATATTTTTAATAAACTAATAAAAAATTTAAAAATAAAGATAGAAAGATAATTTCACCCTTATGCTATTTTGTCTTGTAAGTCCTAACCCCACCACACCGGGGCCATTGGCCTTCCAAACTAGCTTTTTGTAATTTGATGGTATCTCTTATTTTAAGGATTTTTGAGTTAAACACTTATACTTACCAATTTATTATATCATATGATAAGCACATAACAAGAATACTTCCATTATAACCCCAAGTTGTTATTGAATACTAGATTTGTGCCCGCGCGATGCTGCGGGTTGTAAGTTATTGATATATTGACAATGAATTATTAGTGTATATTATAGTTTTATAAGAGCAATTTACAAAATAGCAATAACTTATATGGGCATTATATGCTTTCAAAATGGAAAAAAAAAAGAGATTATTATAGATTATCCAACATTTACAAAGCAATGTACTGCTTGACATCAAACATTTTGCAAGTTAGTAAAGTATCTTTTATAATATCAAAGTTGATCATGATGGAGTATCAAACATTCATAACAATATATATCAATGAAGATATGAAAGAATATAAAAGTATACATAAATTTGCAGAATCCATACAGGATCATCAACTATGAAAGCAAAGCTTAGTAAAATTTTTGGTTCATTTGGATTGATTTTCAAATTTACATTTCTATTACCATTGTTTATAAGAACTGAAAATACCATATCCAATCCAAAGAGGCATTGCCATATAAGATCAAATCCGGGGCAAAAATCATATTTAATAAAAAAACAAATTACTTGACTGAAAGTAAAATCATAAAAATGATTTAAAAACATCAAAAAAAATCTCAAAATCTGATGTTTGAACTTTTCCTACCTTGTCTTATAGTTTGTTATAAATGCAGAAGAACAAAACAATGTTTCCTTCACAGTGTATTATTCAAAGTCCAGAGCTTTCTGTTTCTATGTTTATCTTCATCATCAACCAGTAAACACGTAAAAAAAGAAGAAGCAAGATGGCGTCCTGACTCCATCATTTCCACTTTAGAATTTTGACTCAATTTCTTATTTTGACAGTAGAACTAAACGAAGTCTCAAGTCAAGAATGAATGTTCTGTTTTAAATGTTAAGAACTTATCTCCTAATGCTACTCCTCACTCAAATGCCCACTCTTTGATGCTGGAGTAAACGTTTTTTAAATCTAAGAAAACATTGAATGTTTAGCTCTTCATTTTTTTCTCTTTTTCCCTGTAGAAACCATAATTGATAATGCGTTACAAATAACAAAAAATTGAATCTAAAGTATCATATTTTCACAATCCAAGCTTTAATTGTAAAAAGGTGACTACAAACTAAGATTCCTCCGTTCAATGACTTATAAGCTTAAAAACCATCTTCTTTTTTTTTTAGTAAAGAAAAGAGCAAAAGAACCCAACAGGTGATATCAAAAACAAAACCCAACAACATCAACAATGCTGATCCCACCAACAACACACTCTATAAAAAGCAATAGTAAAAGATGTAGACATTCGAGGAAGGAGAAAACAATCTGTAATTTGTCTAACATTCTTAGGTCTAGAAATCCTAATTGCATTTTGGGATGATAAATAAATAAATCTGGAATTTCTCAACAACTAACAGCCTTCTATACACAAATTCATATCATTTATCAATAACTATAATAATTTTTTGTCAACAAACACACACTTGGATTTTTTAATTTGATATTTAACTAATACAAAAAGTTTGATTTTCCTAAAATGATCAAAATCACGTACTATCAAAATCAAATTCTCATGTTGCACAATTTAAATACAGAAAATATTTGTATGATCAAATAAAGAAAATGAAGTTAAAAATAAAGATAATTTGAGAAATAAGAGGTTTTTACCTTAGGATTAAGAATCCAATTCATTGAAGCATATAAATAGATTGAGAGACGCAGTCTCAGCATATAGATAAAAGCAATGCAAACAATCATTAAGGATAGCTACAATCAGCATCATGAAGGGAGGGAAATCAAAACTCAACTTCTAATTGACACGTTCAAGGGGTAAAGTAGAAGAAGATGCAGAGACATTAGCTATGATGACACTTTATGATTTACTTTTATCTATGCAGCACAATATCAAAATGTTAAAAAAATCTATAATTGATATAATGCATAACAACACAAATATCAGCTAATTTTTTAAGAAGGTTCTAACTTCTAACATGGCACAAACCAAACCAACGAAATAAGGTAAAAAACAGAAGTAAAAGTAAAATGCCGCCTCTTAAACCTTTCAACTCAATCTCTCAATCGCATTAGCATATCAATCATCAAAAATTAAACAATGGCAGAAGGGCTTAGCTAAATAAACTGAGAACCATCATTTCATTAGAAAAATATCCAATCAGGAAAAGGGAAAACAAATATATTAGCAAGAAGTAGAAAATGAGTTAGGCAAAGAGCAAAATAAAAAAAAATAGAGGGTATATTATTGCAGGTGGTTTCTCTCTGCACAAACCTTGTCTTCCTTTCTTGTTCTGCCATTGTTTCTTGCAATCACCTATATTCATTCAAACTTTAAAAAGTTAATTGTGGCTAAAGACGGTTTCGATCAGTTGAAACCAATAAAAATCATCCAAAAAATGATGTGTTTAACCCCATATAACTGCAAATAGCGTCAAGTTGGAGACGTAAGTTAGCATATACAACACAAAAAAGTTTCTTTTCCAATTTTCTAGACTCCAGCAATGGAAAGCTCTCAAGATTTGCAACTTGAATGGCATTTTTTTCATAAAAAGTAAATAGCAAAAAAGAATTAAAAGCCCAAAATTGTCTTCATTTCTTAATCAACATTGTTAATCATTCAATAATCATATCTAAGTCAAAAACCAAATCAACAACTTTAATAAAAAAAGAAACGTAAAACCCTAACTGAAATTAACCTAATTTACAAAAAAACCTGATCAGAATTGAAGGACTCCCGTCTTCTTCTGTTTACGACGGCTCTTCTTGGCACTACCCACGTTACTTCTCGTGCCAGTCTTTCGTTTCACAGAGACCACCTCCTTCTGCTTTCCCTCCCCTAAACTAAACCCAAACCCATCTAGGCAAGCAAAAGGAACAATCCAAAGGAAACAATTTTTCCTGCTTTTCTTTCCAAGAGGACGTAACCCAAAGGAAAAATACGATTGAACCAAAATGGGGATTTTGGAGGGGCTCGAGGATGGGCTTAGGTGAGGGGGAGAAAATGAAATGGGAAGCAGAGATGTGCGAAAACTGCGTGAGCTAAAAAAACCCCACCGGTAATTACCTTCAAACCAACAAACGAACAAACAATAGCAAGCAAAATGAAGGTTGCACAGTGTCAAGTTACAGGTAAGTGAGCAAAAGTGTCGATAAGGAAGGACGTTGGGATAGAAGAGAAAAAACATTATGGGATAAAGGAGGATTTATGCAACAAAGGAGTGCGACAGAGGGACAAAGTTGGAGGTTGCCCCATGCGCGAAATCCATGTCTCAAGTTAAAATTACAATTTCACCCAAAAACGAACAAAGAACGGAAACCAAATGCTGGATGAACAGTGGCAAAACGGTGTAGAAAAACGTGGCTGAACCGTGAGCTGCGTTGATCTACAATTTTTATATATATGATTCACTATGGGTATTCAAAGATGAAAGTTTGGGATTATTATAAACCTAGTGGCGACATCAGCCTTTTCTTATTTGTTCTTGTCATGGAATCAACTACCATTTTAAAGAACATGACGGTTAAAGAACAAAACATATATTCCTTTCTGTTACATGAAGTCAATGCTCAGAATTCAAGTCACGAATATATTACAAGGTAAAATATTTTGATATTCATGGAGAATTAATCATTCAACTTGCGGTTTTAACTTTAATCAATCAACTTAGACAACTGGGAAGAGAAAAGCTTTCCTCCTTTCTCTGGCAACTTCTGTTTTTTTTTTCTTGTTTGACAGAAAAAGTTAAAAATTATGAGATGGGTTTTGTTCTTTTCAATCGTCAACGGCGGTTATTATTAGTTGTTCTTCATTGTTTTTAGCTATAGAAAGAGGCTATTGGCGCAAAAATTTTAAGGTGCCGGTTCTGAGCAAATTAGAGCAAATCAAATTTATGACGCTGTGACAGGAGAGAAGGATCGTTTCAATGCAATTTGACGCATATCTTTGTCTGAGAAATTACAATTTGTTAGGGCACCTGTTATCGGTGTAAACAAAACTATTTAAGTTCGGCTTAGTAAATAATTGAATAAGACCGAATATCTTATTTGAGTTTGACTTGATAAATAATTGAGCGAGTTTGAATACTTAAAACTTGATTTGAATGATTCATGAATTTAAATGAATTTTTTTAATATATATTTTTAAATTTTATCAATAATTATTATTTTATTATCATAATATATGATTGAAAAATGACAAATCAAACTTATTAAATTGAGTTCTAATTTATTGAGTCAAATTTGAGTAATTCAAACATTTTATCGAGTCAAACTAAAGCTAGGTTCGTTTGAGGTCCAACCAAAATTTGAACTTAAAATTTTTAAATCAAGTCGAACTCAAATCTAATGCTGAATCATCTCGATTCAATTACATTATACCCTTATTGCTTGTACACACAAACTTTGAATCGAAAACAAGACATGAACAAAATTTTTCTCCTTCTACGACGTCGAACTAGTATTACTTTCAAGAGGAGCAAAGACACGGACAAGTACTTGTTAAGCCGCGTAATTTGGTTCAATTTGATTTTTTATTTGTTTGTATATAAAGATTTGTAATGAGAAGTAGATTTTTCTGATCTCAATATTTTATACCTTTTATGGAGGTAGGAATGGTTTTCAATTTGATTGGTATCTCATATTATAAAAAGGAAATTTAAGATTTTGGGTTAGAATTTTAGTACTCACAGAAAAAGGTCATATAACATCACATCAGAGCATAGATTTTTGCCAGCACTTTGAATTCCAGACTTTGAATTACCATAATAGAAGGAAAACTTGAATCAAATAAAAGGAAATCTGAGTCCCTGCAATTAATGGCAGTAAATATACATTATTCCATCAATTAGGATGGCTGAATCCGAAGCTATACCCTACAAGCGCTTTGGCACGGTTCTAATAACCAAAATCAAATCCCAGCTTCTTTTTTTTTTTTTAAATCATATTCATCTCCTTTTCCTCACTCGTAAAAATATATTTCTAGAAAGTTGAAGACTTCAAGTGAAGCTGGTGATTGATGAGGTTTCAGAAGCTAGTATTCTCAAATTATCTTTCAAGAATTTAGTTCATCATCAATTTTAATCTCATCGTTGCACACTTAATCTTATCGCCACTAACTCATTGATAGTGCCAAGAACTATATTTAGTGGAGGCTTAATTCATATAAGTTAAATTATGTAAAAATAATAACAAAATAATGATAATAATAGAAAAAATTAGACTTTTGTATCCAATCATAATTGTTAAAAATTTAAAATTATCCTTAATATGATTTTATATTTTGAAAACATTGCATGATAGTTTTGTTAGCAATGCTTTTGTATACATATTTTTCCATGTACATAACTAATCTATCCTTAAATCATTGTTATCTCATTCAATTATTGTAATACCCAAGCTCAAGACAGTAAAAAAATAAATAAATAAACAAAGAGAGACCCATTAACAATAGAGGGCTCCGGGCATAACTCATTTAGGTTTAAAAATAATAACAACAAAAAGAAAAGGAAAGCAAAGTGGAGTGAGTGCTTTTGCAGCCGCCAACAAAGCCTTGAAATTCCAAATACAAGGAGTGGGTAGACCGAAAAAGAAACTAAGCAGTGTGGCATGGAAGCGCTGGAAGGTGAAGAAATATAAAGAGATTTGAAGAAAAAAAAATAATACAGAGGAGTAAAGAGGCAGTAGCAGCGCCAAGAGAGCGAAATAGAAAGAATTGAGGGGCTGTGCTAACAAGCAAAAAAAAATTATAAAGAGAGATTGGAATTATTGTTGGTGTTAGCGCAAAAAGACCAAGGTAAGTAAAAATTTCTCTTTAATTTTTATGGTTACGTTGTATTGTTAGAGATTGATTTTGAGGAAAATAAGACATTGAGAATTTGGGAAAAACCTGTATTTTAAAGAAAGTACATATATTTTTAGCTTTTATCAAATAACATTACTTGTGTTAAATTCATAGTTTATCGAGTTATAGTAGTTTAGCAAATACAGTATAAATTATCAGTTCTATCAAATAGTGTATTTTTCTAATATTAAATATTTTGAAAATAGGCTCTGAACAATCTTAGAGCTTTGATTTGGTTTCAATTTAGCGAGCTCAGGTAAGTAACTCGATATCCCTTCGATGTTTTGATACCCTTAAAATTGACCATAACATGAGATATGTTTCATATACTATGTACAAAAATATTTTTGTCCTATGGATTTTAAATTTGGGTTGAGCATGCAAATTATATATGATTCTTTAAATTGGCTTTGAATATGATCTTGATCAATTACAGGAACATGATTTAACTGCTTTGCTTTTGAATTTTGTAGTATTGTATCTATATATAATGTGTATTGTGAATATGAAATTTTGTTTTGAATGATGAATGAAATTTGTTTCGTATGAAATATGTTATGAAATTTATAATACTGCTTTATATATTGGGTAATCTGAAATTTTGTTTTGTTTTGTCTCCTCGTATGGTTGTGCTCTGACCTTGCCAATGGAGGTTCAATGTTGGCCATGTCAGCATGTATTCTGTTAAATGAAACTAGTTTATAACCGAACCACCGGTTAAGAATAATGGCTCTCTGTTCTGTTCTATTCTGTGCAACTATTAGTTGCTTCTGATATCTCTAACCCGAACCATCGAGGTTAATTGTGGTTTTTGTTCTGATTCTGACCTGTGCCACAAGGGTTAAGCATGGCCATGGCATGCTCCGAGAGACCTGAAAATTTTGAATTATGAAACTTTTGCTCAGTTTCGATATCTGTGAAATTCTATTTTTTTTGAAATCTAAATGTTTAAATTTGAATAAATTATGTGGTTAAATATAAGATTACCCAACTCTGATTTTGAATCTTTATATTGATATTTTGGCTTAATGTTTTTATGGCATGCTTAATCCAATTGTTGGGATATCGGTTGCTTACTGAATAGTTGTACTCACCCCATTTTCTTAACATCTTATAGGTTTTGATGTTGATAATGTCCACGGGAATGTTGGGGAGTGATGCTTTGGAGTTTAGGATATGTTTCATGACTTTTAAGCTTATGATTTGTAACAGTCCACACATACTGTAAATCACGTATTTTTACACATAATCTACAGTTGGGCTGTCTGTGATGCCATTAACATTCAACAGTGACAGTAATAAATAATAAACATTTATTTAACAAATACGAAATATGAAATTTTTTCACTATTCCTTATATCTGACATCCCCTATTGTCTTTGATTCAATAAAGTAGTATTGTATGCATATGTTTGAAATGTAAAAGAGAAGTGACTATACCTGTCATATTTAACATAATTTGCCCCAACGCTTTATATGTAGCTATATCCATCTGGGAGATAATTCTCTAACTCCGTGTCTTTTTATCTGTGGAGTTAAAACAAAGGGGTAAGCGAACCACGCGCTCAGTAAAGAAGACGTATGCTGCTTTAAATAAAGCAAAACTATATACCACAAAGTAGTTATTATTATTTTTTCTAAAATCATACCAAGTAGGAAAACAGTGGATATAGTAAACAGTCCTCTCAATACACCATTCAAATCACTGGCTAAACAGTTTATAATATAATGTAGTAAACAGTAAACAGTAAACAGGATTCAGTAAATCCTTTCAGTAAACAAAAATCAAAAAGTTGAGACTAGGCATCACCCTACAATTAAATCATGCTATCATCGTTCCCAAAGGAACGCATCGTTTCTGAAGAAATATAGTAATCATCCCCACAGGGATACAGTAGATCTATAGCCATGGTCTATATTGTGATGCCCTGGGGTGCACCTGCTAGTCCACCGACCCGAGCCATCGCCCCAAGCGGGTCACTCAGCTATGTGAATAGTAATGCATGAAACTCGGGGCCTAAAGTCTTAAAAATCACTTTATATCTCATGAAGAACCTTTAAGGAATTATTTCACATATTTCATCATTTCTGTAAAATGATTGTTTTCCAAAAAAGGTATTATATTTTCTGTTTACAAAACACAGTAAAAACAGCCCGTAATCTCACCAATTTACGCGTGAGAAAAACATGAGTTAAACTGGCTTGCCCATGGTCAGCTCGCCCATAAAAATATTTGCCCGAAGGCTGAAATATAACTCAATGGTTCGGGGTCGCCCATAAGATTATTAGGAATCGCCCATAAACACTAGTCTTTCAAAACCAAGGGGTTGCCTACTTTTGGCTCGCCCGAAATATCACAAAAGGGGTCGCCTATCTTTGGCTCGCCCGGATTTTTATTAAAACATGGGTTGCTTTTCTTTGGCTCGCCCGGATTTAATTAAAACAAGGGTCGCCTTTCTTTGGCTTGCCCAGAAACAACATAAGGGTCGGCTTTATAGCTCGCCCAAATCATGGTCTGTGAAAATAGTTTATCAAACCAATGCATGTTTCAAACCAAATCATTTTCTCAATATTTCCATAAAATTTAACTCCACAGAACATGCATTCACTTCACACACATCTCCCTTACCTGGTCTTACGAAGTCTAGCTTCCCGATCGCCTTTACCGAGTCCTCAATTCCCGGCTGCAAAATAAATCATCAAGACCATCAACATATATTCTGTTCGAATGTTTCCAACACTTCAGCGAAACTTGAGACTAATCCACTAGCTCGCCCAATATAACTCATCATTCATATTTTGGCTTATGCGTGGGAGATCACCCACAATTCAACTCGCCATGCCTATGCATGTGAGTTCGCTATACACAGCTTTTTATTCAGAGGTGGGCTCGCCTATGAATTAAACTAACATGTGGCGATCTCGCTCACTATACCACACTCCATATTATTTAGCTCGCCTATAAAAGCTGATCTCGCCTATTTCTCATCACTTTTACACCATTTCGAGCACTTTCCTTATTTATTCTCGATTGTTTTCTAGATCACATCTTGTTCTAGTTTCTTATATCCTAACAAGATTTAACTAAAATAAGGCTATATCTATGTTTATTACGTTGTAAAACTTAGAAATCTACCATTGAATATCAAGAGAACCCTAAAAATATGGAACTCACATTAGCTGAGTTGCACTTCCAGAAATGGAGTGCTTTCTGCCTCACTTAGCTTATTCCTTAACTCTTCAAATAATGGAGTTTCGTTAAACAAGTATGGAAGAAATTGAAGAACGAAGTCTGAACTTGCAGTAGAGTAGTATCGAAGAAGAAGAAATTTGCTTAAGTCGATTTTCCCATGTATTTCTTCTTATATAGCCATGCTAATCCAATAAGAGCTTACCACCTGTTTCTTAATCCGTTCTTTTTCAACATTTCAGGGCTTACATGCATTAAAAACCAAAGAAAATTGCGACAAAAGGAACGATGGTGAAGCTTTTTTGCTGCAGTCCGTTTTTGACTAAGTTTTCTCTTCTTTTTATAACTTCCAGCCAATAATATTTAATTTTATATTACACCTAGATTCCTCTTCCGTTTTATCTCATTTATACTGCATTTCATTATCCTTTTTCAATCTTGTAATTCACGGCAACTAGGGTGGCATGCAGTCCACCATTTTCGACTGCTGTTTCATGACTTCACTTTGCCTTTCTTAAGGCATACTTCCTTTAAGGTATATTTCAACTAATAAAATTAACACATGTACACTAAATAATTTTCTTTTCAATTCATATACCCGAAATTATAGTTCTAATAAATTCTATAATGGAAAGTGAAAATTCACATTCAATATTTATTTAATCTCACTAAAAGAATTTATTTTCACTATCAATTATGTACAAATATAGTGTACAGTGTAATAAAATCGGATCTCACATGATTAGATTGAGACTTAAGAACCTTTTAATTCCTTGTTGACTTTAAGCAATAAGTTGAAGTTTTGTAAACTTCTTTTGATCGTTCATGGTATATTACAATTTAAATATTTGAAAGAATTGAAGTTTAGTATGATAAATGTCTTGCATATCTGTGAAATTATTTCTTACAAGTATGCGACGTTTGTTATGTCCTAGGTTCAGGGTATGACAGATTAAGTGGTATCAGAGCTTAGGTTTATTAATAGTAGATTTGTATACTCATGCATTTTGAAATAGTTAGACATGTTATAAGATTGAGAATGGGGTAGAACACTTAAGGTTTGAGACGTTTATGCTATCTAAATTCTTTTTGTTTGAATAACTTGAGTTGACGTTTGAAGGAATCTTTTAATATTATTTTGTTATTTTGATTGAATCAGTATACGTCTTCATCGTAATCCAGAGCTTTAGTTATGATTTTTGGTTTGTAGAGACTTAGTATGAGTACTAATTAATGATTGGAAAATTTTAATTTACGTGAACACCTTTTGTAAGCTTAGAATATGATAATTGAATTATGTGATGATTCTAGGAATTTGAGCTTAAGTAAGATTTGTAGACTTTGTCTATGAATCAAGTGGTATGAGTTTGTGACTTTTGGAGTTTTTGTTTGGTGGATATTTAGATATCATGTTTGAAATTTGTGATAAAGATAAAGTTGATGAACTTGATTAAGAGTAATAATGAGTTTATAAGTGATTGATCTTGGGTGAATTCTGATATGATAATTACCTTAAGTTTGTGTAAATTATATAACGAAGGATTTTGATTTTTAAGGAATTTGTTTTGACTTTTCTTATAGATCTTTGACGATGATCATAATGGTACTTGGAGTTAAAAGTATGAAGTATCAATCATGAGATGGTATGATTGTAAATGAAGTGACTTTATTGTAAGTTTGATAAGAAATATATTTAAGCTTAACGATTAATGGGGAAAATGATCTTGATCTTTGAAATACTTATGAACTTGGGATTAGATATTTAGTTTATCTGTGACAGTTTTAAAGTTTTGTGATGGACATTTAGTGAATCGTTGATCACAAATCTACTTATATTTTGATATTATTAAAGATGTGATATTGGAGTTGACAAGAAATAATATATGATAATTTGAGGTACTTTCGATACAAATATATGACAACTTTCTGTGAGGTTTTTACTAGCATTTGTGGTCACTTATTATTATGATGCATATAAGGATATTCAATTAATTTGATAAAGTATTGGTTTGAATAAATATTTAAGTTTGATGATAAGAATTGTTATTTCGAATAATTACTGAAGTTCAATCATTAAATGTTTATTTTTTAGTGTGATAAGTTATTAATTGTCAATGTGACTAAATTGCTCTTATAATTTTGATTGAAGTAAAATATGAGATCATTTGAATGGTATTAACGAATAATACCACTCATTAAAATATATTTTATTATTTACATGGAAGTTTAGGTTGTGATTTTTAAGTTTAAAGAGACTTCTTAAGAGTATGAATAAATTGTGGGTCCTTCTATAATATTGGATTATGACCTATAGATTATGTGGTGATATTTAAAAGAGTTTGAGTTTAAGATATTATTTGTAGAATTGTCGATGTTTCAGGTTTTGTGATTATGTATCACTTGGAGCTCTTAGCCCGATTGATATTTAGACATTAGTTTTGAAATTTTAATGAAAAAAAAAATTGATGAATTTATTCTTGATATGTGTTTTGATAAGAAAGTTACCTAGACTTGAGCTTGTTATAAAATTTGATTTGGATATTTGGAGACCCCATACAATTGAGATTAGGGGTTTGATTTTATTGAAAATTTTGAGATTTTGCTTATGGATCATTAATGAAAGTTGATCATGATATTTATTGTACTTATTTGAAGTTGAAGCATGAAGCAATAAAGTTGTCATAAGAATATGTCTATAAATAAAGTTGCTTTGGTGGGATTTATATAAGTTGGATTCTAAGCTTAAAAGTTAGTATAATGAATGATTTTCTTCTTTGAGGTGTTGTGAATTAAAGTTCTATCCATGATAGATAAGGATTTTGGAGATTTGAGTAGACATTCAACGAACTTCTGTTCTAGTCTTAAATTAAATTTCATTGAGATTAAAGTACAAAGTGTGGTTATTGAAAAGAAACTATTTCTAAAATTTTATGGTACTCATTGATATTAGGTTGTGAATTATTGCTTAATGGATGTTGTTCTTAAATTGTACTTATAGTCAATAGAAATTATGGTACAAATAAAGATTTCAACAATATTGGTGTGGTTTGCATTTCAGTGAGTAGTACATAACATGATGGTAAGAATGATCATTCAAGTATTCATGTCACATCCCGTGACAACATTTTTAACGTATTTCTACACAACTTATCCGATTGGGCTGTCTATGATACTTCACTTTTCATATTCATTTAACTATTAAATATAAAATTCGTAATATCAATTACATCCCCTATCTTAATTCTCAAGAAAGTAGTACTGAAAGTAAGTCTAAATACAGAAAATAAATGATCATACCTCATATTATAAATCAAGCTGTCGCAGTGTCTCCAAATGCGCAGCTCGTAATTCTCAGATGTCAGATCTCTTAGTCCTTGAAAATCTGAAATGTTAATATTAAGGGGTGAGCAAACCACGGCTCAGTAAGAGAGTTATATGCAACACTTGATATTCAGCTACTTATATGCTGAAAATAATTTTTCACTTTCTTTAAATCTTCCTAAAGGCTCTAGGCTCATATATAGGAAGGATACTACAGTCGGCTAGGGATCCGGATGGAGTAAAGCAGGTATTTTGAAATACCTGTCTTGTCCCGGAACCTAGAAGCAACTGTAGAGAATACTATATTCCTTGTTTTCGAAACGATATAATTTTCGTTTTCACAAAGTAAACCACTTATTTCTTTTCACTTCAGTATAATTTAAAACATGTGACAGTTCAGTAATAAAACAGTGGTTTCCTTCACTACAATTAAAAACACGTGACAGTACAGTGGTCTGTAAATATCAAAGTCATTAGATAACCACTTCTGCAATTATTTCTAGCTTAGAAATACTTTCATGTTATTCTTTTTAAATAAACATTAATTTCTCTTTAATTCAATAACTGTATCTTACAGTTCAGTAAAATAGTAATATTCAATACAGTACCATTCGGCAAAACAGTATTCTGCAAATCAGTAAAACAATATCTTGATACGGTTCAATTAGTAAACAGTAGCTACCAATTCAGTAAACAGTATACGATAGCTTTTAGTTCAGTATCATGGAGACCAGGCAACACCCTATATATATATATATATCATGCTATAATAATATCATCCCAAATAGGGGAAACACATGAGATCTATGACCATAGTCTATGGGGTCCACAGTGTGCACTGATCAAGTGTCCACTGGAGACACTGATAGTAGGATCAGTATCTATCAGCAATAACACGTGACACGTGAGCATGATACAGGGCCTAACAGTCTCAAAACAATAAACACGTGATATAAACCCCATTTATGAAATCACTTTCACTAAATATAAGTTTAATCATTTCACAAATATTCATAAGGAAAATATTTTCATCTTATGAATAACATTTATAAAATATTCATACTGGGGTCATCATTCTCGAAAATATTCTAAACATTATAGAACATTATAAATCATATTCTCCATACGGTGAAAACAGTTTATAAAATAATCACTGTAACACATAAAAGGTCATAACTGTCCTTTTTCACCGTAAAACATATACGCACGCTTTTCCGTGCTTTCTATCAAAAACATGATTTTCAAAGTTATCGAGATTCAAATCAATTATTTTTATGATTTATGAAAAATCAACATATTTATTTTCCAAAGCACCACTTCCGTCTCGTGTTTTCTTTGTAAACACATGCAGAGACCTTTTAGCTTCAAAATACTGTTTTTCACCTTTAATTATCTTTATGAAATTTTCTATAAACACTTATTCTCACCACTAAACCCATGAAGGTTATTTATAAAATCAAGTGAATATTTGAAGAAAGATTAGTAAAATATTCACTTTGGTCCTTTTTATTTTTCACCTCGTTTCATGTAAAATATCACCTATCGGAATAAATTTAGGTGATCTCCTTTTTCACCATTTTCAAAAACATGAATATTTTAAAATTAATTATTAGTATATTCATGTTTTATGAAAACTAATCGATTTCTCGATTTTCGTGTTGAAAATTGTTTCTCATGATGAAAAATCGTTTATTATGATTTTTGGTAATTTTTTCAATAATTTTCGACAGTATAACGGCTGCCGATTGGCTAGCCTCCTGCAAGGAAAATACAGTTTAAATCTCAACTGGTAAATCACCACAATTTTCCAACCGATCATTATCAATAGCATTTATAAAAATTAAATGCATAATTTAAAACATGTGTGCCAAATATCCTTACAGGCTGCACATGTCTCCCTTACCTGTCTCGGGTCGACGACTGCCTCTCGAAGGTCGCTCCCGTGTTCACCTCGCCCGATTTTATCGGCTCGATCATCGAGAGAATTTTTTGGAATTTAAATTCTAAAAATTAGAATTTTTTCCTAATTTATTCAAATTAATTACTCGGAAATAATTCCCGAATTTCTTACCAAATTTCTCGGATTTCTGAGTTTCCCGGGATTTCCCGTAATTTCTAAATACTCGTGAATTTTCCAAATTCCCGAAATTTCTTTTATCTTTCTCTTTCTCTTTCTCTTTCTTCTTTTTCTCTTTTCTTTTCTTTTCTTTTCTTTATCTTTTTCCTTTTTCTTTTTCTTTTTCTTTTTCCTTTTTCTTTTCTTTTTCTTCCAGCCGGACCGGTCACCTCCCTTCACCGCCGGTTCTTCTCCGGTGGCCGGTTCTTCAACGGTTCGGTGGTTCAGCAGCTGGCCGGCACCATGGCGAAGCCGGATCTGGCCTTCGTTCGATCTGGATCGACGGCACGGCGGCGAATCTACTCGGTTTACCTTCGGTTTCTTCTCCTCCTCCGTCGGCCTTCCTCCGCCGTTCTCCGCCTCATTGGTGGTCTCCCACGTCTTCCTCTTCCTCCGGCGATGCTTCAGTGGCAGTGGCGGCAGCCAATTCCTTCGGCACCGCCAAATCCCTTTTCCATTTTCTTCCTCGGTTTTTCGCCGGTTTCTGTTTCGTTTTCTTTCCTTTTTCCGTCGTCGGTCGTCCTCTTCCCTTCCTTTCTTCGCCGGCGACATCATCTCTCCCTTCCTCTCTCTTTCTTTCTTGCCGCCGATTGTGGTCGGTCGGCTCGTGGAAAGGGGGGTCAGGATCCTCCCGATTCCTTTCCTTCCGTTTTGTTTCCCTTTTTGGTTTATTTCCTTTCCCTTTTTAGTATATAATATACTATATATTATACACTATAAATTATATTTTATACATATACTATATACTATATATTATACATATATTATTTCATATATAATGTAATACAATATATATTATATAAATTATATATATTGTATATTACAAAATATATATCTAATATATATGTATATTTATATACTTTAAATTAAATTACATTTATATAAATATTTATATAAATGTAATAATTCAATATATATTGTATTTACAATATATATACATTCAAACTTTAATGTAATTTAATATTTACATTTTTCATAATGTATGTATATATATTTATATATACATAAAGTATTATACTTGTATACATATGTACTATTTAAATTGATAAAATAGTATATATACATAAATATACCACTATATATTAATATATACTATATACCATACGGTATTTAAATACATATGTATTTACATCAAAATACATTTATATAATATATCATTATATAAATATATTTCACATTTCCTTTCTCGTTTCCTTATTTAATTTGGATTTTCATTATCAAAATTAAATTTCCTCCTTTCATTATTTTCCATAATTTCCAAATATTCTTATTTCCAATTTAACTTCCTTCACTCGGATTTCCACCATCCGTTCCTTTCTCAATTCTCGGGATTTTCACCAACATCCCGTTCTCAAAATTTTATTTATTTATTTCCAATATTTATGTTCTCCAATATTTATTTCTAATAAATGAAAAATTTACGGTTATCATAATTCAAGGAAATATAATTATTACACAATTATGATATTAAGGTTCAAGAATTGTCTTAATAGATTTTGACTTTAATATTGTAGTAACGATAAATAGCATGTGTAAACAAGGAAAGTTGTGACATCATGAGGTCTTCTAGTTTTGTGAAGAATTTAATTATTATCTGATAAAATTGATTTATGAAAAGCTATGAGTTTAGAGTTTTTGATAGATACTTAATAAATCTTCAATCTTTGATCTATTGAAATTTTTGTGGAGATTTAAGTGTGATATATAGTAATTAACAAGAAATGATATCTCGAATTTTGGGGCACTTATTAGTATTAGGTTTTGTGAATTTTTTATTTATGGATTTTGTTTTGAATTTACACTTGTGGTCAATTGGAGTTAAGAAATTGTTATGGTTCTAATCTTTGGATTAAGAATCAATATATTAGGCAATTATTAGGGTTTGATTAAGAGATATATATGGTTTTAACGTTTGTGTATTGTCTTTTTGAATTTTGAGTTCAATTTGCAGTTGTAGTAAATTAGAATTATGATGCATAAAGGAAGTTATTGCTTAATTTTTGTGGTTTTGCTTTAGTCAAAAAAAAAAAAAAACTAAGGTTGATGATGTGAATTGGTGTTCCATGAAAGTGTTGAAGTTGATCATTCTATTTTTATTTCGGAGTGCTATAAGTTTGAAATGGTTTATGTCACATCCTAAACCTGTATTTTTACACACTTTTTCGCATTATTTATATGGTTGGACTGTCTGTGATGTCTTACTTTACCTTTTTCTTCATATATCGAAATTAAATATACAATGAATGTTTATTTATTACTTACATCCCCTGTATAATTTACAACACAGTAGTATTGTAAAACATTGTCTGAATATATTAAATAAATGATTATACCTCTAAGGTATTAGCTCGCTACTCCGAGGCAATAACAGCGCAGCCAATAATCCCTAGATGCTAATCAAGTAGTCACTGGAAATAATCTGTAGATGTTAAAAATAATAGGATGAGCAAACTACGACTCAAGAAGAGAATTGTATACAAGTTATATACTCTGAAATCTATATGCCATGAAATCCATATTTTTCCTATAGGTACTCTAGGGACCGAAATAGGAAGGATACTACAGTCGGCTAGGCAACCGGGTGGAGTAATGGGAGGTATTTTAGAAAACAATACGTGTTCCGACACCTAGTAGCAACTATAGAGAGTAATTTATCGACTTGTGAAACCAGTTATTTCCATATCCTTTCATATCTTCTTTAAATAATGCTTTTATAAAAATAAAGCATTTAAAATAAAATAAACTAATATTCATATATTCTTTAAAAGAATATTAGTTTAAATAACTCATATTTCTCACTTAAAATTTCTTATCACGTATCACATATAAACTGTAAACAGTAAAGTACTCATGTAGTACTAAAAACAGTTATAAACCATATTCATTTTCATATAAAGCATATTCGTATTCTTGTCATTTAAATACATATCTCATATTACATGTCATTTTATATTTCATCAAGTAGAGACTAAGGCATCACCCAGAAAATATCATGTTAGGGAAAAGATATCCCGTAGGGAAATAATAGTAATATCAGACCTATGGCCATAGTCTATGGTAGCCCTCGGTCAACACTGATCAGGTGCTAACCGGGACTGCATACATATCACATATCACCTATCACATATCGACATGATATGGGGCCTAGAAGTCTCAAAACAGAATTTTCATATTCTTTTCACTTTTATGGAAAATAAAGAAATTTATTAAATCTTTAACCAATTCCATAAAGGATTTTAATAAATTATTATTTCGGAAATCATTTATAAAATATTCACTCTTCATCATTTTATCTCATAAACCATTTTATTTGTGGTAAAGCATATAAGAGGAATTTTCAAAAGTCTTATTTTCATCAAAAATTGTAACATGAATATTTAAACAATATTTTTCAGCATATTCATGTTTTATGAAAAATAATAAATTCCTCAATTTCAAGGCCAGGAAATTATCAATTCATGAAATTAAATATTTTCTAACAATTTTAGAAAATATTCTATAATTTTTCGGCAGCATTTCGGCTGCTAGTACCCTAGCCTCCCTGCAAGGTAAACACAGTTCAAATTTTTCCATAACAGCCTTATTTCCACAAATCGTGCAATTCATTTCAAAAATATTCATACTAAATTATTTGCATAAATTATATGCATTCAAAGTATCACTACAGATCATATACGCATCCCTTACCTGTATAGCATATACGAATCCTTCAGATGCACCACTCGCTATCCGTCAATCCCGGGCTGCAGATGATTCCACCAAAATTATTAGTTCATTTAACTCTTATTTTTTAACTAATATTCATGTCTCAATGTAGCCACATAGGATACTGTGAATATTTTTGCAGTCTAAACTACACCGATAGTATAACATAACTTCCTCGTTTTGCGTCGGATTTCGAATCCGAGCATACCGGTAAATTCCTTATGATTTCTACAGTCATAATCTACCCTTGAATCATCAAAATCAGCCATGAAACTAATCCCCTTCATCATGGCCAAAAATGGTGGATGGTTATTTAGTGAATTTTTCAACAATTAATTGCCTAATTCCTACTCTACCATGCTTGATCTTCATTTTGGCATGCATGAAAACTCAAGAATTCCCTATGTTCATGCCTTGGCTGAAAGCATCTCTTATGGTAGAAATTGATTTAGCTAAATTCAACCAAAACTAATGGCATAGTCAAGCTTAGCATGCTTAAATGACTAAGTCAACACCATTGAAATAAAAAAAAACATAAGAAATGATGAAAAACTCACCTTGGCCAAACCTTATGGGTCCTCTTTCCTCCTTATTTTCTTGGTTATTTAATGAGCTAATGGTATAGGTGGAAAGAGAAGAGTGTATAGCCTAATTTCCTAGTCAAAGTCTTTGTGGAATTTTGACTAAAAATGAGTTTTTTTGTAATTTTTTTCTTTTCTTTTCTTTTCTTTTTTTCCTTGGCTATGGCGTGAAGAACATGGGAGAAGAAAGTGAATAGTGACTTCCAGCAGCTGGAGCATTTATGAAGAAATTTCTGGAATTTTTGCAAAATGACCAAAATGCCCCTAATTAGTCACAATATTAACGGTTTTGCCACCAAGCTTCCGTAATCGTAAAAACTGTGTTTCGGTGCTCCAAAATTTCAGATTTCTTCACCAAAAATTCATATTAATCATATTTTGATGAATGGAAGTAGTTTCATCGACGAGCGGTGTATAGATTGTGAGAAATTACATTTTTACCCTTACCAGGTAAATCTCGTAGATTTTCGATTTAACCACTGATTTCAATAATTCTGCTGCCACTATTATAAATTCATTTTTCATATAGAATATTTTGATATTCTTACTCCATCTCGATTCATTTTATTTTGAGTATAATTTTTCGAAAAATTTTCGAGATGTAACCGTCATTTCCTAAATTGTTTGTCAACAACTCCAATTCTTGAAAATAATATCGTTTTAGGTCTCCAAAATTTTTTCCTCATCCTCATTACACTGTGAATACACTATTTCCACTTTCATATTTTTATTTGGGCCCAAATTTCCAAGTGGGGCCCACTTACTTATACTTTAGGAAATAATTCATTTATTTATTAATAAATGAATAATTGTACATATACAGTACAAAATAACTTGACATATACAAGCAGGAAGTAATATAAGAATTCTTGAATCATGTTTATAAAGGACTACCATTTATCATATGCAACATGTTGTAATTTTGTTTATAAAGATAATGATTAAGGTTATGTTTGTATGAAGGTTGAGGTAGAAAGCTTGGTCGATTTGGAATAAGTTTCCTTCACTTACAAAAAAAATGATTAAATACAAAGAATAACTTTTATTATGATAAAATCGATTAAGGGTAATGGTTTTGTTATTTGGTGTTTTGAGTATGGATACATTTTTGAGAATTTAAGAAAATCTATAATTACGTAATCATTTGGATTCTTTCAAATTTAGAATTTTATAGATTGAAATTTTGATAAAAGAAATATCTTATGATGTCTAAATCTTGAGTTTGACTTGAAGTTAAGAATAATATATACTTGAAGGAAAATTTGTGATATCATGATAGTTGAAACCTTACAATTTGTGTAGTTATTATATAATTTTTTATCTGTCAAATTTGTAAAGCAATAACTGAATATGGAGTTATATCAGATATTACAAGTTTTATATTTGAATCTTGTGTAGTGTATAATTGTGGATAAAATCTACTGTAGTAGTTTGATATTTATTAAAGTTTTATGATGGTTCAGTGAAGGATAAAATTTTTTATAGTCAATGTGAACGAAATTGAAATCAATATGCGATACCTTTGTGGTGACTAAGTTGTTGATAGTGTTATTGAGATTTAAGGATACACGTGGTTATTATTAGGTTAATGAATTAGAAACTTAATTGTAAGTGATGCTATGGACAAGTGATTTTTTTGGTGCAAAGGATATTTGAAATACTATTGATGTTTTGTGCTTATGTTTAAATGAAATATTAGAGTGCGCAACAAAAGTATGAGTTGAGTTAAGTTGCAAATTTTTAGTTAGCAAGTAATAAATTCTAGACAAAGATCGATTTGTGTAATGACAATAAAGAGATTATGGATTTCAATATTTAGAATTTTGAGACTATAGTTAATTTAGAAGGTGATCAATTTTCGATTTTTTAAGTTTGATTGACTATGCGTTAACAGTGTGGAAAGTATAAAGTTTATATTTGAAACTTGGAGTTGTAGATTATGAAATTATAATACCTTGTCATGAATGCTATTGCTAGTAAGGAATCAAAAGAATGAAACAAAGTTACATTGAGATAAAACTCTTTAGCTATAGATTAGATTTATGTATCATGTATGGTTTGGAGCGAATGAAATTTGTAGGAGATGGATCCATCGGATGAGTATATTTGATTATGAAACAAAAATAGAAGTTGAAAGGTTGGAAAGTGATTTACTTGGACTATACAAAATTAGAAATGAAATTTTTATCGATTTCATTGTCTAATAAATGATTATTAGGACTTTTAATCGAAGCTAACTAGATAAAATTTCATAGATCCTTATGGGAGAGAACTAAATGGACAAGAAGTTGGAGTTCATGGAGTTTGAATTGGCTGTCTACCTTTTGAAATTTGTATTATGGAGTCAAGTGTCGATTTAATTGCTTTGAATCAAAAATTTAATTTGATTTGATCGATTATTAGACAAGATACATACATTATTTTCCCATAGCCTTACTACATAAACAAATCCTTCAAGAGGAAAACCATAAGACATTTGTCAAGAACTTTAGAAATTTTGAGCACATGGATATTTGAATTTGGGGACCAAATTCTTTTAAGGTGGGGAGAATGTAATACCGAAGCCCAAGACAGTAAAAAATAAATACATAAACAAAGAGAGGCCCATTGACAATAGAGGGCTTAAGCATAACTCATTTAGGTTTAAAACTAATAACAACAAAAAGAAAAAGAAAGCAAAGTGGAGTGAGTGCTTTTACAGCCACCAACAGAGCCTTGAAATTCCAAATACAAGGAGTGGATAAACCGAAAAAGAAACTAAGTGGTGTGGCATGAAAGGGCTGGAAGGTGAAGAAATATAAAGAGATTTGAAGAAAAAAATAATACAGAGGAGTAAAGAGGCAACAACAGCGCCAAGAGAGCGAAATAGAAAGAATTGAGGGGCTATGCTAACAAGCAAAAAAAAAATAGAAAGAGATATTGGAATTATTGTTAGTGTTAGCATAAGAAGACCAAGGTAAGTAAAGATTTCTCTTTAATTTTTATGGTTATGTTGTATTGTTAGAGATTGATTTTGAGGAAAATAAGACATTGAGAATTTGGGGAAAACCTGTATTTTAAAAAAAGTACAAATATTTTTAGCTTTCGTCAAATATCATAACTCATGCCAAATTCATATTTTATCGAGTTATTGTCGTTTAGCAAAGACAACATAAATTATCAGTTCTGTCAGATAGTGTATTTTTCTAATATTAAATATTTTGAAAATAGGCTCCGAGCGATCTTAAGGCTTTGATTTGGTTTCAATTTAGCGAGCTCAAGTAAGTAACTTGATATCCCTTTGGTGTTTTGATACCCTTAAAATTAAACATAACATGAGATATGTTTCGTATACTATGTACAAAAATATTTTTGTCCTATGGATTTTAAATTTGGGTTAAGCATGCAAATTATATATGATTCTTTAAATTGGCTTTGAATATGATCTTGATCAATTACAGGAACATGATTCAACTGCTTTGCTTTTGAATTTCGTAGTAGTATATCTATATCTAATGTGTATTGTGAATATGAAATTTTGTTTTGAATGATGAATGAAATTTGTTTCGTATGAAATATGTTATGAAATTTATAATACTACTTTATATATTAAGTAATCTGAAATTTTGTTTTGTTTTGTCTCCTAGTATGGCTGTGCTCTGACCCTACCAGTGGGGGGTTAAATGTTGGCTATGTCAACATGTATTTTGTTAAATAAAACTAGATTCTAACCGAACCACCGGTTAAGAATAGTGGCTCTCTGTTCTGTTCTGTGCAACTATTAGTTACTTCTGATATCTCTAACCTGAACCACTGAGGTTAATTGTAGTTTCTGTTCTGATTTTGACCTGTGCCACAAGGGTTAAGCGTGGCCATGGCATGTTACAGGAGACCTAAAAATTTTGAATTATGAAACTTTCACTCAGTTTCGATATTTGTGAAATTCTGTTTATTTTGAAATCTGAATGTTTGAATTTGAATAATGTACATGATTAAATATAAAATTACCCAATGCTGATTTTGAATCTTTACATTGATATTTTGGCCAATGTTTTTATAGCATGTTTAATCCAACTGTTGGGATATCGGTTGCTTACTGAATGGTTGTACTCACCCCATTTCTTAACATTTTACAGGTTTTTATGTTGATAATGTCCACGAAAATGTTGGGGAGTGACACTTTGGAGTTTAGGATATGTTTCAAGACTTTTAAGCTTATGATTAGATTGAGACTTAAGAACCTTTTAATTCCTTGTTAACTTTAAGCAATAAGTTGAAGTTTTGTAAACTTTTTTTGATCATTAATGGTATATTACAGTTTAAATATTTGAAAGGATTGAAGTTTAGTACGATAAATGTCTTGCATGTCTGTGAGATTATTTCTTATAGGTGTGTGGTGTCTGTTATATCCCGAGTTCGGGGCGTGACAATTATACATATAAGTTTTCAATGCATTTGTTTCTGAAAATATTGTTTATGATAATGAGAAACGATAAAATTAGTGCTTGTATCAATAACAAATAAACTAATGAAGTATGAATACATTTTAATTTTTCTAATCTCAGCCATTTTTACAACAAAATTTTCAATTCTTTTAATCTTGAAAATTCAATGCTAGAATGCAAATCTATAATATAATTTTGAAATTAAACTTCAAGTATCAAAAGTTTCACGACAAAATTTCTTTCAAATAAAATTTAACAAGAGGTAAAAAATTTTATTTATATGAGACAATTTTAGAATTTTTTTTTGAATTAGTGGAGCATTTAAAAGTTTCATTCCTAACTGTCATTATTTAATTTATTTTCAATCTATCTTTTCTGATCTAATCTCACTGTACATTGAAATGAACCCTAAGGTAGCGTTTGGTATGAGGAAAGTAAAGACTTTACGCTGCAATTTAATTGAGTGCAAAGTCTTTACAGCGTTTGGTATAAAGAAATACGCTGCAAAGTGCTTTACTGGCGCAATCACTTTGCAGCCAATGGCTGCAAAGTGATTGCAGCCAAAAATGGATGCAAAGTACTTTGCGGCGAACGCTGCAAAGCTCTTCACCCGGAAATACCCTCGCCTCTGTCTCGCGATTGTTTCCTCTCTATTTCCCACCTCGAGCTCACCTGTCTCTCGTCTTTGTTTGCATTTCCCTCTCGCCTCTGTCTTCAAGAATTGCAAAACCATAGGAAGCATTCGGGGCCTGGGGAGAACGATTACACACAAAAAGGAGCTCAAAAAAATTTCAGAAAATTGGAGAGCAAAGCATTCGGTTCTATCAAGGGAGAGAAAGAACACAACAGCTTTTTTTTTTAAGAAAAATTTTACAGAGAAGAGGTTGCTAAGGAGGAATCTCAGATCATCATAGCAATACCAACTGGAACAAGGTGACACCGCAGTGGCAACAACATCCTCGGTTGGAACCAGACTGGCGACGACATCCATGGTGCGAATCAGTCCAACAGTGGCCTGATCTTCCCGAAGCCTACTCTGTCCGTCTCCTGCAATTTCGTTTCCTCAAACTCCTTTTCCGCTACATGCTTCTGGCCCGTAATCAAAATCAAGGAGCTTTAAAAGCACTGCAAACGTCTCATTTTAGTTGCCTCCCACTCCAGCTTGGCATTTTAGTTTGCAAATCACCACGTTTTAGCAGCGGCCTTAGCTCATTCACGTGAAATAATTCCCAAGTTTGGTAACTCTACATCAATCTTTTCCTTGTTTTATCTTTAACTACAGGTTGTTTAATATATTGCTTGAGATATGTGTTGTGTTTCTTTCTGTTTTGCCTTTAGAAAATTTAATATATATGTTCAGTCAATTTATACAATTAATTATACAATTAATTATAAAAAAATTAATTATTAAAAATTAATAGTAATGTATATAAATTTATTATTACAAATGATGATCAATGTCAACAATTATAGTTTTATATTCTTTACATTTCAATAAGATAATTACATTTGTTATTAATTTCAATGTACAATTTTTTTTATACTTAAGGGTATTTTTGAAATTTGTAATTACATTACCAGCAAAGTAACTACATACCAAACGCTGCAATATTACTTTCCCTGCAATTTAAACAAAACTTTACACTGCATACCAAACGCTGCAATGTTACTTTCCCAGCAATCACTTTTCTAGCAATCACTTTCCCAGCAATCACTTTACACTGCAATCACTTTACTTGCAATGTACCAAACGCAACCTAAAGATCATTCTTGACTATATCTTTATTTTTTTTTTTTGATGAAATTCCTGATTATATCTTGGACGCTTGGATCAATCAAAATTTTGCCCTTTCTCCAATCTCATTCTTTATGAAACCCCCAATTTGGAATATCTGCTCAAGGTCTTTGCATTTCCCTCAACTTGAAAATTTAACTTGTTTTTCATTAAAAAAAAAAGCTTGGTAGTGAAGATTCTATATTATATAAAATGAAGTTCTAATATCTAATGAGATAAAAGAAAGTGATGTAGGACAGATCTGAGTTAGTTTTGGATTAGAGTTTAGGATGTGATTTGGGGCTAATTATGCTGCTAAAACAATAAATAATAAAAGCCTAGGAGTCTCACCTAAGGTTTCTTAGGAGTCACACCTAAGAATGGTTGAGTCACACAACCGAAGAGCAAAAACTTTGCTGAAAATTCTGATATTATTATTCTCTATCTTTTTAAAAGAGTACAAAGCCTATTTATAGGTAAGCAAACCTAATCCTAATAGGATACAAACTCTCTATTAAAATTCTAATACAATTAAAAGACTAAAACTAAAATATTTTGTTGCTCCCATTCTCCATTATTCTCCCCCACTGGGAAAAACTCGACTTCGACGAGTTTAAGGGTAAGATTGGGCGTTGCAGCTCTTGCCCTGTAATCCAAGTGCAATCTGATTATGGGTGTCCTTTCCATTTCACAAGAAACTCTTGATAACCACTCTTCTTGGAAAAGATAGTAAAACCAACCATTAAATCTAACATATCATCAAGCCTAGAAATAAGAAACTTATGACTACCAACACACATTCTCCAAGAATTAGGTGTTAAAAAGATCGAGGCAACACATGGACTCAAACTCTCATGAATGAATCCCTTAGACAATAGCTCATCTACTTGTCTTTTAAGCTCATCATGTTCACTAGGATTCATACGATAGGCTGGCAGATTAGGTAATTGTGATCTTGGAATAAGATTAATTGCGTGCTGAATATTACGCATGGTAGGTAGTTCATTGGGTAGTTCTTTTGGCACTACATCAGAAAAATCAGACAGCAATTTGCTCACTTCAAGAGGTATTTCTGAGGTAGGGATAGTTGCTAACTTTTGAACTTCTTTTGCCACGTCTACCTTCATCTTCTCAGCAATATCTGTAGCATAATCATGGGGCTTGACGCATTCTCCTACAACTGCAGGTAGTTGAACAATAGGTTGGATAGGAGCACCTTGTGGGGCTTGAGTTAGACATGCTTCTATCCGTTCCATAGAAGCTACTAGTGGTACCATAGAAGCTACTAGTGCTCTAACCGTAGTTTCCAAGGTAGTGAGGCGTTCATTTATATTAACCACAACTTTCTGGGTATGCTTATGTACTTGTCGTAGTTTCCCAATATCTCGAATTAGTTCAGCATTAGTCACCATCGTAGAAGCAAGTCTGTTTTTGCAAACACTGTTTTGCAAACACAGATCTGTCCAGTTGATCCCTCCTTTCGTTTCCCACAGACGGCGCCAATTGATGTAGGACAGATCTGAGTTAGTTTTGGATTAGGGTTTAGGATGTGATTTGGGGCTAATTATGCTGCTAAAACAATAAAGAATAAAAGCCTAGGAGTCTCACCTAGGGTTTCTTAGGAGTCACACCTAAGAATGGTTGAGTCACACAACCGAAGAGCAAAAACTTTGCTGAAAATTCTGATATTATTATTCTCTATCTTTTTAAAAGAGTACAAAGCCTATTTATAGGCAAGCAAACCTAATCCTAATAGGATACAAACTCTCTATTAAAATTCTAATACAATTAAAAGACTAAAACTAAAATATTTTGTTGCTCCCATTCTCCATTAAAGTATCTGCTATCTAGATGTAAATTGATTTCAACAAGAATTTTCTTAGACCACGCAAGTCTATGAAAGTCTTCTTTATAATGGAAATTAATGGCAAAAAAAAAAAAAACAGAGCACATGGTTTTTTTGTACTAATATAAATTCTCCACCAACTGGAACTCCAGACATACAATTTCCTATAACAGAATACGATCATCCCCCATTGATTCATGTGGATCAATTTCCAGTTCATCTAGAAAAGCAATTGCTGCATTGACGTTCTTGGTTGCTTTCTCGTTTGTGATGGCTTATGTTCAAGCGTTCAATGCTTTTGCACATACCATTGTCCTCAGAATCTTAAAACAGGGAAAGAAAGATGAGAACACAAACTAATGCAATGTTTCTTCTGAATTGATAATATATATCAGTCAGAAGTATTTTTGAACTGTCAAAGACTTCAGAAATATAATTTTGATAAACTATAATTGGCAAAAAAAAAATGTAAATAAGAAATTCATGTATTTTTTTTTGTTCATTATCTATTTGAAAGAAAAAGAAGGGAACCACAGGATCATAAGCCCCGTTCTGTTAGTCCACAAGGAACCAAGTGAATAACTGTATAACTCAGCCAATTGCTTCGGCGAAGAGGTCGAAAGCTCCACACTTGTCTCAGCCTAAACCTCTTCGACTCAAAGATTACTCGTTTCCGAGCCTGCATCTCTGCAGAATTGAGCTCGGGGACTTTCCTGGATCCGATCCCACATATTGTATTGATCGTGACCCACTCACTTCGTCCCGTGGTTCAATTGAGACGGTCGTTAAATCTTTGCTTATATTAAGACAGAAGGGCTCTTCTCGCTCATCGGTGTGGGATAACAGACTGCTTTAACTTATTAAATATAAAGTACTAGGCTTTGGTGCTTCACTTGAACCTCCACTAGTAGCCGCCCAGGCCTTTTGAGAAATGTTGTTTGATGTAGGGCCATTGGCTCAAGTGAAGTGAAAAATTTTACGGTTCTTCATGTGGAAAAGCAAATGCTGCAATTGACATTTTTCGTTTCTTCTCATTTGTTGTGGTTCTTTGTTCAATGCTTTTGTAAATTCCGTTGCTCAGAATCTGAAAACAGGGAAAAAGAGTTGCGGGCAAAATAATGCAAGGTTTCTTTTGAATTGATAGTGTCAGTCAGAAGTACTATTGAACTGTCAAAGATTTCAGAAATATAATTTTGATAAACTATAACTACCTCAGAAGTCAGTAGCATCACCACCAATGTTCACCACAAGACAACTGGAATTGGTTTAACTGGAATCCAATGTTCCTTGTGCTTAATTTAGAACCCACTGATATAGTCACACCACAATCACGTGCTCCAATAAGTTGAGTGTTTTAATCTACGTAGGATACGAAAGGAAAATCATTAGAGATATAAGTGGTCACGCTGCATACCTCAATAAGTTAATTTTGTGAGAAGAGGGTACTAACCATTTTCTTTTGCACATCGCATACTGCCAATTCTTTGGAGTCATGGTGGATAAGTATATACAGTTAGAATTTTCTAATTGGTGGACTGCTATTAATTGGTAGTTTTGAGTTTTAATAAAACAGTTTGATATAAT
This sequence comes from Heritiera fomes, assembly GCA_032173925.1. NCBI lineage: Eukaryota > Viridiplantae > Streptophyta > Magnoliopsida > Malvales > Malvaceae > Heritiera > Heritiera fomes. The sequence continues at coordinate 6,493,152 of JAPDPM010000002.1, read as the reverse complement.
TTAGTCCTACTATGAAAACATGCAAGTAAGCCCAAATAGTTAATTGTGATCGACAAGTATGGGTTTTTGCGTATCTTTTTGGGTCAATATGGTGTGATAATTGTGTAGGCCTAGAACTTAATATTCTTTGATAGGAGATTATTAGGTTCAACTATAAATATAAGACTAGGTTCCCTTTTCACTTCTCAACGATTGGTATCTGCTCATTGAGAGAACCTTAAAGAGAGAAGTAGAAGAGGAAGATTTACCTAATCATAGTCCTAGTGATTATGCTTCCGCTTTCATTGATATTTGCCTCAAACGAGTACGTCTAATTAAATGTTTATATCTCTTGTGTTTTAATTATTGTATAAGAAATTTAATTGATTGATCTTACATGTAATATCAAGAGCTAGGCTTATGTAGAATCAGAATCAAGAGACAATTTAACCATTCATCTCAAAAATAAAATAAAATCGAGATTAAAAATTGAAATTGATAATAATTTCTCACCAGTAATGGAAGGCTGTAAGGAGAACAATGTTTGAAATTCGAGAATTAATTCAAATATACATAAAGTTATATTTTACCTTGAATTATCGTTAGCTTTAATGTAGCAAAATTGTTAATATCGTTAATGCCTTCAAAGTTTAGAACCCCACGTCACATGAGGAAATTTTAGCTTTACTTGTGTTGTCAGATTGAATAGGATTTGAAAAGCAAAATTAAGGTGTTTCTTATTGGAGTAAAAGCCTGAATACTCAAACTAGCCGCATAACACAAATGCATAAAGTTTTATTGTATTAGAGTTGTTGTTTTAATCAGAACTCATATATGGAGTTTGAAAATTTTGATCTTGAATTTTGTGTTAAACGCTTTAGATTGCATTGGTATTGCTTGAAACAAGACAAATTTGAAGAAAAACTATAACAGGTTGTACATGGGTTTGTGAATCCAAATTGTTTGATTAAATTGGTCATGATTTGTGCTATTTGATGCAATTTGGGATATGGGTTTTGTATAATATTCGTTCAATTGAGTTTTTAACACCTCAATTTAATGAAAAATCATAAAAAAGGCATAAAATTGGGTTTGAACATTGACAGATCCAAATGGGTCTGGATTTGGTTCATACAGGTCGGGAATGACCCGACTGATAGAGAAGAAAGTGAACAATGGCATTGCAGTAAGGCCCACACGCAAAGGTCTGCGTGAGTAGGCCCATTCCAGGCCCCTTTTGGACCTCGCTTTCTCTTACCGACTTAAAATTTTATTTCTAATTTTTCTATTTTTTTTAATTTTTTGTCATCATTAAATATTTATTATTTAATATTTATGATTATTTGGAAACTATCATATATTGTGCACACGTTTTCTACTGTTTTATTGCATAATAAAATATTTGGCACTGTTCTGAACCTAAATACAACATGTACTCTCCTTATTTGAATGAATAAATTTTTGTACTCTCAGCTTGAATTTAGTGCATGATTAGGTAAAAATTATTAAAAAAATAATTTCCTGTTAAGTTCAAGACTCTAAAGTTTTTTTTATGCAACACAAAATAATTTAAGAACTTATTGAGATACATTTAGGTCTTGTGTCCCAGCAAGAATAGTCTATTTCATACATCAAGTTAAGTATGCACGATAATTATTTGGGCAAATTTTATTTTTCTCGAATTGATAAAATTTTTGTTAGTTGATATGAATGCTTGGTTGCCAAAGTAGCTCATTTGTTGATATTAATGATTATTTTATCAATCATAAGAATTCAGGATGATTACAGGTTACCTTATACAATTGCCTGCCCAAATGGGGTTACTGTGTTCGGTAATTTGGAATGGGACATGGAACACTACAATTGAGAATATACTAGTCTAGAAGGTCTATTTGCCCAAAGGGGATAAATTTTTCAAAAATTAAGATATTCTCATATTAGCTTCATGCGGAGAGTACCTATTAGCATATTACATTCTCTGCTCAAAGGGGAGTTTGCGATGATGCACCTAGGCTTTTCAGTTCGATGACAAATAGCACACAAGGGATCAATGCTATTTGGACTATTGCTCAAAGTTAAACGTTGCATTCTATTGTCTTGAAAATCATTGTCAAATTCTGTGATAATTGAAGTATAAAAGATAAACTAGCTCTAATTGAATAAATAAAATGATTTAGTCGTGGTTGATTTAGAGCTTGATTTAGTCATGGGTGTTTTCTTGAACATAATCATTAAATTTCAAATGTTGTAGTTAATTATTGTTTTAGTGTTAAAATGTTGCATTTGGTGATGATAAAATTTTATTGGAGAAAATTTTGTGAGTTCTTAAATATTATTTGGTTATTTGGATTGATGAGAAATAATTGTCATATGCATGATCAATAAGATTGTTGCTATGTTGTCATAGTCTAGCAAATTAATGTTAGTGACTAACTATGGGTTTATGGAATGTGATTGTGGAATTAATATTTGCTAAGTTTGAAAGCATGTTCTATGTGAGTTAAATATGTTTCACATGGTTGTAATGCAATTAATTTTTCACATCATATATTTTAATTTGAAATTTTTAGGCATTAATTTTAAAGCCTAAAGAGGTACGAGATGTGATATATGATTTTTTGCTTAATTCCAAATTTGTCATAGACATGAAACAATATTGGTTGGTTAAGATTTACAGAAAAGCATTTAGATTATGTTAATTAATTGAAATAGTGGGAGAAGCATTAATTATTAAATTGGTGCAATTGTGTTGTACAAATCTTGGTTAATTAATTGCGCAATAAATTGCTCCAATAGATTGTTATAAAGATTGATGTTAAGATTTTGTACTTTCTTAAAAATACTTACTAAATTAAGTATGCTCTCATAAAATGTTAAATTAATCATAGTTATGGAATTAAAATTGATAAAAGAGTTGTAGGTTCAATTATTCATGAGTAAATATTTGACATATGACTTTGGTGTCATGAGATAGAAGATATGTTACAATAGAATCCTGGGTAATATATAATAAATGAGTTGTAATAATAAAATATATGAGAAAATGTTTCAGTCATGGGTGTGAGCAAAATGTTAGTTTTGCAAATTTAAGTTATTAAAGTTAAAGTTAAAGTTAAAGTTTTAACTGAAATGTATTGTTGTTAAGGTTTGCAAGATTAATTTGCCATGAAGGTTTATGTCATAACTCATGTTTGGTGATATTAAAAATATTGTATTTCCTATAATATTATTTTGTACATGAGATTGCATTATACCATAATATATTGTTTTGTGCATATGATTGTTATGTTTTATTAACTTTCGTCATATGCCATCATGTTGAGATTTATGCTATGAAGTTAATGAAATTTGTAAAATCTCATGTTAGTATAAAATATATGGATTGATAGATGTTTATGTGGGCTATCAATATTAATTTTGATATTTCTTAAAGTCCTGATTAAAATGATTTTGATGTCATAATGAAAATGTTATCATTTATTAAGTCAATTTACTTAGTCATATGGAATGCTTAGAGGCTCTGTTGATTAATAAAATATGAAACATGACTTGAAAGTTTTTTAAAATGCTGAAATTTTATATTGGGCAATTTAAGTTGTTAAGTGATCCATAGAGGTAATTGAGGTTAGTATCTCGCTTGAAGTTATCATAGACATATATGGACATAAGAAAATTAATGAAACCATAATGATTGTGAAATTTCTTATGTCGTTATGGGATTGTCTTTGAGTTACTACATATGACTACCTGCCTAAGGGGGGTGATTATGTGTTTTTAATTTAGAGATAATCGTAAATTATAATTGTAAAATTAAAAATACAAGGACCTAGAAAATTTATCTGCCCAAAAAAAATAAAATTTTGAAAGTCTTTGTATTTGTAATTGTTTAAATTAAGAAAACACAACATATAACGTGTTTTTTAAATATTGAGTTTGCCTAATATAAATTTGTTTTTGAAGCACATTAGTTATTATTGATAAGACTGACAAATATTTTAAGTTGATTAATGTGATGATCTGTTTTAAAATTTTATTGGTCTTTGTGTTGAATTTAAGTTTATTGAATAATTGTCATCATAGTTTAGTGTCTACCATAAGTGATAAGTTCTTGAATGTTAGTCACTTTAATTATCACATTTTAGTATTTACATTGTGTATGTTGAGCCTTAAAATCGCTTCTAAATAAAGATATATATTTTAGACATGATATGATATCTCTCCATGGTAATATTTTGTATAAAATCGAGCATTGTTGAAATATATATTCACTTCGATAAACATTTATATTGGTTATTTAACTCTCAATTAAGATATTGATTTTAGTATTTTAGCTAACATTATCAAACTTAGCACAAAATTTGTTTTAAGGGCATATTGTTGTCATTTGTTGACAATGTGTTTTTAAGAACATTAATTAATTCCTTTTAAGGAACTCACATGTGGGCAGAAGAATATTATTTTACACTTATTGCACGTGTGAGAGTTTTAAAAAAATAAATTTTATACAAATAAGTAATTTATTTGTTTTGTTTTGGTATTTCCTTGTTAATCTTTCCCATCTTGTTTAGGTTTATACTAGTTACATTTATAAATTACATAAACTGATTGTTAAGAGAAAATAAGAATTTTAAATAGTCTTCCTCCTTATTTTGAATTAACTTTTTAAAGTTATAAAGGAAGAATAGTATAAAGGTTTTGACTATATTGTATTTCATTGAGTAAAAAACTATTCTTTTAAAAGAAGTGAAAATCAATAGGAGTTCACATTGTTTTAGAGATATCATATGTATTAAGGTTAGTGGGAGCACTTAGGCTATTGTTTAGCACATGCTTAAAAGGATATATTGTGTAAATACATGAATATGAAAATTTTGTAATATATTAGTAATTTTGTAAGTGATTTATTAAAGTGACATTATAAAGTCCAAGAACAATAGTAGTTATCACATTTGCTATGATGGTAGACAATACATGACTTTGTTGTGACTCCCTTTATTATTATGCTTCTTGCTGATCATTTAAAAATTATTGGCGCATGTTTGTGATTCACTGGATTAGTGGGCGTCATTGCAATTTGATGATGATATGTTTTCTTTGTGTGAGAATTTTGATAATTTTTATTTTGATGATAGATGCATTGTGATTTGTTGTTTGAAAACACTATTATTTTGGGTTTCTTTACTTGGTTAAATGTATCGTTAGTGATTGTAAAATTACCTATGTGGTATAATTTAACTTGAAAATATCCATAAGGTATTGCATGTTAAAAGGACATGGGTGTTTTGAGGTCTTTTGATGTATTGATTTAGTGGGAGTGTGTTCCTTGTGATTGAACTCTTATGTTGTACATCATGCTATGTTGAGACCACTTTATGTTTATTTCACTTAAAATGTCAGTTGATGATCATCGTTAGTTTATATCCTATGCTATCATATTGATTGTTTTGTACATGTACATCTAAGAAAATTGTGAAATTGACTTTGCATCAATAGGGGTATGTCTCGATACTTTACAACCTCGAGGACAAGGAAGAGACATATAGGCACATCTAGTTGCCAAATAGATTTCTCGACGAGTTAAGGAGAAATCGGAGGACTGACAATGAAAGTAACATATTTGATCACTACTGGGTGTTATTTTCTTGCTACATAGCCACACTGAGATCCATTGTTGATGTGGTCACTAGTATTTGTAACCATGGATTGGTCTTGTGTCAATAAAGAGCACAATTGCCGCCATGATTTGGTATTGGTTGGTCACGCTGAACAGGATCACTAAGATATTGTTTCTAAGGACTAAATTGTTTTCAAATTGTCGCCATGTCAAAAATAAAGTAAATTAGCCTGGAATTTGTTTTTAAAATATAAGTTTTCTTAAATGTAAAACCCCCCAATTAATATTGTCCAAGTGGGAGAATGTTAGAATTTTCCAATTGGTAGACTGCTATTAATTGGTAATTTTGAGTTTCAATAAAACAGGCTGATATAATTTAGTCCTGCTATGAAAACATGCAAGTAAGCCCAAATAATTAATTGTGATCGACAAGTATGGGTTTTTGCGCATCTTATTGGGTCAGTGTGGTATGGTGGTTGTGTAGGCCTATAACTTAATATTCTTTGATGAGGGGATTATTAGGTTTAACTATAAATATAAGGTTAGGTCTCCCCTTCACTTTTCAACGAGTGGTATCTACCCATTGAGAGCCCCCTAAAGAGAGAAGTAGAAGAGGACCTAATCATAGTCCTAGTAATTATGCTTTCGCTTTCGTTGATATTTGCCTCAAACGAGTACGTCTAATTAAATGTTTATATTTGTGTTCTAATCATTGCATGAGAAATTTAATTGATTGATCTAACATATACATCAACAGGATCAAGAAAGAATGCATGCTTGAAACTTGGTTTGGGCATATTTTGAAGATCATTTGCTTCCATTGCATACTTCTTTTTCTCCTTGGATGGCAGATCAAAGATAGATGTAGCACCTGTCTTCATCATATGTAGGATCTCCTCTCCAGCCCCATGATTTCATATCGGTTAAAATTGCATTCCATTTCATACTTCAGTAACGCACAATACAAGATGCAATTTTATTTTGTTGGATTTACCTGATGAAATTCCCACTCCTTGCAAGTAAAGTCTGGTTTCCTTCTTTCATGTTCATCTCCTATGACTAGCAGGGAGAAATTTATGGTTGGAATTGTTGGGGTTCCCAAATCGTGAAAGAAATTGGTTATGTGTTTATAAGTATGGGAAAGTCTCGTTTATCGAGCTAGTTACTAATATCTCCTTGTATTTCAAGCAAAAAAGTACTCTTTGAAGACTTAAAAGACTCAATATGTGAAGAGAAAGATTATTGGAGTTCTCATGTCTTTTTGTAGAAAAGGTTGAGCGTGTTTATAAGTATGAAGAAAAATTTCAGTTATTGAACTAGCTTTTGATTTTGAAAAGATCCAATGGAACTCAACAGAAATTTAAAGTAAGAAGGTAATATCTCAAAAATTAGTGGCCTGTCCTTTTCTTTCCTCACTATTTCATGGACAGTTTGCTCTGGCAAAGAAAGACTTCCCCAACCCAATATCTTATCTTCTTGAATACCTCCATTTTCAACTTTCAAATCCATTTACAGTTACTAGAAAATGTTGGTTCTTAGGCTTAGGCTTTATGCAAACCACTTGGCAGTATATTGCTTCTGTTGAGTTAGACTATGGAAATTGACAAAGATAATTAATCAATTTTCGAGCTTATCTTGTATTTTCACTTAATAAGAGTTAATGCAGCATTAACAGTGCTTATTTTGTCTTGCTTGTTTGTTACTACTTTGGCTTTGTAAACAACAAATCCAGTTACAAAAAGCCCTGAGATCATCACTTCTATTCGGAAAAGGATTGTTTCTGAATGTCACCAGGTTCAAAGTTAATTAATTTGTAATTTGATGGTTTCTCAAAATTTCTAAGGAAAACTGATATTTTGGATGCTAGTAAATGTCAAGTTATAATAGGTGTGAATTTGGGCAGGTTGGAACGGGTAAAGATTCAACTTCAACCAATGAAGCAAAAAGGGAACAGTTCTAAGATAAAAACACAAATATAATCACAGAAAGGATCATCTACCATGAAATCAATGCATGAAAATACAATAAAGCTACAATTTTAACAATTTACCAAAGTTTCCAGTCTTTTATACTAATCTAGATTACTCATGTCATGACAGAATAAGAACAAGAACCACAATTGAAAGCCAGTGCTTAGCATCAGGTAAAGTAAACATATCCTTTTCCATCAACTAGGATGGCAGAATGTGATGAGATAGCGAGAAGCCCTGCAAGTCTTGAGACTTGAAGAATCATCAAAAGCATAGCTATAAGCCCTAGGGCAAATGGCCTTGAAAAGATAGGCAAAAATGGTAGGTTTGCAGCTTTTGGGATTGGCAAACTCTCCAGTGCAGCAATACCTATCCGTTTGTGCAGCCAAACATGCACTCTTGCAGCCCACCACCTTCCCTTCTTTCTTCACAACCAAGGCAGCAGGGCAGCAAACATTCAGATCAGCCTCACAAGCCGCGACTCCGCATCCCACACCACCACCTATTGGCAACATTGATGCAGGAACATTGAATCCATCAACCAAACTCACATCATAGTAATGCAAAGCAGATGTTGGACTCCCAAGTGTCATTTCAAGAAGAGTTGCTGGTGGTTTGCCTCCAATGCCTTTGCATTGTAGAAGCCCTGCACAATCTCTAGTTTGGCATGAGCCTTTGCCTGTTTGGTCAAAACATCAGCCTGTCTAGGCCAGATTCTGCCTGACCATCGTTCAGGCAATTCCAGGACTTTCTGTTCACCGCAGGAAAGATGGAACCCACCGTCTCTGGGAGTTTCATGGCCTGCACTACCTAGGATTCCAGGCCATATGCTTTCTTGACAGTTGTTTACCAGTATGAGTTGGGTGCCATCTGCAAGAAAACAACAAGAAGCAACACGTTTAGTTCCTCAACAAAGTATTGCATCAGAGAAAGCTTTAACAAAGCTGTGGGAGAATTGGATACCTGTGAAGGTTAAGGAGATGAAAATGCAGAAGAAAAAGAAGAGATTTGAAGAGGTTGGCATTGGTTTTGAAAATTGATGACGGAACTGCTTACTGGTTTGCTTCATTTCTGCCACTAAGAAAGATTTGAACTTTGAATACTACAAGTGTAAATACGGTTTGTTAAAGCTAAAGAAATGGCTACTTTTCTCTCTACACTCTGCTTTCTCCATCAGAAGAAATAGATTAAATCATTTTTAGCCTAATCCAAGCACTGTCATGAGCCATGACAGAAATAATAATTACAAGTTAAAGCTATTAATTATCATATACTTTTCCAAAAGTACATCTTAATTTTCACGAAAAGAAAAAGGGAGAGTTTTATTTCGAAGGAACCAATCATGCTCCCACATTATTATTGCTTTTTAGCATAAGATTCTTTCATTCGTGTCCCCCAAAATCCTGTTTCAAGAGAAACTTTAATGGCTCACAAAGCTAGTTTGAATAAAAGGTTACAAACAACCAAATTTCCCGTTAGCATTGTCAATGATGCAAGCTGTATTCAATCTCTGCAAGTTGCTAAAGGGAATTTTGTACTAACAACTTTATTTTTGCTATGTTATTGGACTTTCAGTGCAGAGGTTTTTGAAGCATGATTCAAGTAAATGGAAGGCAATGTTACAAATATATGGATTCTGCAATGCAAAAGTTTGGCCCTATTCAATTGCAGAACATATTTTTTGGACAAAAGTAACATGGGGATTGATCAAACTTCCATTTTCAACTATGAAACAGTTTCTGGCCTGCAGATTGGCAGTTTGGCTATCAACACAAACAAAGCTAGCTCTAATTGAATATGGAGAAGCTTAAAAACTCTGCTTCAGCCATCAAAATTTCGACTTCCTATTCAGACCTCAATACATTCTCGAGCACAGAATTTACAAATTAGATATAGTACAAACCTGACCACCTATGACATTTAATTAAACAAAAGTGTTGCTTTCCTTCTACCATGGCTATCTGCCATTTCCTCTGCCGGGGATTGATTGAGGTGTTGTTGAACCTGCTTCAATATCTACATCCCTGTCTTCATAGGCTGATAAGCATGCGCTGCCCTTTTCAAAATATGAGGAATCTGGATATGAATGCACATAATCTTCAAACCCGGTACCACCACTTCCATGACCCTTTTTGCTAGTATATCCACCAGGTGATGGCGCCACTTCTGGCAGTGGCACTTCCCCCTCCAAGTACCTTACCACTTGCCTTATTGTAGGCCTTGCCTCCGGCGCATCATTGGAACACATCAATCCAAGTTTGATCACAACATGAGCCTCAAGCTCATCAAAGTCACAATTCAATTTTGGATCCATAACCTCAAGAACTGCTCCAGTTTGCCATCTGTCCCACACCCAGTCCACCAAAATCAGCTCCTCAGGCAATGCCTTTGGCTCAATGGGTCTCCTCCCACACGCCACTTCAAGCAGAAGTGCACCAAATGCAAACACATCAGTACTTGTAGTAGGTTTACCAGTCCTTGTAAGTTCAGGAGCTAGGTACCCCAATGTGCCAACCACCTTGGTGGTGCATGGATTGGCGCCTTGCTCGTATAATTTAGCAAGACCAAAGTCACCAAGTCTCCCATTTAGATCAGAATCTAACAGAACATTGCCTGCCTTGATGTCTCTATGAATTACAGTCTGCTCCCATTCTTCATGCAAATATAAAAGACCTGAAGCAACCCCTTTGATTATCTTGAACCTCTCTTCCCAACAGAGAACTCGCATAGGCTCATCAAACAGGTACTTGTCCAAGCTACCGTTAGGCATAAAATCATAGACAAGCAACAGATCACCCCTACACCGACACCATCCTAGCAGCTGCACAAGATTTCTATGACGAAGACGGCCAATACTAGCAATCTCAGAGACAAATTCTCTTAGCCCTTGCTTTGATTCTTGAGAAATTTGCTTGACAGCAACTTGAGTATTTGTGCTTGGCAGAGTTCCTTTGTAAACTCTGCCAAATCCACCAAAACCAAGTAGCTCTTTGTCTCTGAAACCCTTTGTTGCTTTCTTGAGTTCCTGGTAAGAGAATCTGTGAGGACCAACTTCCAACTCCCAGGCCTCAATTATGTCTGCATTCTTCATTTTTCTAACAAAGTAAAACGAAATAAAAACAACTGACATCGTTACTAGAACAGCTGAAAAGGTAACACACAGAATTAGCACAGTGTGATTCTTCTTAGGCTTTGGAAGAGAAGGCAGAGAAGATAGAGACAGAGAATCAGCCGGTCCACTCATGTTAAAACTCCAGCCCAAGACATAGTGAGAGCTTGCAAGCAAACCTGTTGAGGCAGAAAATCCAACAAACATGGAATCCTCAAGAATTTGTGACAGATCCACATCAAAGGACAATATTGAGGACCTTGGTTTCTCAGAAAAAGGAGAAAGTTTCACCTCTAATCGATTTCTTCCAGAATCATAATCAACCCAAGCCTGGATCATTTGTCCACTCTTGAGAATCAACTCTTGCTTTGTTGAGTTCTCAAGAAAATATGCAGCAGAAGCTGAAGCATTTGACACCATGCTATTGAGATCAATACCGACATGGTTATCATCAATATCACCAAAATTTAAATCTTTCACAGTATCAAACTCTACTGCAAAAATATGGTTAGTTGAGTTCCCATTGTCAGATGCATTAAGCAAGCCTAGATATTGATTAGGAAAACCTGAAAGGTCTTTTGAAGGAGAAAGAGTGAAAGCAAGGCCATGACCACCTTGCTTTGAGGACTCAGGGGCCATGGCAAAAGCAAAAGCAGTTGAAAAAGAAGAAACTTTGCCGTTGCTTGAGTTCTTGAACTGAATTGGAGATGAGTAAAAAGCACGGCCACTTACACGAGAAGTAGTATTGGTTAAACGAAGCAAGCCATTGTTTGCAATGTCTGCAACGCCAGTTAAGCTCATCTTGTCGCCAGCATCATGAAATCCATTGAAAATGAAATGATCTACCTGAGAAAAAACTTGGTCTAAAAAAACAAGAAAAACCCAGAAAAATATCAACTTCTTTGCCATGACAAAGCAAGCGGAATTAATTTTTTCCAGGCTTTTGAATGAGAAAATGTGGCCTTAATAAAATTCTGAATTATAGTTCTGGTTATGCATATTTATCTCAATGGTTTTTGGTCTGATTCACAGAAAATCTTTGAAAGTATTTCAATAATACTCGCCCTCACTTTCCTTTTATTTATGGGCCGCTACTGACCATCACAATATTGATTCTTTAATATTTTCTTACTATATAAATAATTAGAATTAGGGGAATTTGTTTTTTACTTTTTTTTTCATAAAAAACAAAGTGTGTTTATGTTACATTAGATATGAGATGCTGCATGTCTGGTATTGGTACAAGAAATTTTGATCTGGTAAGAATGTGAGTACAGAACTTTTCACTATAGATTATTCTCACTCAAAAATTCAATAGAATCTCGTATCATTGAACCAACCTTCTGTTTTTTTCCCTAGTTATTGAGTTTAGAGATCATTAAAAGAAATGAAAATTACTAATTCTAATAAAAATTATCATGCCAAAATCATCAAAACATTGTTAATAGAGTTTTTTTGTGTAAATTACGAGATGACTTCATATTGTATTAAATATGAGACTAATTCGTTGTTTGCTTTTCGTGATTGACGTTGGCTCAATAGAATTTGATCTTATGAGAATTTTTTTTTTATCTAGACTATCCGGTATCTCATACCTTTGGTATAGGACTAATCCGGATTCAAGAGATTTAATCTTATGAGAATTTGAACATGAGATTTTAAACCCATCAAGCAAGATTAAAATAATAACATATATCTCAACGATAATTTATCAAATAGGATTTATTGTTTTATACATGGACAATAATTTTTTTAATTTCCAATATTTATTTTTAAAATGCATCTTAAATATTTATTTTTTAAAATAGTATGTGAAATTAAAAACATAATAATCTTTTTATAGACTATATTGCAAGTACATATTAAAAAAAGAAGAAAAAAATTTGGCTCAAATTATAATTTTAATATATTTTTTTCTTGACCTTCTATTTAGAAGAATATAATTTTAATATATTTTATTGTTAATCTATCTTTTTAGATCTAATCTCATTGTCTATTGAAATGAACCCTAAAAATCATTCCCGACTAAATATATATATATATATATATATATATATATTGATGAAATTCCTGACTATATCTTGGACGCTTGGATCAATCAAAATTTTACCCTTTCTCCAATCTCATCCTTTATGAAACTTCGAATTTGGGTTGTAAAAGTTACATCCTTCAACTCAATAAACCTTGTTCAAGATATTTTGGCACTTTCCACCAGGTTCAGGGTTGACCTGCCAAATTGTCAGCATGTTGAATATAGAAATCGGACGCTTCCATTATTTTTCTCAATTTCGATTGGGCATTGGCATTGTGCTGTTAATTTTCAGGCACTGTCTTGTCTATGGCTAGTCAAACACGCAGCTTTGAATTTGGATGACGAAGAACATTGAGGTTCTGAATTTTTTATATTGCTAATTCTATTTTGTTGTCATTAAACGATAATTATTGAATATATTGTTTGTAGGGTTTTTAAATTTTATAAACAAAAATAAGATGATAATATATATTTATTTTATTTATTTTTAATATTTTGTAAAGAGTATGTATTATTATATTAATTCTGTTTTGAATCTAAGAATTTTACTCATTATGTATTAAATAATAATATTTAAATACACACATTAATTACGTTTCCCTCAACTTGAAACTTTAACTTGTTTTTTTCATTAAAAATGCTTGGTAGGTGAAGATTATATATTATATAAAATGAAGTTTTAATATCTTAGGAGATAAAGAAAGTATCTGCTTTCCTGATGTAAATTGATTTCAACAAGAATTTTCTTAGACCACGCAAGGCTAAGAAAGTCTTCTTTATAATGCAAATTAATGGTCAAAAAAACAGAGCACATGGTTTTTTTTCGCTAATTTAGATTTACCAATCCTAGCTTAGTTTTTAGCTAAATTGAAAAAATAAAAATTAATATTATTGGACTAACAAATCCAAGCTCAAGATACACCGCCAACAACTACATGAGCTATATAATCTATTGATAGAATGTTGACTTCTTAATTCTAATGATCAAGTTCAATCTTGAATAGTCTCAAACACAAAACCAAATTCTAATGCCCTGCCTTTGTGCTCTTGCATGTATCTTTCCGGAACTGTTTCAGGATCATTTCTCACCATGTCTTGGACGCTTGGTACTGGCAAAGATTTACCCCAATCACTCCGCTCAACTTCCTGAGAGCCTTCCTTTTCGACTTTGGGATCCATTCACAAATTTTGCTTGCTTCTGTTGCTAAGCAACCTGGCCTTCTTTCTAGCATAAATTTGGAGCTTCCCTTCTAGTTTGACCTGCTAGTTAACAATGGTGGGTGAAAATGGGATGATTTTCTCAATTCCCTGAGTCTGGCGTTTCTTGTATTTGTTGGTCATTGTTACAAGTAAGTCAGCCATTGGATTAAGGAAAAAAATATCTCTAGAAAAACAGATTGGTAGGGTCCGCTTTGTACTACTTTTCAAGATGGGACCATACATACAGAAACAATGGAAAAACCTGTTAAAATGCAATCCAAGTTCCTATTGTGTTATTATCTTTAGACTAGTTTGGATAGTCAATAAAATTAATTTTGGTGAGATTAAAAATAATAAAAAAATATTTTAAAATATATTTTTAATAAAAAATTATAAAAATAAAGAGAAAAAAACAATTTCACCTTTATGTTATTTTGTTTTATATGTCCCAATCACACCACGTCAAAAGCTAATTTTTTGTAATTTGATGTTATCTCTTATTTTAAGAATTTTTGAGTTAAATACTTAAACTTACCAATTTATTGTATCATATGATAAGCACAGAACAAGAAAACTTCCATTATAACCCCAAGTTGTTATTTGATAATATTCACTTTGGGTATTCAAAGATGAAAGTTTGAGATTACTATAAACTTAGTGGCGACATTAGGTTTTTCTTATTTGTTCTTGTCATGGAATCAACTACCATTTTAAAGAACATGACAGTTAAAGGACAAAGCATATATCCCTTTCTGTTACATGAAGTCAATGCTCAGAATTCAAGTCACGAATATATTACAAGGTAAAATATTTTGATATTCATGGAGAATTAATCATTCAACTTGAGATTTTAATTTTAATCAATCAACTTAATATCGGGTCGTACGGGACTCAGTTTTATATAGACAACTGGCGAGAGAAAAGCTTTCCTCCTTTTTCTGGCAACTTCAGTTTTTTTTTTTCTTGTTTGACAGAAAAAGTTGAAAATTATGAGATGGGTTTTGCTCTTCTCAATTGTCAACGGCGGTTATTATTGGTTGTTCTTCATTGTTTTTTAGCTATAGAAAGAGGCTATTGGCTCAAAAATTTTAAGGTGCCGGTTCTGAGCAAATTAGAGCAAATCAAATTTATGACGCTGTGACGGGAGGGATCGTTTCAATGCAATTTGATGCATATCGTTGAATGAGAAATTACAATTTGTTAGGGCAACTGTAAGCGGTGTAAACAAAACTATTTAAGTTCGGCTTAATAAATAATTGAATAAGATCGAATATCTTATTTGAGTTTGATTTGATAAATAATTAAGTAAGTTTGAATACTTAATACTTGATTTGAGTGATTCATGAATTTAAATGAATTTTTTTAATATATATTTTTTAATTTTATTAATTATTTACTATTTTACTCTCATAATATATGATTGAAAAATGACAAATAAACTTATTAAATTGAGTTCGAATTTATTAAGTCAAATTTGAGTGATTCAAACAATTTGTCAAGTCAAGTTGGAGCTTAAAAAACTAGGTTCATTTGAGGTCCAACCAAAATTCGAACATAAAATTTTCAAATCAAGTCAAACTCAAATCTAATACTTAATCATCTTGACTCAATTACATTATACCCTTATTACTTGTGCACACAAACTTTGAACCAAAAACAAGACATATGAACAAAATTTTTCTCCTTCTATGACATCGAACTAGTATTACTTTTCAAGAGGAGCAAAGACACGAGAAAAGTATTAGTAGAGCTGTAAACGAACCGAACACAAACGAACGAACTGATGTTTTTGTTCGTTCGTTTGTTTTTCAGTACCGTTCTTGTTCGTTCATTTATTTGGTATGGATTGTTCGTTAATATTTGCAAACAGTTCATGAACATGTAAGCGAACACGTTTGCGAACGTGTAAAAGAACGCATTCGCGAACGTGTAAACTAACGAGTTCACGAACATATAAATGAACGTGTTCGCGAACATATAAACGAATGCGTTCATAAACACATGTTCATGAATAAGTATTCATGAGAACAAACTAAATATTAAAAATTAAAAATCCTACATAAAGATTAAATTTCATATGCAAATTGAAATCATCTAACAGAAAATCTTAAATACAATACAACTTAAGTTAACAATGTTTTATTAAAATTGATAATTACTATTTTAAGTACAATTTGTATCATACACATATACATATATTGGTATACATATATTAAAGTATCATATATGTGTGTGTGTGTGTGTACACACTAAACATGCTCATGGGCCGGGCCGAGCCCATGACAGGTCATAACAAGATTAATCTGTACCCAAGCCCGGCCCGACCAGATAAATCGGGCATGATATTTAGTCCAAGTCCGTTTTATTTTTTATACAATAAGTCCGAGCCCGGCCCGCCCTGCCCGAATATAATTTTTTATATTTTAATTAACTATTTATTCATTTTTATTATTTTATTTCCTTTAAAATTTAATTTAATTTGTCAAAATTTGTATATCAATTTTCGTATTAAATATTTATAATCATGTTTTTTAATTAATAATGTTATATATATAATTATATTATACTTAATAAATATATTAAAAATATACTTAATATTATAAATATATTAAAATATATATTTAATATTAATATTGGGGCGAGCTTGGGCTTTGAAAGGTTAAGCTAAAAACGGGCCTAAAAATTTTGTCCAAGCCTAGTAATTGCATCAAATATTTTTGTCTAAACCCTACCAAATATCGAATGAGCCTTCGGCTTGGGTGGGTAGTCCTACCCTTGAGCAGGTCTAATACACACATATGTGTATTTTATATATATATATATATATATATATATATATATGTAAATGATCAATGGATAAAATCATAAGAATGAGATCTTAACTTATTATGAGACTTCTATTAATTTTATTTTAGTACATTATTTTTAAAATTTTAAAAAATAATTAATTTAAGTATAATTAACTAATTTAATTTTATAATTATTTTATTATTATATTTTATTAATTTTTTAAGCCAATAAAGTTATATTGTATAAATATGTTTAAAAATTACATACTAATTTTTTAGGTTAATGTTTTAAAAAAAGGGTATATGTTGTATAACTTATATAAGTAATTTAAGTATTTTAATAAATAACAAATGAATAATAAATGAATAATAAACGAACAATAAACGAATAACAAATAATACTTTGAATGAACGAGTTATAAACGACTATAAATGAACGAATAACAAATGACATTTTAAACGAACGAACAACAAATGACATTTTAAACGAACGAACAACAAATGGTACTTTAAACAAAATAACAACAAATGATACTTTAAACAAACGAACAATGAACGAACATAGACAAACCTGTTCATGAACAAAAACCAACGAACCGTACCTTTATTCATGTTCGGTTCGTTTAACAAACGAACACTAAAATATTGTTCGTATTCGTTCATTAAGCTTAATAAACGAACATAAACGAATAAAAACCGAACGGGTTCACGAATGGCTAGTCGAACATTCTGTTCGTTTACACCCCTAAGTACTGGTTAAGCTGTGTAATTTGGTTCAATTTGATTTTTTTTATTTGTTTGTATATAAAGATTCGTAATAAGTAGATTTTTCTGATCTCAATATTTTATCCCTTTTATGGAGGTAGGAATGGTTTTCAATTTGACTGGTATCTCATATTATAAAAAGGAAATTTAAGATTTTGGCTTAGAATTTTAGGAATCACAAAAAAAGGTCATATAACATAGCATCAAAGCATAGATTTTTGCTAGCACTTTGAAATCCAGACTTCGAATTACCATAATCGAAGGAAAACTTGAATCAAATAACAGGAAATCTGAGTCCCTGGAATAAATGGCAGTAAATATACATTATTCCATAAATTAGGATGGTTGAATCCAAAGCTACTGTTGGGAAAAATATCCCGAAGAAAGCAAAAATAAAGATAATAATTTTTAATGTGGTTTGGCCCAACCAAATTAACCTATAACCACCTAACAAACTAAATCAAACAATTACAACTGTACAATTTTTAGAAAAGAAAAATTACAAACTCCTAACAAACCCAACCGTGCAATTTTTAGAGAAAAAATTGCAAACTCCTAACAAAGATCACAAAGCCCAACTACACCCTTTTAATAGCCCAAACCCTAGCTATTTTATCGGTGTTTATAACTCTTTGGGACACTTCACAAACCAAGTCTAACACATCATTTATAAGGGAAGATCCCTTATAACTTATCTTACACTTTCAATGTGAGATTCAAGGCAAACCCCAACAAATCCTTCATTGACTTGAATCCCTAAACTCTACAAACTACTCAACAATATGCAAACCATCCTCAAACTGAAGAATAACTCTACCATCATCATTGCCATCATCCTCGTCATCTTCCTCCAATCATCATCATCAAACTCATCATGGTCATCTTCTTCCAAATCATCATAGTCCTCATCATCATCATCATCTTCATCTTTATAGCTTTCATCTTCATCTTAGTCTTCATAGCTTTCCTACTTTCGCAAGATCATGAACCTTGAGCTTTGATATCACTTGTTGGGAAAAATATCTCTCAAACCAAACACCCACAAAAACGGAAGAAAGCAAAAATAAACATAATAATTTTTAATATGGTTTAGCACAACCAAATTAGCCTATAACCACCCAACAAACTAATAATCAATCAAACAATTACAATTATGCAATTTTTAGAAGAGAAAAATTGTAAACTCCTAACAAATCCAACCGTGCAATTTTTAGAGAGAAAAATTACAAACTCCTAACAAAGATCCTAAAGCCCAACTACACCCTTTTAATAGCCCAAACCCTAGCTATTCTATCGATATCTACAATTCTTTGAGACACTTCACAAACCAAGCTTAACACATCATTTATAAGAGAAGATCCCTTATAACTTATCTTACACTTTCAATGTGGGATTCAAGGCAAACCCTAACAGCTACACCTTATAAGCAGTTTGGCACCATTCCGATAACCAAGCTCAAATCCTAGCTTTTTTTTTTAAATCATATCCATCTCATATTTTTCCTCACTGGTAAAAATATATTTCTAGGAAAGTTCAAGACTTCAAGTGAAGCTGGTGATTGGTGAGGTTTCAGAAGCTAGTATTCTCAAATCATCTTTCAAGAATTTAGTTCATCATTAATTTTAATCTCATTGTTACATACTTAATCTTATCGCCACTAACTCATTGGCAGAGCCAAGAAGCATATTTAGTGGAGGCTTAATTCATATAAGTTAAATTATATAAAAATAATAACAAAATATTGATAATAATAGAAAAAATTGGACTTTTGTATCCAATCATAATGGTTAAAAATTTAAAATTATCCTTAATATGATTTTATATTTTGAAAATATTGCATCATAGTTTTGTTATCAATGCTTTTGAATTCATATTTTTCAATTTACATAACTAATCTATCCTTAAATCATTGATATCTCATTCAATCATACAAATAAATTTTCAATACATTTGTTTCTGAAAATGTTGTTTATGATAATGAGAACCGGTAAAATCAATGCTTGTATCAATAACAAATAAACTAATGAAGTTTGGATATATTTTAAATTTTCTAGTCTCAGCCATTTTCACAGCAAAATTGTCTATTCTTTCTATCTTAAAAATTCAATGCTAGAATGCATATCTATGATATAATTTTGAAATTAAACTTCAAGTATCAAAAGTTCTACCGACAAAAATTCTTTCAAATAAAATTTAACAAGAGGTAAAAAATTTTATTTATATGAGACATAATTTTAGAATTTTTTTTGAATTAGTGGAGCCCTTAAAAGCTTCATCCCTAACTATCAAATTTATTTTCAATCTATCTTCTCAGATCTAGTCTCACTGTCTATGGAAATGAGCCCTAAAGATCATTCCTAACTATTTTTTTTTTTTGGGTGAAATTCCTGACTATCTTGGACGCTTCGATCAATCAAAATTTTACCCTTACTCCAATCTCATCCTTGTCTTTATGAAACTTCCAATTTGGAATATCTGCTCAAGATCTTTGCTCAGAGCCTCCTAGGGTGATGGGGTGTAAAAGTTATATCCTTCAACTCAATAAACCTTTTTCAAGATATTTTGGCACTTTGCTCCAGGTTCAGGGTTGACCTTCCACTTTATCAGTCTGTTGAATATAGAAATAGGAAGCTTCCATTATTTTCTCAATTCCCATGGGCATTGGCATTGTGTTGTTAATTATGACAGACTGTCTTGTCTTTGGCTATTCAATCATGCCGCTTTGAATTCGGATTATGGATAACCTTGAGGTTCTGAATTTTTTATATTGCTAATTCTATTTTGTTGTCATTGAATCAGAACGATTATTATTGAATATATTATTTGTGAAGTTTTTAAATTTTATAAAAAAAAATAAGATGATATTATATTTATTTATATATATATATATATCTATTTGATTTATTTTTTATTATTTCAATATTTTGTAAAGAGTATGTATTATTATCTTAATTCTTTTGAGAATTTAAAATTTAACTCACAATGTATTGAATAATAATGTCTAAATACACATTAATTACGAATTCCCTCAACTTGAAAATTTAACTTGTTTTTTCATTAAAAAAAGCTTGGTAGGTGAAAATGTAGTTGTAAAATCTAATGAGATAAAAGCAAGTATCTGCTATCTAGATGTAAATTGATTTCAACAAGAATTTTCATAGACCACGCAATGCTATGAAAGTCTTCTTCTTTATAATGCAAATTAATGGTCAAAAAAACAGAGCACAAAGGTTTTTATTTTTTCGCTAATTTTAGATTTACCAGTCCTAGCTTAGTTTTCAGCTTAATTGGAAAAAAAAACTAATATTATTGGAGTAACAGATCCAAGCTCAAGATACACCGCCAACAACTCTATGAGCTATGTAATCTATTGATAGAATGTTGACTTTTTATTCTAATTGAATAGACTTAAATAGGGATGTAAACGGGTCGGGTACCCGCTAAATTTGGGATACCCGAATTCGAATCTGATTAACTTTAATAATACCCTAACCCGATTAAATACCCGATTATTTTTATTTATGCTACCCGAACTCTAACCTTATAAAATATAAATACTCGTTTAACTACTTGAACCCGTTTAACTATCCGTTTATTAAGTCAAAGTTTGATTTTTAAATTTAAAATTAAAATTAATTTTAGAATAACTTAATTAAAACATTATATTAATAAATTTAATTTAACTCATAAAAATAAATTAAAGTTAAAAATCATAATTATAATATATAATGATTTAATTTAATTAAATAAAACATTAATAATAAATAATTGATATATAAAAAATATAAATATTGTATTAATTAATTATTATTTATAATCGGGTTCGGATAGCGGATACCCTAAGGTAATTACCCAAACTCTACCCTAACCCGTGACAGATAGTAATTTCACTACTCGAACCCGATTATACACTACCCTAATCCTATTTAAACGGGTCGGATAGCACCGGATACCCATTTATAAGATATCCATTGCCATCCCTAGACTTAAACACAAAACAAATATATAAAATAAAATCGAGATACACGTGCTTATTCTTAATCCAAATTAACTTTTTTACCATCAAATTGAAATAATTTATCTTCATTTACTTTTTTTTTTGGCCAAGAAAAGAGTCAAATTTTTTTTTACTTGACACGTTTTTTATCTTCACTTCTATTGCTTTTCTGTGAAACAATTATAGTCAAATCACAAGGATTGTTATCTGTAAAAGTAGCATTGCAAGCATGGTCTGACTTGCTAGTTTAAAGCACAAAATCATGTACAAGTTTCATTGTTTGTTTACCTGTCATATTATAGTACTGTGACTAAAGAAAAGGAAATTAATCACAGAAATTAAGGATTATCAGAACATAAGAAAATTTACCAAAGTTTCTAGTCTTTTGTACTAATATAAATTCTCTACCAACTAGAACTCCAGACGTACAATTTCCTATAACAGAATACGATCATCCCCCATTGATTCAAGTGGATCAATTTCCAGTTCATCTAGAAAAGCGATTGCTGCATTGACGTTCTTGGTTTCTTTCTCGTTTGTGATGGCTCATGTTCAAGCGTTCAATGCTTTTGCACATTCCATTGTGCTCAGAATCTTAAAAAAGGGAAGAAAGATAAGAAAACAAACTAATGCAATGTTTCTTCTGAATTGATTATATATATCAGTCAGAAGTATTTTTGAACTGTCAAAGACTACAGAAATATAATTTTGATAAACTATAATTAGCAAAAAAAAATGTAAATAAGAAATTCATTTTTTTTGTTCAATATCTATTGGAAAAAAAAGAAGGGAACCACAGGATCATAAGCCCCGTTCTGTTAGTTCACAAGGAACCAAGTGAATAACTGTGTAACTCAGCCAATTTGCTTCGGCGAAAAGGTAGAAAGCTCCACACTTGTCTCAGCCTAAACCTCCTCGACTCAAAGATTACTCGTTTCCGAACCTGCATCTCTGCAGAATTGAGCTCGGGGACTTTCCTGGATCCGATCCCACATATTGTATTGATCGTGACCCACTCACTTCGTCCCGTGGTTCAATTGAAACGGTCGTTAAATCTTTGCTTATATTAAGACAGAAGGGCTTTTCTCGCTCAGCGATGTGGGATAACAGAGTGCTTTAACTTATTAAACATAAAGTACTAGGCTTTGGTGCTTCACTTGAACCTCCAGTAGTAGCCGCCCAGGCCTTTTGAGAAATGTTGTTTGATGTAGGGCCATTGCTCAAGTGAAGTGAAAAATTTTACGGTTCTTCATGTGGAAACGCAAATGCTGCAATTGACATTCTTCGTTTCTTCTCATTTGTTGTGGTTCTTTGTTCAATAATTTTGTAAATTCCGTTGCTCAGAATCTGAAAACAGGGAAAAAGAGTTGCGGGCAAAATAATGCAAGGTTTCTTTTGAATTGATAGTGTCAGTCAGAAGTACTATTGAACTGTCAAAGATTTCAGAAATATAATTTTGATAAACTATAACTACCTCAGAAGTCAGTAGCATCACCACCAATGTTCACCGCAAGACAACTGGAATTGGTTTAACTGGAATCCAATGTTCCTTGTGCTTAATTTTGAAGCCACTGATATAGTCACACCACAATCACGTGCTCCAATAAGTTGAGTGTTTTAATCCACATAGCATACGGAAGGAAAATCATTGGAGATATAAGTGGTCACGCTGCATACCATCTTCTTTTGCAGATCGCAGACTGCCAATTCTTTGGAGTCATGGTGGATAAGTATATACATCAACAGGATCAAGAAAGAATACGTACTTGAAACTTGGTTTGGGCATACTTTTGAAGATCATTTGCTGCCATTGCATACTTCTTTTTCTCCTCGGATGGCAGATCAAAGATAGATGTAGCAGCTGTCTTCATCATATGTAGGATCTCCTCTCCAGCCCCAGGATTTGATATCGGTTAAAATTGCATTCCATTTCATACTTCAGTAACGCACAATACAAGATGCAATTTTATTTTGTTGGATTTACCTGATGAAATCCCCACTCCTTGCAAGTAAAATCTGGTTTCCATCTTTCATGTTCATCTCCTATGGCTAGCGGGAAGAAATCTATGGTTGGAATTGCTGGGGTTCCCACATCGTGGAACAAATTGGTTGTGTTTATAAGTACGGGAAAGTCTTGTTTCTCGAGCTAGTTACCAATATCTCCTTGTATTTCAAGCAAAAAAGTACTCTTTGAGGACTCGAAAGATTAATGGAGTTCTCATGTCTTTTGTAGAAAAGATTGAGTGTGTTTACAAGTACAAAAAAAAAATTCACTTATTGAACTAGCTTTTGATTTTGAAAAGATCCAATAGAACCCGACAAAAATTTCAAGTAAGAAGGTAATATCTCATAAATTAGTGATCTGTCCTTTTCTTTCCTCACTATTTCCTGGACAGTTTGCTCTGGCAAAGAAAGACTTCCCCAACCCAATCTCTTATCTTCTTGAATACCTCCATTTTCAACTTTCAAATCCATTTGCAGTTACTAGAAAATGTTGGTTCTTAGGCTTAGGCTTTATGCAGACCACTTGACAAGTATATTGCTTCTGTTGGGTTAGACTATGGAAATTGACAAAGATAATTAATCAATTTTCGACCTTATCTTGGATTTTGACTTAATAAGAGTTAATGCAGCATTAACAGTGCTTATTTTGTCTTTCTTGTTTGTTACTACTTGGCTCTGTAAACAACAAATCCAGTTACAAAAAGCCCTGAGATCATAACTTCTATTCAGAAAAGGATTGTTTCTGAATTTCACCAGGTTCCAAGTTAATTAATTTGTAATTTGATGGTTTCTCAAAATTTCTAAGGAAAACTGATATTTTGGATGCTAGTGAATGTCAAGTTATAATAGATGTGAATTTGGGCAGGTTGGAACAGGTAAAGATTCAACTTCAACAAATGAAGCAAAAAGGGAACAGTTCTAAGATAAAAACACAAATATAATCACAGAGAGGATCATCTACCATGAAATCAATGCATGAAAATACAATAAAGCTACAATTTTAACAATTTACCAAAGTTTCCAGTCTTTTATACTAATCCAGATTACTCATGTCATGACAGAATAAGAACAAGAACCACAATTGAAAGCCAGTGCTTAGCATCAGGTAAAGTAAACATATCCTTTTCCATCAATTAGGAGGGCAGAATGTGATGAGATAGCGAGAAGCCCTGCAAGTCTTGAGACTTGAAGAATCATCAAAAGCATAGCTATAAGCCCTGGGGCAAATGGCCTTGAAAAGATTGGCAAAAATGGTAGGTTTGCAGCTTTTGGGATTGGCAAACTCTCCAGCGCAGCAATACCGATCTGTTTTTGCAGCCAAACATGCACTCTTGCAGCCCACCACCTTCCCTTCTTTCTTCACAACCAAGGCAGCAGGGCAGCAAACATTCAGATCAGCCTCACAAGCCGCGACTCCGCATCCCACACCACCACCTATTGGCACCATTGATGCAGGAACATTGAATCCATCAACCAAACTCACATCATAGTAATGCAAAGCAGATGTTGGACTCCCAAGTGTCATTTCAAGAAGAGTTGCTGGTGGTTTGCCTCCAATGCCTTTGCATTGTAGAAGCCCTGCACAATCTCCAGTTTGGCATGAGCCTTTGCCTTTTTGGTCAAAACAGCAGCCTTGTCTAGGCCAGATTCTGCCTGACCATCGTTCAGGCAATTCCAGGACTTTCTGTTCACCGCAGGAAAGATGGAACCCACCGTCTCTGGGAGTTTCATGGCCTGCACTACCTAGGATTCCAGGCCATATGCTTTCTTGACAGTTGTTTACCAGTATGAGTTGGGTGCCATCTGCAAGAAAACAACAAGAAGCAACACGTTTAGTTCCTCAACAAAGTATTGCATCAGAGAAAGCTTTAACAAAACTGTGGGAGAATTGGATACCTGTGAAGGTTAAGGAGATGAAAATGCAGAAGAAACAGAAGAGATTTGAAGAGGTTGGCATTGGTTTTGAAAATTGATGGTGGAACTGCTTACTGGTTTGCTTCATTGCTGCCACTAAGAAAGATTTGAACTTTGAATAACTGCAAGTGTAAATACGGTTTGTTAAAGCTAAAGAAATGGTTACTTTTCTTTCTATACTCTGCTTTCTCCATCAGGAGAAATAGATTAAATCATTTTTAGCCTAATCCAAGCACTGTCACGAGCCATGACAGAAATAATAATTACAAGTTTAAGCTATTAATTATCATATACTTTTCCAAAAGTACATATTAATTTTCACGAAAAGAAAAAGGTAGAGTTTTATTTCAAAGGAACCAATCATGCTCCCACATTATCATTGCTTTTTAGCATAAGATTCTTTCATTCGTGTCCCCCAAAATCCTGTTACAAGAGAAACTTTAATGGGTCACAAAGCTAGTTTGAATAAAAGGTTACAAACAACCAAATTTCCCGTTAGCATTGTCAATGATGCAAGCTGTATTCAATCTCTGCAAGTTGCTAAAGGGAATTTTGTACTAACAACTTTATTTTTGCTATTTTATTGGACTTTCAGTGCAGAGGTTATTGAACCATGATTCAAGTAAATGTAAGTCAATGTTTCAAATATATGGATTCTGCAATGGAAAAGTTTGGTCCTATTCAATTGCAGAACATTTTTTTTGGACAAAAGTAACATGGGGATTGATCAAACTTCTATTTTCAACTATGAAACAGTTTCTGGCCTGCAGATTCGCAGTTTGGCTATCAACACAAACAATGCTAGCTCTAATTGAATATAGAGAAGCTTAAAAACTCTGCTTCAGCCATCAAAATTTCGACTTCCTATTCACACCTCAATACATTCTTGAGCATAGAATTTACAAATTAGATATAGCACAAACCTGACCACCTATGACATTTAATTAAACAAAAGTGTTGCTTTCCTTCTACCATGGCTATCTGCCATTTCCTCTGCCGGGGATTGATTGAGGTGTTGTTGAACCTGCTTCAATATCTACATCCCTGTCTTCAAAGGCTGATGAGCATGCGCTGCCCTTTTCAAAATATGAGGAATCTGGATATGAATGCACATAATCTTCAAACCCGGTACCACCACTTCCATGACCCTTGCTAGTATATCCACCAGGTGATGGCACCACTTCTGGCAGTGGCACTTGCCCCTCCAAGTACCTTACCACTTGCCTCATTGTAGGCCTTGCCTCCGGCGCATCATTGGAACACATCAATCCAAGTTTGATCACAACAATAGCCTCAAGCTCATCAAAGTCACCATTCAATTTTGGATCCATAACCTCAAGAACTGCTCCAGTTTGCCATCTGTCCCACACCCAGTCCACCAGAATCAGCTCCTCAGGCAATGCCTTTGGCTCAATGGGTCTCCTTCCACACGCCACTTCAAGCAGAAGTGCACCAAATGCAAACACATCAGTACTTGCAGTAGGTTTACCGGTCTTTGTAAGTTCAGGAGCTAGGTACCCCAATGTACCAACCACTTTGGTGGTGCTTGGATTGGCGCCATGCTCGTATAATTTAGCAAGACCAAAGTCACCAAGTCTCCCATTTAGATCAGAATCTAACAGAACATTGCCTGCCTTGATGTCTCTATGAATTACAGTCTGCTCCCATTCTTCATGCAAATATAAAAGACCTGAAGCAACCCCTTTGATTATCTTGAACCTCTCTTCCCAACAAAGAACTCGCATAGGCTCATCAAACAGGTACTTGTCCAAGCTAGCATTAGGCATAAAATCATAGACAAGCAACAGATCACCCTTACACCGACACCATCCTAGCAGCTGCACAAGATTTCTATGGCGTAGACGGCCAATACTAGCAATCTCAGAGACAAATTCTCTTAGCCCTTGCTTTGATTCATGAGAAATTCGCTTGACAGCAACTTGAGTGTTTGTGCTTGGCAGAGTTCCTTTGTAAACTCTGCCAAATCCACCAAAACCAAGTAGCTCTTTGTCTCTGAAACCCTTCGTTGATTTCTTGAGTTCCTTGTACGAGAATCTGTGAGGACCAACTTCCAATTCCCAGGCCTCAATTATGTCTGCATTCTTCATTTTTCTAACAAAGTAAAACGAGATAAAAACAACTGACATCGTTACCAGAACAGCTGAAAAGGTAACACACAGAATTAGCACAGTGTGATTTGTCTTAGGCCTTGGAAGAGAAGGCAGAGAAGATAAAGACAGAGAATCAGCCGGCCCACTCATGTTAAAACTCCAGCCCAAGACATAGTGAGAGCTTGCAAGCAAACCCGTTGAGGCAGAAAATCCCACAAACATGGAATCCTCAAGAATTTGTGACAGATCCACATCAAAGGACAATATTGAGGACCTTGGTTTCTCAGAAAAAGGAGAAAGTTTCACCTCTAATCGATTTCTTGCAGAATCATAATCAACCCAAGCCTGGATCATTTGTCCACTCTTGAGATTCAACTCTTGTTTTGTTGAGTTCTCAAGAAAATATGCAGCGGAAGCTGAAGCATTTGACACCATGCTATTGAGATCAATACCGACATGGTTATCATCAATATCACCAAACTCTAAATCTTTCACAGTATCAAACTCTATTGCAAAAATATGGTTAGTTGAGTTCCCATTGTCAGATGCATTGAGCAAGCCTAGATATTGACTAGGGAAACCTGAAAGGTCTTTTGAAGGAGAAAGAGTGAAAGCAAGGCCATGACCACCAAGCTTTGGGTACTCAGGAGCCATGGCAAAAGCAAAAGCAGTTGAAAAAGAAGAAACTTTGCCGTTGCTTGAGTTCTTGAACTGAATTGGAGATGAGTAAAAAGCATGGCCACTTACACGAGAAGTAGTATTGGTTAAACAAAGCAAGCCATTGTTTGCAATGTCTGCAACGCCAGTTAAGCTCATCTTGTCGCCAGCATCGTGAAATCCATTGAAAATGAACTGATCTAGCTGAGAAAAAACTTGGTCTGAAAAAACAAGAAAAACCCAGAAAAATATCAACTTCTTTGCCATTACAAAGCAAGCGGAATTAATTTTTTCCAGGCTTTTGAATCAGAAAATGTGGTGGTTATAAAATTCTGAATTATAGTTCTTGTTATGCATATTTATTTCAATGGTTTTTGATCTGATTCACAGAAAATCTTTGAAAGTATTACAAAGAGGACAGTTGAGAGTTGAGACACAACCACCACAGTTTTAGCTGTTCCTCCAATAATTCTTGCTATCACTCTCCTTTTATTTATGGGCCACTACCGACCACCACGATTTTGATTCTTTAATATTTTCTTACTAAATAAGTAATTATAATTAGGGGAATTTATATTTTACTTTTTTTTTTTCGTAAATCATGAAATGTGTTCATATTATGTTCGATAGGAGATGCTACATGGTTGTTGCTCGTGTAAGAAAATTTGACTTAACAAAAATTTGAATACAAAATCTCTCACTATGGATGGATCGTCTTCACTCAAAAATTTAGCGAGATATTAAATCATTGAATTAGCCCTTTGGTTTTTTTTATTTTTCTAGTTGTTGAGTTTAGAGATCATTAAAAGAAATGAAAATTACTAATTCTAATAAAAATTATCATGCCATTATCATCAATACATTGTCAATAAAATTTTTTTGTGTAAATCACGAAATGTCTTCATATCATATTAAGCATGAGACTAATTTATTGCTCGCTCTTCGTGACTAAAGTTAGCTCAAAACAATTTGATTTTATGAGAATTTGAATATGAGGCTTTAAACTCAACAAATAGAATTAAGATAATGATACATATCTCAACAATAATTTATCAAATAAGATTATTGTTTTATACATGGACAATAATTTTTTTAATATCCAATATTTATTTTTAAAATGCATCTTAAATATTTATTTTTTAAAATAGTATGTGAAATTAAAAACATAATGATCTTATAAAGATTATAGAATATTGCAATTAAATATTAAACAAAGAAAAAGAAATTTGGCTCAAATTATAATTTAATATTTTTTTTCTTGACCTTTTATTTAGAAGAATAAATATTAGATTAAAAACTATACAGTTCTAAACATTTAAACACTTTGCCTGCTGAAAGTAAAGCACCTTTTTTATCAACTGTCGGCGAGTGCACGAAATTATTTATAAATGCAAAAGATACAATAATTCCACAAAAGCTCTACACTCTTCTTCAAAAAAGACATAAGAAGCCCCACTATTGTTTTCGACTACACTTAAAATTTGACTTTCCTTAGTAGAAAAAATTTTAAAAAGTATCCGAGCTGTTTTGTTTGGGTCATTTGGGATTTTTTTTGTTTTTTATCTTTTGGTTTTTGTTTTTAGAAATTTTTTTTGTTTTATTTTATTTTCAAATTTTAAAAACAAAAAATATGTTTGATAAATACTATTACGTTTTGAAAATAAATATTCAATCTGATTCAGATATAATAATTTAATTCACAAAATAAAACTTTAAAAATTAACCAAAAAATAATATATTTATTAAATAATAATATGTACATAATATTAAATAATATTTTGTTATACTACTTAATACTAATATGAAATATTTTCATTTAATCATATAAGAATTTAATATAATTTAAATAATATTATAATTAAATATAATATTAAATAAAATAATTCAATTAAAAATAATATTAAATAATTTTTTTAATATAACTCTTTATTAGATAATAATTGAGATTAGAAAAATTCAAAATTTAAATATTAAGCAATAATATGAATTAATAAATATAAATTATATTAATAATCTTATTTAATTTAATTTAATTTAATTGCAATAATATTCAATTATTAAATAAAATATTTAACTAATTAATTTATAATAAATTATATAGTTACTAAAATATATTATATTTAATATAAATAATATTATTTAATGTCAAGTATTCAGTTATTTAATAATATTAAATTATTTAATAGTAGCAGAGAAATATTTTAAATTTAATTGAAAGATTATAATATTAAATAATAATATTGTTTAGTAAAATAATAATTAATTATATTAGATAATAGTACTTAGCAATAATATTAATTATTAACATATCAAAATTATAATAAATGATATTATTAAAATATATATAATATATTAAATAAATTATTATATAAATTTAAATTAAATAATATTATAATATTATAGTTCAATATAATTTATATTTAATTGATTTTTACGTTTTTGACTTTTTATATTAAAATAAATATATTAATTTCAAAATACTTTTTTGAATTAAATAATATTTTATATTGAAATTTAATATTATTTTATTTTAAAAATTAATTATTTTTATTTTTATTATGAAAAATATTAATATTATATTAATATATAGACTCTGTTCACTTACTTATGAATAATACAAAAAATGAAAACATATTTTCGAAAACAACAGAAACAAAAAACTTCTTGTGTTCAACAATCTTAGAAATTTTTGTTTTGTTTTCGTTTTTTAAAAATAAAAACATATTGCTAAATGTGTTTTCTATTGCTGTTTTCAAAAAAAAAATAAAAATAAAAACAATGTCGAACGACCACTTTGTATTTAAAGTTTTTTGTTTTTCAAATTCAAGCATTTAATTCAATTAGTCAAGGAATAAATTTTTTTTAACAAAAAAATTATTTGGTAATATGTTAATAATGTTTTTAAATTCTACAAGTGAAGTTAACAATGTGTCGCATATTTTTTAAGGTATATTAAAGAAAAGTTTTTTAATAATTTTAAACACAACAACATGAAAAAAAAAACACACAAAAATAATATGAGTTAAAATTTTGACAAAAATTATATTTATATTTGACAAAATTGAAAATTTTGTTTTGTTTTTGACACATTTATTCAATTATAACATGATAGTTTTCTGATTTTATACGTATTTAACATAAAATATATACAAGATGGATATACAAATCATCAAATGTAATATAATCCATTTTTTTTCTAAATTATAATGCAGTTACGCTATTAATGATCACTTTCAAGAGTTTTAACGGCTAATAGTGAATCACCTTCCACTTCAATTACTGTCATTCCAACATCATGAGCGAAAACCAAAGCATCTTCATGTGCTATGCACTCTAATACAAGAGGATCTTCCATCTCATCTTACTTTAAAGCGAGTTGTGCTTGAATTTCTCCATGATTGTTTCGAATCGTTTACTTTTCTAGAAACCATTTTAACTCCATTTGGGACATAATTTTCCATAAACTTTTGTAGGTAAATCTTCCACTTGTACATTCTGGAAAGGGATTTTCACAATTTCATCTATATCCTTTGCCATAAAAAGGTCATGTCAAAATGTAGTATTCCATATGCCTTCTTATGGCACAATAAGTGTGTCCATCGTTGCATTCATGTGATTAAGCATTGAAGATAAAATTGGCCTAAAAGACCACGGTCTTTGAAGCTAGGGGGCTTGCCATATACGCATTGATGCTCTCTACATATTTTCTCTTAACCAATTTTTTTCCTATGAAGATAATAGACATTTCACGACCCATTAGTATGGTATACATAGCCTGGATAGACCTTCCACGCATAGAAAAAAATAATTAAGGCAAAAGAGGATCGCCTTGTCGGTATCCTATTTGTGGTTGAAAATAATTATATTATTGTCTATTTAGAATGATTGAAAAGAAGATCGAATTTACACAACTCTATCACTTTATTCACCGTTGACGTAACAAATTCAAAATTTTATGTCGATCTGATTAATCTTATTATATACTTTATTCATATCTAACTTTAAAGCTCACCAACCATTTTTATCTTTTTTTTATTCCTTGTTGTATGTAGCAATTCATACGCTATAAAGAAATTATCTGTTATTAGCTTAGGCATAAAAGCACTTCGAGTTAGGGATTTTAAAATGGCTATGGTAAGAACCTTTTCATTGACCTTTACTTTTTTAACATGACAAATTTATGTTTTGTCATTTTCAATACCAAGCGAAGTCAAACATCGCGCACATGTCTTATGGACAAAAAACCTTTGTTTTTTGTCACGTCTTTGTGTTTGTGTTAGTGGGTAAGCACTATTGCACTTTTGTTATGTCGATTCAATTTGACCTGCTTTCACAAATTCTGTGTAATATTTGATGGATTAAATAATTAAATGGATTTTATTTAATAATCCAAAGTTCTGTATGTAACAATTTTCTCATATTAAATACAATAATTATCCATTAAAAGTAACAACTAACTAATTTAGTGATTAATACATGTTTGATTATGAGTCATGTGAAAAGAAAAGTTTTGGGCTAGCTTCAATGGCTTTTCGAAATTAAACATGTTTTCAATGGGGGCAAGAATGAATCTGATCGTGTTTAAAATCATTCATCGAGCATATCTTAATATATTTTCGGTGTGATAATAATGATATGATCATTTGACTTAATATTTAATATCAATTTTTTTGTAATTTAAATGGTAATGATTTTATATTTGAATCATTGATAAATAAATTATATCAATAAGTTTTATAAAAAAAATTTAATTAATGATTTGAATTTTTTTAAATTATTATAATAAATAATTTATTTTTTAAGCTTATTAATTCATAACATTAATTACCAATTATTATATTTAATAAAAAATATATTATTATAAAAAATAACCTTAAATAATACTCTTCAAACACTCGTTAACAAAATTTATGTTGCAAATTTTCTTGTAAATAAAGAAGTATTAATGATATATATAGAAAATCATTTTTTATCTTTTAATTTTCATTTAAATTTTCGGTAAACGTGTCTTTGCTGATTCAGGCGAAGCATGTATCTGAACATGACCGCAGACAAATCAAGCATGTGGAACGTGAGTTAAATAAAAGATTCTTTAAGGAAGTAGCACGAAGCAACACCAGCCCGTCGCGCACAAGATAAACGCCCAGGAGACAGAGGAGAGAGGTTTGTAGCATTGGTAAATACGGCAACGCGTGGAGGTATGTGGCCTGTATCGTAAATGCTGTTAAATGAGGGCCACGTCATCTGCTGATTCCTGTTGGTTGTTTTTGACTTAGAGAATCTGGGTTGACTTTTTTCTTGTTGAGTTTGAATAACTAATTTTCAAAATGATAGTGAAATATATTATAATCTTTTGTATAAAATAAATATAAATTTTTAATATTTTGCTGTATGTTAATCAATTTATAAATTTTTATTTTATTGTAAATAAATTCATAATTTTTCAAAATAATGCATTTTAGTTTAAATTTATTAAATTATACTAACGACCATTTATACATTCTACGTGGCAAATAATGTTGTCAATTGTCATAAGATATGTCATGTGTGTAATAAAAGAGAAGTTAATATCATTTAATGAATTTAAACTTAATTATATGATTTTGAAAAGTTAAAATTTATTCATAGTCAAATAAAAATTTATTAACGGATTTGAATGTAATAAAATGTTGAGAAATTATATTATTTTGTGAAAAAAAAAATTTGAAGATATATTTAATCATTATTTCTTAATTTTCTAACAAATTCATATCCAAATTCTTGTAACCGTCCATCTATTTATTCATTTATTAGTTTGCATACAGACGGTGACATTTTGGCTTCTAATTTTTAAAAGATTTCGTTTTTTATACACTGATAAAAAATTTTAAATTTTATATTAAAAATTGATAAGCATATTTTTATATATATTTTAAGATAATATGTATCATTTTTAAAATTTTGTTAGCTATTGACGATGAGTGAAATAATTTCATAAAAATTTTAATTTAAAAACCTGTTACAAATTTATATATGTTTCTTATGTATGCTTGAGTATATAAACTTTAGAAAAAATATCTCAAATTAAATAGACAATTTATCTTAATCAAGGATTAAAAAATTATATTACTAAGAATGTGAATATTAATTTAAATTGTCATGTTCTCACTGACCTTAAGAATTCATGTTTATGCCATGTAAAATTATATTTGTATCGTATAAAATATAAAAAACTTATATCAAAATTTATATTAACATGCCAAATACAATTTTTTTTATTTTTTATCATATTCATATACAAGTTTTAATAAAGATTAGCTCATGTTATCTACATATCATTTATTCGTGTAGTTTTAATGTCACGTCGTCATGTTATATTTAAGATGGTTAGGTCTCACATCTAACATGTGAGAGTTTTATAGATTTAAAATTATAATCTCAATACTTGCATTTCCTTTTCTTCTAAGCCAAAACTCTCCATTACACCAAAAAAAAGGAATATATTATATGCTTGAACTGTAATATATATATATATATATATATATATATATATATATATTATATTTTATTGGATATTTTTAAACATTTTCATTTTTATAAAAAAAGTTTTATATTTTTTTATGAAAAAACAGAAGTATTAGGTATCGTTGAGTTATATAGAGAGAGAAAAAAAATTAGTAATTCGAAGATAGCATAAGGATTATCAATATTAAAATTTTGAACTACAAATTTATTGAAAATTTTTTTTAAAAAATATTATATGTATCAACTGGATCAAATCTTAAATTTAAATCTATTGTATTGATTTTTCTGTATAGATGTTGCTCATTGAATTCTTTAAACTAGATATATAGATCATGTTTGGTGCATAAGATGATTGATAGGATAGGATAATAATTATCCTATCTTATGTTTGGTGCACA
This sequence comes from Heritiera fomes, assembly GCA_032173925.1. Lineage (NCBI taxonomy): Eukaryota > Viridiplantae > Streptophyta > Magnoliopsida > Malvales > Malvaceae > Heritiera > Heritiera fomes. The sequence goes on along the minus strand of JAPDPM010000002.1, from coordinate 6,458,109 downwards.
CATTAAAAGGATGATGGATCGGATAGGATAATAATTATCCTATCTTATATTTGGTGCACACATTAAGGGGAGGATTGAATTGTAAGGAGGATTAGTTATCCTCTTAGTATACGATAACTCAATTCTATCCAAAAGGTGAGGATTATTCCTAATCCCATAGGATTAGAAATAAATACTAATATTTTATTATTTTATCCTTAACATTTATATTTAAAAATTAACTTAAACATTTAATAAAATAGTAAGGATTTTTAATTAATTAATATAATTTTTTCTTTCTTTTTCATTTTTCCTTCTTTTTCTTTCTTTTTTTCTTGTTTTTGATTAAAGAAAAACTATAATTTTGATAAAATAATATTTTCTTGTACACATTTTTTAAATTATTTTTTAGAAAATAAATTTTCAAACATAAAAATTATTATAAAATATATTTTTTTAAGGATAATTATTACATACACTGACAGTGGAGTTTTTTTACTCCACAAGCAACGTTAAGACCGTGACATGTGTCTTGTTTTATTTATTTTAATATTTTTATAAGACACATGTCACGATCTTAACGCTGCTTGTAGAGTAAAAAAACTCCACTGTCAGCGTATGTAATAATTATTCTTTTTTAAATAGTTTTTTCTTACATTTAAAATTTTTGTTTTTTTCTTACATTTAAATTTTTATTTTTTCTTTCTTAATTTTTTTCTTTTTGCCTAAAAAAAAATGAAAGAAAAATTACTATTAACCATAAATTATTAGAATTATATATTTTTTAATTCATCAAAATTGAATTAATATTTTTTAATTCATCAAAATTGAATTATTAAATTTAACTTATATTTTTCCTTTTTTTGTTTTCTATATTTCCTATAATTGACAAAAAAAAAGGGAAAGAAGATAAAGAAACCATAAAAATAAAGAAAAATATTTAAGAATAGTCTTTCGGAAATTTTAATGCAATTAAAAATAAACTTACTTCTAAGAAAACCTCAATTTTCTAAAAATAAATATATTTAATTTACAATAAAAAAATTATTTTAAATTTAAATCACATAAAAGAAATAAAAACAAAAAGGAAAAATGAAAAAAATACAGAAAATGCTTTTTATAAAAATTCATTTCTTAACAAAATAATTTTTTTGAAAAAGTAATATAAATTTTTTAGAAGTAATCTTTTAGTAAAAATTAGCTAATAAATTGGACTATTAATTATAGTATTATAAATAATATTTAAATTTTTAATTTTTCATTTACATTTATAACAAAAAAATTATAAATTTAAATTATGTTACTTTAAAAAAGAGTACTTAAAAAAATCATTTTATACTATTTTTAATTTTACACATAACAAATATTGTGAAAGACATAAAAAATCATCATATCCTATTCTTATTCCTTGTACATATCAAACATAAAATAGGATGATATAATCTAATCTTATCCTATCCATAATCTTATATTATCTTATCCTATCATCATTTTATGCATCAAACATGACCATAAAATATAACCACATCCCATCACTTTCTTCAAATATGCTCCATAGAGAAATTTCATGGAAATAAATGATAAATTGAATTTTCAAACCTTAAATTAGTTTTTCAAATGTTTGTAATTGTCGGTAACTTGCCCTCAATTCGAAGGCAAATTGGATAACTTATTGCCCAAGGAGTTTGGTAAACCATCTATTTCTCAATTTTTTTTTCTTTTCACGTCGGATATATATGAAATATGACTAGCCAATTATACCATAAAAAAGATTACATGAAAAGTACGTATAAACAATAAAATATATGATTTACGTGTCACTTAAATTTTGACTACTTTAATTTTTTTTGTAAAATTTTTATTGTTTTTGGATTCATCAAATATAAGAAATAATGAAGTTTATTGTTCTATGTTATAGAATATTTTATATCATATTTTATTATGATTTCTTTTTAGTTTATCTTATGTTTTTAGTTTTAGACTCATTATTGCTCATATGATAATATAAAAAATCAACTCATGGGTCTTGGATGCATTTTTTTATTATACGATTAGAGATGTATTATTATTATTATTATTATTATTATTATTATTATTATTATTATTATAATAGAAGTTCCCTTCCTTTCCATCGACATGGTACATCTTGAATTTTATTATTCTCAAAGTGATTTTTAATTTTTTTTATAAGTCAAACCTTTTGATTAAAAAAAAAGTCATCTCTTTACTAATTAAATAAATTTATGCCTATTAATTTATTTTGGATGTCTTTAATAAAATAATAATGCAATAAGTAATACTTCTCTTGTGTAAAACATTTTATTGAACAACCTATTTGAAACACTATAACAAAGATGAATTTTTTTCAATATTCAAGTATTGAAAAAAATGCAAACTTTAATTTTGAAAAATGTTAAAAAAGAATCCGAAAGGAATCTAATTAAAAACATATAATTTTTTTATTTTATTTTTTTGAAATTGAAAATTTGGCATTTCTCTTTCAATTTTAATATTGGTAAAACCAAAGTCTCATTGGCCTCCCAATCAAGATAAAGAGTAAGGATGTGTCTAAAGGTTCTCCTTTTATTTAAGCAAACCCACTAGCGTGATAGAAAAAACATGTTTTCTTGGTATTATTTGACTTTAGATAACGTATAACAACCGAATCTTTTCTCCAATACTTAAATTTTCATATAAGAAATTTGTGTTCATTGAACAAACTTCTCCAAAAAAAAATAACTTTTTACATTTAAATCCATAGATAATAGATTCCTTGTTCGAATTCTATTTCTCTTTTGGTTGCTTCAATCTTTAACATTGTTTGAAAATCAGATAGTCCTGCCCCGGCCTAATTTCTCAAAGGGCAGGTCTTACCTGTAGAAAGAGATGCTTTAAAAAATTATTTCTTTTCTTGAAGTTCAGCTTAATTATTTTAAGTAATCATTTGAAGAGGTGATTTTTAGTAAATTTATAATTCGATTTCTAGTATATATACATTCCCTTTCTTTATTTTCAAGTTGTAATATCTTTTATACTAAATTTTTTCTTAAAAGCGATTTTTGAAAAATAGCTATTGATGACATTCAAATTGCCCAAATTAATTCAAAGAGTTTTGCTATTTTCTTATGTATTTCTAGTAAGATTTCTTTTACGTTTTATGAATATAATTTTTCATATCCTCGGATCATAGAGGAACAAAACAAAAAAAAAAATGGTTATAATGGAGATGAGGTGTTTGGATTCAAACTCAAAACTTATAATATATTACAATTTATCTTTAATCATTCGATCGAAAGGTTGTTTGTAGAAAAAAGCAAATTATGTTAATCTTGATTGCAATTTCTTTTTAGTTTCTAAGAAATGGGATATTGATCTGTATGATGATCATATGATGAGGAATATTTTCTCAAGCGAGTCATACTAAAACCTTTGTTAGTCTTTGGTTTTATGTCAAATTTAGATTTAAAACAAGTCACCAAAACAAATTTAAGAGATAAAATTATAGCTATATTTTCTCATAAAAAATTCGATTAATGGGTGTTAATAAATAATTAAAATATAAATTAAGAGTTTAACTCATATGATTCATTTACTTTTTTAAGAAACAATTCCAATAGTTTTGGAGTTCAAGTTCTTATACCGTCAATATTTTTCTCTTATCCCAAGTTATGACTTCTTTTGTGCTAATTAAAAAAATAATTAAACATTATTATATCTTTAAAAAGGCTTTTTCATCTAATTTACTATTTTCAACAAATTCAATAAAAGACAGTAAATTAATTGTGAATTTCTTCCCTTAAATATTATCTTAATGAGAAATTATTGTATGAAATAGTTATTCAATATCAACATATATTATTTCTATTCAAATCATGCCACGTAATTACATTATTGAAAAAAATCAATCATTTATTACATATTACATGTGATAATTATATAATAAATATTTATTTCAAGAGACTCATTAATGATTCTGATAACAAATGATTGATTTTTTACAGTATTATGATTACGTGGCATGATTTGAATGGAATGGATAAATGCTGACGTGGCGTAACTGCTTTATATAATCTTTTCTCTTATCTTAATTTATTTCACTAAAAGTCTAAAAACTGGTTAACATTTTTCAAAACCATACCAATAATTGTTTTCAAATGCATCATTATGTTTTTAAAAAACTTAGGATTGGTAATTAAGCCCAATGTTAGGCTTTCTCTCCTAATTAAGTTGTGTTTAGGCTTTATTCTCATCCATATGTTGAAGGTCAACAACTGATCCCAAGTTTTAAAGAAAGCTATCTCATTAAATATTTTAAATTTAGGACTCAACTTAGGATTTTGATGAAGCCGTCTGTTGCAATACCCATAATAATATAATAACATATTATCGTTAATTAAAGTATCATAGTATCTTATTATATGTTCAATTTTGTCCTTAAACATTCAGTTCACAAATTTAAAAATGATTTAAGGTGTTAGTTGACATAGTGGATAAAAAAACTAAAAATAATCAAGGACAGAAAAGCGTGCGAAAAATGTAAAATATGTTTTTTTTTCATTGAGGTTCTTGTCCTCTTGATGGAAATGATTTGAAAATTGAATAAATTTTTGTGTGTGTATATATATATCATCCATTTTTTATTAGATTGAAAATTAAAAAAATAAAAATTATATCGTTTTATTATTATACATTTATTAAATGTAATAAAATTTTTTTAAAAAAATAAAGAACGATCTTATAAATATTCGTGCTTAATTCACTTTTTTTTTCATTAATCATTTGAAAGGATTATTTTTACAAATAAAGATAAAAATGACAGGTTTTTTTCTCCTCAAACTTTTCACTATTATCAAGCTCTAATAGTAATGAGTTATGACTAATAATTAAAATGTCTTTTTTTATTTAGTCACCTTTGTCCGTATTTTCCCTTTTTTCTGCTTTACCAAACCCCATAAGCAAAAGAGTTTGTATATGATGCACTCACAGTGTATAGTTTTTATGCACTGTCAATGCATCAGAGGTTGACACTTCATCAATAGACCCTTATGGGCAAATTAAAAAAATTTATTTATATACACTGTCAGTGCATCATATATAAATCCTAAACAAAAAGACATTTTAATTTCTAGTTATGAGTTATGACTACAACTTCTGCTGCAACGAAGAACAAATACCGTTTTGGATTTGAGCGCAGCTAATTTCTCAATAAAATGGGCTTTAATGATACTGTTTTGGATACTTGCCAGAGAGATTGGCTTCTGAATGGGCCAAGCACAGCCCATTCAACATATCTATGTCCAAAGAAAACCAAATCAAATTTAAAGACCAAAATTAGGAAAAAAATAGTGCGACAGTGAAAACTTCTAATTTCATAAACAAAATTTTAAAATAATGACCAACTTTTTCAGATTAATTTTTATTATTTTTATATTTCTTAAGAGGTATTAGTTACTTTGTTAATCTAATTTGTGAAGTATAAAAAATCAGCTCACATGTATTTTATAATTTTGTAAAAAAAAGGAGTTGAAAATATTTGTAGGACTAAAAAATTTCTTGTTCACAATTTTTAAGGATCCTCCAACAATGCTGGAGACTTACAAAGAAATTATTGTAATGAAGCAAACATCTAAAACAGAATAAAGTGTAGACTTTATGAAAAAAAAAGAAACAAAGTGTAGATTTATAGCACAAAAAGAGAGGATACAAGTCCACTTATTATAGCAAACGTTTAAACAAAGTTATGGAACATCTCCCGTTACTTCAGAGAAGGTTTTCTTTTCTGCCAAACAATATTAATATATAGAAAAGACCTAGAATTTGTAAGTACAGCTTCCATCATCACTTCTGGCAGTTGGGTCAAAGTTATCAGCACCTGGATCAGTGCATCCTTCGGGAACTGGAATTCCGACTTGCTGGGCTGCTTTGCCTGCAAAAAAGAAGAAAAACAACAAATTCTGGTGAGTACTTCTCTTGTACATCCATTTTGGCATTGTTTTGCCTGGAATTTTTTATGCAAAACTCCCATGGAAGGCGTCTAGGATCAAGGATCTAACCGTAGAAAGCTCCTCGATTGATGGAATCCTCGTTGGCATCTCCGAGAGCAGCTTCGCTCAAGTACTTGTCGGCCAGTTGGACTCTCTTCACGTTCTCTTGCTCGGCGACAAGCATGTTTCCGTATTCCAGGAGCTTCTCGATGGTCATCTTTGGTTGATCGAAAGTCGGAGGCCCTTCCCTTGAGTTCACGAGCCTTTTGCCGATGGTGCCAACGCCGATCTCTCCAATCCACTTCCTCACTTCGTCGTCGTAAACTCTGGCCCTCAGGGCACCAAAGAAGTCTGCAAATGAAGCAAAACATACAGTCAATAACGATCTTCTGAAGAGAGAGTTTCCAGGGAGCTGCTTGGAGATGGGATTTACCGATGGATTGGCCAGGGAAGGTGTCGACAAGCTTGACAATGTCGGTGTCTGGAACATTGTCACTCCTGAAAATACCTTTGCAGACACCGATTCTGTCTTCCCTGGTAGGTGCCCAGTAGAACTTCTCCATACGACCGTCACGGATGAGAGGAGCATACAGTGTGGAGAAATCGTTACCGGTGACAATGATTGGGACGCGAGGGTTCTCTTCCTTGTTGTACATGCCGGGAAGCTGCACATTTGTTGGGTTATCGGCAATGTTCATGAGGGTAGCATTCACCATTTGATTGTTGACAGTGTACTGGGTGGTTCCTCCCATGCGACCGGCTCCGGCGTCGAGATCGTTGATGAAGAGACAGCACATTTTCCCCTTCTTGATGATATCAGCTGCTTCACGGTACCTTTGCCTGATCAACTTTGCGGGTTCTCCGGCGTTTCCACTTTCCAATTCTCCCGCACTCATCGCAATGGGGCTGAAATGAGTTCATCACTTAATTTCTTTTCTAGCGTAAAAGAACAAATTTAGTGTACAAAACTCTTCACGTCGTGATATTCATAAAAAATTATATGTAAGCAGTATTCTTTCGTATTAATGGAAAAATTGTTTATGCCATTTAAACCTATAACTTTCTAATTACAAATAAACAATATTTATATTTACACCAAATCTTATCTTTGTTTCTTTTTCTAACGCATTCAAACTAATTAGGCCTATTTAATTTGCTAATTTCAATATTTGAGGTTGAATTTCAAGGAAATCGTGAACTCACTTGATTCCCATCTTGGCAAAGACGAGCTCACATTGGAAAGATTTTCCTTGACCTTTGCCTCCCCAGATACCTAAGATGAGAGGAACCTGTAAAAGGGAAAACAGTACAGATTGCTCAAATTTAATTGGTGAATTCACGGCTAAACATTTAAATTTTCTCAAAGTGATAAATTTGTAACACACCTTAATGTTAGGGAGGGTCATGAAGTTCTTGGTGATGTGAACAACAAGCTTGTCCATGAAGGCAGGGGCAATGTAGAAGCCATCCATGTTGTTGTCCAAGTTGTATCTAAATTATGCAATCATCACAAACTCACTAACAAACCAAAGTTGAGATGACAGAAACATTTTCTTTTCTTTTCCTTTTCACCAAACGGAATGTAAATTGGTTCAGAATTGATTGTTTTAATTTAATACTATATGTATACTTACGTGCGGAGCCCTTGGCTGATGTAGTCATAGGAGGTCATGACGGCGTAGTGAGTTCCATCTCCCATGGGGGCCTGGAAGAGGGTGTCCACCATTCCTTTCCCTCTGGTGATGTCTTGTTGGTCATCAGACATATCATAAGCAAGGCCTTTCCATTTGTCCTTGTCGGTCTGCTTCCCTTCATCGGTGTCTTTGGCTGCAACAACCTTGAAACTTCCTGACGGCTTGCTGTTGTTGAATCTTGAGCTCACTTTCTTCAAGCTGCTCCCCATGAAAGCTGAGCTCGGAACTGCAGCTCCAGCGCCAGACCCATTCAAGCTCAACTGCATACAAATATAGTCATACTTCTCTTTAATACCATCACAGAAACATATTCACACTGTAAATAAGCAAGAAAATAAGAGTGTATACGGGTGCTCGGTTGACAGCACCAACGGTGGAGACGGCGGCTGCCATCGGAGACTGAACTGTTAACGTTACTAATGAGAGTGGAGGAGAGTAGAGGAGATCTCCACGGAGAAAGAGTGCGGCCTTTGAGTAGTAAGTAGTACGGGGAAAAACTTATAATGATAATTTTGTGTGTACAGAAATTAAGGATGTTTTTCATTTGTTGAAGGCCACACAGTCAAGATAGCTTATGCATCCACGTGGCAGATGGAGATTGCCTGCAATTCCACCGTCTTCAATCATCCTTACCTTAGGCTACGCTTGAAGATTGCTTCTTTACCACACAAAGTTTCTTCTTTGGGGTTTGTTGAAACTTCTTTTCTTCCATATTTTCTTGGAATAAAGAGATAACCAAAGATGAGGTGAATGAACTGTTTGTGATTTGAATTAATTGCATTGTTTTTGTCTGATTTTTTGTTGTTACCATGGAGTTGGAGTAATAGAGGCTGGTGTGCTTCTTGGGATGGGCCATTGGTGTCCCATTTTGGAAAGGCTTTAGATTTTGAAAGCTAAGGAACTTCAAAAAAATATCTAGGAATTAGTGGGTGGAATTTAGGGTTTAAAAGGATGGGAATTTATAATTTTTGTTGTTCAAAAAATTTCTTAATTTTTTCAGTTTTCAGATGTTAAAATTCAGTCCTTTTCTTTCTAAGCTCCAGGATAAGAACATATAGCTTCTTTTTTTTTTTCAATCACATTTATATAGGTTTATAATTTTAAAATTGCTTGCCGTATGATATAAACATTGATATACATTTATTGATACTTGAGGATTGGGACGAGATTATTTAATTTTGAATTTAAACCTTACAATATGACATAATATTTTTTTAATCACTTAATCAAAAAATTGTTGGCATTTCTGTACATATATATTTGTCTCCTTGCCTCTTTATTGCTTGACATTTGTCTCTTTTTTATGAAAAGAGAAAATCATATTATTATAAAGTAATTTTTTAATTAGTTTTAATTAATACTTCGTTAGTTTTAATTAATAACATATTAGTTTTTAATCTATACATACTAATAAAATTGTCTTCCAAACTCTCTTCTCATTAAACCATGTCGCTTATTTGTTTTTTTTAATGTTTTTTATGTTTGCCAAACTCTTTTTTTGTTTAGTAAAAAAAAAACCTCCTTTTTTGTTGTAATCATATTTGTCTGTTTAAAATAAAAAAATCCATTTTATTTAAAAATTAAATTTGTTGGCAAAGCTTATTCTCGTATAAAAGTAAGACAATTAATTATTGTCTTTTACATCACTTTTGAGGGACTCATCCTCTCACATTTGTCACTCCATTTTATTAATAGAAAAAGTTAAAACTAATATTTTGTTAATATTTAATTAAGTAATAAATTAATATTAGGGCAATTAATTGTTATCTTTCATATCACTTTTATGGGATTCACCCTCTCACATTTGTCACTCCATTTTATTAATACAAAATATTAAAACTAATATTTTCTTAATATTTAATTAATTAATAGATTAATATTAGGGCAATTAATTGTTGTCTTTCACATCACTTTTATGGGACTCACCCTCTCACATTTGCCACTCCATTTTATTAATACAAAAAGTTAAAACTAATATTTTATTAATAATTAATTAATTAATTAATTAATAGATTAATATTTTATTAATTAATAACTAATATTTTATTAATAAAAAATTAAAACCAATGAGTTATTAAATCTAATATTTTATTAATTAAAAACTAATATTTTAATAATTAAAAGATTAAAACTTTATGTTATGATTTTACCTTTTTTTAAAAAAAAAAGAGATGTGGCAAGCAAACAAAAAATCTAAAAATATTACAAATAATATAAAGATTCAAAAAATGATAAAATTATAAAATAAAGCAATAAATTCAAAAGATCAATTTTTAAAAATTAAACACAAATAAACACAAAATAATTATAAAAAATAAATTTACTAATCAAATTCAAAATATTTTCATTAATTATGAAAATCAAAAACTATAAAAAAAATAATATATAAATAATTTCAATATTAAACACTTAAAGATTTCGAAAAAATAAAAAGGAATAGTAGTAATAGAGGATTACCTAATTTGGATTTATCTTTATACTAGTAAATTTGATTCAAACTCAATAAAAATTTAAATATATAACTTTTTTAATTTTGTTTTTTAACCTCCTAACTTTGTGTTAGAATTTTATTTTATTTTTTTGAAAAAAATAAGAATAAAAAATAAATAAGATGTGTAATAGATAAATTAAATTTATCATTTTCATTTAAAAATTAATATTTTTAAATAATTATCTTGATTTATTATTATTTTAATAAATACTATTTATAATTTTTTTAAGAAAAAAAAATACCCGTGCGTAGCAGGGGTATCTTCTAGTATTTATATATATTTGTTAATTCAATCCATCACATGATTTGTTCATACAATGTTTACAAGATATAACTAACATTTGAATCACATGTGATCAATTGCAAGTACAAGAATAAAAGGTTAATTATTGTGCAATAAATCTCTCCAAAGCCATTTTCACTTTCACCTTCACTTTATATCACTTTTTTGGTTCTTCTCTATGTGAATATTGACTTGAATGCCTAAGTACATTCTAAAAATCTTAATTTCGACATATTTTGATTTTTTTTCTTTAATAAGTCAATTTATTTGACTCAAGCCTCTAGTGAATCACACCTCTGACCCAAAAAGATCTTATACAATATTAAATATAAACATTAAAATATCAAATTTGCACATCCTTAAGGTAAAACAATATGTACTCAACTAGTTTTATAGGTGAACATGATTTGAGAAAAATAAAAGAAGGTAAAAAGGGGGAAAAAAGAGACAAAAAAGCTTAATTGGCATGAATTTTGTCTCAAAAGTTGAGTGAAAGCTAGTCCTTTGAAACACTAAATCAATGGAAGCCTCAAGTCTTGGAAATAAGAAAAATAAATATTATGCATATAAATGGAAAATTCATTGGAGCACCCAAAAAGAAAAGAAAGAAAGAGGGAGGGGGGGGTGGGTGGGGGGAAGGGGGGAAGGAGAGGATTTTGTGGCAAATAGATCTTGAACCATAGAGCCCATATTTTGAGGAGATTGCATGGCTTAGAGTCTTGGACATGTCAGCCCAACAACGTGGCCTAATCCAGGGCCACAAACTATCATGGATTGTGGAAAAAGAAGGAAAAATAGTCGGGAAATGGGAAGGAAAGGATGGAAACAATTGTTTCCCTAGTTGATTTTCTAATTTGAAGAAGAAAAATAAGGACTTAGGTAAACCTAAAAATTCTAAATATTGACACAATGACACGACATTAGAATGACAAGAAAATGATACAAACTAAAATATGATAAAAATTATATATGAATTAAGTAATTTTTTTTTGTTTTTGACTTGTGTATACGAATTTTAATATAAAATTTTTTTATTTTGTACGACAGAAACATAATTTAACATCTCATGGACATGAATTGTGTATAGGAATTACCAAGTCTAGTTGTTCTCTTTACACTGGTTTTAGCATCTGCAAGAAATTTAGATCATGGTTAGTTAATGAAATTGACTTGTATCATGTATGGCAAGAAAAGAAAGTTTACACCATGGTTTTACAGTCTTCTGCATTTTGAAGGTAAATTTGAAACTCTTTGGATGATAATCTTTTCAGAAATTATTAAATACCATTAGCGGGTATTAGCTTCAAAGTTCTAGCCGAGTCTGAAACCAATGGTAATGTCATAAATCAATCGCTTACCATGCATTAATGGATATGAGAAAGAGATTTTATAAAAAGAGTTTGGGATTTGGCTCAAGGACAGCTCATATTGAGACCTGGAAAGCATATTAAACTAATCATTTTTACACAAATTGAAAGCCTTGAAGTTGAAAAACTGCCCAGTAGCCTTTCACCAAGTAGGCAAAGACATCTGGGCACGTTCTTACAGAACTGAAGTTACCCCCACAGTGGTCCACTGTCCCCCAATTGCGGCAAACATGCATCACTTGAGAAACAGACTGTAGTCATCAGTCACCATAATTTGTGGAACCCTCTTTGCTATGTCCTGATAACAGATCAAGAAACTTCAAAATTAGACTTAGAGTGGGGTTCAGTTCTATGAACTCTTCCAGGTACTCCCTTGAAGAAATATGATCTGCAGCATCAATACTTCTCTTAGGTCATGTTTGGTATATAGAATGATGATAGGATAAGATAATATAAGATTATGAATATAATAAGATTAGATTATATCATCTTATTTTATGTTTAGTGTGTATAAAGATTAAGAATAGGATAGGATGATTTTTTATGTCTTTTACAATATTTGTTATGTGTAAAATTAAAAATAGTATAAAATGATTTTTTTAAGTACTCTTTTTTAATGTAACATAATTTAAATTTATAATTTTTTTGTTATAAATATAAATGAAAAATTAAAATTTTAAATATTATTTATAATATTATAATTAATAGTCCAATTTATTAGCTGATTTTTTAATAAAAAATTACTTCTAAAAAAGTTTATATTACTTTTTCAAAAAAATTATTTTGTTAAGAAATGAATTTTTTATAAAAAGCATTTTTTGTATTTTTTCATTTTTTCCTTTTTGTTTTTATTTCTTTTATATGATTTAAATTTAAAATAATTTTTTTATTTTAAATTAAATATATATTTTTTAGAAAATTGAGTTTTTTCTTGGAAATAAGTTTATTTTTTAATTACATTAAATTTTTCAAAAGACTGTTCTTAAATATTTTTCTTTATTTTTATGGTTTCTTTATCTTCTTTTTTTGTCAATTATAAGGAAATATAGAAAACAAAAAAAAATAGAAAAATACAAGTTAAATTTAATAATTCAATTTTGATGAATTAAAAATTATATAATTTCTAATAATTTATGGTTAATAGTCATTTTTCTTTCATTTTTTTTCAGGCAAAAAGAAAAAAATAAGAAAGAAAAAATAAAATTTTAAATGTAAGAAAAAACTAGTTAAAAAATATATTTTATAATAATTTTTATGTTTGAAAATTTATTTTCTAAAAAATAATTTAAAAAATGTGTACAAGAAAATATTATTTTATCAAAATTATAGTTTTTCTTTAATCAAAAACAACAAAAAAAAGAAAGAAAAAGAAGGAAAAATGAAAAAGAAGGAAAAAAATTATATTAACTAATAAAAGATCCTTACTATTTTATTAAATATTTAAGTTAATTTTTAAACATAAATGTTAAGGATAAAATAATAAAACATGAGTATTTATTTCTAATCCTATGGGATTAGGAATAATCCTCATCTTTTGGAGTGGATTGAGTTATCCTATACTAGGAGGATGACTAATCCTCATTGCAATCCAATCCTCCCCTTAATGTGTGCATCAAACATAAGATATGATAATTATCATCCTATCCTATCCTATCCTATCCATCATCTTATGCACCAAACATGACCTTAGCTTACTAAATAGTGTTGGAGTCCATGCATTATCAGAAGTTCATAACCTAAACTTCTGAGTAATTCACATCCAATTCCTAACATAGCACCATCTGCTTGACTTATTCTTTTTCCTACTTCCTCAGTTCATGGCTTAACATGGACCTCACACCAGTTATGTTTACCAATTAATAATTTTAAACAGTACCTGGGTCATTTTCACTAGAAACCTAATAAAGTGTATAATGCAAAAACCTTAAGTTTTACCCTTTACCCGAGACCGAGTAGGAGATGGTGTTGGAGTTTGTGGAATTTGATAGAGCTGAAGCCATATGACACTTCACAGAGTTAGTACATTGAAACCCCTGAAAGATCTAGAGCATAAAGGTCCTCAAAGGTTTACGGTGCAAAGGCCAAAAAGTTTTAAGTTATCTAGCTTCACTATATGATAAATTTGTAATATTTTTCTTGTAAAATGTTTTAGAAAATTAATTAAAAAAAAACCTAATGCGGCCATAGACATAGGCAACTTAATCTTATGTATGTATGATTGTCCATTTTCTTTTGTTTATTTGCTGGACTCATTCTCAGCATACAGCTAAAATTTGCCAGAAAAGAAAGTAAATTTGGGGTAGTTGTATGCTTATAATTACCTATGAGCCATAGCTTTGTCTCTATCAAAACTACAGTTGGAACTGCAATACTTACAAGCATAGAGGTGGCCATGGCAAGGGCTATAGCGGAGCCTAGCACATGCAGATGAAAAGAGAGAAATAGATAATTGATCCATGATAAAGAAAGACACTATCATCGTTAAACTCGATAGGCGAAAAGCTCCCCTCCACTTCACCTCCCCCAGCAACATCTCTCTCACCTTTCTCATGCAGAAATTTCATTGCAAAATAACAAGACTTCAACAGTTACGGAAAAGACAGAAAGTAGGAATTCATGTCACTAGTAAACAGCATTTTCTGTCCCTAGCTGCCTTTTTCTCTCACTTTTTGAACATTTTCCACTTTTACTTCTAGAGACTTTGAATCATAAAAGATAGAGATAACAAACAAAAGTTGAATTGAAGCACTTACCAAGACCAACTGTGGCTGATAGGTATGTATCAGCTGAGTTTCTAACTTGGCCCGGCCTTGAGATGAGCACTGAATCACTGATCCTGTGTGTTAGTGTTGCTACTTACTACCCACCATTATTAAGTGGCCAACAGCCAAACCTGATTAAATGTAAGAATAAAATAGCATAATAATGGAGAAAGAATACAAAGTACATACCAACTTTATAAAGAATTAAAAAACTATCGTGAGTGCATCCAATACGTAAGCCAGGAATTTATGCATATAAAGCAATATAATTTTGTTCTCATTAGCTAAAAAGATCAAGTTTAATGCATCTGCTTATGGAACTTGATTTTGACTGAAAGTTTAAAGTAATTATTTCTGTAAATTCAACATTATCTCTTCATAAAACCATGGAGTAATGGAGGCCGGTTCCTCGCTATAAAGGACTCCCAAAAACTATTTTTCTTACAAGCTGCTTTCTAGTTTCGCCAGTAAATAGTACTGCTATATAGTTCACGTGGTTAAAAGAAGATCGAAAAAGATTTAAAAGAAAATTATTTAAAAAGATATGAAAGCATTAGAATTGAATGAATATATTGTCTTGAATAAAAATTTGTGAAAGAAGAAAATTCATCCAAATGACTAAATGTAAATTCAAATATTAATTGATGTAACTTACTTTAATTTATTAAAATAAAAGCTCCGATAATGGAAAAAAAATTTTTTGTCAATTAAGATCCGTTTTTGTGAGAAAGCGCTGTTCCCCGAAAGAATCTGCCAGACCAGTTGCACCACTAGTGATTTGATTTCAGTTTTCAATTGGTTCAAAAGAGAACAAGAACACTGATTTCAAGATTTTGAATTATTATCTGGCACAGTAGAGATTAAATGAACTAGAAAGCTTGTTATTCTTATAATCTTATTTACATCCCCATGAAGTAGCAGAAAGTATTGAAAACCATGATTTTTGTTTGAGCATCAGATTCTGCACCAGTAAGTACTATAGTTCAGAAAAAGATTTATGATCTTCTGCATCTTTAGATACCTGTCATACCAGGTTACAAAGAAATGGAAGAATGAAAGGAAAATCCTTCAGCATATCACAATATTCTAAGCTCCAAAAGATCAATGACCCTTCTTTAACTTTTCATAGCAGCCATTTAAAGGGATAAACAAGTTATTGTACTTGTTACATGATGACATTCTTCATTACGAATACTTTATCATTCAATCATCTCTAATTTTTTAGAACCCAACTAATCATAATGATGATTGAGTCTCCCATTAGAGTAGCCTTCTGAAGAATCTTTATGAACAGATGCCTTTTAAGACATAAAAAAAATAAATAAATAATAAATTTAATGCATAAAATTCTTATATCATGAGATCTGAAAAAAGTTATATGTATATAGTTTTCTCTCCACTTTAATAGAGAGATTGTATCCATAATTTGACCTTGTTACACCAAGGCTCACCCTCAAAAAACTATTTAACTAGTATATAATTAAACTAAATAACTAAACTTAAATTTACACACTATAAAATTTAAACTTGAAATTTCAAAATTGCTAGACTTTTTCTTTGTTACTAAGCCATCTTCTCATTGACCACTTAACACATAAATTAGGAAAACTTTTCAAATATAAGAAATGACAATGTAGGCCACAATGCAGACCAAAAGAACAAGCATTCAGCCGACGTTATAATTCCCCTTGGGCTTAACAAAAACAACTCCCAAGGCTTTTGCTTAGTGATGGTTATAAAGGGCAAATCTTAAACCTTCTTATTCCTAAACAAACCTGCCCTACGTTTTAGTACTACAGAAAATGACAGGGCTTGGATCTTCATGTGGAGCATGCAAATTCCTGAGGAGAAAGTGCACAACCGAATGCGTATTTGCGCCTTACTTCAGTTATGATGAGGCTGCAAATCACTTTGCGGCAGTGCACAAGGTGTTCGGTGCTAGCAATGTTTCGAAGCTATTATTACACCTACCTGTACATAGTCGAAGTGATGCTGCTGTCACCATATCTTATGAAGCACTGGCTCGAATGAGGGACCCCATACACGGTTGTGTTGCTCATATCTTTGCTCTTCAACAACAGGTTTCAGTTTCAATGCTGCTTCTGCAACTTCTCTCCAATACCTGTATAAGCATGCTAACAATGACTTCATCTTGCAGGTTGCCAACCTACAGGAGGAGATAGAAATTCTCGTTAACCAAATGGCCAATCATGCAGCTATTTACTCTGATGGTAAGATACAATCTGCTTTCCTGCATGAAACCATGAGCACATCTGCTACACTGCCCAACCATCCAGGATTTGTGACTGGAAATCAAATTCTCGAGAGTCAATTGTGTGAATCACTGCCAGCTTCATTCAAATGGGAGGACCAAAACATTCTCTGTAACTTCTACCAAAATCCTCAGGAAATAAGCTTCGAAGGAGTGGAATCAGGAATCCTCCTAGATTATCCATGCATGGGAAAGAGTGGTGCCACCACAAACTGGGAAGGTTTTGTACCGGGATTCTTGTGATAAATGTTTTATGTTTGTTCTAGTTTGAGTTTCCTAATAAACACTTTATCTTCTAATGTATCTGGTGTTTATGCTTAGAAGATCACGCACGTAAAGAAACAGGTGAACTCTCAACTCCATTGTTTCATATTGCAATTTTGGAATAAAAAGCAACCAAGTTTAGCAAGCTATTGAAAGAGAAGACGAAACAGGAATGAATTCTATTGAACAAGTAATTTGCCAAAGGTAGAAACTGGAACTAGCATCCACAACAAATCCATGATTGATGTAGCTCTCACTAGAAGAAATTAAACATTTAGTGGCACTTATTTAGCTGTGTTTTGTACGTAGTGCTGCAAGCCGTTTAGTGGCGCTCAGCTTGCCATAGTGTCTGCATTTTTAACAACTGTTAGGCAATAGAGTATGGAAATCTTGTCAACAACCATAACCAAACTCTACCAGAAAGGATTTATAATTATATATGAACTCTTCTTGTTCCCTTCAATTCTGTTTTTGTTCTGAAAACAAACTTATTTTAACTGAAGGGAGAAAAAACTAGTTGTTAAGAATTCATTTAGTAAGAATTAGTCCAAACAGAAGATGCACGAACTTACAAGGAATCCAAGGTAAAAAGAAGAAACAAAAACCCTACCACTATACAGCAGAAATGACTTTTCCGTTTCTGATTTTGCTTGGGTGCTTCCTAGGAATGTAAACGGATCGGGTACCCGCTAATTTTGGGATACCCTAATTTGAATCCGATTAGAATATATAAAACCCGAACCCGATTAACTACCCATTTATTTTGATTTGTGTTATCCTAACCCTAACCCTATAAAATAAAAAATACTCATTTAACTACCCGAACCCGTTAAATACCTGTTTATTAAGTCAAAGTATGACTTTCAAATTTAAATTTAAAATCAATTTTGTAATAATTTATTTAAAAAAATTAAGTTAATAAATTTAATTTAACTAATAAATATAAATTAAAGTTAAAAGTCATAATTATGATATTTGATGAATTAATTTAATTAAATACAATATTAATAATAAATAATTTATACATAAAAATATAAATATCATATTAATTAATTATTATTTCTAATCGGGTTCGGATAGCGAATACCCTAAGGTAACTATCCGAACCCTACCTTAACCCGTGATGGATAGTAATTTTACTACCCGAACCCGATTATATACTATCCTAATCCTACTTAATCGGGACGGATAGCGTCGGATACCCGTTTATAGGGTATCCATTGTCATATGCTTCCACATGGATCAGATCAGTAGCCATCAAATAATTTGGGCTCATGATTTCACAGTTTGAGCCAAGTAAGATCACGCCTCTGGTCGGGCTTGGGCATTTCTGACCCATGTTTTTAGTACTTCGAAAACGAAGAGAATCGCCAACATCAATAAGCCATGGCCCTGGCAGTGAGGCCTGAGGCATTGGGCAAGATGTCTATGGTTCATGGCCACCTACCATTGACCACTTCCTAACATTACTTGCTCCCATAAATCAGCTTAGTCTATTTTTTGAGCTGGATGGATCGCAAGGATGGCATGATTGGAAAGGAGTTAATTCAAGTTTAAAGGTATCGGATATGACTAATCAATGCAGACAAACTAATCTTCAAGTTGCCAATTATGTCAATAATGCAGCTTTCAATCACTAGACGTAAGCATCCAAAGATTTGACATATTTCCTAAAATGGCAGGATTATCATGCCACGCCAAATTAAGCAGCTATAATTGTATATGGAAGAATATATCTCCCACTTTCCCACCCTCTTCCACTCATAACTCATTCCTTTGTCTCACCAACACAAATTTCACTCAAGTTCTCAAATGTTGGCCAAGCATGATATTAATTCCAACAAGCTTAATTTCTCTCTTGATTTAATAATATGTGCATGTATGCTCTCTTAATTATTTTAAAAATAAATTTATCTTTTATGCTAATTAAATGACGTCATTCTCATTCGCATTTGTTAATAAATGTTAAATACTGAATTTCATGTCATGATTTTATATTCAAATTGAATTTTTTTATGCATTCTTGATTGATTTTCATAGTCTATATTAATAGCGCTCAAGTTTTGTTATGTTACTTCAGTCTGAATCCATTGGTCATATAGTAGGCCGTAATTAGGTCTCTTCTTTTTTATTACCGATTAATTTTAATTGATTTTTAATGCATTGTAAAAATAATTAAAAATGAAATTAGTACTAAATGAAACTGAGTATAACTCCATCTTAGATCCCACAAGTAATTAACAAATCAATGTAACCCTATTTATAGATATTTGTTAAAAAAAAAAACCTTCTCTACGCACAAGAAAATGATTGAAAATGAGAGTGAGCATAACAAGTAGAACTTTTCCCTGGAAATGCAACAGCAAGGCCAGAGGTAAAGTTTACCAGGAAATAGGCAACGTTGTGTCCTATCTTCCATCGATGACCCGTAGAAGAAAATAGCCGATTAAGAGGTGCGTTTCCCATATATTCTTAATCAACTGTGTGATGAACAATCCGCTTGGAGAAGTGCATCAGCAGAAATGACTCATCTAACACAGTGCTCGTGGTGCATCAAAGATAATGCTGAGCAAAGTGCCCCTCCAATTTCTTCCTAGTGCCTGAGAATACGTTTGAATTTGATAAGCATGATAGAGATATATACACTCCGTGGTCTACTTGGCAACTGGGAGAAATGGTGTTGTTTTCATGGTCTTTACCTAAAAACATCGCTAAATTTATCGACAATGAAAAAAACACCGTCAAATGTCTTATTTTTATGTTGTGACACCATTTATCCAACAGGCAAGTTCGGGTCAAATTTCAAATGATCATGTGAGGAAACATGAAACCAAATAGAAAGAGAGCATTAAGAATTAGTGGTAATCAGCCGTCCTTAAACCTCAGCAATCATATTTAAGTAAATTGTCCTGCATAGTAAACGTATCTTCAGTACTATGATTAAGAAAGGAATTAAGGATTACTAAGATTTATGTACAAGAATAGGTTCAACAATGTCAATGTAGTATCAATGCATACAAAGATCATGTGTACGCTATGATATGAAAGAAAAAAAAAGTTATATTTTCAATTTTTTTTAATTTTCTATTTTTAAATAAATTTATTTTATAATTTTTATTTTTATTTTTCAAAACATAAAAACTTAAGAGTTTATATATAATACACTGATAAAGTATAGTCAAGCTTTTAAAAATAAATAAAAATATTTTTTTTCAAATTGTTCATAAAAATTTATTAATAAAGTATCAAAATTTTATACATTGATGACAATATATAAAAATTATACACTATTAATATATCATATATATATATATATAAATCCAAAAATTAAACGTGTTACATGTTTAAGAGTTTTCCTCTTGTGATTAAATATTTGTGTTCGACGTAAAAATTTTTATAGGATGACATCAGCTATTTCCTTGACGGTGTTCAAGATTCGTTTATACACGTGACCAAAGAAAAAGTGCCACGTTGCTTTTTTTCCCGTGTTAAACATTTTTGGCATAAGTAGAAGTGAGCAATTAATTAATTCAGTCCAAAAATCAAACTTCTAGCAATTTTAAATCAAAAATTGAACCAAATTAAAGTATAAATCAAACAAATCTAAATTCGATTCACTTAAAACCGATTTTTTTCATGTATTTATTGGGTTGAAGCAATTTTTTTTATATTTTAACAACTATTAAGAATTATAGTAGCCTTTTATTTTTATTTATATTTTTAGTATATTTGTTTATATTATTAATATTATTATATAATAAAATATATATTTTAAAAAATTGTTCGATTGTTTTGATTCAATTTGTTTCATAAAAAATACAAAAAAAAAAAAAGAAATCAAACTTTGAGTTTAATCCTTTCTAAAAAAAATTAACAACCATCATATCAAGCTTTAATTTAAAATTTAATCAATTTAACCAAATTTAAAAACCGACCAAATCAAATTAACTAAACTGAAAATCCACGATTTAATCGATTTAAAATTTAAATGTTTTAGACCAAGTTTTACTAATCCGAATGCGAAAGATTCCTTTCATGATCAACAACTGTGTACCTTAACAATGTTTAAACTTGATTTGGATGTGTAACTGATTTCAATCACTAAACGCCATCCCAAAGCGATGGGAGGACTCTCACTACCCTACTATAAAAAAATTGAAATTATAATTAAAAAATAATTTGACAGAAAAATTACATTTTTATAATCATAATCTATTTAAGTGTGGCGTTTTATCAGGATAATAGGACTATGATTATGATTTATAATCTAATCTATAAAAATTAGATTAAGATTAAAGGAAAAAATATGTTTTTTATTTAAATGTTTTCACATTTAAACCTTCATTTGGATGCGAGGCAAAAATATTCAATCATAGCAATCTTGATGCTGTGGGAGGACTCCCACCATGCATCCTAATCATGGCTTAACAAAATCACACAAAAGAACATGAAAACAAACAAGTACGTTCACCATGCCTACACACATTCATGATTATGTTTGCATTACTTTTAATACCCTAAATAATAATAATAATAATGTTAATAATAAAAAAATCTTAAGGTGATTGAAATTGAAGATTAAGAGTCTAGTTAATGTTATAATAGAATATTAATATCCTTGCAAACTCACTTTTTTTTGTTACAGAAAACTCACTTCTTGATCTTCAATTTCAATTCTCTAATCCATTTTCTGTATATAGGAAATAAGAGAAGAATGAGTTTTCTCTTTTTTTTTTTAATTTAGATTAATATTATAAAACTTTGGATACTTATCATTTAGTCCCTAAGACTTTTATTATTAATATTATAAAAAATTGGATACTTATCATTGAGTCCCTAAGACTTTTATTATTAATATTAATATATAAATTTTTTTTGAGTATTACGAATTTGGTAGAGTAGGATTGACATTTTAAACATGAGATCAAGTTTGGTTAAGATGAAATGAAAAAGTCTCTTAGAACTGTCTTGAGAAGGTAAGACTGGCTATCTACTTTTTGATACTTGTTCCACATAATATCGGTAACTGCTACCATAGAAACTTGTTCTGATATCATCAATCGTTGACTTAAAAGAGGTACACGAAGAAACAATAAAAGACTTCAAAAACACATTTTTCGCAAACCCAGCCTATATCTCAAACAGATTCTGCATTTGAAACTAAAAATCCTGTTAAGTTTTTTTTTTGTCGAACCCACTCGGTATTCCTACATAATTCTAATATAAAATTAATCTGAATTCGAGCCAAACAAGATCCAAAAAACGGTAAAGTTCTCTCTTAAGAGTTTTAACATAATTACATATTCAAAACTCGAACTCAAAATCTTTAATTAAGCTAAAACGACCCTTGTTAAGTTCTTTTTTACATGACCAAAATAGTTATTTTAAGTTTAAACATCTTGTAGCTAATTTCTTTATTATATTATATTATATTACACACATATGTGTAAATGTAAATTTATATTTGATACACCGATAGTGTAATAATTATATTTGTCAACTAATTATAAAGTGTTACTTTCTTAAGGAGTAAAATAAAAAATATGTAACTCTTTTTTTTGTCACAAAGAACATGCAACTTTTATAAATAAATATTACTAAAAAAATTTATTTTATTAATGAAATAACATTTTGTGATTGATTGATAATGTATAATTGCTGCATACTGCTAGTGCATTTGATATCAACTTGTTTGTCTCTATATATAGTCTCTCCAACTAGTAAATAAAATGACGATCACAAAAGATAATTTCAAACTAATGTAACAACTTAGTCAATCAACTTTAAGAAAGAGATAACAACAATCCCATATGTAAATGCGAAAACCCAGCCTCTAACTCAAATCCCTTGGCGGCTAAGAAGTGGTAAAAGGCATAAATGAAGCATATCAAACAAATTCTTGACTTTTTTGGGTTAAGCTATCTGTGAAACATTTCAGAAGTCTAAAATGCTACAAAGAAGCAATTGACAAAACAAATAAGCGGTCGATTTTGTCTTATCCCAATTTGTAAATATTTGAAGACTCACTCAACGTGCGAAATATTCTAAAGTTGCTTTGATCTGAAAACATCTCAGTTCTATCCTTCAAAAAGTAACTTTCAAATCCAATTTGAATCTCTATGTATATAATATAACAAAATCTTATAATCTTATAATATTTGGTATAATATTTGGATACATCCCGAAATGGGATGGAGGCATTACAAGATATACAATATAAGTTAAGTGAAATCCAAAATTAACTGCAGATTTCTGTACTTCCTATGTAGCAGAAGAGGGTACAATTAGTATTGGTACTTCTAGCATTATCTTCATTTTTTTTTCTTTAAAAACTGGTAGAAATTAGAGAAGCAAGTTTAAGTTTGAGATGCTCCAAGAGGAATGTCAAATAAAGCAAATAAGCTTCCAAAGACCCACAGTTTAGTACTTGATGCGGGTGGAGGATGACCCATTTGCAGAAACAACCCCCAAAGAATCATTATGATGTTAAAATTTTCAAGCAGTACTGAAAGTCTGGAACCACCTATTTTTAGTAAATGCAGATGAATCAGCCCCAACTTTATCTGCCCCTATAGGTGTAAAGGTTTATGAGTCAAAGATCTGCCAAACCTGACTAGATATTCATCTTCAACACATTCAACTCTCCCATTTAAGCTTCTTAGCACCATTAATCATCATCTTCTTCAGAGCCCTTATCTCAGAGATTGGGATAAACTAGTTACTTGGTTCATTTCATTAGATTGAACTAATTTTTATGATAACCTACTGCCACTCCCTCTTTTACTCTGGACTTGAGACCGGCTGAGTTAACTTACTCAGACGGAATTTCTTAGCACCATTAATATTGCTCAATAAAGAAGGAACGAAGAAAATCAAAGATAAGTTTTAACAAGCATAGCATGAAATGAAACTTCTGATTTATACATCCCTGCAACAATTTTCAGTAACCTTCAATTCACTTTCCTCCTGCTTCTACATCATCAAGATGCATTCCTCCAAGAAAATTGATTAACAAAGTTAAAGGAGAACACCAAAAGACTACTAAAACATGCTAAAATCTTAGGCTTGCAACAAAACAATTTACTCAATATACAGTAACTTCATTTCCTTTCCTACATCATTGAAAGATACATTGCTACACCAAACCAAGTTTGACTAGGTAATAGAAACAAGAAACTTCTACAAAGTTCTGCTACAGCTGATCTAAAACATGATTAAACCTAAACCATGAAGTTCATTGAATTCACAAAAGATCAGAAACTAACCAAAAAAGCCCGAGCTTTCTTCCTACACTTGCTTGAAAATTGTCGTTCATTACAGTTCTTTTGTACGGAAAACCGGCCAGCATACTGAAAGCACCATCTCCAACCACCTTCGCCTCTTTCGGGTTAATAAGGGGGCGGCGGTCGCGGTGGACCCCAGAACAGATCATGAGGCATTTGTCCATTAGGCAGCAAGTTGGGAGGTAAATTATACAAAGGCATTGAACCACCTTGCTGATTATCATGGCCTTGAGACTGAGACTCTGAATTTCCACCACCACCACCACTGCTGTTATTATTACTACTTTGCTGCTGCACCCCAATCCCCTCGCCGCCACCGCCACCACCGCTGTTATCATCCTCTATTGGCAACCTCTCATAAATGGCATTGGTAAACGTCGCCACGATAACCATCACTGGCCCTGACGCAACCAGGGTTTCAACACCACTGCCTCCCACCACATGCCCTTGCCCGCCAGCTAAATACACCGTCAACCCCGTCGCCCCGGGAGGAGATGGCGCGGGCAGAAACGCGCCGGATAAGGATAAAATCTCGAATCTTCCATTTAAAGTGAACACGCCGCCAGGGGCAGCTGGTTGGCGGAGGGTAACATTGGTAACAATACCACTTCCACTTAAAACAGACACGCCGCAGTGGCGGCGCTGAGCGAAATTAGCTAGACACTCAGCAATGTCACTGCCACTAGTGATTTCCAACACATGGCTACGCAAAGAATTAGGGCTTTCTTTGGTGATAACAATGGGAGGCTTTGGTTTGTTCTTCGAACCAGGTGGTCTGCCTTTAGGACGGCGAGAGGCTGAACTTGAACCAGGTTCAACAGTTTCACGAGCAAGAGTTCGCTCATCAGGTTCAATATCTCGGCTATCTTCATTGTCTTCTTGGTTTGGGTTAGGGCTGCTGGCGTTGGCATTAGGAGGGCTATTGTTATTGTCTCTAAAATCTTGGAGTTCTCGTCTCTGTCCAAGGCGGTTCAAAGCTATTTGGTGATCTTCTTCAGATGGGTTTCTATGGTGAAGAGATGGAGTTGAAGGTAATGGACCAAGACCTCTCATTGCCACATTTCCAGCCCACCAACGATTAGCCATATTTCCAAACACAAGAAACAGACTTTTTTGGGGAATCAAAGCAATAAATTAGGATGGAAAATAGGAAAAGAAAGCTAAAATGAATGGGATCTTTAATTAATGAAAACTTGCCTTTCCTTTGTTTGTCTGCTGTAATTGATATATAGAAATATCTAAAGAAGAATAATCCCAAATCAAGTTGAGACAATTCAAAACCTTATCTATTCTTCAAGACCCACATCAGCAAACTGCATGAATCAGACATTTAAGATAAGGGGTTCCTCTTGTTTTTGCATGAAAAACCCTAACAATTAACCTCAAAATCAGATCCAAAAACCCTTCTTTTCTTCAACAAAATCCCATTTTCTAAACCCTCTCTAAGGAAAAAAAACAAATCTTCAAGATCCCAATTTCAAACTTCAAAAATATCGTGAATCACAGAAATTAAGATGATACACAGCTACGTGAAGCTCGGAGGTTGTGAAGGTAAAATATGCTTTGCATTTTTCTTTTAGATTTCTTGTTTCTAGTACTGAACATAAAAAGGATGTTTGAGGAAAAAAGTAAGCTTTTGATGCAACTCTTCTCACTCTATTTACAGAGGAAAAAAGAAGGAAAATCAAGTAATCAAACGAAGTTTACTATATTTTCTCAGCACAATACGGCAAACTCTCTTGTTTTCTGGACAAAGAAGGGTCTTCTTCTTGCTTGATGATGCAGAGCCCGATCCTGCTGGTCTTTTAAGTCTTTTTGCCAGTGTACGTTAAGCTAGCCCTTGATTCTCTCTTTTTCTGGGTTTTGTAACTTTTGTACCATGTCCGAACTCCACTATTTTTCGAACAATACAGCGGTTTCGCAGAGCCTGGTTTCACTTTGGCTCCCTGGTTTGTTTTCTTTTTTCACAAGGTTTTTCAAGCTAAGTCCCATCCAACAAGTTGAGGGAGGACATTTATAATCTACATCTAAAGGCTTTCAAAAACCATCGTCAATAAATGAAACTGTTCATCCTTGCTGTTATCATGTGGTAGATTTTGATTGGGGGGTTGAAATTGAGCTTTTGAAGTGAAGGAGTGTGTTGGAAATGACAGGGTTTCAAGCCCCACGTTGGATGGGGCTTTAATAAGCTACATCGCAAAGCATGACTATTGACCATCTACCGCTGCAATAGGGAAATGTACAAAAAAAATAATGCCATTTTTGGCTTTTTGCTTCTCAACTCTTCCTTTACTTTCCCATTTTTAAATCATGGACTTTTCACTGCTAAAATAATACAATATATTTTTAAAAATAAATAAATTTTACTTTAAATATTAATTTAAATGATCACATAATTTTTTTTTAAATATAAGTATCTAAATTTAAAACTTGAGTTTTATTTCAGTTCTTTAAATTAAAAACTTCAATTGTAAAAAAAAAAATTCAATATTTTAACTTTGCAAACTTACATAAATTGGCAAAATATGAATACATCATATGAATTAAAATTTTGAATATAAACACATCAAATTTTTTATTTTAATAATCGTTTTCTATTAAAATAACCATATTCAAATCTTTTATTTTCCAATATCAAATAAATTCATTCGATTCATAAGCAAAAAATATAAACCTATGCAATTTGCAAGAATGTACCCAAAGAAACCTCTACAGCAAGTAGAAAACCAAAGTGCTTGGCTAGAATGTTTCCAGCAACGATGATGATGTTGCTGATGAAAGGTTTTAAAATGAAGTTTAGGGGAGGAATGGGTGCATGGGAATATAGCAAGGGCAAAGCAAGTTGATGGAGTTTACTATCACATTATTGAAAAGCAGCAGTTAAGCTTTCTTAAGAGTTGGACTAATTGCAGAAGAGAGTAACCGTTTCTCCACGCATCTCGCAAATGGTGGTGGGAACACGTCTTTGTCTTCGAGTCCCGACAAGGTATCCAATGCCAAGGCAAAATGGGTGAGCCTCGAACATTTCCCTGTCATAAACCCACCCCCAACTTAACTTAGCTAACCAGCTAATTATATCCGATAATTTAGACGTAATATAATGAGATGATATGATATAGATAGTCATATCACGATATATTTTGAAATTTAAAAATTTTATTTTTTTATAAATAAAATGTAAATTTTACTTATTAAAAATTTAATGATTCGTACATCTCAATAATAAGTTTATGATATTTTTAATTTTGAAGATGTTATAATCTCTCTACTCTTAAATTTTATGAAATAAAAAATATCATGGATGGAAACTTTTACTATAATATTAAATTTTTTATTTTATTATAAGATTATAGTGTGATATTACATATCAAGTCATATAACTTATTTTACTATTGAGATAAATGTTACGAAGAGAATGAAGATCAATATTATAATATCAATGAACATACATATAATTAAATATAAATTTAGTATTAATAAATGTAAAATATGTAAAAGTATTGTAAACTCATGAATACAAACATAAAATTAGTGTTAATAACTAAAATATATTATAATTTTATTATAAGATATATTTATATTTATTTTCATATATTTATTTTACTTATAACATATTTTACGCTAACTAATATTAAATTTTTGCATAATCATGTAAATTTACATTAATTTTATAATAAAATCAAAATTTTTTATTTTTCATTATAAAAAATTTATATAAATTTCACATAAATGAAAAATATATTTTATATTTAATGTATTAATTAATACAATAATTTTTACATTTTAATACGAGACGAAATATCAAGTTTAGTTACAGCAGCCAGCTAGCAAGGAAGCGCGCCCATTTCTTGTCAGCGTCATTTACTGAGCAGTCTTTCAGTCAGACACTGCACTGGGTCAGTTCCTGCCGCCTGCCTGTCTGGTCTGCGCTGCCCATTTTGCGGTGCACGTCTATCAATGTAAGTTTGTTCCCACTTTTAATGCTTTCTTGCGTACCTTTTTTGGGTTACCGAAGCATTTCAGGATAATAGGCATAGCTTCTCCCAAAAACAGAGAAAAGAAAAGTTGCCCCAGTCCTAGTTTCAGTTTCTACACATTTCTGTACATGGAATTCTGGCAAATTGGATGGGAAACGAATCAAGCATCTTTGATGATGACTGAATGGCACACCATAAAGCGGTCATGAATGACCAACCCCTTTTGGTTGCTTAAAATTACATGTTGGATAAGTAAATTTAATTGGTAAATCCCATACTGAAATCTATAGGCTATAGGCAATTATAACATTTTTCATATATAAAATAATGAAGTATTTACCTATTGGCCTTTTGTGATATGTGAATAATTAGAGTCGTAATCATCGTTATCATTAAAATTTTTATTTCCATATTAAGGTAAGTGATATAAATTAATATATGAATTTATACTAAGATATTAGTATAGATTTTTTTTTCAACTAATTTTTATCTAAAATAATGTATTATTCTTCTCTCTCGTTTTGTTATATCTTTTTAGATGATTTTTTTAAAAACCTTTTTCGGTTTTTTCCTAATTGAGTTTTGTTTTAAGTCGTTAATAAAAATAGGCGTATATCTAAAAACTTATGACAAAATTAATTGTAAATAATCAAGGTTTTTTTATTGGAAATTCCGTTATGTTAATTTTATCTACATGATTAAATCCCAATCCAGCATCAAAAAGGAACTACAAATATAGACACAGTGCATCAGAACACGTAATTCAATGATTAATGTATAATTTTCATATTCAAAAGGATTTATATATGATATACCAACAGTGTATAATTTTTATACATTATTAATTTATAAAAAGTTGGCAGTTCATCAATAAATCATTATAAACAAATTGAAAAATTTTTAGTTGTATCAATTATTTTTAAGAACTTGATTTTTTTTTAGTTTGTTATTGATGAGATGTCAACTTTTAATGTATTGACAATTTATAAAAATTATACATTATCAATACATCATATATATGTTAGTATATCTCCACAGTTATGGAAATAAATATTTGGTTGACCAATTTCGAATATGGTCCATAATTTCACGCTGAATCTCAACTCCATATTTGACTATTAAAACACGATTTTGTGATGGTTAAAACGTGATTTTATTCTCATAATTATCATGCTCTCGTTAGTAATAAAAGAAAGCTCATTCCGGTCCATAAGTACGTGAATCTAAAACACACAAACACCATCTAGTGAGGTTTTGAGTGCTTAGAAGACTTGAAAGGCCTGTAATCGACACAGAGTAGATTGTCAGATTCGGAAATCACTTCAACAGTAGAGTTACAGAGTGCAATGGCTGGAGGTTAGATCCTATACTTCAGCATTTAATCGTTTTAATATGTTTCATATTGTGTAGAAGCATGTTTAGTCTTTATTTAATCTTATAATATAAACTCTACGCAAAAAGCTTAATGTGAACATCCTTGTCTCTAAAGAAAAAAAAATCATATTTATTTAGCAACTAGCTAGCTGCCTGATGCAATGCAGATCCGATCTGGACCCAACCGTCGGTCCAGCAACACTCATGATTGGTCTCGGCCATAAACAATTTGGATCTACGCATCTTCATCGGGCTTTCCTTTCCGAAGTTGCACATAGCTTTTATCTTCCAAAGAGCTCCATGAAGCTTTCCATATCCATGTGCTTTTATCTTCCAAAGAGCTCCATGAAGCTTTCCATATCCATGTAAAGCTACACCAAGTGTGTAAACTGGTTTTTCCTGCTTTCTGTTTCTGCATACTTTTCTTTTTCTCTTTCTGATGATCTGTTATCGCATTCTGCTAGCACGATTCATTTTTAAATGTTCAACAAGCTCATTAATTATTATGATTATTAATGATTGATATTTTTAATAACACAATTACACTATTTGAATGAAAATAAAATTTCATTTAATCTTTTCCCTTATAATAGAAATGTACAAGGAAATTGGACTTCTCTGTTTTGTCAGTGCTGCATATTGGATGAACACTGAATGTCATATTTAGGCATGCCACATAATAGTTAACATCTTTTCTAAAAGGTATTCCTCATTAATAAAGTTAATTTTTTGACAACAAACAATTAAGGTTTAACTTAATCATTGTTTTTTTAAAAAAATATTTTATTCTCCTAGAATGCATAATTTATTGACAACAGATATGCATGCGCGCACAGCATGCGCTGGAAACAGTTTGAGAAAAGAAATGGTGTAGCTGAGCAGGTTTTTTTCTGCTATTAAAAATCCTAGACGCCATTGGTTCTCTCCTGTCAAAATGACCGTCTACATTTGCCTGGCCTACCTCGAAATAGTAGTTGTTTCAAATTGTCTGCAACTCCTAATCCTAATTCGCATACTTTCACTCTTTATGCTTCCTTTGTCCATGATCTCGCAGCACTGTCTATGCGGCGCCTGCAAATAGAAAAACATCAGTTCAACAAGTTCGATTGAATGAGATGAAACTAATCAGGTTTGAGTAAAGATTAGTAGGAATGTAGATAAGCCAAGTTTTGAATTCAATTTGAAAATTATTTGATCTTGACTCGTTTGATTTTGAGCTAAATTCAAACTATTTAAATAATAAATTGAGTATCATAATATCCGATTCTAGAGCCTAATGAAGCATTTTTTAACATAGATATATATGGTTGAAAAATAGCAAACCAAATCTATTGAATTGAATTCAAACATTTTGAATCCAGTTCGAATATAATGTCGAGTTGAGCTCAAATTTCAAAAATTAATCTTAATTGAATTTTAAAAGTCAAATTTTTAAATCAAATCGAACTCAAGTCCAATCATTAATGGTTTTGACTCAACTCGCTTACATCTCTAACAAAGATTCTAAGTTCAATTGAACTCACCTTATGCCAATAATCCGGAGCCATCTTCACGGAAGAAACTGTGATGTTCTTGACAGCCATTACCGGGGCATGGTCTGCTCTACTACATGTTCTTTCTGACATTGCAAACTTGTACCTGGTCCTGGTACCACTCACGCCAACCTCGTCGACCTGGTCCAGGATATAAACAACTGGCCAATCACACGAGTCAGCTGGCATGGTTCGGGTATTGAATGTGAAAGGTCCATTCTGTCGAGTCCTCCATGTCTTGAAAGTCTGCAATGGCACATGCAGATCGTATGCAGCCACCAGCCATGGATAAATTTGAATGGTGTAGCCCCATGCAATGACAAATGACCATTTCCTCTTGCTGTCATAGCAGATGGTTTGCTGGAGGATCCGGCCCGGGTCAACCCGGTATGCTTTGATAAGGGCCTTCAAGGAGTCTATTCGGGTCTTGTTGGGGAAAATAGGTGTCAAGGCATCAAGGTAGTGGAATGAAACTAGTGGCGCCATAGGATGTGCTGCTAGTAGACCGTATGGATCTCCTTGAATATCAAACTGAAAGTTTTTCATGAAAAAAGTATTATTATTATTATTATCAAGAAATTTTCAGAAACTATAACGATGAAGAGAAATCAAATTATAATAATGCATCATCAGCGAATAAATATATTAAAAAAATTATCTAATGCATCATCAGTAAAACTAGATTAATAAAATAAGACATCTCCTAAACTATATTAAAAAATAATAAAATATTATAAAAAAGTGAAATATGTGATACTCTTAATTTAATTTATGAAATTATTTCACTTTTTTATTTAAGTTCAGAAAAGGAACACGTCATAGTTTTGTTAAGTGGAGTGTTAACTGAAATTATTTCACTTTTAATGCTTTAATAAGGACAAAATTAATACATGAATTAAAATGATTAATTGGAGTTTTTTTTTCTCATCATTAATTAAAAATTATCTTTACCAAGGAATCTCATAACAGTGTATTGTAAAGTTGAGATTTGTTAGCTTTAAAGTCAAAGATGGCAAATGCAATTATGAATAAGTGGACCAAACTCATCAACCAAAAAGCCCATTTCAAGACGAAAAAAAGAAGAATTCTACACGTGGCGAAAAGATCATCAAACATCAAAATCTACCTTGAGAAGACTGTCGGGGTAAATCACCGGATTCTCATATCTCCATTAAACATTCGCCACGTGTAAAACGAAAAGATTTAAATATGATCATGTTGTCAAGTCAAGATATCAACGTACCTGATGAAACCCAGGTTCACTGGTGAGTGGGAACCCGATCTCCGTGATGCAGGCCCATATCTTTTGATCAGAGCCGTAGAAATAAAAGTACCTGTCAAGACAACCGTCCAATAATCTGACTAATTTCTCAGCCAGTGGGTAGCTCACTGCAATGCCTCCACCTCCATAGGCCATGTCGAATGCCTGCATAATGTTTTGTTCTATACTCTCTGAAATTCCTCCAATGTACCACATTTCACGATGATCATACCTTCAATAAAAAAAAAACCATAGTCAAACTATTAAATTTATAGCGTAATTTTATTTATTAAAAGAAAATTATTTGTGAAGTACATGTTAGAAATTTCTTATAAGTTTTTTTAAAAGAAAATGCATGAAAGGCAAAGTAAAGTGTAATAGAGTAAAAAAAATAAAAATATCATATCCAAAATGTTTTAAAAAAATATTTTACCTTGAATAAAAAAAAAAGAAAACATATTTTACCTCGATAAGACAGAAACTAAGTTATGAGTGAAAAACACGGTATCATCATCACCCAACACAAACCACCTCACGTTAGGCAACTTCAAATTAAAACTGTCCCGTATTATTCGGGCGACCCGAACCGCAGATCTCGAACTCGAATACTTAAACCTGGTCCATTCAGGATCCGATATCCTGTAAGGCAACGAAATTCCCACTTCTGTATTATAACCGTTAGCGGTCTTGTTCTCGTCAGGTTTTTCATCAAGCCAAAAGAACCCGCGAGTCGAATTCACGTCCCACCAAAGCGAACCAAAAGCGCGTCGTACTTTCCACTTCTTGGCTGAGCCAGCGATGCCGAATAGGAGGTGAGAAATGTTGGTTGGGGCATTGCCGGGTGGTTCGTAGTCGAATTTGCCGTTCATGGAAGTGAACAGGGTAAACGGATAAGGCCGATTCGAGAGGGAGATGTAAAGAACGAGAGTAATGGAGGTGACAAGGCAGGCGAGAAGCAGGAGCAACTTACGTGGCTTCTTCGGTGAGAAGAAGAACCCCATCGTTTTGAGGGAGGACTCATTGGTTTCCCTTTCGGTGTTTGCTTTGACATTTAAAGAGAAGCTGACAAAATGAAGATGAAGGGAAAAAAAAAAAACAGAAAAACCTGCGAAACTGTTGTGGCTTTTAGGATTTTTGGCTGAAATATTTAATTAAAAAATTAAAAAATTCAAAACAAAAGATAAACAAATATTAAGAAGAATAAAAAATAAAAACATATCATAAATAATATTATTGAGCACATGAACAAAATGTTAAAATAAAAATTGAAAGTATATTTTAACAATTTCAAGTGTTAGAGTAACACTTTGAGGCATATTTTTATTATTTACCTAAATAATCATTATTATAAATATGCATATAATACAAATATGCATTCTTTTATATTTATATATATATATATATATATTTACATATATATATATTTACATATATATATATATATGATTATAACATAAAAGTATTTATATTTATATATAAAATCGTAGTAACTTTGTAATGCACGGATTAATTTTATTTATTTAAATATGTATGTAACATATATATTTATATGTTTTATACATAAATTTACATATTATTCTTTTTAACTTAGGTGATCATGAAATTAATGATGTTTACATGTCATTTAAATAGACTGTCTATGTAAATTTTTTGTAAGCATTTTACCAAATTTGCTATGTACATTAAATTAAATATGTATATTAAATTAGATTTATTTATTTAGAAAAATAAAAATTTTAAATATTTAAATAGTGTACATAATATTATGGCTTATTTTTATACTTTTCAGTTTAGACAATAAAATATTTTTTAAATAAATTAAAATTATTTATTTTATAATATAAATAGATATCAATTAAAATTTTATTTAGTTTTCCAAATACATAATATTAAAATTATATATAGTATTTAAAATTAATTTAAGATATATTTTTTTGAAAAGATTGAGAAATTCTAGGAATTAAAAAAATTTTAGGAAAATGAAAAAGTAGAGAAGATAATACTTATTATTTCTTTTAAATTAGACAGACATGAAATTAATTATGCTTACTTTCATTCAAAGAGGCTGTCCATGTAAATGTCTATGTAAGCGTCTTATTGTATTTGCTATGTAGTTTATAATATAATATATATTAGATTTATTTGGTTAATTTAAATAATTTATAAATAAAATATTTAATTATAATTGTAATCTCTTTTGTAATGTAATGTTTTTTTTTATTAAAACACACTTTTTATATTAATTTGATATATTTAAAATTTTTTACTTTTTAAAATTTTTTTTGGCATGTTTAACTTTTATTTTTTATTAAAGTAGATTAATAGAATGTGATCATACAAGCATTAATGTACTGAGTCAGAAGCCTACTCTAATTTATAGAAATAAAAGTTTTGATTATTACAAAGATTAAAGTTAGCTTAATCCTTTCTTTTTTGCCAAAGGTTAATGAATATGCTAAAAGGAAGATTAATGGTTATTGATTTTATTTATGATATCACTTTAAGGGGTGTTTGGTCGTGGAATTTAAGATTCTTCCTCATATTTTTATTTTTCGCAACTAATTACCTTGTAATATTTTACTACTCATCAGTAATTTAATTTTTTTTAACAGTGTCAAAATGAGAAAAAAATAAGGGTGAAAACAAACCCTCTTCTCTCTTATAGTGTGTTTGGATGAAAAATTTCTAAGAAGAAATTTATTTTAATTAAGGTTTTTAAAATTTTAAAAATAAATATATTTGTTTGGCAATTAAAAATAAAAAATTTAAAAATTTAAGGAGAATTTCAAAAAAGATTTTTAGTGTCCTAAATTCCCAATTTAAAAACCTCCAAATTATGTGGTTTTTCTAAATTCTCTTTTAAGCAACAATTAAAAACTCCCAATACAAATGCCCATGGTTGCTCTCGTTTTCTCAGCCACGATTACCTGCATAAGTCATCAACACAACTTCTTACTCCATTTTCATTATTCTTTATTTGCTTTCTTATTTTCTTCTTAAAAACTGTAGAAAAAAGAATTCGAGAGTCCCTCCTAAGATTGCATAGGCGTAAGTTAAAAACATACGATTTTTATTCTTCTTCTTTGCTTTCTTACTTCATTTTTTCATTACTTATTTGCTTTCTTATTTTGATAATTAAAAACTAAAGGGAAAAAAAAGGAAAAAGAAAAAGAGGTTTCTCGAAATCACAGGAAAGATAAACACAAGACCCAAATTTCTCAAAATTTTGTTTGTGGAGCAACTATTGTCACAGAAATTGCTATTTCTCAGGTTAGAAAAATACTTGCCAAAA
Source organism: Heritiera fomes (assembly GCA_032173925.1). Lineage (NCBI taxonomy): Eukaryota > Viridiplantae > Streptophyta > Magnoliopsida > Malvales > Malvaceae > Heritiera > Heritiera fomes. The sequence continues at coordinate 6,422,294 of JAPDPM010000002.1, read as the reverse complement.
TTTTTCTTTACTTTAATCTCTGTTTCTTGTATTTATAATCTAAGAATTGTTTTATCAAGTAGTTTTATATGTTGTTTTTTTTTATTGTAATTTACAATGAGTTTTGTGATATCATAGATATTTGTGTGTTTTCTGGTTGTATGTAATTTACAATGAGTTTTGTTGTTTTTTATTGTAATTTACAATGAATTTGTATATGATGCACTGACAATATATAGTTTCTATACACTGTCAATACATCAAAGGTTAACACCTCATCAATAGGTCCTTATGGGTAAATTAAAAAAAATTATTTATATTTGTATATAAGAATCTATTGATTAGATGTCAACTTCTTATGCATTGACAGTGTATAGAAACTATACACTATCAGTGCATCATATATAAATCCATACTTTAATATGGGCTTTTAGGATGGAAGAAATTTGTTAGTTGATATCCAAATCTGATGCTACACTCTTTAGATTTTAAGTTAAGCCCCTGATTCAAATATCCTTGTCATCGCCAAACATTTACTCTTCCCAGCAAGAGTTCATGCGTGTGCCATGAGGAAACTTCCCCTTTGCTTTGGATGAGTTACAATTAGCTACTTAAGATTGGATCATCAGGTTTTGCGATATCTCCTGATATGTCAATATAAACAGTTCAAGTACGAATTAGGTTTTGCAATTATATAACTTAATTTCGCTTTTATGACTAGCAGTAGCATTGAATAGCTTGTATAGACATTTTAATATTTTGTTTTAATGATTGGCAGTAGCATTGAATAACTTGTAGAGACATTTTAATAAGTTTTGTATTTGCAAAAATCTCGGTTCTAATTAGATGACTAAACATATTTTTTGGAGGAAAGAAAAGTCTTAATTGTGATAAAATTTTTAGTAAAATTAGTCTCAAATTTTTAAAATGAATAAAAAAACATATGATTTTCAAAAAAAAAATCTCGATTCCAAAAATTTTTTTAGAGCTACATAAAAAATTAGATTTTTTTTAGGATTAGGGGGAAATGAATTTTTATCCCTATTTGCTCTCATATAATAATTGCATTTTCATACCATTTTGCCCTCGATTATATCTAAAATTACAAACTTAATTTCTAAACAATAAAAAATATAAACTTTATTTCTTCTTCATCCGCTCCCTCGACTTTGGCCGTCCGTTGCCGCATTACCGTTATTGTCGTCATTCGTCTTCCTCATTTAAAGTAAGCTTCATTCCTGTTTTGTTCTCTCTGTAAGAAAGTCTTTTTTTAGGTCGAAATAGAGTTTTTTCTGGGTATGGTTAAGGGATCTACAAATCTGAGTATGGTTTTTTTTTCCTAGCATGGTATGAAGACAAAGGAAGAAGATTTGAGAGAAAAAGCTCAGAAAAATGCAAGCTCTATGGCCTCATCCTTACTGGGAAAACAGGGAAGTGAGCCGCAACTACTTTACATTTTTTTTAACATGTGGTGGTTATTATTAAAGCATGTGGGACAGTTTATGGAACCATTGGTTTACGAAGATTTGTAAGCAATTTTTTAATTGCTTATCCAACTTTATTTATCTTTAAACCATAATCATGAGCTTAACAAAATTACTATAATTTTGTTAAATATTATGTCCTTTTACTGAAAAAAAAAATAATAACGAGCACTTTTTTCATTATTTTACATTTTTTCTTTATCTAATCAAATATCGTTTTTGAAAATAATGAATTGTGATTACTTTTGCAGGGATATATTAGCTGTTATGGAATTTGTAGCCATAACCAAAAATTGAGAGCAAAATACTCTTGAATGATTGTACGTGTTGTTACCTGTTTACAACAAATATTTTTGATGATATACAAATCTCGATCTGCGTCTTATCTTGTCTCCAAGAACTCTGACGTAGGGATAGCCCCTGCGCGCGCACTCTGATGCTTAAGTCAGATATGATCTAAGCAGGGTTTCCATAAGCCAATAGAGATTAAAGTTTAAAAATGATACCTGTGACCTATTTATAGGAGTCATATAGCGCATAATTACAGTTAAAACACATAGCTTAAATGATAACCTAGTGGATCTTTCATAACCCTTCTTAGTCCTCTTTCCTCTTAGGCTTAGACTACCATTAGGCCCAATATTTTTTAGCATGACTTATATCAAGGCCCAATGACTTTTAGTAAGACCATCACCAATTGTTTCCCACTCTTTCACAGGGTATATCCTGTGGAAGAGTATGTAAAGTTTTTCTTTTTATTTAAATCATGTCTATGCATAGCCTACTTTGTGTGCTTTTTGCTTCAGGCTTTTTTCTTCTTTTGTGTGACTTACCTCGAGCATTTTTCGCTTTAAGCCCATGTGTTGCTCGTCTTGCGCATTTTTCGCTTAGGGACTTTTATTTCATTCATGGCTTACCTTGAGCATTTTTCGCTTCAAGCCCTTACACTTTTTTGTCTTCATGCATGACTTACATCACGCACTTTTCGCTTCAAGCCTATGCATAGCCTACTTCGCCCACTTTTCGCTTTTGGCTTTTTTTCTTCTTGTGCGTGGCTTACCTCGCGCATTTGTCGCTTCAAGCCTTTGCACTTTTTGTCTTCATGCATGACTTGTATCGCGCACTTTTCGCTTCAAGTCTATGCATAGCCTACTTCGCGCACTTTTCGCTTTAGGCCTTTTTTCTTCTTGTGCATGGCTTACCTCGTGCATTTTTCGCTTCAAGCCCTTGCACTTTTTGTCTTCATGCATGACTTATATCGCGCACTTTTCGCTTCAAGTCTATGCATAGCTTACTTCTCACACTTTTCGCTTCAAGCCTTTTTTCTTCCTGTGTGTGGCTTATCTCGTGCATTTTTCACTTCAAGCCTTTGCACTTTTTGTCTTTATGCATGACTACATCGCTCACTTTTTGCTTCAAGTCCATGCATAGCCTACTTCGCGCACTTTTCGCTTCATGCCCATGTGTAGCCTACATCGCGCATTTTTCGCTTCAGGCTTTTCTCTTTGAGTGTGTGGCTTACCTTGCGCATTTTTCACTTCAAGCCCTTGCACTTTTTGCCTTCATGCATGACTTACATTACACACTTTTTGCTTCAAGTTCATGCGTAGCCTACATCGCACATTTTTCGCTTTAGGCTTTTTTCTTTGAGTGCGTGGCTTACCTCGCGCATTTTTTGCTTCAAGCCCTTGTGTTTTTTGCCTTCATGCATGACTTACATCGTGAACTTTTTGCTTCAAGTTCATGCGTAGCCTACATCGCGCATTTTCGCTTCAGGCTTTTTCCTTTGAGTGTGTGGCTTACCTCGTGCATTTTTCGATTCAAGCCCTTGCATTTTTTGCCTCATGCATGACTTACATTGCGCACTTTTGTTTCAAGTCCATACGTAGCCTACATCGCGCATTTTTTGATTCAGGCTTTTTCCTTTGAGTGCGTGGCTTACCTTGCGTATTTTTCACTTCAAGCTTTGTGTTTTTTGCCTTCATGCATGACTTACATTGCGCACTTTTCGCTTCAAGTCCATGTGTAGCCTACATTGCGCATTTTTCGCTTTAGGCTTTTTGAATTTGCCTGTCTCGCACCTTTTTGTGCTTAGGGACTTTTGATTTCCCCGTCTTGCGCATTTTTCGCTTAGGGACTTTTGATTTGTCCGTCTCTCACCTTCTGTGCTTAGGGACTTTCGATTTGCCTGTCTTGCCCCTTCTGTGCTTAGGGACTTTTGATTTGCCCATCTTACACCTTCTGTGCTTAGGGACTTTTGATTCTTTTATTCCTGTAACATATCTATCTTACATGGAAGATTATCATCGTATAGATAAAGATATGAATACTGGCATTCCATTTCATAACATGTAATATTTCCAATCAAATGGAACAAGTAACAAAATAACTGCAATAAATGTTAAAACAACAATATCATGTGCTTACAGCTAGTATAGATAAAGATATGAATACTGGCATTCCATTTCATAACATGTAATATTTCCAATCAAATGGAACAAGTAACAAAATAACTGCAATAAATGTTAAAACAACAATATCAAGTGATTAGTGTTCCAAGTCTTTGGAACCTTCTTGCACTGTAAAGCCTTCAAAGGACAAGTGCTTGGTTCGAGCACCTTTCTAATCTTCTAAGGTCTTTCCCAGTTCGCTCGAGTTGGCTAGGAGTGAAGGCTTATCGACCCAAGGTGATCAAAAGTATGACCTCATCGCTCGAGCTATGTCTTGAACCCTGTTGTAGCTTACGTACCTGCCACCGAAGGGTATCCTGCTGCAACCTCGCACTTTGCTGTAACCTTGCACCTTGCCACCAAGGGGTACCCTACCGCAGCCTTGTAACCTGCTGCAAGCTAAGACATTCTACTACAAGCCTGTCATGCACCTACCAAATGCCTACCGCACGCCTGATGCATTTTTAACCCTATCGCACTCCTGATGCATTTTTAACCTTGTCGCATGCCTGCCGTCCATTGCACCCTACTATGTGCCTACTGTGCGTTGCATCCTGTCGCATGCCTGACGTGTGTTACACCCTGCCGCACACTGACCACATGCCTGCCGCGCCTATCACTCGCTGAGGCACCTGCTAGGTCTATCATGCATTGCATGCTGCTACATGCTGACCACATGCCTACCGCACCTATTGCTCACTGAGGCACCCTGTCGCGCCTATTGCTCGCTGAGGTACCCTGTCGTAGGCCTACTGTGTACCTACCGAGGCCTACTAGGTCGTTGATTCCTGCATTACACCCTACCACATGCGACCACATGCCTACCGTGCCTATCGCTCGCTGAGGCACCTGCTGCAGGTCTACCGTGCGTTGCACCCCTGCCGCAGGTCTCCTACCTCGATTTGCCACCTAATCTGCCATAAGCTTCCACATTCTACCACAAGCCTCCATACCCTTTCGCAGATCGTGTTCTCGTTATCTTTTATACTTGGCTTTTTTATTTGTTTCCCACAGACGGCGTCAATTGTTATTATTTGTTTACAACAAATATTTTTGATGACGTACAAATCTCGATCTACATCTTAACCTGTCTCTAAGAACTTTGCAAGAAAGAAAATGATTAGAGTATGCTTAAGTCAGACAGGATCTAATCAAGGTTTCCATAAGCCAATAGAGATTAGTGTTTGAAAATGATACCTGTGACCTATTTATAAGAGTAATATAACGCGTAATTACGGTTAAGACCCATAGCTTAAACGATAACCTAGTAGATCTTTCATGGCCCTTCTTAATCCTTTTTCCTCTTAGGCTTAGACTACCATTAGGCCCAATGTTCTTCAGCATGGCTTATATCAAGGTCCAATGACCTTTAGTAAGACCTTCATCAATATGAATTTTCTTCTTGGCTGTAGTGTGGTTTTAACAAGTTGATTATAAAGAAGAAACCAAGTTATATCATAAGTTTGATGTTATGGAAATTGCATAAATATATTAGCTGTTATGGAAATTTGTAGCCATTACCAAAATTGGAAGCAAAAGAGATTTATAGGATTGCATGACTTTTCATCTTGGCTACTATGTGGTTTTACCATGTTGATTATAAGGAAGAAACTAAGTTATGTCATAAGTTTGTTGTTATGGAAATTAGCAGATATATTTGTTGTTATAAAAATTTGTAGCGATAACCAAAATTGAGTGCAAAAGTGTAACATCCCAAATCCCCAAAATAAATAATATTCACTTACCGGTTGGGCTGCATGTGATGCCTATCAACTCTTATCTCTTTTATAAGAATTAGTACTCTCAATTCCTTATGCTAATAAGGAAGTATGAATTATTAAATTATTTCCTTAAAATATATACACATTCCCTTCTATTTAAAGTAGTACTGTACTATTTTACTGAATATATAAAAGAATCCAACATACCTTGGATATCAGATCTCTGGAAAGAAATTCGCTTAGCCCAAGTTCAATAATCTGTGGAGTGAAAAATAGGGAGTGAGCGACAACGTGCTCAGTAAGAAAGGTGTATGCTGCTTTATAAAAATAAAGACTATACTCCCAAAACATCTTATTTATCCAATTACTCAAACCCATTTATCATTAAACAGGATTCAATAGATCCTTTCAGTAAACAGAAGCCAATAAGTTGAGACTAGGCAATAACTAAATCATGCTTTGTTCCCCCAGGAACATAAGTCTTCCGCTTTTGGGGTGCACCCGTAGGCCACCGCCCCTCACGGCTATCTCAGCTAGATCTATGGCCACAATCTATAGGTGGTCCTCGTGCCCACTTGCTAAGTGACCTGGAGACCGCTGATGACTTGGCGGGTCCATCAGCCTTGTGACGCCTTGAGGTGCACTCGTTGGTCCATTGACTTGAGCCACCGCCCCAGGTGGGTCACACAATTACATGAATAATAAAGCATGAACTCAGGGCCTAAAGTCTCAAAAATCACTTTTATAACTCATGAAAACCCTTATGGAATTATTTCACTCATGTTATCATTTCCATAAAATGATTTGATTTCCAAAAGGTTTTATAGAATAGTAAAACAGCCCGCAATCACAACATTTTCCGTGTGAGAAAGGCACGGGTTAAGCTGGCTCGCCCATGGCTAGTTCGCCCATAGTCAGCTCGCCAATAGTCAACTCGCCCATTGGTCAACTCGCAAAATGTTCAACTCGCCCAAAAAGATTTCATATTTCTATTTGCAAAATAATTTATTATTCATTTAGAAAAATATTCATAAATCAGTTCGCCATGTAGGGCTCATCCAGTGCGGTGAACTTGTGTTCGCCCGCCAACCTTTGGCGATTAAAACAAATTAACCTGGCTTGCCCCAAGGCTCGCCCTTTATGGCATTGCCATGGTTAACTCGCCCACCCATAAAAACACAGGGGTCGCCCGCCCCAAAACAACATTAAAAGGGTTCGCCACTTTAGCTCGCCCAGGTTTCTTCTTAAACAAAGCTACTCGCCCAAATATCAAAAATCATAAAAAGTGAGCTCGCCCAAGTGGCTCGCCTGCCATTTTGCCGGTTTGCCCAATCACACGATTTTTCATAGTAATGCATGTCATAAAACAAACAATTTCTCAATAATTTCATAAAATTTAACTCCACAGGACATGCATTTTACTTCACATACAACTCTCTTACCTGGTCTCTTCAAAGCTTAGCTTCTCGCTCGCCTTTATCAACTCTCACTTCTCAGCTGCAAGGTAAAATATTAATACCTTTAATATTTTCTTTTCGTATATTTTCTAAAACAATTAAGATTTTCTAACACTTTGGTGAGATTCTGTGACTACTCTACAGCTTGCCATTCACCCAACAGAGCTCGCCAGTCGTCATTGGGCTTACATGTGATAGCTCGCCCAGTCCTATTCGCCATTCACTCATTGGCTTATTCTGGGAGCTCGCCCAACCTGCGACTCGCCATTCATAATGGCTTAAATGTGGAGTTCGCCACAATTCAACTCATCTTTTTCAATAGTTTGGGCGATCACATGCCCTCGCCCATTCGGGCGATCACTCTGACTAACCATAAATATTGGCGGACATGTATATCACGACTCAGACAATTTATTTAGCTCGCCTCATCCTTTGGGCGAGTATCTTCATTTCTTGCTCTCCCATTTGGCGAGCTCACGTTTGCCCATCATGTTTCCTCTACTCAGGTTACACATGCATAACACAGCAGCTTATGTTCAACCATTAAAATTTTATCCATATTAACTTACTACATACTTTCATGCTAAGTAATATACCTACACATCTTCTACTTAGCATATCATCACTATAAGCCAAGGATTAAATACACACAGTGTTGACTGGAAATTTATTTACCTATTTTGATTGAGCCAACACAATCTCACAACTTGTTTTGTTGTTCCACACGTCTGTCCCCTTCTCTTATTGTTTTTAGGTGATCTTGAGATAAAAGGAGGATTTAGCAAAGAGGGCTAGGTATTTAGTTAGTTAGGGGAAATGAGTTTTCTACTAGGACTCCTTGGAAACAAGAGTAAAGCACTCCACTTCCAGCTATTACATCAAAGCTGGCGTACAGCAGGAGGAATCGAGAGAAACATGAAATTGCTGGGTATTCGATCTCACCATTCCTCTTTATATACAGGTTCTCAATACCCCTTTGCTGCCTGTTAACCTCAGTTTCTTCCCTCATCATTTCTCTTGTCTTGTAGCGTGTTAATGCATGAAGAAAATTACTCCTCAATAAGTCGGTTAGCTCTCTTTTCTACTCTCATTAATGGTTGAAGAAAATATGGCAATAAAAAGGAGATAGCGTGATGCCGATTTTCTACCCTCATTAACTGGCGAAGACCATTCCAGCCAATTAAATTCATCTTATGTTAGACTTTAACATTCTTTTTCTTCTCCTCGCCACTTCCAGCCACTATCATTGACCTTTTTATCTAATTTGTTCGTCCTTTGTCTGACATCCATTACTCTTCATCCTTTTTTTTTTACATTCTTCAACCAATAACAAATATTCTCTTATTGACTTTGATCTTTTTGCCATTAATTCCAACAATTAAATTTTCATTCTTAAAATTTTAAATGTTCATTCTATCTCACATACACCATAAATTTAAATCCAATAAGAAAATGAAAAAAAATGGAAATCTGTATTCAATATTTATTTCCACTATCAATCCTTTACAAATATGGTGTACAGTGTAAAATAATAGGGTCTCACAAAAAGAGATTTAAAGGATTGCATGACTTTTCTTCTTGGCTGCTGTGTGGTTTTACCATGCTAATTATAAGGAAGAAACCAAGTTATACTATAAGTTTGTTGTTTCATTTGGTTTGGGCTTTAGGGTAATTGATGTAATTATTTTTTTTTCAAAATTTAGAAAATGGTAGAAAAATGTTATGTTGTCTTTGCCAGATGTAAGTCAGGTCTTTGTAATACTTGGAGCAAGCTAAACTACAAGTCTTTAGATTATCGTGGGGCTTATCGATTGAAGAGATGCAGAAATAGCATTTATAGAGTATTGGGCTCTAAATGAGATGAAAACACAAGCAGAAATTTCTCAAAAAATCACTAATGGTATTGTTAATGACAACTAGAATGATGTCATGCATTCCTCATATAATAAAAGTTTAATTTTGGGTTTTTCATTGGAGCTTTCATAACTTTAATTATTATGAATATTGGTAAATGATTTTTTTTATTTTCACAAAAAAATTTGCTTATAAATTTGAACAATTCCTCTTATTTAGGATTTATTTATTTTCAGTCTAGTTTTTTGTATTATGTACTTGATTAGTTGTTCGAATTATATATTTCTATGATTTATATTCCAATTATACATGATTATCTACTATGTTGAAAAGTTTTAACAATAATTATATTTGAATTTGATCAACATAAATGATAAGTTTTTTTGTTTAACTAATAACTTTTTTAATATTATTTATATTATAGATAAATATGTCAAATGATTAAATAAATTAGCATCTTAAATATATAATTAAATATAATTATGTATCAAGTGTTATTCATTTGACATCAATTACTTTAACAAAGAGCATTATATTAAAATATGTCATTCAATAATTTTACATTCCTCCAACTATATACAAAATTTTACATTTCCCATTGCAATCAAACATAAGAATTTAATAATCTCAGAAATTCGTTAGGTAAAGTGACTAGAAGTAAAAATGATTTTTAATGTTACAACTTACAAGCAAGCAAAATGACAATAAATTAGTTTCTTTCATCGCTCATGATATAATTTATATAAAAATCTATGTCAATTGTTGGTCAAATGGCTCATAATATATACAACATGACATGAAAAAAAGAAGAATTTTTCTTTTTTCGATAAAGAAATTTTATAATTGATACTTCTCACTGCACCGGATAGGGTCACTAAAGACAAAAAAAAAGGGTAAGGTGAATATACTTTTTTTTCATTGATTTAAAATTTGTTTAATATTTTATTAAAAAATATATATTTTAATGATAATAATATCTTTTTAAATTTCAATGGAATTAATTTTACCTTCCATCTTAACTTAAAAAAAAAAGTAAAATTGGACCTTGACATCTAAGTAAGAAGATAGTATATAGGGGTTGGGCCTCCTACTTCAAACTTCTTTAAAAGAAAAAGCACTGGTCAATCAAAATCCTAGAAGAAAATAGTGCTGATTGTCAAGGCCCAACAGTTTTCACTTGGGCATGGTTTTGGGCCCTAGACCGGACTGTAGAATTTAAATTAAAATTCAAAATTCTTCAACAAAATCAAAATTCATTAATTTTTTATCTGCAAATTCATTTTATTAATAATAAAAATAATACAGAAAAGCACCCATCAACAGGTGTGTACTATAGATGGCTGCATTTTCTTAGCTTGAAGGCAAACTTATGCTCCAAGTGGCAATATTTGACTGAATAAAATGAACCTAAGTAAATATTTTGATTACTATGTAGGAAGTGTTTTATGTTTATCACTCTCAGATCGAACGTGATTAATCTCGAATCGTAAAATTTGATATTATTAGCTTAAGATTTTTTATTTTTGCCTTGCCAAGAATGATAAGATATCATTAGCTTATGCCTTGGAGATTTTAACCTGCAGCCAGATAACATTTTCTTATAGCTTATTAAACTAAAAAGAAAGGGACTTGCTTGAGAAATAATCTGTACATACCAATGATTCCATAAATTATAACTCTTCAAATTAATATAATGAATCAGTCAGTTCTCATTTCCAGATCAAAATTCCTGAAAAATTCTCAGCAAAAGTCATATGAATTACCAAATAGCATAAAAAATAGTATAATACATCGTTCAAGAGTTTAATAATTATACATCAATCTAAAATTTTATACATATCTATCTATTTATCAATCAAAATCAATCTAGAAATTAAACTTAGTTTTATATACACAACTATCGGTATTTAGTATCATATCATACCATGCCTAACATTATTGCATACTACACATTGTCACTTTTGTTGATACCTAATTTTATCTCATTTTATTATTATTATTATATATTTGTATTTATTTTTATTTCTATTATTTGTTTGTTATTATTATTACTTATTATTATTACTTTTATATTATTTTTATTTTTATTTTTATGTCCAATCCAGTCTGTCACCGCCAGCCAGCTACTCTGCCTACTCCATCCCATCTCCACCAGACCCTACAGACTTCCCTCTAAAAAAGCCAGACCATTTCACACGCATCCGGAGGGGGGAAGAGAGGCGACCTGGGGGACCCAAGCTTCAAGCTTTCTCCCTCACCCGAGCATCATCCTCACCCAAGGGAACCCCCATTTTTCAAGCTTCAAGCTTTCTCCCTCACTCGAGCATCATCCTCACCCAAGGGAACCCCCATTTTTCAAGCTTCAAGCTCTCTCCCTCACCCGAGCATCATCCTCACCCAAGGGAGCCTACCCATCCAGCCACCATCAACACTAGTCATCACTCAGCATCAACGAAATCACCAGCTCTCAACCCTACAACCGAAACCCCAAACACACGAACACTCAAACACAAAACCGAATCCCAAAATCCGAAAAACCCAAACACAACCACCTGCAAAAACACAACAGCAACAAAAAACCAGCAGATCCAAACATCTAAACTAAAAAAAACAAAAAAAGGGGAGGAAACCGAGGGTTTCAACCTCAGATCCGTAGGGTTAGGACCATTTTTTTTGGAAAACGGTGGTCGAAATCGAAAAGAGGAAGGGGAGAAGCTTCGGAAAACAGCTTCCTTTTTTATTTTTGGCCATCTGAGACGGCGGCCGGCGGCCCAGGCGGTGGCCGGAAATCGCCTGGTCGGGAGTTTCAAAGGGCTCTGGATTTTTTTTTGAGAGAAAAGAAGAAAAAGTGAAGAAAGAAAAAAAAAGAGGGTTTTTATAAAAGAGGGCTGACCCGCGAGTGACCCAGGATCCACGCGCCCGACCCGACGAAGGAGGAAGATCTGTGCGCTCGCCCGCTCGAGGAGAAACACCATCCGCAAGATCGCCTGTATGTGGAAAGAGGCGTGAGTTCACTTGCCCTTTCACGAGCTCGCCCGCCAGAGAAAAAGCCGAATCCGCGACACACTGGCCAGTCCACGTGTTCGTTCGCTCGCCTGCTCAAGAGAGGAAGGATTCACGAGCTTACTCGCTCGTTCACAAGATCGCCCACCCAAAGAGCTAGCCCAATCAGGTAGCTCGCTCGCCTGCTAAAGAGAGGAAGGATCCGCGAGCTTACTCGTTCGTTCACGAGTTCGCCCGCCCGAAGAAAAGGAAATCCACGCGCTCGCTCGAGGAGCTCGCCTACCCGAGGAGAAAGAACATCCACTCGTTCGCCCATTCAAAGAGCTCGCCCGTTCAAGGACCTCGCCTGCCCGAGGATAGTGAAGATCCCGCGTGTTCGCCCGCTTGAGGAGCTTGCCCGCCGAGGAGGGTATATTGCCTTTTGGTTTTTACTTATTCATTCATTTGTTTTATAGAAATATTTGTTTAGGTATTTTTAATGTATTATCATGGCAAAAATAATAAGTAAATAAACAAATAGAATAATATAATAATTCAAAGTAAAATGAATTTTTCCGATGATGAGATGTTATGAAACTCACAAGTAGTGATTTCTTAACCGATCCCTAGGTGAGAAGAGTCGTACTAAATGTTACCAGAGTATTGGGATATTTAGTATGATTTTTCAATAATTTGTTTTTATTAAAAATAAAAATAAATAAGTTTTTTTAAAAGAAAATAGAAAAAGGAAATAATAATAAAATTTAAATTTAATTAAATAAACAAAGTCCAATGATGGGATGTTATGAAACTCATAAGTAGTGATTTCTTAACTGATCCCTAGGTGAGAAGAGTCGTACTAAATGTTATCAGAGTATTGGGATATTTAGTATGATTTTTCAATAATTTGTTTTTATTAAAAATAAAAATAAATAAGTTTTTTTAAAAGAAAATAGAAAAAGGAAATAATAATAAAATTTAAATTTAATTAAATAAACAAAGTCCGATGATGTGATGTCATGAAACTCACAAGTAGTGATTTCTTGATTGATCCCTAGGTGAGAAGAGTCTACTAAATGTTACCAGAGTATTGGGATATTTAGTATGATTTTTCAATAATTTAATTTTTTTATTAAAAATAAAAATAAATAAGTTTTTAAAAGAAAATTGAAAAAGAAAATTAATAATAAAAATTAAATAATTAAATAAAGTCCGATGATGGGATGTCATGAAACTCACAAGTAGTGATTTCTTGACTGATCCCTAGGTGAGAAGAGTTCACTAAGTGTTACCAGAGTATTGGGATACTTAGTGCAATTTTTCAATAATAAGAATTTTTATTTAAAATAAATAAGGAAATATTTATATAAAAAATCAAAAAATTCATTTGCATCATTTTTTAATTGTTTGCATCATATGCATTCATAATAATTTTTGAAGCGAGTGTGAATCTTCTGATGATGAAATTCTATAGAACTCACAAGTAGTGATTCTTAAAAAATCTCTAGGTGAGGAAAATTATTCCAAATGTTACCAGAGTATTGGGATATTTGATTTAATTTTTCAATACAAAAATGTTCACATTCACTTTTGAAAAATAAAATTTAACTTTTTAAAATAAAATAAAATAAATTTACAAATAAAAAATGATTTTGAATAAAAAGAATGGAATAAAAAGGAATTAATTTTAAATATTAATTCAAGATCATTTTATTAAAACTAAAGGATAACACATTATTACTATGGTACCGCTTTTTAACGGGCGTTGTGGGGGTGCTAATCCTTCCTCATGCGTAACCGTACCCCCGAACCCAAGTTTTGTTTTCGCAGACCAAATTTGTCTTTTTAATAAAACTTAATTCATTTTGAGATTTTGTTAAAAAGATAAAAATTTTTAGGTGGCCAATCACACCTAGACAAAAAAAATTGGTGGCGACTCCTTTTTGTTTTTAAACGTTTTTTCAAAATCGTCGAGCGCGAAGCCGTTACGACAACTTTCTTTCTCAATTGGCTAACACATAATATACTTTTATAAATACGATACAATTATCGATCCATATTTATTACTATAACTCAATTTTTTAAATAATTGGTTTGTAACCAAGTCTAAGACTTTGATATATGTTTCCTTCTCCCAACAAGTTGAACAATCAAGACATTTTAGGTAGAACCTAACCTAACGGTACAAGACAATTTGTGTGTAGTTCTTATTATTAAAGGGCTAAAGTCTTCAACAGTCAATGATTCAGATTTTCATCTTCCTTTCTCTCTTATTGTTTGAGCTTTTGGAGTTATGCAATTTGACCTACCACACAAAAAAAGGAAAAAATATGCGTAATTTGGAGTTATTTGGATCTTGGCTGTGCATGACAAGGAATCATTTCTATTTTCTTGGCAAGCAATTCTCAGCAAAGATATGAACAAGATAAGGACTTTGATGAAGAGCTTATGTCATCCTCCATAGCTAATTAAGCTTTCATTTTAGTGCTAATCCAAGAAAACCCTATTTCAATTAATTACTAGAATTATAGGTAAGGATCGACGGTTTAAACTTTGTAAAAGGATGAAAATTTTTCCCGTCGTCATACCAAATTCAATTACATTCTTCGAGTTGAAGTCTCAAATTCTAACCAATTATTAATTTTAAACCAGTGCGATCAACGTACAAAAATATATTCCTTGATTATTAATAAATTCATATATAATATAAATTTTATTTGAAACTTTATAATATATATAAGTTTTTAAGTATACGAATAGCCCAAACTTTTTCTCTTTGTTTGTAGAATAAAATCTAAAGGAAAAATAAAGTCAAAAAAAGTAAATATTTGGAAGTATATAGAGTTTAAGAAATAAAGTAATCTTAATTAAGGATTTAATAACTTTTTTTTTGAAAGGGTACATCTCATTTAAAGTTATAATCATAATCAGATATTACATTCGATGAACAGGTAACTTGATGAATTGGTAAATACAATAACAATATTTAACAAACTAACTAAACAATAACAAACTAAACAATAACAAACTAAACAAATCTCACATTTAGTGAGACTCGAACTTGAGACCTCAAAGTTTCAAGACCTCATTCTTGCCATCAAGCCAAGGCCTCATCGGCGATTTAATAACTTTTTGAATGTCATAAGCCATAACAATTGCTCTTATATGAAGTCTGATGACATCAAAACAGTCTTAGTAGAGAACAAATCCAGTTAACTTTACTTCTAAATCAAATGATTTGAATGAGTATAAAACTGGCCCCTACTCAGTCAGCAGCAAAGGCCATTAATCAAATTCAACATCAAAAACATTTTTTCTTTGGGACTTTAGTGATCAATCCATCAAATAAGTTAATGAGGTGGCTTGTCAGTTATCAATTGTCCCCATTTAATTTGACACTAGTTTTTCATGTAATGCTCCATTGTTGAAAACAAATTGTTGGTCTTCTTTTAATGGTTGTTCAAGGAAGAAAAGGGAGTAAATGCAAGAGCTATATATATTTGATTAAACAAAACGTAGTGATATTTATTTTTTGAGACATATTATAAACATTTTTTTGTTTGTTAATATGTTGTTTGAAGAACATGACCAAACTCTTGCTGGTGTATTTTTCTCACAAACATTTGACTGAAGATTCATTTGGATTTGATTGGAAAGACTTGCAGTCGCACTGACCCTTACATTTTATAAAACTTTTCAATCAAAATCAAATAAATCTTTAATTGTATCATTCTATGTCGGTTTTGGGTAAGACTTGGATACCTGGTTAACAATATAATTTGAAACATACAAATTAAATAGTTTTAGGGTTGAACCATTTGAAGAGAAATATAAATTTATGGAATGAAAGTCTTCTTACACTGTATCTTACTCAAGATTGGGTAGACTTCCACATGCATGAAAAGGAAACACTTAAAAATTCTGAACATTTTGAAGGGATCTAGTTCAAATGTTAATTAACTTCATCATATTATAATAATCATATGATTGTTATATTTTACCTGCTCCAAAACAGAATGATTAGAAAGTTGGCACTTTTTTATTTTAAGCTGAACATGTTTTATATCTGTTTTTATAACTCTTGTCTTGTTTGAAATAGTTTCTAATATGATTGCCATCCTGATCTTTTAGTAAAAGAAAAGAATATTTCGAAATAAAATTTTGAGTACACCAAATTAATGTACAAAAAAGATTAATCCAGCTAAAACTTGAAGAATTTTTTTTTTGTTCATACTTCATAAGAAGGTACAAAAAAAAAAGAAGAAGATTTGAACATTAAACTTAAGCTTTTTAAGAAGAAGTTATAATCATTAAGTCAAACTTAGATTGTTAAATCCAAAAAATTTATGAAATTAATTAAAAAAAAAAGAAAATAAAAAGAAAAGAGTTACTTTCAGTTTGTGTAAACAGGGGTTAATGCATTAAAGGCCGTTAGTTCTTTCACACATGTGGATCAATGTTTGACAGTTGCTAAAAAATGGGACCCTTTGAAGAAATTGCCAAAATAAAACCATGTAAAAATGACTGTGTATCAGATCAGCTAAAAAACAAGCAAGTAGCTTCACTGGATGAGCCAAAGCAAGCAGAACAAACTAAACCCCAAAAGCTAGTAAACAAGACCTTTTCAGCACAGCCTTTTCCCGCTTCCTCTTTAGATTCTCAAGTAGTTTTCATGCATTCAATGTCATCAGGATTTGGAACTGCTATCTGCAGCCACGCACCCTCGCTTCTATATTAACAACCTGCCCAACTGTTCTTATTTCCCATTGAAATTGCTTCTGTCAAACCACTTCAAAGCCTGTCAAAGAAGAAGAAGAATTAGAAGCCATGGAACAGGCTCAGTATTGGATGTGGATGAGGAGGAGAAATGAGTTTTTGAAGTCCCATTTTCGAGTATCAGTGAACTCTTTGAGTGATTCCTGGGAAGAAAAGGCTTTTGCAGAAGATGCAGCAGGGTCTTTGGGGGGATGTGTATGGCCTCCCAGATCATATACATGCAGTTTCTGCAGGAGAGAATTCAGGTCAGCTCAAGCTCTTGGTGGTCACATGAATGTTCATAGAAGAGACAGAGCTAGGCTCAAACAATCTCCTAGTCCCAACGATGTTCCTGATCATCAAAATCACAACCACAATCCTGAGCCTAGATTCCCACATGATGATCTTGACCATAATTCTACGAGCCCTAATATTGTTGCCTCACCTTCTTCAGCTTCTAGGGTTCCTGCTTTGTCTGCTAGAGAAAATTTCATTAGTTCTTCCATTGTTCAAGAAAAGCTTAAAGGGCAGTTATTTGGGTCAGATTCTACTGCAAAAAGAACTCTCAACAATATTGTATCATCAGACTCGAAACCTGAAGCAAAAAAGAGCATCAAGCTGGTGGGGGGAGATTCTGTGTGCCTAGGTTCTGATGATCATGTTGAAACCAATTTGTCTGTTGGGTTGAATTCTGTCTTCTTCCAAAACCGACCAACTGTGACCTGTGGGGAGGAGGCAATCAATTACAAACGACCAAAGATTGCTGTTTCAACACTGCCATTCTTGGTTCCAAATGAGAAATATTCTCCTCTTCAATGGCAGGTTCTAGGACTTAAGCGGCCCGCAAGCTCCATGGAGGACTTGGATCTTGAGCTCAGGCTTGGGGTTCTACAAAGGTGAAGCACTGGACGGATCAAATTCAAAGTATTGCATGAGAATCTTGGAGAACTCAACAGATCACTCATCAGTCTAACTTTGATTTTCTTTCTCTTCATGTCACTTCCTTGACATTCACTGGAAACAGGCCAGGGCCTATAATTGTGCAGATAATGAAAAGCTTATTTTCCCACGATGTTTCTTATATTCTAATATATAGTAGCTTCTTAGTTTTTTAGCTTTTTAATCTGTTTTCAGTGTTCCAACCATCTTTCATCTCATGATGATAATGATTTGGAAATGATAAAGGGCACTTTAAAATCTACATGATTATAGATAAAATCTTCAGGTGTCCTCTCAGATTTATTAAAATAAACCATGACTAATACCAGAATATACCAATTTTCTACAATAAAAACTCATGTCTTCCATCTCTTAAGCAAGAATAGCCTTTAACTTGTTTCATTTAAGCCCATCATAGCTTCTTATTTTAGCTATTCAATATTTTCTCAGCAGTAGTACCGATGAATAACAGTAATTAAAGCAGCTCTTAGATTTATTAGATGCATGCAATAATGGCAGTTGTCCTTTGGTTCAGATATCCGGCATGCATTGCTGCAGGGGGTAAAAACGGTGCTTTGCTAAAAAGACAAGGGAAATTGACAAACATAATTCCCCTTCTTACACTCTGAACAAAACAGCTATAGTTAACTGTAAGTTCAGACATGAATTATACAGGAAAAATGGAGAAAAAATGGTAGTTGGATTGATGAATGACTGTGGGAGTCTTAAAGGTGTGGAAGAACTGACAGTAAGTTACCTCTACTGCCATCGGGTGAATCACAGCAGGAATTCTCTTTTTTACCTGGTTGTTATTATACGTGTGCATCAACCCCAAGATTTATTTTAGTTTTTAACAGTTTCTTCCATGATCCCCCAATAATTCTGATAGACTTCTGTTCTCTTACACTCTCTCTTGTCAATAATCTCCAGAAAGTCCAAAATCGTACACCTAATACAAAGGAATCAAGTTGAATAAATTATACTCATCAAGCTATATAGATATACACAAGAATTTCACTCCATTGGCAGTATTTTCTCGTCCTTTTCTTGTTAGTTTTGTTACTAAGTATACTTGTTTATTTAGTTGGCTATGACTCTCTCAACTCTCAACAACCAAACCTAGCAGCCTAAGGAAAACTCGGCCATGAAAACAAAAACAAAACCCACCTTAGCTAGCCTTTAGGGAATTGAACCTTGTGAAACCGATGGATCCTCCAGAATACACGGCGAGGTCTCTGTGTGTTTTGTAGTTGTTTTTTCAACGTTAACTTTACAAGGAAAACTGATGAAACATCATTGTTGACTTAGTAATGGAGTTTTTCAGAGAAAGGGATTAAAAAATTGATGCATTGGTATGCATACAGGGAATTTATGTTACTCCCCAACAAAATTTCTTGTTGTAGAAAAAGAGGGTTTTCTTGTGTGGTTTTGGAGGTGTGGGGTTCATTGTTTTTCACAAAGGTTTTTAAAGACAGACAGAGAGAAAAGGAAAAAAAAAACAGAAGGAAAGTGGGTTTGGGTTACCTCAGGTTTCCATAAAAATGGCCTGGTTTTGTACAATAAAGATGTTAAAAATGGCAGTATTGGGTTAGGGGATGGAGGAGTTAAGGTGTAATGGCAATGGCAAAGATGCACATGGGGGTGGAAGGAATGATCTGTCTGTTTCTATGGTGCTTTCAGAGGATTCATTTATGGTATTTTTCTCAAAGGGAATGAGGATATATTCTCAGCTACTGTGCAGGGGTTTCTGTTTTTTTGGGTATGCCTTGAGAAACGAATTGGGACAACACTTCTTTATCTTCGGGACTTTATGATGTGAGAAAAAAATTCCAGCCTAAGGTTGCTTAACGATCCAAGGGAATCACATGCTTTCAAAGAATTTTGTTTTGGAAGCCGATCAACAAAAATTGGTGATAGCTAGCTGGAGAATCAAAATAATGAATACATGATAACTTTTTACATACTAATTACGTGCTTAAATATTCGATAATTGCTTCATATATATATATATATATATATAATATAAATTTATACATGATGTATTAATAGTATAATGCATCAGAAATTGACACATTTTTAATGAGCAAACTCAAATAATGTTAAAATCTTCTTAGCAAATTGAAAAAAAATAATTATATTTATTTTTAAGGGTTTGGTTATTTTCTAGTTTGCCCATTAATGAGGTGTAAGCCTCTTGTGTATTGACAATGTATGAAGGTTATAAACTATCTTATACCCTATAAGTGCATTATATATATAAACCCATATAATATATATATGATTTATATATAATGTCATATACACTGTCAATGCACAAGATGTTAACACCTCATCAGTAAGCCTTTATCAGCAAATTAAAAAAAATTATTTGTATTTATTTTTAAGGTCTTAGAAATTTTTAGTTTGCACATTAATGAAGTATCAACATATGATGTATTAATAATGTATAAAGATTATATACAGTTAGTGAATCATATATATGTGTGTATGTTTATGTACACACTGACAAACCCATTCCAAAGTCAGGCTTAGCCCAATCTCCGAGTTAGCAAACCCAAGCTCCACATGGCAACCATGTGTCTAAAATCAGCCCAAGTCTAACGCTAAAAGTACCCCAAGAGGTCAAGCCCATCTTGTTTCCAATCAGGTTGATGGGCATGGCTTGATGTTAGACCACACGAATCATTTAAAGAAACTTGCTTGTTCAAAAAAAAAAACTAAAAATTGCTTAATTATGGTTATCAATTTGATTTTTTATAGGATAACTAGTTTTTACTCGTGTGATGCACGAATTAGTTGTAATTATTTAAATTTATAAATATATATAAAATAATGTCATTTAGTTTATTTGTTTAAAGTATAGATAAAATATGTCTAATATAATCAATATATCTAATTATAAAAGAATTAAATATTTAATTAAAAATTATAAAATTCAAAACATAAAATAAACAAATATTAAGAAGAATAAAAAATAAAAACATGTCATATATAATATTATTGAGCACATCACAAAATGTTAAAATAGAATTTAAAAGTATATTTTAACAATTTCAAGTGTTATAGTAACATTTTTAGGCATATTATAATTATTGACCTAAATAATCATTATTATAAATATGCTCTTTTACATACATATAATATAAATATGCATTCTTTTATATATATATAAATATATATATATAATTATAATATAAAAATATTTATACTTATATATGAAAGCATAATAACTTGTATAATGAACGACTTAATTTTATTTATTTAAATATGTATGTAACATATATATTTATAAATTTATATGTTTTATGCATAAATTTTATTTATTTAGAAAAATAACAATTTTAAATATTTAAATAATATACATGATATTAATGACTTAGTTTTATACTTTTCAATTTAGATAGTAAAAATTTTTTTAAATAAATTAAAATTAAAATTATTTATTTTATAATATAAATAGATATCAATTAATATTTTATAGAAATTTTCAAATAGATAATATTAAAATTATGTTTGTTTTTAAATATTTTTCGATTAGATAATATTTAGAATTAATTTAATATATTCTTTTTTTAAAATATTCAAAAATTATAGGAATTAAATAAATTTTAGGAAAGTGGAAAAGTAGAGAAATTAATACTTATTATTCTTTTTGACTTAGGTAGACATGAAATTAATGATACTTACATGCCATTCAAATAGAATATCCATGTAAGCATATGTGTCGGTATCTTACCAAATTTGTTATGTACCTTGTAATTTAATATGTATATTAGATAAGAATTTTTTTAGAAAATAATAATTTTAAATATTTAAATAATATACATGATGTTGATGGCATATTTCTATACTTTTAAGTTTAGACAATAAAATATCTTTAAATAAATTAAAAATATTTAGTTTATAATATAAATAGATATCAATTAATATTTTATTTAAATTTCCAATTAGATATTATTAAAATTATATGTTTTTAAATATTTTTGGATTAGATAATATTTAAAATTGAGAAATTCTAGGGATTAGAGAAATTTTAGGGAAATAAAAAAGTAAAGAAGTTAATACTTATTATTCCTTTTGACTTAGGTGGATATAAAATAAAATTAATGTTGCTTATATGTCATTTAAAGAGATTGTCCACGTAAATATCTATGTAAGCATCTTACCAAATTTGTTATGTAGTTTGTAATATAATATATATATATATATATATATATAAATATATTAGATAATCCTAAAGTTCCACCAATCCTGATCAAATATCCTTAATTTTATCGTTACAAAAGATGTATGCAAGAATGGAACAAATCAGGTAAGGGTTCAGACTCCAAAAAAAAAAAAGCCATGCTAGAGACAGCCAGCAGCATCAGAACTTAAAGCCCAAGATGATTTCTAAATGGAATGACTGCCATTGTCACTGGTTACACTCGAGGAATAGGGTTGGCTTCTTTCTTTCCCTTTTTTTTTAAAGTTTTTTAAATGGTCAAGTTTTGATTTTTGATAAAACCCAGTGGTCAACGTTTCATTTTTTATTTGTTTTTAACCTCTCTTTTTTTTTTGTTTTTGGATTTTGCATTTAGGCATGCTATAGTGGAGAACCTGACGGCTGGCTCGGCTTGGGGCTGCAGTTTACAAATGTTGAAGAAATGAAGATGAATTGAATACATGTTTCTTCTCTTTTCAATAATGGAAGGCTAAGATTCCTGTAAGTTTCTTAGCAACAATCATGTGAATCATTTACAGTATGCCTCTGTTTGATTGGTTAAAGTTCATATGCCTAACTTTGGTCTAGGAGAGCTTGGCGAGCCTGTGTTTTTTCTCTTCTTTTTTTGTTCGTATTGACTTTAGGAGAACATTTTACCCATTTTAGTCGCATTCAACTGTTAAGCAATTAGCTGATAATGATGGCTGGGTCTGAGATTTTTCTATCAATGTCTCTCCTCAATTCTCAAACATCTCTTTGAATCGTATTTTGATATTTCTGATTATCATTTTGTTTTAAAGAGTTGAAATTGCATGGTATTTGTCAAATACCATTGGAGTCTCAGCTTTTGCTGGCCAAACAAGTAGACAATGATATGGTCTAATCACCAATGTTACTATTTCTCTCATGTATGACGTATAGGCTGTCGTAGCTTTCAAATTGTCAATGCTAACGTTATGAGTAGACAAGATTGCATGCCTTCAAGTAATGGAAATCAGCATTCTAAACAATTAAGTAGACAGAGCACTTGAAATTCTTAAATGAGGTTTAATTACAGATCTGCAAAACCACTAATGTGAAAGATTTCTATGAAGTGCCATGTTTTTACATTTAGAATACTGTTTAGATTCCTGCGCTATGAAATCAATGGGCAAAGTGAACTTTTACCAAATAATCAGATTGTACAATGGAACGAGACCACTGTATATATGGTTATTAGTCATCTCGTTGGGATTTAGATTTACAAGTGAAGAGATTAGATAGAAGTCTCTGAAAGATTTACCTTGAAGTTTAAATATCTGTTGAAAATTCAGAGTTATCAGAAATTTCTCAGTGAAAGGTTGACTCCTGTACAAAATATTTCATTCTGGGAGTGTGAAATGTGTGTTTGTGTGGAATTGTATCAAGTGTTCTTGCATCCCATTGTCTAGAATAACAAGTATGCTTCCATTCTAAGCAATATCACATGCCTCTATTATGTTCTGGCTTTAGGTCAACAGTGTGGGGACAAATATCAGGAAGCTAACAATTAAGTACACTGTTGAAAAATATTCATCTCAGTACAATGGAAGCCTCCGGCCTGGGAGAACAAATAATGCAGGCGTTGAAGCTCGAACTTCAAGCTTGTAGAACTTTCACACTGTACCGATGGAGAGATGACCATTTGAATTTGCATACCATCAGTGCCAACTTGCACATCCTCTTCCAAAAGCATCTGGAGTAGGAAGCATTGTGTTCATTTCCCCTGTTGCAGGTTTAATGCATATTTTTAGCAGATCTATTTAAGGACCAAATAAATGCAAGTTATCATCTTCTTTGGTGTGTGACAACCCTCTCCCAGCCCTTCTCAACTTCCTAGTCTTGGTAGCTAAGATCAATTAATAAGCAACTTTTGCCTTGTGTTTGTTATTGTCAGCTGCTTTTGAGTGGCAAAGATATCAGAACCTCACTTGTTGAAATGTAAGGTTTACTGTTTCTTGTTAAAGCTTTCTATTGACTCATCTCTCTCTTTCAGAAAGGTTGCATACTTAACTTTTATGGTTGTCATGTCTGCCTTATGTTTAGTGTATCCAGGGCATTTCCACCCAGGTTGACTTCGGAGAAGTACATTTATTCATCACCACTTTAGAGGATCCTAATTTATTTGTTTGAAATGAAAATTGATACTTTGCTTAAACCACACCCATTTCCTTTTTATCTCTATGAAAATTTGTTGTCTGGCATGCTTTACTGATAGCATATCATCAATTATCTTAATGTGCATGGAAACGGTACGATGATGGTAGGGTCTTCCTCCCATATATGCTTATCCTTTCTTCTATTCCCAAAGGAATAGTTTCTATGTCACAAAAGCTTAATCTTCTAAATCTTGACACTTATTCTTACAGCCAATTGCTTTGGAAGTAGACTGGGCAATCCATGTTTATATTTCATATTCATATCACGTAAAACACAAAAAATTCATGTAAATACGTCAAACACAAAAAATTTGTTTTTAGTTTATCAAATTTATAGCCTGTATAATCTTTGTGTCTTTTTTACATATCATATCATCATGTTTAGAATTGTCAAATTTATTTGGAGATGGAGTTGAGGTCTTTTATGATATAAACTAATAGTGTCAACTTTCAAACAATTAGTAAAGCACTTTAAATGCTGAATCACATGGATTTTTTTAAAGACTGTTTCTTGTTCGTGAGGATTAAAATCCTTTAGGACCCACTTTGGGTGCTCTGCCTTTTATAATTTAACACCACTTCCACTAGTCTTTTTCCTAATGGCGGCATCTAATTAGTGCTAGTTTCTCCAAAACATCTGATGTTTAACCTTGTGGTTCCTCTAATACATGATCCAATGTTGTCAAACTCTCTAAAGTATATCTTTTCTTACAAGCCTTGCATGCATAAAACATCAAGTCTAGTGAAATCATTGGAAAATTTCTTCTCTAAATTCTGCAAAAAGAACAAAATTTTGTAGTTGTTATCTCTTATTTTTATAATAATCGCATCTAAATCAGATTCTATTTCATGATAGTTAGAATTTGAATAATTAGTTGAACATTTTGGTTCTTATTACTTGAATCTTAATCAAGTAATATAAAATTGTACATTAACTATCTGACCTTGATAAATACCGGTTAACAGTCCTGATTGTCTCTTAGTAGGTTCGATATTTTTCATATAGGCATATTTTTAGGTTTAATAGCCAAATATTCCTTCAACTTTTAGCATAAAATAAAATTAATCTTTTAACGTTTTATTGTGTGAAAATTAGTCAATAAACTTTTATTTTATTATAAATAAACCCTCAGTCTTTCAAAATTATACAATTAAATTCAAATATGTTAAATGACAGCAACTTTCGTTTGGACATCTAACGTGAAAGCTGACTGGATAGCTTAGTTGGCTATCACGTGGTATGCCATGTATGCAATACTAACGGAAGTTAGTGTCATTTAATAGATTTGGACTTAATTGCATAATTTTGAAAGTTTGAAAGTTTATTTATAATAAAATAAAAATTTATAGATTGATTTTGACGCGATAAAACGTTGAGAATTTAATTTTATTTTATACTAAAGATTGATGGGATATTTGATTATTAAGTTCAGATTTTTATGGTCAGATACATTTTTATAGAGTATCGACTGTGAATCAGCCAGACAGACAGGCTCTGCTCGATTTCTTTCCTTGTCCGTCTTTGCAGCTGCTTGAAAAAACAAATTCTTCGAAAACATAATATCTGGAACACCTCATGAACGAGTTGGAGAACCAGAAGAACTCTGATTCCAAGCGCAGTAGCATTCCTTTGTCTTCCTGCTTCTTCTTGCATCACTGGACAGATTCTTCTTCCTGCTTCTCCTGGCATGGCTACTCTGAATCTTCAGCTCCGAACGTCCTGAATTTCCGGTTATACATGATAATGTTTTGAGACAGGAAAGCCAACAACCTAAACTTTGTACAGTGCATCACCGAAATTAATGTTGCAGTTGCAGCATCCCAGAAAACCCCTAAACAAATCTCTGACACTTCTTTGATTCAATTAAACCAAGGTTTTCCAGACAGACAACAGCTTTCAAGATCTACACGCATACAGATAACCTAAAATTTTTAAATATATATTAACCATAAAGCATTAAAGAAAAATGAGAAAATGGAAAAAAATATATTAACTGCTGTCAAGGGACAGCTCAAGATATACGTAATTTTACATACCATACAAAAACTATTCGAAAAAAAGTTTAATAATTAAATATATTGTTAATTTTTTACAAAAAATAAAAATAAATTTTAACATTTTATTTTATTGTTTAAATTTTTAATATTTTTAAAATAATACAATTAAATTCAAATTTATCAAACTTTTAAAGTAACATAAAATGTTAATATTTAAAAAATATTTTATATTTAAGTTTGTATATGATATATTAATAATGTATAGTTTTTATATCCTATCAATATACTAAAAAATTAACATTTTATCAATATTCAAATTAAAAAATATCATACAAATACATTTTTTAATTTATTAATAAAAATTTATTAATATAATATTAATTTTTAATGTATAAATAATATATAAAAATTATATACTATTAATTCATTATATATAAAATTTTTATATTTTATATATTAACCCGAACGTGGTGTGATAATTTTTTATATTTTGTTAGATATGAATACAAAATATTTGAATAAATCAAAACCCACGCTATCACTTTGAAAGGACTTAAAAAAGTTGGTCCAGACCTCCAGTGGGGTACGGAAAAATAATGCATTTTCAAGTGACATGGCACTGATCTTTTGAGGCGTCACCTCATGCTTGCCAGCTGAAACCTTATACGTGGCGGCTTTTAACTTGTTGGAATCCTGTTTGTTGATACCTACTTTTTGCCTTTAAGCTGGCCTACGATATTAGGCTAGGGGTCAACTTCCACGTTTTTCATAGCCTCTGAAATTACTCGAAAAAATTAACCAAAAAAAATATAAAATTACTAAAATAAATTATTCTATGACACCCCTACACGTGTACTTGGGCTTTCACATGATTATGAAAGAACCTGGGTTTTTTCTGCAATAAATTTTTTCTTCTTTAGTTTGTTTTTTTTTCATTACTTATTATGCTAACGATTGCTTTAAATTATGATCATTAAAGTTTTTATTTTAATTCAACACTTTATTGTCCAATATAATGTGTTTATCTAACTCTAATATCTTTATTTTTTTACGAATTATTTTATTCCAATTTTTTTTATATTCCTTTAACATTAATTCTTTTTTCATCATTCATTGTCTCTACTCTTTTAATTGAAACATTTATAGATCTATGTGACTACTTTAGAATGTATAGTTTCTAAATTATTATAGAAATAATATGTTTTCCAATATATTGAAATTAATAATATTAACAATCAAGTGTAATATCTAAATTTTATTTAATATTAAATATTTCTCCATCTTTCATATAAATTATTCTACTAAAAAGTATAAAATGTAAAACAAATTAGAATAAAAAATTAAATAGACTCATAATTGTTTTTTAATCTTTCAAAGCTTGGAGATAGATTCTATAAATCAATGAAATTTGTAAAATTGTAAACTTTTTTAAGAATTCAATAAATTAAATAGCAAGAAATAGCTGGCCTAATTGATTAATTCATTCATCTCATTAGTAAAAAGTTTTAGATTTGAGGGTAAGTGAAATTTTGTTAATGTTATTTTAAAGAGAAATTATCCAATGCATCATTAAATAAATTCTTATATACAACTTATGAATTTAGCAAAATGCCACATATAGGGTATATTAAAAAGATAAAAAATAATATAATTTTAAAAAGTAAAATATGTGACAAATTTTTTAATGGGCTGTAAAATAAAAAACTTTTTATTATCCGTATATCAAATATGAATTTTATTTTAAATGCAATTTCCTTAACTAAGTAAATGTGAGAAAATGTACATCTACATTTTCATTTAAGGGTTATCACAACTTAATTGATTCGAACACTTTTTACAAAAAAAAAAAGCTTAAATTAATTATAGCAGATAAGTTAACTTCCCACTAAGATCAAATAAAATTTGTATAAAAATGGCATCATAACTTTATATTTTTATACTAATAATTTAGGTATTTGAACATCTCACACAAAATTATAAAACTAATCACAATAAATAAAGTATAATAGTTATTAAAAAGGAGGGGTTGATTGTGATGTGTTAAAAAAGCTTAGGGGAACAAATGGGAAATTAGGTACGTGTTCAAATTGCAAAGAAGGACGGCAGATTTTAAAATTTTCCAAACCCAAGCGGATGCTCGAAACGTGTACGTGTTCCAGCGCGAGCCGAGTAGGAGAGCTGCGCAACTACGGATCCATATCGGAATTCGACACGTGTCCACATTCGGTTTGGCGAAGCCTCAGATATTCTGCAAAGGCGTCAATCAACCTTGACATGTGGGCCCACAACACAGGTGTCCTTATTTTAATCTGTTACGTAGACGCTTTCGTTGCACAACTGGGGAGAAATGTCAGCCGAATTTAATAGAAGACTACTTATTTTAGATTAATTATTCCCCTAATCGCAACCCCTGGAGCGTAAATTCACGCTTCTTCCATTTGCTGAATACCTACCAATAATATTGAAAAAATGGTGGTATTAAAATTTGATATTTAATTTAGTTGGTCAATGTAAAGTAATTTTTAAAAAATTATTAAAAACTGTGTTTTTTTCATTATTTTCAGACTGTGGTCTCATTTATAGACAAAATAAAATTAATATATTTTACAAAATTATTTCTTGATGGAACGATAAATTTACATTAACTTTTTTTTATAAATAAATAAATTTAATAATGTAATGATAATTTTTAATTTTAATTTATAATATATTATCAAATTTAATCTTAACCTAAATTATTTTTTTACATTTATATAATGTAAAATTATCCTATACACTGTCTGTGGAGTTTTTTAACTCCACAAGCGGGATTAGGATGATGACATGTGTCTCATTTTATTTATTTTTTGTTTTCTTAATATTTTTAAAGAACACATGTCATTATCTTAATCTCGCTTGTGGAGTTAAAAAACTCCACTGACAATGGATAGGATAATAATCCTTATATAATTACTTTTTCATTCTAAAACAACAATATTCAGTTATTTTAATATATATATATATATATATATATTGAACCGTAGTTGTAAGTTTTAAAATAAATTAATAAGGTCCACAAAACAAATATTTTTTAATAGAAAACAATATAAGACAAAAGAAGGCTTTTAAAGAAGAGGGGATATTTTCATATTTCTTATGTTTTATAATAATAATTTAATCATTTTACTTTAATTTTTTATTTTTAAGTGAATATGTTAATAATATATTTAGTTAAACTTTTTTATTATTTTTAATGTACAAGAATAAAATTAGTCATGTTTAAGGTTATTTTTAAAAAAAATTTAATAAATTAAAAACACAATGATAAAATGTATTATTGCCCGATATAAAATAATGACAAATTTTACGTTGATTCCTAATTAAAATATGATAAGAAAACTAATCGTGATTAACATCACTCGCTAAAGGCGTGTGGAGAGGCGAATCGAGCATATAATCTCGTATTCCACGATCCCGCCACGTGGTGATATCTTCGCAGCAGTTATTTTAAAGAATTTTCTAAAATAAAATAAAAAAAAAGTTAATTGGAAAAGCTATAAACAAAAAAACAAGAGCGACAAAGCGGCCAAGTGGGGTCAGCTCCCTCCCCTAAGGACCACATGCGTGTCAGAATTTTAAGGTCTTTTCAACCAATGCTGGCTTACACTCATTGGTCCACGTGTTCCACTTCTTATAGATGACTTTACACGTGTCGTTTCTCCAACGAATCTGATCATATGGACGGTGCCCGATTACATTCTTGTATTCTGTAATTCTACGTCACACCAACTGTGCTTGTCGGGTCCCCCTGCCCTACGGAGACGGGCAGTCTGCCCGTATTGTGTTGTGGCCCCTAGGTGAAATTAGAGTTCTCAGTACAAAAGCTTCAATCCCAGCCATTTTGCTGGGTACTCTCCGTTCAATCTGAAGAGCAAAAAAGAAAAAAGGTCTCTTGATTTTGCTGCAAGGCTTGTTCTTCAGTTTCGATTTTTTTTTTTGTGAAAAAGAAAATTAATTTTATAGAAACCAAATGGCCGGAATGTGCTGTGGAGTCGTTGGAGAAAGTGAAGTGGTAGCTCCGGTTGAACCAACCTCAAGAGCTTCTCGCCGCCGGAGACTGGAGCTTCGTCCGTTTAAGTTAATAGCCGACGCTGCCGTTCAGCCACCGTTAGAAAACGACCGGAAACGCCAGAAGCTGGATCTCGATCTTTTCCTCCCGGCTTCTTCTCTAGATTGTGATAACGCGGCTCAGAACTCGAAAACTGATAAGATTAAGAAATATCACGAATTTAATGAAGGTACAAATTCTAATGGATCAGTAAAATTAGAGATAGAAAATTCGGTAGAAGAAAAGAAAAAGGAATCTCCGAAGTTCGGTATGACTTCCGTTTGTGGAAGGAGACGAGATATGGAAGACGCCGTATCGATTCACCCGTCGTTTTGTGAACAGAGCTTTCAAGTTCAAATTTCGTCGGATATTCACTTTTTCGGCGTCTTCGACGGCCATGGCTGCTCTCATGTACTAAAAAAAGGCTTACAAATAGTTTAAAATTTTATATTTATTAACAAATTATCACAGTTTTAACTGACTTCTGTTTCTTTCTTTTAGGTTGCTATGAAGTGTAGAGATCGGTTTCATGAGATAGTAAAAGAAGAAATCGAAGCGTGCGGCGGAGGAAAGGCTGTACAATGGAAGCGAACGATGGAGAGAAGCTTCCACAGGATGGATAAGGAGATTCAAGAATGGACAGCGGACGCCAAGGAGAGTTCCAATTGCCGATGCGAACTTCAAACTCCACAGTGCGACGCTGTTGGATCCACCGCTGTGATCGCTGTTGTCACGCCAGATGAGATCATCGTCGCTAACTGCGGCGATTCCCGCGCTGTTTTATGCCGAAATGGGGTCGCAGTACCCCTTTCCGACGATCACAAGGTGAGAGGTTTTGCTTTTTATTCTAATTTAATTTCACGTTGTTCCACCTGAAATGAAAATGAAAATTATTTATTTATTTATTTATTTATTTCAGCCGGATCGACCTGATGAATTGCTCCGAATCGAAGAAGCTGGTGGCCGAGTAATTTACTGGGATGGCCCTCGAGTTCTTGGCGTTTTAGCCATGTCTAGAGCTATTGGTAAGTCCAAATAAACAATATTTCCATTTTTTATTTATTTTTTATATTTTAAAATTTTTATCTAATTTCTTTTTTTATATATTTTTAGGTGATAATTATTTAAAACCCTTTGTTATACCGGAGCCTGAGGTGACAATAACGGAGAGAAAAGGGGACGAAGACGAGTGTTTGATATTGGCGAGCGACGGATTGTGGGATGTGGTGACAAATGATACAGCATGTGGGGTGGCGCGTATGTGCTTACGCGCTCAAAAGCCGCCATCGCCACCTGGATCGCCGGGCAGTGATGCAGCGGTGAAAGGTGGCGCAGCCGAGAGTTCGAATAAGGCGTGTTGGGATGCTTCCATTTTGTTAACCAAGTTGGCCTTGGCTAGGCATAGCACAGATAATGTTAGCGTTGTTGTTGTTGATTTGAAGAAAAATCAACAGCTATAATTAAATTAAATTAAATAGAATTATAGCCTAATGTTTAACTGAAAAAACTATTAAATGAAGGTAAATACAGGCTTTTTTTTTGGAAATTGTAAGATGTAGAATTTCAGTTCCTTCCTGATGAGGAAATTGAACGAAAAGAAATGAAAATATGGGTATTATTATTTTGGTTTTGTATCTTTTTTTCTTTCTTTTAATGCTTTTATTTTTTTTGGAAAAATTTATAAATGTTTAATAGTTGATTATTTGTAAAATCCCAGGCAACTTTAATTTTTTAGTTTAATCCAAATTCCTCTTAGTTATTATTTTTATTTGCAATGGGAAATATATTTTGGTACTTAAGGTTGAACCTATGAAGTGAAAACTGGAAACTATCTTTTAGATTATTGCCCTATTTTTATAGATAGAGAAAATAGCATTTGTAATTTTTATTTTTTAACAAATTTTATTTTGATTTTACAATGATCTTCAACCTCGGAAAAAAAATTGTATGAAATAGTTCACGATAACACAATTTTTTATTCAATTGATGCTGTACAATCACATTATTAAAAAAATTAATTAATTATTATCAAAATTATTAACAATATACAATATGATATGAAAAGAATGAATATATATTAACTTAGAATAATTATTTTAAACAATCAGTTTTTTACTAAAAAAAATAAATATGTATCAATTTGATTTTTTGTCGACATTTAATAATAGTTAGCGTATAACACGACATTAATTATTTTTTAAAAAAAGTTAAATGTTGATGGTGTACACTTGAAAAAAATTATAAGCAGATTTAACATGATAAAGCATACGTTTTAGTGTACATTATAAAAATAAAAAATTAAAAAAAAAAGACAGGTGATGGTAGGGAAGAAGTTGAAATTTTAAGGCCTTACCCAAGTTTTACTAATTGTGAGTTTGATCTAATTTCATCTTATATTTATATAGTTATATATTGGTTTATTTAAATGATTAAAGTATTCTCTTATAGGATTATTATTCTATATAGCCTATCTTTATACTGAGATAAAGACTTTGATGATAATAATTATAATTATTTTCCTATACACTCTCACGTATCCCATTTTTTCAAAGTTAAAAAGCTCTCACGTATCCCATTTTTTCAGTTTGTTTTTTTTTATTTTGCTAATATTCCCCAAAAGATCTGTATCACTATGTTACCTCCTTATTGAGTCTAAAAATTTATTGTAAGTGTGTTAGATAATAATTATTTCTTATATGGATGTAATAATTCTGAGTGTTAAAATTACTAATGAACCCAGCAAGTACTTAGATATTGATTTTGGGAGAACGGGAAAAAAGAGAACGTTTTTTCAACTAATAGTCGATAAAATTCAAGATAGACTTGCAGGATGGAAAGTAAGATGTTTGGGTCAGGGAGGCCGACTTATGCTCATCAAATCCACGCTGTGCTCTATTCCTATCTTTACCTTGTCTTGTTTTAAAGCCCCAAAGTATGTTTGCAAGAAAATTGATCAAACAATGTGTAATTTCTGGTGAGGGCATGATAGAAATCGGAGGAAAATTCATATGATCAATTGGAATCATTTGTGTTAAAGGAAAGATGAAGGAGGACTAGGACTTGGATAGACTGAACACATGAACAGAGCTTTACTTGGAAAGCAAGCCTAGAGAATTATTTCTCAACCTAACTCCTTAACCGATAAGATCCTTACTAAGAGTATTGCAGGAAACAAGGTTTTAGAGATGTCAAAGGTAAGGCTGGTGATTCTTGAATTCGGAAAAGTTTACTTGTTGGAAGAGATCTTTGTTTCATTGGATTGAACATCCAAGTGGGGGATGATAAGCAAACGGTGGTTAAAGAAGGGAAGATTCATTTGGTGGATCAGAATACGAACTCTAACCAATTTCAATGTCTTGTCTCGAGCTTTATGAATACTTATCAAGGACGATGGGAAAATGAAGGAGGTGAACATATGTTGGACATGGAAGTAGCTGCAAAATTGAATGACAAAACGTTCTCAGTTCTTGGTGGGGAAGATAGAATGGTTTGGAAGTTTACCTTCACGGGTGAGTATACTTTTAGCTCAGCTTATTGGTGTATCTCTAAGGAATCTAGATCAAGTAATGATAATAGGATGAGTAAAACGTTTTGGAAATATCTTTGGACTTTGAAACTTCCTTTCAAGATAATTAGTTTACCAATTCAGGCAAAACTAAGAAAGAGAATCACGGTCTGTATAAAAATTATCCCCTTTGTGAGGAGGAGGAAGAGACCACTGATTTTCTGTTTATCACGTGCCAAGTAGCAAGGGCAGTTTGGTTTGCATTTAAACTCACTCTTCGTGCCGATAAGACTTATCCCCAAAAAATTACTGAGTGGATAAAACAACTGGCTATTTTAAGAAAACACTGTTGGGCTGAAAAGGTTGAGGTCTGTACTCAATTGGCTAGTATTCTCTAGGCCTTGTGGATCCATAGAAACGAATATGTTTTTAAAGGTGTGGAACCAAATCCAGTTAAAATCCTCAAGCATAAGCAAAACCTCAAGGGATCTATACTCAAAGCTTTTCAAGAGTTCAATAGCAAACCATTGCAAGATAAGATGGTACCCAGACCTATGATCGACCAAGCTTAAGAGTGAATAGAAATGAATCTAAATGTGGGGAAAATATGTGGATTGTGTTTTTGGGAACTTACAAATCAAAATGTTATAACAGTATAGGAATGGGGGTGATCTTTTGGCATGAGCAGAAATAACCGGTCGTTCTTTCTAACAAAATTGAAGAGCAATCATTGGAGGTGGCCAAGGTTCTTTTTGCTAGGAAGGTGGTCTTGCAACTTTATAACCTCAAAGTCCAAACAGTCGAGTTCAGAGATGATAGACAAGGATGGAACATAATTCTTTCAAGCTCAGCAAATATACATCGGAAACTTGAACCGGCCTTGAAAGACATACAAACAATAAACAAGAAAGGTATGGAGTTTTATTTCTTAGATGAATGGCACCCCCTTGTGAAGGAAGTTGACCAGGTGGCTAAGAGAGCAGCCTAGAGCAGGATAACCTTTCAATGGCATTAATTTTCTGTTGATGGTTGACTAAATTGTTGTTTTCCTTTTTTGGTTCTTTTTCTCTAATTTGCTTGCATTACCCTGTTTTTATTAATAATATTTCTTGTCCCATTACCAAAAAAATACATATTTTATGGATTATCATCTCGTAAGTTGACAATGATGTTTTTTAATTTCACAAGTAAAGTTTTTTTTTTTGAGTAATTTCACAAGTAAAATTAAAAATGGTCACATGTCCCACTTTTTCTTTTTAATATTTTTAATATTTCCTAAAGGGTATATATCACATTATTAAAACTGCTTGTGAAATCTAAAAACTTAACTGTCAATGCATTTAATAATAATCTATATTTTATTATGATTATAACTTCTATTGTAATTAGTCTTTATAAAAAATACATGTGATAGTCTTTTTCCTTTTTTTGATTTTAAAATTTACACTATTAATATATCAAATACGAACTTTAAAGAAAAATTAACCAAAATAATTTTCGCTTAATTTTTTTCTTTGTAATTTTTTTTGCATTTTTATGACATTCTTTTAATTATTTTCAGCAAAAATTTTACATCATATTAATAACATTTTACCTTTGACTATGTAGTGTTATTTACTCTAATAGATAAGTTTGTATTAAATCTTTTGGTTAGTGTTAAATGCCATTCAACAAAAGTAGGAACGTGGAGTCCAACAAATTTGACCGCATTATCTCTCAATTAAATTATTTGATCATCAGTTGACTTAATCGCATGGATAATTATTTCATAAATTTACATGACTTTATGTCTCACCATTCAATTGGATGGTCAAGCTTACGGGACTTATTCTTTTTTGAAAAAGAAAAAGAAACAAATAATTAAATCAATCTTGTGAAGATTTTAATTTCGTAAGAAATTAAAAGGCAAAAGGAAAATGGATCCCACCAAAGAGAAAAGCAAAGTGGCGATGAAACTTAAAAGCTCTGCTGATTAAGAACGAGATAAATTTTTTATTTAAATAATTATCTTTTTCAAATTTATTTTTTTAATGATTTTATAACTTTTTGTCGTATCATTTCGTACGGTCATCCTTTCACGCTTGGATTACTTTTAGAATAAAGAATTCAAATTCAGAGTACAAAACATGAATCAACTATGGTTTTTTATTTATACAAGTTATTAATCCTAATCATCATAATTATAATTATAAAACCTATGTTGATTATGATTAATAGCTCTCAAATTGCCTTCAAAGTTGATCATGAACCGGAAGACAATCTCATCTATTTGCTGAATATAGATGCAAGTTGCAGAAAAAGTGATCTTATCGCTATCTTTTAATCTTAAATAGGGTCTAAAATATATTTTTTTAATCTTAATGGATAGTAAAGCTTAATTTGAGTAGACGGTACAATTGGTTTTTATGAAATTAAAAAAAGATAGATATATGTTTTTTTCAATAAAAATATAAAAATTTAAAATTAAAATGGAAAGATAATTTTTCTCCACATATTGTCTTTTACTCCAAAACCAAACATATTGATATTAACCGGTGAGCCAAATGAGCTAAAGATCAAGCAAATTATTATTTTTTTCATAAGAAGGTGTAATGAGGAATGAGAATCTACCTATGGATCTAATTTATCGAGAAATAACAAATATTAGATCAAATTTTGATTGTTCAAACAAATTAATATTTTCTTATAAAGAAAGGGTAATTTATAGCTAATAAATTAAATGAAAATTTAAAAAAAATCCATACATTCATAATCAAGTCTCTTACATTTCATATGAAAACTAAAAATAAAATTAATCAAACATAAACCAACCAACGAAATCTACATGAAATGAAATAAATACAATATAAATTAAACAAAATCCATGAGCTATCAGATCATGAATACGAAAAGCATGCTGATATCCTGGGCTAAAAAAAATGGGGAAGGCCCAAGCAAAGCAAGTCTCTGATACATATAAGATTCTTCAGAAAGCAAGAAAAAGAACTGGATTGCACTGGCAGCCTGCTGAGCAATCAGGCTCACCCATCAGGCCAGTACTGTTTCTGAAACTGGTAAGTTTATACCAAAACTGATGGGAAAAAACCAGGCTTTTGAATTTGGACTGCTACAGGTATATTGCTAGCAAAATAATGAAATATATTGCAACCATTTATTGCCTTTCAACATTGCTAATGATTCTTAATTTTTTTTATTTTATTTTTTATAATGATGCAAAGTTTGGATAGATTTCAAAGATGTTTTGCCATGTATATAGATGGATTTATTTTATTTCGCTAACTTAGAAGGAACCGATGGTAAGGTATAGTTGGAGGGCATTGGTCCCACAGCATTTTTGCCAAATATTTTAAAAATATTGCAAGTTTTTAGGTTCTTAAGATTTTCTTTCCATTAATGCATGGAGAGTAGAGATTAATAAATATTTAAAAAAAGATAATTATTACATACACTGATAGTGAAATTTTTTTACTCCACAAGCAGCGTTAAGATCATGATATGTGTTTTATAAAAATATTAAAATAAATAAAATAGGACATGTATCACGATCTTAACGCTGCTTGTAGAATAAAAAAATTTCACTGTATGTAATAATTATTTTTTTAAAAATACCATTTTATTTTTTATTGGTGCCTTTGTAAGTTGTAACCCAAAAAAATCAGAGCCCATAATCCAAAGCTTTTTTTTTTTCTTTAAAAGAGAAAACCCATAAAGAATTTCAAAATAAAGGACCATCAAAATTTAAATCAAATCCAATCTTAAAAAAAAAAAGCTTGATAATCTAGACACGATACAATAATATTATACAATAACAATACAAATAAAAAATATAAAAATAATACAAATTAAAATTTAATAAAATTGTATATAGAGTATAACAAAAATTAAAAAAATATATTTGAGCTTTGATATGAATTTAACACAAAATTTTAATATTTTATCCATAACCATAAATTGTCAATAAATTGTCAAATCTATTGAAAGATAATAAGCCAAAGAAGATCAAATGTGCTTTCCAAAAAACACGAAAAGAAAAAGAAAGAGACCCAATTTTTTAGAGGAGAAGCTTTTTTTTTACTCACTGTCCCACTCAGCAAAGCACTAACATTGACTCTTGACTCGAATGAAAGATGGATTACTCCTCAGATCCTCAATCTCTCCGTCGTTGTCGCCCTTTTCCTTTCCTGCTTCTCCTTCAGAAATCCGAATCATTCTTTTAATTCCAAAAGGATTAAAGAAAGATACCCCTTGGTTAAGGAAACCAACCCAAAAAAAAAAAAAAAAAACAAAATCCCAACACTTTTTACTGCATAAAACAGTACTATGAAAGGCCCAGTGAATTATTTCTGGGTTTTGTCTTTTTCAATGGCCTTTTTTTATTTATTCTGCAGTTTCTTCAAAATCTGAAGGAGAAGAAATTCAGTAAACAAATGAAAATCTCTAAAAGAGGAGGGTAAAAGGGAGTTGATTTTCATGATTTTTGAAGGTAAATTCTCCTTTTTAGTTTTTCATTTTTTTTATGCCTATTTATGTCTTTTAAGTGTTTGTTTAAATGCTTGCAGTTAAATTTAGATCTATTTTAATTTTTAAAAAAATTGATTGGTTGGGTTTAATAAAAATTTCTCTTTTTTTTTTTAGTGAAAATCTATATTATTTCGGGCTTTAGGGGTTTAATGTTCTGCAAATTACTTTGTTTGCATTATAAGTTGTGGAATATGCCTGAATTTTTTTATAAACATGATAGTTAAGTCAATGAAGGTGTCCTCTTTTTCTTCTTCTTCTTTTTTTTGGTAAAAATATTTTTTTTAATTTATTTTGTTTTTTATGAGATGACTTTTGAATTCTGATACATTTGGTCTTTAAATATATTAAAAATTCTCATCTCCTTATTGTCATTTATTCTTTTGAGGGCTTTCATTCTGTTTTTCAACTATAACCTTTGAGTTTTTCTTGTAAGAGCAAATTTTTGTTATCAGTCATATTTTTATACAGCAAGCAAAGATGGATTCAAATAGTCAAGTGGAGTCAACACTCAAGGAAGTACTTGAAGTGATCAAGCCCTTGCGTGAGGATTGGGTTACACGAATTAGGATCATTGAAGAGCTGCGGGAAGTTGTTCAATCTGTGGAAAGTTTAAGAGGTAATTTTTATGTTACTTTTTATATCATTGTGCAAGTTCTTTATTTTGATTGATCCGTATAAAATGCTAATAGAGATTTTTGATAATTTGTCTATGCAGATAGGAATAAGACATATACAGGCTTTTTGAATGTAATTGGCTATATAACTGCTACATTTTTTATTCCATGATGGATCAAGAAACAACAACCATCTGTTGTACTTGTAGTGTTGCAAAAAATTGCAAAAGGGAAATAATTTCATCTCATACAAGCTCAAAATGTTCTCCTTTAGCGAAGGGGACAAAAAGTGAATATGTTTACGCCTATATTTACTATTAAATAAGAAACATTATCACGGAGGAAAAATCGTCTTCCTGAATGTTTAGATGATGATTTTTTTTCCCTT
Source organism: Heritiera fomes (assembly GCA_032173925.1). Taxonomy (NCBI): domain Eukaryota; kingdom Viridiplantae; phylum Streptophyta; class Magnoliopsida; order Malvales; family Malvaceae; genus Heritiera; species Heritiera fomes. The sequence continues at coordinate 6,383,179 of JAPDPM010000002.1, read as the reverse complement.
TTCTTTTGCTCTGAAACTGAAATTTCATAAGTGGCTTAAACAAGGTCTGAATTTGGAAATAGTTGTTTGACATTTTCTTATCATGAGGGAATCAGCACACCTAATTTTTTCAGCTAAGAAGCACCGGATTTTGGTGTAGTAGGACCAACCTTACCTAAGATTAAATTTTATTTTAATTTTTTTTTCTCCAAGTTTGGAAGGTGATACGAGTATGGTGTGCAAACTTTCCAAGAAAAAGAAAATGTTTAGCAGTCCCCCTCCCCATTTCCTATATTTTGGCTAAGTAGGAAAGGAATTGTCTGGTCTCTTGAAACGATACCTGATATAAACAAAGTGATCTTTTGTATTATCATTTCTGAAGTTCTAGCTGATTGTGGCAGTGAGCACATTGGTTAAAGATTTTGGTAATTAACATGTGTATACTTGACATAACTTGTGGAAGCAGGTGCAACTGTGGAGCCATTTGGATCCTTCGTGTCTAATCTCTTCACACGGTGGGGAGACCTAGATATTTCTGTTGAGTTACCTTATGGTTCATATGTTTCATCTGCTGGAAAGAAGAGGAAACAAAGTCTACTTGGAGAATTACTAGGAGCTTTGAGACAGAAAGGTGATTTAGTATAATTTTCATGCTTTAATGTTCTTCTTAAAACATTAGAGGGGAGTAAAGAAAGCTTTTTGTTGGGAGGGTTGGGGGTTGACGCACATTGCTGTTCTTTATGTTTGATTGTTCATTATAAATAGTGTCTTTTAATTATCAAGATAACATTTATCTGCAGGTGGATGGCAGAGGTTACAATTTATTCCCAATGCAAGAGTTCCCATCTTGAAAATTGTGAGCAAGTGGCAAAACATTTCTTGTGATATCTCAATTGATAATCTGCAGGGCCAAATAAAATCCAAATTCTTGTTTTGGCTCAATGAGATAGATGATCGCTTTCGAGACATGGTTCTACTGGTATATCTCATTAAAAATCAACACTTCCTGTTGTGGAGAGGAGCATAAATCTCATTTGTCATTTGTGCTGTGCAGGTGAAGGAATGGGCCAAGGCTAATCGTATTAATAATCCAAAGTCTGGGACATTCAACTCATATTCGCTCAGTTTGCTGGTTATCTTCCATTTTCAGGTGGCTGTTATAATGTTTTCTGGTATCATTGGAAAGCTGTAGAAGCAAGAGATTTATTTAATACATCCAAAAGTGGTTTAGGTGCATCTGCTTTAATTATAAGAGTAAAAAACCCTAATTAACTGTTGCTAACTTTCTATTGCATTTCCATACCTTACCATTCTAATAAATTTAACTGTTTTAATAAGCTTACTGTTTTCATCTTTGTGTTTCATCAGTCTGATCCCAACTTTCGCCAATCTGCTTACTTTTTTGACAATAGAGAGATAGAAAGTTTTTCCTAACTGCAGTATTCCTTTGCATTTCTTGGTTCTGCCATTGGTGTAGTATTGACCATACTTCTTTTATTCCTTTCATTTATTTTCTAATTCTTGCAGACATGTGTACCTGCAATTCTACCTCCTTTAAACGATATTTACCCAGCAAATGTTGTCGATCATCTAACAGGTATTTTAATCTTAAATCTTAGCTAAGCCAGAAATTATGGAGAATGGCATAAACTGAGATAGTCTTTTTTAAAAGTTTTAGTTAATTTTCTCGTATATGTGCTGTTTCACAATAAAGAATGAAGGCTTTAATTCTCCTATTGTTAGATTTTGGTAGTGTTTGATTGAAATTAAGCTCAGGCAGTCGGTCATAAAGATGCTGCAATGTGAAATTTTGAGCAGTATTTTTATCTAAAGAAAAATTATTCGTATTATTTCATTATTGAAAAACAAATTGTGAATTAAAAATGCTGAATATGTTCAGTGGATAAATTTGATAGGAATTCTTCTCTGATGCAGGTGTCAGAGCTGATGCAGAGAGACGTATTAAAGAAGTATGTTCTTCGAACATTGCTAGGTTTAGATCGGGCAGAACCCTAAATCGAAGTTCTTTGTCTGAGCTGTTCATTTCCTTCATTGCAAAGGTATTGGTTCTTGTTATGATCCTCTATTTTTCCTGTTGATGCCATAGGTCAAATTACTGTTTAACATTTATGACAACAGGTTTCTAATCATTCTCTTTTGGAGAACCAACCATGTAGGTTTATTTAAGCTAAAGTTGTAAATGCATGTGCAGTTTTCAGACATAAATATGAAGGCATCGGAGATGGGAATCTGCCCATTTACGGGACAGTGGGAGTATATAACAAGCAATACAAGATGGTTGCCCAGGACTTATGCAATATTTGTAATATTCTCTCTCTCTGGTATTTTCGAAATGCTTCATGGCTTTAACATTGAAAAATAACAACTCTTATTTATGTTTGTTTAGATTGAAGATCCATTTGAACAGCCAGAAAATTCGGCTAGGGCTGTCAGTCAGAAGCAACTGATAGAGATATCTGAAGCATTTGAGACTACTCGTCGTATGTTAATCTCAGCCAATCTGACCCAAAGTACTCTCCTCCCTACATTAGTTGGGCCACAGACATCCCGATTTATCGTAAAAAAGTCAGTCAGTAACTCAGGCTACACCAGTGGGCAATACCACCAGAATACGTATGCACAAGTGCATCCGGCTGTGCATTCACCTTGGCAAATGCAGCAGCACCGGTACCGGAACACAAGGCCCTCAACCTCACAAATGCAGCATCAAGCTCATGGGATGATGCCATCAACTTCCAAAGTGCAATCATTTCAGAGCACAAGGGTGGAAAGTAAAACAAGGCCACAACATCAATTTCAGAGGCTGACACTGAAACCGAGACCCTCGGTCTCACAAGTGCAACCTCAGTTTCAGAGAGCCTCACAAGTGCAACCTCAGTTTCAGAGAGCAAGGCCGGTGAGTTATTCTGGCAATGTTGCCACTCAAAGACCTTTTCAGCTACACCAAAATCAAGGGCATATGTGGAGACCAAAATCTGATAAATAGAGTGTAAGTGCATGGTTTGAGAATTTGGTATTTTGGTTGAAGAAAAAGGAGCAAAAATACTAAAATATATGCACAGCCTGAACTTTGAATGCCTTTTCAGTTTGAATAAGTCAAAACAGTTTTCATTGTACACCTTCGGTTAGCATATTTCCCCAAGTGTGAGAACATCTCATTGAAAATAGAAAATTTTAGCAGACAGAATATGTTGAAGACAAAGAAATTGCCAGCGGCAGGTGGTGTGAAATTTGATTTATGTTTAACAGATCATTGCTCAAATGAAAATTTTAATATGAAACTTGAGAGTAAGATTCAACATTCAAGATGTAGAATCTTAGTTTACCTGAAAAACTAATGTTATGGAAGTGATTTGATGCCTGATAGCACAATTTTTGTTTTAGTTTTGTTTTTATTTTGTATGCAAATGGACTGTATTTGCAAACATTCATAAACTGAAGCCAAGATGGTAAGTTTCACCGAGGTTCTGTTTTGGATGTTTCAATTGCGGAAATTCCCTTTCCCTTTTATTTTAAACAATTCTATTAAACAATTCTAACATATAGTCAATATCTTCTTGACCGAATAGTTAAGAAAAGAATTGTGACATGTTATAAAACTTGAGTTCATAAGATTTGGGTTTGAACCCAAACATTCTCATCCCCCAACCTCCCATTATCAAAAACAATTCTACATATCTTTGTTGAAAGTAAAGTCATTTTCACACGAAATAAACACCAAAACATGCGAAAATGATTCTAATTGCATGATGCTGGATGGATTAACATCCTGAAAACGAAGAGGGGAAAGAATCACCTTTTAAATACATAATCGAAATTTTCGGACAGCAACCAGAAGAATACCTGATTGAAAAGAAATACCAAAACTTTCCCTGAATGGATTAAACAGTCAGCAACACAGCAGGAAAGGATATCTAGCTTATTTGCCTGTATCTATCCAATGAAATGAAATGACAATAATGATTCAACTGCTTCCCTGAGAAGAAAAAATGCAGGTAGTATGACCATATGTGTTACATTTTACAGGAAGTGGGAAATTTCAGGCTCACTTTCAGATAAGGATATCAAATATCTGGCTTCATGTTTTTGTTGCAGACTCCACGCTCGCTACAAGAACCAGAAAGTATCTGATGCTCCCCATTCAATGATTGCATAGTTTAATCCTCTCTCAATGTTCATGTCAGATTTCAATAATCGTTCTCCTTTCTTTTACTTGGTAATGACAGTGTGGAAGAGACGCATTAGCCTGTCTGATTACATTTTCAATTTGCATTAGTTGGCTCAACCACGAAGTAGGTGCTTGTCACATACCAAGACCCTGTAACTTGCATGAGGACCCTCAGATGTATCACGTAGAGCTGGGTGCCAACCCATGGCTTTTGCAATATCTTGAAGTTCATCCATAACGTCTAGAGAATCACGGATGTATACTCTTCCACCAGGTCTCAATATCCGGTCCATTTCAAGCATGATTGTAGACATATTACATCTGATAAAAAAAATAACAAATAATAAACTCAATCACTTAACCATTTATTAACACTTGCCTTGTTGATAAAACTCCCGAATCACATGGTGTGACAATGAACATATATCCAATACATACTACCATATTTTCTTCCTACAAAATAAATAATTTTTGGACCTTGATCATTTAGTTGTAAAAAGAAGGAACTTCACCATTGAATGGAATCTTCTGTTTTGAGCAAAAATTGCCTCAACACGAACAGAACTTCAATAATCAGCTAGCATTGACAAATTAGACCAAATATCAAGGTATTAAGGTTTACCTTTTCCTCTCAATTGAGAATAGGCCAGCTGCATGCAAAAGATCATAGGTCCTTGGGTATGTATCAAATGATTCACACCTGGTAAATCAGACACAATTTAGCGAATAACTAAGTTCAGCAATAGTAACAACCAAAGCATACTTTGGAGTTTACACTATAAACAGCATTGTATGCCTATATGTTGACTGCGGAAAATAACATAAATTAAACTCACAACATTTGGCAAATAAGGAATCGTTAAACCAAAGTAATTCAAAAGTATGAGAAAGGGAAATGCGGGAAGGGAAGGGTTTATTTGAAGGTGTAGATAACTTTTCTGAGATCCTAAGTAATGATTTATTTTTTGGCCATAAGATCCTAAGAATGATTAAAAATCATTGAATAAAGTACAGCCGTTACTAATCCAATCCAATACAATCAGCTAAGCAGAGTGTCCTGATTAGATATATGGTTAAGAAAAAGTACCAGTCATGCATGACTCCTATTAAACCACGATCATAAATAACAGGCAAGGTATTGGGCCCACTAACAGGGACCACATTTAGAACCCAAGCATCAAGTTGATTGTCAATTAATGCTGCTGCAAATCTGCACAAAGATACATAAACCATATATTGAGAAATACTGAAGCAAGTATCTTAACGGAACCGTGCAAGACTAGGTCAATAAAATACCCTCCAAAGCCAGCTCTCATGTCCAATATATTTCTTAGTTTAAACTTCTTCCAATGTAGAGAACGGACATAGCTTGCCACTATTTCATTCCAGTATTTTGATTCTGCTTTGAAAAGCTCTTTTCTAGCTATGTAGGAATCAATTTGTATGCTCTGCAGCCTGTCAGGTGGAGTTTGCAGACGAGCAGGCCAAGGAGCAACATTTGCACCATATCCATTCTCAGGAAGTCGACTAATGCATGCCTTCAGATCAACATACCTGAGAGATTTTGCAAATTTCCTGCGAATGAGTAACTTGAAACAACTCACATAAAGCAGAAAGAAAATTCAAATGCAGACCTAAATAATCAGCTAAGAGTACTATGGCCTACAAGGACAAGAAAAAGCAATTCCAGATTTTCTAATAGGTTTACAAATTAAACCAGGAAATTGACGAAGTTATAACTACATACAAATGAAATCGACATTGTTTAACTGATGGAAGGAATCAAAAACAAAATCAGCATTCTTTAGCATGTCTTCACAGATTGTCAGCAGAGAAACCCAGAGGAATTCCAGCACAACTTTCATTTAAATAAAAGCGAAATCATGCCAGTGGTCAATTTAATAAAAATTACAATGGCCAAATACACAATAGGCAGAACTCAAAACACAATTTCAGAAAAGCAATGATACACACAATTCCTTCAAGCAACGGATAGTTTCACATTCCGTTAATATAGTAGTTGAATATCACTAAAAGGAATATAAACCAACTAGCTCACATCAAGTAGCAAGGACAAGTATCTAAAACTCCAAGAACCCAATTATATGATTACCGACTATAATACTCATCCTATGATGCAAGGAACAAGAAAATAGTTACTAAAAATCGGCCATTGCAGTTTAATGATATTATCCTATTATGCATAGTTTTTCAAATAAAAAAAGTAACGAACATACCAAACATTATCTGGGTCATCATCCGGATCACATAAGGGAGGATTCATCCCGCCTTCACGGCTTAAATAACAGCTGTTATTAAAGGGCTTCTGCCATACTGCAATATATCCTTCCTTCTTTACAAGATTCCAGCAGAGGCAGGTAGTAAGGTTAAGCATCTCTGGAAATAAAGAAGATCAGAAAATAATCATGTACAGCAAATCTACTATGCAATTTCCTACAAACCACTACACAACACATTTGATTAAATGATCATTAGCCAAACAGGACAAATGCTCAACCAGGATAAAAGGAAATTTTAGCATGATTTAAAGTTGAACTTCGCAAATGCACAATGGATATATTAGTTATCACATTTCTTGGCATGCTTAACTTGAATTCCAGTTGCAGCATTTATACCTTCCCACTGTTCCTCAAGGGCTTCTTCATGCTTGTAAACTGGCTGTGCTGCCCAAGCAAAATATCCACCAGTCCTGAGCATTCTATTCACCTCAAGGAGCAAAATTCCATCTTCATTAAAAAGCATAAGAATAGAAGGATGCATCAGAAGCTATCCCAGAAGCTGACTTATGACAGAAAAAAAAAATTCTAGAAACGTCTAATGGGACATAATAATATTTATGAAATATAAACAAAATGGGGAAAAAGTTATTTCTATTAATAAAGATAAGTTAGAAGCAGAAAGCTTGTTAGCAAAGAGAAAGTTAACTGGTATTGTGGAAGAACTTCCTCAATGGAAAAGGAAAAAAGAGACAAAATAGAATGAGCAGTTGAGCATATAGGGTTGTCAAATGCCAGGTGCAGAGATGATATTTGGAATAGTACAGAAATTATTTCCTTACTTTCTTACTTTTCTTTGCTACCAAAAATTGAATAGATAAGACATGAAGAGGAAGTTTACCATCACGAGTCCAATTGATACGACATCTAGAGCAATGAATCAAATCAAAGGCTTGACTTGGGTACAATAAACGGCGACTTGCAAATGCAGCAACCATTGCAGGCACTCCACGCTCAAGTGCAAATTGAATCTGGTTTTCATGGACATCTTTGGGAGCTATTGACATGGTTATAACATTCCGTGATAGCAAATAGGCACCAAAACTTGCCACACCACATCCAACATCCAAAACAACACGAACATGTTGACCAAATGTAATCTCAGGGACCATCTGGATATACAGGTTAGAACTTATCATCAGAAACAAAATCCATAGACCAAACAGCTTGGTGTTTTTCATGCATACATATAAGGTTTTAAAAATTTAAGAACCTTAGAAATCTGATCCAGGTACTGCTCTGCCCCATGTATGAACTGCGTGCCACCTCCAGGAAACTTGAATTTATCCTTCCCTTTTCTGGCAATCCAATTTTGACCACCTTTGTCATCTACTAGACGTGAATGAGGAACATTGCTGAACCATACCTATTCATTGAAGCAGTATATCCTATTAGAAAACTAGGCATGCAACAAATAAGAGAAAGAATAAACCAATCAAACAGTAAAAAAAACTACTTCAAACCAAAACTTCAAGTAACAAAAGGTACCCAACAGCACAAAAAGGAAAAGAAGGGTAAAAAGAAAAGAAAAAAAAGACTTGGACTATCTTGTCTGTAGCCTCTCAGCTACAAAAAGTTGAAAAAGAAATCAAAACCATCAGAATATAACACCCAAAATTTCATCTCTCTCGATTTCTCTGCTTCTCAGCAACGGAACTTAACTCCACCCAACAAAGCATTAATCTCAATTCTCAAACAAAAGAAAAAAAAAACTAGTTTAGCTTGTCTACATTTCTCCATTTTTCTCGACCTAGGCTATTTTTGAGTAAAGATCTAAACATGCTAAATCCTTTCCCCAAGTCTCTTTATTCTACTAAATCAAACCATTTTATTCCTCCTTTTTAAGAAACCCAAACCTGAAAAACCTAAGAAAGAAACTCACACCCTGTTGGTTCTAATTCTCCACTAGTGACTCAAACTCACTCGAGCTCATCTGCATTGTTACATCTTTCATGTCAAGCTTGAGTATTCACCGAGCTGAGACTAGTTAAATAAAGAATCTACAACATACATAAATCATTCAATATTCAATTTCCTTTTGCATATTTATCTGAAAAATAAAACAAAATATTTACCTCATCGCGGCTCCTAGGCCACGGAATCGGAGGCCGGTACCCTTTCGGGGCCGGAACCAAGCAATTCAACCCTTTCCCTTTCTCCGGACAATGTCGTTCAAATCTCTCCCCTCTCTCCGTCGATTTAAGCATCTTAATCACTTCCACATTATCCAAACACGGTATATACTCTCTCATATTCTCATCACAAAGCCCAAACTTCTTAACCCTAAACGTAAACCTAACATCCTCCTTACCCGTTTCCGCCTCAATCTCTGTTTCATTCCCCCAATTCTCCACCAAATCCGAATCGAACTCCCCGATCTCAAACTCATCCGACATCGTCCCATTCTGATCCACGATCCCGTAACTCTTGATCTCCGGCGGCGGAGGCGGAGGAGGAGGCGGAGCTGCCAAAGGCGCAGACACTGGTTTTTCTTTGTTTTCAACCGAAACAGGTGGTTTCGGTTCGATGGTGTTAATAGGAGCGGAAATATTGAAGTCTTTATTGAGATTAGCAGAAATAGCGATGGAAGATGAAGACGGAGTCGTTTCGATAGGAGATTGGCGGGAGTAGAAGATGAGCTGGCGGGAACCGTCGGACCAGTGTTTGCCTAAGTAAAAGAAAGCGACGGAGATAAAGACGAATGCCACGAATTTGATCGCTGTTTGGCTCTTGAGGAAATCGACATTGTCAAGAAGTTTCATGATTGAAAAACTCGAAAACAACCGCGAGCGGTGGCGGTTTTGCGGAGATCTGAGGCGTCGTTTTCGAATCTAATAGAGAATCTATTGCAGTGGCGTTTTCGTGGTTTCGGGGATGGAAAAAAATAGTAGTGAGAGGCGGTGGAGACGAGAGACTGAGATTGTGAAATAACGGATTTTTGGTTAGGTACATATATTTTGCTAACGTCCCCTGCCGGTGAATGGAGATTTTCTCTTCTTTTTTTTTTATTACCTATTTTTCGATTTTATTTCTTTCCACATTTTTCTACTTTTTTTTATTGGATACATTTTTTACTTTTAATGTTTGGCTTGCCATTAATGATATGAAAATATAAAATGAAAACAATATTGCAAGAAGAATTGAGATATAACCAAAAAATTTTTTTTCCTTTATTAATGAATATTTATGGGACAAATTTGATTGACATATAAATTATTTTTTATTAATAAGATATTTATGAGTAAAGGTTCTTTCGCCGTAGTTTTTAATTTTAATTATATTCAAAGTTTTTTTATAGAAGCTAGAACGAACATATGTTTTGAATTCGAGATTTAAAACAGAGAATTCAAACAAATTTTTTAAAAATGGTTTTAAAATTCAATTTTTAACCTCTATAATTTGTTCTTCCTGTTGCATTTTTATTTTTTTGGTTACAGTTGTAATTTCTTTTGTATCAAGAAAAGGGAAAAAATTAAATAAATCTTATTTTAGGCTTTGCTTCGTAAGATAGAAAGAAATGAGTGAAGAAAGAAAATTAATTAAGCAAATGATTATGTTTTATAACAACTTTCCTACTTTGTAGCTTAACTATTTGATTAACTAATTTTCTTTTCTCACCCTTTTTTTTATTATATCAAACAAATCCTAAAATAAGATTTATTTAATTAAAGTTAATCCACCAAAATATATTATCAATAAAATATATCCATAACCAATAAGTTAATAAATTGCACTTAAAACAATAATCACAATCATTATAGTAAAAATAAATCATTACATGTAATCTAAAATAAATTTATGTTTTTAGGGTTGCAAACAAAATTAATTATGATTCGAATTTTAAAATCGTTATTATTGACAGGATTTTATCATTTATCACTATCGATCCGAATAAGATTAGTTTCAAACTGTAAAATAGATGAAGATATATATGATTACACAAAAAAATATTAAAATAAATTAATTCTAAATGAAATTGAATCTTAATTACAATTAAAAATAAATTTAGTTACAATATCAAATAGTTTTGCATGCAAATTTAAAATTATGACAGAATGCCGCAGGTAGCAAGACGTTGCCGGGCAGCAAAGTACTGCTTGGCAGCCCAAGCAATTGGGCTTCTGAAAATTCATTTTTGGGGCTTTGTTGTCCTCCCGAAAATGGATTTCTTGAAGTTTCATTTTGCTCTTAAAAATTCATTTTCAAGAGTTCTAATATATTTCCAAAAATTCACTTTTGAAAATACGGAAATTAAAAAATATTATTAAGAATAGTTATATAATTTTTTGTAAAGATATTTTGGTATTTAAAAAATATTTAAAATAGGGTGTGGGGAGTATTTTTTTGTGTATTTAGAATCTTTCTTTTTGTAAAAATTTATAACAGATTTAAAATTAATTGCATTATTTTAAAAGATTAAGAATTTATATGATAAAATTAAAAATTAAGGATTTATTTTTATTTTGTGCAAAATATTAATGGTTTGTTTTTACTTTTAAGCCTATCTAAAAAAAATAAGATTAGTTCATGAGATAAATTTTATTCATTTTTTTATTTGACTTAGTAGGATTATAGCTAGAAAAGCACGAAGATCTTAATCATTATTTAAAAGTGTTAAATTATTTACAAAATTAATTTTTGATAAGTTCATTTTTTTATCAAAAGAAATAAATTTTAATCATTATTTTTAAAAATTTAATTTAACTAAAAAAATATTTTAAAATTTTGAAAAATAAACTTTTACAAATTTTAAATAATTTTATAAAAATAACTATCAAAATTGAGTTCATTTGATAAAAATAAAAATAATAATAAGACGAAAAAAAGTTAATTCGACAAAAATGCAAACGCCAAACCATCCTAGAATAAAATTCAGTTTTTTTCTTTGGTCAACAATAAATTCGGGTTAAACATGTGCAAAAATTCATAGCTTTTTTTTTTTACCAAAGAAAGTTGTTAAAAAAAAGAAAAACAAAAAACAAAAGAAATCTCAATCTTTTAAATTTTTTCTTAAATAAATCCTTCGAGTTTCAGTAAACCTCATAGTTTTTTTTTTTTATTGACCAAAGCAAAGCAAGTTGTCAAAAAAAGAAAAAACAATAAACAAAAGAAATCTCAATCTTTTAAATTTTTTCTTAAATAAATCCTTCAATTTCAGTACCATTAAAATGACAACAGAAATCTTGAGTAATTTATATTTAATATACATTATCCATACTCTAAATATATTTATCTTTATCCAAATGTATTATATAATCCATATATTTATTATATCTATAATAAATAATAAAATATCATGTTACTAAATTTTTTAATTAATGAATAAATGGATATTAAGTTTCAAAATTATCATTTTAAATATTTTCATCATATAAATATTGATAATATTTAAATAATTATTTGAATGATAGAGTTCTATTTTTAGATTAACATATTAATTCTTTATACAACATATAATTTAAAATTTTAATATAGAATTATTATTTAAAATTAAAATATTTATGCACGGTATAATAAATATTAGTTTTAAAAAAGTGTATTTTTTTGAATTAATTTCTCTTCAAACCCGCTTACATGTGATTTTTCTCAAATTAAAAATATCTTTCAAGCACCAATAAACAAAAATGTCAAGCCACTCTCTAATTAAGAGTAAACAAGGTATTTCAATCTCCCATACAATACTAAAGGAAAGATAGCAGCCTTATATGCATGAAAGCTACCCTCATAATGGATCAGTTTTGTAGGAAAAGGGGAATGATTATATAATAAATGATATCATAGTCAATCATTGATCATTCGATTCCATATCCAGCATTTTAACAAATTAGGCAAGATAAGTCAATTCTACATCAAGTGTCCCAAAAATGGTAAGTAAAATAAATCAAGTTGTGACGAAAGCGTTAGGCTTAATAGCCAAATAAGCCCTCAATCTTTAGCTCAAAATGGAATTCAATCTTCAATGTTTTATCACGTGAAATTCAGTTCATAAACTTTTATTTCAATGGAAATAAACCCTTAACCTTTTAAAATTATGCAATTAAATCCAAATCTGTTAAATGACACTAACTATCATTAGTATATCGGCTTAATAGCCAAATAAGCCCTCAACCTTTAGCTCAAAATGGAATTCAGCCCTCAACGTTTTATCGCATGAAATTCAGTCCATAAACTTTTATTTTAGTGGAAATAGACCAAATTTGTTAAATGACCTAACTGCCGTTAGTTTTGTATACGTGGCATGCCACGTGGCAGCTAACTAAGCTATCTACGTCAGCTGCTACGTATGAAAAACTAACGGCAGTTAGTGTCATTTAACAGATTTTGACTTAATTGCATAATTGTAAAAGGTTTAGGGTTTATTTCCACTAAAATAAAAGTTTATGAACTGAATTTCATGCAATAGAACGTTGAGGGCTGAATTCCATTTTGGGCTAAAGATTGAGGGCTTATTTGGTTATTAAGCCTTAGTATATCTAACGTAAAAGCTGACGTGGATAGCTTAGTTAGCTGCCACGTGGCATGCCACATGTGCAATATTAATGGCAGTTAGTGTCATTTAACAGATTTGGATTTAATTGCATAATTTTAAAATGTTGAGGGTTTATTCCACTGAAATAAAAAGTTTATGGATTGAACTTCACGCGATAAAACATTAAGGGCTGGATTCCATTTTGAGCTAAAGATTGAGGACTTATTTGACTATTAAGCCAAAGCGTTATGAGACTAGGTGAATGAGAATATTAGTATGTTACGCCACACATTTCACAAGAGAATAAACATATTATTTCAATCTTATATAGAATATGAAATGAAAAATAATATATGAGAGTAGACATATTATTTCAATCTCATATAGAATATGAAATAAAAAATAATATATAAGGGTAAACGTTACATACTTCAATAAATCAATTTTGTATAAAAAAATATCACACGACCATATCAAATTTAATAATATAATATTACATAAAAAAATATGAAATTATAAATAACAAGTACTTTTTGTGAAAAACAGTGTATGAAATTCATTTTTTTTGAAAAACAGTGCATGGTTACTTTTTCTATTTGCAAAAGTGATCTTTATAAAACAAAAACTTAACAAGTTATTACTAGATTGATAATTATGTATATATACCAAATTTTGGATTAAAAAATTTAAAATTATGAGTTCATCTTTTCTACGCGTGTAAATTTTTAAATTCATAAATAAATTTGAAAGATTGACACATATCTCTTTTTATTGTAATTAGTTTTTTTTAATATATACTAAAATTATATGTCATGCTATTAAATCTGTAGCAAAATCTAAAAACTAAGGCTTTGTTTGGTATGGTAGAAAGAAAGAGATGAAGAAGGAAAATTAGTTAATTAAATGATTAAGCTACAAAGTAATGAAGTTTTTACGAAATATAACTATTTGATTAACTAATTTTCATTCTTTACCTCTTTCTTTCCATCTTACCAAGCAAAGCTTAAATGTGAATAGAAGTTGGTTCAAATTTAATTGATTGAAACCAATCAAATTCAACTAATTTGATTCGGTTCATTTCATTTAGATAAAAATCAATTTATGAGATAGTTAAGTTAATTAATTTTTTATTTTTAAAATTATCAATAGACTGAATTAACTATTTTTAAATATATTATATATAATATAAAATAATTAAATATATTTAAAATTTATTATGTATTGTGTATTTGAACCGTAGTCAAATAGAAATATAAGAATTAAAAAGTATATAATTTTGTTTTTGTTTTTTGGTTGAAAGAACTAAGTAGATCGATTATATTTTTTTAAGCTAAATCAATTAATTTGATTTTTAAATTTTAAGATCGAATCGATTAAAACCATCCACCTTTACTAAAAGCTAGATAATATTTTTTGCCCAAATTTATATAAAAAATATTTTAAGTTTGTAAAAGGAAAATTATTTATTTTAAATCTCTTACACAAATGCTACTCTCTCTTACACTAAATAGATGTTCTTGACCGCCATCATAAATAACCTACACAAATCCCATTAACCAACCCAAAAGGTCCACCGAAGCAAAAAAAAAAAAAAATCTGAAGAAATTCCCTTCACATTTCGCCTCCGCTCTTTTTATCACCGTCGTCACCACCGTGCCCTCCGCCACCACCGGTACAAAATAAAATAACTATAATCCCTTCAATTCCCCATTTTACCATAACAATTGCGCTAAAATACCTACGAATCGCAATTTCTAGGGTTAGGGTTTAGGGGAACTCGATGAAAAAAAGAAAGAAAACCATGGACGATTCCAATGACTCGGTATCGAAATCGGTTAGCGAGACGGTGAACGGGTCGCACCGGTTCACGATCAAGGGTTACTCGTTGGCGAAAGGGATGGGACCCGGGAAATGTATAGCCAGTGATGTTTTTACTGTCGGAGGTTACGATTGGGCGATTTACTTTTACCCCGACGGTAAGAATCCGGAGGATACTGCCATGTATGTTTCGGTTTTCATTGCTCTGGCAAGTGAAGGGACCGATGTTCGAGCACTTTTCAAGCTTACCCTTTTGGACCAGAGTGGGAAAGGGAAGCATAAGGTTCATAGTCACTTTGATCGGGCGTTGGAGAGTGGGCCTTATGCGTTGAAGTACCGAGGAAGCATGTGGTAACAATTTGAGTTTTGGAATTTAGGGTTTGGTTCCAAATTTATTTTTTCCTTGAATTTATTAGTGTTTGGAGAATTAATTTTATAGTTTATAGGGTAATTGTTGTTGTTGTTGTTTTTTTTTTAAATTATATTTATTATTAAATGGGTTTATGTTGGTGAATTGTGATCGGAAATGGGGGATTGAGGCTTAGGGGATATGAAATTGTTTACACACTTTTGTCGATGAATTGGGTGGGTGCGGTTTTAGAACATAGTTAGAACTGGTAGCTTACATGTTTGGCAAATTCTTTCACATTTAAGTTTTGAGGAGCTAAGCATCAAATCAAAATTTATTTAAAAAGTGTCCGAGAAGAACCAACTCCTATAAGTTTGAAACCATAGAAAAGCTGCTAGTATAATTTAAGCAAACTTAGGTAAGGACCCAATGACTAAAACAAGGAAATGAAAATGGGAGGGGTGTTCTAGGGGCAGTAACTTATAACTTGGCTCTTTTAGAAGAAATGATATGTTGGTGATGCCATTTATTAATAATTTGCAAATCCATGTCGGGGTCTTATTTGGATAAGGTGTTGATTTTAACTTTTCCTCTTTCTTCATGCATTCAGGGGTTACAAGCGTTTCTTTAGAAGAACGACTCTAGAAACTTCTGACTATATAAAGGATGATTGCTTAATCATGAACTGCACTGTTGGAGTAGTCAGAACACGTCTTGAGGGACCGAAACAGTATTCTATTCCCATACCGCCATCAGACATGGGTCAGAATCTTAAAGCTTTGTTAGAGTCCGAAGTTGGTTGTGATATAACTTTTCAGGTTGGTGATGAGACATTTAAAGCGCATAAATTGATCCTTGCTGCTCGCTCACCCGTTTTTAGAGCACAGTTTTTTGGGCTTGTTGGGGATCCTAACTTGGATAAAGTAGTAGTGAAAGATGTTGAGCCCTCCATCTTCAAGGTGATGCTACTTTTTTACTTTCTTTTGGATTTTGAAGAATGAACATAGAATTCAGTATGTTGATAAGGAAACCCTTGAAATGAATATATTTGCTTGGATGCAAATATCCAACAATAGATTTTTGTTCTATAGATGCGCTATTTTCATTTATTGGCTAATTAACTCAAATGAGAAATCATCCTTCCCTTGTGTGTTATTTTTCTTGTTCTTCCAGGCAATGCTCTTGTTTATTTACACTGACAAGCTTCCTGATGTACAAGAGATTACTGGCTCAACGTCTATGTGTATGTCTACCAACTTGGTGCAGCATCTTTTGGCAGCTGCTGATCTGTACAATTTAGATAGACTAAAAGTGTTGTGTGAGGAAAAATTGTGTGAAGAACTTAATGCTGACACAGTGGCAACAACCCTTGCACTGGCTGAGCAGCACCATTGCACACAGCTTAAGGCCATATGTTTGAAATTTGCTGCAACTCCAGCAAACTTGGGAGGTGGGTGCTTGTAGATAATACTGGTGCAAATTTCAGGTTATATAAACTTGGTTTTTGTATTGTTTTGTTTGCTCTTTAGAAGTCTTTTGGTGCTTCCTGATGTATATGTAGCTCTGGTCTGATGCTTATAATACTTAACCTTCTAGAGGGTTCTGTACTTGAAATTTTTAGATAAAACTAGTTTGCCATGTATGACATATGACATATGTTTTAGTAAATTGCTACAAGATTACAGATATATTTGCATTTCGCTTATACGAGAGTGCAGATCTTTATGCCTTTATATTGTGAGGTTTTATATTTTGTCATTTTTATTACCTATACCCTACTCCTGCTTATTCTCTAAGAAGCAACAAGTGGCCATGCATTAAGGATTACCTTTTATTTACCATTTATAACTTGTTGATGCTGAACTTAACCACAACTTTGCATACCTGGAAAAGACATGGAAAAAGAGGTGAAAAATAGGCATGAGTCTTACCATCCTCCTCTTAATTTTTGACTAAAATCTGGTGCAACATTATCTTGCAGATAGAATATGCCACATTTTTCCTGTTGTAGTTCTGTCATTTGCATGTGGCATTCTTGGCTTTTTCAGCCCTTAGGATCTTTGGTCCCCTGAGAATCCAGACAATAGGCTGAGAGTAATAGGGGTTACATGGTGCATACTTTCTGAGGCAGGGGAAGACATGAAAAATAGTTTTTAAGCTAAATGTCGGTAATGGACTAGAGCAGGATATTGGTCTGTGCTTAGCAAGTTAAATGGTCAAAGCGGTTCAATCCTTTGGATTTTGGACTTTATCCCTGAAAATTTGTTTGCCTTAACATGGATTTATTCTGGCTGGATGCACCAGTTAGTCATTTGTCTCTTGCAGTCAAACCTGTTGCTAGTCTATTTTTCTTTACTTATGTCTTGCTGATTAATTCTATTGCTTAGCCGGTACATATCTTTGTTCTGGGGTTAATTGAAAGCATTCATAATAGATTTTTTGGTTCGCATGAACTTGCTTATTTCTGTTGAAAAGTTGAAGTTGTTATTATATCATAAACTAGCATATTTTCTTGTTTGGCAGCTGTGACAAACTAATGTATGTTTTCAATGTCATGCAGCGGTAATGCAATCAGAAGGGTTCAGGCACTTGGAGGAATCTTGCCCATCTTTGTTGTCAGAGCTGTTGAAGACGTTTGCATCTGGTGAGGAGAGCTCAAGTCTGCTGTCAAGTAGGAAGAGGAGTGGCAGCAGTGTATACGGGAGAGATCTAGCAGCTGAAGGTCATGTGGCAGAATCGGTGAATCCCAATGGCAGGCGTGTTCGGAGGCATTGATCGGTAGGCGGTTTTGAGTGTTTCTAGGATACAATCCACATACCTCAATAGAGTGGATTTTTAACAAACCCTAGTTATGTATTAAATGTTAATATTAGTTATAACCTGTAATGCTCTTTTCTTGTTCACTGTATAAAGTAACTGTTTTTCAAGGGTTGAAATATACTCTCTGGCTTTTACATAACCAGTTATTCTTGGGGCAATCAATAGCTCAGTTGTGTTTTATGGAATTAGTTACGAAGCAATATAGTTTGGCAGCGTTGTCTCCACCTGTTTGTACTTTTCTTTCTTGACTTTCGTGTAGCGTGTAAGTTTTTGCTATCAGATATAGACCCATATGCCATGCCATAAGCCCTATTGCCAAAAAGGTTGGATCGGTCCGATGACTGGAGACATTGCCTGGGTCTGTACTCTGTATAATGCAACAGCAAAATGTTCTTGTACTAGTCATCCACAGAGAATTCTTGGGGCAAGAAACCCAACTGGATGAAGTTGTGAAATTGCAGAAACTTCTGCATGTACTCCGGAAAAACCAATTCAAATATGAAAAGCTGAAGTTACGAATCTTGAAACTGAGCACGCAGTAATCGAGTTCTTCCTTATTGGAGATCATGTATTTTCATGGTTAGTCATAAATTCCAGATCTAACGGATGTATTTCAGCTCCATATAAAGAAACTTGACATAAATTAGAACCCCAGAACCAACTGGTTTATATCGGAGGCTGACAGTTCAAAAATCTAGGTTTTTTTTTTGGCCACACAAATTCTAGGTTGGACTCAGTCAGTCTGAGAATGCCTACAGCTGCAGGTAAAATGGTGTAAGCTTCTCGTCTGTTTGGAGGTGAACTCCATTAATTTCATTCAAACATAGGATAATCAGCAGAAGTACCAAACCCACTTACAACTTTTTCATCGAACAAAAATCTCAAGACATAAAGTTGGAGCATACAAGATTCAAGATTATGAAACAAGAATTTACTTGTAGCCAAAGAATTGAGAAGGCTTTTGGTCATCATGGAACTCAGGCCAGAGAAAGGCACCCATGGCAAACTGTCTCTTGTAGTCCAAGTCACCTTTCGTAGACAACCCATATTCAGCCAGAAGCCTGTCAAGCTTCCACTCCGGCATGTCCTGGTAGTCCTTCTTGGTGTACCTAGGGTAGTGAAGTGGCATCTGAAAGAAGCTAACTCCATTCTCTTTCTCACTCTCCATCGCCTAATTCTCTGAATATCTCTCACTGTGATCACCCTTGACAAACTTAAGATGTCTCTTTTAAGCTTTGAAGTTACATGTGACGCACTGACGGCCGAGCACCAGCCAGGAGCAATTTATACGAGTCTGTTGGCTCAGTAGGCAATCAGCCGTGCAAGGTATCACAAGTATTGGTTGGTGCACCTTCTCGTCAGGTGCATTAACTCGTGAGCATGTGACAATGTTTTTGTGTTTTAGAGGTGAGGATTGCATGAGTATCCTATGCCGAAACTAGACTCAATAATTCGTGTATATAAAATGGTGTTCTTGAAATATAAAGTACAAAAATTTTACATAAAAATTTGTATAGACACATCAAACACATTTTTTTTTAATTTTTGTTATATTTATATACAAATTTTACTATATTTTAGCCCTCATTATTTTTCTGTCTTTTAATTGTATTATGTTGCCGTCTCATTTCTAAAATTATCGAGTCTCTCGAAACATCCTTGCCATGAATTCTTTCAGGCTTCAAGCATAGTCTAGTTACGTACGACACTTACACATGTCACATATTCTTAAACTTTCTCCATGTACAGGTACAGAAAACAACAACTAAAATCTGTTGTCACTATCTTTAAACTATCTTTTTAATGCATGTACACGCATGGCAAGAACAATAAACACGTATAATATCAACTATTGAGGAATTTGTGAGATCGGATGGCTTCCAATAACACGAGACATTGTCACGAGAAATGCAATCAAGACAGCACCTTTACAACATTATGACCCCATCAAATTATTATTTGTATAAACTGATGCAATTTTTCAGTTACTACGGTGAAAATTGCACTGTGAGGCTGAAATGTGAAGAGCGTATGCACGTTTTTGACAGTGTTCTGACGAGTGGTTTAGACTGATTCCCGGCAAACAAACCATTAAAATTAATGGTGGACATCAGTTTTCAGTTCTTCAGCTGCTTTAGGCTGTGGCCTTATGTTTGTCGAAACTTAATCATTCTGCAGACAAGCTTTTCCAATGCACCCGGAGGCCAAAATTTTGTTGAAGTTGCCCCGAACTTTCCTTTATTTTGATGCATATGATGAAGAGATACTTGAACTGCTTTAAACAATTTATATTCTTTCAGTTTGTTAAAATTCTCCGCTTATATATTATGCATACTAAACTCTATTTTTTTTTGTGAGTACAAATATCTTCATTTGTTTTACGGTCTGAAATTAATCTTATTCGGACTAGGAGTGGTAAATGGTAAAACTCTCTTAACAGTGGAGACTCCAAGATTAAACTGCTAAGAATTTTTTTTTAGATGATCTTTTCATATAATATATATAACAAATGCTAACATAGATATAAATATTATCAAATTAGATTAATTTCGTTAGTAAAATATAAAAAATTTACTTATGATGAATAAGTTAATTTTTTTCAGAAATTAATCATAAATATTTATACTTCCTCTAGAATGTTTGATTATTAGAAACTCAATAATTTTGTTTCTGAATAATTAAATTTGAATTTTTTTTTGTGGAATGAAAGTTTTTGACGCTAAAAGGAGAATGCATGTATTGAAATTCAAAATCTCAGATCTATAAAAGTCTTGCATCTTGTTGAGGTATTTTTGAGCATCAATAGTGTAGTTCTTCAAGGATGCAGTGCTGGAGCTATAGTCGTTCTTGAGCTTGCAAGGAGGGAGGCAAGGTTAAGGGGTGTCAGAGTTGGGGTTTTCAGAAACATTCTAATGCTCAAGTTAGTGTGTTTGAGTATGAAAAGGAAGAAAAAAAGAAGAGAAGAGTTTACGGTTGGAGGAAAAGAAAGGGAGCTTAAAGAGTGGTGAGATGAATGTGTTTGTCATTGGGTGTGTCCTTGAAATCTCTTTTTATGCCTATGTACTGTTTGTTCTTGGAGAATCTCACTGCTTTGCAAGATGCGCAACTTGAGGTTTCGGATTGATCAGTGTGATAGTTAATTGAAGGAACTGTTAGGGACTTGAGTGGTCAGATGTCATACCTTGGATGATCAGAGACCTGGGCCTATTGTTTTTTTGATTCAATATACTTGGCCTAACTTTCCTAAAGAATGAGAATGTAACCATTTGTGTCAATACCAAAGATTGACAATTTAGTATTTGTTTGAGTATGAGAAGGAAGAAGAGGAAGTAAGAAGAGCTTAAAGGTTGGAGGAAAAGAAGGGGAGCTCAAGGAGCGGTGAGATGAATGAGTCTGTAGTTGGATGTATCTTTGAAATCTCCTTTCTCATTACCTTGCAAGATATGCAGCTTGAAGTTTCAAATAGATTAACGTGACAGCTGGCAGATAAAATTGATAAGGATTTGATTTGGACGATTAAATGTTAGACCTTGAATGATCACAAACTTGGGATTATTGTCTTTTGGATTCAGTGTACTTAGCCTAACTTACCTAAAAAAATGAGAACCTAACCATTTGTGTCAATACCAAAGAAAGAAAATGTCATTTTCCCTACTTCCCCACTTCCCCATTAGTTTTTGCCAAAATTATTTGTCACTTTTACCCTAATGGGAAATGTGTGCTTCCCTAGTCCAATACTTTAAAGCCCAACATGTTATAATGCAACCAGATGTGATCAAATCCAAAAAATCAACCACCTGATTCGTGGGGACCAGTCACCCACAATCATTGGGCTCTCTTCTCCATCACACGATCTTGTTGTGCCGAATGATAAGCCCATCTATATCAGCCACTTGATCGTAGGCCCCCAATCAGTGCATGATCAATTTTTCTTAACCTAAGCCGGTGATAATCCATCATATGGCTTAATAGATAAATAAGCCCTCAACCTTTATCCCAAAATAAAATTCAGCCCTCAACATTTTATCGCATGAAATTCAGTCCATAAACTTTTATTTCAGTGAAAATAAACCCTCAACCTTTTATAATTATGCAATTAAGTCAAAATCTGTTAAATGATACTAACAACTGTTAATTTTGTATACGTGGCAGCTGACGTAGATAGCTTAGTTAGCTGCCACGTGGCATGCCACGTATGCAAAACTAAGGGCAGTTAGGTTATTTAACAGATTTGATCTATTTCCACTGAAATAAAAGTTTATGGATTGAATTTCATGCGATAAAATGTTGAGAGCTGAATTCTATTTTAGGTTAAAGATTGAAGTCTTATTTGACTATTAAGCCTCCATCATATCAACATCATTGGAGATGACCCATGTTTTATGGTAAATAGAGGACCCATGTTTCATGGTAATAGAGGCCCCAAATGTGAGGTTGTGATCATCGGACGGTGAAAAAAGTTGCAGCCTGTTCATTAGTTTAGGGATCCGTACCCTATCAATAGGCTTGAAAATTAACGATGATAACTACTTTGGGCTAGCCCCGTGGGACGTTTTTGTCATATTCAGACATTTTCTTTTATACATTGTAAACCGATATGCATGAAAGAAAAAGAACTGAAAAATAATTTTTTGATTATTATTTGACAGCGAAATTTTTTCACTCCACAAACTTATAGCATATATTTTTTAGAAAATATTAAAAGTATATAAAAAAATTATTTAAAAAATAATTTTTTGTTATTGTCAATGATAAGATAATAATTCTAAATTTTTTTTTGAGTAAAGATAATAAGATTATAAGTTTATATTTGATATACAGATAGTGTATAACTTTTATACATTATCGATCAATTACAAAGTACAACCTAATGATCAAAGTTAAAAAAAATATGCAGACTCTTAAAAATAAATATTATTAAAGTTTTTAATTTATTTTTAAAGGTTTGAACATTTTTAAATTTTGTTCATCAATGAGGTAGCACTAACCCTAGGATTATTATCCTATCTACCTATAATGAATTCAAAAATTTTACAAGCAAATCTGTGTATCCACCATGCGTCCTTTAAAAAAAATGAAAAAAAAAATATTATTAAAGTTTTTAATTTATTTTTAAAGGTTTGAACATTTTTAAATTTTGTTCATCAATGACGTAGCACTAACCCTAGGATTATTATCCTATCTACCTATAATGAATTCAAAAATTTTACAAGCAAATCTGTGTATCCACCATGCGTCCTTTTAAAAAAAATGAAAAAAATAATGTCAAATATCAGAATTTTTAAAAATACACACGATCCATACACACATATTTGTACAATTTTTAAATTTTGCTATCAGTAGATGAGATAATAATCTAAAGATAATATCAGTGCATGAAAGTTTTCTAAGTTTAAACCTTAAGACAATATATGATACTTGCTTACCACAAAGGATTGGTTTAGCACCAACGTTAAGGAGCTGATCGGCAATATTCTTGAACATCCTAGCTAATAGAGTTTAACATTTTATTTTCGTGGTTTTTCCTGATTTGGGGTTTAAATTTTAAGATTAACCGTTTATGAGATAGGATAGAGTTAATTCGAAATGTTGATTCAGTAGTATAAGATCCCACTGAATTTTTGAATAAAGATGGTCCGTAATGAAAAGTTTCTTATTTGATTTTTTATCAGGTTAAGTTCTGTTAAGCCAATGCGAACTGGAACTAATCTCATACTCAATATAAAACGAGCACACCTTGTGATTATCAAAAAAAAAAAAGATATCGAATAGAGTTTTTTTTTTTTAATGTAATCCAATATTACAAATTAAAAAAAGAAAATCTTGAATTCTTAAAGAAATTTGATTATTTAATTAATTTATTGTTGTATCATAATAATCGAGACTTAAGATTCAGAATAAAGTTTCTTCAAAAAAAAATTCAGGATAAAGTTAGGTCCATTAAATCTAACTGATAAAATTTTTATCAAATATCAATCATAGCTTTTTCATAAGTGACAAATATCAGAGTAATGATCATACATTTTGATAATTGGAAGTAAGAATAAGATTATTTGAACTCAAATTCAATTCTTATAATATGTTAGAATATTTTTTTAACCATTTGATTAAGTTACTGTCGGCAATTATAAAAAAAAATGTATATACGAGCACCAAACTTCAAGCAATTTTTTTTTATTTTATATTTTATAGAGTCATGTCTTTCCTTTGTTTTGCCTTCTCTCTTTTTTGAATAAATTATTGACCTGAGTATAGAAAAATGTTTTGAAAATCCAATTCTAATGGTCTTTGATTATCTTTATCTCGCATTTCTTCTTATCTAATGTCACTGAAAGATTACAACAAATACAAGCATTGGTTGGAAAATAATTTTGAAGTAGTAAACTGAACAAGATGTTTGAGGTGTGCATGTACTGTTTTTAACGATAATTCGCTCACTGGAGTAGAAACTCGATGCAATAGGTGTAGGTGACTATCACCAAGGTACAACATACCTTCATTAAAACTTTACACTAATTATTAAGGATAACAGAAATAATAAAATACTATAAACTATAACCCAACAAAGTTAAAAATAATGAAGATAGAAATGAGAAAGTTAGAAAATATGGAATGAGAAAATGAGAGGAGGTATATTGGAATGAGAGGTGAAGGCTGTCATTTATAGGCAAAACATCAGTTAGCTAGCCATTAAAATCACGTAATAATAGCAGTTCATTACTAAATATTAAAATTATCAGGTATTAAAATTTAAATTTAAATTTAAATCATAAGTTACTAAACATTTAAATTTAAATAATAAGTTACCAAATATTGTTATCAATGCCATGAATGTCATAGTTTGAAAAAATCAGTTACTAAACATTTTTTTGAAATGCAAAATGTTTTTGCACAACAACATTAGCATTTATGAATGGTGTGCAGATGTGTAAGCAAAATTCTTTAACAACCAAGGCTTGTCTAGTAGTTGTTATCCCTCTTTAAGAGGGATAAGATCTAAAGTTCGATTTTTCACTTTTTTCTTGTACCTTCTATGAAAAAAAAAGAAAAATTCTTTGACCATATTACTAGTTAAACAAATAATATTTAAAGTTGATAACAATACAGCTTGGTAAACTAAGAGAGAATAGTTTTATCTTTGAATTTTAACACCCTTTGTTTCTCTCTTTCTGTTTCACAAAATTAAATTATCTTCTGATAATGTATTGATATTTTCACTTTTTGCATGATTGGAACTTGTGACCAAACAAGAGCAAACCATGCAATGTGGAAATGCCAAAGTGAAATAGAATCACTTTGAAGAAAGGAAACTGAATTACTGTTGATCAAGATAACCTCTCCTTTCTTTCTTTCTACGTTAAGACAGCATTTATCAACAATTCCCACTACTTATTTCAGGCCAATAATAAAGAATTATGGCAATAATTTTTTCTTTCTTCAAACCTAATAAGTCAATAATGTACCAAGATAGTGTTCCCTTTGAAACTTTAAAAGTTTTGAAGAAAATGACTTTTTATGAAATGATGATTTTTTTAAATTTAATTTATTTGGTACATACAACTTTTTAAAGAAATATGACTTTCAATAAATTTGAAATTTAAATTTTAATACTTACATCTATTTTTTTAATTTACAATGTGAATGTTACGGTGGATATGTGGATATATAAGAAAGGATAGAATGAAAAATGAAGATATTCGTAAGATGATTGGAATGGTACTTATCGAAGACAAGATGTGTGAAAATCGTTTACGTTGATTTAGACACGTAAGGCGTAGACCTATAGATGCTCTAGTTAAGAGAATAGAGGCTATGGATGTTGAGAGAAGAGTTAAGACTAGAGGAAGACCGAAAAAGACTTAGAAGGAAGTAGTTTAGAAAAATATGGAAGTTTTAGAGTTGGATGAGCAAATAGCCTTGGATAGGAATCAATGAAAGAGGAAAATACATATGAACGATTTAACGTGAATTCAGATATTAGTTCATATAACCTATCCCAATCTCTTGGAATAAAGGCTCTAATGATGATGATAATGATCTATTTTCTTAATTTAGCAGGTGTGTAAATCAAAATCTTTTAAAAATGTAAAATTTAAAATTATTCTCTAATGTCAAGTGCATTAATATTCATACTAAATTGATATTGCATTTAAATTTTTAAGAATTTTTTATTTAATATTTAATTTATGACTCATTTAAATTTTAAAGTGTGGTACCATTTGCTCTAATTCAAGTAATTTTTCATATCAAGATAAAAAGGTGTTTCCTCATTTTCTGTTTTTATTCGAAGAATTAAACATAAATTTCAATTTTTTTAAAATAAAAAAATCAAGTTTAATTCTAAAGTCATGAAAAATACTTGTTGCTTATTAATGAACATAGGCTTTTCTTTTTTTTTTATCTTTTTTTTCCTTTTAAATTATAAAAAATACGACACACCCATCATTTATATTTTTTTATCAAATTTTTTTGGAATTTTCATCTCACAAAAAAAAAAGGAAATTTTGCTTAAAAAGAAAAAAAGTAAAAAAAAGACACTGGTTGGAAACAAATGGGATCATTGATGACGTGTTGGAGGCATTGAACAACTCCCCACCTCAATTATCGACACGTGGCAAACCATAATGATTGAACCTCAAGCTTTAGTAGACACGTTTCGAAGTTTTATTCAAACACGCCGGCAACCACGCCTCTCCGAAAGACCAAAACTTCACATACAGAAAAGAAAATGAAGTTACCTTCCAGAAACTTCCGCTTAACTCCTGGCTAGAAATCGTCGAGACATCTAGCGGCTTGTGTTTCGCCACGTGTACTTTGATTCCACGTGTGCATCCTACGTGTCACAGCCCCTTCTCTTGAAAATGATACGCCCCGCTTTTTATTCGCTTAAGGTTTAGGGCTCCCGAACAAGTTAAATAAAAATATAATCTTTAAATGTAACCAAAAAAAAAAATTCCAATAATATTTTTTTTCATTTTTTCCTTTCTTTCCTTCCTCTGTTGGAGATGAATGGAGAAAGAAAAGAAAGCGAGGAGGTGAAAATGGAGGTAGTTAACAGAGAGCGCGTAGTCTTCATGTGGGGATATTTGCCTGGAGCGTTACCGCAACGGACTCCGCTTTTGTCGCCGGTTAGTGTGCGGATTCCGGCTTCTGTTGGTTGTTCTTGGACTGACGTATGTGGTGGCGGTTGCGGATTCGCCATGGCCATTTCTGGTTGGTTTTTCAAATTTCTCTGTTTCTCTTCAGCTTTTTTCAAAAAATTTTCCTTTCATTTTAAATTTCATTTCTTTTTCATTTATATGTGAAAATTTTCTTCTTATTATAATGAAAAGAAATATTTCAAAAATTTTTGTAATGTAGTTGCGGCTGTGGTCGTGGTGGCTAAAATCTGTATATTTTGGTCTGTTTGGTTGGCGAGAAAATGTAGGAGAAAAAAGAAGAATTAATATATCGAATTTTTCGTTATTTTTGTTTCGTTTTACTACAAAGTCAACTCAATTGAGCTAAATCAAAGTTATTGAGTTCATTCCAGTTCTTTATTTTACTAAGTTCTAAACGACAGATTTTCTCTCTGCGTCTCTGTTTTTATATTTTTTTAAAAACTTTCAAGTTGTTGCTTAACGATAATTTTTGTTTTTAGTTTTTTTTTTGTTAAAAATATTTTTTAGCAGTATTTTTGTATAAACAATAATTTTTTTATGCAATTAATTTGGTTAAAACTTAAAATGACATTTTAGATTCAGGCAAGCTTATCACTTGGGGCTCAACGGATGATTTAGGTCAAAGCTATGTGACATCCGGGAAGCATGGGGTAATTTAATGCTCTATATTTTCCCTTATTTTTCTCTTCTTTTTTGGGGTTATATTTGTTTAGCAAATTAAATTTGTTATTTTTTCTGTAATTTGCTTGTTTCAGGAAATTCCAGAACCATTTCCACTTCCAACTGAAGCTTCTGTAGTGAAAGCGGCAGCTGGTTGGGCGCACTGTGTTGCAGTTACAGGTAAGACTGACTTCCTTACACTGTTACTCACTTTGTTCGGTTGTCACTTTCCTTACTTGGTATTTGATTTAGGAAACAAAAGCAAATGAAGTGCTTTTGGATACTGAGCCATTTTTTGCTACTAAAAAAATGCATAATTTTGCATGTTAGATGTTTTAATTGTTGTTTAATCAAATATGAGTTGCTTTTTTAGAACATTAACTAGTATAACTAACAGGTAATTGGAGCTTTAGTAAATCAGATAGTTGATACGTCTGTTTCACTTTCTTATTCACAGAAAATGGAGAAGTCTATACATGGGGGTGGAAAGAGTGTATCCCCTCAGGTAAGTTATTTGGTGATCCATCCATGGGGACAAGCCTAGAGAAGGATGTATTTGAAAGGCAAAACTCATTTTTGACAGAGCAAGGTAAATATCATATTGGTTGAGATTAACAGACTGATAATCTTTACTTGTTGGTATTTGAAAAGGTGAAATTCTTGAAGTGAGCCCTCACTCTCAAGGCTCAAGATCAAGTGTCAGAGCATTTTCAGCCTTTGATAGTAAAGGAGGCGAAGAGGAGAGTCCCAAAAGAAGAAAGCTGTCATCGGCAAAACAGTCTGCTGAAAGCTCATCGTCTGGTGATGAAACTCTCTCAGCAT
Source organism: Heritiera fomes (assembly GCA_032173925.1). Lineage (NCBI taxonomy): Eukaryota > Viridiplantae > Streptophyta > Magnoliopsida > Malvales > Malvaceae > Heritiera > Heritiera fomes. Next base: position 6,354,615 of record JAPDPM010000002.1, on the reverse strand, counting down.
TTCCATGTCTAGCAGCTTTAAATCCAGGAGTGAGGATTGTGACTGTAGCTGCTGGTGGGCGCCACACTTTAGCATTGTCGGGTACTTTGTCTAACTCATGGACTATGAGTGAAATGAGTCCAACTTGTTTTTTTTTCTTCAGTAATTTAGTCCTGCATAGATTGGTTGGCAATATGACATTCAAGTTGTAAAATGGTTTCTTTTTGTTGAACCAAGATACTGGATATATCCTAATTTTCCCAAAGTTTCAGATATTGGGCAGGTCTGGGGTTGGGGCTATGGAGGTGAGGGACAGCTTGGCTTGGGTTCTAGGATACGTAAGGTATCCTCGCCCCATCCTGTACCTTGCATTGAGCCCTCTTCTTATGGGAAAGAGGGAGCTACTGAACTTTCTCGAGGTAGCGTGAATTCAGAAGGGCAGAGTTTTAGAGTTCCTGGAAGTTATGTGAAGGGGATTGCCTGTGGAGGGCGACACAGTGCAGTAATCACAGGTATGCCTTTGATTATTCCCTTGTTGAACTGGTTAAATTGCCATGTAAAAGTTTTAAATATTAGAGAAAGCTATTGAAAATGGTTACACTTTCTGGAGATGAAGTTGTTCTGAAATTTTAATACAAATGTCTACAAGTTCAAGAGAGATAAGTTGGATAATTGAACATAGTTTCATTAATGAAGAAGGGTGTAAATACAAAAATAAATGAAATTAGTTTCTTAAACAGAAAATTTCTTAGTTTTGGTAAAAAGTATGGCTTATTTAGAGTTTGGGTTGGGAATGGAAAAAATCATGAAATTGGCTATGGGAAATAATGTGAAAAAATGCATTGTTTTCTTAACAACTAAGAAGAGTTTGGACAGGAGAGAATTGAATTTTCTTGATAAAAAATCTTGCCAATCTCTCTTCCTGTCACAATGGTCATTTTTTCTTTCTTAAAGATAAATTTCCCTCCTAAATTAGAAAGAAATGAAATAAGACATGTTTGAAGGCTAATCAATTACTTTGGAATGACGCCATCTGTTATAAAAATTCGTAGGATGCTCAGTGAGTCATTAGATTGTATCAACCTGCAAGATATCCATGGAGTTCAGAGAAGTTGTAGTATCACATAATCCTTGGGATGATCAGTGATTATGGCATGAGAAGTTTTGCTTGTCCAATGTCTTATTTGCATGTGTGTCTTTCTATATTTTGTTAATCTCAAAATATATTGATACTGTTAGCGCATTAAGCAATTTTGTGCATGAACAGATGCTGGAGCACTTCTTACTTTTGGTTGGGGACTCTATGGACAGGTTAGTTGCCCTAATCATAATGTAGTAGCATTTCACATTGAATACTCTGGTGACTTAGTTTAGTTCTTCTTAAAGTATATATTCCCTTTAAGTTTCCTCAAGCTTGCCCCTGTATCATCTTTTAGTTGAGATGGTCACATAAAACCATCCCCCCTCCCCAGACAAAAGAGAGAGAGAGAGAGAGAGAGAGAGAGAGAGAGAGAGAGAGAGAGAGAGAGAGAACAAAAGACTGACTGATGAGTTTGCATTCCAAAAAGAATGGAGACTATATTATATTGTTTATAAGCACTGGCCCTTTCCTCTTTGAGAGCCTAATCATGTCATAGTTTAGGTGTCAATTGCACCAACCAATAACATCTCGAAACTATTCCCATCTGTTTCTTCTCCCTCAATATGCTTTTTGTAAGGAGCTTTATTATCTTAAGAATAATCCCCAATAATCCTTATATCCATCCCTGATGATGATTGGAATTTGGAATTTCTCAAATTAACCTTTCTTCAGGATCGATATGTAGGTAAAGTAGAAATTGGTGGAGAAAAAAGCTCACTAAAGTTGAAGATGAGGTTCAATCTAATAAGGGATAATCTTCTCAATTCCTTTTCCGATATTCATCATCCTCTATTTTTATTGAGATATATGGTAGCTCTATCTTCTAGTGTATTATGATATGGGAATTAAATTGTTGTTGATTTTATTGTTTTGTCAAGTGTGGGCAAGGAAGTACAGATGATGAATTAAGCCCAACTTGTGTTTCTTCCTTACTGGGCATCAGGATAGAGTCAGTTGCAGCAGGACTGTGGCATACAGTTTGCATATCGGCTGATGGTGATGTGTATGCATTTGGTGGGAATCAGTTTGGGCAGTTGGGAACTGGTGGTGATCAAGCTGAGGTATGCCCTCTAAGTTTCTATTCCTTAAGTACAGCTGGATCAATTTGACTTTTAACACATCATAAATCTGTTACTTGCTGCAGATTTCCTTGATTTGTTAGTGCAAGGATTAGATTCCTATTTTTTCTCAAATGATAATGAAAATGGATAACTAGAATCTTATAAGCTAGAAAAAATGGATGTCAATTATTGCTAGTTTTAAGCTATTTCTTACACATTTTAGAAACTCTTGGGCCTTGGCTCTTTCACCCATGTTTTATGTGAATTCTGTTTCCAATCCCAAAGGTTGTGCTATTAACCTCTGCATTTGAATATCAAAATCAGACTCTTCCTAGGCTCTTGGATGCTCCAAGTTTGGAAAATACAAATGTAAAAGTTGTCTCATGTGGAGCTCGTCACAGTGCGGCAATCACAGGTATGCTGGACACTCATTCCTGAAAATCTTCATGTTTCATTTTGTGCTAGTCTGTTGACTCTATGCTTCTGTTGCTTGAAGAGGATGAGAAAGTATTCTGCTGGGGGTGGAACAAGTACGGCCAGGTATCATTCTTGCACTAATCAGTGATCAAAGTAGTTGGCAGCTGGATTTTAGAACATTGGAATATCCCAGATCCCATCTTTCAAAGCAAATTGGTTTTCTTCAATGTCATTTTTTTTGGATAACCCTTCTAGAGCATTTCAGTACTCATTTCTGTACATTTTAAAAATAGAAAAAATGGAAGTTTATTTTTGTATCTTCTGTTCTATTCCAAAGTTGAGCTGTCTGGCTGCCCCTCCGTTTCTTGTAAAACTAAAGCCATAAGTTCTTGGTGTCTGAAACAGCTTGGCTTGGGTGACGTGATTGATCGCAATATTCCTTCTCAAGTAACTATAGATGGCTATGGCCCTAAAAACATCGCATGTGGCTGGTGGCATACCTTGCTTCTGGCTGAGTCACCCCCTTGAGAACCTCAACCCAGGCGTCGATAAAGTTTTGTTAGGTTAGCAGTTCTTCTGAGTTGATGTAACATTTAAGGATTATATGTATATATACTGTAGCTCATATACATATATGTATGTGCATGTTCTGATTCTTTCATGGCTGAGATTCAGCATGATTAAGGTTGAATTACAGTCAAGGTGTACAACATAAGTAGGTCCATTGTGTATATTGTAGTTCATATAGAATTCAAACCATAATATGGAATCAGATGCCTTGAAAATCTTAGATTTTGGTGTAATTGCTGTAAGATTGTCGTTTGTCTCTGGATATTTTTAGATTATTCAAGCTTTTCTTTAAAATCTCTTATGCAGTGAACATTTTCAAGTCAAATATCAGAATTATTTCCTAATATATCAAAGTTTCACCAGGATTATTGACATTTACTATCAGGAACTACCAATGTTTCTAAAAGGCACTTCAGGTTGAGCAATTCAGTAAAAATTTGTTGATTGGTGGCAACGAAACTGGAATAGAAGGTGCAGGACAAGGATTTCAGGCAGGTAAGTAGAAGAAATTAGAATGAGGAAAACAATGAACTGGTTCATTTACAACTGAAGTTTACTTCTTGCTGGAATGCTAGACTGTTAAGTAGAAAATTTTTTAAGGATAGTTTGGTTCGGGTGTTAGGTTGCCTTTGAAAAATCTGAAGCTGATTTGCTATTGGTTGGTTGGATCATTAATGAATTGCGCTGACCTTAAGAAGTCCAAGAGCAATAAAAAAGAACAAACCTTATCTTCATTTTCAGACGTTGCAGAAAGAAGGGGAAAAGGAGAGAACTATTCTCTCTTATTAGAATTCAATCAATCCTTCCATAGATGTGAACCGGTTATTGGTAGTAGAACAGCAGCCCATTAAAGATGTTTCAACCGCAATGTTCCAAAAAAAAGTCAACTATAGAACGAGCAGTTGGGGGGTAAAGGATTTTAATTTAATGGTACAACAGTTGTACTTTGGAATTGATCTTATTTCATGGTCCATGGCCGAAGGTTGCCTTTCTTGGAAACATGATTTAGCTCAAGAGAAGTCCATAGTTTACAGGAAAGAAAGGCGCCACAAGAAAATGCAAGACATCTTAGCATATTACTACCTCTAGAGAATTATTGAATGTAGACATGAGAATGCTAGACATGACATGATAGGATGTAAAAACGGTAAAAAAAAAATAATGATGAATTAAAATTTGATTTGTCAATACAAATTTTGATATGATAATTTTTTTTATATAATATGAATCAAATTTAATATTACAAAAACATGAAATGTTACATAATTTTCATGTCTAATCTAATTATATATATATATATTATTTCAAATTATCATGATTTTCATTTTTAGAATATAAAATATTCTATAAATTATAAGTTGGAGTTTATTAACATCTGCATTTCTCTTTATCTTGACTTTTTACGTCTATATTCTTTTTTATTCAGACCATAAATCTTTGAAAAGCCAGAAAACAACTTGCTAGATATAGTTGACTTCTCTTTGTAGCTGGCAATTCTGAAATGTTTGACGTTTGAAAATCCTGCACCGAAAAAGGGCAGGAAAACCCGCACAACAAAAAAAGAAAATTAAATATTTTAGGAATCTTCCATGACTTTCCAAACGTACCCTTCATCAGCCCCAACATTTACAAGCACACCGCCAAAATCAAACACATTTAAAAACAGCAAAGCCCGACAAGAGCGTCTTCAATCCACCTTCAACAATCTCAAAATGGCGGCAACGCTAAAACTCCTTTCAACGGCGCTGCTTTTACTAACGTGCGCCGTCGGCTTGACACTCTCCGCTAACCGCTGCCCGGACTGCGGTTCCACCCCCGTCCCTTACCCTCTCTCGACTAGCCCCACCTGCGGCGACCAATCCTACAAAATTCGCTGTGACGCCGGCTCACTGATCTTCGATACGGTCAACAACTCTTATCCGATTGAGTCGATAAATCGTTTCAATCAACGGCTCGTGATCAAGCCCGCGAATCTCCTTCCAAACACCTGCGTCACAACCGATCTCCCCTTCGAAGGTGTACATCTAAACAGCAGCCTCCCCTTTAACGTCACCAGCAGTAACACCGTCATGTTTTTGAACTGTACCGACTCGATCCTCCGTTCGCCGTTGGACTGTTCCTCCACCGGATTGTGCCACGTCTACGTCAACGAGAGTTCGACTGCGACGGCTTGTGAGGTAGCGCCGATCTGTTGTACTTTCAGAGCCGGTGGAGGAGCAACGGCGTATGCCATTAGGGTGAGGGAGAGCGGGTGTAGGGCTTACACGAGCTTCGTTAACTTGGAATCGGACTTGCCAGTGAACCAGTGGCCTCAGCCGGGAATGGAGTTGCAATGGGTTTCGCCGCCTGAACCGGTTTGTAGCACCCAGGTGGACTGTGACGGGAACTCCACATGTGGGCCCGACCCGAATTCGAATGGGACACGAAGGTGTTTCTGTAGTTCGGGCCTTTGGTGGGATCCGATTGAAGGGATTTGTGCTGAGAGTGAGTTGAATTTACATCTAAGTTCTTTCCTGCATCTGTAATTACACGTGGCGCGATTTCATTTGCTGATATGTTGTGTGTTTTCTTATTACAGATATTACGTGTCAGAATCCTGGGGGCTGTGGCGGCTCAGACCGGACTGCATTAATAGCAGGTACATGTTTGAAAAAGAGTTTTTTTCTCTTTAGTTATGGAATTGTTTTTAGTCAAAGTTTGATAAGACGACAAGTTGACAACTTGTTGCTGAGGCAATTTGGAGGAATTGATAAGGGTTCCAGCTTCCAGCCCCCATGCCTAAAAAATATTATTTTTGGTCAATGATTTCTTTTTTAAATTTAGATACTATTTGGTTTGTTCATGAAGTAATATATATATATATAAATGAGTGTGTTAAGAGGCGATATAATAAATATAAAATAATTTTTTCAGTTTTTATTAAATTTATAAATATGTTTATTTTTGTGTTATTGTATAGTAACTATTACATCAAATTTGATTTTTTAGTATTTGATGGGAAAATATTTATTTATTAGATATTTTGTCCTAAAATTACTCTCACTCTTATCTTTTACTCTTTTAAACGTAATTAATATTAATAAATTTACAATTTTATGATTAAAAATGAAAGATATAAGAGGAGCAAAGCAATCATACTTTTTGTAAGCATGAAGTAACACGTTCATATCCCGTGTAATCCGATTACATCCATACTTGGTTTGAAAAATGAGATTTTAGTTTTTTTTTTTTGACAAAATGGGGTTTTGAAGATTCAAAGTCTTATCCAACTATCCATGCCTTTTAAGTCACTCAAAATTTTCTAGTCTAAGTTTCTAGATATCATAGGCTATTTGCATTATTAGTTCTTGGTTTGAAGTGATTGGAATTACCTTTGGCAATTTGAAGAATAAGGAATGAAACCAGTTACCAAATTAAACTATTAGTTGGGTGGTACTAAAATCGATCTCAAGATTGAAAGTCTAGAAATTTGAACTCCAAAACTCGTTAAAGTTGTTGTAAGTTCATTGTGGTTTTTTATTGACTTTTGAGAGGAAGCATATCCTTTAGCTTGTCAGTTTACTATTTTGAGATTACTTGCAGGTTTAACAGCCGGACTTGGTACAGCGCTCTTTGCGGCCATCATTGGCATTCTTCTCTATAAACGCCATAGCCGCATCATAGAAGCGCAAGAGCGCCTAAGGAAGGAGCGTGAAGAAATCCTAAATGCCAACAATACAGGCAAAGCAGCCAAGGTCTTTACTGGCAAAGAGATCAAGAAAGCAACGAATAATTTCTCTAGAGACCGCATATTAGGCGCTGGTGGCTATGGTGAAGTCTACAAAGGAATTCTTGACGATGGTACTGTTGTTGCTGTCAAGTGTGCCAAGCTTGGCAACACCAAAGGCACTGATCAAGTCCTCAATGAAGTGCGGATTCTCTGCCAAGTCAATCACCGAAGCCTTGTCTGCCTGCTCGGATGCTGTGTTGAATTAGAGCAGCCTATAATGGTTTACGAGTACATCGAAAATGGAAACTTGTTGGATCGTTTACAGAGCCTGAGTCCTGGTGAGAGAGAGCTACTCACATGGAATCGTCGTCTTCAAATTGCCTGTGACACGGCTGAAGGTCTTGCATACCTGCATTCTTCTGCAGTTCCTCCAATATATCACAGAGATGTTAAGTCAAGTAATATTCTTCTCGACGTGAAATTGAGTGCTAAAGTTTCAGATTTCGGGTTATCTAGGTTGGCTCATACAGATATGAGTCACGTATCAACTTGTGCTCAAGGCACCCTCGGTTATCTCGATCCTGAGTATTACAGAAACTATCAGTTGACTGATAAGAGTGATGTTTACAGCTTCGGGGTTGTTTTGTTAGAGCTTTTAACTTCACAGAAGGCTATAGATTTTAACAGGGATTCAGACGATGTGAACCTGGCTGTTTATGTGAAAAGGATGGCAGATGAGGAGAAATTGCTCGATGTGATTGATCCAATCTTAAGCGAGAATGCAAGCCCCTTGGAGCTAGACACCATGAAAGCATTAGGATTTCTTGCATTGAACTGCTTGGAAGAGCGTAGACAGAACAGGCCTTCCATGAAAGAAGTCACCGAGGAAATTGAGTACATTATCTGTATTGCTAAAGGTAAGGTTGTAGAAAACTAGCTTCTAGGAGATTTGGCCAAGACTTCCCAGTAGCTGTTATGCTTGAGTCTTTGGACTATACTTTGCGTTATGCTTTTGTAATAACTTGTCTGAATGTTGTTGTTCCTATTAATGAACAAAGTCAATCCTGTTGTTACCAGCAATTTTTACCTATAGAATTTACGATAAGAAAACCAGCTTTGATTTGATATCCATTACCATGGATTTTCTCTTTATCGTGCAAAATTCTCCCCATATACGAGTTAAGGTCAAAGGTAATCGCCAAGATGGCAACATTCGCTGCATAAAAGTCTTCAGTGATGGGCAAATCTAATGGAATTTTAGTCATTACTTTAGTGAACACTGACATTAACAGAATCACAAAGAAGGTTAAAACGACAATTGGATTAAAACTTGAAAAAGAAAGTTTTCCGGAATCTACCCTCCAAAAGCATAACCCAACGATTATTACTACATGATAAAAGAGAGTTTGATGAAGTGATTCTTATCCAACCTGAAATGACGCTGTTTTCAATCAGCCAATTCATATTTAAGAACATAATTCACACCCACACCCGAGGCTGAAAAAGTGAAATTTAATGTTGTTATCAAAAGGACAACTTTCCAACCATTTGTTAACAAAACACAATCAATTTGATCTTTCAATCTGAGGGGTAAAACCCTGACTATAAAAAAATACAAATCATCAAAATAACTTTTTGAAAAGAGAGAACTTTCCCGTTATCTGCAGTGAAGAAGCCATTGGCTACCAAAGTGGAAGTACTGCAGAAAGGGAGAGAAGCTATGGCGTCAGCCCATACACAAAAGCTCACAGTTTACAAAGTAAAATCAGTATATGACGCCTAAATTCAACAACCCAAAATCAACCCACAGAAAAATTTTTCATTTAATGTAGTTAATGGCCTCAAAGAGTGAAAACCCAGAGTTTCAGTTTCACCATTCAAAAGCCAAACAACAAAAAAGCTGATCTTGGTGGGATACTGACCATTCACACAAACGAAAAAGGAAAGCCAATAGGCTAAATATATGACTGGCTAATTGCCCACCTTGAAACCATGAATGAATATTTTACAAAAACTGTTACGATTGCATCATCAAGGCAAAAATGGATTTTCCTCTATATTTCAGATATAAGCACAGTACAGTTTATATAGAAGTTTACATGGAATTCAAAGAAGGCTACAGAATTCTGGAAGAGTACAGAACAAAAGCAAAAACACGCTAAACATGTGCATGACTGTTAGTGGCTCTATATTCTGGAGGCACCGAAAATATTGCTGGTAGTTTGTTGAGACGTTTCTGGTGTATCCTGGTACTGACTCCTTGCTGAGGTGGTTTGAGCTACTGACGTGGCTTGTTTAATATATTGCTATGATACCCTCCCGCAAGCTGGAGAGTACAAGTTTTGTACACCCAGCTTGGATAAGAAAGAATGGAAAAGAGAAGGAGGAGATGCCTTGGTAAATATATCTGCTAACTGGTCATTGGACTTAACGGGAAGAAGGTGAATGACACTAGCAAGAAATTTTTCTCTGACAATGTGACAGTCAATGTCAAGATGTTTGGTTCTTTCATGAAAGACTGGGTTCTTAGCTATATGAATAGCAGCTTGGTTGTCACAGAATAATAAGGCAGGGGAGGAATGAGGTATGTGCAAGTCTCTCAACAAATAGAGAAGCCATTGGACTTCACAGGTTGTGGCAGCTAAGGCTCGATACTCTGCTTCAGATGATGACTTGGAAACAGTAGTTTGTTTCTTAGATTTCCAGGAGATGAGAGAAGAACCAATGTAGACACAGTAACCAGTGATGGATTTCCTTGTTTCGATGCAGGATGCCCAGTCTGAATCTGAGAATGTTTTTAGTTTCAAATCTGACTCTGTTGGGAAGAAAAGACCCTGACCAGGTGCTCCTTTTATATATCTTAATACACGATGAGCTGCAGTGAGATGCTGCTGGGTTGGCTTGTCGAGAAACTGTGAAAGCTATTGAGTGGCATAAGTAATGTCAGGTCGAGTGTAAGTAAGATACAGTAGCCTCCCAACCAACCTTCTATATGGTGTGGTGTCTTGGAGCAGATCAGTGTCCTGGCCATGGAGCTTAGTAGTTGGCAACATAGGAGAAGAAACAGGCTTACAAGATAAGAAACCTGTATCAGAAAGAATATCCAAAGCATATTTTCTTTGAGAAACATTAATCCCAGTTGAAGATCGAGCTATCTCCAGTCCAAGAAAGTACTTCAATTTACCGAGATCTTTGATCTTGAATTTATCATGCAACAAATTCTTAATCCAAGTGATTTGAGCATAATCATTTCCAGCAAGAAGCACATCATCTACATATACGAGTAAGGCCACAAAAGAAGATCCTTCTTGTCGAACAAAGAGTGAAGAATCTGACGTGGCTTGAGAAAAACCAGACTTCAATAAAACATCAGTTAGTCTTGCATTCCATTGCCTGCTGGATTGCTTTAATCCATACAGTGATTTTAACAATTTGCAAACCTGAGATGGCTGAGAAGGGGTGAGACTAGGAGGCAATTCCATATATACTTCTTCATGTAATTCTCCATGGAGAAAAGCATTATTAATATCGAGCTGTTCCAGGAACCAGTTATTAGCTGCAGACAAAGCTAAAAGCATTCGAATAGTAGTCATTTTAGCAACAGGTGCAAAAGTGTCAAGATAATCGATGCCTTCCTGTTGTGTGCAGCCCTTTGCTACAAGTCTAGCTTTGTATCTCTCTAGTGTACCATTTGCTCTTAATTTAACCTTGTACACCCACTTACAGCCTATGGTGTGTTTACCTGGAGGGAGAGCAACCAATTCCCAAGTCTGATTGTCCTGTAAGGCTTGGAGTTCTGCTTTCATTGCATCTTTCCAACAATCTTATTGAATAGCCTGTGCATAAGTGTGTGGCTCGTGCAAAGTATCAAGAAAGGTGGAATAAACTCTATGAGCAGAAGAAATATGAGAGTAAGAGTGTACTTGGGAAAGAACATGTGGCGAGGACCTCCTTGCTAAAGATGATGTAGTGCTAAGTGGAAGTTCATAACTGTAATCATTCAAGTAGGAGGGAATTTGTCTGACTCTAGTGGATCTTCTAGGCATATTAGTATGCTCACTAGGAGTAATCAAGTCAGATTGAGTATCTGAGAATGAATTGGAATCAATAGGGACAATGGGAACAATGGTTTGATTCTGTGGAGCAGACTGGTGTGGACTATGTAGTGGTTCTGAAGCAAATGAAAATTCATGTTCATAAAATACTACATGTCGAGAGCAAAAAATTTCATGTGTGTGTAAATCATATAGTTTGTAACCCTTAATGCCATTAATGAAACCAAGAAAAATACATTTTCGAGCTCTAGGATCAAACTTATGTTTATGAGTGGAAAGGGAGGAAGCAAAACACAAACAACCGAATACTTTAAGGTTAGTGTAGGTAGGTGGTGAATGGAAGAGCAATTCATAAGGTGTCTTGTTGTTGATTATAGGGGAAGGTACTCTATTTATGAGGTATGTGGCATGAGCAATGCAGTCTGCCCAGAAAGAAACAGGGAGCTTGGCTTGGAAGCGGAGGGCCCTTGCTACATTCAATATGTGCTGGTGTTTACGTTCAACCTTGCTATTCTGTTGAGGGGTAGAGACACAGGATATTTGGTGTATTATTCCTTTCATGTTGTAGAATTCATGCATTTGAAATTCTTGATCCTGGTCACTACGAATGCATTTGACTGTGGTTTGGAATTGATTTTCAACTAAGGCACAGAAACTTTGTATAATACCTCTAACTTCTGATTTTGATTTCATCAAAAAGGTCCAAGTGGCTCGACTGTAATCATCAACAATAGTTAAGAAATATAAAAATCCAACCAATGAAGGATATCGACTTGGTCCCCAGATATCCATATGAAGCAACTCAAAACAGGAGTTAGTGAAAGAAGAGCTATCAGAAAAAGGTAATTTTCTCTATTTGGCATAATGGCATATATCACAAGCTACATGATCATTACTGACATGAATTGATTTGTCAATAGATTGGAGAAGTTTAATGCGTGAATTAGAAGCATGGCCTAATCTATAGTGCCATATATTTGAAGGAAAAACAGTGCATGAATTACAAACAACTGGGGAAACAGAAGGCGTGTGAGGAAAGAGATGAAACAGGCCATGATCTTCCTTAGCAAAACCAATCATCTTTTGCTTGGGAAGGTCCTGAATATAACACCCAGTAGAAGAAAAGGTTAGGGAGTAATTATTTTGAGAAACAAGTTTACTAACAGAAATTAAATTATAAGAAAAAGATGGCACATGAAAGACATTATCAAGAAGGAGGTTAGGAAAGATTTTAACAGTACCAATATGAGCAACAGAAACCTTTTGACCAGTAGGTAATTTAATGAAAAGATTGTCTGTAGGTAAGTAGTTAATGAAAAATTTTAATGAACAAGCAACATGATCAGTTGCTCCGGTGTCTATAATCCATGAAGAGAGGACTACTTTACCTGCCATGTTGCACATAGAGGCCATATTAACAGAAATGTCATTAAAGGAGGAAGGACTAGGATCGGGATTAGGCTGAATGAGACTAAGTAACTTGGTGCGTTGTTCTGGAGTAAACACAGATGTGTCATATGATTGTGGCTGATCCAAAGAAACAGAACCAAAAGCACCAGGAGTTTTCTCTTCAGGCATTGGTTGTTTGACCCCTTGCATTTGATTGACTATAGATTCTCTCTTTTGGATTGAAAACCTGGCGGGTAACCATGCTTCTTGAAGCATTTATCAACTGTGTGTCCAGTAAAACCACAATAAGAACATTTAGGCTTGCTCTTGTACTGTTTATCTCTGTAAAAGGATCTTTGATTAAGGAAAGCAGCAGGTACAGGTGTAGATTGAATAGAGCCTCCATGAAGCTGTCTCTCATGCTGTATAACTAAGGCAAACACTTTGTTTATGGAAGGTAGTGGTTCAATCAACATGATTTGAGAATGAACAGTGGAGAAATTCTCATTTAATCCTCTGAGGAATCTGATGACACAATCTGACTGCTGATATGCTCTCACAGTAGGAAGAGCCAGGCAAGAGCATTTTGTTGCACATGAACAAGCTGGAACAGGTCGCAAAACAGAGAGCTCATCCCATAACGTTTTAAGAGTAGTAAAATACTCAGTAACAGAAAATGAACCTTGTTGGAGACTATAGATTTCTTCTTGAAGCTCAGCAATTCTGATTGAATCACTTTGAGCAAATCTGTCTCGGAGATCTTGCCAAACTTCAGAAGCAATGTCAAACCAGATAATGCTTTGAGCAATAGAAGAGCTTAAAGAATGAAGTAACCAAGAGATTACCATGGTGTTACATCGTTCCCAAGCAGGATATAATGGATCGTTTCGGTCTGGCATTTTGATGGAGCCATCAACGAATTTCAACTTGTTTTTGGAGAGTAATGCCATGCGCATAGCTCTTGCCCATGAATGGTAGTTGGAACCGGTAAGGGGTTTGGAGACTAAGGCTAAGGATGGATTTTCATTGGAGTGAAGGTAATAAGGATTAGCAGGATTGTCTTCGGATTTTGTTGTAGACTGAGCCATTTGCAGGATCTGTTTGGTTAATAAGAAAATAAGGGAAAATGATAGAGAAATAACATAAAAGAGCCGAGAACCTGCTCTGATGCCATGTTACGATTGCATCATCAAGGCAAAAATGGATTTTCCTCTATATTTCAGATATAAGCACAGTACAGTTTATATAGAAGTTTACATGGAATTCAAAGAAGGCTACAGAATTCTGGAAGAGTACAGAACAAAAGCAAAAACACGCTAAACATGTGCATGACTGTTAGTGGCTTTATATTCTGGAGGCACCGAAAATATTGCTGGTAGTTTGTTGAGACGTTTCTGGTGTATCCTGGTACTGACTCCTTGCTGAGGTGGTTTGAGCTACTGACGTGGCTTGTTTAATATATTGTTGTGATAAAAACAAAGATGAAGAAGACTTCTAACAGGAGCAGCAGTATTTGCTTTGAAACCATGAATGAATATTTTACAAAACCGAAGATGAAGAAGACTTCTAGCAGGAGCAGCAGTATCTGCTTGCCTATGCAGACTGCAATTGAGATATCTTATCCACTAGAGGAAATTCTAAGGTTTTTCTTGTGTTCCTTTATGGGCTTAAACTAACTGGTTGAATTGAAAATTAAAAGCCCAAAAAAGAGTTTCTTGGGCTCAGTAGAAGCCTATATTTGTTTTTCCCTTTCCCTTAAGTTTATTAATAAACTAGGTTTTACTTTTACGATGTACGAATTAATATTAATTATTTGGATTTATAAATATTTAAAATAATATTATTTAATTTATATGTTTAAAAATATATGGGATGATTATAATCTAATACATTGTCAATAAGGATTTTATACTTCACAAACGGTTTTAAATGATGGTACATATTTCTGCTTTATATATTTTTTATTTTTTTATATTGATAAAGAGCTTATATCATCATCTAAGTCTTCCTTATAGAGTCTAAAAACTTCATTGATAGTGTATTAGATAATAATATTATATAAAATACATATTATATAATAAAGATATCTAATCATAAAAGAATTACATATTTATGAACAAAAAAAAGGAATTACATATTTAATTAAAAAAATTATAAAATTCAAAACATAACATAAACAAATGGAAGAATAGACAATGGAAACATATTATAAATTATATTATTAAGCACACTAACAAAATGTTAAAATAAAAAATAAAAATATATTTTAATAAATTTCAAGCATTAGAGCAACATTTTGAGGTAAAATTTTATTATTGACCTAAATAATCATTATTGTAAATGTGCATATTTTATATATATATATATATATATATATATATATATATTGGTGATAACACAAAGGTATTTATATTTATATCTGAAAGTATCGTGCAATGAACGAATTAATTTTATCTATTTATATATGTAAGTAAACGTATATATGTTTGTAAACATAACATAAACAAATGGAAGAATAGAAAATGGAAGCATACTATAAATTACATTATTAAGCACACTAACAAAATGTTAAAATAAAAACTAAAAGTATATTTTAACAATTTTTAAGCGTTAGAGCAACATTTTGATGTAGATTTTTATTATTGACCATAATAATCATTATTGTAAATATGCATTTTATATACATATAATATAAATATACATATATATATATATATATATATATATATATATAATGATGATAACATAAAGGTATCTATATTTATATTTGAAAGTATCGTGCAATGCACAAATTAATTTTATCTATTTATATATGTAAGTAAACATATATATTTGTAAATTTATATGTTTTATATATAATTTTTTTTATTTAGAAAAATAATAATTTTAAATATTTAAATAATATACATGATATTAATGACTTACTTTTATACATTTTGGTTTAGTTAATAATTTTTTTTTTAAATTTTAGCTGACATGCAAGCATGTACATGTAATATATCACAAATTTAATTTAAAATTCAAAATTTTATAAGTGCATAATCTAAATTATTTATTTATGTATTAAATTGACGGTTGTTTGCACAAATTTAAGTAGGTTAATATTTTGGAATTAAACTAATTCAAAAGTCAAAACATTTATGAGTTTTCAAAATGACTTTAATAACTCCAATTATTTTTATAGTATATATTCACTGCCAATTAAATAAATATCTAAATTAATTGGTCGTCAAATTTGAATTTCATATTTATTCCAAATTTTATTACAATAAATTAAGTCAACTGTAAGATAAGATTTAATCTATATATTGTAATTACTCCAAAGCTTACGTGTCAACAATGTAAATTATCCACATAGGAGTCTACATCAGCAATACTTGACACGCAAGCATGTACCTTGTAATATATATGATTTAATTTCAAATTTAAAATTTCATATGTGCATAATGTGAATTGTTTGTTTATTTATTTATTTATTTATGTATTAAATTAATTGTTGCTTGCACAAATTTAAGTAGGTTAATATTTTGGAATTAAACTAATTCAAAAGTCAAAACATTTATAAGTTTTCAAAATGACTTTAATAACTTCAATTACTTTTATAGTATATATTTACTGTCAATTAAATAAATATCTAAATTAATTAGTTGTCAAATTTGAATTTCCTATTTATTCCAAAATTTATTACAATAAATTAAGTTAAATGTAAGATAGGATTTAAGCTATATATGGTAATTATTCCAAACCTTAAGTGTCAACAATGTAAATTATCAACATAGGAGTCCACATTAATAATACTTTACACGCAAGCATGTACCTTATAATATATATGATATATATGATTTAATTTCAAATTCAAAATTTTATATGTGCATAATTTGAATTATTTATTTATTTATGTATTGACTTGATTGTTGCTTGCACAAATTTAAGTAGGTTAATATTTTGGAATTAAATTAATTCAAAAGTCAAAACATTTATGAATTTTCAAAATGACTTTAATAACTCAAATTACTTTTATAGTATATATTTACTGTCAATTAAATAAATATCTAAATTAATTAGTTGTCAAATTTGAATTTCATATTCATTCCAAATTTTATTATAATAAATTAAGTCAACTGTAAGATAAGATATAAGTTATATATGGTAATTACTCCAAAGTTTACGTGTCAACAATGCAGATTATCTACATAGGAGTCCGCATCAATAATACTTGACACACAAGCATGTACCTTGTAATATATATATATATATATATATATATATATATTTATATGATAAGCAACAAACTGTAAAGCCTAGCCATTAATCGACTAACCCACTTCCGAGCTTTCAATAGCTTAGCCGGAGTGATGTCTCAAATCAACTTCCGTTATAAATTGATTCATTGGGTAACTGGAATTCTCAGTGAGACAAACGATTTTCTTATTTTGGGTTATGCACAATTCTTGAAGCTCTTAAGAATCAAATACGGACAAATTTCTTTCTATCTTTAAGAACCCTTGTTCTCACCTTTGTTACTTCAGTTGCCTTGACTACTTCTCAATTGAAGAAAACATCAATAGCATAGACACAAAAGCTAATTTTGAATGATAACCAAGAATTGAACTTATATAAACAAAATCTCACGTATCAGATAACAATCATGCTGGAAAATAAATTTAAAAAAGAAAAAAAATACTAAGTCAAAATCTGCACTTCCAGGCAGTGAATTGCAACTGCAGACAATGTTTGTAACAGCTAAATGCCATGAAGATAATAATATCCATTCAACTTGTTGGTCTTGGTGTGGCCCACTCAACTCGGAGGATGAGATTGTCATAACCATATCCATTCAATTTGTTGATAGCTCTTTGAGCATCCTCTCTGTTTACAAAGTTGACAAAACCAAATCCTCTACTTGTGCCTGTCTTCCGATCCATAGCAACATACGCGCGAGTCACCGGACCAAATGTGCCAAATAGCTCATGCAAGTCAGGCTCCCGGGTATCCTCAGATAAGTTTGTCACCCTCACAGAGTTTTCATCATTCCTACGTCTCATGTCTGATCCACCAGTTCTTTCTGCACCTGCTCTCATGCTTGGAGGGACATAGACTCCCTTTCGAGCTCCAGAAGCAGAAACAGAGGTCTCGGATGCCGCAGGTTTATCAACAAAGGTTTCAACAGGAGCGGCAAGATCTTTATAAGGACATTTGGCAGTCCAGTGATCACCTTTCTTACCACATGTCCTGCATACCATGAGAACAGCACCTCCTTTGCTAATCTGAGCCAAGCTGTCACCTGTGACCTTTATTTCTTCCTGTTTGGAACCTGTAAACAACTCCATATGTTAAAGTTTTCACATCAAAAATTTGAACAAGTGACAGAAACAAAAAAAAAAGATAAAAATAATAAAAATTTAAAGAAAAAAAAGAAAAGGGAATTGAGAAACGAACCAGGGGCTCTAGGTCGTTCAAGAAAGATCTCTTCAGTGGAAACCATAGTGAGCCGACTCCCGACATCATCATGCACCGCATCGCCGAACTTCTGCCAATTCCTTCTCTCCAAAGCCCGCTTATTCAGCTGGGCCTTGGCCAGCTTTCGGACTCGGGTCGTCGTCGTTATTTTCACCTTATTACCCTCCTCGTTAAACTTGTATTCGATCACTTTCTTTATCCCGTTTTCGTCTGGTCCGATTACCTCCTTGGGCGGTAACAAGAAGTCCAGATCGTCGTCTTCCTCTAGCTCTCCCCATCGGACTTTGCTCGGTTTAGGCTGGTTTGGGTCGGTTCTGTCGAATGCCATTGTTTTGGGTACTGGGCTCGAGAGAGCTGAAGGTGGCGTAGGTGACTCTGCTGAAGATAGAAGGTTGAGTAGTTTTTTTTTTTTTGGTTACAGAGGGTTTCGTTGTTTAGATGCTGTGTCTTGTCCTCTTTAAATAGTGAGGTTGCAAAACAAAGAGTTGTAATTTTAATCAGATTATACGTAGAATTGGAAAGTAACCAAAACACGTTTTCCTAGTTTCATTTTAATTAAATATAGGATTACCCACCACTATTAGTAGAATTTTTTAATTTTATAAATAGATTAAAATAATGAGATATATTTTTTAAAAATTAAAAAATAAAAAATAAATAAAATAAATGTATATGAAAATATCTAAGCGTTTTATAAATTAAAAATAATTAATTATTAATGAAATTATGATATCTTTTACAATTAAATATTAATTCAAGTCTTACCTATATTGAATAAATTTCAAATATTATAAATTTGAAGACCAAAGTATCTTATTCAATTAAATTAAATAAATAAATTAAAAGGGTTAAAGGCAAATAAAAAAATTTAAATTATAATATGCTTAAATTGAAAACCATTTAAATTCAATTAGTTTATGATATCACTAAAAGGTTTTATTTATAATATTTAGGTTCATTCACGTTGTCAAGAAATAGTGATTTAAACTCCTTTTTCTTATTTTTCTAGTAGTATTAAGAAAGAAAAAGAAATGTAACCAAAAAAATAAAAAAGAAAAAAAAAGAAAAAGAAAAGAAGCTGGATGAGGTGTTTATGTGATTAATTTAAAGGCTCCCTCGCCAGAGTTCCGGCCCTCGGCGGCCCAATATCTCAAGTTTGAAGTGTTTTTCTTCCTTCAAGCAAGGCTTTTACTAAATCTCCTTGGGACTATCCTTCACAGGGCCCCAAAATCTCTATTTATTTTGGGATCGGCCCAAATAAATCTGATTATGAGCAAGTTGGAGTTCAAGTTGATCCTGTTTATAAGCAAATTTAAACTCGATCCGATTCAAAAATTTGAATCTGATTTTTAGTTTATATTTATTTTTTATTTTATATTGCAAGCTTGAGACCGGCCCGATCTGTCTGAATGTTATTTTTTTATTTTTTAGTATTTTAATTTTTGTTTATTTAGTTATTATTCTTTTAGCCCTTTTAAATTTAATTTGTTTTGTCAAAATTTACATCTCAATTTTCATATTAAATATATATAATCATGTTTATTAATCAATAATGTTTTATGTACATATAATCAAAATATACTAAGTAATTATATTTTTAAAAAAATTTATTTTATTTTATGTTTGGTCGGGCCTGGCTCGAGTTTCGAAGAGTTAAGCTTGAGCACGGCTCATTTTTTTTGAAAAAATTTTGCCAAAACCTTTAAAATACATCTCACATATTGTCTAATCCCAATCAAATATCGGACGGATCTTTGGGTTTTGGCGGATAGGCTGGTCCTTGAACAAGTCTAGACCCAAACATCATTTTTTTATTTTTTTAATAATAAGTGAGGGTGAAATTTGAGATTGTTTGAGTTCAAATTCAAATTTTAAATATTTCACACTTTTTTTAATAATATGATGAAGAGATTGTTGATAAATAGATGGGTAGGTCAAAAATTATCCTTTTTGTTGATTAACCATTGTTAATTTTATCTACATAACCGAATCATATATCATAAATAATTATAATTATATATATAAATTTAAATGTAAATGTAAATGGTAAATAGAAATAAGAGATGAAATTGTTTGAGTTTAAATTTAAATATTATAACATATCAACACTCATATGATACAAAGCATTTACATTATTGTAAATAAATAAAATCTTAATGGAGTCAACTGAGGAAAGGTAGTACATCCTTGTTAAAGAATAAGATTACCTTGGAGTAGGTAATGATGGAAAATTAGGCCTAAAAGGCTTATCCTCCTACAATGCTTGTTATAATAATCATCATAGCTTGGGCATTTTTTTGACCATTCCATTTTGGTTTTTTACTCCAATTAATTCGTTTGTTCAGATTCCAACTGATAATGATTTATTAGCTCACATTTCATGATGTCGACAAGCATATAGATAAATAAAACTCATGTTCTAGTCCTAATGAAAAATGCTTAGTCAAACATCAATTTTAACAAAAATGTGTGCTCACTGATTTTCTGAATTTTGGAGTAGTCTAGCTAGTGCATGGATGGCATTTATTTATTTATCCAAGTTTTGGATAAATATGAGAAAAATATTAAACTTGTTAATTGAATTTAGGCTACAAATGAGACTTTATTGAAGGACGAGCCAACCCTTCGTTTTGCCCTTCAAAATCCAAGTCCGGTTCGATGCAGCCCATTTTTGTTTAGTAACCTTTGAAGAATATTTTTCTGTCTTGTTAATTATTAATTAATTTGATTCTTTTCAAATATTGCTAATACGTAAATTTATAATTGTAATTCTATAAGATATGATACATTTATCTTAATTATCAAAAATAACATTATAAAAATTTTTGAGTATTGATTTAAGTAATATATTTAAATTTTGCTATGTAAGAGTTTTAAAAAATAAATTTACAACATAAATATTAAATTGAATAAAAGTTTTTTTTAAATAGACAGATTTAGTTAGGTTTGAATTTTTTTCTTGTTTGTAAAACAAACTTGAATAAAATATCAAATTCGAAATTCAAGTTGGACCGGATCTAAGCTACCATGAACAAGTCTAAAAAAACAAAAACTATAATGCAATTTATTGGAGATTTTGATATATTTTATGCTAAGAAACCGAGTATAGAGGGAAAACCCTAAAGAAGGCTTACAGTACAATGGTTCGTCGGGTTTACACGGTTGCTGGTGCAATAAGCAAAGATTAAGATTATTCTGGAAATAAACAAAAGTATGGCAGCTAGTTTACATCATACTTCAAAATATACACGTGGGAAATGCAATCTGATTTGGTTTTTGAAATTCTGATGAAGTAGTATAGAAGGATGCTGTCAAAGCAATGACTCAGTTTGAAGTAATACAACTCTGTCACTGTGGAACTTCTTTTTTCACCTTTTTTTTTCTTTAAGAATGATAGCTTTTTTGGGATAAAATCCTTGATATATAAGAAGTGTGCGATGGTTTTATTGTTTATTTCAGTGAAAATAAATCCTCAACCTTTTATAATTATGCAATTAAGTCAAAATCTGTTAAATAACACTAACTGCTGTTAGTTTTGCATACGTAGCAACTGACGTGGATAGCTTAGTTAGCTGCCACGTGGCATGCCACGTAGGCAAAACTAACGGCAGTTAGTTCATTTAACAAATTTGATCTATTTCAACTGAAATAAAAATTTATGAACTGAATTTAATGCGATAAAAGGTTGAGGGCTGAATTCTATTTTGGGCTAAAGGTTTAGGGCTTATTTGGCTATTAAGCAAAAAAAAAAAAGCTACAAAACTTTGAATTTGGAAATGCTTGGCCACCCAATTTCTTAAAAAAAAAAAAAAGAGCATGAGCCATTCCTTTCTGACTTGCTAAATTGTCGAAGGCAACAACAACATCAAACCAAGTCAAAGACTTGCATTACTCGTTAGGTTATATTTCTTCTCACTTGAATGTTGCATGTGGCCTTTTCTTTCTTATTTGTTTTTGCCATTTCAAGAAATGAAACTTCGATTATGTCAGAATTTCAGGCATCTTTTTACAACTTTAAGATTAGGAAATTAATGCCCTCAGATTGCTTTCTTCGTGTTTCTTTCTGCGTTTATTCGGCTTCGTGGGGTGGGCTTCCTATTGGCGGATGCTAAACCGTGATTCTCGGTTGGCTTAGAATAACAGTCAAATTAAGTATGTGGAATCAGATTTGACGTGGACCATGGCTATCGGACTTGCCAGTGAACCAGTGGCCTCAGCTGGGAATGGAGTTGCAATGGGTTTCGCCGCCTGAACCGGTTTGTAGCACCCAGGTGGACTGTGACGGGAACTCCACATGTGGAACCGACCCGAATTCGAATGGGACACGAAGGAGTTTCTGTAATTCGGGCCTTTTGTGGGATCTGACTGAAGCGATTTGTGCTGAGAGTGAGTTGAATTTACAGATGCTGAGAGTGAGTTGAATTTACAGACCGTTTAGTTCGTGTATTTTTTTTTGAAAAATATTTTTCATATTTTCAGTATTTGATACGTGTAAAATATTTCTGATCAATGAAAAATTTTTATGGTATGCTTGGATGAGGGATTTTTAAGAGGGAATTCATTTCAATTAAAGTTTTTAAAATTCTAAAAATAAATATACTTGTTTGGCAATTAAAAATAAAGAATTTATAAATTTAAGGAGAATTTCAAAGAAGATTTTCAATGCCCCAAATTCCCGATTCAAAGCCCATCAAATTAGGTGGTTTTTCTAAATACACTTTTAAGCGGCAATTAAAAACTCCCACAACAAATGCCCATGATAGCCGCGTTTTCCCAGCCACGATTAGCCGCGCAAATCATCAACTCAACAAATCTATTTCCATTCTTCTTCTCTGCTTTCTTACTCCATTTTCATTATTCTTTATTTGCTTTCTTATTTTCTTTCTTAAAAACTACAGCAACAAAGTATTCAACAGTTCCTCTGAAGATTACATAAGCGTAAGTTAAAAACATAGCATTTTTATTCTTCTTCTTTGCTATCTTACTCATTTTCTTCATCACTTATTTGCTTTCTTTTTTTATTATTATTAAAACTGAAGAAAAAAAATAAAAAAAAGAAACAGGGGCTTCACGAAATCACAGGAAGGATAAATAGCAAACCTAAAATTCCCAGAATCTTGTTTGTGGAGCAACTCTGTTATACCCAAATATCAGGTACATGGTGTAGCAAGTGCACTCTTATTGTAATTCAAATTCACAAAATAAATAATATTGTGGCACCTTCTTGTATCTCATATCAATCATAGTCTATGGTTAGTCTTGTATACTGCTTCTTCCAAATCGTGTTTTGTCCCTATTTTCACTTTGCATGAGTTAGAACTTCAAGTTAAACAATGCAAAGAGGGTATTTTATAAATCAAGCTAAGTATACTAAAGAGTTGCTCAAAAGATTTGGAATGGATGAGTCTAAACCTTATTCTACTCCAATGAGCACAAATATCAAACTTGATAAGGATGAAGGAGGAAAGTGTGTAGACACTAAACTATATAGGTCTATGATTGGTTCATTGCTATATCTCACTGTTAGTAGACCCGATATAATGTTTACTGTGTGCTTGTGTGCTAGATTTCAATCATCTCCTAGAGAATCACACTTACAAGTTGTAAAAAGAATCCTTAGATACCTTAAAGACACTTCTTCCCTAGGACTTTGGTATCCTAAAGATTTTACTTTTGCTCTCCATGCTTATTTCGATGCGGATTTTGGTGGATGCAAAGTTGATAGGAAAAGCACATCGGGAACTTGTCAATTCTTAGGAAATAGGCTCATTTCATGGTTCTCTAAGAAACAAAATAGTGTAGCTGAATCCACAACCGAAGCTGAATATATTGCTTCCGGAAGTTGTTGTGCTCAAGTATTGTGGATTAAACAACAAATGAGTGACTATGGAATAGAAATGAATCAAGTTCCCGTCAAATGTGACAACACTAGCGCTATCAATCTTACCAAAAATCTCATCCAACACTCTAGAACTAAGCACATTGAGATTAGACACCATTTTATAAGAGATCATGTGTAAAAAAGTGATATAGTTCTAGAGTATGTAAATACCTTGCACCAATTAGCTGATATCTTTACAAAACCTTTAGATAAGGAGAGATTTTGCACACTTAGAGGAGAGCTAGGTCTCATGAATGCTCCTTGAATTAAATTGATTTTAAATGAATGGATTAAGTTGGTTGTGATAATTGCAAGTCAGAAATTTAGAGAATCTATTGACTACTTGCTGTTTATGACCTTAACTTGCCATATTGATGCTAGTTCTTAGGATAAGTTGTTGAAATATGTGTGTTTGATCATGTAAATTCTTTGTCATTCAGCTTCATCAGCTCAAATTCACTTCTCATGCTTAAAACTTCCACACAATCATGCCAAAATGGTCTCTGATGTTTCTTTGCATATTTTTAATGCTTTTCTGCATTTTTCAGCTTTTTTTAAGTCACACATCTTATTTTCCAAGTAGCAGTAACCTGATTTTGATTTTAAATAATGAAAATGCACTAGTTCTTTAATTTTCAAATCATTTTTCTGCATCAAAACTAAGGCAATTGACTTAGGGGTCAATTCCTCCAAAAATAGGATTGATTATTAGATCATTCAAGCCAAAATTTTGGGTTTCTGCTATGAGGGATCGATTCCTTTCACCATGGGATCGATCCCATAGTTCTAGAATGGCCAAGAGGGGAATTCGGCTAAAGGGATCGATCCCTTTAAGGAATTCGGCTAAAGGGATCGATCCCTTCCTTAAAGGGATTGATCCCCTCGAGCCAGATCACAATTCGTGACTTTTAAAAAGTGTCGCCTCCCCTCTTTTGGTAACTATTCATCTTCCCCATCTACAGAACCATCCTTCCTCCATTCTTCTTCACCTAAACTTCAAGATCTACTCCATTTCTTTACCAAATCGCTTCATTCCTTCACCATTCTTCATCTTTTCTTCATCTCTTTCACCACTCATCATCCTTTCACATCAAAACCTCATCATTCTTGATTTTCTTTCTTCTTCCTTGTGTTCATCACTATTCACGCCCAATATTTCAATTGTAAGTGTTCTTCACTAATCTTCATCAATTTTTCTTGCATTTCTCATTTATTTTATCATCTTTTGTCAACCTATTTGCATTTCTTGCATATATCTTCATTCCATCTAGGTTTTCATATCACATATAGCCCATGCATTTGTCTAATTTCTAAGGTTTATAACTTAGACTCTAGATAGGATTTCAGCATCATTCCTTCATCAAAAGTGTAGCTTGAACATTGCTTTGTGGTTTCCTGTTGTTGGTTAAGCCTTCCCTCTCCCATACACTCATTCATCATCACCCAAACTTGTGCTCACCAACTGTTCGACTAAATTCCTCCTAGAACTTTACTTCATTTCTTGAACTCAACCTTCACTCCAAATGGCTCCTAAAACCAAACATGCTGTCACAAGGAAAAGAGCTCATCCTTCTTCCTCCTCTTCTGTTCTAACAGCCTTCAATCGGTGCTTTCGAAATCCGAAAGAGAAAAATCGTTACCATGCACAATTTGCCAATATGCGCATTAAGCATTGTCGTCCAATTGATTTCGGTTTCTTGGAATCAATTAACTTTCCTTATTTGGCCAAATTTGATGCCTTTCATTGGACTCATTTTCTAAAAATCAACACTTCGGTTCCTTCCAACATCATTCGAGCATTCTTTTCAAATGCTGAACTTATCATGTCTCCAAATGATCCGTGCAAAGTGGTGGGAATTCGATCATTTGTCATGGGCAAAGATGTTGAAATCACCGAGCAATCCCTCTCGCATGTCTTTCGCGTTCCCGAGGATGGTCTTATGTTTGAAACTATCGAAGTTCCATTAGAGTTTAATGTAGTCAATGACTGTGTGGGTAACCTTCCCGTCTTTGCACAACTTCTTCGCATCATAATTTCCTGGAATCTTCGACCCCTTGGCACCAAATACTTTCAACTCCGGTGACTTGATCGCTTTTGGCTCCACCAAATTCATTCACCTAATGGAGATCGACCAGACCTTCTTCATTTTATTCTCCAAGATTTGGTGAAGATTGTTCGTGGTAAGGTCAAAACAATTGTCTTTCCTTAGCTGCTTGCCTTTTATCTACTTGATCAAGGCATCGATTGTTCCTATGAGGTTGGTGTCCTTCCGGAACCAAGTACCACCATCAATCTCGCTACACTACATAACCTTGCGTGGTATGAACGTTAGTGGGGTGATACTACGGCATGGGAGAAGAGTCATGGTCCCCCTGCCTCTCCCGAGCATGCTGACGAGGATGAAGCCCCTGTCGAACCTTCTTCCTCCGCATCATCGGGGTCTGCATCTACCTCCCTTGACCAGATCATGCAAATGCTTCAACAAATGAACACCTCTCAGCAGAATTTCCAGCAAGAGGTGGCTTAGTGGCTCGATCACATCGAGGATGACCAGGCCGCCTTGTTCGATGAAGTCCAAGATATCTGCATGTAGCAAGAGGACTTTATTGACCAGTATCACAGGATGTTTCCTAGGTGTTAACTATGATCTTTGTGTGGGATGATCCTTTAGCTTGTTATGATTTCAGACCTTATGCTTATTAGTTTGTTGTGGCATTTCCTAGTATGCTTATGGTGTTTTAGCCTTATGTTTATGACTATGACTGGTGTGTTATGCTGTTAGACTCTTTGCACTTTATGTTTCTATAGTATGACTTATGACTCTATATATATATATATATATATATATATATATATATATGACATTGGCTTGATCTATCTTTATATTGGATTGGTTTATCACTTTGACTTAGTCTATTTATATCATTGAATTTCTATCATTGGATTGTTGCTTTAAATTGCTTTTACCCCTGACCATTTCTTCATGTTGTTTCTTTCTATTATTAAGGGGGAGTATCTATACATCTTAGTTATCATTTTTTTGCTATGACAAAAAGGGGGAGAATTAATGTTGTAAAATTCTATATCTTTCATGCATAAATTGAGGGGGAGCAATACATATTTTTTTTCATGAGCAAAATATTCTACATGCATACATTGAGGGGGAGCAAAGCAAAATGACTTTCATGATGTCAAAATTATAAGCAATTTTACCTTAAGCAAATTTACCTTAAGTTTTGTCATATCAAAAAGGGGGAGATTGTTAGCTTTAAATTAACAAGTATCTTGAAATGACAAAAACTTAAGTAAGCTCAAAATGATCTCAATGTAAATTTGCTCAAAATGTACTCAATGATTGAAAATCTATTAGACAAAAGATTGGACTATGATTTCAATTTGAAAAGTCAGTAAATACTTTTATAAAAGTGATAGAATATTTTGAACTGACTTAAAATCACAAAAACCCATCAAACCATCCCAAAATTGTTCACAAATATGCAGGTTGGACATGAGGGATCGATCCCAAAGTGGCAAAATGGTTTTCAAAGGCTAAGAAGGGTTTTCAAACAAGAACTAAGCATTATGGAGAAAAGGAATCGATCCGTTTGTAAAAGGATCGATCCCTTTGCACGAAAATTGAGCCAACGACTAATTTTTGAGGGTTTCAATGGGAGGATTAGCATTAAATGCTTCACCAACCATTCCAATCAATTGGTAGACTATAAATAGAGACATTTATGAAGATTGGAGGCAGAACAAGCACTCAGAAACTCTCCAAGCTTCAAGAGACAAAATCAAATATGAAAATTCATTCTTTGTAACTCCATTTGTGTGAATTCTTATTGTACATCACCCACTCACTCAAACTTCTGATATTCAAGGGGTGTGTTAGCCTTGTAAGAGCTGCTATTGTAAGAGTGTGGGTAGCATTACAATAGGAGGGGCTTGGAAGATTATTTCTAAGTCTTCAAGAAAAATTGTAAGAGGTCTCACCACACCTTGAAGTGGTTTGTAAGAATTCCAAAGGAAGAGTGGAATCAAAACCTTGACAAGAGGATCAAGGAGAGAGGACGTAGGCAAGAGATTGGCCGAATCTTTATAAATATGTGTTTGCTTCTCTTTCACTTACTTATTTACTACATTTATTTTATTGTTGCCTTATTTGTTTTATTTGTGCATTAAGTGTTAGAAAAACCAAAAATTAGTAGAAAAACCGATTCACCTCTCCTCTCGGTAGAGAGCCAACATTCTTCAACCACTACATCTCAAAAGAAAAGAGTTAGAGATAAGGATGAATTAGCTACTGCTGTGAGTAAGATAGCTTAATCTTTCACTGAATATATACGTTCTTCTGAGAAAAAAATAAATATGAAAGAAGTCATGAATGAGCTGAACATGTTATCAAATTTTGATTGTCATCAAAGGCTCAAAGCTTTGAAGTGGTTAACAGAAAATGAAACTCAATTTTCTGTAGTGAGGAATCTACCTCTGGATGAGAAAAAAGACTACATCTTGATGTTTATGCCTTAGTATAGCCTATTGTTATTGAATTTCTTTTACATGTGATTACTTTATTAGATTGCTTCTATGTTGAATGAACTTTTTAGTTTGATGGTGGATTTTTATTCTAGATACTGGAACTTCTTAGTTTGATGGTTAATATATATTTTTTGAAAGTTCAAAGAATGCAGTTGTCATTGCCATTTAATTAGGATTGTCTTTGCAATTTTTGAGATGTTGCTCATACCCTTATCTTCCTTTCTGTTCTGTCATATTTAGGTCCAGATTTAAAAAACTAGTATAGATTTTTGTGTTTTGCTTTTGCTGAATGGAATGGGGACCGACCCTGTCCCTCTCAAGCTTTCTACTTGCCAATGAAACTCTTTCAAGCCTCTGTGTGCCTAGACAACAGGCCAGCAGGTTAATTAGTTTCACATAGCAGGCCAGCGCCTCATCAGAATTGCATTTTTCTTTTGTATTCTGACAATGATTCAAGGTCGAGCTAATGCAAGCAAAGGACAAATGCCAGTTAGCTTGGTGTACTACATTTCCTTTACTTAGAATTTAATATTGCAAAGCAAATCAATGAATCATTTCAGTTTCTAAACTTTTGGGTGCTTATACTAACACCTAATCATGGAGTTTTGATCTAGTAGTCATGTTATTACTGTTTAAGAAAAACATCCAAATTTTTAATAATCAAAGATTGACCATGATTTATCAGATTATTATATGCCTCTACAGACTACCATAATGAACTTTCTCCAGAGCTTGAACTAGCAAATCCTTGGTCCTTGGCCATGGCGTCTTTCTCTGTTGCAGCCTTCTTCTTGTAAAGTTTGATTCTACCTGCTGCACATGCTTTCTCCTTAGCTATAGGGTAATTGTTTATGGCAAAATGAAGAAAATCATCCTTTGGCTTTTTTTTGTCAAATGCAAGTACAAAGGATATTTTGTATTGAGAAATGAATGTTTTTTTTTCAATGTTAATAATGAACTACACAATATATTTAAAATTATACAAAATAACAATTCCTCAATCAAATGCTACATCCAAACAATGAATTTGAAAATCCCACAATTAAATTCTAATTTTTAAAATGATTAGCCAAACAGAGAATTTTCAAATACTGAAATTTTAAAATGTGACATTTTAAATTGCTAGCATTTCAAATATCTTAAGAATTTTAAAATTCTTCATCCAAACGCAACCTTAAAGATTTTGGAAATTTGTCTTCCCATTTTCAAAAGGGAAAGACAATTTTCAAACCTATGCCACTTTTAAGAAAAAAGCTCACATTAAAACTCAACCTAATCTATATTGGATTAAAATAACAAACAATATAAAATATTTTTCAGCATATCAACCAAACAATAAAAAATATTAATTTTTTCATAAAATTAAATTTTTAAAAATTATTTTACAAAAATCATTTTTTAAAAATTATTTTATTCGAACCAAATGGAACTTACATTTAATTTGTTTCCTTTAGCGGTAATTACACGTGGCGCGATTTCATTTGCTAATATGTTGTGTGTTTTCTTATTGCAGATATTACGTGTCAGAATCTTGGGGGCTGTGGCGGCTCAGACCGGATTGCTTTAAGAGCAGGTACATGTTTGAAAAAGAGTTTTTTGTTTCTTTAGTTGTGGAGTTGTTTTTGGTCAAAGTTTGATAAGACGACAAGTTGACAACGTGTTGTCGAGGCAATGATTTCTTTTTTAAATTTAGATACTAGTTGGTGTGTTCATGAAGTAATATATATACATAATAAATACAATTCTCGATTAAAATGATAGAAATAGCAGATTGATTCAAAAATTTACATACATAATAAATATGAGTAGGTTGTTAAATCCAACAGTTAGTTTACAAAAATATTAATCCTATATGAAGATATAAAAGTGTGTAAAACAAATTTGTTTTACACATGTGTAAGTAGATACCTACTCATATATCTATACATATATATATTTGTCTCCTCATTGTCCTTTGAGTGACACTTGTCATTTTTTTTTGCCCTCAACAATTTTTTTTTACTTAGGTCCTTTTATTTTGTTTTCTCAACAATTTTTTAGTTAAATCATTAACATGTTTTTTGTCCAATTATTTTTTTTGCACTCAACAATTTTTTTTTACTTAGGTTCTTTTATTTTTTTCTCAACAATTTTTTTTAGTTAAATCCTTAATATGTTTTTTGTTATATATAATTTATAAATGTAATATTTTTATGGAGAACAATAGACAATAAAATGTTGTTTTAGAAAATAATGTAGCTAGGAAATGCTATAATTTTTTTTCTTGTATTTATTTGGAAAAAAGATGATGATTTTTTTGAAAAATTATGTAAGTAATTTTTTTAAAAGTAAATCAATACATACTATCAAAGATAGTTTTTGTCAATTGAAGAAATTGGTGATGACACGTGTATGAACACTATTTTGTCAATTAAAGCAATTGGTGATGACGCGTGTATTACAGCTGTGTCGATTGGCGAGCGATTTATGCAGTTGTGTGGATTGGCGAGCTATGTCCGATGGCAAGCTGTTTATGCTGTTGTGTGAATTGGCAAGCTATGGGGTTGGCGAGCTAATGTAGTATGAGAGTTGGCGAGCTGATGTAGTATGAGGGTTGACGAGCTGTTATGCTATTGTGCAAAATGGCGAGCTGTGTTGGTTTGGTGAGTTGATACAGTATTACGATAGTTGAATCGAAGAAAATGGCAGTTTCTACAGCTTTGTGGATTGGCGAGCGTTTCTATAGTTGTGTGGATTGGCGAGCAATGTGTTTTGGCAAGTTGCTATGCTATTTGCGAGGGTTGGTAAGCTGTTGTAGTATGTGCTCCTTTTGTTAGAGTATATTTCTTATTGATGTAAATATGTTGTTGAATTGAAGACAATAGAAGTTTCTACAGTTGTGTAGATTGGCGAGTAGTTTATGCAATTGTGTGGATTAGTGAGCTACAGATTGGCGAGCTGTTATACTGTTTGTGTGGGTTGGCGATCAGCTGTAGTATGTGCATATTTTATTAGAGTATATTTCTTTTTTAATTAAATATTTTGTTGTTGAATCGAAGAAAAGGCAAGTTTCTACAGCTGTGTGGATTGGCGAGCAGTGTATGAACACTATTTTGTCAATTGAAGCAATTGGTGATGACGCGTGTATTACAGCTGTGTCGATTGGCGAGCGATTTATGCAGTTGTGTGGATTGGCGAGCTATGTCCGATGGCAAGCTGTTTATGCTGTTGTGTGAATTGGCAAGCTATGGGGTTGGCGAGCTAATGCAGTATGAGAGTTAGCGAGCTGATGTAGTATGAGGGTTGACGAGCTGTTATGCTATTGTGCAAAATGGCGAGCTGTGTTGGTTTGTTGAGTTGATACAGTATTACGATAGTTGAATCGAAGAAAATGGCAGTTTCTACAGCTTTGTGGATTGGCGAGCGATTCTACAGTTGTGTGGATTGCCGAGCAATGTGTTTTGGCAAGTTGCTATGCTATTTGTAAGGGTTGGCGAGCTGTTGTAGTATGTGCTCCTTTTGTTAGAGTATATTTCTTATTGATGTAAATATGTTGTTGTTGAATCGAAGACAATAGAAGTTTCTACAGTTGTGTAGATTGGCGAGTAGTTTATGCAATTGTGTGGATTAGTGAGCTACAGATTCCCGAATTGTTATATTGTTTGTGTGGGTTGGTGATCTACTGCAGTATGTGCATATTTTATTAGAGTATATTTCTTTTTTAATTAAATATTTTGTTGTTGAATCGAAGAAAAGGCAAGTTTCTACAGTTGTGTGGATTGGCGAGCCGTGTATGAACACTATTTTGTCAATTGAAGCAATTGGTGATGACGCGTGTATTGCAGCTGTGTCGATTGGCGAGCGATTTATGCAGTTGTGTGGATTGGCGAGCTATGTCTGATGACAAGCTGTTTATGCTGTTGTGTGAATTGGCAAGCTATGGGATTGGCGAGCTAATGTAGTATGAGAGTTGGCGAGCTGATGTAGTATGAGGGTTAATGAGCTGTTATGCTATTGTGCAAAATGGCGAGATGTGTATGTTTGGTGAGTTGATACAGTATTACGATAGTTGAATCGAAGAAAATGACAGTTTCTACAGCTTTGTGGATTGGCGAGCGTTTCTATAGTTGTGTGGATTGGCGAGCAATGTGTTTTGGCAAGTTGCTATGCTATTTGTGAGGGTTGGCGAGCTGTTGTAGTATGTGCTCCTTTTGTTAGAGTATATTTCTTATTGATGTAAATATGTTGTTGTTGAATCCAAGACAATAGAAGTTTCTACATTTGTGTAGATTGGCGAGTAGTTTATGCAATTGTGTGGATTAGTGAGCTACAGATTGGCGAGTTGTTATACTGTTTGTGTGGGTTGGCGATCTGCTGCAGTATGTGCATACTTTATTAGAGTATATTTCTTTTTTATTTAAATATTTTGTTGTTGAATCGAAGAAAAGGCAAGTTTTTACAGCTGTGTGGATTGGCGAGCAATTATGTGGATTTGCGGGTTGGCAAGCGATGTGCTTTGGCGAGCTGCTATGCTCTTTTTGAGGGTTAGCGAGCTGCTACAGTGTGTGCCTCCTTTATTAGAGTATATTTCTTATTGATTTAAATATTTTGTTGTTGAATAGAAAAAAAGGGGAGTTTCTACAGCTGTGTAAATTGACGAGCGGTTTATACAGTTGTGTAGTTTGGCGAGCTATATGGTTGGCGAGCTGTTATGCTGTTATGTAGGTTGGCAAGCTTCTGCAGTATGTGTCGTTTTTATTAGAGTATATTTCTTATTGATTTAAATATTTTGTTGTGGAATCGAAGAAAAGGGAAGTTTCTACAGCTGTATAGATTGGCAAGCGGTCATGCAGTTTGTGTGGATTGGCGAGCTATATACTTTGGCGGGCTTCTATGCTGTTACGTGAATTGACGACTTATGTCGATTGTTGCTCCATGTTTACATTGAACCAAAATTTCAATCAGGTTTTGTAACAAATTAACGAGCATGATTATTCAACTCTTGAGTATTTTAATTTTTAACTCTCCATTTGTATGCACTGAGTTTGTACAAAAAATTGTAAAGAAAAAAATTTTTTCGTAGCGAAGCACGGGCATTTTTCTAGTATATATATATATATATATATATATATATATATATATATATATATATATATATAAATGAGTGTGTTAAGAGGTTATATAATAAATATAAAATAATTTTTTTGGTTTTTATTAAATTTATAAATATGTTTATTTTTGTGTTATTGTATAAAAATTATTACATCTAACTTGACTTTTTGGCATTTGATGGGAAATTATTTTTTTATTAGATATTTTGTCCTAAAATTACTCACTCTTATCTTTTCCTCTTTAAACCTAATTAATATTAATAAATTTACAATTTTATGATTAAAAATGAAAGATACAAGAGGAGCAAAGCAAACATACTTTTTGTAAGCATGAAGTAACCCGTTCATATCCCGTGTAATCCAATTACATCCATACTTGGTTTGAAAAATGAGATTTTAGTTTTTCTTTTTTTTTTTTGACAAAATGGGGTTTTAAAGATTCAAAGTCTTATCCAACTATCCATGCCTTTTACGTCACTCAAAATTTTCTGGTCTAAGTTTCTAGATATCATAGGCTATTTGCATTATTAATTCTTGGTTCGAAGTGACTGGAATTACCTTTGACAATTTAAGGAATAAGGAATGAAACCAGTTACTAAGTTAAACTATTAGTTGGGTGGTACTAAAATCGATCTCAAGATTGAAAGTCTCGAATTTGAACTCCAAAAATCGTTAAAGTTGTTGTAAGTTCATTGTAGTTCTTTATTGACTTTTGAGAGGAAGCATATTCGTTTAGCTTGTCAGTTTACTAATTTGAGATTACTTGCAGGTTTAACAGCCGGACTTGGTACAGCGCTCTTTGCGGCCATCATTGGCATTCTTCTCTACAAACGCCATGGCCGCATCATAGAAGCGCAGGAGCGCCTAAGGAAGGAGCGTGAAGAAATCCTAAATGCCAACAATACAGGCAAAGAAACCAAGGTCTTTACTGGCAGAGAGATCAAGAAAGCAACGAATAATTTCTCTAGAGACCGCATATTAGGCGCTGGTGGCTATGATGAAGTCTACAAAGGAATTCTTTACGAGGGTACTGTTGTTGCCGTCAAGTGTGCCAATTTTGGCAACACCAAAGGCACTGATCAAGTCCTCAATGAAGTAAGGATTCTCTGCCAAGTCAATCACCGAAGCCTTGTCCGCCTGCTCGGATGCTGTGTTGAATTAGAGCAGCCTATAATGGTTTACGAGTATATCGAAAATGGAAACTTGTTGGATCGTTTACAGAGCCTGAGTCCTGGTGAGAGAGAGCTACTCACATGGAATCGTCGTCTTCAAATTGCCCGTGACACGGCTGAAGGTCTTGCATACCTGCATTCTTCTGCAGTTCCTCCAATATAGCACAGAGATGTTAAGTCGAGTAATATTCTTCTCGACGTGAAATTGAATGTTAAAGTTTCAGATTTCGGGTTATCAAGGTTGGCTCATACAGATATGAGTCACGTATCAACTTGTGCTCAAGGCACCCTCGGTTATCTCGATCCTGAGTATTACAGAAACTATCAGTTGACTGATAAGAGTGATGTTTACAGCTTCGGGGTTGTTTTGTTAGAGCTTTTAACTTCACAGAAGGCCATAGATTTTAACAGGGATTCAGACGATGTGAACCTGGCTGTTTATGTAAAGAGGATGGCAGATGAGGAAAAATTGCTCGATGTGATTGATCCCATCTTAAGAGACCATGAAAGCGTTAGGATTTCTTGCATTGAACTGCTTGGAGGAGCGTAGACAGAACAGGCCTTCCAAGAAAGAAGTCACGGAGGAAATTGAGTGCATTATCTGTATTGCTAAAGGCAAGGTTATACAAAACTAGCTTCTAGGAGATTTGGCCAAGACTTTCCAGAAGCTGTTATGCTTGTGGCTTTGTACTATGCTTTATGCTTTTGTAGTAACTTGTCTGAATGTTGTTGTTCCTATTAATAAATAACGTCAATCCTGTTGTTACCAGCAATTTTTACCCATAGAATTTACGATAATAAAACCAGCTTTGATTTGATATCCATTCCCATGGATTTTCTCTTTATCGTGCAAAATTCTCCCCATAGACGAGTTAAGGTCGAAGGTAATCGCTAAGATGGCAACATTCGCTGCATAAAAGTCTTCAGTGATGGGCAAATCTAATGGAATTTTCGTCATTACTTTAGAGAAGACTGACATTAACAGAATCACAAAGAAGGTTAAAACGACAATTGGATTAAAACTTGAAAAAAAAGTTTTCCGGAAGCTACCCTCCAAAAGCATAATCCAATGATTATTACTGCATGATAACTGAGAGTTTGATGAGGTGATTCTTATCCAACCTGAAATGACACTGTTTTCAATCAGCCAATTCATATTTAAGAACATAATTCTTACCCACACCCGAAGCTGAAAAGCTGAAATTTAATGTTGTTATCAAAAGGACAACTTTCTAACCATTTGTTAACAAAACACAATCAATTTAATCTTTCAATCTGAGGGGTAAATCCCTGAGTATAAAAAATTACAAATCATCAAAATAACTTTTTGAAAAGAGAGAAATTTCCCCTTATCTGCAGTGAAGAAGCCATTGGCTACCAAAGTGGAAGTACTGCAGAAAGGGAGAGAAGCTATGGCGTCAGCTCATACACAAAAGCTCACAGTTTACAAAGTAAAAGAGCCATGGTAATCAGTATATGACGCCTAAATTCAACAACCCAAAATTAACCCACAAAAAAAAACCCTTTTTTCATTTGATTAATGTAGTTAATGGCCTCAGAGTGAAAACCCGGAGTTTCAGTTTCACCATTCAAAAGCCAAACAACAAAAGAGCTGATCTAGGTGGGATACTGACCACTCACACAAACGAGAAAGGAAAGCCGATAAGCTAAATATGTGACTGGCTAATTGCCCACCTTGAAACCAAGAATGAATATTTTTCGAAACCAAAGATGAAGCAGACTTCCAGCAGGAGCAGCTGTATTTGTTTGCCTATGCAGATTGCAACTTTGAGTTATTATATACAGGAAATTCTAGGGTTTTTCTTTTGTTCCTTTATGGGCTTAAACTAAGGGGTTGAGCTGAAAATTGTTAGCCCGAAAATGAGTTTCTTGGGCTCAGTAGAAGCCGAAACTTGTTTTTCCTTTTCCCCTACAATAAACTGTAAAACCTAGCCATTAATCGACTAACCCAATTTCGAGCTTTCATTAGCTTAGCCTGAGTAATGTCTTCTAAAAATTATTGCTACAAAAGTAATCCACTAATTTATAAATAAAAAATGATCTCTTAATGATTAGAGTCTCAAATCAACTTCCGTTATAAATTGATTCATTGGGCAACCAGAATTCTCAGTGAGACAAACGATTTTCTTATTTTGGGTTATGCACAATTCTTGAAGCTCTTAAGAATCAAATACGGACAAATTTCTTTCTATCTTTAAGAACCCTTGTTCTCACCTTTGTTACTTCAGTTGCCTTGACTACTTCTCAATTGAAGAAAACATCAATAGCATAGACACAAAAGCTAATTTTGAATGATAACCAAGAATTGAACTTATATAAACAAAATCTCACGTATCAGATAACAATCATGCTGGAAAATAAATTTAAAAAAGAAAAAAAATACTAAGTCAAAATCTGCACTTCCAGGCAGTGAATTGCAACTACAGACAATGTTTGTAAAAGCTAAATGCCATGAAGATGATAATATCCATTCAACTTGTTGGTCTTGGTGTGGCCCACTCAACTCGCAGGATGAGATTGTCATAACCATATCCATTCAATTTGTTGATAGCTCTTTGAGCATCCTCTCTGTTTACAAAGTTGACAAAACCAAATCCTCTACTTGTGCCTGTCTTCTGATCCATAGCAACATACACGCGAGTCACTGGACCAAATGTGCCAAATAGCTCATGCAAGTCCGGCTCCCGGGTATCCTCAGATAAGTTTGTTACCCTCACAGAGTTTTCATCATTCCTACGTCTCATGTCTGATCCACCAGTTCTTTCTGCACCTGCTCTCATGCTTGGAGGTACATAGGCTCCCTTTCCAGCTCCAGAAGCAGCAACAGAGGTCTCAGATGCCGCAGGTTTATCAACAAAGGTTTCAACAGGAGCGGCAAGATCCTTATAAGGACATTTGGAAGTCCAGTGATCACCTTTCTTACCACATGTCCTGCACACCATGAGAACAGCACCGCCTTTGCTAATCTGAGCCAAGCTGTCCCCTGCGACCTTTATTTCTTCCTGTTTGGAACCTGTAAACAACTCCATATTTCAAAAGTTTTCACATCAAAAATTTGAACAAGTGACAGAAACAAAAAAATTTGGAAGTTTACAACATAATTTACAACTATTTCCGATATGGACGTATTTCAGTCATAATAAAATAGTCTACAAATGTCAGCTAATTGACCACCACAACCAAATTAATCAAATCAAAGCCCAATTTAATAGTTTCTTTTACTAATTGCTTATAAACATTCTCAAAATTGACTATAAAAAATACACAAGAATTGATAATTGAATGACAATGAACGATATGACTGCAATGCAACAAGAATTCTATCATAATTATTCCATATGAAGATAAAATCATGCATTAATCCAATAAAATCACAATTCTAGTTTTTAGTTCTTCAAGAATATCATTGAATCAACACCAATTCTAACGCAGTTGTTCCATGTAAAAGATAAAATCACAAATTGCGTCATCCAATAAAATTACACTTAAACTAACTTATCAACCTAAAGCAAACCCAAAGAAAATAAATTCTATAATAAACAACATCCTAATCTCAATTTCAAACTTATATTTTATCAAATTCCATCAAATTCAAGAAAAAAATAAAAATAATAAAAATTTAAAGAAAAAAAAAAGAAAAGGGAATTGAGAAACGAACCAGGGGCTCTAGGTCGTTCAAGAAAGATCTCTTCAGTGGAAACCATAGTGAGCCGACTCCCGACATCATCATGCACCGCATCGCCAAACTTCTGCCAATTCCTTCTCTCCAAAGCCCGCTTATTCAGCTGGGCCTTGGCCAGCTTTCGGACTCGGGTCGTCGTCGTTATTTTCACCTTATTACCCTCCTCGTTAAACTTGTATTCGATCACTTTCTTTATCCCGTTCTCGTCTGGTCCGATTACCTCCTTGGGGGGTAACAAGAAGTCCAGATCGTCGTCTTCCTCTAGCTCTCCCCATCGGACTTTGCTCGGTTTAGACTGGTTTGGGTCGGTTCTGTCGAATGCCATTGTTTTGGGTACTGGGTTCGAGATAACTGAAGGTGGCGTGGGTGACTGCTGAAGATAGATAAAAATAGAGGAGTAATTTTATTTTTTTTTGGTTACAGAGGGTTTCGTAGTTTAGATCCTATGTCTCGCCTTCTTAAATAGTGAGGTTGCAAACAAAGAGTTGTAATTTTAATCAAATTATACGTAGAATTCGAATGCAACGAAAACTAGCATTATCCAAATGGGTAAAAGCCCATTAGGCTGATCCAGCTTGACTTATTTATTCAGGTTTGAATTTTATTTTTTAGTTCATTTAATAAAGAGAATTTTTTAGCCTGGCTCATTTAAGTCCGAGCCTAAATAGATTTAGCCCGAGCTTAAATAAGCCGACCCATTTAATTTTTTTAATATTTTTAATTATATTAAAATTTTATTTTTATTTTTATTTTAATTATTTATATGTTTAACATTTTTAATCAAAGTAAAATATATAAAATTAATACTATTTAGTATTACTAATTTACTTTAAACTAACCTAATGACTCACAACTTCTTACACATACTAATTGGAAGCGGAAGAGTACATTTGCTTTAAGTGATGTAAGTTCATTTTTGTTTTTTAAGTATATATTTTATTTTAAATTCTCTTTTGTAATGACAATTAATTTATTTTAAAATGTCCAAGGATATAGGTTTTCAAAAGATTTGAAACTATTCAAGTGGAAAAACCAAAATCTCAATTAGATTTTTATTTGGAAGAGCTAAAGATTATGGGTCACACGATTGTAATTTTAAATGTGCTGCAATGGTAGAAAGATCATAAGCCAAGATTTCCAAAGCTTGCAAGTATAGCTTGTGATATCTTGAGCATTCCAGTAACAACAATAGCATCAGAGAGTTTTTTTAGTATTGGTTCTTGTGTTTTAAATAAATATTGAAGTTCTATAAATCATAAGAACATGAAAACTTTTATTTGCATCCGAAATTGGATTCTTGGTTTTGAAAGTAATATTATTAATTAGTTGACAATTTTTAATCAATTCATAAGTTTAATTCTTGTGAGTTCTTATATTGTTCTTTATTTATATTTGTAAATAACAAAGTTGAAAAAGAATTGATTGAATGTGATTGACACTATGAAGGAGATGGATGAACATGGATCTATTTATCATGTTTTTTATTGTTAATATGGTTGAGACATGTTTTTCAGTATCTAGGTTTGTTAAAACAATTTATATTATGCTTGTTAAACTATTAATATGTAATGTTCAAATGATGTTGAAGACTTGATGTGAATGAATTTGATGTTTGTTTAATATTTATTTCAAATTTTACTTTATTTTATTTACTAAAAATGGGATTTTAATATGAAATTTAATTTTTTTAATTCCTTATAGGGCCGACCCATTTAGGCCCGTTAGCCCTTAGGGCTGGATATGGGCTTGCATTTTTAGGCCCATTTAACTAATAGGGCTTTTTGGCCTGGCCCATTTAGGCCCCGGCCCGTTAGGGCAAGCTCGGGCCAGGCCGGCTCGTTTTGATAGTGTTAACAAAAACACGTTTTCCTAGTTTTATTTTAATTAAGTACATGTTTGGCCTAGCTTATGGAAGAACTTATCTACTTTATAAGCAGAAGCCAAGTGTTTGGCTTTCAAATTTTAAAAATTTTAGCTTATACAGAAAGCAGATTTAAGCTTTTTGATAAAGCTATAAATTAAAGCTTTTCCAAGAAGTGTTACTATTAATAATATGTATTTAGTAAAATTTTTACATTTTCACTTTGTTTTTCAATAATTTACGAAATTATAAAAGAGGATTCATATTATTTTACAATAATTTATTTATTTTGTACCATTTTTATATTTATTTCATTTGTATAATTTTAATTAACAAAAATTTTAATTTAGTTTTATTTTTTTTCACTTAAAAACTTGTGATTTAATTTAACAAAGTTTATTATTTTATTTTTTTCATTTATCAAAAATATACAAAAATTTTAGTAAATAGTTTTCAACATTCTACAGTACTTTTATACTAGGTTTGCCAAACACTAATGTAATTTATTTTAACAGCACTTTAAAAAAAACTCTACTCAAACCGTTCTTTTTACAACAGCGCTAGCTAAGCCAAACAGATAGGATTATCCAGTAGAAATTTTTTAATTTTATAAGAAAAGAAGCTGGATTTAGCATTTACGTGATTAATTTAAAGGCTCCCTTGCCAGAGTTCCGGCCCTCGGGGGCCCAATATCTCAAGTTTGAAGTGTTTTTCTTACTTCAAGGCTTTTACTTAACCTCCTTGGGACTATCCTTCATAGGACCCCAAAATCGCTATTTATTTTGGGACCAGCCCAAATAAACTTGATTATGAGCGAGCTTGAGTTCAAGTTAGACCTATTTATATCCAAATTCAAAGTTTATTCGGTTCAAAAATTTGGATTTGATTTTTAGTCTAGATTTATTTTTTATTTTATATTGCAAGCTTAAGCCTGGCCTGATCTATTCGAATATTATTTTATATATTTTTTAGTATTTTAATTTTGTTTATTTATTTTTTATTCTTTTAGCCCTTTGAAATTTAATTTGATTTGTCAAAATTTGCATATCAATTTTCATATTAAATATATATAATCATGTTTATTAATCAATAATATTTTATGTACATATAATCAAAATATATTAAGTAAATATATATTTTAAAAATTTTAATTTTATTTTATGATCAGGCTTGGCTCGG
Organism: Heritiera fomes; assembly: GCA_032173925.1. Classification (NCBI taxonomy): domain Eukaryota; kingdom Viridiplantae; phylum Streptophyta; class Magnoliopsida; order Malvales; family Malvaceae; genus Heritiera; species Heritiera fomes. The sequence continues at coordinate 6,313,408 of JAPDPM010000002.1, read as the reverse complement.
GCTTTGAAGAGTTAAGCCTGGGCTCAGCTCATTTGTTTGAAAATTTTTTGCCAAAACTTATTAAATACATATCATAATTTTGTCTAAGCCCAATCAAATTTCGGATGGACCTTCGAGCTTTGACAGATAAGTTGGTCTTTGAACAAGTCTAGACCCAAACATCATTTTTTTTATTTTTTTAATAATAAATGAGGGTGAAATTTGATATTGTTTGAGTTCGATTTTAAATTTTAAATATATCACACTTTTTTTAATAATATGATGAAGAGATTACCTTGGAGTAGGTAAATGATGGAAAACTTAGCCTAAAAGGCTTACCCTCCTGCAATGCTTGTTGTAATAGTCATCATAGATTGGGCCTCTTTTTGACCATCCCATTCTGGTTTTTCAGTCCAGTTAATTCGTTTGTTCAGATTCCAACTGCTAATGATTTATTAGCTCACATTTCATGACGTCGACAAGCATATCTATACATCTATACATACATATATATATATATATATATATATATATATATATGGATAATTATTACATACACTGACAGTGGAGTTTTTTTACTCCACAAGCAACGTTAAGATCATGACACATGTCCTGTTTTATTTATTTTAATATTTTTATAAGACACATGTCATGATCTTAACGCAGCTTGTGGAGTAAAAAACTCTATTGTCAGTGTATGTAATAATTATCCTATATATATATATATATTTGTCTCCTCACTATCTTTTGAATGATACTTGTCCATTAATTTTTTTTGCCCTCAACAATTTTTTTTCTACTTAGGTCCTTTTATTTTGTTTTCTTAACAATTTTTTTAGTTAAATCCTTAACATATTTTTTGTATGATTCTTTAACTCTTTTTAATCCAGTCTTTTATTATTATTTTATGGTATTACTTTATATTTTTATCTACTTGCTTCTTCGACTTGCATATATTTTACTTTGGAATGAAAATTATTATATGAAAATGTTTTTATCTCTAACTTTTTCAGAAAAAAATACTTTTACTTTCCATATTATACTTTGTAATAAATATAAATAGTTCAATTAGTTATTCTTAAAATAAAAATGCTTATAGATGGGTTTAAAACCTTACACTTGATTAATAATATGAACAAAACATTCTTAGTTAATTTTTTTTACTTTTTCGTTAAATTGTCTGAACCACTATGTTGTATATATATTTTGGTGATTTTAATTTTTATTGTTACTGCATCATTATCTTAATTTGTTTGTTTCTAGAACAGATTATCTGTTTGTCATACTATTTAACTTAAGTATTGTGTATTTTTTTATTCAAGTTAATACAATTTTCTCAAAAAATTATTTTTTGGACATTTTGTTTGATATATAAACTCTATCCTTAGTAAACATGTTTTTCTTTTGTACTAAACAATATGAAAGAAATAAATATTTTTATGACCAATAACTTTTATCTAATAATCAATTTTACTAACTTTAAAAATTACAAAATAAAAATAGACTTGCAGCATTGCGCGAGTTTGTGATTAGTAGATAAATAAAACTCATATCCTAGTCCTAATGAAAAATGCTTAGTCAAACATCAATTTTAACAAAAATGTGTGCTCACTGATTTTCTGAATTTTGGAGTAGTCTAGCTAGTGCATGGATGGCATTTATTTATTTATCCAATTTTTGGATAAATATGAGAAAAATATTAAACTTGTTAATTGAATTTAGGCTACAAATGAGGCTTTATTAAAGGACGAGCCAACCCTTCGTTTTGCCCTTCAAAATCCAAGTCCGGTTCGATGCAATCCATTTTTGTTTAGTAACCTTTAAAGAATATTTTTCTGTCTTGTTAATTAATAATTAATTTGATTCTTTTCAAATATTGCTAATACGTAAATTTATAATTGTAATTCTATAAGATATGATACATTTATCTTAATCATCAAAAATAATATTACAAAATTTTTGAGTATTGATTTAAGTAATATATTTAAATTTTGCTATGTAAGGGTTCTAAAAAATAAATTTACAACATAAATATTAAATCAACTAAAAGTTTTTTTTTAAATAGACGGATTTAGTTAGGTTTGAATTTTTTTTAATGTTTGTAAAAATAAACTTGAATAAAATATCAAACCCGAAATTCAAATTGGACCGGATCTAAGCTACCATGAACAAGTCTAAAAAAACAAAAACTATAATGCAATTTATTCGAGATTTTGATATATTTTATGCTAAGAAACCGAGCATAGAGTGAAAACCCTAAAAAAGGCTTACAAAACAATGGTTCATCGGGTTTACACCGTTGCTCGTGCAATAAGCAAAGATTAAGATTATTCTGGAAATACACAAAAGCATGGCAGCTAGTTTACATCGTACTTCAAAATATACACGTGGGAAATTCCATATGATTTGGTTTTTGAAATTCTGATGAAGTAGTATAGAAGGATGCTGTCAAAGCAATGACTCAGTTTGAGCTATCTTGGCCAGTGTCGGTGGCAGTAAGACAACTCTGTCACTGCGGAACTTCTTTTTTCACCTTTTTTTTCTTTAAGAATGATAGCTTTTTTGGGATAAAATCCTTGATATATAAGAAGTGTGCGATGGTTTTATTGTTTATTTTGTTTTTACATTCAAAGAGTTCGGATCAGTTTATACATATTTCGAAATTAATTTTTTATCAAGGGATTTTAAGGGTACACTAGCTACAAAACTTGACTTTTATATCTGATTTATAAGATGACATTTGCTTACCAAAAGATCCGATTTTTGAGGTTGTGCAAAGTTTTGAATTGAGTTCATTTTTATATATTCATAGTATAATTTTTCAATTTTATAAGAAAGTTTTAAAAAATTATTATATGTTTTATTCTTTTAATTATTTTTTAAGAATTTATATTTCTTTTTTTGAAAGGCCATTGATTTATTGATAGAAGCCATAGCCTGCTCGTACAGACCAAGAGCATGGCCAAACAGAAATACAATAAGACGCCCAATACTCTCAGGCAAAAACACAAATACCTCTCGGGCACCCTTACAGGAAATAGCAACATGTCAGCTAAACTACAAAATGTCAGCTAAACAACAGGTATCAAATCACAAAAAACTCAACATAAGAATGAAAACAATCCAAGCAATGAAAACAATCCAAGCTCTCTCCAAACTCACAAGAAAAAACACCAACAGAGAAATATGAATGACAAGCGGTCATCATCCGCCAGAAAATCCACAGCATCAATCATCGCACACCAACATCCATTAACCTTAAATCTTTGCTGCTAATGAGAGGAATACCAGTTGGCCAGTCGTACTTGAAACCGTATGAAACAGCCAAAACAGAGTAACATACTCTGAATTGACACGAAGCATAGAAATAAGAAAGCCATACCAAAGCACCTGATGCCAGCCCACCGGATTCTGGCAAGCAAGAGACATCCAACAGCTTAGCATTGCACTCATAAAGCCTACACAATCCCAGTCAGACAACTTCGAACAATTCTGAAACAAACACAAGCGAGCCACAATGGGACAACAATGAGTGTGCCAAAGCCAAGACATCATTCATTAACCACCAGCATATCACTACCTCTTTTAACACCTTGTTTGGCAAGGGTGTCCGCAAGTGTGTTGCCTTCCTGAAACACATGCTGAATCTTAAAATTAATCAACGATGATTTCATATTTTCAATGTAGGAGATATCTTTCCTGAGTTTCCAAGGAGTCGAATTGGGAGACTGCACCCATTTGACGGTATTTATTGAATCGCTCTCAATAATAAGGGCACAAGAACTGACCCACTTAGATGTTGAAAAAATATTAATAGCCTCCCTCACCGCCAGTAACTCAGCTACATTCGAGTCTTCGACTCCAACAGACTTCGAAAACAAAATCTTAACAGTGCCCTTGTCGTCTCTCAAAACTCCACCAATACCAGCAGGACCTGGTTTACCTATTGCAGAGCCATCTACATTAAATTTGAGAACCCCACAGGGAGGAGGCTTCCACTCGGAAGTAGGTCTGACCCTTTTATCAGCATTAGAAACTGACACCAGCCTAGGAAATCTACAAAAATCAGGAAAGGAAATAGAACATGAAGGCCATTTAGCTTTAAACCAGGAAGCAATCCTAAGTTTAATCACATCTGTTAAACCCTTCAAATTAGCAGGTTTGCTATTAAAAACGACGTCATTCCTGTGCAGCCAAATGGACCATACAATAGAAAAAAACGCCATCTTCCACACTGTATCACACTTGCTCGAAGGAATCGCTCATTGCCAAGCTAAGAAAGATGTCATAGGATTCTTGTGACATATCCAAGTGATGTCCCACCAATTACAGCAGCAGGCCCACACCTTCCACACTTCAGAACAAGAAAAAAACAAATGTTCAACAGATTCCAACTCTAAATTGCAAAATGCGCATTTTGCATTATCACTACGAAGAAGCCCCCTTCTCACCAATTGGTCTTTAATAGTAATCCTTCCTTTCAGCAGCTGCCACACAAATATTTCGACTTTTGGTGGAGCAAGGCCTATCCAGAGATACTTCCAGCAAACAGACTTAACACCAAAGCGGCCATACACAACTTTGCAAAACCCCTTAACTGAGTAAGCTCCACTCGTGGTTCCTCTCCAGATCAAAAGATCGTTCAATTTCCTACACAGACACTGTTCGTTGATGAGGTGGTTAAAATCTAGCCATTGTTTGAGTTCCCAATCAAAGGGATCCCTCCTCAATTTAACTTCCCAAGTCCACTTGTTCAAGTCCCAGAAACCAAAATCATTAACCTTGCCCGACTTCTTAATGGCTAAAGCGAAAATTCGAGGGAACAATTGTTTGAGGGAAGTGCCATCAATCCAATTGTCATCCCAAAAATTGATTTTACTGCCATTGCCAAGTAGGAAGCCCAAATTACTTTGAAGAGACACGACTTGATCATTTGTAGTAGATAGTGGAGAAGTAATATTCCTCCACACGTATGACGAACGACTAGCGTTTCCATGAGGTGGAATGAGGTCTGAATGGCTGCCACCATACTTCCCAATTATCACAGATTTCCACAAAACATTCTGTTCCTCACCAAACCGGAAAATCCATTTATTTAATAATGCCCTATTTTTAACACCTAAATCGACAATGCCAAGGCCTCCAAACTCCTTGTAGCTACACACGGTGTCCCAGTCAACCATATGTATTTTCTTAGTTGTTAAGGACCCTCCCCATAAGAATCGCCTCTGAATCTTATCTATTTTCTCTTTGACAGCCTTAGGAATCTGTAACAAGGACATGTAATACACAGGCAAACTAGATAAAACTGATTTGATTAAGGTCACACGACCCCCTATAGACAAATACTTGGTTTTCCAACTGGTAAGTTTCCTCTCAAATTTTTCTATAACAGGGTTCCAAAGTTTGACACTCTTTGAATTAATTCCTAAAGGCAACCCTAAATAGATGGATGGCAATAATTCAGTTTTGCAGCAGATCACACCCGCCCACCTTTCAAGATTGTGATGATCGACAGTGATCCCAATCAGACTGCTCTTTTTAAAATTAATCTTGAGCCCAGATAAAACTTGGAAACACCTAAGAACCCTCTTTATATTAACCAGCTGCTCCAACATAGGTTCACAGAAAATGATGGTGTCATCAGCATACTGTAAGTGCGACACCTTCATATCATTGCGACCCACCTTAGCACCGTTGAACAACCCTAAGGTAGAAGACTTACAAATCAGAATATTTAGAGCTTCAGCCACAAGATTAAACAAAAAAGGGGAGAGTGGACATCCTTGACATAACCATCTGCTCATACCGAACTCCTTAGTAGGAACCCCATTCACCAAAACAGACAAGGAAGCTGTCGAAATACATGCCTGGATCCATGATCTCCATTTATCTGCAAAACCCATCTTCCTCATAACGAAATCAAGGAACCTCCAATCGATGCTATTGTAAGCTTTTTCAAAGTCCACCTTGAAGATCAACCCACCATTGCTTTTCTTTTTCACATCGTCAATGACTTCGTTGGCAATCAAAGAACAATCTAAAATTTGCCTTCCTTTGACAAAGGCGAATTGAGAATCCCCGATAATGTCACCCAGCACAGACTTCAGGCGGTTAGCGAGAACCTTTGCCAAGATTTTATATACACTGCCTACTAAGGAAATAGGCCTATAGTCACCAATACCAGCCTGGCTTGAGCCTTTAGGAACTAAGACGATGAAAGAAGCATTTAATCTTCTATCCAGAACGCCATGCTCATAAAAGTCTTCAAAGAACGCCATAATGTCATCTTTTAACATGCTCCAATGAGCTTTAAAAAAGTTGAGATTCAACCCATCAGGCCCCGGAGCCTTGTTACCGTCGCTGCATCTGATGGCGTTCCAAACTTCCTCCAGCGAGAAAGGCTTCACCAACTCCCTGTTGCTCTCCAACCCCACCGAACGGAATACACAGTCCATATCACTAACCTCCACCGCCTGCCCATAGTTGTAGTGACATTCGAAGTGCGAAGTAATAAAATATTTAATAATGACCGGATCAGAGACTTCTCTGCCTCGAATACAAATCTTGTCTATCAGGTTAGCTCTTCTTCTTGATGAGGCAACCAAATGAAAAAACTTAGTGTTCTTGTCACCTTCCTGCAGCCATTTAACCCTTGATTTTTGAAGCCATGATCTCTCTTCATCTCGGTACAATGACCAAAGAGTCATTTTCAGCTTATTTATCTCCTCTCTGCTATTGTTGTTGCCACAACCACCAAGCATCAATTTCTCAATACTATCAATTTTGTCTTCTATACTACTAGTCAGACTGAAGTTCTTTTTACCCTCCTGGTTGTACCATTTCTTTATAGCATTCCTGACCGAGCGTAATTTGCCCCAAATATCTGAGGACCTCAAAGATTTATAGCCCACATTCTCCAACGCCAAAACAACTGTCTTCAAAAAGCCCTCGTCTTCCAGCCAATGGTTAAAGAATCTAAATGGCTTGGGACCCCAATCTAGCACCACAGACTTCACCAAGATTGGATTATGATCAGAAAGGGACCTAGGTAGAACTCTTTGGACCAAACTTGCCACCAACGTAATAATCTCAGGAGAAATTAGAAATCTATCTAATCTGCAAAAAGTTGGCTCCTCCCTGTTGCTACACCATGTAAACTTGCCTCCCTCCAACGGTAAATCTGCTAATCCCATCTCATTAATGAAACTAGAGAAAGAGGACATGGCAGACAAATTGTAGACAATACCGTACTTTTCTTCAGGTGATCTGACCACGTTAAAGTCGCCTCCTATACACCAGGGTAAATCAAAACTCGCCATGATACTCGCTAGTTCCTCCCAGAAAAACATTCTTTCACCATCGTCATTTGGCGCATAAATATTACCTAGACCACATCTTAAGTTTAGGTTACTTAAAACTCCGATCACCAGGATGAACCTCTGTGATGTGATTTTATTTTCCATTTTGAAAAAACTATCTTTCCATAAGGTAATTAAGCCACCAGCAGCTCCCACAGCTTCCACAACTTCAACACACATTCGGCCTGAGCCCCAGAGTGATTTTAGAGTGCTGGATGGCACATTATTTAACTTGGACTCTTGCAAGAAAATGACATCCAAATTAAATTTACCTATCAGCTTCTTAACCGCACATCTCTTTTCCGCCCTCCCTAAACCCCTAACATTCCAGGAGATTAACTTCATAAGGAATAGGAACAACACCAAAAAGAAACGCACGACACCGGTCCTCAGTTGTCGACCCTATCCGCGCTCTCCAACTGCTTAAAGACACCCACCATTGATGGCCTGTCCATATTGAATTTAACACCCAGCATCGAACAGACTTCCCAGGTGGCTGAGGCTTCCTTTAACAGCATTGCATTTTGATTCTCAATGTCAGAGTCTGAAATCGAGTTTTCACAGAAGGCTGAATTAGTGGTTCTTTCACCATCCAAGATATCTCTAATCTCCCTTTTGAGAGTTCTTCTCCTCCTGCTAACTGGAATTGGTTTCTTTTTCCTGGTCCTATCTAAAACATCAGCAGAACCTCCATCTTTACCTCCATCGTACTTAGCGTGTGTTTTATACTCAGCTAAATCCCCTCTTCCAGGCCTATAACTGAAGTTTAAGGCATTCGGCTGTGAAACACGCCTATTCTCTTGGATGTCATAATTAGTCTCCAGCCCATTCTCATTTAAGCCCAAGCCGGGGCCTATATTCAAAGAACACACTTCTTCAAGACAGTTCAAATCTGGGTCCAATCCAGAGTCCCAATCGTTAACCCCCAAGGGATCTCTTATTCCTTGGCACCTAGCCGCATTAATGACCAATGAAAATTCATCAATCCCCGCATGTTCGGCTTGTGTCAGCGGTAACTTTATTCCCATGCATTCCTTAGCTGATTCATGCGAAACCCAACGTTCATGTTCAAGAATCGAAACGTCCATTCCCACCTCAGTATCATTATAGCATTGGTTAGCATTAACTGCATTGTCTTCAGAAGAAGGCAAGGAGTCGCCGGAACAAGCAGTCGTTGACGCAGACCCCTCATGAGCCTCACCAATTTTTGGATCTTCCTCCACTGAAATACGAATACTAAAAGCATGACCTCTTACTTCGATGGAGGCAGATGATGGGATACGCCACCTAGAGTCAACTGTAACCAACATCCTGGCAATGTCAAGTCTTTGTCTTTGGTCAGTAGACTCGTCCAACCGCACAAAGGTCCCCCATCTATTCCCCAGTGATATGAAGAAACTTTCATGCCACACTTGCAAAGGCACTTCCTCCATAATTACCCAAAATGAATAACGATTTTGAAAAGAAGAACAGGACCATGGCTCAACAGATGACAAATATTTCGTCTGCATGTACTTAGATTCCGAAAAGAACACCTCCATATCAGTAAGCGACCCGAACGTTAGCAGCACTGATTCGCCACCCAAGTAACTGACTTTACAGGACAACTCCAAGGAAGAGAAGGCTAAAAGAGCCTCCTGAAAAGACGTATACTCATTCAAGCATCCCACAACACTATTATTGAGCCAGATCATATCACCTTTCGGGATCTCCAAATTAAAGACGACAGCCTTATCGATCTTCTTATCCGTCCCCTGTACCCCTGTCACAACGTCAAACTTGCACGTAGAATCGATATAACTGAGATTAGCATCATTTGGGGCATTCTTGTCAGCACCCGAACCCTTTCCCATTAGAGCGTCCCTATAAGACCTGCTATCTCTGTGAGAAGGAGACCGAGATTGGCAACCACGCGGCGGAACCGGCTTCGAAGTGGTACCTTTATGTAAGGTAGACCTGGTTTTCCCATTCCAAGCAACCGCCATCTTTTTAACCGTAATAAGACAGCCATCAATCCGTCTTTTGTTACCATGTTCAATTGCCTTAAGCATCTCACTTTCATGTCTGTATCTAACGAACGCGAACGTAGGCGATGATGGTGGTCTTTTGTTCTTGAAGGAAATGTAAACGTCGACCACCCTTCCATAAGCGTTGAAGGCTTCCCGTAGCGCTGACTTAGTGATTCTTCTACTTAAGTTATCAACAAAAACTGAATGTAGACTCGAACGCCAGTCTTTAGAACGAACTCCGCCCTGCTCCACTCGTCTGAACGAAGCCATAAGAATTTATATATGATTCATCGATAGTGTATAACTTTTATATATTGTTATTGCATAACAAGTTGACACCTTATTAATAAGTAAACTGAAAAAAACTTATTTGTACTTATTTATAAGGACATGACATATTTTTTTAATTTGCTCATTAATGAAATATCAATTTCTAGTACAATAATAATGTATTGAGATTATACACTCTCAGAGTGCACCATGTATAAAATTTTTTTAATATATTGATGTGTTTTATCTTGTTAATTTTATTTGTGAAATTTAAAAACTATATTGATGTTGTATAAGATGATTTTTCATTTGAAGTTATGTCTTATAATTCCTTTCAAGACTATTGACAATATGCTTAATCGATTCAATTTATTTATCTTTATAAATATATATTACTAGAAAACTTCTTTCATACAAAAAAACTCTATTTTGGTTACACGTAAAAATATTACTAGAATATTTACTCGAATTGGTAAATCCATATCTATTTATATTTAAACAATTTTATCAAAACATTTGATGAATTAAACAATATGAGATTAGACCAACAAATTTGGCCGAAACATAGTTATAAGTTATAAATGAATTAGCTAATCATGTCAGATTTTGTTTTTAATAATATTAATGTTATAGGTTAGAATCTGATTTGATTTTTTTAAGTTAAAAAAATTCTCATATCCACGTAGTACATTCAAAATTTTATTTTTAAGTATTCACCACAAATATATGTATATATGATATATTGATAGTGTATAATTTTTATACAGATTTCATTAATGTGCAAAATTTAAAAGTGTATAGGCCTTTAAAAATAAATTTAAAAACTTTATTAATATTTATTTTTAAAGATCTCTATATAAGATGTCATTTTATAATTGATTGACAGTGTATAAAAATTATATACTGTCAATATATTATATATAAATACTTAGATTAATCGAAATTTAAAATGCAAGATTGAATACTTTTCATTCCGATGCTTTTAATTACGAGATGGTATTCAAATAAGTTTTCAAACTTTGTAAAAAATAACAAAAAAAAAATACTCTTGATCATTTATTAATGAAATTATGAAATTTAATTTCATCCCATTTCTGATCCCGAAGCATCAAAGCATCAGAAAATTGCTAATGGAGGAGACTTTTAGGTATGTTTCTTTATATTGAAAAAAAGCTACAAAACTTGGAATTTGGAAATGAGCCATTCCTTTCTGACTTGCCAAATTGTCAAACGCAACAACAACATCAAACCAAGTCAAAGCCTGGCTTGTTAGGTTATATTTCTACTTACTTGCACGTTGCATGTGGCCCTTTCTCTCTTTGCTTTTTTTTGCCATTTCAAGAAATGAAACTTCGATTATGTCAGAATTTCAGGCATCTTTTTACAACTTTAAGATTAAAAAATTAATGCCCACAGATTGCTTTCTTCGTGTTTCTTTCTGGGTTTCTTCCCTTTCGTGGGGTGGGCTTCCTATTGGCGGGTGCTAAACCCTGATTCTCGGTTGGCTTAGAATGACAGTCAAATTAAGTATGTGGAATCAGATTTGACGCGGATCATGGCTAAAAGTTTTTTCTTTTTTCTTTTTTTAACGATACATTAAAACAAAGTTATAATGAATAATCTAAGTATTATTTTCATATATCATTTAAATCAATAAATTAATTTAATATATAATTCAAAATATGCACACACGATAAAACTTAAACTTAAAATCTCATTGCTTAACATGTCACTATCTCATTCTTATCATTAAACTAAGACTTTATCAATTTTTTTATTATTTTAATTAATAACAATAGCATTTCTATTATTATCTTTTCCATATTCACCATTATTTTAATTTGTAAAATTTGATCTATGATTTTTGATTTCGTGAAAATTATCATTAAATTTTGATATGATTTAATTGTAGTTGATTAACTTGTTATGTTATGTAAATATTTGTATACACTCTTAATTTACTATAATTTATGCCAAATGTTCATGTTTAAATATTTTTTAAGAAAAGATTGTAAAAAAAAAATTAGTTATTTCATGTCAGCATATTTCATTTTTATTTAAATCATGTTACGTGATTACATTGAATAATTAATTATTTATCACATATCACACATGATAATTAAATAGCAAATATTTATTTCAATTATTATTCTAGTGATAATAAATGATTGATTTATTCTTATGTGAATAATATCAATGAAAGAGAAATATGCTAATGTAAAATATATTGATTAAATGAAAAATAAAGCTTTTTTCTATTATAATTGAAGTTATATTCTAATTTTATAGTTTCCCTTTATATATTATTATACAATATACTTATATGAAGTTGTTTAATTAATTCTTCAAACGTGCTTAAAGTATTGATAGTTTATTATAGTATTATTTAAAATAATACCAAGCTTAATAGATGAGTTTAGTCAAGCAAATAAGGACTAATTAAAAAATTGTATTTCACCATTTGATACTTAGACTAAACTCAGCTCAATGGTTAATTTATAATAAATATTTAATATATAAAAATATATATTAAATTATTAATTAAAAATAACATATATGTAAGGTTTGCAAATTTTAAATTTTAAAAACTAAACATATGGTGTAATTTGTTGTATGGATATAATTTTTTTAATTGATATGCTCACTTAAAAATTATTATGTAATGCTCATCAATTGAAGAAAACATCAATAGCATAGACACAAAAGCTAACCATGAATGATAACCAAGAATTGAACTTAAACAAACAAAATCTCAGGTACCAGATAACAATCATGCCGGAAAATAAATTTAAAAAAGAAATAAATAATAAGTCAAAATCTGCACTTCCATGCAGTGAATTGCAACTGCAGACCATGTTTGTAAAAGCTAAATGCCATGAAGATAATAGTATCCATTCAACCTGGTGATCTTGGTGTGGCCCACTCGACCCGCAGGATGAGATTGTCATAACCATATCCATTCAACTTGTTGATGGCCCTCTGAGCATCCTCTCTGTTTACAAAGTTGACAAAACCAAATCCTCTACTTGTGCCTGTCTTCTGATCCATAGCAACATACACGCGTGTCACGGGACCAAATATGCGGAAAAGCTCAAGCAAGTCCGGCTCCTGGGTATCCTCAGATAAGTTCGTTACCCTCACAGAGTTTTCATCATTCCTACGTCTCATGTCTGATCCACCAGCTCTTTCTGCACCTGCTCTCTTGCTTGGAGGTACGTAGGCTCCCTTTCCAGCTCCAGAAGCAGCAACAGAGGTCTCGGATGCCGCAGGTTTATCAACAAAGGTTTCAACAGGAGCGGCAAGATCCTTATAAGGACATTTGGCAGTCCAGTGATCACCTTTCTTACCACATGTCCTGCACACCATGAGAACAGCACCTCCTTTGCTAATCTGAGCCAAGCTGTCCCCTGCGACCTTTATTTCTTCCTGTTTGGAACCTGTAAACAACTCCATATGTCAAAAGTTTTCACATCAAAAATTTGAACAAGTGACAGAAACAAAAAAAAGATAAAAATAATAAAAATTTAAAGAAAAAAAGGAAAAGGGAATTGAGAAACGAACCAGGGGCTCTAGGTCGTTCAAGAAAGATCTCTTCAGTGGAAACCATAGTGAGCCGACTCCCGACATCATCATGCACCGCATCGCCGAACTTCTGCCAATTCCTTCTCTCCAAAGCCCGCTTATTCAGCTGGGCCTTGGCCAGCTTTCGGACTCGGGTCGTCGTCGTTATTTTCACCTTATTACCCTCCTCGTTAAACTTGTATTCGATCACTTTCTTTATCCCGTTCTCGTCTGGTCCGATTACCTCCTTGGGCGGTAACAAGAAGTCCAGATCGTCGTCTTCCTCTAGCTCTCCCCATCGGACTTTGCTCGGTTTAGACTGGTTTGGGTCGGTTCTGTCGAATGCCATTGTTTTGGGTACTGCGTTTGAGAGAGCTGAAGGTGGCGTGGGTGACTGCTGAAGATAGATAAAATAAAGAAGCTAAGAAGGTTTCGTAGTTTTTTTTTTTTTTTGGTTACAGAGGGTTTCGTAGTTTAGATGTTGTGTCTTGTCCTCTTTAAATAGTGAGGTTGCAAAACAAAGAGTTCTAATTTTAATCAAATTATACATAGAATTCGAAAGCAACCAAAAACACGTTTTCCTAGTTTTATTTTAATTAAATTTAGGATTACTTGCTCTTAATGAAGTTTTTTAATTTTACAAAAAGATTAAAATAATGACATGTATTTTTTAAAAAATTAAAAAATAAATAAAATAAATGTATATGAAAATATTTAAGCGTTTTATAAATTAAAAATAATTAATTATTAATGAAATTATGATTTCTTTTACAATTAAATATTAATTCAAGTCTTACCTATATTGAATAAATTTCAAATATTATAAATTTGAAGACCAAAGTATCTTATTCAATTAAATTAAGGATAATTATTACATACACTGTCAGCAAAATATTTTTATTCCACAAGCAATGTTAGAATCGTGACATGTGTCAAATAAAAATATTAAAAAATAAATAAATAAAATAGGACACATGTTACGATTCTAACACTGCTTGTAGAGTAAAAATATTTTACTGATAGTGTATAGAATAATTATCCTTAAATTAAATAAACAAATTGAAAGGATTAAAGGCAGATAAAAAATTTTCAAATTATTATATGCTTAAATTGAAAACCATTTAAATTCAATTAGTTTATGATATCGCTAAAAGGTTTTATTTATAATATTTTTTTTCATTCACGTTGTCAAGAAATAGTGATTTAAACTCTTTTTTCTTATTTTTCTACTACTAATTTTTTTTTTGCTCATGATATTTTTCTAGTACTATTAAGAAAGAAAAAGAAATGTATCCAAAAAACTAAAAAAAAAAAAAGAAAAGAAGCTGGATTCAGCGTTTATGTGATTAATTTAAAGGCCCCCTTGCCAGAGTTTCGGCCCTCGGGGGCCCAATATCTCAAGTTTGAAGTGTTTTTCTTCCTTCAAGGCTTTTACTAAATCTCCGTGGGACTATCCTCCACAGGGCCCCAAAATCGCTATTTATTTTGGGATCAACCCATATAGACCTGATTATGAGCAACCTTAAGCTCAAGTCGGACCTAATGCATGTTATAATGATTTATATGCAAGTTCAAACTTGATTCGGTTCAAAAATTCATATATGACTTTTATTTCAGATTTGTTTTTTATTTTATATTACAAGCCTAATCTTAGCCTCATCTGTCCGAATATTATTTTATTCATTTTTTTAGTATTTTAACTTTTTATTTATTTATTTTTTTATTCTTTTAGCCCTTTAAAATTTAATTTGATTTGTCAAAATTAGTATGTCAATTTTCATATTAAATATATAATCATGTTTATTAATCAATAATGATTTTATGTACATATAATCAAAATATACCAAGTAAATATATTTAAAAAAAAACTAATTTTGTTTTATGTTGGGACCAGATCAGGTTGGGCCTAGCTTAGGCTTCAAAGAGTTAAGCTTGAGCCCAACTCATTTTTTTGATAAAATTTTGCCAAAACCTATTAAATACATCTCATATTTTTGTCTATGCAGACCAAATATCGGGCGAACCTTCAAGATTTAGCGGGTAAGCTAGTCCTTGAACAGGTCTAGACCCAAACGTCATTTTTTTATTTTTTTAATAATAAGTGAGGGTGAAATTTGAGATTGTTTGAGTTCTAATTCAAATTTTAAATATATCACACCTTTTTTTAATAATCGTATGAAGAGATTGTTGATAAATAAATGGGTAGGTAAAAAATTATCCCTTTTGTTGACTAACCATTATTAGTTTTAAGTACATCAACCAAATCATATATATATATATATATATATATATAGAAATATATATATATCTATTGTCGTAACGATTTTTGTCCGAGGATCTAATCGCTAGACGTTAAATTTATGGAGTCGCCACCAATCAATTTTAACTTAGGTGTGATTGGCCACCTATTCAAAACTAAGAATAAGTACACTTATCTACGTTCCAAAATTTGGATTCGGGAGTACGGTTACGTGTAAGGAAGGTATTAGCACCCCCACAACGCCCGTCTAATAGACGGTACCAATTAATCGTATTTTATCTTTAGCAATCTTAATTTAAATGGTCTTTTATTCTTTACTAAAATTTTCTTTTTATTATTTAATATTCAATTATTTAAATATTGACATTTTTCTTAGGACATTCTTCAACACTTTGATCGAATTCCCAAGTAATTTTGCACCTCAAGAGTATTCACGGGACATACTTGTCCTTGTGAAGAGGCTCCGTCGTCAGATTAATTAAATGTTTTGTAAAAAAAATTAGTTAAAATTTATCATTTAATTTGGCATTATTTGCTATTCGATTCTTAATTTATTTAATATTAAAGATTTTCTTAATGTTTCTCCAACACTTTGATCGAATACATAAGGAAATCTTTTTATCTCAAGAGTATTCACGGGACACACTCGTCCTCATGAAGAGGTTCTGTCATCGGATTTTTTTTATTTTATTAAAATTTATCTTCATAATTTCTAACTAATTTATTTTGTATTTTTTAATCACTTAAATATTGAAAATTTCATAAGGTACCCTCCAACACTTTGATCGAGTGCCTAAGGAAATTTTCTCACCTCAAGAGTATTTAAAGAAACACACTCGTTTTCCTAAAGAGGCTCCGTCTTTGGATTAATTAAATATTTTATTAAAGGATTTAATTTAAATTTTATCCTTTATTGTTATTTTTAATACATAAAACATTGACATTAAAATTATTCCTCCGAATTTTCCAACGCTTGGGTCAAATTCAAAAGGAACATCTTCATACCTAAAATTTTTTTTTTTTGAATATCACACACTTGCGAAATTTTATCGTAGTTGGATTTTCATTTACAATCATTATCCCAGAATATTTACATTTTTTTTATTTAAGGATTTTTCATTATTATCGTTTTCTTTAATTTTGAGTTAGACTAATTCACTATATTTTTATTTAATCTTTATAGATTTTAGTGAATTTTTTTTTTTACATTCTTCAACGCTTTGATCGAATCTAGAGGATTAAAATTGTTAATTTTTGTTCTAAATTTTCCAACACTTTGCTGAAATTTGGAAAAATCATTTCCTCCTTTTATTTATTTAATTACACATTTTAAGATTATAATTATTTTCGTTTCCGTGAAAATTTTTCTACATCTTTCAACACTTTGATTAAATGTAGAGGATTAGAGTTATTAATTTTTATTCCAAATTTTTCAACACTTTGGTCAAATTTGGATTAGGCTTTTCATTTCTTCCTTTTATTTATTTAATTATATTTTTCAAAATTATTATCATTTTCTTAGCAATAGCAAATATATTAAAGTTTTTATTATTATTTGCCCTTTTTATGAATATTTTATTTGTTTTTAACCTTCAACAAACTCAAGCAATTATGCACATATAAAAGAAAACTACTATCTATTACATAATAATACATGAGAAATCCCATTTAAGGCACCACTTTCTCGTGAAAGCCAAAAAAAAACTTGGAGTAAAATACTATTTTAGCACATGTCAACATCAACTAAAGATGAATGAAAATTAAATAATAAAGAAATGGCACTACATCGTGAAAACCAAACCCAAAAAGAAAAAATCATAGAGTAAATATTACTTTAGCACATGTTATTGTCAACGTCAACTGAATGAAAGTTAAATAATAAAAAAATATTAATTTAAAAGCAATTGAAAACAGAAAGGTATAGAAAAAGCCTCACGATACCAAGTTGTCGATTTTTCTTCTATTCTTCACCGTCTTCTTTGTTTCAGATCTGGCTTCGCCACGCCACACCGCTGCAGTTCGGTTAGTCACCAGTAGCGTCGTCACCTGCTCCACGTGATCTCCTCCCGTCGCAACTGCTTCGCTGGTTCTATCTATTTAGATTAAATCTAAGTTTTTGTGTCTTGAGTTGTTGATTCTCAGATTTTTGAATCTATGTGATTGTGCAAATACTGCTATTTTTTTGGGTGTTAAAAACACTATCCCTCTCTGTGTGTTCTCGGAAGTGATTTTTGATTGCACACTGAGAGGATTTTTTTCACAAGCTCTTTTTCTTTTCTTCCCGTTTTTATCTCTTATCTCACTGTCTATGTGTTTTTCTCTATATTTCTCTCTGTTTTTTTTGGGTTTTTCTCTGTATTTCCTTCTTCATTGTCTTTTTTTCTTTTCTGCGTTTTCCCGTCCTTTAAATAGGTGTTTGATGTTGAAAAAGACAGATAAAATCCCTTAGATCCAGGGATTATAATCCATTTTTGGCAGATGATCTTCGGAAAATCTAGCTCCTATTTAATATTGATGGAAATTGGTTTGAAAATGGTGGCTCTTGCGTGAAGACCATGGCTAAAGCAGAGGGTCTGTAAGATTTTTAGGCCATGGTTTTTCTGAAACCGGTGTTCTTCCCTGTTTCTTTCTCTCCTCGAGCAGCTTTCGGTGTGTACTTAATCAATAAAAACGGAGTAAAATCTGAGAGAATTAATTTGTAGAAGACTTTCAATCTGAATTGTTGGAGATGGCAGAGCGGCTTAGGGTGGCTGTAAGGTTGGCAGTCTCCCATCGACACAGGCGCTGCCATTTTTTTTTAATGTTAATCCAACAATCATAAGGGCCAACTAATTTGGGCTCATAAAATTTTGGGCTTTAGCAAAGCCCAAAATTAATAATAACAAATCAAGGAAAAAGGTCCGATTATTTAAAACAAATTTGGAGTTGAACTCGATAGATAAAATTTGATTTTCACGATACTTGAACTAATTAATCTCAAACACGAGTTTACTCAAAGTCTGTTTTTAACAAATTAATTCAAGCTCACGATTAAGCAAATTTCAATCTCAAATTACTAAGACTAAAAGAGATTCAATCTAAATATATTTACAATTTCGGACAAAATTAGGTGTTTACATCTATAAATATAAAGGATTATTATTCTATCCACTGTCAGTTGAGTTTTTTAACTCTACAAGCGGGATTAGGATGATGACATGTATCCTTTATAGATATTAAGAAAATAAAAAATAAATAAAATGAGACACATGTTATCATCATAATCCCGTTTGTGGAGTTAAAAAACTCCACTGATAGTGTATAGGATAATTTTTCAGATGTAAAAGGTAAATAGAAGAAAAAGATGAAATTGTTTGAGTTTAAATTTAAATATTATAACACATCACAACTTATATGATTACAAAGCATTTACATGATTGTAAATAAATAAAATCTTAATCGAGTCAACCGAGGAATGGTAGTACATCCCTGTTAAAGATTACCTTGGAGTAGGTAATGATGGAAAAATTAGGCCTAAAAGGCTTATTCTCCTGCAATGCTTGTTATAATAATCATCATAGATTGGGCATTTTTTTGACCATTCCATTTTGGTTTTTCACTCCAATTAATTCGTTTGTTAGATTCCAACTGATAATGATTTATTAGCTCACATTTCATGACGTCGACAAGCATATAGATAAATAAAACTCATGTTCTAGTCCTAATGAAAAATGCTTAGTCAAACATCAATTTTAACAAAAATGTGTGCTCATTGATTTTCTGAATTTTGGAGTAGTCTAGCTAGTGCAAGGATGGTATTTATTTATTTATCCAATTTTTGGATAAATCTGAGAAAAATATTAAACCCGTTAATTGAATCTAGGGAAATAAATGAGACCTTATTAAAAAACGAGCCAACCGTTCTTTCTTTTTTGGTAGAAAATGGAAAGTTTAAGTTAATTACATACAAAGCCAACCCTTCAATTTGCCTTTCGAAATCCAAGTCCGGTTCGATCCAATCCATTTTTTTTAGTAACCTTTAAAAAATATTTTTTTGTCTTGTTAATTAATAATTAATTTGATTCTTTTCAAATATTATTAATTAGTAAATTTATAATTATAATTCTATAAAATATGATACATTTATCTTAATCATCAAAAATAATATTACAAAATTTTTGAGTATTGATTTAAGTAATATATTTAAATTTTGCTATGTAAGGGTTCTAAAAAATAAATTTACAACATAAATATTAAATCAACTAAAAGTTTTTTTTAAATAGACGGATTTAGTTAGGTTTGAATTTTTTTTAATGTTTGTAAAAATAAACTTGAATAAAATATCAAACCCGAAATTCAAATTGGACCGGATCTAAGCTACCATGAACAAGTCTAAAAAAACAAAAACTATAATGCAATTTATTCGAGATTTTGATATATTTTATGCTAAGAAACCAAGCATAGAGTGAAAACCCTAAAAAAGGCTTACAAAACAATGGTTCATCGGGTTTACACCGTTGCTCGTGCAATAAGCAAAGATTAAGATTATTCTGGAAATACACAAAAGCATGGCAGCTAGTTTACATCGTACTTCAAAATATACACGTGGGAAATTCCATATGATTTGGTTTTTGAAATTCTGATGAAGTAGTATAGAAGGATGCTGTCCAAGCAATGACTCAGTTTGAGCTGTCTTGGCCAGTGTCGGTGGCAGTTAAGACAACTCTGTGGAACTTCTTTTTTTCACTTTTTTTTTCTTTAAGAATGATACCTTTTTTGGGATAAAATCCTTGATATATAAGAAGTGTGCGATGGTTTTATTGTTTTATTTTTTAATTTTTATTTTTTTGTTGTGTTTACATTCAAAGAGTTTTTAGATCAGTTTATATGTATTTCGAAATTAATTTTTTATCAAGGGATTTTAAGGGCACACTAGCTCCAAAACTTGAATTTTAAACATGATTTATAAAATGACATTTGCTAACCAACATATCCAATCTTTGGGATTGTGAGAAGTTTTGAATTGAGTTCTTTTTTATATATTTATAGTATAATTTTTCAATTTTATAAGAAAGTTTTAAAAAATTATTATATGTTTTATTCTTTTAATTAATTTTTTAAGAATTTATATATGATTCATTGATAATGTATAACCTTTACACATTGTTATTGTGCAACAAGTTGACACTTCGTTAATGAATAAACTGAAAAAAAAAACTTATTTGTACTTATTTATAAGGACATGACATTTTTTTAATTTACTCATTAATGAAATATCAATTTCTAGTATAATAATAATGTATGGAGATTATACATTCTCAGTGCATCATGTATAAACTTTTTTTTAATATATTGATGTATCTTATCTTGGTAATTTTATTTGTGAAATTTAAAAACTATATTGATGTTGTATAAGATGATTTTTCATTTGAAGTTATGTCTTATAATTCCTTTCAAGACCATTAACAATATGCTTAATTGATTCAATTTATTTATTTTTATAAATATATATTACTAGAAAACTTCTTTCATACAAAAAAACTCTATTTTGGTTACACATAAAAAATATTTCTAGAATATTTACTTGAATTGGTAAATCCATATCTATTTATAGTTAAACATTTTTATCAAAACATTTGATGAATTAAACAATATGAGATTAGACCAACAAATTTGGCCGAAACATAATTATATGTTATAAACAGATTTTGTTTTTAATAATATTAATGTTACAGATCAGAATCTGATTTGATTTTTTTTTAAGTTCTCATTTCCACATAGTACATTCAAAATTTTATTTTTAAGTACTCACCACAAATATTCCCAAATTGAGAAGGAAAATATTTTTTCAATTAGATCAAGAGTTTATATATGATGCATTGATAATGTATAATTTTTATATACTGTCAATAAATCATATGATGACACTTTATTATTGTGCAAAGCTTAAAAGTGTATAAATCCTTAAAAATAAATTTAAAAATTTTATTAATATTTATTTTTAAAAACCTCTATATGAAGTGGTATTTTATGATTGACTAACAATGTATAGAAATTATATACTATTTGTGCATTATATATAAACTCTTAGATTAATCGGTATTTAAAATGCAAGATTGAACACTTTTCATTCCGATACTTTTAATTTTGAGATGGTATTCAAATAAGTTTTCAAACTTTATAAAAAATAAAAAAAAAACTCTTGATCATTTATTAATGAAATTATGAAATTTAATTTCATCCGACTATCAATTACCTTTGACTTTGTCATTTTCTGATCCAGAAGCATCAAAGCATCAGAAAATTGCCAATGGAGGAGACTTTTAGGTATGGTTTCTTTATACTGAAAAAAAGCTACAAAACTTGGAACTTGGAAATGCTTGGCCACCCAATTTCTTACCCAAAAAAAAAGAGTATGAGCCATTCATTTCTGACTTGCTAAGTTGTCAAAGGCAACAACAACATCAAACCAAGTCAAAGCCTGGCATTTCTCGTTAGGTTGTATTTCTTCTCGCTTGCATGTTGCATGTGGCCCTTTCTTTCTTTATTTTTTTTTGCCATTTCAAGAAATGAAACTTCGATTATGTCAGAATTTCAGGCATCTTTTTACAACTTTACGATTAAGAAATTAATGCCCACAGATCGCTTTCGTCGTGTATCTTTCTGGGTTTCTTCGGTTTCGTGGGGTGGGCTTCCTAATGGCGGGGTGCTAAACCCTTATTCTCCGTTAGCTGAGAATAACAGTCAAATTAAGTATGTGGAATCAGATCTGACGAGGATCATGGCTAAAAGTTTTTTTTTTTTTTACGATACATTAAAACAAAGTTATTATGAATAATCTAAGTATCATTTTCACATATCATATAAATCAATAAATTTATTTAATATATAATTAAAAATACGCACACATGATAAAACTTAAACTTAAAATCTCATTGCTTAAGATCTCACTACCTCATTCTTACCATTAATCTAAGACTTTATCAATATTTTTTTATTATTTTAATTAATAATAATAGCATTTCTATTATTATCTTTTCCATATTAACCATTATTTTCATCTACAAAATTTTGATCTATGGTTTTTGATTTCGTGAAAATTATCATTAAATTTTTATATGATTTAATTGTAATTGATTATCTTGTTATCTTATGTAAATATTTGTATAAACTCTTAATTTACTATCATTTGTGCCAAATGTTCATGTTTAAATATTTTTTAAGAAAAGGTTGTAAAAAAAAATCAGTTATTTCATGTCAACATATGTTATTTTTATTCAAATCATGTCACGTGATTACATTGGATAATTAATTATTTATCACATATCACACATGACAATTAAATAGTGAATATTTATTTCAATAATAATTCTAGTGATAATAAATTATTGATTTATTCTTATGTGAATAATTTCAATGAAAGAGAAATATTCTAATGTAAAATATATTGATCAAATGAAAAATATAGTTTTTTTCTATTATAATTGAAGTTATATTCTAATTTTATAGTTTCCCTTTATATATTATTATACAATATACTTATATGAAATTGTTTAATTAATTCTGTAAACGTGCTTAAAGTATTGATAGTTTATTAAAGTATTATTTAAAAAAATACCAAGCTTAATAGATGAGTTTAGTCAAGCAAATAAGGACTAATTAAAAATTTGTATTTCACCATTTAATACTTAGGCTAAACTCAGCTAGATGGTTAATTTATAATAAATATTTATTATATATAAGGAAAATTATTCTATACACTGTCAGTGGAGTTTTTTAACTCTACAAATAGAGTTAGGATGATGACATGCGTCCCATTTTATTTATTTTTTATTTTTTTAATATTTTCAAAGGACACATGTCATCATCCTAACCCTACTTGTAGAGTTAAAAAACTCCACTGACAGTGGATAGGATAATAATCCTATATATAAATATATATTAATTTATTAATTAAAAATAACTTATATGTAAGGTTTGCAAATTTTAAATTTTAAAAACTAAAAATATGTTGTAATTTGTTGTATGGATATAATTTTTTAATTGATATGTTTACTTAAAAATTATTTTGTAATGCTCATCAAATTTTTATTTTTAATTTCTTTTTTTGGTCGAAACCCCCGGTTTTCACTTTCAGTGACTATTCCGGAGTCGGGAGAAGCAGAGCGTGGTTAGGCTTGTCTCCCTCCCAACACTGGCACTCCATACACAAGTCAAGATTCGAACCCTGGCATTGCTTAAGGGACAAGGGCCGCTTGCCACCTACGCCAACCAGTTGTTGGTTATTTTTAATTTCTTGTTTTAAAAGAATTGACATTGTTTGGATGAGATTTGATTCTCTCTTTAATTGTATTAATGGTTTTAGGTAAAAAATCAAACTCAAAGAATTTGATCCCATCAAGTCTAAGCTTATCAAAAACGCGTTAATAACATATTTAGGCCTATTTTTAACTCATTTGATTTCATTTATGAACGTCAACAATTAAGGCTTTTAGAGTCTTAGTATATTTTTGTATTTTAAATTTACATTTAAAAAATATAATAATAATAATAATATCTGAGCTAGCATTGTTACTGCTAAGTAGAAGAAATTGGATAAAACTCCGATTCACCCTTACTTCTTTATCTCCTTGAGAAAAATAATAATAATTGAAGTCAAAAAATTGTAAATTTTAGAATTTGCTAAGATCTACCGTCTGTGACAGTAAACGTAAATGCGTGGACTCTGATTCCCAGTCATCGCACCTCCCGTACGGTAACTTTCAATCTCTAGAGGACAAAATTAGTTTAATAGTCAAATATGTCTTTTTATCACAAAATAAATTAAATCATCAACATTTAAATGCATAGAAATCAGTTTTCGACGTTACAAAATAATTGAATTAAGGGTATTTACATTAAATCCTTTAATTTTTTTTAAGTTTTATTACTAACAGAAATAACGAAAATTAAAAGATTTAACGAAAATGTCTTTAATTCAATTATTTTATAACGTTGAAAATTGATTTTTATGTATTTAAACGTTGAAGACTTAATTTTATTTTGTGATAAATATGAAAGACACATTTGACTATTAAGCCAGGTAAAATTTTAAGATAAAAATTTATTTTTTTCTCCTGTTTTTAATTTTTTATTATTTTATTAAAAATATATTTTTAATTTTTTTATTAATTTTAATTCCATCGATGTCATTCTCATCATCTATCTGGAATTACCCGTAATCATCGTTTTCGTTATTCCATCATATTCTCTGCAAGACTGGAACAGTTTCGTCAACAAAAATCCGGACTGTACTTTTTTATCCACGACCCGTAACACATCCAAAACCCGAAACCACCTCGAAACAGCCCCCACAAAAGACTTCCAAAATGAATTGAATTTAATATTTAGTGTCGAATCCGCCTAAAACTGCACGCCAGTTGGCTTCATCCCATTCTCGCCTTGCATAAATACCCCTCTATTTTCTCTGAAATACCGCCCCTATTTTTCCTCAGCTGCCAGCTCAGCTCCCGGAAGAAAACCGTTACTACAATAAAAGCCATCCAAACTCGTCCGAGTCGACTCGTTTCCCCGCCCTTTTGTAGTTTCCTTTTTTTTTTTTTGCATCGTATCGAGACCGAGTTGTATTTTGAACTCAGTGCGGTTTGGATCTGGTAAAGCTTAAAGGTAATCACGGAATTCTGGTCTTTTCAAGCTTCGTTCGGTGTCCTCTCTCGAGTTTATTAATAGTTTAGCTTGAATATTTCAATGGAGTTGACAATGTTATGTGGCGTTCGCGCTCTTTATTTTTGTTTGATTTCGTTGTTTAATTATGTTTTATATTCAATCGTTATACATTTTTTTGGAGATTTTTGAGGTTTAATTTGATTCGCTCTGTTATATTTGTTAGATCTGATTTTTTACTTGGTTAATCACGCATAAAATCTTTTCAAGAAGAAAAAGAAGGGAATCTATATTAATTTATTAGTTTCATTCTCGTTTAGCCACAAAATCTAAGTTAATTAATTTTGTATTATAACGATTTTAATGTTGGTGAGTTCTGCTAATGTTTCCCCCTTTTTTTGCTATGTTTTTTGTCAAATACTTTGCAAAGGTCAAGAGTTTGCGTCTAAACAGATGAAGAATGAGCTGAATATGGTTTTTTCTTTCTTTTTTTTCCTATGTTTTTATTTCCTTTGGTATTGTCAATTCAAATGTTTCTAGTTAGAAAGTTGTGTTTATCTTATCCTTCTAGGCGTGATTCACTGGTGATTTCCTCTTTTCCAAGGCTCCATTGGAGAGTGGAAGCGAGTTAAAAACCACTCTTTCCCTTGAGAAAAAATAAAAGAAAAAGAAAAGATAAAGTAGCTTGAACATCTGTCATTGCTTGAAGCAGGGGTTATTTTGCGACTGTTTTTTAGGTTCCATGTGAATGAATTTATCTTTATTATTAAAGAGACCAGAGTGTGGTAAAGCTGGAATTTGTGTCACAATATCAGCTAAACCATTTTTGGATGGAACAAATGCTTGGATGCTTTAATCATTCCCCTTTTGCTTGGCTTTAAATTTGTTTGGTTTTCTTCTCCTTGCATGTGGTGAATTTTGTCATTCTTGAGTTCATGCTTATCACTTCTGGTTAGCTCATCTCTTTTACCATCTAGATCTGCAAATGTCAGTGCAGAGTCCTGCATAGGTTAATCTCTTTTTTATTGTCATGTATTAGTAGAATAGTTTATGGTTATTCATTTCTGAAGCATATCTTAAGTTGCATTCCTATTTTATCTGAACTACATTGCTTCTTAAGATACTGACTTTAGCATCTACAGGTAAAGCAGAAGGTGTATCACTATGAAGGCACTTATTCTTGTTGGAGGATTTGGAACACGATTGAGGCCATTGACCCTTAGTGTTCCTAAGCCGCTTGTTGAATTTGCTAACAAACCCATGATCCTGCATCAGGTATATTTCTGCATTATGGCCTTTATTCTAGACTTCTGAATACTTGTAAACTTTCTTTTTGGTTTAGTGGTTGTTGTTTTCTCAAGATAAGCTTGTTGATGTTACAGATTGGGGCTCTCAAGGCTGTTGGTGTAACTGAAGTTGTTTTGGCTATTAACTACCAACCTGAGGTAAGTAGGTGTTTCCATGTGTAAGATATGTAAAACTGATACCATGTTTGAAATGTTAGTGGCTAAGTTTTTATAGGCTCACCAGTGGCCACTTGATTTTGCAGGTAATGTTGAACTTCCTAAAGGAATTTGAAGCTAAACTTGGGATCACAATCACATGCTCTCAAGAGACTGAGCCGCTTGGCACTGCTGGTCCTCTTGCTTTGGCTAGGGACAAGCTCATTGATGGTTCTGGTGAGCCATTTTTTGTCCTTAACAGTGATGTTATCAGTGAGTACCCATTCAAAGAAATGATCGAATTTCACAAAACCCATGGAGGAGAAGCTTCCATAATGGTAACCAAGGTAATAACTCAGTTCTAAAATTTTCTTTATTTTCAATTTCAATTTATTTTCTTTGGAGAGATTGTAATACTTGAGTCAAAATTAAATAGGTGGATGAGCCATCAAAATACGGTGTGGTGGTTATGGAAGAATCAACTGGGCTTGTGGACAAATTTGTGGAAAAACCGAAACTGTTTGTTGGAAACAAAATTAATGCTGGAATTTATCTGCTGAACCCATCTGTTCTTGATAGAATTGAACTGAGACCCACCTCCATCGAGAAGGAGGTCTTCCCAAAGATTGCAGCTGAGAAGAAGCTGTATGCAATGGTTTTACCAGGGTTTTGGATGGACATTGGTCAGCCAAAGGACTACATTACTGGACTGAGGCTTTATCTAGACTCCCTGCGAAAGAAAGCATCAACTAAGTTGGCCACCGGTCCCCACATTGTGGGAAATGTTTTGGTTCATGAGAGTGCTAAAATTGGAGAAGGATGTTTGATTGGACCAGATGTGGCAATTGGTCCTGGTTGTGTGGTCGAGTCTGGAGTCAGACTCTCTCGCTGTACAGTAATGCGCGGAGTCAGCATCAAGAAGCACGCTTGCATATCCAGCAGCATCATCGGATGGCACTCCACGGTTGGCCAATGGGCGCGAGTAGAAAACATGACCATTCTTGGAGAAGATGTCCATGTATGCGATGAAATTTACAGCAATGGCGGCGTGGTTTTGCCTCATAAAGAGATCAAATCTAGCATTTTGAAGCCGGAGATAGTCATGTGACAGTGAGTTCAGCTTTCCAGATCAGTAGAATATGGTTTTAGAGATTATTCCGCTTAATTGTCTTCAGGAATGCATTTGTTCTTTTATTTTTCTTTATTTACCTCCAACACAGGTGTAAAGCTCAGTTTCTCCTAGTCTGTGTGATGCGTATTCGACGGTTCGAGGGTCATTTTTCTATTGTCAGCTGCATAAGATGATTATTGGTGTGAAATGTGTAAGTTTAGTGTGTATAATAGTAATAAATTATCATTTGGTTTATCTGGGATTCTGTCATCACTGAATTATTAATTGTATATTTTATTCGAACATTTTAAATTAATCGTTGGCGAGTTGTTATTTCAGTATTCTTTCATGATATTTTTATGTTGATATTTAAATGCCCCCCCTTCTGTCGGCAGCATTGGGTCTGAATCTTTTCTTCGTTTTTGATGAGCCATAATAATAATAATAATAATAATAATAATAATAATAATACACCATTCTTTCTAGATTGACGAAGAAATTGGTACGGAGGAAATCTGAGTCCCACTCTGAACTGTTTCGAGCTTTGTGAATGAAGAAAACAACATTAAAAGAGTTTTTCGATTTCGGGTCTTATCGTAACTTGATTCCTAATTAATCGGAATTTAAAGTGACTTTTGAATACTGAAAGATCTTAAATAAAAAAAAATTCAATTTTTGAATCAAATGTTCAGATATAATAAAAATTAAATATTCGAATATAAGATAAAAACGACTACTGAGTCAAACGTTTGGATGCAGTGAAAATGGTCGCACAACAATCGGAATGCAACCAAACCCAATCAATGTTAATCTTAAGATGTAATTGGTAGGTAGCAAAACTAAAGTGGATAGGTAGATGGAAAGGTACACATAGGGACCCCAAATGAAGTTAAAATTTGTGGTCACCTCTCATCACTCACCAGTATGAGTATGTATCATCCCAATCGAAAGGATAAGAATTATTGTGGATAATGTATCAAAATCAATAGGATTTTGTTTTTGTTTTTTGGGTCCAAATTTGATTATGCTGTTGCTCTTTTATGGAGCAAACTCCTGCTAAAAGCACGAGCTCAATTTCCTTTCCACTGTCCTGTCAAAGGCTCAAAGCAGGTGATTATATCAACAAATTTTGATAGAAATATTGATGTTTATTTCTGGTAATTTTTAATTTGCTAATTAGATGTCAATTAATCTGATCAATTATTTAAGTTAGACTTTATTTTATTTGAGTAGGTTATCATGTCACGAAATTATTCACATAAATATTAAATGCCAGCTAGCAATAAAGTTAGTGGACATTATCTTTTCATTCTTCACCAAAACTAAAAGCTGTTTTAGTCAAGCATGTGGCAGTTCTAATGGTATTTTTCTAATGATTATTGAAGTTTGAAAATACAAGAAGGAGATGATTAGTGGGTTATTGACGTTGTAAAAATATCATAAACTCATAATCCTTTATTGTTATTTATTTTATATAAATTTTATATTTGACCACTGATATTGTATAATAGTTATATAATGTTAATCAATTACAAAATGTCACATTATTAATAAGTAAAATTAAAAATGTTGAAACTCTTCAAAATTAATAAATATCAAAATTTTAAAAAATGATTGATATATTTAAGTACTTATTTTTAAATTTTACTCATAAATAAAGTATTACTTCACAATTATTTGATAATATATAACTATCTTACATAGTCAGTGCATCAACTATAAACTTATTTATATATAACATAGAATAATTATGATTTTAACAAAGACAGCCTTAATTTTTAAGGTTCCCTTCTCTTAAGATTTGCATCTTATAGACTAACAAATCTAGTCCACATTGAGAACACCTAGACCTAGATCATTTTCTTACCTAATTTTGATTCTGTCAAGTTAGTGGCCAAAATTCCCACATCATGTGTGGTACATTTTGCTTGGTTTATGATACCAAATTGCCAATAGAATAATGCCGAGTAAAAAGCAAAACGTGTAGTGGAAATTGCCTTGTTATTCTAGGAGGGCTTAAGCTGTTTAGCTATCAAAATCTTCCTAGACTTTGATAATTGAATCACTTAATTGTCATTTATTTCATAAATTCTTCTATGAAAGTAGCATTTAACTAACCAAAGGAAAAAATTGAACCAAAGAAAAAAGTTGATCAAAGAATGTGTAGCCCACCACGTGGAGAAGTGACGCACTATGGGACACAAATATATTTTGCTTTGTCTTTTCTTATTTATGTTCAAAATTACTAGTTATTAAACATTGCAGTTGGTAAACCTACCACCTCTAAAAAAAAAAAACCATGGAGAAGCAGAAGCTTCAAGCATAAACTCTTTCTAAGACTAATGAGGGTTAAAGAATGAGAAAAATAGGCCACGTTAAAATTATATACCAAATCGTTCTAAGAAATAAAAAATAAAAAAGCGTAAAATCATAATTTTTTTTGTGAAAATAAAAAATCTCAATTTCAAATTCATGGTCTTCAATTCCCCAAAAAAAAAAACCCGGATATTTAAGATTGAACAATCATAATATATGATTTTCTAATAACAGATTAATTTCCTTTTCCAATCTCTCTCTCTCTCTTCTGCATCTTGCTGACCCCAGAAGAGGATAAAGAGCCTAAATAAAATATTCCCCCGTCATTATTACAGGACCACAACAGGGCGCATGAATTAATAGTTACCAAAGGCTTTGACTTGTTGAACTGTTGTTTTTCAAAAACAACAATTTAAAAAATTAGTGAAATTTTTGTTGCATGTGGAAAATGATCAATATTGTCGCATGACAGCATAGCTTTAATTTTCTTTAGCTGAGTTGTATCCATCAATGTCGAGTCAGAAACATAGTTTCATCCTGTTTTTCTCACAGTTTCTTACAGCTAAACAAATGAACCAACTTCGTCTGTCTATATCAGTACTATTACCACTGCTACACTGAAAACTATTAACTACCCAACACCAAAGATCTCTTTTTTTTTTCTTGTTTATGAAAATTCCCAACCAAACAAGTTTGTGCTAGAGTAATCAGGAACATACACAACAATATGCATTTGTGAATGCTGCTGCAAGCAGAGTCGTGTCAACGACTAGCCGAGAGTACTGTATTGTGTAATCTCAGCCTATATAGACGGTTGATAATTCGAAAGTACTTTGATGAGAGTGTGCAACTGTGCATCACATTGTCTTCATGCCAATTCTTGTGCTTTAGTGATTGTAACGTGCTAATTTTATGTGAGATTCTACTATGGTATATAAGTAGAGATTTAAACTCATACTTTGTGAAATGTTTTTTGTTGAACAAAACTGTAAGATTTTCGGTTAAAAACAAACACTTCAGGTATTGCTGTTCTATATTCATGCTTTTGTCCTAACCTTGCTAGCCATATTTCATGGATATCTGAATACTAATGAATGTGGTGTTAAAACTAATTTCTGGATGCATGCATTCAGTTTTTTGGTAGGAAATAAGGAATGAAATTGAAAATTTTCTGGATAACTTTGGTAGATGGAACGAATCTGTTTTGCACATACTGTCATATTCTTGTCTTTGTTATTTTCTGTTCTTGAAATTCAATGAACATACGAAATATGTATGATCGCAGAAAAAGAGAAAAGGAAAAATGAAAGTGACAGAAGAAAATGCGAAGATCATGCATGAAAACTTTCCAAGAAAAGGAGTACCATTTCGCTTTGGAAAAAGAAAAACTAAATTAATACTACCTAAAGAAGAATGACTAAGGAGGGTGGTATTGATTTTGGTCACTTAAACTGCAGCCAATAGCCAAAATGTCACATAAGAAGATATGGCAAGTAGGATCCATGAGATAAAGGTCAACAATATGGATGCTTGGAAACGGCTGCATGGAATTTTAGGTGATCTGCAGTAATCCAAGTATCCAGATTACAGAACTGTTACTCCAGCAGATGAGCAAGCTGCTACAAGAGGTAGAATAGCGGTCACCTGCATTTGCACCATTATCATTTAACCAGTTAGATTAATGAAATGAATGAATATCAGTGAATAAACAAAAATTCTAGGCCAAAAAACATAACTTTGATAAACAAAGTAGGAATGAGCGAGGCAGGATCCAATAAATATATATGTTTTTTGTTCTGCACAACATGATTATGGCTACAAAGATTGAACTTGCTCAAGAATGGCACCGACGACTGTTAGTTGTCCTTGTGGCCTTTGGAGTTTGAACTATTGAAAATCATTCATGGAGGTACCAAAAACTGATAAAATTTCATCAAACTTGTTGTTCAATAGAGTTCAGAATCTTAGAATGATGCTCAATGAATTAGTTGTGTCAAGTAAAATACATATGTAACAGGTTATTCCAGCATCTATTTAATGAAGAAAGGAAAACAGGCAGGTTGGCAACACTGCAAAACTAAAGAGATTCACTCATGATTAAAGAAATAGATAAGAGAAACAAGTTTCTAGTTCCCCTAGAAGAACTTCATTTCCGTTTCATTGCTTTTGTTTTTCATTTTGAATGATTAGTTTTCACTTTCCAGTCAGCCTCTGTGGTATCAGAAAGTTGAAATTGAATCTTAACAAGTTCCTTCTTTTGTCCTTTAATTTTGGGTGTTAGGCCTTTCAACAAGGCCGAAACCTAGTTCAAGAGGTGAGATTTTGTCTCACACTTATAAACACAAAGTGGGGATTCTAACAATCTCCTCCCTCACACGTTGGGTCTTATGCCCAGAACAAGAAGATGTTGACAACTGGGATTTGATATCAGTGTTAAGTGTTATTAGATCTTTTCAATCCAAAAATTAATTCAAAAAGTGAACTTTTCTCTCACACTTACAAACAAACACCCAACTCCTTTTACAACTTATGTGGGAACCCAACACCATCAAACGTGAATGCGTGGTGTTGGGATACAGTACAATGATCTAAGTAGGTATCCTTAAGTGTTTGTGCATTTATTCAAACATGATCCCATTAAGGAACAAATATTGAAAGAGAAACTTGATTACCCAATCACCAACAACAAACAGGCTCACTAAGGCAGGGTTCTGCGGGTTTTTTCTTTGACCTCAGAGTATGCAAATCAAGACATGCAAGTCCAAAACTCCACAAAACTTGAACCCCCATTGCTGCAATCAAATAGCTGAAGCCAACAAAGATGCACAGAAGCAATGGTGACATGTCAGAAATTCCACAGCAAAAACCTTAAGGAGTAAAAGTGAATTTGTTGAAGTTGTGCATCAAGTAGTTGCTTTCATGGAAGTAGTGGATTTTAGTGGCAAGAGACTAGGAGAACATGTTAGTTGTGTAATGGCAAGAGACTAGGAGAACATGCTAGTTGTGAAGTGGATTGTAGTGGCAAGAAAGTAGGAGAACATGCTAGTTGTGTAATGCATTTTCTTAGGAATTTTCAGTTATTCGTTTATGTATTTAAATCGGATTTGGCTTGTCAAAATGATGTTGTAGTAAACTTTTCAGCCTATTTTCTTTGTGTTATTTTCCTTCTCTTTCTGCAGTTACTGCTCTTCTTTTCTTTTTAAACCAACAAATTGGTATCCGAGCCTATTTTCTTAAGGGACCATAAGCCAAATTTCTTCTCTTGAAAAGCCATCAAAACAATGGACACAGAAACATCATTTGCAGTTGTTGCTCCGCCTGTATTTGATGGAGAGAATTATCAAGTTTGGGCAGTTAAAATGGAAGCATATTTGGAAGCAAGTGACCTTTGGGATGCAGTTGAAGAGGACTACGACATTCCTCCTTTGCCAAACAATCCAACACTTGCACAGTTGAAGAATCACAAGGAAAAGAGGCAAAGAAAGTCAAAGGCAAGAGCCTGTCTGTTTTCAGCTGTCTCACCAACAATCTTCACCAGAATTATGACCTTCAAGTCAGCCAAAGAGATCTGGGATTTTCTCAAAGAAGAGTATGCTGGCAATGAGAGAATCAGAGGAATGCAGGTGCTGAACTTGGTCAGGGAATTTGAAATGCAGAGGATGAAGGAGTCAGAAACAATCAAAGAGTATTCTGACAGACTTCTAAGCATTGTCAACAAGGTAAGATTGCTTGGTACTGATTTTCCTGATAGTAGGATTGTGCAAAAAATCCTTGTTACTATACCTGAAAGATTTGAGGCAACAATTTCCTCTTTGGAGAATTCTAAGGACCTGTCAAGTATCACCTTGGCAGAGTTGTTAAATGCTTTACAGGCACAAGAACAAAGGAGAATGATGAGACAGGAAGGCTCAGTGGAAGGAGCTCTGCAAGCACAGTTGCAGATCAATGAAGGCAAGAAAGGAAAGAAAAAGAAATGGAAGAAAAGTTCTGCTAACTCAAATGAAGCTGCTGCAAACAATGATAGTAGTAGTGGAGGCAACAACAACAAAGGAGTATACCCTCCTTGTCAGTATTGTGGAAGAAAGAATCATCCTCAAGTCAAGTGTTGGAGAAAACCTGATGTGAGATGCAAAAAATGCAATCAACTAGGCCATATCGAGAAAATCTGCAGGAACAAAAATCAACAGCAGAAGAATGAGGCTCAAGTTGCAGATCAACAAGAGGAGGAGCAGCTATTTGTGGCAACTTGTTTTGCAACCAACAACTAAAGTGGAAGCTGGCTAATTGATAGTGGCTGCACCAATCACATGACTTATGATGAAGAGCTTTTCAAGGAGCTTGATAGATCTGTAACATCACAAGTCAAAATTGGTAATGGTGACTGTATTGCTGTTAAAGGGAAAGAGACTGTTGCCATTGAAAGCTGTTCAGGTACTAGAATCATAACTGATGTGTTTTATGTACCTGATATTAATCAAAATTTGTTAAGTGTGGGTCAGCTGCTAGATAAAGGCTTCAAAGTGATATTAGACAAGATATGTTTGATTAAGGATGCAGATGGTCATGATATGTTCAGAGTCAGAATGAAAGGTAAAAGTTTCTCCTTGGACTTAATGGAGGAGGAGCAAGCTGCATACACAAGCTCAATCAATACTACAGAACTTTGGCATAAGAGGCTAGGGCACTTCAATCATGCAGCACTTCTATACATGAAGAAAATAGAGCTGGTGCAAGGCTTACCTTCACTGGAAGAGTTTTCATCAAGTTGCAGTGCATGTCAATTTGGCAAGCAAAGAAGGCTGCCATTTTCACAGACAACTTGGAGAGCATCGCAAAAGTTGCAGTTGATTCATACAGACCTCTGTGGACCTCAGAGAACTCCATCCTTAAAGGGAAGTAAATACTACATTGTTTTCATTGATGATTTAACAAGAATGTGTTGGATTTACTTCCTTAGGTTCAAGACAGAAGTTGCAGAAGTATTTTGGAAGTTCAAAGCATGGATTGAGAATCAGAGTAACTGCAGAATTCAAGTCTTGAGATCAGACAATGGCAAAGAGTATACATCAAAATAGTTCAATTTATTTTGTGATGAGGTTGGCATTGAGCACCAGTTGATTGCTCCTTACACTCTACAGCAGAATGGAGTGAGCGAAAGGAAGAATAGAACCATAATGGAGATGGCCAGATGCATGTTGTACAAGAAAGGGCCTCCTAAACAATTTTGGGTAGAAGCAGCCAAACGTGTTCTTAGATATGTCAGAGGGACTCTTGATTATGGAGTTTTGTTTTGTTATAATCAGAATTTTCTGTTTCATGGGTATTCTGACAGTGATTGGGCAGGGTCCTTAGATGATATGAAGAGTACCTCAGGGTACTGTTTCACTTTTGGCTCAGGAGTGTTCTCATGGAGTTCCAAGAAGCAGGAGACTGTGGCACAATCGACAGCTGAAGCTGAGTTCATTACCGCCACTGCAGCTGTGAATCAAGCCTTATGGCTTAGAAAAGTCTTGACTGATTTGCATATGGAGCAAAAGGAGAGTACAAAGGTGTTTGTTGATAATCAAGCAACAATTGCAATCTCCAACAATCCTGTCTTCCATGGGAAGACAAAACATTTTAATATTAAGTTGTATTTCTTAAGGGAAGTACAAAAGAATGGTGAAGTATGCTTGTTGTATTGCAAGACTAATGATCAGATTGCTGACATATTCACCAAAGCACTCCCTGAAAACAGATTTGAATTGTTGAGAAAGAAGCTTGGAGTCTGCAACTATTGAAGCAAGGAGGAGTGTTGAAGTTGTGCATCAAGTAGTTGCTTTCATGGAAGTAGTGGATTTTAGTGGCAAGAGACTAGGAGAACATGTTAGTTGTGTAATGGCAAGAGACTAGGAGAACATGCTAGTTGTGAAGTGGATTGTAGTGGCAAGAAAGTAGGAGAACATGCTAGTTGTGTAATGCATTTTCTTAGGAATTTTCAGTTATTCGTTTATGTATTTAAATCGGATTTGGCTTGTCAAAATGATGTTGTAGTAAACTTTTCAGCCTATTTTCTTTGTGTTATTTTTCTTCTCTTTCTGCAGTTACTGCCCTTCTTTTCTTTTTAAACCAACAGAATTAATAGTAAGTACAAAGTTAAGACTAAAAACTATTTAGCTGCACCATCTAAAGCCCTGGTCTCCTGAAATGTGGAACACATCTCTGGTGAAGATGGAAAGAAAATGAAGGACCATAGACATTCTTTTGAGTTTCTGAACCATTTATGAAAACCTTGCAAAGAATTTGATGTATGATTAATCTCTTCACTTCTCCAGACCTAACTAGACATTTCACGAACCTAAGTATGTATAAGAACTAGTTTTTCAGTGAAGAAAATGAAACTCTTAAATAAAGAAGAAAACAAAGAAATGAAGGCAATGAAATGCTTCAAAAAGAAGAAGTTAATTAACAGTTGAACATAGGTGTAAGAATCATATAACATCTACCATCAATCCATCATGTTAAAGTAAGGAAGGACATAACCAAATAAGAGAAAAGAGAAAGTAGTAAGGAATAAAGATAGAACAAAAAAAATTAAAAAGTAAGAAGTTAAACGCAATGAACAGAAACCATGACTCGAACTGAAGCAGCAGCAAAAAAACACTGCCCCATTCTCAGTTGCCGTCCACTCAACTTTCCTGGACTTCCAAAACAAGGCCATTTCTCTTAAAATAACATTACAGGGTTCTACAGGAAGAAAAAAAGGAAGAGGAGGTCAGGGTAGGGAAAGGGAAAGGAAGGGAAGAGATGTTTGTGTCCAATAGCTTTACCATAAAAGAAAGCGGATATGGTTTTTTTTTTGGCCATGAGATATGGGTTAGAGTTTTAAGAATCTGTCGACTTGATTAAGTAAATGAATGCTCTTTTACTGGAAAGTGACAATGAGTTTTCATGTTGGACAGCAACATCACCTTGACTTTTTGCTGTTACTCTTCATCCTCTCTGAGGAGAAAAGCAGTATTTTTTTTTTCTTTTAATTTTTAGTGGTAATTGGTAAAGTAGGATTCACTTTCCTTGCTTTTTTAGTGAAGAAAAAGTACAGATGTCTTGTTAGTCTTAACAGTGGAAGCATGTAAACTAAGTAGAGAGAAAAATTACTTTATTTGAAATCCTATGCTGCAAATTCTGAATGGTTAATTTAAATACATAAATATGTATATTTTGTATGGAATGTATGAATGTTTGATGAAATGTTATTATGGACAATGGTTTCATAGCTATGATTATATACATGAAAATTTTATTTGCAGTAAGCAACTAGCAGTCATGGTACAACAGTTTTTCAAAGGCATACAGAAAATGTTGATAAAATGAAAATTCTCTCTGACAATCATGGTACCAAGTATTGGAACCTCTTATTCTTCTTTACATTGGTTAAAGACCAAGTTCTCATACAGGCGAACTCCTAATACCATTTATTAGTAGCTGTGGAATGCTGAGTATACTTTTCCTGGACAAAAGCTTCCAGAATAACATTCTTCTCCTGAACATCTTTGAATTCAACTCTCCTACCATGACCTGCATAAATAGATATTGATTGTCGCAAATAGCAATCAAATATGAAAAGGATGAAGACAATGAATCCAACTTCTGTTGTTCATGACAATATGCTTGCATATGCAATTGTGGCAAATGGGTGGATATAAGAGCAATGCAATGGACAAAGAGTGCAAACGGAGATAAGTTCATGTTGCAGATGTGTGGTTTAGATATCTTCTAGACATGCGCAGAAGGCTGTTCTTCATAAGCAAGCAAGCTTTGATAAGCAAGACCAAAGACAGCAGCTCATATAAGTTTATGAATTCAATCCATGCATTTACACATGCAGAATACAACGAATAGCAACCTGGTATTATCCAACTGAAATCCAACTCTAACAACTTCTTAACGCTATCCACCTGTTCAGGAACTGTGAAAAATAACAAAATAGTGAGCGTAGGAAAGAAGATGAAGAGAAAGATAAATGATGAAACAAAAATCAAATAACTGTTAGAAAGACAGGTTCCATAAACATTTTCAGGTTCGTGATGATCCCAGTAAGAGAAGAAAACAATCTGGTAGCATGGTATATATGCAGATCACTGACATTTATCTGGGGAGACATTGATTAATTATATTTAAAGCCAATTAGAATTGGCAAAATAGTATGAGATGCACCACTACTTACACATTTCCATGTTATTGTAATTGCATTTAGTTTTACCTGAACATTTGTTGTAAAACTCCATTATGCTCAGCCCAGATTCTCTCATTAGCAGATGGTCACCGGTGAATAGAATCTTAAGCGGCTTATAAAACAAGCAGACTGATCCCTGCAAAAATTATATAAAATGTAAAACTACAAGCTTTAGTCAGTGCTATTGATGCCAAACTGTTTGAGAAACTTCTGATATATCCAAAGTGAAATTTGTAAAACTTTGTTCTTAAAGAGTCTTATTGACAACTAAAAGTAATAAACAGTGACTATTTGTGACTTAGAAAAAATCACATGAATCTGAAATCGGGCAATGTCAACCTAGAACCGAGGGAAGTGTTTGTCAAGCCATCAGGAAGCCATAATTTCAACAGTTTGCATTAGGTTAGTAACTCACTTCTGTGTGGCCTGGAGTGTGAATAAGCATAATGTCTTCTCCTAGGCTCCATGGACCGCTCCCCTCTAGCTTTGTCTCTACATCAGCAGTACCAACTTCTACCTAAAGAGATCAACAATAGAACTAGTATGTTAGCTGAAAATTCCCATGTACTGTTCAACTAGTACTCAACATAAATATCCAGTATCATTCTTTCATGGCCTTTAATAGCCATAGATAGTGATGAAGGTCGGAGAAGAACAAATGAAAAGCAATTTTTTTTGGCTATTAGTCACTCAATTGAACTCTCCAATATATTTCTATTGCATAGAACAAATTGGCATTAAATATAGAAACTAATAATCAATGATTAATAAATCAGAAGTTCCAAATCTGAGGAGTTAGGCACCAAAGCTAGTGTGACAACATTTTTGCTTAACAGAATTTGCAAATGTCCTGAAATAGATAAAAAGCATATCAGAGGTAAGTTAGACATTTACATCTTGAGAATGCAGAATTCGATCACAGTTAAACCGCTTTGACCACTTCAAATGATCAGCAACATCATCCCTGAGCATAAAAACATGAATCAGGAACCTCTAAAAGAACAAAAGATAAAAAATTTTGCTGACATACTTGTGGGTTAGAAACATGTAGCGTACTCCACCCAGCATCGCGATCTTACTTGCAAGTCTCTCTGTGAATTTGGGGCTGCAGAAAATAATAACAGCCAGGTTAGTTCAACATAATATGTCAAGCAGGGAACACGGATCAAGAAAAATTTTCACTTCCAATTTTTTCCCTAAAAATGGCTGATTCCCAACATCCCATGACAGTTCATAGCAGAGTTTTTCAGAAACATCTACCCAAAAAAGTATGATACCTATCTATAAGTATATTTCCTTCAGGATGAATGATCAAGTAGGAAGCAGCTCCATATGATTTCTCAGAATGATACCCACAGTGATAAACACCCTGAAAATATCATATTATAGCCACGGTGGTCAAGCAAGCATGCCATTGCAAGAGCACATAATTCAGAATGCAGTCTGTCAAATGGTACTGTAAAATAAATATACAGTAAGGAACAATAAGGGTTACCGGAAGCTTCTTCTCATCTATTGGAATTGGAAATGTCTTCTGAACTTCAAGGATATCAGCAGGAGGTACTTCTGTATGGATTGAGCTTGTTGGACAGGAAAGCAAGGCCTGAAATTATCAACAGTTTATGATAACATTGTTGTTTCTTCTGGAATAGATATGATCTAACACATGTAGATAATATAACTAGCTGCTGCACACATGCTAATAGAAACAAATAGAAATTCATAAAGGTGTGCAAGTTTATACATCCCTGAAAGTCGGTTGAGATTCAAACAGACAGAAATTATGAAGTTATGCTCTCTGATGTAGCTGGAAAAAGCAGAAAACATCATGTTCTAACTGATACACAAGAAAGGGAAGCAGTTTAAAGGCACCTGGAGAGCCTTCAATCGATCCTCATTGCATGTTGGCTGTTTATAAACTGCAGACATCTCACCAACTCGTGTGAAGACTTGCTGAAAAAACAAGAAATAAAAAGCCCCGAGTAAGAATATTTTTGAAGATTGTTAAGTAAATCTCTACAGCATAGTCAATAATTCTCAGCTAGTGGTCTGCATATCCTTTCATTACCTGAAAAGGGATAATAGAAAAGAAAGAAATTGATGAACTGCAAAGCACATATATATATATATATATATATATATATATATGGTTGAATGAAATGATTATATTATCATACGTGAAAAGGAAGAAAATAAGCAAATTATTACCATCTATCTGATTACTAGGGAAGCATCAATGATGCCTTCCATCATTCTCAGCCTACACACACACACACACACACACACAAGGCTAGTGATTTTCAGTTCATACTGCTGATTGGCAGTTATTACCATCTGATTACAGGGTGCTGCAGAACTTATTTTGCCAACAGCTCAAACACGGTTAATAGGTAAATTGTGAACCAGAATTATGATGGGAATAAGAATTAACATGATTTTCATTCCTTTAGATATGATTTCATACCAAATCAGTTCTAAATGCATCCAGAAAGTGAAATATTTGTTGAACATCTTTTTCAATTATTTTTCTAAACCATACCATTCAAATTTATATTCAATTAGGAGGCACCTGCAATAGGATTTATTTTATTCACCAAACTACTCTCCCCTTTATGTCGAGAATAATTCAACCAAATTTATAATAAATTCTATTTTCCTAGCGTCATCTGCAGTAAACTAACATTCAGCGGTTCCAAAAAGGTTACTGTAAATAAAAATACAAATACAAGCTTGATTGATTAGTGATTACCGGAGCCATCCAGCGGCAAGTATCACAATCTATGCAAGTATGATCTGCAAAGTGGATTAAAAAGCAATACCAAAATTAGCATAAAATAGCAGTGTATTGTGTATACTAAGAAAATAAGAAATATATTCTGGCCAGCATAGTTTTAACATGAAAAATAATGTACTTTTCCAATAGTACTATTTTTTCCAGTATCTGTTAAGGGTTAAAAACATATATTTTGCATAGCTAGAAAGGGAAAATCCTATAATCCTATTCATTCCAGTTTAAGAAAGTTACCATCCTACATAGCAAAAATTCAGAGCCCTTCGATCACTGAACTTATCCAAATAATAATTTGACACCTACTACAGTAGATTTCAAAGAAAAAGCTCTACACAGAAAAGTAAAATGTGGGAAAATATGATATTTACCAACAAAGAAATCTCCGTCTACATTCTGGGTTCGTCTCTGTCTGACCCCTTGTCCAGCAGCTGTTTCGGCCGGGCTTTGAACTGCTTTGACTGACGAAATTCTTGACACCTTGAAGTTCATTTGAACACTGGTTGATGACTTCTTCAGTTTTCCAACAGAAGGAGGAAAAACTGAGCCAATACTTGCAAGACTGATAGCTTTGCTTGCCATAGCCATAGAGAATTTTCCTACCCTTTTCTGTCTCTTGATTTTTCTCCACCAGGAAGGAAAATAAAAAACAGTGAGAATATATAGAAGAGAAGAGCTAGCGTGTGCTAGTTTAGTAGTCATGCTGACTTTTTTGCCATGAGGATAGAGTTGTGCCGCAATTTTGTATAATTTATTGGTTTGACTTCAGACTGTAAGATAATAAAATTTAATCAGAGAGTGATTTGATAAGCAATGATATTTTGCATTTGGTAAGCACTGACATCATCGCTTCTATATTGAGATTGTTAAGATTGAACATTTCCAACACTATCAATATATCAGAGAGCAGTTGGTGGTGAAATAATAATTTAAAGTCGATTTTTTCTTATAATTAAATGTTAAATCTTGGCTTTAAATGAAAAAAAGAAAACATTAATTTGTGTTGTGTGTTTAAATATGTAAAAGTAGGAAGTCTTAAGACCCGTAATAAACAAAGAGATTTTAAGTTCAGAATTTATCAAATGTGTAAGTCAAAATTAAAATACTGATTTTGATAAAAAAAATTTATGTGAAAGTAGTTATAAATTCACCAAAGAAAATAAGATTAGAAAATTTACC
The DNA here is from genome assembly GCA_032173925.1 of Heritiera fomes. Taxonomy (NCBI): domain Eukaryota; kingdom Viridiplantae; phylum Streptophyta; class Magnoliopsida; order Malvales; family Malvaceae; genus Heritiera; species Heritiera fomes. The sequence goes on along the minus strand of JAPDPM010000002.1, from coordinate 6,271,275 downwards.
CCTACGCTTAACACTATTGATAACTTGGTAAGCAGTGACATGGCAACCTTTTTTTTCTTTTTATTTTTTGTTGAAATAAAAATTTTCCCTTAATTATAAAAAAATTATTTAAATTGCTACTTTCATTTTCAATTCGAGGCTGCTCGATAAACTCAATTCAGGCTCCAATCAGTCCAATTTGGGCACAATCTGAGGCCCAATTTGGCCCAAAATTAGGCCCAAATTTATTAAAAAATAGGTCCAAATTAGAGATAAAATAGCCTAAACCATGCCGAATATCTTTGCTTTAAAAACCTAAAACCCTCGTTTCAGACAGTCTAGCTTTTCCTAAAACCCTAGCAAATCCTCTCTCCTCTTTCAGAACAGCTTCCATGGCTTTCTATTCGATGCTTCGCAAATCAGCCAACTCTTTGGCTCCTCTGGCGATTCAGCTCACCCGAGTCCCGCGAAGCTACCACTCTTGCATCTTCACGGCCTTGAACCATAGCTTCCAGTCCCAGCAGCCGATCGTAAACCGTTTTTATCAAAAGACCCTTCATTTCTCAACCGCTGTTGACTCTAGAAAAACCTCTTCTGATGAGACTCTTATCCGAATTCTTGAGTCTGAGATTCAGTGTGCTGAGGAGAGTTCCGAATATGGTGATCGGGTTAGTAATTATTTTGTTTTTTTTCTTTTTTTTATTTAGGGTTTATGGGAAACTAAGGGGAAAATATGAATCATTGAATTTGGTGGGTTATCGATGTTTTACATTTTATTTTCTTGATGGAAACGGAAAAAAATGCAACATTGTTTAAAAGATCTTTTTTTTCTCCCAAAAAACTTGGAAGCTACTGAAAATAGTTTCTGAACATATTATTTAATATTATGCTCCTTTCTATCTAAACTAAAGATGTTGATGATTTCAATATCATTTTGGTAAACATAGGAAATTTAGGGTTTTTGATTTTCTGTTTCATGGTTTTAGGGTTTTAATTTTTTTAAATGAAAATCTCCATATGATATAGTTTTTTTTTCCTTTTTTGTAGCTCTTCACAGTTTGGTTAATGAGTGGTTAATGAGAAAAGTTGTGGAAAAGAAATTTATTGAGCAAGTTCATAATACTTAGCATTGATGCTCTGTTTACAAGCTGAAAGTAATTTTTTTCTTTATTTTTTACTTTTTCTTGTTTGTCTGGTCTTTTCTTCCTCTAATATGTGTTCCCAGGATGAAGAAGCTCAGGATGAAGGAGCTCCAAGTGGATTTCCATTCGAAATCGAAGATACCCCTGGTCTTCAAATTGTAACATTGACAAGACAATATGATGGTGAACTGATAAAAGTTAATGTTCACATGCCTGATCTCGTTACTGGCGAAGAACAAGAGGATGAAGACGAGGGGGATGACTCTGAAAAGCCTAGTAAATCAAGTATCCCATTGGTTGTTACTGTCTCAAAGAAAGGTGGTCCTAGTTTGGAGTTCAATTGTACTGCTTCCCCGGATGAGATTGCTATTGATAGTTTGGCTGTTAGAAACCCTGATTCTGAGGACGAACTTGCCTATGAAGGCCCTGATTTCTAGTAAGCTTTTTATGGTGCTTGTTTAATTGCATTGGCTACATGGAAAATTGGAATTTTGGTTGCACATCTGCTATAACTAACGGTTTCGATTTTGTGTTTTGCAGTGATTTGGATGAGAACTTGCAGAAGGCTTTCCACAAGTATTTGGAGATAAGAGGAATCAGGCCTGGCACTACAAATTACATGCATGAGTACATGATCAACAAGGATAGCCGCGAGTACATTATGTGGCTGAAGAAACTTAAGAGCTTTGTTGAAGCATGAAGGATTTAAGCTTCTTAAAATAGTTTATGAAGAAGGGTATGCACCAATAGTATTTTCCTTCTAGCAGTAAACTAGCATTCCTGCAAGTTATCGTATGAACTAAATAACATTGCACATTTTTATTCAGGTGATTTTTTTTTTTGAAATTGTTGAAGTTGTTAAGATGGCCCATGATTGGAATTAAGTCAGATCTTATATTGCTCTACTTGAAGAATGTTTTGTCTCACTCTTGTCTGAAGTCTGAACTATATTCTTCCAAGGCTTGCAGTAATTGAGAACAAGCATGCAAGAATCTCACTTCCTATGGACCTTCTTAGTTGATTAGTTTTGCAATTGCAAAGTATTACCTTCCTTAGATGAATGGTGGAAACGTCGCCTTTGGTCCGTCATCAAACCTTAAAGAGATTGGAATATGCTAGTTGAATTGGCACTAATAGTTAATGTTTGAATGTTAAGTGCAAAACACTTAAATTTGAATCTTTGCGATCTTGATTAGTAGATAATATGTAAATTTTAAAAATTTTGCAGGTAAAAATTTAGTGAATCTGTAAATTTTAATAATAAATTGGCAATTTGTTCTAACCTTGAAAATTAAGTAATTTTTTCTTTTGTTATGAACATTTTGTAAAAAAAAAAAAAAGAATACCTGGAATATGATGTTATATGTATAAAAATTAAGGTGCTCTCCCCCTCATTTTGAACCCATCTTGCGTATCTTAGAAGATAAGGCATTGTTTTTACAATTTGTTTATATTAAATGAGTTCAGCTTTTAAAATACTTAAAACCCCACAATCCGTGTTGGCTAAAGACTCACCTCAAGTATTCTTTGAATAAGTTTTGGCCCTTAGAATGTCAGTATATACAAGGGGAAATATCCTCGTAACTTAGGTTGCCATTTACTAAAATGGGATTCCCCAATATATTACCAACCAGTCACCCACCCAAACGGATTCTAATCTAAAATCCTGAGAAATTCCCAAAATATGTGAAAGAAAATAATTGAAAGGGACTGGTGAGATTTATAGTACATGAGAAGTCCTGAATTCACAAATTACATTCGAATACTAATATTCCTTTGTTCTTACTTTGGAGTCACCCAAAACAAATTTTTTATAATTATCGGAGTCTTTATTCCAATATTGGGTAGGCTCCTAAAACAAATTACTCCCCTAATTTCTATTTGTCACCCTTGAAAAAAAAATTAACTTATAGCTAGAACAGTACCCTGACCAAACACTCCTCGGAATAAACACCAGTTTTCCCCCTTAGATCTAAGAAAGGATAAGACGGAAATGACGAAGAAGAAAGTAGAAACCTAATCAGCAGCTTCAGGCATTTTTCCTCCGCATTTTAGCTTCCTCCAATAAATTTTTAAGAGTCAAGAGGTATGTCTTTGTGGATATAAACGACACCTTTATCACCAGCCACAACCTGCCCACTTCCTTTGAGAATCCTGTATTTGGGGAAAAAGCGAGCAATAGTAAGGTAAAACAACATTATAATAAAGAACCTGAACTATTTGAATATAGCCGGGAATACACGTGTGCAGGAGCATTTTAAAATTAATTTCATTGGTCATAAATCCACTTTGTAATTCATCTAACAGAAATTCATCAGAATATTGATTCCATCGGGTTTTTTCTTTTCTTGGAATCTTACAATACTATCATCAATGTTAAGATTAATAGACTGTATGTTACTGAAAATGATAGTCTACCTGTAAAAATGATTTCCTATAGTTAACTTATGCGGACAAATGTGTGTATGCAATACTAATAAATGCAATTTAGAATATATAGTAGATAAACGAAGATCTAAAAAGATTCATACCATCTTGTTGTTAATAATCCTTCAACTCCGACAGGACCCCGAGCATGAATCCTACTTGTACTTATCCCAACCTACTCAGTTATTGAAGAAAATAAATTTCTTAAACCAATGAACTTGAACATATTAAATAGATATGTAAAATAAAAGAGATATGATTACCTCAGCTCCTAGCCCAAATCGAGCTCCATCACAAAATCTTGTGCTTGCATTGTGGAAAACAGCAGCGCTGCCCATTGAAATACAGGATATATTACATGATGACCCAAAATTGAAGAAGCCAACATTTTAGCAGAGTCAAAGTAATTTTTTGCACTCAAAATCAAAGTATTACCCCTTGCATTTTCTTATTTTAGATGTTACAGGTAAGATGATAGTATGGAAACTCAACAGTTTAAGTTACAGAATAACATACATGCTGATGTTTCAGAAACTAGATAATGGAAGTCTTACCTGTCAACTTGATGCAGGAATATTTCTGCAATTTCTGGGTCTTCTGTGATGATACAATCCGTGTGTGCACTGCACAAAAATGAAAAAAAGGGTGATCCATGTCCATCCGCATATGAAAACATACACATATATCCATATATAAAAAGGCACACAGGGATGTCAACAATCTTCTGTGCCAAGAGTGAGTAACATGCCTTCCATGACGATGGATATGATTGATAGCTGCAGACACATCATCCACTATTTCAACAGTGCAGGCCATTGAATTGTATTCATGATGAAATGAGCATGCCTGTGGGATATCCAACAAGGAACTTGCCCTTGGCCCGCCATATAAAATCACACCTACAGAAGATGCATTGTTCTTGGTTATCTTAGATATTCCAAATATTGTGTTACAATCTATTTGGAAAGGTGTAGAAATTGCATTCTAATAAATTTAGCACCACAAGAACAAAGGTGCCAAACAAATCAAGATAAACAACAAGGTTTTAAAAGATGCATAAAAACCTAAATAGGACAATGACACTTGTGGTCAAGTTATTCTATTAACTTGTCAGCCGATTCAAAAAATGGTTAGGATATCAAATTAGTCATAAAAGAAACCAAGAACTGTCATAAATACAAACAAAATTTAAGTTGAATGATAGTTTCTCACGTGGCTGGATTTGCAGACAGTGAGATTGCAATGAAAGACTATCCATTTCCTTCATAGTGCTGAATAGTTATAATTTAAGTTGAATGATAATTTCTCATGTAGCCGTATGAGATCTGATGCACCTAAGAATGAGCAATGAATTAGCATGTAAAAAAATCTCTCAGCTGGTCAAGCTACTAAAATAGCTCAAGAGAACCTGTCATACTCAAAACACAGAGTCGCAGTCAAGAATTTTGAAAGACATTCATTTTGTTCAAATATTAACTTTCAGTACAACCTAAGTGTAGTTATCAGAGGGTTATACATAATGCACAGATCTCAAAATTTAAAAGTCAAAAGCATAGATTATCCCTTTCCTTCATTCATTCTAAAACCCTAAGTGGACATCTTATTAACTATGCTCCATTAATTCCACTTTTACAAGTTGAAATAACTACTTCATTCTAAAACCCTATCTGTTATCACATTTTAACCAGAGCTATTCATTCCCTAATAAAACAATTAACCATGTGGCAGTCATGGATAGTTTTTAAGTATCATGTATTGCAAGTGAGTTGTTTGCAATGTACCTTCTACACGGAGATCAACAATTAACTCATTAAGTTCACCGGTTGTCACTAAGTCCTTGTGCACAAGAAGAGTTTCCTGCCAAAAGTAAGAGAAGTGTTAAAAAACCATGCAATGTGATGAAGACAATTTGAAAATATTCAAACAAAAATAGAGCCTCAGAGAATAACATTGAAAATTCTACTTAAATTTGTCAAGAAATAAACTGATGCGTGAATGACAAATTACCATTGCATTACAAGCAGCAGGATAATCTATTTTTGCATCTAAAACAATCCGCTTTGCCATATCCATATCAGCAGACTTATCAACGTATACATGGCAAATTCCATCTGAAACAAACAGTATTTGACTACATGAGAACTAGGCAGCAGTATCTATTCATTATAGAAACAAAATGACCATACTGGGCCAAGCAAATGATGAATGGATAAGACAATAGTAACCTGCATGACCAAGAACAGGAATTTTTGTTGAACTCTTGATTTGAGAAACAAGTTTGTTGCTGCCTCTTGGGATCACAAGATCAATCACATCATCAAGCTGAAGTAAAAGTGTTAATGCTGAGTTCCAAATTAAAGTGTATAATATTCTCATAAAAGTTTCTGTTCTAATGAGTGGTCACTTAAAGATGTACTAACCTTCAAAAGATCAGGAATCTCATCTCTTGAAGTCACAAGTCCAATAACTTTGCCTCCAACAGTGTCTGGAATGGCTTCAGTTATTACCTATGAATTCAAAAGGTGATAAAATATAAGAAAAGAAATTTAAATGAATCAAATTTCATTACATTCAAGAAACTCATTTTAGAACCCAAACCTTATGCAAAACAGCATTTGACCGCTTGGCCTCCTTTCCCCCTTTCAAGAGAAGCCCATTCCCACTTCGGATAGCTAATGAGGCTATCTGTTCAAATCATACATAAAGCAACAGGAGTATATTCAGAAATAGAAACATATAAATTGACTACGTTAACAATAAATAGCTCTTAGCTCCACCTCATACAATGCAGATAGTTTTTTGCATTTTCCTTCCTTGGTCAAGCCAAATAAAGGTTAACATACAAGTGGGTAGAACATTGATTCACCTCAGAAATAAAATAATCTATTTAAATCATTCGCCTTGTCTACAACATAGAGATATAGTGGAGACTGGAGAGCATTTCCCAAGTTGTATCCTATTTACCTGTACAAGTGCCTCAGGTCGAGATTCAAAAACAATCAAAAGGACACCCAAAGGACTTGATGTTTTCTCCAAAATAAGTCCATCTGCAAGCTGAAGGCAATGACAATCATTAGATAAATATTCAGTCAAAAGTTCTAGCAATTCTGTCAAATAAGTACTTTGGCCAAAACCAAAAATAGTTTTTGTCTCTGATATAATCCCCCCAGCCCCCCAAAAAAGGGACTTTTCATGCCCCACTTTTTTAAAGGTTTATAAATTAAACTACATTTCAAGCCGAATGAACCCCCGGTAACTTCACACCTAGGTGTATCAACTGACTGAACATATGGACTACCTCTTTATTACCTGTGTTTTCTTCAAAACACGACCAATTGGGTCTTCCATGTTAGCAAGCACGCGAATTGACTTTGCAAGGTTCAAAATCTGTTGAGTAAAAGGAGTAAATTCAACATGCAGAACAAAACTCAACTATAAATTAATCTGAGAAGGCACAAGGGTTGCATCTGCTTTTGGTATTGAAAACAAGGTCAAAACTGAGAGGTGACAAACAGCAACAGCAACATTTTACCTTCCCAGGCTTCAGAGCTAGCCGAGATATCAAGGATTTCTCATATCCAGCCTGTTGTGCAGCAGCAACATCAGCTTCATTCTCAATAGTGATTAATTTTTCATTTGCTTCAAGAGCATCAGCTATGTCTAACAAAATCTTTTTCCGCTCTTGTGAAGACAATGCCTGAAGAACAATTGCCATTAAGTATTTTTTCCTTTAGCCAAGAAAAAAATCTGACTGTCAACATTGGATGATGGCAGCCGGAACCACAATTTAAGGAAGAAATAAAACAAACGTTATCACAAAATAAGCACATAAATATTTGGGGGCCACAAAACAATGCAATATTACCTGAAGACGTCTGGAACTTTCTCTTGCTGCAACTGCCATTTCCCATCCACCAACTTCTTTGGTCGGTTCCCACAAATGTGCATCTTGATGAAAGAGAGTGCCAATTCGTTGTCCTTGGAGGACTTTTATTATGTTCTCGGCAGCATATCCACTTCATAAGAAACAAAAGAGAAATTACAGGCCATTAGACAGAATGCAAGTGGCTCACACCAGCATGGCGGAATCACATATGACTGCAGCGAGAATATTTTATATAGCAAAAGATACAAGCTCCAGACAAAAAAAATTTTTATTCTTTTTCCTCGAGTTGCAACTCAAAGAACAACATATAAGGGTTCCTAGATGGGATGGAGGAGGGGCTAAATTGCTGGAATTTTCCTACCCCTTAATGCACTTACAAGCAGGAAACTTGCCAGTATGTATGTTTCATTTTAAATGATTGTAATCCTAGCAAAACAGCATTTAGTCATTTTAATTGATCCTATTTCTTATATTTAACATGTGTCAAGATACACTAAAACAATGCATAGTGCAAAACCTGGAATAAAACATGAACTATACCTGGTGATAACAACAGGAATGCCAGCATAAGCTGCATTGACAGCAGCTTTTACTTTTGCCGTCATACCCCCTCTACCCACCCTCGACTTGTCTCCGAAGGTAATCTCACCATGATGCTTTTCCTTAACATATGTGTGGATGAGTTTTGATTTCGGATCACTTGGAGGGCCACTGTAAAGGCCCTCAACATCACTCAACAAAACAAGAAGATCAGCTTTTAGTTCCAATGCCAGTAAAGCTGCTAAACTGTCATTATCCCAAAATATACCAGAAGAATCCTGCAAAGGTGCTCAAATTATGAACTTTAAGATGAGCCAAAGTTTTAAACATTTCTTTGTTTTGACACCAACAAAGAAAGAATCTCACAATATCTGTTTACAAAATACATCAGAGCCTTGAAAAATAAGCTTCTATTTATTACGCATCAAAGTGTATTGGAACAGCCTCCTAAGATTAAGCTTTTACTTATGATGAAGAACGGGACATTTCATCCTACCAACAGATAAGATTGTTGTAGGCAGAGGGATAGCATCGATCCAGGCATTGGTAAAAATAGACATGAACGCACATTGAATATAATGCATTAAAAATGTATTTGTACAGCCTCTAAGATTAAGCTTCTAGTTATGATGAAGAAGCTCAGTTTTCATTCTAGCATCGGATAAGATTACTGTAGGCAGAAAGGGATAGCACTGATCCAGGTATTGATATAGGAAAATATTATCAGTATGATACCTCATATGGAGCTTTCCTGGTACTGACGGCATCATTTTCATTGAATATTGGAATAACTTTCAGTGATAATAAAGACATCACTGTTTCATTTAGTTGCTTCCTAAAATCTTTATCCCTAAAATCACTGTCTGTTACAAGAAGTTGAGCTGAAGAAACATCCAGCTGCAGTAAAAAAAAAAAGAAAGTATTTCAAATAAGCTCATGTCCCGATGATATAAACATGCATATCAAAATAGAGATCAAAATTTCCAGTGACAAAAGAATGAACACTAAGGTAAGGAACTTTAAAAAAAAAAGATAAGTCGGATGCAGTCATGAAGTAGAAAATGCGTAACCACCTCATTAAACAATGCATCATACAGGGCCATAAGACTGTTTTGTCCAACAGCTGCACATGCCTTTCCATCAAGTTCTACTTGTGGCTTCTGAAGATCAGCAAAGCTGCAAAACATGAGAATAATAAGAATAATATCAAGGAAAAAGAAATTATAAAAGAGAAAAATACCCAAATATTAATAGTTTCCTCTTTTTCTTTGTTGATACATGGCAGCAATGTCCATTTCTAGGCTACAAATATGCTTGAGGTATAAACAACACTATTCAGAGCTGAAAGAAACCTGCTATTGACTAGTTTCCTGTATCTAAGCCTTTGGCGACCAAGGCCAACAGCACCTGATGTCACCAAAATAACCTCATATCCTTGAGAGTTCAATTCTTTAATCTGCAGATCATTTGAAACTTTAACCGCGTTACTACAGGGCAAATAAAGCAAGTGTAATCTCCAAGAACTCCATCACAATGATGTATCAAAAAAAAAAGCATACCTGCTCACATAGTGCTCCTAATCTTCCAAGTGCTATTCGTCCATCATTTCGAGTAACAACAGCAGTCCCAACCTTCAATATTAGTCAGTTCACTCAATTATCAGAACTCCAACTTTCTAAATTATTTAGTTCTCTCTCGATCAGTGTATGTGCAAAGATGTTCATTACATAACTACCATATGAAAAGGAGTCAATTTTACAAACAAAAATAGAAAACACTTTCAACCAAGCACTTTCAGGGTAATTTCCAATGATTAACAAGCCCACAATTCCAAAAATGCTAGATCTTGACTCTGTTAAAAAGGGAGAGATCTTTTTAAAAATATAAATTAATCTTCAGAAAAATTGCTCTGCCACATAAAGTTCTCTAAATATTTTCAGTGTTTCCCATCTTCACAAAATAATTTCAATCGCATGAAAAAGACCATTTTTAAAATGTAGACAGACAAAAAAAACTTTTAGTCCTAGATTTAAAACATCATTATACCCAAATTAAAAAAAAAACCGCAATTAGATGGGCTTAAAATATAATCTAAAAATCTTTTTTTTTTCAAAATTTAGAACAATGATTCAGAAAATGGTTGTCATCTAAAGTATCAGACCAACCCATTTTCTTATTTAGACAAAAAAAATAAAAATTAGAAAAAAATTCATCAAAACCTCTATTTGTTCTACATTTTTTCTGCTAACCAAACACACAAATTAAAATCAGAAGAACTCATAAAAAACGAACCTTGATGACAAGACGCTTAACATCTTTAACAAAAGCTCGAGAACTATCCATCTCAGTCATTTTCGAATGCTTGCACCGAACACTTGGAGCAATCCAAATCGTTATTCCAAACCCGGTATTTCAGAGTCAATTTTCTCTTCAATATAGTTGATAGGGTTCAAATTTATTTTTTTATTTTTAATAAAATGGATTATAAATAATATTATATTCTGAAGCTCAAAAAATATTAATATTTTTAATTTGTATTATAATGATAATATAATAATTATCTTAAAACAGTGATAATATTAATACATGGGCTATTTATTAATTAGTGATTAAATAAATTAGCAAATTGCTTGATCAAAAAAAAAAATAGCAAATTGATCAGAAAAGACAAAATTAGTGATCCGTGTAATTCGGCAGTATTAAAAACTCTTTCAATTTTTTATTCGAATTTTTTATTTTAAAAAATAAATAACGCTTTTATTTTTATTTTTTAAATTAATTTTCATTATATATTTTTAATTTCAAAATTAAAATTAAATAATTATTATATATTTCACTTTTTTAACATATTGCACCTGTTTTCGTTTATAAAATTTAAAAAATTTATCTCATTTTCAAATCTTAAGATTAAAACTAACTCTGATTTTTTAAATTAAAAAATATTAAAAAATAAGTATCTAAAAATATTTTGTTTATATTTCCAGTGTTTTTTTATTTTTTAGTGTTTTTTATATAATTTTAGAGTATCGGAATAATTTATTTATTGTTTTTAAAAAACTTCAAAAAAATAATTTTATTTTATTTTACAACTTTACAAATTTTTTAACTAAATATTTCAAATTAAAAATTAATATAAAAATAAATTAAAATTAAAAAATCAATTTTCTAATAAAATTAGATTATTTTTATTTTAAAAGTCAAAATTGAAATAACATTTGTCAGAAAGAAACAGCACTTAATATCTTTTACAAAACTGAAGAATTATATATATAATTAAAATTAGACAATTATAAAATATTTTGAGCAATATTTTTAATTCAATGATTTTGTACCTTTACTTTTAATTGAGTAAAACCTATAATTTTTTTTTATAAACCACAAAGTATTCTCATAACAGCGAGATCTTACACTAATGAATTTATTTTTTAAGTTTATTATAAATTATAAATTAAATATTTTTGATAGAGTTTAATTAAGATTAATGCTTTTTTATTTTAAAAATTATTTTTATATATTTTTAATCTCTTGATTGGGTTAAAATTTATTATATATTTTATTTTTAATTAATTTTTTAATATACTTGTAAATTTAAAAAATTGTTATGAAATAATTTTTAATTATAATAAAACTAATTCATCTTTAATTTAAAAAACGTTAGCATAATATTTTTGAATTATTTATTAAGATAATTATTATGAAGCTTATAATTAAAATTTAGATAAAAAATTTTAAGGTTACAACTAATATGTAAAAAACTCTAATATTTGGTTTTTGTAAAATGTTTTTTAATATGTTTTAACTTATTAATATTTGATACATAAATTTTAGAGACATATATTAAATAAATGTTGTATTTTATTATAAATTGAAAAAGATCAATTTGATTATGAATTTGATAGCCAATACCAATCATTTTAATTATTGTTATTATAAATTAATTAAATTTAGGTTTTTATAGCCAATGTCTTTTTACCCTTGAGAATAGGTTTCTAAATGTTTACTTTTGAATGAAAGATCAAAGAGCCAATTGTCTCATTCTTTTCACCGTGAGCCAAGTGTCTTATTCTTTTCATCGTTCAACCATATTAAGTATTTTTAATTAAAAATTAAAGACAATTTATGGGGATTTCAAAATTTTCAAACTAATATAGAAATGCACATAAATTTAACTTGCTCAAATAACAATTAAAGTGAAATAATATCAGTAACAACTATTCTCTTTACGGTAAGCAAGTTTATTTTGCAAATTCGTTTATTACGAGTAATTCCTAATTGGATTAATGAAGTATTCAATATTTGAATTTTCGACATAAATATTATTATTTGAACAAAATAAATTGATTTATGACTACGCACTAGCTATTACATAGAAAAATTTAAGTTTTACTTGACTTCTATCAAATCCCTGCTTTACAGTACGTGGAGTGCACTAATCGGATTAGGCGGGGATTTATTAGTATTAAAATTAAAACAGTCAAAAAGAAATTGACTCCTTCATTCATCGGCCAAATCAACCAATGGGCTGCGGGTCCTGAAGATTGTATGGATTGAGCTGACCGCAGCCCCTATATCAAAAGCGCATAGACTAACCTTCCCCATCCTGTAATCGTGCTCAAGTTTCGAGTTCATAGGCTGAAACTACTGAGTACTGTACAGTTGATGTTTTTGACCAAAAAGTGAAAAAGGAAAGTTCCCAGCTAAAATACCACTTGACAGAGATATCAAGCTATCATGTTTAAAGAATGCTTGACTAGCCTTCTCCGATCCTTACTACTCAACCTGAGTTTGGGCAGCTAATGCATACGGGGTTCTATAGTTGATCTGCGACCCTAGATGCTCTGGATAGCACATAAATCGTGGTCCAATTCGGCTAAAACTTTAACAAAAAAGGAACCAAATTTTTGACACAAAAATTTGCTTTAAGATGTTCACTAACAATTACAGATTGACAAAATGACCCATGACAAGCTATATTTACACAACCATGTGCAAATGAGAAGACTTCCAGGATTTAAAATATTACATTGACGTTCATGCATATTGGCCATGTTGCGGCCACTCTTAAAAGTTGTAGGCCAACAACACCTAGTCAATTAGATCAAATGACTATGTAACCAAATTAGTAGCGTTGCTACAACTGATTAAAACATCAACTCCTAGAACTCACTTCCATTACATGTTTCAAATTTATCACTAAACTATAACCCAGCAAGTAGGAAATCCCAAAACACACAGAAGCTTTTCTGCAAGGGCATTTTGCTCAAATTAGTCTCCTTTTCCATATTTCCCAAAAACAGAATAAACGCAGCAAAGTTAGGATTTTAGGTGCCCAGATAGACCACATAGGTTGACTTAGTGAGGTTCATGGAAAGAACCACACCTTGATGAAGATGGCAAGGGCCATTTGCAACAAAAATGCAGCAACCATCATCATAGAAAGATCATTCCCCTCAATATAAGATTTTAAATTCAAGGCAACAAAGCATGCTGTGGCCGTACCAACAATGAGTATAATGATCCATCGTAGAATCTCAACTGGAATAAGCAGTAGAAGCTGCAAATATGTCATATAATACAACTCAGATGATTGTAAAAGAAAAAATGAAATAAATTTGAGCTTCATAATGAAAATTGAATAGAAAAGCTTCATAAGGATGCAGAACATAATCTTAGGTGATCTAGATGTGCTCACTGAATATGCTATCCCACTGGGGCTTAATACTTCAGAATTAGATTTAAGGTTCTCTCATCCATAGAAATGAAGAGTGGATAATTAACAAGAAGATAGCATTGGACTTGAATGGTGAATTAAAACTAGTTTGGAGAGAAAGAGGGGGGTGGGGGTGGTGGTGGCATTTTTTTTTTTGCCTTAAAGAGACTAAAACTTACTGTAGTTGGAATGAAAATGGAGAGTGAATAACCCCACATGCACCAAAATCGTACAAGGCTAGCATTTGAACCCAGATACTGAAGCAAGAAGTAAAATGCCATCGGCACCACAACTGCATAACCGTAGATTCCACAAGCTGCTGCATTTACATAGCCAACATCAAAGCTCCAAGAAGTAGTGCTATCACTGCGCTTCTCCATAAGGTATGTGGCACAGTTTCCAAAGGATGCAAGCATAAAGACCAATGTAGTTGTGATCCAGATAAGCCCATACCTAGCATTAGGCAAAAATCAAGACAAATAAACTTAATTAACATATAATCATGAAAATTACTGCCGCACATTATTTCACCACTATCTAGTTGTATATGTTACATTGTCAATATTTCTACATAATCAGATGTATATTTCATCACATCATAGTAACAAGGAATTCAATTTTTTCATGGAGACAAAACAAGAGCCATGTACGCTGTTACCTTTACAAAGCCTTCAGGTTAGGATTTACTGCTTTTATCCTAGCATTATACGTTAAACAATACTTTGATTGGCCTACCATAAAAGATCCTTTGATTGAAGCCAGACTATCCATGATCTCCCTTTCAAACAACTCATTGAGAGTCTCTTGTATGAACAAATAAAATTCTAAAAATCCAAACAAAGTACAAAATCCAGGTGTACTTTAACTTCTGTAAAACCATTATGATCAAATGATTCTATCTATCTCTTGTCTTCCTATTTTCTTTCTTAAAAAATGGCTTATTTTCATCAATCTACTTGCAAAAAGATGACCACAAATGCAAAGGGTAGGACTAAGATAAGAATTATAGACAATGATGCAATAAATGTGAAACCGATGTGTGCTTTTATCTTTTCTGTTACTGCTGTCCTTTATTGCAAACCAATGTGTGCTTATAATTTTTTTCTATTACTGCTGGCCTTTATTCTCTTTAGATAACAACCACATGCACTAGTCATGTTTAGTATGCTTCCTTTAATGCTTCTCACAGTTTTTCCTTCTTGTAACAATTCATGTCAAAATAAAGAACCAAATAGCTAAATTTTCTAACTTACTAAGTTTATGAATATGATTAGTGAATTCAGGTCCCGACTTCCAAAAAGGTTGTTTCTAGCAAATGAAATAATGCCTAGGTCAATGGATGCTTCGACTGCTTTCAATCCTTCTTTTCATCGCAATTTATATTGACTAGAGATATGCTTTTATGAGGTCTAACACACAAGAACATTAAACTTTTCTCTTCCGAAGGGTAACTTCCCATTCCAATAATAGAACGATGAAGCTTTGACAAAAGCAGCTTTTCCATCCATATTAAAGAATATTTCATTCTTTGATATAACGGTGGCAAAAGAAGAGCACAGGTGGAAAAACATACTCACAGATCAGGGTTAGCATCAATCTTGCTGAAAAAATCTCCACCAACAGGATTAAAGGAACTTATCAATCTGTTTATGACAACATCTGTATCCACATTAAAATACTGTGTGTATGACGAGATACTAAACACTCCCTTCCAGTTGTTTGGTGGCTGTTGTTCAAATCCTTCTGCATACGATAGACAAAGGGATCATAAAACATTAAGGTTCCTTCAGTACACTGAACAAAAGCATTACAATATTACCATCATGAAATAAATCTAGCTGCTATGCACTAACTCAGCCACAATGTTCTTAGGTGTTTTAGAATGTGAATGCAAAACAGTAGTCTACAAGTCTGCATTCCTAATCAAATAAACAAAGGAACAGCATGCCCAAGGAAAGCTCAAAAATATATAGGCATCAAAGGAAGGTTTATTTCTGACCCTCCTTTTAACACTATTCACCACTATTCACCATAGACTCCATTCTACATAAAGAAATTTGTGACTAAGAAAATAACCAGTAACTATTCCAAAACATAAAGAGTAAATTTCGATGTACACTATGCATTGAAAATTAAAGTGCATCGAAAATATCAACCTTCCTTGCTAACTTTACCGAGCATACCATATGTAACTTCCAATAAGTAAAGCCACTCAGTTCAATGATCAAATCTCCGACATCTGAACTCTAGATGTAGATGTCATGATTTTGAAAGTTTCTCTCCCCTTCAGTTATTATCAACTTGGGAAGAACAAAGTTTCCTTACTAAATCACACTTTAAGGCCCCTTTTTTTTTTTGAGAATAACTCTATAAGTCATTAATCATTGCAAATACATCAGATTTTCCAATTTTATCACCTCAACAGCAAAAATAATCACTTTCTAATAATAAAAGTTCATAATAGGAACAAGAAAGACTGAAAAACTTAACTAAATTTTTCTTAAATGGCAAGCAAACAACTAAAATAAATAAAAAGAACATACCAGTTGGAGCTCCAAGAGTTTGATAACCTCGGCCGCTACCTCCTCCGATTCCATTATTTGGAGGGAAAATTTGCATATTCGCTTCAGGAACTGCACAATTTCAAAAACAAATTCGTAATTACTGTAAACAAACTTTTTCCAAATACTGAAAATGAAAGAAATTGTACCTTCATACGAGGCTTTCTTTTCTTCATTGACAACAGCCTGAAATTCGAATGCAATTTTTTTCATTTACAAGAAAAATACCGATCTTGATAATTTAATTCAAATAAAAATGAAAAAAAGCTACAAATCAACTAATAAATAAAGGATAAAGAATATTAAGCAGCTTACTGGAACTGAACCGAGTAAATGACTTGTAGCAAGATTTGAATACGATGATTCCTCCATTGAAAATAAGAGATCAAACTGAGAAATTAACAGGAGGGGTTTTTTTTTATATTAATTTTTTAGAAAGCAGTGAGGATTTTTTTTTCTTTGGAAATTAGTTAGGGATAAAAACGATGCGTTTTTCCGTAATTTGGAAGCAATGGGGACGACGAGGGACGGCAATTCTCGACTGAACGGTACACTACTGGAGCTCTCTCTATCTTGGCACGCGCCTTTTGGGGCAGCTGATTTCACGAGTTGGTCGCTTTTTGCTTTTCCAGTGAGGTTCACATGATTTGGGCTAGTAATGGGCCAACTAGGTTCATTAATGTAAAGTTTATGGGCTTTTTATGGAGAAAAAGATTAATGGGCCCCAAAACTATCTTATATAAAAAATAAAAAAAAAAACTTTAGAGCTAGTTTTGATTGGATGACGTGATTGATTTTAATAAGATTAAAAATGATAAAATAATTTTTATATAAAAATAATTTTAATAAAATAATAATAAATGATAAAAAGTATCTTTACATATGTATTTTTTTGTCTTCAGTTTTTTTTTTGTTGGAATCCACTGCACTCCTGTGCAATGGATTCCGAACTAAGCCTCAATCAATAAATAATATTTGAGTTATTTTTATATGACACTGAAATTTTTTTTAAATGAAATTGCGAAAATTATTAATTTTGGATTCAATAGATTCGGTTCACCATGGATCCATGTATTTTCAACATGTATCTCCAAATCTTAAAAAGTAAAAATAATAATATTTGTAAGCATTTAAATATTTTAGCATAAGGTAAAAAGACAAAACACAAATAAATTCCAATAAAAATAAGGCAGTAAAATAGTTTGAAAAAAGCAAAAAAAACACTCATATGTATGTATGAATGTATGTATGTATGAAGGTAAAATTAAAAAAAAAAAAGAAGCCTAATCATTTTAAAAATCATCTTTTAATTTTTTTTTAATATAAAGATAACATTCATTAATTCAAGTTTAGATTACAAATGGTAGGAGGATTCAACCAAACAAACTGATTTTCAATCTGCATTCTTGCCAAATCATGAGCAAGTTTGTTTGCAACCCTATTGACATGATTAAACTACACATTAGATTACCTATGATTCGATATACTTTAGAGAATCTATATTTCCCCCTTTTTTTTATTGTAGTTAAATGAATTTGGAAGGCAAAAAAATTGGTTTTAATATAGTCTTCAAATTATGCTGTAAAAATGTAGATTTCTCAAATTTTCCCGTTGAGATTTACATTTTTTATAACAATTCTTACAAAATGTTATTGGTGCTCAAATTCAAAATCTTTTTATGTCAAGACAAAAAAATTAACTAATTGAACCAATCCTTCATTAATTTATCATATTTCTTTGTTAGAAAAATGTTCGTTCGAAGGGAATGATTAGATGTAAATTTACATTCAGTACTTTTATATTGCTTTTATAATGTATGAAACCATCAACTGCTTGGATGCATGCATGCCATCTTAATAAGAGTCAATCAATGTAGATTTTATTAGATTTAATTTCCCTAGTCTTTAGGCTTAATTATTGGTCATCTACAAATTTGTTTCCTTATCTTAGTTTTTATTACCGTTGATCAAAGTTGTATATAATACCTCTTGTCTTCTTTACAATATACAGAGAATATATTCTTTACAATTTTTTCATGGTATCAGAGCATGCTTTTCTTTCTTGACTGTCTTATTCTTGTCTTTATACATCTATAGCAATGGCAGAATCAACTGCCAACTCATCTCTTTCCACCGTTTCATCAAACAACAATGATCCAGACTCATCATCTCCATATTTCATTCATCATTCTGATAGTCCAAGTACTTTGTTGGTTTCCCAAGTCTTAACAGGGGACAATTATGCCACCTGGAGCCGTGCAATTACCATGGCATTTGAAACCAAAAACAAGTTGGGTTTTATCAATGGAACCATCAAAGAACCTTCTCCAGATTCACCATTTATTTCTCATTGGCGTCGTTGCAACAGTATGGTTTTGTCATGGCTTATTAATGTCGTGTCAAAAGAGATTGCGAATAGTGTAATATTCATGAAAAATGCTCATGATGTTTGGGCAGACCTTCAAGATCGTTTTTCGCAGCAAAATGCTCCTCGCATCTTCGAGATTCAACGTGCCATGGCCAATCATTTACAGAAAAATGATTCAGTTGCAATCTATTACACAACTCTTAAAAGTTTATGGGATGAGTTAGCTATTTATAATTTTTATCCCACTTGTTCTTGTGGTGCAGTTCAGGAACTCAATGCTCTACAAGAACGTGATCGTTTAATCCAATTTCTCATGGGCCTCAATGACTCCAATGCTCATGTAAGAAGTCAAATCTTGCTTTTGAATCCATTACCTTCTGTCAGTAGAGCATACTCACTTGTTTTGCAAGAAGAAAAGCAACGATCCATCATTATGTATGCGCCTAGTTCTTATCAAGACCAATCAGCCATGGCTGCCATTAACAACGTCAATCCATCTTCTGCAACTCACTCCAACATCCAACATCGGCAAAGAGGAAGTCGTCCCTATTATCATTGTGATTTTTGCGGACGAGATGGACACTCAGAATCACGTTGTCGCCAAAAACCTGGAAATCCCAATTTTCGATTGGACAACACCCAAGCAAAGGGAGAACAAGTTTCCAAATCCACTCGATATCAATTTAATCAACCGAGGCATGATACATCAAAATTGAACTCAGCTCAAGGAAACAATAATCGATCTGTTGCAGCAGTAGCTCAACAAGGTAGTATTGGCCCTAGTCATGGCTCACCTTTCACTCAAGAACAAGTTCAACAACTATTAGCTCTCATTCAAACAAGTAACTCTAGTTCTTCTAATCCTTTAGCCAACATAGCAGGTACTGTTTCATGCTTTTCCTCTCATACTATTAACTCTTGGATTATTGACACTGGTTGCACTGATCACATGACATATAACATTAACAATTTGCAAAATGTACATAAGCACAATGGTCTTCCAGTAGAATTACCAAATGGTGATGAAGTTCCTGTTTCTCATCTAGGATCCTTACGATTTAATTCTGAATTGTATCTAGATCATGTTCTTCATGTGCCATCCTTCAAATTCAATCTTTTATCTGTTAGTCGCATTACTAAAGCATTACAATGTTCAGTTCAATTTTTTCCTGAATTTTGCATATTTCAGGACCTACAAACGAAGAAGGTGATTGGTTTAGCTAGAGAGCAAAATGGCCTTTACTATCTTGATACTACTCCAACTTCACTTGCAACAATTTCTCATGATATAAGTTTACAATCATTCGACCTTTGGCATTGGCGTCTTGGTCATCCTAGTCAGAGTATTGCACCTAAATTCTCCTCTTTGAATAATAATATTTCATTTTTAGATAAATGTTCTTGTATTGTTTGTTCTTTGGCAAAACAATTTAGACTTCCATTTTCTCATAGTTGCATATCTACCACTTCTTGCTTTGAATTAATTCACATTGATTTATGGGGACCATATTCTACACCTAGCCTTAGTGGAGCACATTATTTTTTGACTATTGTGGATGATTTTTCACGAAGTACTTGGATTTTCTTAATGCAACATAAATCTCAAGTGCAAACATACATTAAAAATTTTTTTGCTATGGTAAATACTCAATTTAATGCCAAAATTCTTAAAATTCGAAGTAATAATGGTACTGAATTTTTTAATCATGAAAATGTAATTTTTTTTAATTCACTTGGTGTTCTTTATGAGCGTAGTTGTGTTGATACACCTCAACAAAATGGGGTTGTTGAACGCAAACACAGATACATACTAAATATTGCAAGAGCACTTCGTTTTCAAGCTAAACTTTCTATTAGATTTTGGGGTGAATGCATTCTTACAGCTGCATATCTTATCAATCGAACACCATCTAAAATACTTAAAGGAAAAACACCTTTTGAATTGTTATTTAAAAAATCACCTACTTATCAACATTTACGTGTTTTCGGTTGTTTATGTTTTGGACGTAATATACATATAAAAAATAAATTTGATCATCGTGCATATCCAGGTATATTTATTGGATATCCTTTTGGACAAAAGGGTTATAAAATCTTTGATCTTGAATCTCAAAAAATTTATGTTAGTAGGGATGTGACTTTTCAAGAAACCATTTTTCCATGTGGACTTAAACCATCTTCTAATAATCCCGTTCTACCTATTCATATACAAGATGAAAATGAAAATGATTCGCTTGATATGAGTTCTCCTATATGTCAACCTCTACTAAGCAACACGATGCCAAATATCAACCATCAATCTTCCTCATCAAAACCTGTGCTTAGGCGTTCTCACCGTCCAACCAGACCTCCCTCATGGAGTAAAGACTATATTTGCTCAAATGCTAAATATCCATCATCTTCTCACTCCATGGGTACCGCTTTTCCTCTTAAAAATTATCTTTCTTATAGTAAATTTTCTCCTTCTCATTGTGCATTTCTTTCTGCATTATCATCTGAAATCGAGCCCACTTCTTTTACACAAGCTGTTAAGTGTTCTCAATGGAAAGATGCCATGCAAACTGAGCTTAATGCTTTAGAAGAGACAAACACTTGGTCCATTGTATCTTTACCACATGGTAAGAAACCCATTGGGTGCAAATGAGTATATAAAATCAAACGCCACTCTGATGGTAGCATTGATCGTTACAAAGCGCGACTTGTGGCAAAAGGATTTACACAAATTGAAGGAATAGATTATACAGACACTTTTGCTCCGGTTGCAAAATTAGTGACAGTACGTGTACTCTTAGCAATTGCTGCAGTACAGCGATGGCCTCTACAACAGTTAGATGTGCAAAATGCTTTTCTCCATGGAGACTTGAACGAAGAGGTATATATGACCTTGCCTCCAGGTCATCCACGAAAGGGGGAGGCTAACCTGGTATGTAAACTCCATAAATCATTATATGGTTTGAAACAGGCTTCTCGCAATTGGTTTACAAAGTTTTCTAGTGCTTTGGTAAAGTTCGGATTTACTCAATCTTATGCCGATTCTTCTCTGTTTATATTGCATCGCAATCAATCTTCAATCTTTATTCTACTATATGTTGATGACATGGTGCTCACTGGAAATAACACTCAACTCCTAGCTGAGGTAAAACAGTTTCTTTTCTCACAATTTCGCATCAAAGATATGGGTTCCCTAAAATATTTTCTTGGTATTGAAGTAGCCCATTCTTCTCAAGGAATATACTTGAGTCGACGGAAATATGTTTTATATTTACTTTTTGATGCAGGTCTCACTGGAGCACGTACAGCAAATACTCCAATGGAAGTCAATCTTAAACTTAACAACACTGATGGAGTATTATTGGATGATCCTTCCCTCTATCGTCGTTTAATAGGCAGGCTCATCTATCTTACAATTACTCGTCCAGACATTACCTTTTCAGTCAATATTTTGAGTCAATTCATGCATCAGCCAAGAAAACCTCATTTGGAGGCAGCTCATCGCCTACTTCGCTACTTGAAAAAGACACCTGGCCAAGGAATCCTCTTTCCTGCATCTAGTTCTCTTACTCTCACTGCTTATTGTGATTCTGATTGGGCAAGTTGCCCGATGACTCGTCGCTCCACTACCGGTTATTGCATCTTTCTTGGTGATAGCCTTATATCTTGGAAGAGTAAGAAACAAGCTACAGTCTCTCATTCTTTTGCAGAAGCTGAATATCGATCCATGGCTACTACCACTCGGGAGATTATTTGGTTGCGTACTTTGCTATGTGATTTTAGCATTTCACTATCTCAACCTACTCCACTTTATTGTGATAATCAGGCTGCATGTCACATTGCCGCTAATCCCGTGTTTCATGAGCGTACAAAACACCTTGAAATTGACTGCCATGTTGTTCGTGAAAAGTATCAAGCTGGTCTACTTCAACCACTACATATTTCATCTTCATCCCAGGTTGCTGACATTTTGACAAAAAGCTTAAGTCAACCTCATTTCACCAATCTTCTTGACAAGCTTGGCATTCGTAATCTCCATGCTCCAGCTTGAGGGGGAGTAATAAGAGTCAATCAATGTAGATTTTATTAGATTTAATTTCCCTAGTCTTTAGTCTTAATTATTGGTCATCTACAAATTTGTTTCCTTATCTTAGTTTTTATTACCGTTGATCAAAGTTGTATATAATACCTCTTGTCTTCTTTACAATATACAGAGAATATATTCTTTACAATTCTTTCACATCTCTTTCAAATTAATTTATATATAGATTTGGATTCTTCACTTTATTTCTGCTAAATTCATACCATATCCGAATTAGCATATCATACCCGAGTAATGCTCAAACCAAAGCATTTGGATTTTAAAGTAGAAATGAAACGCCAAGTGGGAGAGAAAAAAATAAGACTAGATTTGAAGGGTTTGAGACGTTGGTGGGAAAGCTTGAGGAAGCAGAGATTAATGTGGCTAAGAAAGATTAACAATAACTGAGGCATTCAGATTTGTACAACCAGCATCGCTTCTGAGGGTCGCCCATGCAGCACCAACAATTAACTTCGGGGCGGCATTCGAAGTGCAGGAGACATGGACCAAGGTGTATGTTCGAATCAAGCACTCTGCTGCCTGTGTTATTACATACACAAAAGGAAAAAAATCAAATAAAATGAAGTATTAACTTTTATAATAAACGTGGAAAAAGTTAATTTTGTTGGCTTACATTGGATGACCATCGGGAAGGAAGCTAACACAAAGAAAACAAGAGCCAAATGAGCAGCCATGGACTTGGGATTTCTCATGATAATATGCCAAAGAGTTTAATTTTGAATTAAGGATATGGAGAACTTGCGGATAGATAGGTTTATATAGAAATTAATTTCTAGTATAAACAGAAATGGCATGAATACAATGAGGTTAGCAAAAAACCTTTCTAATTTACAATACAGTATAATTACAATATTCTCCACATCTTTTTATTTTCTTTGAAATGAGTTCTATTTATTCCTCATTCCCTCTTTAAAAACTTGGGTAAGAAAAAAATAAAACACTTGTTACCACAATTGACACTTCCTTGGAAATACTCATCAAATGAATTAATTAATTGGACTGTATCATTAAAATGAGTTAACTCGAAAATTATATTATGTTCATCATTCATCATTGTGTGAAAAAATTTTGCACATAGAGCTCGAATTTCAATTTCAATTGATATCCACTAACATTTTTTTTTATGTTAGGATTGAGAGAAGAATTTGCAGACACAGTTGAACTTGGCCCTGCAAGTAATTCAACATTTTAAATGATTAGATTAACGGTAAATTCCTGATTTCTTGTATTCACTCACTTGTTTAGTTGTTTACAAGGTAAGGTAATCCGTAATAATGGCTAAAACTAACAATTTTTTAAAATTAAACAGAAAATATTGCTCACATAGCTGGTATTTTAAAGTAATGCAATTTGTAGATCATGCAAATCAAGCATATACCGAGCATTTTGGTCATGCAAATTATGCATTAATGAGTAGGAATTTTGATAGCAGTGCTTGAAGGGACTCTATCTTAAGCTACACGAGAATCCAATCATGAAGCAACAAAGAGGAAGAGTTGAAAAAACTTATATATACCAACAAGGCTTTAATTTGCTGTTGTTACACTTTATTAGAAGGAATTAAGTTAAATATTTGAATCTTTTTACTTCTTTATACCTTTTAATGAATCTTTCTAGTATTTTATTTTAAATTATTTTATTTGAAAAGTATTATTTTATAATAACGTGGAATTAGTAAGCAAAAGAAATATATTCCTTCTTCTAGTATTTTATAATATATCATTCCTCTAATTATTCCACTTGTATAATTAAAAAACCTACGATTATAATACACATATGTTTGCTCTAAATGGCAAAAGAATTTGATTTTGTTTTGATAAATTTGAGCTCGAGTGTATAAGATTGTTAAGAAAATTGTGAAAAAATAATTTTTATGAATTCATTAAATTTGATATAAATAAATTTAAATATGAAAAAATATTAAACAAAATTTAAAAATTTCTTATCGTTTAATAAAAAATACAGTCGTTTTTTTTAACTTTGACAATAATTTGTAAATTTCAATTTATAAAAAGCAAAATTTCTATAAATTAAAATATTTTGTTCTTTGTAAATAACACATTTTGATTTTTTTCTCATTTATTTTCAATATAATCAATCTCTCCAATCTCAATTAAAATGTAAATTCGTAAGTTAAAATTAAACAACAAAAAATTATGTACAAACTATATTACCATCTTTTTCTTATTAAATTAGTATATATATTAAGAAAATCCGGAAAATTGCGAGCTAAAATAGAAGGCAAAAAAGAGGCGCAAAGAATCCATGGTGAAAAAAATTCAAGAGTGGAAACTGGAAAGATCCAAAATCCAATAAGCAAGTGCGAGAAGACAATCTCTTTGTCTGTGACCAAGAACGAAAATGTCATTATCCAATTTCATTCCTTATAACTTCTCAACCTTCCAATCGCAATCTCTTTATCATCACTTCCCCAACCACCTCCCGCGCCTTCGGCATCGAAATCCAAATCACCATGGCCAAAGGTCAAAAAAGAAAATTAAAACCGCTTTTTAGATTTCATTTTTTTAAAATTTTATTTATTTATTTTTATTTTTTTTGTAGGTGGATCGACGGAGTCCGCCGCGGCTCGATACGAGTCCACATTGGATGCGTTGTCGTCTTTGATAACGAAACGGAGTCGTGCTGATAAGAATAATAAGGGGGACCGCTTCGACTTGCTTTTTGATTATTTGAAAGTATAATTGGTTCTGTTTGATTGAGTATTTTCTAGAAATGGATTGTTTACGAAGTTTAGAATTGAGCTGCTGATTATTTCTTGGATTTTAGATTTTGGATTTGGAGGAGGCAATTTCGAAGTTGAAAATCATCCATGTCGCTGGCACTAAAGGAAAGGTATTGAAATGTTCGGCTTCTGAATTCTTTTTAATTGTAATTTTTAGCTTTGAAATATATTCCTTTATTTTGATTTGTTTTAATTTATAATAGAAGCTTTTGAAGAGAAATATTTTTTTTTTTCAGGATTTTTAGTATCAATTTAGAATGTATGAAGCAAATGAAAGATAAACTTAATATTTCTGCCTTTTCTACATGGCTCAATATAAAGTAAGAAAATTTTTATAAAAATATCAAAAGCAAATATTAAAGTGATAAATTTTTTTTATCTACTTTAAATTTATTTATTAATTGGATTGTGATATATTTATTGACTTTTTGTATTTCTAAGAGTCATCAGATTGGTAGGCCTTTCATTTATAACTAATAAATAGTATTTTTTTAAATGTGTTGCTCCTTTTAATAATTTCGTATTGGATCAAATTTTAGGCTCTTTTACTAACTTTATACAAAAAAGAGAAAATTATTTAATTCGGTCTTTTACGTTATTATAGATTCAGAATACCCGACTTATATAAATTGCTTAAGCAATGTGATAGAAATAGGCAAATAGCTCCAATAAGTGGCCTTTTATCTATTCAGCTTTAAGATAATTTTTTGTTACATTTCATTCTATGCTGCATTTATCTGTGACTTTATCCTTGCATTCACTGCTATTTTGATCTTGTTGGCGTTGGTGAAACATAATTGAGTTCAGAACTTAATCTAGACTGTAAATTTTGTTGCTTTATCATGTTTGCATATGGCTTGTGTTTTAATACTAACTCTCTTTTCATTTGGAATTTGCAAAGGGGTCAACTTGCTCGTTTGCAGAATCTATATTACGTAATTGTGGGTTCCGAACTGGACTTTTTACATCTCCTCACCTTATTGATGTTCGAGAAAGATTTCGATTGGATGGGTGAGTCTTTTTATTCACTAGTATGTGCATTTGGTTGATCTTGATGTAAGAGGTTAAGTTATTATCTATTTGTTTCTTCTACTTTCCATCATCTAAATGTTGGTTAACCACTGCTTTCTATTTTTTATTTACAATTTTGGATACATATAATTCCTTCTATTATAGCTTTGATGCTTTTTTAAATTTCTTGTCTTTCTTGGCTGCTCCAGTGTGGAAATATGTGAGGAGAAATTCTTGGAATATTTCTGGTGGTGTTATGACAGGCTGAAGGTATGTTTGCACTAGTGATTTATACATATATGTGTATGAAGTCCTCGTCAGGTCTTCTGCCATTATTCATGGCCTTTTCATACATTATTAAGTAGCTTTTGTGGACAGTACTTTTTTTTTAAGTGTGGACTATTGCCTTTTCAAAGTAGGAAGTAGTAGGCTCAATAGTAAGGACTTTCTATGGTACCAACTAGCATTGTACATGAATTTGTCCTAAATTATTTAGTAGAATTTGCTGGTTATTTCTTCTACTATCTGTCTCCAACAAAGTATATGTGTTTAATCCTGTTGGCCTTTTCTTTGTTTGTTTGCAGGAAAAAACCAATGATGATGTACCTATGCCTACATACTTTCGCTTTCTGGCCTTGCTTGCCTTTAAGATATTTGCAGCAGAGCAGGTTTGATGTGTATTATGACCCTTCTGCGTTTAAGCTTTTCCCATGTTGCTTCTGTCATTTCATGAGCATCCTCTCTATTAGTGAAGTGGAAATAACTATTGTGTTTAAATCGTCTATGCAGGTTGAAGTTGCTATCTTGGAGGTTGGTTTAGGTGGAAAGTTTGATGCGACCAATGTGGTACATTTTCTAATTTAGTTCATAAAAATGCTACATATCTGCCAAGCTGAGCTTGTTATACATGGCCATTTTGATACTGAAATATAATGCAAGTGCCTAACTTTTCTAATTTTAGTTAATATGTGTCATTATTTCAGGTTCAGACACCTATTGTGTGTGGTATATCCTCCCTTGGGTATGACCACATGGAGATTCTTGGTTAGTGTTATGTGTTTTTTCTTTAGGTAATTGCTCATTAATGTGTCGTAGTTAATATACATACCAGACCTTTGAATAGCTTTTGTGTAATGCAGTTAATGGTGTATTATATTGGTTTGTTATCAGCCAAGTTGAAAAGGAGCATCATGTAAACCTTATTATTTATCTGTCACATATATATATATATATATATATATATAAATATATATATCGAGGTTTTAATTCCTCAAAGTTTACATGGCTCACTGCAATTGCTGAATAAAATCTGTGGATGAAAAGGCATTTCAAGTTGTATGCCAGTATTTTTATCATTGTGCAATAACTTCGTGACATCAATGATTTTTTTAAACCTCTCGTTGGCAACTATATTTTTCAGTATATCTGTGAGGTTTCAGTATTTGGAGCTGTTGAACTTTTAAACTTAAAATGGAAGAAAATCTAAATTATGCAGAATAAGTGAAAAAGTATAGTTACGCTTGTTTATATGTAGTCTATCAGATTTCTGCATTTAGACTCAGGAATCTGCTTAGTTTTCTTATGTGCCAATTTTCTGACTGTTTGGG
Organism: Heritiera fomes; assembly: GCA_032173925.1. Taxonomy (NCBI): domain Eukaryota; kingdom Viridiplantae; phylum Streptophyta; class Magnoliopsida; order Malvales; family Malvaceae; genus Heritiera; species Heritiera fomes. Next base: position 6,243,209 of record JAPDPM010000002.1, on the reverse strand, counting down.
AATTAATTACTTGTGTGTCATGTCATTTGGTCTATATCAAAATATCTTGCTGCTTTTAGAATAATTGAAGCTGATGCTAAACGATCACTTTCTGGATGCTATAAACAGGAAATACTCTGGGAGAAATTGCTGGGGAGAAGGCTGGTATTTTTAAGGTGTCTTTTAGAATTACATTTAGTTAAAGGATATGATAAATAAGAATAAGTTTCCATTTTGCAACATGATTTAAATTATTTCCTTCTTTTTATGTTCTTTTTCTGATGCAGCATGGGATTCCAGCCTTTACTGTACCTCAACCTGATGAGGCAATGCATGTGCTTGCAGAGAAAGCTTCCAAATTGAATGTAAGTTGACTCTTTGATTTCTGAGTTCCCTAAAGAATTTAAATGCATGGCTCAACTTGTATTCAAATTCTTAATATCACCTTGTTCTAATGGACATGAGGACCTATGCTAGTCCTAAGGACCTGAAGAAAATCATGTTCTTAACAGGTTAACCTTAAAGTGGCACACCCACTAGATGCAAACTTGCTGAATGGTCTAAAACTCGCACTCGAAGGTGAGCATCAATATTTAAATGCTGGTCTTGCCGTTGCTCTATGTTCGACTTGGCTTCATAGGACCGGTCATCCTATCAGCAACTTCAATCAAACGGTAAGTTTTATCTATCGAAAGCTTTTTCTGCATTCGTTCTATTGTCTTTTATTTTTTTTCTTTTGCTTAAAACATTTTTGTCTTCTTGGAATAGGGTCCATTACCTGAACAGTTCATTAAGGGCCTAACAACAGCAAGTCTGCATGGGCGAGCTCAGGTTGTCCGCGATCAATTTACTGACATTGAAAGCACTGGAGATCTGGTTTTTTATCTGGATGGAGCCCACAGTCCTGAAAGCATGGAAGCATGTGCAAGGTGGTTTTCTCTTTGCATTAAGAATGAGAATCAGCAATCCAACCTGAATTATCAGACACATGATTATACTGAATCTAATAAAGTGGCACTGCTGCATTCCAATGAAAGATCTAAGAAGGATACTGCCCAGGTAGAGCACCCTGCTTTTAACCTCATTAGTTTCCACAGTTTTTGAAACGTAGATGATATATAAAGGAGAGTACTCTCTCCTTGCTGAAATTAGTGTTGTTTATGTTTGAATACTCAGAGCTTATATCTGGTCTCATTGTATTCACTATTCAAACTTTTCTATTTTAACTAATCAAAAGAAGCAATCAACAGATTGTGGCGCTGGCTTGATTGCTACTTATGAGTTCTGAGTATTAAGGATATCTAAACCCTTGAGGTATCACTTTTGTGGGAAATTTCGGAAGTTTGATGATTGAGTTTATAAGGCTCAGACATAACTTGAGGCAAAAGTAAACATATATTTTGATAATTCCTTGAGCACCTGGCTATAAACTGTTTCTGCTTTTCCTAATGTATGTGCATGCACCAATACACATTCAGCATTGTATCTTTCATCTAATTTATATTTCCTTCCTTGGTTTTATCACAACTTTCTGAACTTGAAGTTACACTCTAGAATTTGGGCTGCATCTTGGTGATGCTAGACTAAAGTTTGATGATTGAGTTTATAAGGCTCAGACATAACTTGAGGCAAAAGTAAACATATATTTTGATATTCCTTGAGCACCTGGCTATAAACTGTTTTTGCATTTCCTAATGTATGTGCATGCACCAATACGCATTCAGCATTGTATCTTTCATCTAATATATATTTCCTTCCTTGGTTTTATCACAACTTTCTGAACTTGAAGTTGCACTCTAGAATTTGGGCTGCATCTTGGTGATGCTAGACTAAAGTTTTTGAAAATTATGTACTTGTAGATTCTGTTGTTCAATTGTATGTCGGTGCGAGATCCACAGTTGCTTCTGCCACGCTTGATGAGAACTTGTGCTAGTCACGGTAATTACTTGTGTTAGAGGCATGCTTGGATATGTTTTCTTAGATTTATAGAATATAATATCCATGTGATGGAAAGCATCATGAATGCTTTGAAGTTCATGAAAAACTGGTGTGGTAGAGGATTGATTACAGTGCTTTAAACAAATTAATTATAAGAGGAATATATTGCTCTTTCAACGTCCTAATGACTCAATGAAGGAATCACATTCTGAATCTGCCTTGTTTTAGTCTAAATGAGAATGGCATTGATGTCCATGTTTTAGGTCTAAATTAATTTGAACACTAGAAAATTATGTGTCAGATGAAAGGACAAAGAGTTTAATTATTGTTGTTTGAATTCTATTTATTAGGGCTTTCTGAACACAATCTTAAGGGAACAAATGCTGAAATTAGGCTAGATTAAGTTGATTTGACCTTAGAAAGCTTGTAGGGTAATTATTGGCAAGACAAGATTTGTCTTCTTTACATTTTGGATTAAATAAATGGGGTAGCAGGAAGCTTGCCTGGATGCAGAAATTCTATATCTATTTATGGTTTTTACAAGCATTTAACTGATATTTCAGATGTCTGCTTCAAGAAGGCACTCTTTGTGCCGAACATATCTGTGCATCACAAGGTTGGATCCCATGCTTTACTAACAACTGATCCTCGAGTTGATTTGTCATGGCAATTTGCTCTTCAAAGAGTGTGGGAAAACCTTATGCAGGGAGATAGGGGTATCAGTCTAATTCTTTTGCATCACATTCTTCTTATTTTTCAAAATTCGTAGTTTGTGAATTCTGTTGAATTGTGTAACTTTGAACTAATAAAGAATGGATCCTTTTAGTGGCAAAAAGTAGAGTTTTTGCCATATTTTGATTTCTTATGGATTTACTTGCTTTGGGTTCAAGTTCCATTATCCTGCTTCATGATATAAGTGAATTGATTTTAATTATGATCATTACAAAATGTGCAAAATTATTGGAGACCTGTAACATTATTAAAGGTGCTTTTGCTTATTTGGTTTATGAATGATTTTTTTTCCTTCATTTACTAGGAGGGGGGGTCAGTAACACAGATCAAGTTTGTGAAGAAGTGAAAGATGATACAGGAATGAGTTCTAGGAATTGTAAAAACAGTTCTGTCCTTTCTTCTCTACCATCGGCTATCAAATGGCTCAGGGATACTGCCCAAAGGGATCGACTTGTTCGTTTTCAGGTAATGCTTGTGTTTATGGATTATATTTGCTCGAGATTATGACATGCTATTGCAAATATTTGCCTGCCTCCTATATAACAAGGTTAGAGTACCTTAGATTGAGTTCCTGGCTGTAGTCTGGGCACTTATTAATATTCTAGCTTCTTTTGATGTGGTGGTTGAAGTGTAGCACATAAAACCTTGAAGGTTTTTAGAACGATAGGTTTATGCATGAATCGAGTGATTAATTGGCTGATGTTCCTTTGAAAACATTATTTGTGGTAGTGGAATTGAGTAAAGCGCATGGATAATCTACAGTGAGTTGTTTCTTATGGCTGTCAACAAGTTTTGTCTTAGTGTATGTATGTATATAGAGGGAGAGATTGACTGGATGGTTAGACTTGTAGATTATTTCTTGGGAATACTTGGTTAGGCTAAGCAAATAATTTCCTCAAAAAAGTACATGATATTCTACGTTTTGTAGCAGTTTGGATGAAATTTATTTGCAAGGATAGATGAAATTCAGATCAAGCTTTCCTTTCAGTTATTTAAAATAGTAAGGAGAACTTGGCAAACACTTGATTGTAGTCATGGTACATCTGTTCTCAGTTGACCCGGTCTAATTGAAAACGTATAGAGGTCATGCTTAGCTGCAACTTTCTTCTTTAATGCTTACACTTCCCTTTTCTTTCGTACTTCTTTTGCGTTTTCATTGTCGCCCTATTTTGATTGCTTAGGTCCTTGTAACTGGTTCTTTGCATCTTGTCGGCGATGTTTTGAGATTAATCAAGAAATGAGATTGAAGCTTCCTATGCGCTTGTAGTTCTCCCTACATCTATGTCTGTGCATTGACAGTGGCATTGGTTCATTGTCTTTTCCAAGTGAGGCAACTTCCCTATATGGGCTTCCAAGCTGTCAGTTTCTGGGTTTCTCGGTTTAGGTATACACTTTCAACAATGCAAATCGAAGTATGTCTAACTTCCTTGAGCAAATGAAGTATTGTTTTTTATAAAAAGTTGAGACAAGTGCAACAAAACATGCAATTCATTTTGAATGACAAGTTGACAATTAAGTGCAACTTTTTTCCATTTCACCCATGTATTCTTTACTTGTTTCTGCAATGAAGTAAAATCCAAGACAGTTCATTGAATTTTTATACCGACTGTGTGTGTAGGAAATTTAAGTTGCTCATCATTTCATCAGATCAAAATTTCAGCGTTGCCCAGATTTTTATCCTCCAGTGTGTGCTTCATCCCATTTGCAAACTACAATAGGGAACACTTGTACAGCTTGGGTTAGTAACTTCTTTGGCTTTTCACAAAGGTAATGTAGTGAAAATTTTAATTGCAGATTTACTGCAAATTAATCAACCATTTTATTTCATTACTACAATAAGGAGCACTTGTACTGTTTGTATTCATTATGCATGTAAAATTTAAGTAGATGGAGAGTAATATTTTTGTAAATAGATATTAACCGTTAATTTTTTATTATTATTGAACAAGTTGTTAAACATTTTTAATTAAATTGAAATTTGATAAATATGATTTACATTAATAAATTTTAAATTTCAATAATCAAATCAAAAGATAAAAATTGTATAAAAAAAATGAAAGTAAAATTAAACTAGTTTTACATTTTATTGATTTTTGTGTGTGTATATGAAAGTTATGATCCTATGCTTGACTTGCCTAAAGGAAAAAACGTGCTGATTATGGCAAAATGTAGAATTTCAGTTTAAAAGGGTACGCAAAAAAAAAAAAAGGGGAGGAAGGAGAAACAAGAATTTCAGATTCTTGAGTCAATAACGTGGTAAAATCACAAGTTAACCCATGCCATGAAGGATTGTTTTACCAAGCAATGAGTACAAAGTCCTAATTATTATTACTAAAGTTCAGACATGGACAGATAGTCATCAAATATTATTTTCTTCCTTGCACAACATGGTTCCTTTTCAGTTTTGTAAGAAAATGAATCTGTTGGGAAGGGTTTTACTCTGCTTCCAAGTAAATTGCTGTGCCCCTGCTAAACTTCTCAAGAAAAGAAGCAAGCATACTCCTTTGAGAAGTTTTTGGGGTATTGAAACGCTTGGCCAGAAATGCTTTTACGTAAGCAATGAAACATCAAATAGGAAAAGATAGAAAAGGGATAAAAAAAAAGACAAAGAAGGAAGAATCTCCATTCTCTCAAGCAAAGAATGTAGACAAAGAAAGAAGAATCACCTTTTGCATTTTCTGTGCAACGTTAAAAGCCTGCAGGCTTACCACAGAGAATATCAATTTAGAGCTTTTGATAAAGAGGAATAAGAAAACAATAAGAAAAGGATCATAGAACATTATCAATTTACGCTAAGTATAGATACTCGGCTAATATAATCCATAGAAATTAAGAATATTGTGCACACATAGAGGCGAATCCGTTCGCAACTCAAGAAAAAGAAGAGTAATTTAGACTCTGTTTTCGACCAGCAGGAGAAATGGCAGAGGCTATTGTGTCCTTAGCTATTCGAAGGATCTCGTACTTACTCATTCATGAAGCTGTTTTTCTTCGTGGAGTTCGTAAGGAAGTGAAGCGCCTAAATGCTGAACTAAAGCGGATGCAGTGCTTCTTGAAGGACGCTGACCATAAGCAAGAACAAGACGAGCGATTCCGCAATCGAGTGGCGGAAATCAGAGAACTTGCTTACGATGCTGAAGATGTTCTTGACACCTTCATTCTTAAAGTTGCACATCAAGGAGGCTTTCAAGGAATCATCCAAAGGACCACCTCTATTTTCACCATGCCCTTTCATCTGCACAAAATCGGGGTCCAGGTCAAAGCAATCCAGACTAAGCTTGAAGATATTTCCAAGAGGCTTCCAGCTTATGAGATATCTGGTGAAGGAGAGGGGTCTAGCTCTAATTCTACGATGATGCAGCAGCGGTTAAGGAGAACATATTCGCATGTTGAGGAAGTGGATGTTGTTAGCTTGGAGGGCATGACAAGGGATGTTTTGGCTCTGTTGATGAAAGAAGAAGAAGATAGGCCTCATGTTGTTGTTTCTATAGTGGGAATGGGGGGCATAGGTAAAACCACTCTTGCAAAAATGGTATACAATCACACCGATGTGAAACGACATTTTGATTGTTGTGCTTGGGCTTTTATATCTCAAAAATGTATGCCAAGAGAGGTTTTGCGTGATGTCCTCATAAAAGTTCACAATCCTCCCAACGAAGAAAGAGAGTCAATTGATAAAATGAAAGAGGAAGAGCTGATCAGAAGACTTTTTCATGTCTTAACGGAAAAACGATACTTGATAGTCCTCGATGATATTTGGAGGAGCCAAGATTGGAACATTCTTAAACCTGCTTTTCCACGAGGACAAAAGGGAAGCAAAATTTTATTCACGACACGAAACAAGGACGTGGCGTTACTTGCAGATCCTTGTAACTCCCCAGTAGAAGTTCCACTTCTTACAGAGGATGAAAGTTGGAAGCTTTTTAGCAAGAAAGCATTCCCAGCAATGAAGGCAGAGTCTCAAGCTTGCTCAACGGAATTTGAGATTCTAGGAAGAGAGATGCTGAAAAAATGTAGAGGTCTACCTTTGGCAATTGTTGTATTGGGAGGCTTGCTAGCAACTAAAAGGTCTCCAGCTCAGTGGGAGATGGTTCAAAGGAATATCCATGCACACTTAAACAGGCTCCAACAGCAAGACCATCAGTACGGTGCAGTGAATGGAATTTTGGCTTTAAGCTACAATGAGTTGCCTTATTATTTAAAACCATGCTTCTTGTATCTTGGCCAGTATCCAGAAGATTGGGAGATCTCAAAGAAGGAACTCATTCGATTGTGGATCGCTGAAGGTTTCATACCATCACCAGAAAGCGAAAGAATGTTGATGGAGGATGTAGCTGAAGAATTTCTAGAAGAGCTAATAAACAGATGCTTGGTTCAAGTTGGCAAGAGGGATTATGCAAGAATAGGTGCGAAAACATGTCAAATACATGATCTCTTAAGGGACTTGTGCGTGAACAAAGCTCGAGAGGAGAATTTCTTTGAAATTATTCAGCCACCGTTGGTTGAAAACTTTGGTTGTCCTCCCGATGTGTCTCTGTCGACATCTATGGCACGAAGAATTGCTATTCATCCTAGCAAAAGGTACGTCTATTTGGAGGGAGAGCATGCAAACTTGCGTTCTCTTTTGCTCTTTCAAAATGAGGATTTGATTAAACTACACATTTTAAAATGCAAAAACTTCAACTTTTTAAGAGTCTTAAAAGTTGTGAAAATGAAGGATGACGAGTGTTGTGTGTCAAGTGAAATTGGCAATTTATACCATTTGAGGTATTTGGAGTTAAATTGTTCTAGAAAAATCATCTTACCGCGATGTGTTGAGAAGTTGAAAAATTTACACACTTTGCGCGTACAAAGCGCAGTCATAGTAACTCCTAATGTTCTATTCGAGTTGGAACATTTGAGGCATATTTTATTAATTGATTATGCCGCTATTTGGGGTGAAGGACGCTTGTGCTTGCCGCAGAGGTTTACTTCAAAAAATATCGAAATTTTGAAACACATTGGGGTCAAGAATTTGATTGAAAATAATGCAATGCACAGCTTAACTAATATTCAGACTTTAGGAATACTTTTTAAGAGATCAAAAGAGGTTGAGCCTATCGTAAAAGCTTTGATCCAATTACACCGTCTCCGGTCGTTGGACATGAGGTTAACAGGGGACTCAAAGCCATCATATCCAAACTTGGAACTCCTTTCTCAGTGTCATAGACTCTCCAAACTATTCTTAGAAGGGAAGATACAAGAAGATCCGCATTCGAGCCATCATGCGTTGAAATTTGTTCCAGCAAACATTGTCAAGCTAACTTTATCGAGATCCAAGGTCATGCGGGATCCAATGGCTGTATTAGAAAAGTTGTCTCATTTGAAGATTCTCCGCTTATTTAGTAATTCATACAAGGGGACTAAGCTGATTTGCTCTGCCAATGGGTTTCCTCAACTTGATACTCTTGAATTTTTTAATTTTTCAAAATTGGAAGAGTGGGAGATAGAAGAAGGCGCAATGCCATGTCTTAGGAGTTTGAGTTTGACTTATGTACCGCTTTTGAGGATGATTCCAGAGGGGTTAAGGTACATTACTACTCTCCGAGAAATGAGATTAAATCGAATGAGGAAGTCCTTGGTAGAGAGGATTGAAGTGATAGCTGGAAGAGAAGGAGAGGATTTCTCTAAAGTCAGCCACATACCCTCCATCCAAATATCTTATACGGAGTACTGAAAAGAATGCAGGGGGAAGCACCAGCAATTTTACATGTTATGTTTTCTGAATTTTATTTTTCGTTTATGAAATGTTTTTCTTGTGTGTTATTTTATTAGCTTCGAGATGGATTGTTTTATATAAGATTGAAGAAAACCCAACAAATTAAATTCAATCAAACTATTCATCGGCTTGAATCTGGTGTGTTCAAATGAAATTATGGTTCGTTTTATTTCATATCAAAAATTTTTAACTAAGTTGGATAAAATTGAGTGTTTACACTACCATTATTTTATCAATTGTAAGTTCATCATTAATTATATACTGGAAAAACAAATACTTTAATTTCACTTTGTAATTTTCGATTGCATAAAATATCTTTGCTTGCTATCAGTTCACCAAAACTCCAATTATAATTTATCCAAAAAAAAACTCGAATTACAAGCATGAACTGACAATTGGACCTTCTTAAAACAGAGAAACACAGTAAAAGATATTCGATAATTGATCCTCTTGTTGTTAAGTCTTCAATAACACAGTAAAAGATATTGTCTTTTTCCTGAAGGAAAGACGCTGAATTCAAATGATTTTGCAGGACAAAGGCTAGGGGGAATGAAAGAAAAGAACAGAGAGTCTTTCTCCTATCGCTTTCCAGTTTCCCGTCCAAAATTAAATAGACAAAGTTTCACGACTTTGAATAAAGAGAAATTCCAAGCAGCTATATTAATTAGTAAACAAGGATACGAACATCTTTTCTATATGATCGTACGAATTATTGAAAAAAACTGATCTATCATTATCAACGATTCAAGACTGCCTGCTCGTTCTTCGCTGGCTTTGCTGTGCATTATGCACTTTGAATTATTGATTTTTTTTTGTCTTCTTTCAATTATTTATCAGAAATAAAATCTTAATGTAGCAAATCAGAGCAGATATAGCATGAAACAAAATAAAACGTATGAAAGATAAATGAAAAAAAAAACGGAAGGAGAAATCAACTTTGCTTCAAAGAAAACAAAAGCTTCACGGCAAAATCTGAAAGTGATGGTAACCGAATATAAGAATATATAAATATATATATATATATATATATTTATATATTAGATTTGTCTTTGCACATTGTTTCGAGTTATAAATTATTAATGTGTTTTATTATTTTATAAAAATAATTTACAAAATAATAATAGCTTATATCGGCATTGAATGTATTCAAAATGAAAAAAAATAAAAAAATGTATAGAAGTATAGATATAATAAAGTAATATATATGTAATAATAAAATAAAGATATAATAAAGTAACAAAAAAAGTAATAGCAGTACATGGATAGGTGTCATGACATGAAAGTAAATAACGATGAAGAAATATGTGCATGACTCCACCTTCACATGCAGTTATTGGCCATGCTATGGGACCAACACCACCACAAGGCTTTACCAAAGAAAAGAGACAAGTGGCAAGCAACAGTAAGTTTGGAGGCAAAAATATATGTAAGTATAGATAATATTTATTAAAAATAGAAATAAATCAAGATAATTATTTTAAAATATTAATTTTAAATAAAACAATAATATTTAATTTATCAATTAAATATCTTATTTATTTTTGATTCTTATGTTTTTCAAAAAATAAAGTAAAATAAAATAAAATTTTAACACAAAGTTAGAAAATCAAATAGATCAAAATAAAAAAAGGTTATAGATATTTAGTTTTTATTGAGTGTGAACTAAATTTGCTAGTATCAAGATAAATTCAAAATAGGCTAATCCTCTGCCACCACTCTTTCATTATTTTTTTCGTAATTTTTAAGTGTTTAATATTAAAATTATCTGTTTAATATTAAAATTATCTTTTTATTATTTTATTTCCTCTTTTACAAAATCAATTTTCATAATTAAAGAAAAATTTTTTAATTTGATTTGTAGATTTATTTTTTATAATTTTTTGTTTATTTATGTTTAATTTTTAAAAAAATGATCTTTCAAAATTTTTTGCTTTATTTTATAATTTTATCATTTTTTTTATATTATTTGTAATACTTATTAGATTTTTATAGTTTTTGTAATTTTTAAATTTTGAGAATTATATAAATAAAAAAAAGAATTATAATTTGATTTGAAATTTTTTAGATATTTAATATTAGTATTTTATATGAATTTTTGCAAACCAAAATTTTAGGATATTTTATTTCAATTTTTAAAAAATTTTCAAGGGTTAATAATGATTTTTTCTTACTAAAAAAGACAAGTGTCATGCATAAGAGAGTCTTAGAGACAAAAATATAAGTATGAATAGGTATAGTTTTTTTCCTTTTGGTTACAATATGGTATAAATAGATATAGTTTATTTTTCATTTAAAGAATTAGACAAATTTGTAGGTTCTTTTAAACATTTTTACGCCAATAATCCAAAAACTAAAACACAGTAATCCTTAGGCACGCTAACATTTCATGCGCGCGACTTTACATTTACATTGCTGTACAAAAAAGAAAAATGCATTTAGGCAGACAGAAAAGGACATAGTTAAAGTTGGAAAGCGTGCGATCTTTTGCTGCTTTTGTTCGATATCGCGCGATCCTCTGAACTTTTCACGCAACAGCTTGTCAGTCCGCATGAGCCTATTATGATTTTTTGTTTTAAATCACAAGTTTTTTTTACTCGTTTTAACAATTTAAAATTAATTTTATTTAAAATTTTATCACAATTTAGATTTTTTATTTTTAAAAAATATATTTAATAAAAGTCAAATTCAAGATTTATTTTTACAAATTTAATTTACGTTATCAATTGAATCACAATTTATAAGTTACGGTTGAGCCTATTATAATTGATCATTTAAAAATTCGCATTTATATTCAGGCTAAGAGAAAAGAAATGAAGCAAAGTTTTCGATAAACAAATGCTACTCTTCCTGCTTTCGCTTTCCAGTTTCCTGTCCAGAGTTAAATAGTCACTACTCACCATGCCACTTGCCAGGCACGCCGGAAGGGCAAAGTTTCACAACTTTGGATAAAGACAAGGCTGAATGCTCAAATAAAGATCTAAATTTTTAATTCAAGATTTAAATTTTTATTTTACGTAATTCAAGATAAAACGTTTTCGATTTTACTTAAATAAGTACTTTTTAACGCGCGTGAGTTACACGCGTCATTAAAGAGAGTGAGTGACGATAAAAGGATAATTATTATCACATATCACACTCACACGCCGTCACGTGTCAACGTATTTTTTACCTATTAAAAGAAAATAATTATAAACCACTGCCACGTGTCTCACTCACAGGTTGCCACGTGTCTTACTCACACGCTATCACGTGTCCACTCCTGTCATGTGTCCTACTAATACGCTGCCACGTGTCCACGTATTTTTTTACTCTTTTCTTTTTTTTATTCAAGAAAAACTACATATTTTGATAAAATAATATTTTCTTGAATAAAATTTTTAAAATTATTTTTTGAAATAATTAAAATTTTTAAATTTTTTTTAGAAAATAAATTCTCATACATAAAAATTATTATAAAATTTTTTTTAACTAGTATAATTATTTTTTTCTTTCTTAATTTTTTTTTTTCGTTTTTACCATCAAAAAAGGAAAAAAATTATTGGCCCATAAAATTATTAGAAATTATATATTTTTTAAAGAATAAAATTTAAATTACTAAATTTAATTTGTATTTTTCTTCTTTTTTTGTTTTCTATATTTTCTTCTAATTGACAAAAAAGGAAAGAAGATAAAGAAACCATAAAAATAAAGAAAAATATGTAAGAATTGTCTTTTTAGAAAAATTAATGTAATTAAAAAATAAACTTATTTCCTAAAAAAACTCAATTTTTTAAAAATAAATATATTTAATTTACAATAAAAAATTATTTTAAATTTAAATCATATAAAAGAAATAAAAACAAAAAGGAATGAAGAGAAAAACAAAGTGAAAAAAGTACAGAAATATTTTTTATAAAAATTTATTTTTTAACAAAATATTTTTTTGAAAATGTAATATAAATTTTTAAAAGTTATTTTTTATTAAAAAATCAACTAACAAAATTAACTATTAATTATAATATTATAAATAATATTTTAATTTTTAATTTTTTTATTAATATTTATAACAAAAAAAATTTTAGCTATTAAAAGAAAAATAATTATAAGCCACTGCCACGTGTCCCACTCACACGCTGCCACATGTCCCACTAATACGCTGCCACGTGTCTATATATTTTTACCTATTAAAAGGAAAATAATTATATGTCACTGCCACGTGTCCCACTCTCATGCTACCACGTGTCCCACTCCACTTCTGCCACGTGACCCACTCACACGCGGCCACGCGTCCACTCCCGCCACGTGTCCCACTAATACGCTGCCACGTGTCCATGTATTTTTACCTGTTAAAAGAAAATTAATTATGTCACTGCCACATGTCCCACTCTTATGCTGCCATGTGTGCACTTCTACCACGTGTCCCCCTCACACCCTACCATGTGTCTTTTATAAATGCCGTTATTATTTTAACGACATGTGTAACTCACGCGCGTTAAAAAATCTCTATTTGAGCAAAATCGAAAACGTTTTATCCTAAATTGAGCAAAATAAAAGTTTAGATCATAAATTGAACATTTCCAAAAACGTTAGATCCTCATTTGAACGTTAGATCCTTATTTAAGCATTCAGCCTAAAAAGAAATACACCAAGCAACAACATAGAATTTCCTACCCATTCACAAACAAACAAGCAGCTATATTTAATCGTAAGTTTCTTTTTTTTTTATTTAAAGAATTTGACACATTATTAGGTTCTTTTATTCATTTTTACACCAATAATTCAAAAACAAAACACACTGTATAATCCTTAGCATGTTCACATGTCATACGAAATGAATTTAGACATGTTCCCATCTCCGCATTCATTTTGTTGGAACCTTGATAAAAATCTTTGAAATTCAAAGTTGATTTAATTAATATATATTTTTAAAAAATTACGAGATCACAATTTCAGCAAAAGGCTAAAAACTAACAACATTCGATTCAATCAAACTTAATTTATGAATATGAAGTTAAGCGATGAGAATTCAACAAGTTTATCGAAGATAAAAAATACATTTAGTTTAACATCTGATTTAGTGAGTTCGAGGAGCATTTAGTTCGAAATTTGAAGTTGGGAGGAAATTAGTTTAGCTCAAAGAACTGATCTTACCCGGAACTCATTATTATCCTTTGCTGAAGGAGATAAAGCAACGGTTGGACTTGGATTACATGTGTAAATTGCCATCCTGTGCCAGTTTATGCCTAGAGGCTGATTAACCTGTTGTACTTCATCGACTACTTAGAGTAAAACATAGCATTAAAACTAAGGGAATTTGAACAAGGGAATATAAAAAACCAAAAGTTAATGGGGTTAGCTCAAAATTGTATGTATGGAAGGAATTTTAAAGACAAAATTGAATTTGTTATGCTTTCATTTCAAGACAATTGTTACTATTTTGTGTTTTAATAACTAAAAATTATTTTACACCCCCCGCCCAATTTTTTTTTTCTGAAAAGTTCTCTTTCTTTATCTTTTTAAAGAAAAAAAATTTAAGGATTTAAATCGTGGTTAAGTATTTAGGGGTTTGTACTCATACATTGGTTCAAATAAAAGACATTGTAAACAGAGAGTTCGCCTTGTGTTTAGCTCTGATCAACATATGTTTCAAGTCACCTTCTTCTCAATTTCCTCTAATGTCCTATATATCAATTCGTTTGACAAACAAAAGATTTTATCAATCATTTACCCCCAGAGTTGAAAACAAGAAAAACATATATTGTAACCAAGTAAAATCAAGGATTGATATTAATGTTAAATATTTAACATTTGATGCCGATACTTTGGTTCAAAAATGAAAGAAAATTTGAAGACATGTTCAATTACTCCCCATTGAATTCTGAAAATGCACTTTCATGTCAGCTTCCTCCAAATTTCCTTTATTTTCTCCTGGGCTTCAAAAAAACAGTTCACTGAATAATTTATGCCAACGATCATTTCGTGTGGGAAATTGAGTTGCTTGACATTACATCAGATCAAACTTTTCCATTTTGCCCATATTTATTTTCTCCGTTTTGCAGCTCGGGGGTGGGTCATTTCTTTGGCTTTTTACTAAGCTTGGAGCTTTTGAATCTCAGCAATGCTTGGCATGAGAAGTTCTGCTTGCAATTTAAATAAAAATTGGGAAGAAGGAGGAGTCCTAACAATAAATCAACCCGAAGGGTTGGAGTTGGTAGCAGAAGTAATGCGTGGGATAGTAGCTAATTCTAGTTCAAATAACCTTGTCTCTATTTTTTTTTTTTTACAAATGAAATATTAAATAAGTGAATATACAAGTGAAATTGTTTGGATTAAACTCAAATATTATAATTAATATTTAATTATTCAATGACACTTTGTCTCTAATTATTCATTCATCATTAGTTATATATTGGAAAAACAAATACTTTAATTTCACTTTGTAATTTTCGGTTACATAAAATATGTTTGCTTGCTATCAGTTTCAGTTCACCAAACGCCAATTACAATTTATCCAAAAAAAAAAACCTCCAATTACAAGTTTGAACAGACGATTGGATCTTCTTAAAACAGAGAAACACAGTAAAAGATATTCAGTAATTGATTTTTTTTTAAGTCTTCAATAACACAGTAAAAGCAATTGTCTTTTTCCAGATGGAAAGAGGTTGAATTCAGATGATTTTGCAGGACAAAGCTTAGTGGCAATGAAAGAAAAGAACAGAGATTCTTTCCAGTTTCCTGTCCAAAACTAAATAGTGACCACTCACCAGCCCACCACAAAGACAAAGTTTCACAACTTTTGATAAAGGTACACACCGGGCAACCACAGAAATTCCAAGCTTTAATAGTAAATATACTTTATTTTTCATTTAAAGAATTAGACAAATTTGTAGGTTCTTTCATGAATATAAAATTAATTTGTAGGTTCTTTTATGAATATAAAATTAAGTGCTGAGAATTCAAAAAGTTTATCCAAGATAAAAAAATACATTTAGTTTAACATCAAAATTAACGAGTTTGGACAGCGTTTAATTTAAAATTTGAAGTTGAAAAAAATTTAACTCAAGGAACTGATCCTACCCAGAACTCATTATTATCCTTTGTTGAAGGAGATAAAGCAATGGTTGGACTTGGATTACATGTGTGCATCGCCATGATGTGCCAGTTTATGCTCCATGGATCAGGTGGGTAAACTTCGGAGGAACGAGAGAGAAAGCGATGCGTGAAATTCACATGAACGTTGCCAATGGTTTCAAGCTTCTTCACAACATTGGAGAGATAGCAGTCGCGCGACGACTTTACGTTTACATTAGTGTATAAAAAAAGAAAAATGCATTTAGGTAGACGGATAAGGATTAATTAAAGTTGGAAATCGTGCGATCATTTGCACCTTTTGTTCGATATCGCGCGATCCTCTAAACTTTCCTCTCGACAACTTGCAGTCTGCGTGAGCCTATTTTGACTGATCATTAAAAAACTCGCATTTACGTCCAGGCTAGGAGACAAAAATACGAAGCAAAGTTTTCAATAAACAAATACTAGATTCTTTGTCCTTTTGCTTTCCAGTTTCCTGTCCAAAGTTAAATAGCTACCACTCAGCACGCCAGGCACGCCAGAAGGACAAAGTTTCGCAACTTTCGAGAAAGAGAAATACACCCAGCAACTACGTAGAAATTGCTGCCCATTGACAAAGAAAGAAGCAGCTATATTTATAGTAAGTTTCTTTTTTTTTTTTTTCATTTGAAGAATTAGACACATTTTTAGGTTCTTTTAATCATTTTTACACCAATAACCCAAAACAAAACACACAGTATAATCCTTAAGCATGTTCACATCCCATACGAAATGAAATTAGACATGTTCTCATCTCCGCATTCATTTTGTTGGAATCTTGATAAAATTTTTTGAAATTCAAGGTTGATTTAAAATAATATTTAATTAATATATATTTGTTAAAATTTTAGAGATCGCAATTTGAACAAAAGACTAAAAACTAACAAGACTTGATTCAATTAAACTCAATTTAAGAATACAAAATTAAGCGATGAGATCTCAAAAAGTTCATCCAAAAAAAAAATTTGTTTAACATCAGAATTAGTGAGCTCGAGGAGCCTTTAGTTCGAAATTTGAAGTTGGCAAGAAATTAATTTAGTTCAACAAACTGTTCTTATCCGGAACTCATTACTATCTTTTGCTGAAGGAGATAAAGCAATGGTTGGACGTGGATTACATGTGTGAATTGCCGACCTGTGCCAGTTTATGCCTAGAGACCGATTAACCTTTTGTATTTCATCTATTTCATTGATTACTTAAAGTAAAACATAGCATTAAAACTAATCTACAATGGAATACAAAAAAAAAAGTCAATTGGGTTAACGCAAAACTGTATGTATGGAAGGAATTCTAACGCCAAAATTGAATTTGTTATCCTTTCATTTCATTTCAAGACAATTGTTATTATTTTGTGTTTTAATAACTAAAAATTAATTAATCACCCCCCCCCCCCCCCACAAAAAAATTTTTTTTTTCTAGAAAGTCCTGTTTATTTCCCTTTTTAAGAAAAATATATATTGTTGGGAAAAATATCCTTTAATCCAAACATCCACAAAACGGAAGAAAGTAAAAACAAACACAATAATTTTTAATATAGTTTAGTCCAATCAAATTGGCCTACAATCACCCAACTAAATTAATAATCAATTAAACAACTACAACTGTACAATTTTTAGAAAAGAAAAATTGCAAACTCCTTACAAACCCAAAGCCCAACTACCTAAAGAGCCCAACTACACCTTTTTATAATAACCCAAACTCTATAACTCTCTGAGATATTTTACAAATCAAGCCTAACTCTTTATTTATAAGGGAAGAACCCTTATAACTTCTCTTATGCTTTCGATATAGGATTCAAGGCAAACCCCAACAAATCCTCCCTTGACTTAAATTCCCAAACTGCTCAACAACATCTGAGAAACTAACATGCCTCTGAATCTTCTTATTCTTGGAAACAACTCTATCCTTCGCATCATTAAGTAAATATAATTGTTTCTCATTCCTCTTTCCTTGCAAAACTAAATCTGCATTCTTGTATACTTTGCAACAATCATTATTACCACCATATGTGTACTCACGTGAAGCTAACTCACCCAAAGAAATCAAATTGTAGTTAAAACTGGGTGCATACCTCACATTACGAAGAATCCTAACACCACCATCATGAAACTTGAGTTGAACACTCTCAATACCTTCAATCTTCACTTGATTACCATTCCTAATCGTAATATTGCCTAAACTTTTAACCTTTTTCAATTCGTCAAACTGATCTTTATCATTGTAAATATGCATCAATGCAGCTGAATCCAAAACCCAACCTTTGTCATAAGTATGAGACCTATCTAAACAAGTTGCCAATACATCATCATCTGAATCAGTCAGAGTAACATATGTCTCATTCTTCTTTTCATCGTCACTCTTTTGTTGAGCCTTCTTGAATGCAGTCATATCCTCTCTTAATGTCTTGCAGTGTGTTTGAATATGACCATTCTCTCCACAATAATAACATTCCACCTCACTATAATCTCTGAATCTTGATCTCGATCTCCCTCTTGATCCACCATGTCTCTCATTAGTCCTCTATCGAATAGAACCTTCCATAGCAGCTAGTACACCTCCCACAAATGAAGAATCTTCTTTGCCCATAAATCTTTCATTCTCACGCAACACAGCTATCACATCATCCAACTTTAAAGTAGTTTTACCTACCAATAAAGTCTAAACTAAAGGTCTATAGGATTTAGGCAAAGATAACAACAACAGCAGTGCCTTCTCTTCTTCTTTCAACTCTTTAGAATCAATAGCCAATAATTGTGAAACTAGTCTATTAAATTCATTTAAGTGATCATGGAGACTCATACCTTCATCCATCTTTGGAGAGTATAAACTCATCTTCAAACACAATCTATTCGTCAGTGATTTTGATGCATAGATATCTCCCAGCTTTTTCCACAATCTGGTTGGTGTCGTCTCAGTCAATACATTATACTTAATCTCTAGAGCAAGCACCAATCTAATTGTGCTCACAGCCCTCTTTTGAATTCCAACCTAATCCTTATCAGACATTCCATCTGGCTTATTTTCTTCTAATGCCAAATCTAGACCTTGTTGCACTAGAAGATCCTGAATCGTACTTTGCCATAACATAAAAGTACTTTTACCATCAAATAAAGGAATCTCAAACTTAGGCATACCTCCAGACATAACTTCAGCCATAGCTTTCCTCCTCTCGCAAGATCATGAACTTTTAGCTCTTGATACTACTTGTTGGGAAAAATATCCCTCAAACCAAGCACTCACAAAATGGAAGAAAGCAAAAACAACAACAATAATTTTTAATATGGTTTGGCCAAACCAAATTGGCCTACAACCACCCAACTAAATTAATAATCAAATAAACAACTACATTTGTGTAATTATTAGACGAGAAAAATTGCAAACTCCTTTCAAACCCAAAGCCCAACTACTCAAAGAGCCCAACTACACCTTTTTATAATAGCCCAAACTTTATAACTCTCTGAGATATTTTACAAACCAAGCCTGACACTTTATTTATAAGGGAAGAACCCTTATAACTTCTCCTATACTTTCGATATGAGATTCAAGGCAAACCCCAACATATATTTCCTTTTTCTCAAGAGTTAATTAAATTTGAATATTAAAAAATTATAAACATCCACCGAAAAAAAAAAGAGTAACATAACATATACCAAAAATAGTAAAACAGATGAAGATATTTGTAATTACATAAAAAAGATTTAAAATCGTGGTTAAAGTATTTAGGGGTTTGTACTCATACAATGTCACAGTCTATATACACAGTATTTTACACTTTTTCACACTTTTCCATACACACTCTACGGGTTGAGATGTCTGTGATGCCTTTAACACTATTCATTTGCAATAGTAAAATCATTTAGATAACATTTATTTATTAATAAATAATATTCACAATTGTATAAATCAGTTTACTTCCCCTGAAATTAAAATTTACAACAAGTAGTATTGTATAAAAATGTCTGAATATACAAATGTAAACACGATACCTTCGGGATCCCTTGTGAACTACTTCAAGCTACTCAAAGCGCAGCTAATCCACGAATTGATACTTCAGTAAATCGATACATAAAATCTATTGATGATGAAAGTAAAGGAGTGAGCAAACTACAGCTTAGTAAAGGAATTGTATGTAAATCTTGATATTCCGAAATCTATATGTAGCAAAATCCCTTATTTTCCTATAGGGTCACTAGGGACTGAAATAGGAAGGATACTATAGTCGGCTAGGGATCTGGATAGAGTAAGGAAGGTATTTTGAAATACCTTTCTTGTCGCAGAAACTAGAAGCGTCTATAGGGAGTAAGTATTTATTGTTAATGTAAAACACTTTTCCGTATTATTTTTAAAATGATTCTCAACTCTATGCTTTCATAAAGTAAAGCATTTAATCCAAATAATCTAATATTCATAATAATTCACAAAAGAATATTAGATTTATATAATCACCTTCATATTCATTTCAAATCAGTACTTTCAACATATAAAACATTTAGTCACGTAATCTAATATTCAAGTTTAAATCATAAAAGAATATTAGATTAACAACTTTCCAATTCCTTTTTGAAAACATGTCACTTGTCACATATATCATTGAAATCTCATAAACAGTATTGTAAACTATTTAGAAAAATCATTATTCATTTCATTTAAAACATATAATAACCGTTCATCTTTTCATGTCATTATTCATGTAAAATTATCACTTTTCGTGTCATAAAAATAGTGAAGACTAAGGCAACACCCTTAATATATCATGCTATAATCCTCGTAGGGAACAATATCAGTATCATATGGATCTATGGCCATAGTCTATGATTGTCCTCGGTTGTTCGCTGATCAGGTTTCAACCGGGATGCTGAAGACAGGATCAGTGTCAATAGCTTCACATATCACATATCACGTATCACATATCACATGTCACATATGAGCATGATAGGGGGCCCATAAGTCTCAAAACAGTATATATGAAATCTCATCACCTTTATGGAATTAAATAAAATCGATAATGTCTTTCAAAAATCCATAAAGGCATAAATCACAGTGTTTCGTACGGTGAAAACAGTGTTATAAAGTATTTAAATTGTAGTAATAAAATTTCATAAATATTCCATTTCACCGTAAGCCCATATACTCATATTTCCACACTTTTCCGTCTAAACTTTCAATTTCAAGATTCTGGAAATAATTTTTCGGTAATTTCAACTTTATGGAAAAATAGTAATATTTATTTTCCAAAAATAATAATAATTCCATAAACACATCTTCACTATGAAACACATGTAGAAACATTTTAGTTTTGAAAACAATATTCACACAATAATATCACCTTTATGGAAATCAGTACAATGATTAAAATCTTTAGTCAATCCATAAAGGTTACATATGGTGAATATTTATGGAAAATATTTTATAAAATATTCACCTTTCCACCTTTCACTTGATATTCCAGCTCATATACAATAAAACATGTAGGGAGAATTTTCTGTAATCTCATTTTCATCATTGTCAGTAACATGAATATTTAATTAATATTTTTTTGTATATTCATGTTTTATGAAAAATATTAAATATCTCATTTTCCAGGCTAGGAAAATAAATCAATAATGTATTAGAATTGTAGACACTTAATTTTGTCCGGAATAATAAATCTATCATATGTTTGAATTTGTAAAAAAAATAAAATAAAATAAAATAAAAATAAAAAAAATTCAGAATAAAAATAAAAATAATAAAAATAAAAACAATAATAAATAAAAAATAAAATAATGAATTTAAAAAAAAAAAAGAGAAGGGCTAGTGCTGGTGCCGGTGCCGACACCAGCAAAGAAGACTGCCAACCTTACAGCCACCCTAAGCCGCTCTGCCATCTCCAACAATTCCATTGACAAACCTTCATTTCAGATTGAAAGTCTTCTACAAATTAATTCTTTGAGAGTTCGCTCCGTTTTTATTGACTAAATACACACCGAAAGCTGCTCGAGGAGAGGAAGAAACAGGAAAGAACACCGGTTTCAGAAAAACCATGGTCTAAAGATCCTAAGGACCTTCCCCTATAGCCCTCTGCCTCCACGGAAGAACCACCATTTTCAAACCAACATTTAAGAATACCCAGAACCATTGAATCTAAATCTCATCTGTAATAGATTGCAATCTTCGGATTCAAAGATTTTATCCGATTTTTTTTGACTAAAAATGTCTATAAATAAGCTTGAAGAAGATCGGAGAGAATAGAGAGAAAAACAGGGAGAAAAATATACAGAGACAGTGAGACGAGACAAAAACAGAGAGAAAGAAAAAAGAGTTTGAAAAAACCGGAGACCCCATTCATCACTTCTGTCTTTCATCACCAAAGCCCACACATTCTGTAAAATATCCATTCCTTCTACCGAAATCATCCAAGAACCCAATATCTCCACTGCCAACTGATCCCTTTTCCATTTTGTTTGCAATCCATTCAACACCCAAAAATAAACTCAACACCTAGAAAAATCAATTTCAGCTCAAAAATTGAAACACCCAAATCCAAGATCGAATATATGGAGAAAATCTAAAATAATAATAATAAAAAAAGACTACCAGTTGTAGAGGCTGACAGAATCGGTGATTCGCGGCAACGAGTGGCTTGGACGACAACTGGCGCAGTGAAGGAGCAGCATGGACGTTGGTGCGCAATACCCACGCCTGTTGGTCTGATCAGTGGTGATCTGCGAAGAAGAAAGAAGACCCAATAGATAAAGAAAAAAGAGAGAAACCGAAAAGTAAGAAGGAAGAGCCTGAACCGATTCTGAGGTTTGTTCTTTAGCTTCTGTTTGGTGTTTTGTTTGCAATTTATTGTTTCGGTAAAAGCATAAACCACGTAAGAGAAAAAAAAAAAAACCAAACTTAAGTGCATGTGGTTGGGCTGGGTACATTGGGTTTGAGTGTTTTAATTGTTTTGTAAGAGCTTAAGTCACATAAGAAAAAAAAAAAAACCAAATATAAGTGCAAGTGTTTGGGCTAACTACGTTGGTTTTTTTTTTTTTGGTTACATAACTACGTTGGGTTTGCTTGTTAACTTAAAATATATGTATAGTGGATATATGTTTGTGATGTACAATCTTTAAGCTGTTCGTACGTGTATGAATTTAGATAAGGATCTAGGTTTTGGTTGTATTTGTATGATGTCTTAGATTTTTTTATATATATGCATAAATTTATTTGGGCTTATATATTGTCAAATATCAATCTTTAATAAACAAACTTAAATAATAATAATAATAATAATAATAATAATAATAATAATAATAATAGTGATATTTGAAAATGATAAAAAAAAAACTTTTAAGAAAATAATAAATTCCAAAAAACGAATTTTTCTTAAAACTCCTAAGTGGGGAGTTTTCTTCAAATCTTACCAAAGTGTGGTAGGATGTTAAAATGTTCAAAAATATATAATCTTATATAAGATAAATAATTATACGAGAATGGAAAATAAATTAGGTTATAATAAAATGTTCAAAAATGATAAATAATAAATTTGAAAGAGTTCCTAAGTGAGGAATTTTTAATTAAAACTTTCCAAAAATGTTGGATGGTTTGTTTCAAAATAAGATTTATGAAAAGGTAATTTAAAATGAAACAAAACTTGCAAACGAAAAATAATAAAATAAAATAATTTTTTATAAACTTTAATAAAATTTATTTCAATTATAGAAATATAATAATGTTCTAAAAAATATAAAAAAAATAAAAAGGTTCCTAAGTGAGGGACTTTCTCTAAATACTTACCAAGAGTGTTGGTAAGGTTTACTTTTTAATAAAGAAAATAAAAAAAAAGTGTAAAAGTAATTTCAAAATGTTTTTAAAACAATAATATGAAGTTTTCCATTAAATATAACTGGAACTAATTATAAATTTTTTAAAAAAATTCCTAAGTGAGAAGTCATGTTTAAATCTTTCCAAAGTGTGGAAAGATTTTAAAATATTTTAATAAAAAAATAATAAAAAAATATATCGGAGGTTAATACGATCAATTTACCTTAAAATCTTTGATAAATGCCATTTTCTAAAAAAAATAGATAAATAAAAAATAAACAAATATTGATTTTCTTAAAAGTCCCTAAGTGAGGGATTGGTTCTATAATTTTCCAAAAGTATTGGGAAATACAAATAAAAATTTATAAGATGATTTATATAAAATAAATAAAGAATTCATCATAAATAATAAAATTAACTATAAAATCTCAAGTAATAAAATTAACTATAAAATCTTATTTTTAATAATTAAAATCTAAGAATTTTCATATAATGATTTTTCTTAAGAAGGTTCCTAAGTGAGGAACTTTATCTCACCAAAAGTGTTGGAGAGATTTTAAAACATTAAAATAAAAATAGAATATTAAAAAAGGGGGTAAAATATTTAAAGTTAAAGTACAAAATGAAGTAAAAGTCTTTTATCTAAAAAATATTGAAATTTAAACCGACGACGGAGCCTCTTCAAGAGAATAAGTGATTTTCTTGAATACTCTTGAGGTAAGAGAACTTCTTAAATTATACCGAAAGTGTCGGAATATATTTAAGAAAATTCTCAATATTTTAAAAATAATAAATAAAATAAAGAATAGAAGACTATTTTAGTTAAGACCTTTTATGATAACATGTGATTAATTGGTACTGTCCATCGGACAGGCGTTGTGGGGGTGCTAATCCCTTCCCCACACGTAACTGTACTCCCGAACCTAATTCTCGGAATGTAGACTAAGCTTTATCCTTAGAGTCAAATTGGTGGCCAATCACACCTAGGTAAAAAAGATTGGTGGCGACTCCATAATTTTAACCTCTAGCGATTAGGTCCCCGGACAAAAATCGTTACGACAGCTTGGCGACTCCACTGGGGACTTTTGAAGAGTCGAGCCAATAATTGATCATGAATTATTCTAAGTCTTAATTTGATGGTCTTAATTCATACTTAATTTCAATTTCTTTGATTTTGTTTGTATTCATATTTTATTCAAGTTGTTATTTTTATATTTTGTATATATTCTTGTTAATAAATTGTTGGGGTATCTAGGATAGGAGTTATGGTATGATTGACATGTTCCTTCTCACACACTTCACATACATGTGCATAACATAAGCTCTATACCTGAGTTTTGTCCTTCCTAGGAAGGGGGTAAAGTACCTACGCTCTCGTGAGGTGTTAACCTCCGCAATGGCTAGCGAAATACTCTCACTCAAATTGAATCCTTTCCGTTTGTAGCCTGTTATGGGTGAGGATCGGAGTGCCTTACTAGCCCTGTGTGGATGTCAGTAAGGAGCAATTTGGGAACCTTTAGACCTTTTAAATCCAAAACCCAGCATGTAGTGAACCTTAAGTAACTAACCATTAAGGAAGAGTTACGATGATTCCTTACATAGAATTTAACCTATGGTTAGGCACACATGAAGGAACATTATAACCTCTTCTCTTCACACCTTGGTAAAGTTTGTTACATCATCTCATACATTACATTATTGCATTACCATACAGGGGGTATTTGCCACATCAGACATTCACACAAAGAATCTTTGCTACCTCCATGGAAAGCCTAGGATCTAGAGCACACCGATATGAGGATGCCAATGTGTTGAAGGCTAGGTCAATGGAAGCTCAAATCAAAAATGGAGATTGCTTGCCAATGGAATATGTGTCAGCTTTGGGTAGAGAAATGCATCTTGATCTAAGAAGGAATGATTATGCCGACTTGTCTATGATTTGGGCACGTTGGAAAGGGCCGATGCAAGAGAAGTTTCAAGAACAATATGGAGATATAGCATTATTACTTTCAGTAAATGTGGATGATCAACTTATTAGAGCTATGTTATGGTTTTGGGATCCTTCACATAGATGTTTTGTATTCAACAAGGAAGATATGGTGCCAACTATAGAAGAGTATTCTGTCATGCTCCGTTTGGAACCTTCAAGTCCAGACAAAGTCTACCTACGTGATAAGAAGACTGGTTATCGAAAAAAGCTTGTAAAGATGATGGGGATTAGGCTTGAAGATGTGGACAAGCACACCAAGCAAAAAGGTGAGAGTACTTGCATTCCTTGGAGTTTCCTGCTCGATTATCTTATGAAAAACACCGATGAGAAACGGTGTAGATGTGTCTTCGCTCTAGCTCTTTACGGTCTAGTGATCTTTCCAAAAGTGCTAGGATACATTGATGTGGCCGTGGTTGACTTTTTGGAGCAAATAGAGAATCATGTTAATCCTGTACCGGTCATTTTGGCTGAAACTGTGAGATCCTTGAATTTTTGTCGACGTAAAGGAAAAGGACGATTCCTTGGTTGCACGCAACTCCTATATATTTGGATGCAAAGCCACTTCAAAATGGAAGAGGGAAAATTTCGAAAGTTTTACTTTGCTTCAAGCATTCCCATTAAGGAATTTTGCGAGATTAAGTGGCCAAAGCCGAAGACAGAAAAGCAATGGGTTGTATACCTCCGTTCGGTAGAAACCCAAGACGTGGTATGGAGAGCTCCATGGATGAAGCTTGACCCGATATTGTATGGTTGTGGAGACAAGTACTGGGTTCCTCTCATGGGACTGTGGGGTGTTGTTAGCTACGCTCCGATCTTGGTAATGAGACAATATGGATACGAGCAATTTGCCCCGGCGACGCATACACTTAACCAGTTGGAATTCATGTATGGAGAGCCCCAAACCATCAAAAAGGTTGAAGAAGTTGCTAAGCTATGGAAACAAGCTCGAAGAATGGAAGGAGGAAAGCTAACAAACAATACTACTGCCGAGTATTCTGTTTGGCATTGTAGACGTGCTCGAGATCTTGTGCTCCCACAGGAAGAAAGCTTAGATACTGAAGCCACTCCAAAGCCTCGAGACTTATTGTTAGAGGCAGAAGTTGTTAAAAGAAAGCTTCAGGAAGAGAAAAACAAGTTAGACTATGAAAACAAAAGACTCAAGCATGAGATGAAAAGCAGTTCAGAGCATTGGAACAAGAGAATCCAAGACGAGCGCAATGAATGGAGGACACTGTTAAAGGACATGAATAGCACGATCTCGTCCACTACTGCTGAATTGGGTCGCATACAAAGGGAAAATGAACAACTCCAAGCAAAGAGTCAAAACAATCTTGAGTACAAGCAACTTGAGAGCAAAATGGCCCATACGCAAGCTCAAATGCAAATGATGGGAAAGACGCTATCAGAATCTCAAAGCCATGTCATAGCACTCCAAGAAGAAGTTGACGACCTGCGAGTTTTGGCTGATGAACGCGAGGAATGGATACATGCTCATTTTTTGCAACAACAGCATCTGAAGCATTTATTCGAGCAAATTAGTATGGCTGCCAGGAAAGCTGAGGAAATGGAGGAAAGGGTGCGGGAGCTAAAGCCAGGAGTGAGTCCAATTACTGAGCATGGTCATCGTTTGTCAGAATTCCTAGATGAAGCACAAGACCATTATCTGCAGGTTATGAACTTCTTGAGGAAACCAAGGGCTTAGAGATTAGACTTTTCATGGATGTAGTTTGGACTTTTGTTGTAAAATAACTTCTAAAAGTCTAATAAAAGAACCTTTTTGTTAGTTATGTGGCAAATACTTCCCCATTTCATTCATTCATGCATTCTTTAGTAAAACATTAGCATGCATAAATGACTTTGTTTAAAAACTAAAATAAACATGCCCTAATTCCAGAAGTTTTGGGTAATAAAGGTGTAAAGATAGCTCAACAAGCGAGAATTGCTAATCATCCATACAACACTCGTCTACAATCTAGGAATATGGAAAACGAACAACAAATGAGGATAGACAGAATGGAGAAAGCACAAGAAGAAATGAGAGGGAAAATAGTTGAGATGCAAGAAGATATGAGGAAGCAAATGGTTGAAATGATGGAATTAATGAGAGGGATGACCAAAGGCAAAAATGTGGAGGAAACTTCTACAGCTAGAGAAGATGTGCATAATCAAGGAGATGGGCAAGAGGAGCCATTGTACCCTCCAGGATTTACCCCAACACATGTTCAACCTGGCCAAGAAGGCTACCAACGAGTGATGCCGCCCCAGGGTGGTCGGCCTTATGCTTTTAGTGGGGTAAACCCACCAATGGGCCAATCTAATCAAGGGCAACTGGGATCAGGCCCTGGAGGCAATCCTACAGATGGTCGACCTTATGCTTTTAGTGGGGTAAACCCACCAATGGGCCAATCTAACCAAGGACAACTGGGATCAGGCCCTGGAGGCAATCCTGCAGATCCTATTTTTGTTCCAAATCTTGATGACCCTAGTGAACAAGAAAAATTGAGAAAGGCAATCCCCGAAGTTGGTTCTGGAGTTGGAATAGAACATAAATATGACCTCCTAGAAGAAAGACTTAGAGCAGTAGAAGGAAAGGACACATTTGGTAGAATTGATGCAGGAGAACTCAGCCTAGTGTCTGACCTAGTGTTCCCCCCAAAATTTAAGACTCCTGACTTTGAAAAGTATGGTGGAACAACATGTCCATCAGCCCACATCACAATGTTCGTTCGAAAGATGGCGGGGTATACTCACAATGATAAGTTGTTGATCCATTGTTTTCAGGACAGCCTTACTGGATCCGCTGCAAGGTGGTATGTCCAGTTAGACGGGAACCATATACATTCATGGAAAGATCTCGCTAGGGCATTTATGGCTCAGTATCAGCATGTGGTGGATACAGCTCCCGATAGGATGACACTCCAAAATATGGAAAAGAAAGCCAATGAACCTTTCAAAGAATACGCCCGGCGATGGAGAGATGTAGCTTCTCAAGTACAACCACCTATTACTGAAAAGGAGACAACTATGTTGTTTATTAGTACCCTCCGGGAACCCTATTATGGTAAGTTGATTGGAAGTGCCACAAAAAGTTTTGCTGACATGGTAATCTCTGGGGAAATGATTGAAAATGCCATAAAGAATGGTAAGATAGAGGTACCCGATAGTGGAGGATCCAAGAAGGTTGCAACATTCAAAAGAAAAGAAGGTGATGTCCACGCGATGAATGTTGGAGACCAACCGCCTAGAAACCCTACCCCCTATTCTCCTTACCCAATTTATCCACCTTATTACCCACCTGCAAACAATGTCACAGTAGGACCATACCCATACCAAACAACTTCAAGACCAACATATACCCCCAATTATCGGCCAAGAGCTCCCAATTCACCAATTACATCCACATTAGCTCAACGACCTCCACTTGCTAACCAGCTAGATGACAATCAGAGAAGGCAAAAATCCAGTCGAGATAGGCAACATTTTGATCCAATCCCTATGACTTACACAGACCTTTTACCTCAATTAATCGAAAACCACTTCCTTGCACCAGTTTATATAGAACCTCTTAAACCTCCCTACCCTGCGTGGTATGATTCAAATGCCCACTGTGATTATCACTACGGGATTACAGGTCATTCAACAGAAAATTGCACTGCTTTGAAACACAAAGTTCAAACTCTTATTAAGGCAGGAATATTGAATTTTGGGAAGAAGGGAGAACCAAGTGTAACCAAAAACCCACTCCCCGATCATGAGGAGGGTAAAGTAAATGCCATAGTTGAAGAAAAGGATCGTTTGGTCAAGAAAAGCGTTTATAAGGTTAAAACGCCAATGAAGGTGGTGTTTGACGCAATGGTCAAGGCAAAACTAATCCAGGTAGATAATGAAAAGATGCCTAAACAGGGAAAGTTTTGTGAGTTCCATAAGAATGTGGGGCATGAAATCCAGAATTATCAAGAGTTTCGCCAAAAGGTGCAAGGCTTGATGGATGAGGGTATTGCAGAATTTTATGAAGAAGTGGAAATAGAATCAGTCAATGTCATCGGAAAAGAAACAGGTCCCGTTCGGTGGAAACCATTGACTATCTATTATGAGGATAAGAATGAGCCTATAATTGATTCTAAGCCTAAATTTCAACTGCCAAAGATAACCATTGAGGTTCCAAGTCCTTTTCCATATAAGGATAGTCAGGCAGTCCCATGGAACTACAATTGCAATATCGCCACTCAAGGGTCAGTTAGTATTCCTTTGGCTACCACAACAAACACTACAGCTGCAGTGGATATAACAGGCACCGGAGGAATCACCCGAAGTGGGAGATGTTACACGCCTGAAATGTTGAAGAAAAATCAAAAAGGAAAGGCTAAAGAGGGAGAAGACGAAGAAAGTAACAGAGAAATCCCTTTCGAGGGTGAAGAAAAAGAATTCAGGGAACAACGAAGCAAACCAGTGTCTGAGAAAGAAGCTTCAGAGTTCTTGAAATTCATCAAGCACAGTGAGTTCAATATAGTAGATCAGTTAAATCGTACGCCAGCGCGCATCACTCTGCTTTCTCTATTACTGAATTCAGAACCCCACCGGGAAGCTCTTCTACGAGTGCTCAATCAAGCATATGTACCTCATGATGTGTCAGTAGAAAAGATTGATCGACTTGTTGGAAATATCGTGGCAGACAATTTTATATCCTTCAGTGATGACGAAATCCCGCCTGATGGGAGAGGAAGTTACAAAGCCTTGCATATTACTACCACTTGCAAAGACTACATCCTACCTAGAGTCATAATCGACAATGGCTCAGCTCTAAATGTTATGCCTCTAAGAACTCTGTCAAAATTACCTGTGGATGAGTCGCACATGAGGAAAAGTCATATGGTAGTAAAAGCATTCGATGGTACACGTCGAGAAGTAACAGGGACTATAGAAATTCCAATTCAAATTGGCCCCAGTGTCTACAATATGGAATTTCAAGTAATGGACATTAATCCTGCATATAATTGCCTCCTTGGGCGTCCATGGATACATTCAGCTGGAGCAGTCCCCTCGACTTTACACCAAATAGTCAAATTTATAATAGATGGAAAAGTGGTAGGTGTAGTTGGAGAAGAAGATATGATTGCTACAGTTTCCTCCACTGCCCCATATATCGAGGTGAATGAGAATGCACCAGAATGTTCTTTCAGATCCTTGGAATTTGTAAATGCTACATACATAGGAGAAGGATCTAAGATACCAATGCCACAGTTGTCCAGTGCCACAATGTCGGGAATTCAACAGACTGTTGGGAAAGGGTGTTATGCTGGAGCAGGATTAGGAAAGAACTTGCAAGGGATAAAACGAGCTTTGACAGCAAAGGTGAAAGATGATAGATTTGGTCTTGGCTACAAGCCAACTGGGCTAGAGAGGAGAAAGTTTTTGGAAAAGAAAAGGGAAAGAAGAATGGCTAGATTTAAAGAGGTCGATGAGGAAAATGAGCCGATGATGTTTCCTCCTCTAGAGGATGTCTTTCATTCTGTGGGATACATTTATCCAGACCTAGTAAAGGCTAACAAGGATGAGCTTGTTAAGGAATTCGAGAATTTGTCTATCCAGATGATAAACACAGATAAAGAAGAGGCCCCAAGAAGTTCGGAAGTGCGCCCTTGCCCGCCAGGCTTTCAGCTGAGGAATTGGCATTACATCGATCTTCCTGTTATCACTAAATCTCTGCCAAAGTAATTCAATAAGTAAAGCCTGATTTCCCCTGCCCAAGGGTATCAAGGTCTCTTATGTAGGGCTATTTCTATTTCAATAAAATCTGGCCTTTTGTCATACCTTTTTTCCATGTGAATTCTTTCATTTGCATCTTTTCTGCCCATGCATATTCGAGTCCATCTACATTTTGCCAACTTTTGCCCCATATGCAGGTACCCAAACAATGAATATGAAGGCCATTGTGATGATATTCCGAAACCTGATTTTGAAAGAACTGTTTGTGCTGGTGAATTTAATGAAGAAGAGGGTATTGATGATGATACATTGCCTCTTGAGCTTACAAGACTGGTGGAACAAGAAGAAAAGCAAATTATACCCCATCAAGAACCCATTGAGACCTTAAATTTGGGAAGTGACGAAGTAAGAAAAGAGGTTAAAATCGGCACATTTCTATCATCGTCCATAAGGAAAGAGCTGATAAGCTTACTCCATGAGTATGCCGATGTGTTCGCATGGTCGTATCAGGACATGCCGGGTCTAAAGTCTGATATTGTGGTTCATAAGCTACCAATAAGACCAGAATGCAAGCCAATTCAGCAAAAGTTGAGGAGAATGAAGCCTGAAATGTTGCTAAAAATCAAAGAAGAAGTCAAGAAGCAGTTTGATGCGGGATTCTTAGAGGTGGCAAAATATCCTGAATGGGTAGCAAATATTGTTCCAGTTCCTAAAAAAGACGGAAAGGTGCGAATGTGTGTGGATTATCGTGATCTAAATAGGGCCAGTCCAAAAGACAATTTTCCCCTGCCCCATATTGATACCCTAGTCGACAACACAGCTGGACATTCTTTATTTTCTTTTATGGATGGTTTCTTGGGTTATAATCAAATCAAAATGGCGCCTGAGGATATGGAAAAGACCACTTTTGTGACTATGTGGGGAACATTTTGTTACAAGGTCATGCCATTTGGGTTGAAAAATGCCGGTGCAACTTACCAGAGAGCCATGGTAACCTTGTTTCATGACATGATGCATAAGGAGATAGAAGTCTATGTTGATGATATGATCGCGAAGTCCCAAAAAGAAGAAAATCATGTTGCCAACCTTAAAAGGTTATTTGAAAGGTTGAGAAAATTCCAACTTAAGCTCAACCCGGCCAAATGTACTTTCGGAGTGACATCAGGGAAGCTATTGGGATTTGTAGTCAGTGAACGAGGTATAGAAGTGGATCCCGATAAAATATATGCCATCCAGAATTTATCACCGCCTCGTACCCAAAAGGAAGTAAGAGGATTCTTAGGAAGATTGAATTACATCGCACGCTTCATCTCCCAACTCACTGCTAAGTGTGATCCAATCTTCAAACTCCTCCGAAAACGGGACCCAGGAGAATGGAATGACGAATGCCAAATAGCATTTGATAAGGTTAAAGAGTACCTTTCGAATCCTCCTGTGTTAGTGCCACCTGTGCCAGGGAGACCCCTCATTTTGTATGTAACAGTGCATGAAAATTCCATGGGATGTGTGCTGGGGCAACATGATGAAACTGGGAGAAAAGAGCGGGCTATCTATTATTTAAGCAAGAAGTTCACTGACTATGAAGCCAGATATTCTTCGTTGGAGAAGATGTGTTGCGCCATGGCTTGGATAGCTCGTAGATTAAGACAGTACATGCTTTATCATACTACATGGCTAATTTCAAAATTGGACCCTATTAAGTATATCTTCGAGAAACCTTCATTATCCGGGAAGATAGCAAGGTGGCAAGTGTTGCTTTCCGAGTATGACATTGTCTATATGACTCAAAAGGCCATTAAAGGTAGTACGATTGCTAATTTCCTCGCAGATCAAGCTGAAGAAAAGTATGAACCAATGGATTTTGATTTCCCTGATGAGGATTTAATGGTCATATCACAAATAAAGGTTGAAGGTTCTGCAGAAGAACTTGCTTGGAAAATGTACTTTGATGGGGCATCTAATGCTTTCGGGCACGGTGTTGGGGCAGTTTTAATATCCCCTGAAGGAGATTGTTGTCCATTCACTGCAAAATTGGACTTTGACTGCACCAATAATATGGCAGAATATGAGGCTTGTATCATGGGGCTCCGAGCTGCAATCGACAAAGGTGTTAAAGTACTGGAAGTATATGGAGATTCAGCCTTGGTAATTTATCAATTGCGAGGTGAATGGGAAACAAGAGATTCAAAATTGGTCCAGTATTATGAGTTTGTGACCGATCTAGTTAAACATTTCAAGAAAATTTGTTTTAAGCATTTGCCTCGAGAAGAAAACCAAATGGCTGATGCATTGGCTACTTTGGCTGCGATGTTCAAAGTAAATTCAGGTGCTAAAATTTGTCCCATCAAGATGAGCATACATGGATCACCAGCACATTGCTCAAATGTAGAAGAAGAGATAGATGGGAAACCATGGTATCATGATATATTGCAATATATAAAGCATCACCAGTATCCAGAAGGGGTATCAGAAAATGACAAGAGGACTTTGAGAAGAATGGCCATAGAATTCTTCTTGGATGGTGAAATTTTGTACAAAAAGGGGAAAGATCAAGTGTTGCTAAGGTGTGTGGATGCCATAGAGGCCAAAAGGATACTCAAAGAAATTCACGAAGGTGTTTGTGGATCTCATGCAAATGGTCACATGATGGCTCGACAAATTATGAGGGCTGGATATTATTGGATGACAATGGAAAGTGATTGCATCAACTTTGCTCGAAGTTGTCATAAATGTCAAATATATGCCAGTAAGATAAATGCCCCTCCCAAATCCTTACAGGTCATGACAACTCCTTGGCCATTTTCTACGTGGGGAATGGATGTGATTGGACCAATTACCCCTAAAGCTTCAAATGGACACCGCTTCATTTTGGTAATGATTGATTACTTCACGAAGTGGGTGGAAGCAGCATCTTATGCTAGTGTGACAAAGTCTGTAGTGTGCAAGTTTTTCAAGAAAGAGATAATTTGCCGGTATGGGCTACCAGAAAGGATCATTTCAGACAATGCTCTGAATTTCAATAATAAGTTGATTGCGGAAGCATGTGCCCAATTTCATATTAAGCATCACAATTCAGCACCTTATCGTCCAAAAATGAATGGAGCTGTCGAAGCTGCAAATAAAAATCTCAAGAAGATCATTCAGAAGATGACAGATACGTACAAAGATTGGCATGAGAAGTTGCCTTTTGCTCTGCACGCTTACCGTACATCGGTTCGCACATCCACAGGAGCCACCCCGTTTTCATTAGTGTATGGGATGGAGGCAGTTTTGCCTATTGAAGTGGAAATTCCTTCTTTGCGTGTCCTTATGGAAGTTGAATTGGACGAAGCTGAATGGGTCCGAGCCCGGTATGAGCAATTGAACCTTATTGAGGAAAAAAGACTCAAAGCGCTATGTCATGGGCAATTGTATCAGAAGAGGATGATGCGAGCACATGACAAGAAGGTTCGTCCCAGAAATTTTCGGGAAGGGGATTTGGTTTTGAAAAAGATTCTACCCAATATTCCTGACCCTCGGGGCAAATGGACTCCAAATTGGGAAGGCCCTTTTGTAGTAAGAAAAGCATTCTCAGGAGGGGCATTGATTTTGGCAGAAATGGATGGAAGAGACCTGCCCAATCCAATAAATGCTGATGCAGTAAAGAAGTATTATGCATAAAAAAAACAAAAAAAACAAAAAAAAAAGAAAAAATAATAAGGAGGGGTTCAAGGCGAAAACCCAAAAGGGCGACTTGAATCCAAATGGGAATGTTTGAGTTGAAAACCCGAAAATGGGCAACTTAGACAGAAAGCAATGGTGAATGAGGTTGGAAGTCAAATATATTATATGCTCGTAAGCAAAGAGTGGCAGAGTTCAGTCTGAGGTATTCTCTGAAGCTTAAAGCCATCAGCTAGACAGTGAAGTCAAAAGAAGGTTTTTGGATTAATTCACAATGATCAGAATATTTATTGTAAAGGCATCCTCATGTGGAACTTTAACCATTTCATATGTTTAAATTGCCTTCCATTTGAATAAGAACACATTCCCCTTAATACTCATTTTCTCTTACCCATCTTTTGAAAGAAATTCACAATTGCAGTATGTCTCATAGTCCACTTACTTTTCGAATTACTTAAAAGAGATTTAACAATAACAAGAGTGAGATGTAAATGAGGAAAAATATGATGGTACTAGCTGAATGATGATTAAAGGAAGTTTGAGATCAAGCGATGAGACCTAGCTGGCATAACACAGGATTAAGAATGTATGAATGCAAAGATTGAAGGTCATCTTGGGAGAATGATGAAAAGAAAAGGAAAAGAAGAGAAAGGAAAAAGGGCATAAGATTGTGAAACTCAGAATTAAAATTTATCTCATAATAGGTGTTGCATCCCTTTAAGAAGCATACACATTTTATATACACATCCCCAAAAATTGTGCAATACATTAATCATTTGTGACATCATCCGTATGAGAATATTTGCATCACAATAATGCAATAGTACATGTGAATAAAAACCCCTTGGGTAGGATTTGGGTACATAACTAGCCAGACATAGAAATACCTTTAGGAAAAGGCTAAACTATGATCAATCAAGAACCTTCCCAGTTTATTTTTAAAAGTCGTGAGCCTCTTGAAAGAGAGGAGCCCAGTTTATATTTTTTTTAAAGTCGTGAGCCTCTTGAAAAAGAGGAGCCTAATTTACTTTCAAAAGTCGTGAGCCTCTTGAAAAAGAGGAGCCTAATTTACTTTCAAAAGTCGTGAGCCTCTTGAAAGAGAGGGGCCCAGTTTATTTTTCAAAAGTCGTGAGCCTCTTGAAAGAGAGGAGCCCAGTTTATTTTTCAAAGTCGTGAGCCTCTTGAAAGAGAGGAGCCCAGTTTATTTTCAACTCTTGAAAGAGAGGAGCCCAGTTTATTTTCAAAGTCGTGAGCCTCTTGAAAGAGAGGAGCCCAATTTATTTTTCAAAGTCGTGTGCCTCTTGAAAAAGAGGAGCCCAGTTTATTTTTCCAAGTCACTCGCCTCTTGAGAGAGGAGCCAAATTAAATTGAAGAGCTTAAAGAAAAGAGAAGTAGGCCATGAGCCGAACAAAATTGTTGTCTATTGTCTTTGCCCTATTCCTGATTCTCAGCAATATGCAAAGAGGGGCAGCTGTAGACACTTAATTTTGTCCGGAATAATAAATCTATCATATGTTTGAATTTGTAAAAAAAATAAAATAAAATAAAATAAAAATAAAAAAAATTCAGAATAAAAATAAAAATAATAAAAATAAAAACAATAATAAATAAAAAATAAAATAATGAATTTAAAAAAAAAAAAGAGAAGGGCTAGTGCTGGTGCCGGTGCCGACACCAGCAAAGAAGACTGCCAACCTTACAGCCACCCTAAGCCGCTCTGCCATCTCCAACAATTCCATTGACAAACCTTCATTTCAGATTGAAAGTCTTCTACAAATTAATTCTTTGAGAGTTCGCTCCGTTTTTATTGACTAAATACACACCGAAAGCTGCTCGAGGAGAGGAAGAAACAGGGAAGAACACCGGTTTCAGAAAAAACCATGGTCTAAAGATCCTAAGGACCTTCCCCTATAGCCCTCTGCCTCCACGGAAGAACCACCATTTTCAAACCAACATTTAAGAATACCCAGAACCATTGAATCTAAATCTCATCTGTAATAGATTGCAATCTTCGGATTCAAAGATTTTATCCGATTTTTTTTGACTAAAAATGTCTATAAATAAGCTTGAAGAAGATCGGAGAGAATAGAGAGAAAAACAGGGAGAAAAATATACAGAGACAGTGAGACGAGACAAAAACAGAGAGAAAGAAAAAAGAGTTTGAAAAAACCGGAGACCCCATTCATCACTTCTGTCTTTCATCACCAAAGCCCACACATTCTGTAAAATATCCATTCCTTCTACCGAAATCATCCAAGAACCCAATATCTCCACTGCCAACTGATCCCTTTTCCATTTTGTTTGCAATCCATTCAACACCCAAAAATAAACTCAACACCCAGAAAAATCAATTTCAGCTCAAAAATTGAAACACCCAAATCCAAGATCGAATATATGGAGAAAATCTAAAATAATAAAAAAAAAAAGACTACCAGTTGTAGAGGCTGACAGAATTGGTGATTCGCGGCAACGAGTGGCTTGGACGACAACTGGAGCAGTGAAGGAACAGCATGGACGTTGGTGCGCAATACCCACGCCTGTTGGTCTGATCAGTGGTGATCTGCGAAGAAGAAAGAAGACCCAATAAATAAAGAAAAAAGAGAGAAACCGAAAAGTAAGAAGGAAGAGCCTGAACCGATTCTGAGGTTTGTTCTTTAGCTTCTGTTTGGTGTTTTGTTTGCAATTTATTGTTTCGGTAAAAGCATAAACCACGTAAGAGAAAAAAAAAACCAAACTTAAGTGCATGTGGTTGGGCTGGGTACATTGGGTTTGAGTGTTTTAATTGTTTTGTAAGAGCTTAAGTCACATAAGAAAAAAAAAAAACCAAATATAAGTGCAAATGTTTGGGCTAACTACGTTGGTTTTTTTTTTTTTGGTTACATAACTACGTTGGGTTTGCTTGTTAACTTAAAATATATGTATAGTGGATATATGTTTGTGATGTACAATCTTTAAGCTGTTCGTACGTGTATGAATTTAGATAAGGATCTAGGTTTTGGTTGTATTTGTATGATGTCTTAGATTTTTTTATATATATGCATAAATTTATTTGGGCTTATATATTGTCAAATATCAATCTTTAATAAACAAACTTAAATAATAATAATAATAATAATAATAATAATAATAATAATAGTGATATTTGAAAATGATAAAAAAAAAACTTTTAAGAAAATAATAAATTCCAAAAAACGAATTTTTCTTAAAACTCCTAAGTGGGGAGTTTTCTTCAAATCTTACCAAAGTGTGGTAGGATGTTAAAATGTTCAAAAATATATAATCTTATATAAGATAAATAATTATACGAGAATGGAAAATAAATTAGGTTATAATAAAATGTTCAAAAATGATAAATAATAAATTTGAAAGAGTTCCTAAGTGAGGAATTTTTAATTAAAACTTTCCAAAAGTGTTGGATGGTTTGTTTCAAAATAAGATTTATGAAAAGGTAATTTAAAATGAAACAAAACTTGCAAACGAAAAATAATAAAATAAAATAATTTTTTATAAACTTTAATAAAATTTATTTCAATTATAGAAATATAATAATGTTCTAAAAAATATAAAAAAATAAAAAGGTTCCTAAGTGAGGGACTTTCTCTAAATACTTACCAAGAGTGTTGGTAAGGTTTACTTTTTAATAAAGAAAATAAAAAAAAAAGTGTAAAAGTAATTTCAAAATGTTTTTAAAACAATAATATGAAGTTTTCCATTAAATATAACTGGAACTAATTATAATTTTTTTAAAAAAATTCCTAAGTGAGAAGTCATGTTTAAATCTTTCCAAAGTGTGGAAAGATTTTAAAATATTTTAATAAAAAAATAATAAAAAAATATATCGGAGGTTAATACGATCAATTTACCTTAAAATCTTTGATAAATGCCATTTTCTAAAAAAAATAGATAAATAAAAAATAAACAAATATTGATTTTCTTAAAAGTCCCTAAGTGAGGGATTGGTTCTATAATTTTCCAAAAGTATTGGGAAATACAAATAAAAATTTATAAGATGATTTATATAAAATAAATAAAGAATTCATCATAAATAATAAAATTAACTATAAAATCTCAAGTAATAAAATTAACTATAAAATCTTATTTTTAATAATTAAAATCTAAGAATTTTCATATAATGATTTTTCTTAAGAAGGTTCCTAAGTGAGGAACTTTATCTCACCAAAAGTGTTGGAGAGATTTTAAAACATTAAAATAAAAATAGAATATTAAAAAAGGGGGTAAAATATTTAAAGTTAAAGTACAAAATGAAGTAAAAGTCTTTTATCTAAAAAATATTGAAATTTAAACCGACGACGGAGCCTCTTCAAGAGAATAAGTGATTTTCTTGAATACTCTTGAGGTAAGAGAACTTCTTAAATTATACCGAAAGTGTCGGAATATATTTAAGAAAATTCTCAATATTTTAAAAATAATAAATAAAATAAAGAATAGAAGACCATTTTAGTTAAGACCTTTTATGATAACATGTGATTAATTGGTACTGTCCATCGGACAGGCGTTGTGGGGGTGCTAATCCCTTCCCCACACGTAACTGTACTCCCGAACCTAATTCTCGGAATGTAGACTAAGCTTTATCCTTAGAGTCAAATTGGTGGCCAATCACACCTAGGTAAAAAAGATTGGTGGCGACTCCATAATTTTAACCTCTAGCGATTAGGTCCCCGGACAAAAATCGTTACGACAAGAATATTTCATGACATTTTTAGAAAATTTCTAAGGAAATTTCAGCAGCATAACAGCTGCGAATATCCTAGCCTCCCTGCACTTTCAACATTGTATAATACCAACCAAAACCACAGATTTCAATGGCAATTCATTTCTAAATATTCTTATAAAATTATTTGCATTGAAAACATGCATCCGAAATATACCTACAATCTACACACCCATCCCTTACCTATCTTGTGATATCGGACTTCTTGGCAACACCACTTGTCATCCAATACTCCCAGGCTTGACTGAAACTTCCAACCCACTTTTCTCTTGAATTTGTCACTCTTTCATGAAGCTATTGGTATGGCTAGATAGAGCATGAAGAAAGGAACAATTTTGGTGAAATAATGCTTATTTGGTAAGTTATGGAAGCTTTTGTTTTTTTTTTTCTCTTATTTTCTTTCCATGGAGGAGGTGAGGAAGATGAGTGAATAGTGCCAGCTCTCATCAGAATTAAAAAGTGTGGAAAATTTTGAAGATGGGCAAAATTACCAAAATGCCCTTGGTTATGAAAATTTTGGACAATTTTGCCCTTACGTTCCTGCAGTCGTGAAACAATGTAAATGCACTCCAAAATTTTCGGATTCTAGTACCAATTTGTCATATTAAATGTAATTTGATGATTGGAAGTGGTTTCGTTGACGCACGGTGCACACATAGTGAGAAATTACGATTTTACCACTACGACCAGCTAGCGAAATTTTTTGTTTTGGCTGTTGTTTCAAGAAATCTATTGAAACTGTGTTAAAGTACTTTTCATGTAGATTGTCATGGTATTTTACTTCATCCCAATTCATTTTAGTTTGAGAGTAATTTACGAAAATATTCTCGGGACATAACCATCATTTCCCAATTTGTTTGTCATATTTTCAAAAATAGTTCAACCAAGGTATTTTGGCCTCCAAATTCCATAATATTATTATTACGTCATCCGTACACTGTTTTCTCAGTCATATATATATATATATATATATATATATATATATATAGGCTCGAAAATTTAAGTGGAGCCTACATCACTATTTATTTAAAATTTACAAGTATATTTCAAAATAAATCAAAATTACAAATAAATACACATGTACAGTAACATATAATCGGTTCTCACATACAATGGTTCAAATAAAAGACATTGTAAACAGAGTTACCCCTGTGTTTAGCTCTGATCAATATATGTTTCATGTCACCTTCTTCTCAATTTCCTCTAATGTCCTATCAGTTCGTTTGACAAACAAAAGATTCTATCAATCATGTACCCCCAAAGTTGAAAAAAAGAAAAACATATATTGTAACAAAGTAAAATTAATGATTGAAATCAGTGTTAAATATTTAACATTTGATGCCGATACTTTGGTACAGAAAAATAAAAGAAAATTTGAAGACATGTTTAATTACTCCCTATTGGAAAATGCACTTTCATGTCAGCTTCCTCCAAATTTCCTTTACTTTCTTCTGGGCTTCACAAAAACAGTTCACTGAATATTTTATGCCATCGATCAGTTCCTGCGGGAAATTAACATTACATCAGATCAAACTTTTCCATTTTGCCCAGATTTATTTTCTTCATTTTGCAGCTCGGCTGAGTCCTTTCTTTGGCTTTTCACTAAGCTTGGGGCTTTTGAGTCTCAACAATGCTTGGCAAGAGAAGTTTTGCTTGCAATTTAGATGAAAATTGAGAAGAAGAAAGAGTCCTAACAATAGA
The DNA here is from genome assembly GCA_032173925.1 of Heritiera fomes. Classification (NCBI taxonomy): domain Eukaryota; kingdom Viridiplantae; phylum Streptophyta; class Magnoliopsida; order Malvales; family Malvaceae; genus Heritiera; species Heritiera fomes. The sequence goes on along the minus strand of JAPDPM010000002.1, from coordinate 6,202,130 downwards.
TCAACTCAAGGGAGGAGTTGGTTGGAGAAGTAAAGCATGGGATGTCTAATTCTAGTCAAATCACTCTGCTTTTAATTATGTAAGTTCATCATTAATTATATATTGGAAAAACAAATACTTTAATTTGACTTTGTAATTTTCGGTTACATAAAATATTTTTGCTTGCTATCAGTTCACCAAAACTCCAATTACAATTTTTTTTTTAAAAAAAAACTCCAATTACAAGTATGAACTGACGATTGGACCTTCTTAAAACAGAGAAACACAGTAAAAGATGTTGAATAATTGACCTATTTTGAGTCTTCAATAACACAGTAAAAGATATTGTGTTTTTCCTGATGGAAAGAGGTTGAAGTCAAATGATTTTGCAGGATAAAGCTTAGTGGAAATTGAAAGTAAAGAACGAAGGTTCTTTCTCCTTTTTGCTTTCTAGTTTCTTGTCCAAAGTTAAATACCCACCACCCCACAAAGACAATGTTTCACAGCTACTGATAAAGAGAAATATACCCAAAAAGTAAAAAGAAATTTCTAGCCACTGTCAAACGAACAAGCAGCTATATTTAATAGTAAATATAGTTTATTTTTCATTTATAGAATTAGACAAACTTTTAGGCTCTTTTAACCATTTTTAAACCAATAATCCAAAATCAAAAACACAATTTAATCCCTAGACATGTTCAAATGTCGTATTCGTTTTGGTGAATCTTGATAAAAGTTTTTGAAATTCATATTTGATTTATAATAATATTTAATTAAATATATTTTTAAAAATTTTTGAGAATATAAAGGTTTAAAAACTCCTGGTTCAATCTGATTCAATTCATAAGTATAAAATTATGCAATGAGAATTCAATAAGTTTATATAAAATAAAGAATGCAATTAGTTTAACATCAGATTTAGTGAGTTTTGGAGAGTTATTGGTTTGGAATCGGGAAGAATTTAATTAGCTCAAGGAAATGATTCTACTTGAAATTCATTATTATCTTTTATTGAAGGAGATAACGAAAGAGAAATTCTACAAAAAATGTAGATATTATTGTAAGGTCAATCTATTTTACATTTTTATTTGACACTTTTTTTTATTCATAAAAAGTATAAGAAGAATTGGAAATCAAACATTAGACCTAATCCATTTTTAAGAGGAGTAACAACAATTAGACTAAGTCTTGATGATTTATTTGACGCCTATTTTTATGATAAAAGTATCGTAAACACATGAGAATAAGCGCAACATTAATGTTAATAAACGTAATTACATGATAATAAGTGTAAATACATGAAATAAAGATAAATTTAGTGTCAATAATTGTAAACATATAATAATAAATATAAACTCATAAAAATAAACGTGAAAATAAATATAAATTTATTATTAATAGATATAAAATAATTTAATTTTACTGTAAATAAGTATAAACACATAAAAATAAATAAAAAAGACTTAAAATAAATATAAAATAAGTTGATTTCACAGTAAAATAAATTTTATTATAAAATTTTTCAATAAATTAACAGTTGGATTTGGTTTAAGTTGTGAATGTTAACTCACGAGCATATTGACAATGGTTGAAGATTCTTCTCAGCATTGGACAAATAGAAAATAACATAATTAAAGTTGGCAATCGTGCGATTTTTTGTCCCTTTTGTTCGATGTCGTGCGATCTTCCAAACTTTCCTCTCGGCAACTTGTGATTGCGCGTGAGCCCATTTATGATTGACCATTTAAAAAACTCCCATACACACTCAGGTTATGAAAAATTAATGAAGCAAAGTATTCAACAAACAAAATAGATTTTCATGTGTTTATCGATTATTTCGCTCCAAATATAATTAATTTTAAATCATAAAACCAATGAATATACATTTAGTTATACAAAAAAAATAGATTTTCCTTTCTTCAAAAAAAAAAGAATTTTCTTTTTAAGAAGTGAGAGTATGAATGTAAATTGGTCGGGTTCCCATTAGTTTTTAGATACTTGAGTACGAATTTGTTTAGTTTTCAAAATACTCGAATCTTATTAACTATCCGATTATTTTGATTTGTGTTACTCAAACCGTAATTCTATAATATTAAAAATATCATTTAACTATCCGAACCAACTAAATACCCATTTATTAAGTCAAAATTTGATTTTTAAATTTAAATTTAAAATCAGTTTAAAATAAATTATTTAAAAATTAAATTAATAAATTTAATTTAACTTATAAAAACAAATTGAAGTTAAAAAATCATAATTATAATACTTAAGGAATTAATTAAACTAAATATAACATTAATAATAAATAATTTATATATAAAAATATAAATATTATATTAAATAATTTTTATTTATAATTAGATTCGAGTGGTGGATTTTCTAATATAACTATCTAAACCCGTAACAGATAGCAAAACAACTATCCGATCCCTTCACAAACTAGATTATATAATTCTTTAATTTTATTTAATTGAATCGAATGATACCGAATATTCATTTATAAGATATTCATTACCATATCTAAATGAGCGTAACATGCATTAATATCGTTTGAGAGAATCAATGATAAAGAACCAGGGAGTACAAATTAAAGGCCCATTTCATTTACTGGAAACGATTTTTGAAAATTAATCTATTGTTTTTAATGTTTGATTATTAGAAAATTGATTGATCAAGAAAAAATAATTTTTTATTTTTTTAAAAATTATCTTATGCTTTTTAAAAGAGAATATAATTTTAAAAAATTTACTGTTTATATGTAGCATTATTTACTAAACTCTTAAGTATAATTTTATTGAAGTTCGACCGTATGTATGATTTTTTAAACTTAGATTTAATTTAACTCTACAAAATATTTTATCATATTAAGAAAAATAAATTAGATTAAAAATTGAAATATTAAAATATTAACATTAAAAATCTTTCAATATTTTAAGTATATATTTTATTTTGTATATTATCAATCTTAAATATTTTTAATATTTCAATAATAAAAATATTACATTATTATTTTAATATTAAATAATAGATGCTAATTTAATAAATAACATATTTATCATTTTAATAATTTCTTAATATTTTAATTTAAGATATAATGTTTTTTATTTTATTTACAAATATTTTTACATTAATATGTTAATATAAATATAAATATAAATAAATAATACTTTTTATTATTTTAATAATAAATATTTTCAGTACAAAATATAATTATTTTAATAATATTAATATTTTATATATTTTAAAATAGAAATATTTAAAAAATATTAATATAAGTAATAATAAATAGTTTTCTTTTAAATGTTTACCAATGTAAACATTTTAATGTTACATATTATTTTCAAAATATAAATATTTTTAACATTAATAGATTAATAAATAAATAATATATAATTTTAATATTTATTAGTTATCTTAATATCATTTGAAAAAAATGATTTTTTTAAAACGAATCAAACAACAAAGAATCTTTATAAAATACTTTCTATTTTATTCTCTGAAAATAATTTAATTGAAAAAAATTATCCACAATGATTAATTTAATTGGTATATATGCATTTTTTATATTGTCAACTATGTTTGATATTTGTGAGAAATATTGTAAGAATATAATCTTGAATGTATTACACTTACGAACTTGGAGGAAAACGAGATTAGATTCATATAAAACTTGAGATACAATTGATGGTATTATTGAAAAAAACTTGGTTTCACATTGTATTAAAATTAATTTGTAATTACATCAAATTTGCTTAGATTTTATTATCTGTATCTTAAATCAGAGTAACACATTAAAAAAGAAATTGAACTATTTTGCTTTTCTTTTATTATTTTTTGTTGGGTCTTTATGATCAATGACTTTTGGGTTTTCAATAATTGTCCTTTGCAACTACTACTGTTAAATTTTTGATAAAGAGAAATACACCCGAGAAGAACATAGAAATTTCTAGCCATTGACAAACAAACAAGCAACTATATTTAGTAGTAAATGTAGTTTATTTTTCATTTAAAGAATTAGACAAATTTTTAGGTTCTTTTAACCATTTTTATACCAATAATCCGAAAACAAAAAACAGTTTAATCCTTAGACATGTTCACATTTCGTATTCGTTTAGGTGAATCTCGATAGAAGTTTTAGAAATTCATATTTGATTTAAAATAATATTTAATTAATATATTTTTAAAAATTTGCGAGATTACAATTTGAATGGAGGTTTAAAAACTGACAAGGCCTAGTTTAATCCGATTCAATTTATGAATATGAAATTAAGTGATGAGAATTTAGTAAGTTTATTCAAAATAAAGAATGCGTTTAGTTTAACATCAGATTTAGTAAGTTTGGGGGAGTTATTAGTTTGGAACTGGAAAAAATTTAATTAGCTCAAGGAAGTGATCCTACTCAGAACTCGTTATTATCCTTTGTTGAAGGATATAAAGCAAGAGAAATTTTACAAAAATGTTGATCTTATTATAAGATTAACTTATTTTATACTTATTTGATGTTTATTTTCATATTAAAAATATGGTAAACAAATGAGAATAAATGTAAAATTAATTTCAATTAATATAATTACATGATAATAAGTGTAAACACATGAAATAAGTGTAAATTTGATGTCAATAAATGTAAACATATAATGATAAATGTTTAACATAAAAAAAGGTAAATACAAAAAAATAAACATAAACATATTATCAATAGATATAAAATAATTCACCTTTACCGTAAATAAATATAAATACGTAAGAATAAGTAAACATAAACATAAAATCTGTATAAAATAAATTGATTTTATAATAAAATTGATCTCATTACAAAATTTTTCCGATAAAGCAATGATTGGACTTGGTTATGAAAAGTTAATATACATTCAGGTTATGAAAAGTTAATGAAGCAAAGTTTTCAACAAACAAATAGATTTTCCCTTTTTTTTTGTTCAAGAAATAGATTTTCCATTTTAAGTAGTGAGAAAACCCGCATTAACATCGTCTGAGAGAATCGGTGGAAAAAGAGCTACAAATTAAAGCTCCGTTTCATTTATTGAAAATTACTTTGAAAAATAATTTATTCTTTTTTTTTAGGTTTGATGGGTAGAAAATTTACTGATAAAAATATGATTTAATAATAAACAATATTATATTATTATTTTAATAATAAATAATAGAAACTAATTTAATAAATAATCTATTTGTTATTTTAATAATTTTTAATATTTTAATTTATGATATAATGTTTTTATATTTTAATAACAAATATTTTTATATTAATATTTTAATATAAATTAATACTTTTTATGATTTTAATAATAAATACTTTCAATAAAAATATAATCATTTTAATAGTATAAATATTTCTAATATTTCAAAAATAAATATTAATATTTTTATATTTTGAAATAGAAATATTAATATTTTATATAATTATTTTAATAGTATAAATATTTTTAATATTTCAAAAAAAAACTTGGTTTCATATTGTATTGATATTAATTTTTAGTTACATAAACTTTACTCAGATTTTATTATCTATATCTTATATCAGAGTAACACATTAAAAAAAGAAATTGAACCATTTTGCTTTTCTTTATTATTTTTTGTTGGGTCTACACTCTACATGACCGATGACTTTTCGGTCTTCAATGATTGTCTATTATTAAATTTTTTTGGTTGCCTGTACCAAAAAGAAAATGTCTTGGTTGGATATTAACTCGGCCAGAGCAGATGACTACTTTTCTCTGTGTAATCGCAAAATTAAGAATATTATCCACACACACAGAGGCGGATCCGCTTGCAATCCTAGAAAAAGAAGAGTTATTTGGACTCTGTTTTCGATCGGCAGGAGAAATGGCAGATGCTATTGTGTCCTTGGCCATTGAAAGGATCTCGGATTTACTCATTCATGAAGCAGTTTTCCTGAGTGGAGTTAGTGAGGATGTGGAGCGCATAAAGGCTGAACTAAAGCGGATGCAGTGCTTCTTGAAGGACGCCGACCATAAGCAACAACAAGACGAGCGTCTTCGCAATCGAGTGGCGGAAATTAGAGATCTTGCTTACAACGCAGAAGATGTTATTGACAACTTCGTTCTTGAAGTTGCACATCGAAGAGGTTTTCAAGGAATCATCAAGAGATTCACCTCTATTTTCACCAAGCCTTGTCATCTGCACAAAATCGGGGTGCAGGTCAATGCAATCCAGACTAAGCTTGAAGATATTTCCAAGAGCCTTCCAGCTTATGAGATATCTGGTGAAGGAGAGGGGTCTAGCTCTACTTCTATGATGATACAGCAGCGGTTAAGAAGAACATATTCGCATGTCGAGGAAGCGGATGTTGTTAGCTTGGAGGGCATGACAAGAGATGTTGTGGCTAAGTTGAAGGCAGAAGAAGAAGATAGACCTCATGTCGTTGTTTCCATAGTCGGAATGGGGGGCATTGGTAAAACCACTCTTGCTAGAAAAGTATACAATCATATTGATGTGAAACGACATTTTGATTGTTGTGCTTGGGCTTTTATATCTCAGAAATGTATGCCAAGAGAGGTTTTGCATGATGTCTTGATAAAAGTTCACACTCCTCCCAAAGAAGAAAGAGAGCTAATTGATAAAATGAAAGAGGATGAGTTGATCAGAAGACTTTTTCATGTCTTAACAGAGAAACGATACCTGATAGTCCTCGATGATATCTGGAGAAATGAAGATTGGAATATTCTTAAACTTGCTTTTCCACGAGGAAAAAAGGGAAGCAAAATTTTATTCACAACACGAGACAGGAATGTGGCATTACGTGCAGATCCTAATAACTCCCCAATAGAGCTTCCACTTCTTACAAAAGAAGAAAGTTGGAAGCTTTTTAGCAAGAAAGCATTCCCAGGAATGAAGACAGAGTCTCAAGCTTGCTCAGCAGAATTTGAGATTCTAGGAAGAGAGATGGTGAAGAAATGTGGAGGTCTGCCTCTGGCAATTGTTGTATTGGGAGGCTTGCTAGCAACTAAAAGATCACGAGCTCAGTGGGAGATGGTTCAAAGCAACATCCATGCACACTTAAACAAGCTCCAACAAGAAGACCATCAATATGGTGCGGTGAACGGAATTTTGGCTTTAAGCTACAATGAGTTGCCTTATTATTTAAAACCATGCTTCCTATACCTTGGCCACTATCCAGAAGATTGGGAGATCTCAAAGAAGGAACTCATTCGATTGTGGATCGCTGAAGGTTTCATTTCACCATCAGTGGAAAGCGGAGGAATGTTGGAGGATGTAGCTGACGAATTCTTAGAGGAGCTAATAAATAGATGCTTGGTTCAAGTTGGCAAGAGGGATTATACAGGAATAGGTGTGAAAACTTGTCACATACATGATCTCTTGAGGGACTTGTGCGTGAAGAAAGCTCGAGAGGAGAACTTCTTTGAAATTATTCAGCCACCACCATCGGTTGAAAACGATGATCTTTCTCATGACGAGACCCTGCCTGCATCTGTGGTACGAAGAATTGCTATTCATCCCAGCAAAAGGTATGTATGTTTGAAGAGTAAACATCCAAAATTACGTTCTCTGTTACTCTTTCAGAATGAGAAATTGATAGATCTGCGCTTTTCAAAATGCAAAAGCTTCAAATTTTTAAGAGTCTTGAAGGTTTGGAAAAAGGGTGATTACGATTGGTGTGTGTCAAGTGAAATTGGTCATCTACAGCATTTGAGGTATTTGGAATTGGAAGGTCCTAGAAATGTCATCTTGCCACAATCTATTGAGAAGTTGAGGAACTTGCACACTTTGCGCGTTGAAACCTCGGGACTAATAACAGCTCCTAATGTTTTATTTGAGTTGGAACGTTTAAGGCATATTTTATTTGGTAAGTATTATCATCCTATAACTAGAAGAAACTTGTTTTCAGCGCAAAGGTTTGCTTCAAAAAATATTGAAACTTTAAAGTGGATTGGGAGCGACATTTTAATGAAGAATTGTGCGATACTTAGCTCTAATAATATTCAGAGTTTAGGAATATATTTTACTAGAGCAGAAGATGTTGAGCCTATCCTAAAAGCACTGATTGAACTACATCGCCTTCGATCTTTGAGCATGGTTTCATCCAGTTATACAAGCTTGGAATTGGAACCCTTATCTCAATGTGATTGCCTCTCCAAACTATACCTTGAAGGGAAGATACAAGAAGATCCGCATTCGAGCCATCATGTTTCGAAATTTGTTCCAGCAAACATTGTCAAGTTAACTTTGTATTTTTCCGAGTTAAAGCAGGATCCAATGGCTGTATTGGAAAAGCTGCCTTATTTGAGGATTCTCCGCTTATTGAAAGTATCATATAGGGGGACTACACTGATTTGCTCTGCCAATGGGTTTCTTCAACTTGATTCTCTTGAAATTTATGGTTTATTAGATTTAGAAGAGTGGAAGATAGAAGAAGGCGCAATGCCACGTCTCCGGAGTTTACTTTTGTTTGATATTCCAAATTTGAGGATGTTTCCAGAAGGGTTGAGGTATATTACTGCTCTCCAAGAAATGAGATTAAAAAGTATGTGGAGGTCATTGGTAGAGAGGATTGAAGTGATAGATGGAAGAGAAGGAGAGGATTTCTCTAAAGTCAGCCACATACCCTCCATCCAAATATCTCATACGCATCCTTTCTGAAAGCAGATAGTTGCAGGTCGGTTATTTATTTCTATAAAATAATAATAATCTCTTTTGTTTTCATTTGGGACTTTATATTATACTAGACTGATACCCGCGCTGTGCTGCGGGCATGAAAGAGAAGAATTAAAGACAATGATAAGAGAATTTGAGATTTTTGGCAATGAAGATAGCAAGATTTCTATTTCAACAAATAATGATTTGAGAAACTTTGAGATTTTTGACATTGAAGATAGCAAGATTAATAATTCAACAACAAATTCTGCAGTGTTTGTTACAAAGCAGCTCATGATCCAACTTCTACCAAATGCACAAAACAATTGAAGCACATGCTTGCTTTCCTTTCTACCATACTTCCTATTCAAGAAAGAAGAAGATTAGCTCCGCACCAATACCTCCCATTGCAAACCCAGCATGTTAACCATCCTACTTATGATATAAAAGGATTTAATAAACATCCAAACTACTAATAAAATACCCAAAAATTAACACAACTATAGATTCCAGTTTACCATTTAGGTTCAGACTACTCAATATCTAGCAAAAATGTGACATCAGAAGCTACAATTGTAGTAAAATTTCAAGAAGCATTGGCAAGGCAAAACCTAACAACTTGATCGATAGACTTAGCACTACCTGATTCAAAGGGAAACTCAATTACAACATTGACCAATGAAAAAAAATGGTTATATCACCTATATTCCATGGACTTGTAAATATAATTAAAACTTTTGGAGAGTGAAAATGTGATTTTGGGTGTAAACTTAAGAAAGAAAAAAGAGGATGATTTTGGGTGTGAACTTTTTACTTGTCTTTCTATATACCACATACATGAACATGGGAATATAAACTTAAAACCATAAAAACTTTTTAAAGTTCACATTTCACACAGGTTGTCGTGTGAGATGAGATTTTAATTTGTACCATTCTTGCCTCTCTTTTAAGCAATTAACAATTGCGGCTGCATCAGAACTTGGATTTTATTTCAGTCTTTAGTTATAGAAGTTCTTTCTCTTACCAAAAAAGAACCGAATTTAATGTCCAAAAACTTAATACCTTTTCATCCTCAAAGTTATCTAAAAAACATAGGTCAACAAAAACACTTCTATGTTATATTAATTTTAAATTCAAAAAAGGCGAAAGCGTTGCAATGCTTCATCAAACAAAAACTGGAATAACAATGAGAAATATTAAACTCTAAACGAACCAACAATGAGAATAATAAATCCTTTCATGGGAGATGCAAGGAGTATAATGTAATTGCCTTCTTCAAAGAATCTAAGAAGAAATATAGCAATTTGTCTAACATCTATAATAGTTTTGAAAATGCAATTTGTGCTAATACTTTTGATGGTGTTCTATTTTGATGATGCATATTGCATTTATCTAAGAGCCCAATTGAATTGTCATTCTGGCCTTTGGCATTCATTGTTATTTTAGCGATAATACAATAAAAATATACCTTTGGAGGGCACTGTTTTAAGTTCTAATCAACTTATATATGGGTTTATTCAGGATACTGTCCCTTTAAAATTGGCATCAGAAGGTGGCAGTTAATGCTGCTTACTCGTGTACATGATATTGATAAGCCTCTGTAATTGAGAAACCATTTTACCTTTCCATTCAATTGCAAGAAAATAGATAAAGCTTTAAAACCATCTGTAAATGCTTTAATAGATGCTTGCTCAGCTAATGATCTTCAGTATCTTCATATTGTATTTAGAGGTAAGCACTCTCGACTGGCCTGATCTTAGAGCATGAGCCAAGCAGGTCTGAAAATGTTCCTCATTGTAGCCGCTTCAAGATTGCAATCATAAAAATAATAATAGAAAAGTTAGAATCAATAAAAAAAAGAACATAAGAGAAAGCAATCTAAAAAATAAATAAATAAATACCAAATAATGGCAAGACAAAGATTCTTGACCTTTAACTTTTCATTGCTATTAACTTTTTAGTTGCTCATATGTCTCTTCTTTCATCAGATGTCCAATGACATCAAGGCAAAACACCAATCACACTTTATGGTAAATAGCAAATTGCTAAATTCATTTATTAAAATAAAAGTGAACAGCAATGAAGACTTCCTATAGAGACAGGCATGACAGGCGGTGCATTGAGGAAAAGAGGAACAGAGATTCAGAGTTCTCTAGACAGACATAGGAAGTCTATTAAGAAAATAGTATAGGCTTAGAAGAAATGGAATAAAGACAAATGATCTCAAACAGAGGAAGTTTACTAAGAACATAAACTTGTACCTCACAATCAAGAATTGGGAGGTTGCGAGCATGGCAACAGAAACATTCTAGATAGGAAAATGCATTGAGGCAATTTAGAAATCTTCCATGATCATGAATAAATTAAACCAATCTACTCAAAAGACCCATTGTCCAAAGCGAAAAATAGAAATAAAGAACTCATGATCCAATAACATGTCAAATTAAGAGAGTAAGAGAGAAAGAAGAATATGCAGTAGAAATAAAAACATAATAAAAATGCAAAAACAAATTATTTGCAAATTTAAAAGTTTAATACAGACATTGCAACATTATGATGCAAACTGCTCACATAATAAAATTGAGTGCACTAACCATATTCAATGCAGTATTACGGTTGGTTTAAGAAGCTAAACAACCCAATCTTAAGAATTGCCATATACTTCAAATTCAAGCAGAAAGATGTACAAATATAATAGGAGAACTTCAAATTCTAGAGAATTATATTAAGCAATATAGAGAATTGCAAGACAGCTTAGTAAGAAGAATTTTAAGTTAAGGAACTCAAAGTACTTGTGAAGCACCATATTTATAATTGTCAGTCTCATAACTACTTACGTAAAGTAGGAAATTTCACTACAATATCTTAGTAGCATAATAATCAATTAAATGAAAGTAGCAAGCACAATCAAAATGAAATAAAGAGAATTTATCAAATAAAATCTTTGATGGCATGAAGTTCTATTAAAGTTGCTAAATATAATAACCTACATGACGTAATGACAATTTCTTTGTCAAAGTGCATAATCTTCTAGCTTGCGTCCATTATCATCACATAATTGTTTGCAATTTTCAACTTATCACAATTTATAAAAGCATCTCCACACTAACTTCTAAATTAAAATCTAACTTGTATAGATGATAGATGTCATAACAATAGAAGGAAATCAATTGAAGCTATACAAATAAAAGAAAATGGTCCTTAAAACTCAACAATCGACTTCTAAATAGAACTTTTACATAGTAAAAAAAGTAAACGTTTTAAATTACAATAATAAAATTACAATGAAATCTAAATAGTAGATCATACAAATTTTTGATTCACTATACCTATTATTTTTTATTGAGTGATTCAACTTCAAAAGTGAAAATGATAATAAATACCTACACCTATAAAATGAAATATCAAAGCTTCAAATTCGATACACAAAATAGATGTTAATATCTGGTAATCAAATCTAAAAAATAGTCCGGAGAGAACTATAGCGAACAAATATGATCATAGTAGCGAACATAAACGCATAGCAACTCAAAGTCAAGGGGAAAACAAAAGGGACAAAATTTATTTCCTTTGAAGAGAAGGGCAATGGGAAGAGACTGTTTATTCAAATTCCCACTTACTTTATGACATTTGATTCATGAATATAGAGTGAGAATAAATGAAATAAAGACAAATTATCTCAAAACATAGGAAAAACTTCAGTGAAATGTCTTATGCAAAGTTCAATAGGCTTCTTAATAGAATCATGCCAAGTGATAAAATTGTAGATTGCTTCTGTAGAAGAAAATGACAATGAGAACAGACTTCCAATTCAAATTCCCCTTCCTTTATGACATACATTTCATGAATATGGGATGGGAAGAAATGAAATAAAGACAAACTATCTCAAAAGAGGTAAAAATTCAATGAAATTCCTTTGTCAAAGTTCACTGGGCTTCTTAATAAAATCGTGCCATGTTTTAAAATTGTATACTCATATAGCAATGTGGAATCAATAATTTTATTACATAGCCTAATTGCATTAAGGAATCCAACAAACTTCCCCTTAAGGAACACCTCTATTTTATCTATAAACATAATCCTGACTACCAATAGTTTCTTCGAAAAAAGGGAAAAGAGAAATAGGTCTAAAAAAGATGCAAGCAAGCAACATTATTTTATATTTTTATTTCCACTTCACTTCTCTACATACTGAGAGGAACATACAAAAACCAACCAACAATTGATAAGTATGTACATCTAACAAACAACTTCTTCATATCTCCATAAACCAACCATCAGTTGATAACTCAGAATTAAGTTTAAACCAATTTAAACATAAGTGAACAATAATAAACTTGATGATATCATCAACCAATATCACTAATAGAACTGAATAGAAGTGGCTTCAATATTACCTATCAACCCCATTGTTGCCATATTTTCTTTTAATATATTGGTTTATTGTTTGCTCACTCCTTTTAAAGAGCCTAATAACAATTTCCTTTTTGTAAATTAGATATACAATTCTAAAATAGAACTGAAATCATTTGCAACTAAGCTACACTTACACATATTCAAAATATGTATGTGGATATACACAAATCGGCAGGATTTTACATCGATTAGCAAACAGGAAACTCAAATATCTTAACTTTCCCTTCCAAATCTAGCACGAAGAGAAAATCCATAGCTTGAGAGCATTTCACTCAATGTCAAGCGTTTTAACTTGAAGATCCCTGGAGCAATCATGATCAAACATAAGTTTTGTGTATTGACCTAGAAAGACTTAGAAATATAAACTGATTTTTATGAAATTTTATATAAAAATAAAAATTATTAAATAAAACGAAAAGAAAACGGAAAAAAAAGAGAAAAAACTCATTACATCTGAAAATTGGGGGTGACCCAAAGCTCAAACAAAAGAAGAAAGAAAATGAAAAAAAAATCAAATCAATGAATATGCTAAACAGAAGCAATGGATATTTGTAAAGTTTTGAAATTTATACCGAAAATGGCTCCGTAGAGAAACTTCATTAGTGAAAGTAGAGTGAATAACAACAAAGATTTTTTTTCAGTGCTTTGCTCCCAAAAAACCCATGGCTTTGGGAAAGATAGTTCCTACAAGGAAAAGTGAAACCAGGAGGCGAAAAGATCAAGCAAATGGTTAGAAATATTTTACTCCAAAAAAAAAACCGTGGCTTAGGGGAAAGACACAATTCACTCCTATAAATGTATCGTACTCTAGGTGTCAGAGAAAAAGTGGGAAAAGACAGAAAGTTCTGAGAGAAAAAGAAGTATAAAAAGGAAGAAAAATGAGATAAAGGAACCGACAAGAGAGGAGCTGTGGAAAAGAAAAAAAATAGAAGGTAAAGGAGTTTCTATTGGTAGGGATCTTTGGCAGAGAGGCAAAGGTGGAAAAAGCTGTAAGAAAATGTGGTTGCACTAGGAGTCAGTATTCTCTACCATTTTTATTATACTAGAATGAAACTCGCATTGTGCTGCAGGATCAATTGATAATTTGGCGTATAAATTTTATATATTCAAAATAATAAGACAAATAACACAATGTTAAAAAGAAAATACATGTGTATACAATATCTACCAAAATTTTCATTAAGATATATGAAATTCAATTATCCAAGCACAACAACATCAAAATCTTGTTGTTCTCTGAAAAGTAAATCTACCATGATTTGAATCAAGTATGGATAATGTCTCCAAAGAAGTAACCCAAAGCAGAACACTATTTGATAATTGAAAATGTCCAATAATGATGGGTTGACTTCCCACAACAGCTGCATGTATGGTTATAGCCAGAACAGATCAATCTTATTTTCTCCAAAACAACAATATCTACCAAAACAGAGCAATCATGATCAAACATACATTTTGTGTATTGACCAAGAAAGACTTAGAAATATAAACTGATTTTTATGAAATTTTATATAAAAATAAAAATTATTAAATAAAACGAAAAGAAAACGAAAAAAAAAAACTCATTACATCTGAAAATTGGGGGTGACCCAAAGCTCAAACAAAAGAAGAAAGAAAAAGAAAAAAAAAATCAAATCAATGACTATGCTAAACAGAGGCGCTGTGTATTTGTAAAGTTTTGAAATTTATACCGGAAATGGCTCCGTAGAGAAACTTCATTAGTGAAGTAGAGTGAATAACAACAAAGATTTCTTTTTTTAGTGCTTTGCTCCCAAAAATCCCATGGCTTTGGGAAAGACAGTTCCTACAAGGAAGAGTGAAACCGGGAGGCGAAAAGATCAAGCAAATGGTTAGAAATATTTTACTCCCAAAAGAAAAAAACCATGGCTTAGGGGAAAGACACAATTCACTCATATAAATGTATCATATTCTAGGTGTCAGAGAAAAAGTGGGAAAAGGCAGAAAGTTCTGAGAGAAAAAGAAGTACAAAAAGGAAGAAAAATGAGATAAAGGAACCGGCAAGGGAGGAGCTGTGGAAAAGAAAAAAAAATAGAAGGTAAAGGCGTTTCTATTGGTAGGGATCTTTGGCAGAGAGGCAAAGGTGGAAAAAACTGTAAGAAAACGTGGTTGCACGAGGAGTCAGTATTCTCTACCATTTTTATTATACTAAAATGAAACCCGTACTGTGCTGCAGGATCAATTGATAATTTGGCGTATAAATTTTATATATTCAAAATAATAAGACAAATAGCACAATGTTAATAAGAAAATACATGTGTATACAATATCTACCAAAATTTTCATTAAGATATATGAAATTCAATTATCCAAGCATAACAAAATCAAAATCTCATTGTTCTCTGAAAAGTAAATCTACCATGATTTGAATCAAGTATGGATAATTTGTCTCCAAAGAAGCAACCCAAAGCAGAACACTGTTTGATAATTGAAAATGTCCAGTAATGATGGGTTGACTTCCCACAACAGCTGCATGTATGGTTATAGCCAGAACAGATCAATCTTATTTTCTCCAAAACAACAATATCTACCAAAACAGAGCAATCATGATCAAACATACGTTTTGTGTATTGATCGAGAAAGACTCAGAAATATAAACTGATTTTTATGAAATTTTATATAAAAATAAAAATTATTAAATAAAATGAAAAGAAAACGGAAAAAAAAAGAAAAAACTCATTACATCTGAAAATTTGGGGTGACCCAAAGCTCAAACAAAAGAAGAAAGAAAATGAAAAAAAAATCAAATCAATGAATATGCTAAACAGAAGCAATGGGTATTTGTAAAGTTTTGAAATTTATACCGGAAATGGCTCCATAGAAAAACTTCATTAGTGAAAGTAGAGTGAATAACAACAAAGATTTCTTTTTTCAGTGCTTTGCTCCCAAAAAACCCATGGCTTTGGGAAAGACAGTTCCTACAAGGAAGAGTAAAACCGGGAGGCATAAAGATCAAGCAAATGGTTAGAAATATTTTACTCCCAAAAAAAAAACTGTGGCTTAAAGGAAAGACACAATTCATTCCTATAAATGTATCGTACTCTAGGTGTCAGAGAAAAAGTGGGAAAAGACAAAAAGTTTTGAGAGAAAAAGAAGTACAAAAAGGAAGAAAAATGAGATAAAGGAACTGGCAAGGGAGAAGCTGTGGAAAAGAAAAAAAATAGAAGGTAAAGCAGTTTCTATTGGTAGGGATCTTTGGCAGAGAGGTAAAGGTGGAAAAAGCTGTAAGAAAACATGGTTGCACGTGGAGTCAGTATTCTCTACCATTTTTATTATACTAGAATGAAACCCGCACTGTGCTGCAGGATCCATTGATAATTTGGCATAAAAATTTTATATATTCAGAATAATAAGACAAATAACACAATGTTAATAAGAAAATACATGTGTATACAATATCTACCAAAAGTTTCATTAAGATATATGAAATTCAATTATCCAAGCACAACAACATCAAAATCTCATTGTTCTCTGAAAAGTAAATCTATCATGATTTGAAGCAAGTATGGATAATTTGTCTCCAAAAAAGCAACCCAAAGCAGAACACTGTTTGATAATTGAAAATGTCCAATAATGATGGGTTGACTTCCCACAACAGCTGCATGTATGGTTATAGCCAGAACAGATCAATCTTATGTTCTCCAAAACAATAATATCTACCAAAACAGAGCAATCATGATCAAACATACGTTTTGTGTATTGACCGAGAAAGACTCAGAAATATAAACTGATTTTTATGAAATTTTATATAAAAATAAAAATTATTAAATAAAACGAAAAGAAAACGAAAAAAAAAAAGAAAAAACTCATTACATTTGAAAATTGGGGGTGACCCAAAGCTCAAACAAAAGAAGAAAGAAAATGAAAAAAAAATCAAATCAATGAATATGCTAAACAGAGGCAATGGGTATTTGTAAAGTTTTGAAATTTATACCGAAAATGGCTCCATAGAGAAACTTCATTAGTGAAAGTAGAGTGAATAACAAGAAAGACTTTTTTTTTCAATGCTTTGATCCCGAAAAACCCATGGCTTTGGGAAAGATAGTTCCTACAAGGAAGAGTGAAACCGGGAGGCGAAAAGATCAAGCAAATGGTTAGAAATATTTTACTCCCAAAAAAAAACCGTGGCTTAGGGGAAAGACACAATTCACTCCTATAAATGTATCATACTCTAGGTGTCAGAGAAAAAGTGGGAAAAGACAGAAAGTTCTGAGAGAAAAAGAAGTACAAAAAGGAAGAAAAATGAGATAAAGGTACAGGCAAGGGAGGAGCTGTGGAAAAGAAAAAAAATAGAAGGTAAAGGAGTTTCTATTGGTAGGGATCTTTGGCAGAGAGGCAAAGGTGGAAAAAGCTGTAAGAAAACGTGGTTGCACGAGGAGTCAGTATTCTCTACCATTTTTATTATACTAGAATGAAACCCGCATTGTGTTGCAGGATCAATTGATAATTTAGCGTATAAATTTTATATATTCAAAATAATAAGACAAATAACACAATGTTAAAAAGAAAATACATATGTATACAATATCTACCAAAAGTTTCATTAAGATATATGAAATTCAATTATCCAAGCACAACAACATCAAAATCTCGTTGTTCTCTGAAAAGTAAATCTATCATGATTTGAATCAAGTATGGATAATTTGTCTCCAAAGAAGCAACCCAAAGCAGAACACTGTTTGATAATTGAAAATGTCCAATAATGATGGGTTGACTTCCCACAACAGCTGCATGTATGGTTATAGTCAGAACAGATCAATCTTATTTTCTCCAAAACAACAATAATGCCTACACTTAGCAAATAACAATTTTGAAAATCAAAGAAAATCAGTTGAATGACTTTAATCTATAAAGCACCTACCAAGTGCACACACATAGAACCCAATCTGGCAGACAATCTCAATAATATGATGCTTAGAAATATAAATAGCTTGCCCCCATATATGTAGATGAAGGATGTGTAAACCACTAAAGTTTCGCAATTTGCAAGAAAGCAACATTTAATTAGATAGGGAAACGAGAATGTCATGATTTCTACTGATAAGATAATTTAATATGAATTGCAGATGAAATATCTAAATTAAGGAAACATTAAAAAATTGTTTTAATTGCTATAAGCCTGTTTAAAAGGCCTTGTTCTATCTCAATAATAGTCTTGTGAAGCCAAAAGGACCTTGTCCAATTAATAACCAGCTTGTTTGCTAGAAATGTATTAAAAAGGTTTATTAGCATTTAGCAATAACTATAAAAAGACAGTACCTATCCATCTTCCTCACCAACATGCATATGGAAATTCTAAACAACTTTTCAGACATTTGAAAAGGAAGGAGCTTATGATAGGGAGGGGGTTTTGGTTAACATTCACAAAAATAGGAAACTTTGTTACAGTCATTGGACCAAATATCATAGATGCATCTTGGAAAATGCTTAAAAAAATTATCAAGTTTTCAAACAAATCAAGATAGCTTTATTCTAACAATTTAGCCATTTATATATCATAAATTTAAACTATTTGTGTGTTTAAAGGGCAATGAATTGGGCAGGTTTGAAAATTTACCCTTTAAGGCATAAAAATTAGACAAAAAAATAAAAAAAAGTTTTATGACGATCCAAGCAAAAGTAACATAGCTCTTCCATTAAATTGTCTTTAACATTACAATTTAAACTATCCATTTACATAAATGAGAAAGAACTAAGATAGTGCAAAAGTTTAGAAAGAACAGAAATAATTAATAGAGAAGAATGAAGAACCTCACCCTTTGAAGCAAATTTAACCAAACTTAACCAATATATACTCTCCCAACATCAAGAAACAAAGAAACACGCCCTCAAAAGAAAAAAAAAGATAAACTTATTTGTCTCTTATTCAACAATCAAGCATAAATCGAAATAAAAGTCTACTTCTAGGATAAATTGCATGTAATTGAATATCTTAATGGTGGAATAAAAATACACAATCAGAGCAACTAACACAATGCAAAGCAAGAACATTTACCTCCATAGCTTTTGTCATCATGGCCTAAATAAGAATTTAGTAAAATTCATTTCATGATAGGCAGGACTGAAAGCAACCATAACAATTAAGCATTACATTACAATCTTAAAATAATAATAATAATAATAACAATAATTTGAAAAGGAAACAAAATAAAAAGGTTCTTCTTAATTTTTAAAGTCAAATCTTCTGGGATTTTGCAATCAAGTGCATAATATTATTACTTGGTAAAAACATAGGATATAGAAATTTGAGCTTCCTTTTCATAGCTTATTAGTACAAAAATATAAAGCAAAAAGTAGTAATAATAACCTATATACTTTTCATGATCTTGTTAAAATTGATTAACGCCAAGTACAAAAGACATGGATAAAATTAACGTAATGAACCTTCAAATATGACAGATCTTAAGGTTGCATGTGCAAAGTGCAGTAATTAATTTCCTATAATCTTTGATAGAAAACATGGTTTGCTAGATCTAAAGGTAAGCCATGAGAAAAACAAAGCTTAACTGATCAAGACATTTGCTGAAAGAATATCCATATCATTAAATTTTAAATATCAGTATGTAACAGCTGGTATAAGTGAATATCTTAAATAAACAGATAACATCATCAAACAATATCCATTGCACAGAGTTCAAATTCCAATTGATAAAAACATTAATTCCATCCTAACATTCTCATTCCAGCATAAACATTTCCTGGGTATAGTAAGTAACTTTATACCTAATATAGGTTAAAGAGGACAATTATTTTTAAACAAAAAAGACTCCTCAATCTACCACGAGTGTTCATGATTCAAAATGTTGTCACAAAAATGTATTTAACTCTAATATTGAGAACTAAAGTTAATATCCACCGTTAAAGAAAAGGTTCCTAGCTAAAGTCAGGTTATGCCATCACCAGGACATGAAGCAGTAAACACAAAAAATGTTATGTATATGCCTTAATTCAACCTAACGATGAGTTGATCAATGGTTGCGGTGGATGACATCATTGGAACACAGCATAGTCATCCTAGAGTTACTAAAAGAGTCAAAACGGACCTTGGCTAGCAAGATATTCAAGGCTAAAAGAAATAGATATATGATAAGACTAATGTACCTATAAGAAAGGAACTTCCTTAACGACAAAAAGAACAAAATACCATAATAATTTGCAAAACACACAAACTGCATCTTATATTTGTCATTCTTCATGGTTAATAAAAAAAAGTAATACTAAAAGGTCATATTAAGTTTTCCATGCTTGGACGAATGTGCGAGAGCAGATATTGACAGTTATTAGACATTTTTTTTTTGCTTACCCCTGCAACAGAATTAGAGACCAGTAAACAATAATTTCTAATTTTAAAACGTTTATCAATGGGTGGACCATTGAGAGGAGTATAATCATAAGGCAAATACCAAGAATACATATAAAAAGACTTGCTTCATTCAATGAAATAATATTCAAATAATAAAAGACACAACATTCTTTGCCCCTTAACTTCAATCAAAGTAACAAAAAAAATTCTTTATGAGTCAATTCTTTATGAGTCAATTATTTATGACTAATCACATTGTTTTACAATCACCATTTGTAAAAGTATTGAGTAGAAGAGGTAAATCAAGGATAGCTCAATAAAATTAACAAAATAGGAGTTAAGTCTTTACGTGAAGAGCACAACTTTAAAGCATTCGTTGACAAATCTTTACAAATCAAGGAAAACAATTATATATAGTTTAGAAAAGGTTCGCGAAAATTTTTATTACCTGGTGGGTACCAATTTATTTGCATTGGAAACATGCTAATCTGAAAGCACTGGACTTGCAAAACCTGATTAAATAATAACAAAGCCATGCATCCAAGATAAGGAACATAGATCCGATAAAAAAATAGTATTATGACATCCATTAAGAAATCCAAAATACTTGTAAAACAAATGACATACACAATAAAATTAATATAAAAGCTAAACTTAAGTCAGCTTTCTTCTTTCTATGGATGAAAGTAATGTTCCATTTTACCAATTTTGAGAATTAAAATTGGAATTTCTTGCCAAAATCCATCTCATGTAAATAGTTGTTAATTAAAGCAGGTATGCAACCAAGACAGGCCATATTTCAATGCTTTAGTTATTGATCAAGCAGATAAAACTAATCCTGGAATGTCTAAAAGGCTATCATATACTAAAAGATATTCACCAAAAAATCAAAAGAAGATAACTAGACTACAAATTAATCATCACCTAATGCAAAAAAAAAATCCAAAGCGACTTCAGCTCTAGCATAGGAAAATGCATTTTTAATGCAACCAAATGCAATAATAAGAATATGGTACAGTGTGTGTGTGTGTATATATAGTTATGACGTTATGAGGACTTATTGAATATAAGCTTACTAAGTTTGTAGAGGTTGAGGAAGTTTTGCAGCAGCAGCAAGCAAAGGAAAAGTGAAGATGCCCTAAAACACATTAAGCAATTATCACGTAAAAAATCATCTATCTTTACAAAGCTAAAAGACAAAATTTTAGAAAAGAAGAGGCTGCAATTGCAGGAAAACAATGACATTAAATATAATTTCATAAGCATTGCCTACAGAGAATTACTTGGTAGAAGAAATCAAAGTTAGAGCAAACTGCAAAACTATATTATTGTTGCATTCTTTTGCAAGTAAAATGCCAGTAACTAAAATAATGCTTAATTATTACATTTTTAAAATTTTTCGTGCTTAATATTTAACAACACAGAGCAATCAAAACTGAACTCTTTTAGTTTTAGTAGGCACTCCATCTCAACTAAAACTACAAACAAAACCTTAAAATCTAACTCACCAGGCATCTAGTAAACTCAAGAACAAAGAATAGAAGTGGGGATGCAGTAGACTTGGGATAATCCTTATATGTAAAATCATTCCAAAATTGCGTGAACTTCAACTTGCAATACTACTACAATGTACAAGAGAAAAAATTCAAAAGTTACCTATTAGAGCCATATAGTTGTGAAACAATGTATCATACCTCATTGATTCATTCCCTTGTTTTCTCAATTCTTCTCTCTGTTCTTTTTATTCTTTTCAAGATTTTGTAAAATGTGTCAAGTACAGAAATGAGATGAGAAACAAAAGCCTAAAAAGTAGAAAATCAAGAAGGAACAAAAGTAAACACAAATAACACAGAAAAGCCGAAAAAAGGTAAAGATGAATAAAGATAGGCAAATAGATATAAAAATGGCAGGGAACATAGAAACAGGAAATTTTAAACATCAGAAACAGGAAAATTTAAAATTTTAAAGGTTCATGTATTAGAGAAAAGACAGAGTGCTAGAGGGAAGATGAACTCAAGGGCAAAAGAGAAGCCAAAAAGCTATTAGATAAGAGCCATGACATATTTCGAGTGAGGGAAGTGAATTTGGGATCAAGATGGAAACATCTGAAATTATTCCAGAAAGTTTTTGATTTAATTTATTTTATTTAAAACGAAATCTGAAGGATCAAGATGAAAGCATCTAAAATCGGAAGCAGCAAAGCTATCAGATAAGAGCCATGACATATTTCGAGTGAGGGAAGTTAAATGTGGGATCAAAATGGAAACATCTGAAATTGGATTCGATGAGGTTTTTGATTTCATTTTTTTAATTTAAAACAAAATCATGACAGCACCTAAAATCGGATTCCAAGAGATTTTTTGCTGAAATTTGGGGTTTTTAGGTGTCATTAGGTTTTAAGGAATCAAAGAATAAAACTTCTTAAAAGAGAAGACTTCACTATGGAAGGGAAGAAAAATCCAACAAAAAAAAAGATAACTGTAGAACAAATAAAAGAAAACAAAAGAAAGTAAGGGAAGACATCATGAAAAAGGGACAGCAAGCTAGAATCAATATTGGGAGTACAGTATGCAGTGAGAATAGCCGAAAGATACTGGAGAGACTATTCATGATTGATCGGTTAGAGAAGGGTCACGTGCTGCATCCAATGTGTTCACTTGATTTTTTTTCAAAATTACCGATTCATACACTAAGTAAAATAGGCAAACTAATAGAGGGCAAAATACGAAAAAAAGCATCAAAAAACGTGGCGCGAAGTGAGATTGCGTTGATCTAAAACTTTTATATCAACCGGGCCCTACTACAGGTTAGATCTTTTGAACAAATTGAAATCTTTGTCAGCCTTTGTAAGGCGAAATACAGCTCCAATTAAAATGTACAGATTAAAAAAAGAAAGAAAAAGTTTAAAAATTATTTATAACAATCTTAATTTTAACCATTTCAGAAACAAGCACCAAGGATTATCAATTCAAGAAAGAATAAGGTAGCTGGACCTTTTTAAAAGAGTTACACCGAAAGCATTAATTATTTGCTTGCTAATTATTGTATAAGGTTTTTTTTAAAATATCATAATTACTCCTTATATGTTAGCATTAACAATGTAAATGAATTATAGAAAAAAGATCTTAATTAAATAAAAAATTTACAAAGATACTTATACTTCATAGATAAATGGATTTTTAAAAAAAAATGTCAAAATTTATGACTATTATTACTAAGCGTACCAATGTAATGTTAATCAAGTTCAATTATACTCTCATAAGAATAAAAGCAAACTCCTCTGACAATAGATCCAATTAGATATATCATTTTTTATTTTGCTATTTAGAAAATCTGTAAGATAGCTAAGATTATAAAATCTATATATACAACAATCTTGACATTGTAAGGCATTTTGAATGTAAAATAAGTCTATTTAGTTTTAACAACAGCTCAGTATCTTTGTCTTGTGAAAAGTAACATTTCAATATCTTTGAAACTAAAATAGACAAAAATGCATAAAATTAGATCGAGCTATCATTCCATTCATGTAATCAAAATCCGCCCAAACATATCAAACTGACCTCCAAATATAAATCAAAACCATGAAAAAAAATACCGAAAATGATAATTTGAATTTAACTTATTCTCATCCAAAGAATCAAAACATTATTTAATTCATAGTTATATAAGTAATTTCGAATAAGACATGAAAATTTCAAGAAAGAAAAATGTTGAGTGCACATGAATAAATGAAATCCAAGACCAAAACCAAAACCAAAACCAAAACTAAATAGAGTTGCCTAGGATCTTCCTCCTTAAGAGATTAACAATCAAAATAGCTAACATCAAATTGAAATCTAAAAGTCATAAGAAAAAACAAAGCACTTCAAATCAAGGTCCAAAAGTAAATAAAATGTCATTACTTTCCTACTCCATTAGTATCATGCACAATTAATTCATATCATCACTTATTTCAACTCTCACATTAATTTCCTTAAAAAGATTACAAAATAAGTATTCTTGAAAATTGATAAATTATTTACTCGTGTTGCATAAAAATTATGATTAGTTACACAACTAAAATACTCGAGGTAACATCATATGATTGGTCATAGATGAATGCAATAAGGAACATAGATCATTGTCAGTAACACTTGGATGTAAGAAAGTGAAAAAGAAAATTAAAAAATTCAGTCATTATAGGTAAAATATTTCTTAACCTAAATGCTTCGAAGATAAAAAAATATTCCTCAATCTAAAAGCTTTGAAGATAAAGAAATGCACACAAATAAACCAATCAACGTAGCTCTTCCCGAACAAATTATAGAAATCTCATCATCATACAAAAAACATTGACAAAACAGTAGAAACGACCTCTAAATCAACATTAACATTTGCAACTAAAAGCAAATTCACTTGCAAGATAATCCAGTAGAGATTCATAATTAATTTTTGACACAATTACAATTTGCAATGCTTTTTCGCACAACCCACGTCTAGGTTGATGAACTGAATGGTATGAAATTTTCATGTCCTCCATAAGATGCAGCAACTTTCTCTTAATTTGTTTATAATATGCAGGACATTGTGCATGAAAGAAGAAATAACAAAGAAACGACCTTACATTACAGGCACAACTTATGTATCATCATCAAGAATAACAAAGACAATATCAACTTAAAGACCTATACAGAGAGTTAAAATCATATGAGTTAGGTCTTTCGATGAGAAAAGACTGCCGAAGTAGCAAACTGAAAACTTCCTAGCAATACTTCGTTCCCTTATTTCGCAGTATCATACTTGAAAAGTTAAATTCAAGGTGCATGCTCCCTATTTTTACTTAATCTTGGTGTACCTTAATGAAAGCAACAACAGAAATAAGAGATTAAAAAAAAAGAGTAAAAAATTTTCAACCACATAGTTGAAAATAGGTAGCATTGATATCCCAAAATGTTGGTTAAGAAATTAGCCAAAACCTCAACACTCCAATTGTAAGTGAACACTTGGAAAAATGTGAATGCTAGACACGTACCTACGTCCAATACATACTCCAAAGTTCGAGCAATAGAAACATAGACCTCAGCAAGTAAGATTGAGTAGGACATGCATGTTTGTGCACTTATGTATGGATGTCCATATGCACAATGAGATGCATAAGAAGTTGGGCTTTTGGACAAAGTTTATCCTACTGATATATATATCGAGGATGCTTATTAAGTATGAAGATATGAAAGTTATTAAAAATATATAAAATTGTAAAATGCATACCTTAGAATCACCATCTAATAAATCAATGCTCAATAAAGTTTCTTGTTCATTTAGATTAATTTTCAGATCCATGTTCCTGTTGCTACAGCTTATCAGAAATGAAAGTACCACATTAACTTTTAGAAATAATCCTACCAGTCACTATACTAAATTTATAATTAAGCGCTTCATTAATATAGTGATATTTTTAACAATAGAATACTATAACTAATGTGTTCAATCCAAGAAAAAACAAAAATAATAAAACTTGAAGAATTATAACCTTGTTGCCTCATGTTCAATGGTTTCACCAATTTGGCGAGCAGCTTGGATGACCTTAATTCTTGTGCTTAGTTGTCATAACATTATTAGCAGTGGATAGGTTGAGTGCTCAGCACTTTCTACCATAATTATAAAATTGATTAAATTAATCTAATCATACTTATTAATGTAATTTCAAATAAAATTACATAATTAATTTTTTGATATCACGCAAAACTTCAACTATTTTATATCTTTTAGAGTCCTCATTAAGCATAAATTGTAATTCCAGTTCAGGGTAAAATTCATTTTGAAATTATTTTGGAGTACTAAATATGTTATTTCACTAAACAAAATACATTGCTACTCAATTATTTGATTTCTTTTCTACTTACAAAACTACTAATATATTTTTCAAAGATAAAAGCAATTTTTCATAAATTAATTTTCCAAGCCTTGGCATCGAGACTTTCAACTACAACTTTGACAATTAATGTAGAACCAAAAGGACTTGGGAGAAGGTTTCACGGCTTGCACCTGGCATTATTTGTAGTTTGCAATCTACTGAAGACAATTGAGCAGTATTAAATCCATGATAAGGACCATATACCATTGTATAAGGCAATCACCCATGAACAAAATTGTACGACATGAATAGATTAGAGCCATTAACACACATAAAATCACCAATGAACGGTGGAAAAGAAAATTATGATAGCCTTTCATTTAGACCAATCATTATTGTGCCATAATCCTTGTACAGTGAAACATATAATTCAGGAACTTTTTTCTCCTTTATTCCAAGCTTATTAATCATATATTCTAGAAAAAGGTATCCAAGAAAAAAAAGTTATCAATTTCGAGAAAAAACTAACAAATTATCAAAATAATGAAACCCTCGAAGGAAAGAGTAGGAGTAACTTGAATGTTCTTGGTAACTTCCTGGACAAATCAAACCAAGATCATTAAATAAAGATACAATTCAGTTAAATCAAACACAATCAACTACCATTTCCACAACAAAGATAAATGATCTATTACTTTTATTCTAACAATTTAAACCTTAATTTTGTCAAACAAATACACATAGAAATTTATCTATTTGATACTTGCATCCAAAAAAAGAAATTTTCTATAGGAATGTAATAGAAACACATATTCTCCAACGTAAGAGGCCCAAAGCACAAAAAAAATTAAACAAACAAATTAACAATCACAATCACAAAACAAAAAATAAATATTTAAAATAAAAGCTCTAACAAAAGTAGATAATCAATGTTAAAAAGAATTTAACAGTTAACTTGTAAAATAACCATTGAAAAAAAAATATTACAATAAAAATAACTATTAAGAACCCAACAAATCAATCTGAGTCACACGCCACCCCAAATCTCAAAACCTAAAGAATCTTGACCTGAATCTTGTTCCTACTTCAGATTTCCAGCCCTATTCGTAGTGAATCAGTATGTGGGGTAGGAGAAGATGCAATAAAAAATCAAAAGTTATTAGCAGGATGGGGATGAAAGAGCGATGGCGGTTTGTCATGGGTTTTGGGTTCATTTTTTGGTTTCTCTCGGAGGAAACTGAAGAAACAGGAGAAGAAGAAGAAGAAAGAGATTTGAGGAGTGAGAGTGCAAGAATCGAGAAGAAATTTCATGATTGAGAGAGAGGAGCGAGACATTAGCAGAAGGAATGTGCATCTGTTCAGTTGGGTGAGGAAACAAAGGGGGCGAAGCTAGACACACGCCAAATTCACGTGAAAAAGAAAACCCTGATAAAATTACTGTAAGACCCAGAAACAAACCATCAATAGTAATCTAAATGAGGGGTGAACAGTATTCAAAAAATGGCAGAAGATGTGGTTCCGCGTAGCAGATCTACAACACTTATGAGATGTGAACAGTGTTCAAAAAGTGGTAGAAGATGTGGTCCTGCATAGATCTACCATCTTTATATAATAGATTGACGATTGATATCTTACATTTCTTGTTTTCCTTAATTTCGTTAATATGATTGGCTTTACATCTAATTACGAGCGATATCTTGAGGTTAATCTGACGCTGAAGATTTTATTGACTCATATACTTTTAAAGTTGCACATCGAAAAGGCTTCGATGGGATCATCAAGAGATTTACAACCATTTTCACTAAGCATTAAAACTAATCTACCAGGGAAGAAAAAAGAACAAAGGTTAACTAGGTTAACTCAAAAACAGATTTCTGCCAAAATATCTAAGATGGTAAAAGAATCATCTTACGGATTCTTCCTTTTAAGAAATGAGTAGCCCACGCTAATACCATTTGAGAAAATCAGTGGAAAAAGATGTATAAAAGTGTTTTTGGTTTGCATTCAATTTGAAATTCGAAAAGCAGTTAGATTAATAATTTACTTAATAATAAATATCTATATATATATATATATATATATATATATAGAAAGAAAGAACTAAGTTTGAATCTTATTTATTTTAAATTAAAAAGAAAATTGCTTGAATAACAAAATATATATGCATTTTTATGATGCAATTTCATTTGTCGACTATACATTTTTAGTCCAATTTACCATATATATGCTTCAACCTATCATTTTATTGGCATAGGAGTGAACAATAATGTTTCGGCTTTGCTTCAAGATTAAGACTCTTTTAACAATTTTGACACCAAAAATAAATAAATAAATAAAATTGTTCAATATATGAGGGTGATGAATAAGCCGCAAATATTCCATTCTTACTCTTTCATCAAGCTCTCTAGCTCTCATGTAGCTTCTTCCGTCGTATAGTATTGCCAGAGAACTTTAACCAATGGGATCGTCTTAGACCTTAGCACCTTATATTTTCTATCCACAATCCGTATTGGTTTTTCCACATAACTCATGTCTTCCCGAATCTCTAAGGGTTCATATTCAATGACATGAGATGGATCCGGATTATACTTCTGAAGCATCGACACATGAAAGACATTGTGTACTCCCGATAACTCCAGAGGGAGTGCCAACCTATAGGCCATATCTCTAATACGATCTAGGATCTCAAATGGTCCGATGTAGCGAGGAGTAAGGTTACCTCATCGGCCAAATCTCATGATCCCTTTGGATGGAGAGACTTTCAAAAACACATAGTCTCCAACCAAAAATTCAAGCGGTCTCTGTCGAGCATCCGCATAACTATTTTGTCTACTTTGAGCTGTCTTGAGTTTTTGACAAATCAACTTAACATCCTCAGAGGCTTGCTCGACTAAATCTAGAGTTAACAACTTGCACTCGCCCACTTCTTTCCACCCAATTGGAGATCGACACCTTCTACCATATAAAGCCTCATATGGTGCCATCCCGATGCTTGCATGGTAGTTATTGTTATACGCAAACTCAGCTAATGGCAGATGGTTGTCCCATGAGCCTTTAAAATCCAAAGCACAAGCTCTCAACATATCCTCGAGCATCTGAATAGTGCGCTCAGACTGCCCATCAGTCTACGGATGAAAAGCTGTGCTAAAATTCAACTGAGATCCCATGGCTTTTTGAAAATGTTCCCAAAAGTGAGAAGTAAACCTAGAATCTCTATCCGATGTGATGCTCATTGAAACTCTGTGCAGTCTAACGACTTCTCTCACATACAAGTCTGTTAAAGTACTAAGTGTGTCCGTAGACTTCATAGGTAGGAAGTGAGCTGACTTGGTTAACCGATCCACAATTACCCAAACACCATTATGATTCTTTTTGGTCCTGGGTAATCCCATAATAAAATCTATCGTAATGTGTTCCCATTTCCATATAGGTATAGGTAGAGGGTGTAACAAACCTGCTGGTCTTTGGTGAACACCTTAACCTGTTGGTACGTGAGACACTTCACCACAAACTCAGCTATGTCTCTTTTCATGCCAGTCCACCAATACACCTTGCGAAGATTGTGATACATCTTCGTATTTCTCGGGTGTAATGTGTACTTAGTGGAGTGTGCTTCTGTCAAGATTAGCTTCCTCAACTCATTATCCTTAGGAACACATATACGATTATTAAATCTCAAAATCCCATCACTACCAATGTCGAATTCCAAGAGCATACCTAATTGGATCTCATCCATAGCCTCAATACACTGGACATCCTCTCTCTGAGCAATCCAGATTCTATCCATCAATTCTGACTCAATCCTCAAACTAGCCATCATCCTATTTTGCTCAAGAGGTGTAACACTTAAGCTGAGGCTTGCAAACTGTTCTAACAGCTCATATTCTCTTACCATTATGTAAGACACCATACTTACATGCTTTCGGCTCAAAGCATGCACCACCATATTGGCTTTCCCCGGGTGGTACATGATCTCACAATCATAATCCTTCAAAAGCTCTAGCCATCTGCTTTGCCTCATGTTTAATTCTATTTGAGAGAACACATACTTCAGACTCTTATGATCCGTAAAAATATGAAATCTCTCACCATATAAGTAATGCCTCCAAATCTTTGGAGCAAATACTACTACAGCTAACTCCAAGTCATGAGTTAGGTAGTTCTTCTCATGTCCTTTAATTGTCGAGAACCATATGCAACTACCTTACCATGTTGCATTAGTACACATCCCAACCCTTGCCTTGAGGCATCACTATACACCAAATATCCTTTAGAACCACTAGGAATGGCGAGGATAGGTGCAGTCGTCAACCTGTGCTTCAACTCTTGGAAACTTTGCTCACAGGCATCATTCAATTCATACTTCACTTCCTTGCACGTTAAGTGCGTCAATGGAGCTGCTAACTTCGAGAAACCCTCCACAAATCTTCGATAGTAGCCAGCTAGACCCAAGAAACTTTTAATCTCCATCACTGTTTTCGGTCTTTCCCATTGAACCACCACTTCAATCTTCGATGGATTGATCGAAACTCTATCTTTACTGATTATATGACCCAAAAAGGAGATATGATCTAGCCAGAATTCACACTTACTTAGCTTGGCATACAATCCTTGATCTCTAAGGGTTTCCAAAACTATCCTTAAGTGCTGCTCATGCTCTTCTCGAGACCTCGAATACACCAATATGTCATCGATAAAGACAATGACAAACTGGTCTAAGTATGACTTGAACACATCATTCATCAGATTCATAAAAGCTGCGGGCGCATTGGTTAGGCCAAACGGCATCACTAGAAACTCATAGTGACCATACCATGTCCTGAATGCTATCTTAGGGATATCTTCACTCCGAATCTTCAATTGATGATATCCCGACCTCAAGTCTATCTTGGAAAAGACTTGTGCACCTTTAAGCTGATCAAATAGGTCATCAATCCTAGGAAGAGGATACTTGTTCTTGATTGTCACCTTATTCAACCATCGGTAGTCTATGCACAACCTCATACTACCATCTTTCTTCTGGACAAACAGTAAAGGAGCACCCCAAGGGGATACGCTGGGTTGTATAAATCCCTTATCTAATAACTCCTGAAGCTGCTTCTTCAGTTCTTCCAATTCCACTAATGCCATCCGATAGGGAGATCTTGAAATGGGCTCAGTCCCCGACACCAAATCGACAGTGAACTCCACTTCCCTATCCGGAGGAAGTCCTGGAAGATCATCCGGAAATACCTTAGAAAATTCCTCGACTACTGGAATTTCATGAAGTGCGGGACGTTTCTGATCTACGTCCACCACATATGCTATAAACCCTTCACATCACAAGTATCTTCCATTACTTCAATTTCAAATAATTAAATCAGCAAACATACTTTTGTATTAAATATTTGCAAAATTTACAACATAGCTAACGGGAGAAGAAAAGATCACACTCTTAGCATAACAATCTAATATGACCTGGTTTTTAGCTAACCAGTCCATACCCAAGATAATATCAAATCCATACATATTTAGTAGGATTAGGTCAGCTATTGATTCTCTTTTTCCTACTCGTAGCTTACAATTTCGATAGACTATATCTGTCATTTGAGATTCCTTAAATGGTGTGCTTATTTGCAACAAGTGTCCTAAAGGCTCAGGCTCACTAGGAAATTTCATAGCAGTCATAGGTGACACAAATGAATGCGTAAAGCCTGGATCAAATAATGTAGTCACACTCATATCAAACAAGTAAATCTTACCTTTAATTACTTTGGACGAGGCATCGGTAGACTCTTCATCGATGGCAAACACTCGTCCTTAGGTCACAGTTTTTTTTTCCTTTTTCTGCAGCCGTGGCCTTAGGCTGTGGTTGAGGGGTCTTCTCTGATTCCTTAGACATCCTCAAATTCCTCTTGGGACAATCTCTAATCATGTGTCCCTATTCACCACACCTGAAACAAGCGCCACTCGCCAACTGACATGGCTGTGATCCATGAAACTTCCTGCATTGCTCACATCTTTATATCGTACTCTTTGGTGAGCTAGCGGTACTACCTGCTGGATGTCGGGATCTCTCATCATTTATCTTGATCCCTGTAGCTCTAGGAGTTCTTGTATCATCATCATCATAACTCCAACATTAATATATTTCCATAGAAACATTTAATTAAATTAAAAATCATCTTCTTATACTTTACTTACCTATCGAAACTCCTTCAGATCGTCTACTTCTCCTATATGTATCCTATCACTCGGAGCTTTCTCATCTGATTTCCGCTTCATCAGTTCTTTGCCTTTACCCTTAGCTCGGAAGTCAGCGTGATGAAGGTCATAGTCTTGCTCACACAACTGAGCTTTACGGACCGCCTCTCCATAAGTGGTAATATCCATAGGGTATAGCTTGGATTTAATAGGGGACTTTAATCACTCTATGAACCGGTAGATCTTATGTCCTTTATTTCTTAGGACCTCTGGATCGAATCTACTCAAGGTAATAAACTTCGATTCATACTGATTCACTGTCATCGTCCTTTGAGTCAAACTCAAAAACTCAATCTTTAATCTATTCTGATCCGTGCGTGGGATGTACTGTTCATTAAAAGCTTCCACAAATCGATCCCACGTAACCTCATCATATTAGGCCTCCAATACGGTCCGGGTGGCCTGCCACCAATACTCGGCATCGTCTATCAACAGATAAGTAGCCAAGCCTACCTTCTCCCTTTCGGAGCATGTCATATATTCAAAAGACTTCATGACTGCCTTTATCCAATTCTCTGAGGCCAACAGATCTCTTTCCCCCTTAAACTTAGGCGGATCCAACTTCTTGAATTCCTTGATTAACGTCACACTGCAGTAAGCTGTGGGATCCCACCTCTCATTAACTGGGGCTGGTGGAGGTTGTACCGTAGGTGTAGGAGGTACACTAGGTGGGGCTGTTGGTATACTCGTGGCCATGTTCGGGAAGTTAGACATAAACTGCGTGAACATCGCGGCCATGTTCTCCATGTGTTTCTCCATTTCGCCGGCCTCGTATTCGGGCTATGCGGTGGAGATGGAGGAGAAGACTGTGTTGGGGGCGGTTCATCACGACCCTGTCCTCGTCCTCGTCTAGTACCCCTCCTTCGAGTACTCATTCTGTTAGTATTACCACCAAATAACAAGATTTAGTATAACTTTAAACCGTTATACTACACATAATTATGTAGACTAGTACAGTACATTGGGAAAATACTCTAATTTTAGCTTATTGACATCTACAAACTTTAGTCGAATTAACTCTGATACTAATATGTGACATCCTCGTTATTATCCAAATAACAACTAACTTCTTTATCAAATAACAAATAAATCGACTAGTTTATCAATGTCAATCTTCCTTCTTCTTCAATGCTTTAGGCATTATTATCAAAGTATAATATCCATTTTCACATGAATATAATTTTCATATATAAACATGTGTCACATACATTAGGATCTCAAATATTTACATAACCTACTTCCCCAAAGCTACACTAATGTGATATCATACTGTACAATAGACGAAGTACACGGCCAATTATGTATACCTTTAATGAATAAGTAGGAAGCGTGTCTCGAAGGTATATCAAAAGAACTTCACAAGGTGCACCTCTATCCGGAGCGGGATTTACTTCAAGTAATCTGTATGAAAAATGTTTGTAAAAGAAGAGTGAGTTTACGCTCAGTAAGAAACTTATGTAAAAGGGCGTACTATATCACTATATGTATTTTTTTCTGGTTGGCTCTATAATGTCATGTAAAATCATTATAAAGCATACGCCATAAATATTTCTCGCAAATATCAATTGCAAGTAAATCCATCTCTTTCAAATATTTCCACGAATCTCAAACCACGTGAAATCATATATGCAAATACAGTTAACTTTCAAATACTTTCAAATAGATGGAAGACAATTTATATCCAATAGAATTCATGCACAAAGTAATTCTTGTAATGGATACCACAAATATTCCCGTAAGGGATAATCCTGAGAGATAGCAAATAAGTGGCGTACCCACGTATGGGCCAGGGATCATCCCCAAAGCCGAACAAGTAATAGACGTATGGCCATTGTCTATAGCCCACAATGCTTACTAGTCAAGTGCCTTACTGCAGGTCTGAGGGTTGGAATAGAGCTGCTTAGTCAAGTATAAGTACAAATAATGTGCATGCTCTTTCAAGAGATTCATAGTCTCCAAAACCTTATTCATATAATCTTTGTTAAATACAAATATCCTTTCTTAAAATAGGTTCTCAAAACCCCCTTTTCAAATAGGTAGTCGACTGGTCTTTAGGGTAGTCGGCTGCTACCTCAGATTTTGCTTTATTAAATTTCTTTTCTTTTTTGAAATTCAAATAATTTATTTTTCAAAATACACATAGGGCAGTCGACTGGTCCCAAATAGTGAACTGGTTTTGAAACAGAATGCTTCCCTAGAAAAGGCAGTCGACTGGCCCCTTGGGCAGTCGGCTGGTTTTGAAACAGAATGCTTTTTCAATAAAAGCAGTCGACTGGTTTGAAACAGAATACATTCTGAGAAAATGGCAGTCGATTGGTTTACCTCGAGTTTCGAAAATCTCCGCTTTGGTTGTCTCTAGGCAGTCGGCTGCTACTTAAGGCAGTCGGCTGCTCTTAGCCTAATTGGTACTAGGAGTAGGACCCGAAATGTCACTTTCCCTGCACTCAAGCCAGCTTTTGTTTCTGTCCAAAGGCATTTCAAATATATTAAAACATGCAGACATAGTCACCTTAAGTCCGTTACATAAATTCCTTACCTCGATTGCAATTAATCCACAAGCTTGGTTGCACCAACACTTGTCCTTTTTTCACTTCTTCAAAGTTGCATAATTTATACAATTAAACCTTAATAAACACACTCTACCAACTATATACAACTCCAAACCATCCATAAAATCAACTAAAACCATCTAACTCTTTTACCTTTGCAATTCACCAAATTTCAGGAATTTAGATCTCCTCAATCACTTTGTTCCAGCCTTTCATATTAA
Source organism: Heritiera fomes (assembly GCA_032173925.1). Lineage (NCBI taxonomy): Eukaryota > Viridiplantae > Streptophyta > Magnoliopsida > Malvales > Malvaceae > Heritiera > Heritiera fomes. The sequence goes on along the minus strand of JAPDPM010000002.1, from coordinate 6,166,931 downwards.
AGGCATGGCTTAAGCTAGCGACAAGGATCGTTTTTTATTAATGAAGTTTAACGATTTGGTTACGTGAGATAGTGGTTTGTCAAGGTGGATGGAATGGAAACTTAGAGGAAATGGAGTGGAACGTGAGGGAGAAGGGAGAGGGCTACCGATCTTGATGGTGAAGATGGTGACTCATGCCATTCATTTAATGCATGCTCATCCCTTTTATCATCTCACCTCAGCCATTAATGCCTTGACCCCTTTTGACTCTTTGACATTTGACCATCGATTGCTTTAATTCCACATATGTCCCATATATCCTTTGTATATCAGAAATTTCATATTTATTTACTTTATTTAAGCTGAAATGCTTTACAAATATGGGAAAATTACAGGAATTTGGGGATTTCACAGAATTATATGAAGTGTTTTACATGAATTGAGGTTCGTGAAGTGCTTTACATGAATTGAACCATACAAAATGAATTACATGAAATGAATTTCATGAAAGGATTCACATGAAGTGATTTATATGAAATGACTTACGAGTATATGAAGTGATTTTATGAAATTGATATCTCCCTGATGATCGTGCACACAAGACAGTGATGATTAGGCTAGGAGACATCCCAGACCTTCCTCTTTACATGATATGACTGTGGGAGTCATGGTCAAACCCACAGGTTTACGCAATGAGCACTTGACTAGTGCAAACTGTGAGTGATTGACGATGGCCATTCATTATAGTGTTTCGTAGGATTGGCTAATCCCTGGCCTTCCTATACAGGTCCCTTATGGGATATAGTGCATGCATGAATCTCTAGGAGATTATTTTTTATCGATAAATGATATTTGACAGATGATTGATTTACTGAATGATTTAATTTATGAGAATAGTGAATGATTTGATTTATGAGTTAATACATGAATTGATTGAAAAGTGGCAAAGGAAGTGATACAAGTTTTAAAATATATATTTTCTCAATGTAAGTGCATTCATTCTATTTTAATGATTTTACGAAAAAAGTTTTATAGTATTAAATTGAAATACAAAATGCATTTATTGCATTTTAGTGATTTTAAAAGAATTGCTATACTGCATTAAATATGAAGTTTTCATGATTTTGAAAAAGTTCCACAGTGTTTTATTAAAAGATAATACTGTTTCATTTAATAACTTTATTTTGTTTAAATGCATATAATATAACCTTTATATATGTTTCTTACTGAGCTTTCCCAAAACTCACCCCCCCTCTTCTCAACATCCCAGATAGCTTATCGATATACAAGAAGTCCATCGCTTATAGTTAGAAGAAGGAATCGCTAGAAGTTACAAGTACCAAATGGCTAGGTATTCGTTAAATGTTTATTTATATTCAGACATGGATTTGCACAGTAGTTGTAATTATAAAATAGAACGTAAATATGTACCTGAAATTAGTGGGATGTAACTTATGTGAAGTTATTGTGAACGGACTTGTAGTTATTATATTATAATTTGTATTTAATTTATTATTATCAATTAAATTAATGGTATACCGAATTCATTGAAATAAAAAGATAGATTGTACTTACATTGGTACCGAATGCAAACTGATTGTTACCGAATAAGTGAAATAGAAAGAAATAAAAAAGAAAAATTTTGTTCGAAATTTTTTAATTTTGGGAGTGTTACAATTAGGTTCTTTAATCATTTTTACACCCATAATCCTAAAACAAAACACATTGTATAATTCTTAGGCATGTTTACATGTCATACAAAATGAAATTAGAAATTGTGACATCCCAGTCACTACATTTTTCCATCTAACTTTTTTTTCTTATCTTATACAACTTGATTTGACTCGTTCGTCAATGTCATGCATTCTTCTTCTTCTTAAACTTAATATTTAAAAGTTCATCATGAGGAAATTTAATTTCAAATAAAACTTAATAATGATATATATACATATCATTCCTTTCCACAGGATCTTACACATCTTACTTAACCTAAATCCCTAAAATCTTAAATACATTAATGTACTGTAGTATTGTCTGACTTACATAATTACATAAGTATACCTTCAATTGTTATCGGGAAGCGTATCTCGAAGGTACATTTGATATCTCAAAAGCAAGCTCCTCTATTTGGAGTGGGGTTCACTTCAGATAATTTATAGGAAAAATATTTGTTAAAGGGTGAGTTTATGTTGAATAAGAAATATATGTAAAAGAGCGTACTATGCCTCTATATGCAGTTTTCCTGCTTGGCTCTGTAATGTCATGAACAATCATTATAAAGCATGTTCATATACTTTCATCAAAACATACAGCATATACTTCTTTCAAAAGATCATATGCAGGCATACTTCAAATACTTTCTTTCAAATCATGCATCATATTCTTTCTTCAAATCATACATCATACAACTTTTAAATAACAGAGAGACTATTTGCATTTTAACAAAATTATGCACTGAATCATGTGGCGTACCCCCATAGGGGCCAGGAATCCTCCCCTAGCCAATATATATATAACAGAGACAATTTGGCCAAACGTCGGTGGCCACGATGAACACTAGTCAGGTGTCATCTGTGGCACTGAGGGCTGGACTAGAGTTCCTCAGCTATGAACATATACAGAAGTGCATAATCATTAAGTACTTCATAGTCTCAAAACATTTGTCATATAGCTATTTGCTATGAGATTCATACTTTCTTGAAATAGGTTTTAAAACCTCTTTCCAAACAGGCAATCGACTGCTACTTCATATTTTCATTTATCAAAATTATTTTCTTTTTTAAAATTTCGATATTTTTATTTTCTGAAAACTCATGAGGCAGTCGACTGGTCCAACTAGCAGTCAACTGGTTTTGAAACAGAATGCTTCCGAGAAAAAGGAAGTGGACTGGTCATATAGCAGTCAACTATTTTCGCAAACAAAATGCTTCTGAAAACAAGGCAGTCGACTGGCTTTGAAACAGAATACTTGTTAAGTAAAAGCAGTCGACTGTCCTATATAACAGTTGACTGGTTTGAAACAGAATGCATATTGAAAAATAGTAGTCGACTGTCTTGTATAGCAGTCGACTGGTTTGTCTCGATTTTTGAAAATCTATGCTTTGGTTGTCTTTAGGCAGTCGGCTGCTCCTGGCATTTTGATAACCTAGGAGTAAAACCCGAAAATCACATTTCCTGCACTTAAAATAGCTAGTACTTTTTTCCAAAATACTTAAAATCATGCAGACATAACCATCCTACGTCCGTTACATAAAATCCTTACCTCGATTGCATCGAAACATGTAATGGCTTGATATCACCAAATTCCTTTCCTTCACTTCTTCAAAGCTGTAAATATCATAATTCAAATATTTAGTTTTCTTTCACTTAAATACCATAATTAGCTCATACTAACATCATACAACTCCATACCATAAACATAATTGGCTGAATCAACTTATATTCTTACCTTTGTCAATAGCCAAATTTGACAGAATTTCTGATCTCCTCAAATACTTGGATTACCTAGCTAAAGCTAGTGACAAAGATCATTTTTCGTTACAAACGCTTAATGTTTTGATAACAGAATCTAGAATTTTGTCAAGGTGGGTGAAATGGAGACTTAGGGAAATTGGGAATGGAACGAGAGTGAGGGGGAAATGGGGCTGCCGACTTGGGTGATGGGAGATGAAGATGATGACTCATGAAATTTGTATTAAATGCATATTAATCCATTAATCATCTCAGCCATTGACCATGCATTTCTTTGACCAATTTACTTTCTCTTCTTCTTTCTTCATATGACACATGTCCAATTAAGTGGTAAAATTTCTGATATTAATTTATTTATACTCCAATCATTTCCATAATATCAAAATAAATTCCTTGACTAATTTACTATCAATCCTATTTATTTCTTCCATATTTTTCATACATCATTCATACTTCAAAATTCTCATATTTACTTAATCATTTCAGTTTGAATTACCTTACAAACATGAGGACTTTACATGAAATTGGGGGATTTCACATTCTCCCCACCTTTAGAAATTTGGTCCTCCAAATTTAAATCGGCTTATCAAGTAAACAATTCCGGGTACTTCTCTTTCATTAAGCTCTCTAGCTCCTATGTAGCTTATTCCATTGTGTGGTATTGTCAGAGAACTTTAACTAGTGGGATCGTCTTAGACCTTAGCACCTTATCTTTTCTATCCAAAATCCGAATCGGCTTCTCCACATAACTCATATCTTCCCTTATCTCCAAGGGCTTATACTCTATAACATGAGATGGATCTGGATTATACTTCTGAAGCATAGATACATGAAACACATTATGTACTCCCGATAGCTCCGGAGGTAATGCCAACCTATAGGCCACATCTCCAACTCGATCTAAGATTTTAAATGAACCAATATAGCGAGGGCTCAACTTACCTCTTCGGCCAAATCTCATGATCCCTTTGGATGGAGAAACTTTCAAAAACACAAAATCTCCAACCAAGAACTCAAGTGGTCTCTGTCGAGCATCCGCATAACTTTTTTGTCTACTCTGAGCTATCTTAAGCCTTTGACAAATCAACTTAACATCCTCAGAGGCTTGCTCGACCAAATCTAGAGCTAATAACTTACGTTCGCCCACTTCTTCTCATCCAATTGGAGATCGACACCTTCGACCATACAAAGCTTCGTATGGTGCCATCCCGATACTTATATGATAGCTATTATTATAAGCAAACTTAGCCAATGGCAGATGATCATCCCAAGAGCCTTTGAAATCCATAGCACAAGCTCTTAACATATCTTTGAGCGTCTGAATAGTGCGCTCGGACTGACCATCCATCTGTGGATGAAAAGCTGTGCTAAGATTCAATTGAGATCTCATGGCCTCTTGAAAATGTTCCCAAAAATGAGAAGTAAACTTGGAATCTCTGTCATATGTAATGCTCACTGGAACACCGTGTAGTCTGACTACTTCTCTTACATATAAGTCTGCCAAAGCACTAAGTGTGTCTGTGGACTTCATAGGTAGGAAGTGAGTTGACTTGGTTAATCTGTCCACGATTACCCAAATACCATTGTGATTTCTCTTGGTCCGGGGCAATCCCATCACAAAATCTATCGTAATGTGTTCCTACTTCCACATAGGTATAGGCAGAGGATGTTACAATCCTGCTGGTCTTTGGTGCTCTACCTTGACCTGCTGGCACGTTAGACACTCTGCTACAAACTCAGCTATTTCTCTTTTCATGCTAATCCACCAATACACTTTGCAAAGATTATGATGATCTTCGTATTTCCCGAATGCAACGTGTATTTAGTGGCATGTGCTTCTGTCAAAATTAACTTCCTCAACTCCTTATCATCAGGAACACATACGGTTATTAAATCTTAAAATTCCATCATCACCAATAGTAAATTCTGAGGGAATACCTGACTGGATTTCATTCATAGCCTCAATACATTAATCGTCTTCCCTCTGAGCAACACGAATTCTGTCTATCAATTCCGGCTCAATTCTCAAGCTAGCCATCATTCCAATTTGTTCAAGAGGTGTAACATTTAAACTAAGGCTTGCAAACTGTTCAAGTAACTCATGCTCTCTTACCATCATATAAGCCACTATACCCATATGCTTACGGCTCAGAGCATTCACCACCACATTGGCCTTTCCCAGGTGGTACAAGATCTCACAATCATAGTCCTTCAGAAGCTCGAGCCATCTTCTCTGTCTCATATTCAATTCTCTTTGAGAGAACAAGTGTTTCAGACTTTTATGATCAGTATAAATCTGAAATCTCTCACCATATAAGTAATGCCTCCATATCTTCAGAGCAAATACTACTGTAGCTAGCTCCAAGTCATGAGTTGGGTAGTTCTTCTCATGGTCCTTTAATTGTCGAGAACCATAGGTAACTACCTTACCATGCTACATTAGTACACAACGCAAACCTTGTCCTGAGGCATCACTATACACCGAAAATCCACCAGAACCAGTAGGAATGGTGAGGATAGGTGCAATCGTCAACCTGCACTTCAACTCTTGAAAGCTACGCTCACAGGCATCATTCCATTCATACTTCACCTCTTTACGCGTTAAGTGCGTTAAGGGAGCAACTAACTTCGAGAAACCCTCTACAAATCTTCGATAGTAGCCAGTTAGACCCAAGAAACTCATAATCTCCGTAACTTTTTTTGGTCTCTCCTATTGTACCACAGCTTCAATCTTCGATGGATCAACCGAAACTCCATCTTTACTGATTATGACCCAAGAAGGAGATTTGATCTAGCCAGAAATCACACTTACTTAGCTTGGTATACAATCCTCGATCTTTGAGGGTTTGCAGAACTATCTTCAATTGCTGCTCATGCTCTTCCCGAGACATCGAATACACTAATATGTCATCGATAAAGACAATGACAAACTGGTCCAAATACTATTTGAACACATTATTCATCAAGTTCATAAAAGCCGCGGGTGCATTGGTTAAACCAAACGGCATCACCAAAAATTCGTAATGGCCATACCGTGTCTTGAATGCAGTCTTAGGGATATCCTCACTTCGGATCTTCAATTGATGATATCCTGACCTCAAGTCTATCTTGGAAAAGACTTGTGCACCCTTAAGCTGATCAAAGAGGTCATCAATCTTGGGAAGATAGTACTTATTCTTAATTGTCACCTTATTTAACCATCTGTAATCGATACATAGCCTCATGCTGCCATCCTTCTTCCGGACAAAAAGCACAGGAGCACCCCAAGGAGATACGTTGGGTCGTATGAATCCCTTGTCTAGTAACTCTTGAAGCTGCTTCTTAAGTTCTTCCAACTCCACCAATGCCATCCGATAGGGTGATCTTGAAATGGGCTCAGTCCCTGGCACCAAATCGATAGTGAACTCTACTTCCCTATCCGGAGGAAGTCCTAGAAGATCGTCCGGATATACCTCAGGAAAATCCTTGACTACAGGAATTTCATGAAGTCTAGGACGTTTCCATTTCTACGTCCTCCACATATGCTATGAATCCTTCACATAACAATACATACTTCCCATTGCTTTCATTTGCAATCAAATCAAATAATAAACATACTTGTGCATTATGCACTTGCAAAATTCACAACATAGCTAACGAGTGAAGAGAATATTACACTTTTAGCATGACAATCTAACATTACATAATTCTTAACTAACCAATCCATACCCAAAATAACATCAAATCCATACATATTTAGTAGGATTAGGTCAGTTATTGATTCTCTTTCTCCTACCCGTAGCTTACAACCACGGTACACTATGTCCATCATTTGAGATTCCCTAAAGGGAGTACTTATTTGCAACAATTGTCCTAAAGGCACAGGCTCACTACTCATAGCTATTGATTCTCTTTCTCCTACCCGTAGCTTACAACCACGGTACACTATGTCCATCATTTGAGATTCCCTAAAGGGAGTACTTATTTGCAACAATTGTCCTAAAGGCACAGGCTCACTACTCATAGCAATCATAAGAAACATAAAAGAGTGAGTGGAGCCTGGATCAAATAATGCAGTTACACTTATATCAGACAGATAAATGTTACCTTTAATCACTTTGGACGAGGCATCGACAGACTCCTCATCGATGGCAAATACTCGTCCTTGGGTCACAACTTTCTTTCCCTTTTCGGCAGCTGTGGCCTTAAGCTGTGGTTGAAGGGTTTTATCAGATTCCTCGGACACCCTCTGATTTCTCTTGGGACAATCTCTAATCATGTGTCCTTGCTCACCACACCTAAAACATGCACCACTCACCAACTGGCATGGCTGTGATCCATGAAACTTCTCGCATTGCTCACATCTTTACATCGTACTCTTTGGTGAGCTAGTGGTGCTACCAGCTGGGTATTGGGATCTTTCATCACTTATCTTGATCCCCATAGCTCTAGGAGTCCTTGTTTCATAACCGTTATAATTTCGGAATTCAATGTATTTCCATATAAACATTTAATTAAATTAATAATCATCTTCTTATACTTTACTTACCTGTCGAAACTCCCTCATAACGTCTACTTCTCCTAGAGGGATATCTGTCACTAGAGGCTTTCTCGTCCGACTTCCGCTTCATCGGTTCTTTGCCTTTACCTTTGGCTCGAAAATCAGCATGATGAAGGTCATAGTCCTGTGCACACAACTGAGCCTTACGGACTGCCTCTCCATAAGTGGTGATATCCATAGGATACAGTTTGGATCTGATAGGGAACTTCAATCCCTCTATAAACTTATAAATCTTATGTCTTTCATTCCTTAGGATCTATGGATCAAATCTACTCAAGGAAATGAACTTCGATTCATACTGATTTACTGTCATCGTCCCTTGAGTCAAACTTTAAAACTCAATCTTCAATCTATTCTGATCAGTGCGTGGGATGTACTGTTCATTAAAGGCCTCTAAGAATCTATCTCACGTAACCTCAGCATATCGGGCCTCCAATATGGTTCGAGTGGCCTGCCACCAATACTCGGCATCATCTATCAACAGATAAGCAGCCAAGCCCACTTTCTCCCTTTCGAAGCATGTCATGTACTCAAAAGATTTAGTGACCGCCTTCACCCAATTCTCTGCGGCCATCAGATCTCTATCCCCCTTAAACTTAGGTGGATCCAACTTTTTAAACTCTTTTATCAATGTCACACTACAATAGGCCTTAAGATATCGCCTTTCAGTAGCTAAGACTGGTAGGGTTAACTCTGTCTTTGCTAGTGGGGGCTGTACTATAGGAGTAGCTGCTGGTGCACTTGTGGCCACGTTCGGGAAGTTAGCCATAAACTATGTAAACATAGTGGCCATATTCTCCATATGCTTCTCCATTTTCGCTAGCCTAGTGTTAAGGCTATGCGGTGGAGATGGAGGAGGAGACTGCGTTGGAGGCGGTTCTGTACAACCCCTTCCTCGTCCTCTATTAGCACCTCTTCTACGTGAGCTCATTCTGTCGATAAAATCACAAAATGGAGCTATTTAGTATAACTATAAACAATTATACTATGCTTATGTATTCAGACATGTACAGTACATTGGTGATATACACTATTTCTAACTTAATGACACTAACAAACATCAGTCAAATCTGCTCTGATACCAATCTGTGATATCCCAGTCACTACATTTTACCATCTAACTTTTTTTTTTCTTATTTTATACGGCTTGATTTGACTCGTTCGTCAATGTCATTTGTTCTTCTTCTTCTTAAATTTAATATTTAAAAGTTCATCATAAGGAAATTTAATTTCAAATAAAACTTAATAATGATATATATACATATCATTCCTTTTCACAGGATCTTACACATCTTACTTAACATAAATCCCCAAAATCTTAAATACATTAATGTACTATAGTACTGTCTGACTTACATAATTACATAAGTATACCTTCAACTGTTATCGGGAAGCGTATCTCGAAGGTACACTTGATATCTTAAAAGCAAGCTCCTCTATTTGGAGCTCGGTTCACTTCAGATAATCTGTAGGAAAAATTTTGTAAAAGGGTGAGTTTACGCTCAGTAAGAAATATATGTAAAAGAGCATACTATGCCTCTATATGCAGTTTTCCTACTTGGCTCTATAATGTCATGAACAATCATTATAAAGCATGTTCATATACTTTCATCACAACATACAACATATACTTCTTTCAAAACATCATATGCATGCATACTTCAAATACTTTCTTTCAAATCATGCATCATATTCTTTCTTCAAATCATACATCATACAGCTTTTAAATAACAGAGAGACTATTTGCATTTTAACAGAATTATGCACTGAATCTTGTGGCGTACCCCCATAAGGGCTAGGAATCCTCCCCTAGCCAATATATATATATATATATATATATATATATATATATATAACAGATACAATTTGGCCAAACGTCGGTGGCCACAGATGAACACTAGTCAGGTGTCATCCGTGGCACTAAGGGCTGGACTAGAGCTCCTCAGCCATGAATATATACAGAAGTGCATAATCATTAAGTACTTCGTAGCCTCAAAACATTTGTCATATAGCTGTTTGTTATGACATTCATACTTTCTTGAAATAGGTTTTAAAACCTCTTTTCAAACAGTGCAATCGACTAGCCTCATAGGGCAGTCGGCTGCTGCTTCATATTTTCATTTATTGAAATTATTTTCTTTTTTAAAATTTTGATATTTTTATTTTTTGAAAACTTATGGGGCAGTCGACTAGTCCAAATAGCAGTCGACTGGTTTTGAAACAGAATGCTTTCAAGAAAAAGGCAGTCGACTGTTTTCGCAAACAAAATGCTTCTGAAAACAGGGCAGTCGACTGGCTTTGAAATAGAATACTTGTTAAGTAAAAGTAGTTGACTGTCCCATATAGCAGTCGACTGGTTTAAAACAGAATGCATACTGAAAAATAGGAGTCGACTGTCTTGTATAGCAGTCGACTAGTTTGTCTTGGTTTTTGAAAATTTACGCTTGGTTGTCTCTAGGCAGTCGACTGCTCTTAGCATTTTGGTAACCTAGGAGTAAAACCCAAAAATCACATTTCCTGCATTTAAAACAGCTGGTACTTCTTTCCAAAATACTTAAAATCATGCGGACATAGCCACCCTACATTCGTTACATAAATTCCTTACCTCGATTGCACCGAAACACGTAATCGCTTGATATCAACGAATTCCTTTCCTTCACTTCTTCAAAGCTATAAACATCATAATTCAAATCTTTAGTTTTCTTTCACTTAAATACCATAATTAGCTCATACCAACATTATACAACTCCATACCATAAACATAATTGGCTGAATCAACTTATATTCTTACCTTTGTTAATAGCCAAATTTGATAGAATTTTTGATCTCCTCAAATACTTGGATTCAGCCTTTCATATTATAAATCTAGCTAGAGCTAGTGACAAGGATCATTTTTCGTTACAAACGCTTAATGTTTCGATAACAGAATCTAGAAGTTTGTCAAGGTGGGTGAAATGGAGACTTAGGGAAATTGGGAATGGAACGAGAGTGAGGGGGAAATGAGGCTGTCAACTAGGGTGATGGGAGATGAAGATAATGACTCATGAAATTTGCATTAAATGCATATTAATCCATTAATCATCTCAGCCATTGACCATGCATTTCTTTGACCAATTTACTTTCTCTTCTTCTTTCTTCATATGACACATGTCCAATTAATTGTTAAAATTTCTTATATTAATTTCTTTATACTCCAATCATTTCCATAATATCAAAATAAATTCCTTGACTAATTTAGCATCAATCCTATTTATTTCTTCCATATTTTTCATACATCATTCATAATTCAAAATTCTCATATCTACTTAATCATTTCAGTTTGAATTACTTTACAAACAAGAAGACTTTACATGAAATTGGGGGATTTCACAAAAATGTTCCCAACTCCGCATTCATTTTGTTGGAATCTTGATAAAAATCTTTGAAATTCAAGGTTGATTTAATCAATATATATTTTAAAAATTTTTTAGATCACAATTAGAGCAAAGAACTAAAAACTAATGAGGTTCGATTCAATCAAACTTAATTTATGAATATAAAATTAAGCAATGACATTTCAAAAAGTTTATCCAAGATAATAAATACATTTAGTTTAATGTCGGATTTAGTGTGTTCGAGGAGTGTTTAGTTCGAAATTTGAAGTTGGGAGGAAATTAATTTAGCTCAAGGAACTGATCTTAGCCGGAACTCATTATTATCCTTCGCTGAAGGAGATAAAGCAACGGTTGGACTTGGATTGCATGTGTAAATTGCCATTCTGTGCCAGTTTATGCCTAGAGACTGGTTAACCTTTTGCATTTCATGTAATGACCTTCCTATATACAAAAGTGCACAAAATTTTTTTTTTCTTTTTCTACTTACATTGTTGGGCTGTATGTAATGTCTCAACATTAACTCATAAGCTATATTTATAATAGCTATATAAACATTATTCAACATTTGGTCCCAGTCCAAACATTCTAAATAAGTATGCATTCATCATCACAAAATATTATACTTAACCAATATATAATCATCAAGTTGCATGCATCGATATTTAACATAGATTTATATCAGGAAATTCCTATTGCTACATCCCCATAGTCTAAAAGTACTGAAAACATAAGTCTGAATCTAAATTAAGTAGCTGTACATAATATACCTCCAAGGTAAAACCAAAAGCCTCGAAGAACGCGATAGCTCCCCACGTATACGCTCTTACTGCAAATAATCTGGGAGGTGGAGGAAGGGGTGAGCTTTTTGGAAAGCCCAGTAAGAAATAAATATAAGAGACGGATACTAAATTTTTATATGCAAGTTTCGAAACATTCATTGAAAACTCAACTATTGTCATTCATAAAATTTAGAAATCAACATGCTTATGCAATGCGTCAGAAGCATTTCTTTCAAAACATCAATAAACATTTCCATTCGAAACATTATTCTCATCATAACATTCAAAATCCATATTGGCATAAGTACAAAAGGAATCATATATATAGCATAAGCTGGAGACATGATAATTAAGCAAAATCAAGCAGTTCAATTATTCCCATGCGGGAAGGTACAGTTGACATATGGCCATAGTCCAAAAGGGTCCACAGAGAACACTGATCAGGTGTCTACTGGGCCCGCTGTGGACTGGATCAAGGTCACACAGCAATCGATACTCTACTGTAGATTGGATCAAAATCATACAGTAGTCCAAAACATTACCTACTGTGGACTGGATCAAGGTCCCACAGTAGTCCAAAACATTACTGCTATGATTATTATCCATGTCTCAAAACATTTCCATACGTAAACTTTCCAAAACAAATACGAAGCTCGATGGTTTCTATGAAAATGGGAGCTTTCGAATATGACTTCCAAAGTAGTCAAAATACTGCCATTTCGTACTTACTTTCAAAACAAAACTAGCTAGAGGAGTGTTATTCCAAATCATTTTCATGAACTCTAGCTCATTTTATAAACCAATATTGTATGAAAATCTGGCAGCATAACGGCTTAATTTTAGTAAAAACCTCCTGCAAAGAAGATACAGTTTATAAACCACAAGCAGTTGATTTTAATATTTTATTTAGTATCCCCTACGTTTTCGATATATATCCCTCACCTCAATATGTAGCACAAGTGTTGTTATGGCACCTTTGCTCTTCTTGATTTCCTTCGTGGGTCTTTAATATTTAGTGTCCTCTACCTTGTGTCCTTTCCTCCTATATTATGGCATAAAATTAATAAAACTTATATTATTAAATTTTCTTAAGAAATCTTATATTTTAATTTCTTCCTTAAATACATTACCTTGTAACTTTCCCTCTTGGTGGCCAAATACTTCTTTGTCTCCTTAGATCTCCTTTCACCACATAATCCTACACCAATGCCATATTTTTAACCTTTCTATTTCATTAAACATTTATTATATAAATCCATAATTACAAATCAAATCCTTACCTCTTACAACTAACCAAAACCGAGGGCCCTTTTATTAGTCTTGAGCTTATGGACTTGATGCTGCCATATACACCAAAATACGCAGCAACTTTGCTTTTGTATTCAAGGCTTCTTAACAACCAACTCCTCTTCTTGTATTCTTGCCTCTCCAACAGCCTCGTTTCTGCTTTTGCCTCTCGTCCAAACCAGCTCTTCTTTTTTTTTGTTTGTTCAACTTCCACTTAAATGAAGCAATTCAAAGACAAGAAAAATCTGCCACAGTTCATCCTTAAATTATAGTCATTCATTTCTTTGAATTACTTCCTTAATTTAAACTTAATCTACTTCAACATTGACTACCTTACCTCTCGGTCAGACCATCCTCTGCCATTGATCAGCCTCCACGCCAATAGAGAAATCTCCAAAGTAGAAAACCTTCCATGCCTCTAGCTGCCTTTTCAAACCCGAATGACAGCGTGAGCTCAATCTTTTCTCTTCTGTTTTGGTTCCTGAAGTGGTCTGTCACCAGCCTTTGAACCCTCTGTTATCTTAGACCTTTCCTTCCTTGAGCATTGACAGTTGACACAACAAGAAGATGGCGTTGCAACAAGATCGGGAGGGAGCTGCTAAAGGTATTCTAGGTTACAGCAAAAAAACTAAAGATGAAGAGAAAATGGTAAGGCTCTCGGTTTTTTCCTCTCTTTCCTTTCTTCTGTCAATGACCGAGACTCGTTACTGCACCTCATGTCTTAGTCTGATCAGCCAACAATCTCCTCTTTAAATTTAGTCTTCACACCCACATTGCACCCCGTCAACACCACCCTGTTTCTAGCATCCGAGATACAGCCTGAACTTTACTTCCTCTTCTCTGTTTGGCTTCTAAACCTGAACCTTCCTTTGACTTAAGCTTCACCTCCCTTGAACCTTAACAGCCGACACAAATGGGACTTAAGTTGCAGCAGAACCCAGAAGAGGAAGATGAAGATGCTCACGTACAGTTAGAAACTAAGGGAAGAGATTAAAATGGCTGGCATTAGGTTGATGCTTCTGATGATGATGATAGACGGAGATGGGGAAGAAATAGGTGGCTGGTTGGGATATGTGTTAGTGGAGGGTATGGACTGTTTCGAAGCTTCTCCAGGAAGCCTCATGTATATACCTCAATATTTTATTCACTTAACAATTTATTTATCTCCTTTTTTTTTAAATAACCCCACTTAATATTTTTTTTTGATATATTCTAAATAGTCTAAGTTTAATTGCTAACATTATTTGTTCCACTATATTTAGTATTTTTTATATTTATTTAATTTAAATAAGTATTACTATATGTTTATATTCATGTACTAATATATAAATGACATGAATATACATACATATATATATATACATATATATATATATATATATATTTGTTTTTGACACATATTTGATTTTATTACTTTAAATTACTAAACACATTCTTAAATTTTAAGTCTAATCTCTCCATGACCAAAATTAATTTACTTATAAAGGAGGAATACTTGAAATGTTACATTTGATCTATTTCATCGACTACTTATAGTAAAGCATAGCATTAAAACTAAGGGAATTTTACAAGGGAATATAAAAAAACAAAGGTTAATCGGGTTAACTCAAAACCGTATGTATGGAAGGAATTTTAACGCCAAAATTTGAATTAGTTATCCTTACATTTCAAAAATTGTTGTTATTTTGTGTTTTTATAACTAAAAATTAATTTACCAAATCACCACCCCCCCCCCCCCCAATTTTTTTTTTCTGAAAAGTTCTGTTTCTTTATCTTTTTAAAGAAAAAAAAGTTAAGGATTTAAAATCGTCGTTAAGTATTTAGGGGTTTTTACTCATACATTGGTTCAAATAAAAGACATTGTAAACAGAAGAGTTACCCGTGTTTAGCTCTGAACTACATATGTTTCATGTCACCTTCTCAATTTCCTCTAATGTCCTATCAATTCGTTTGACAAACAAAAGATTTTATCAGTCATTCACCCCCCAAGTTTGAAAAGAAGAAAAACATATATCGTGACAAAGTAAAATTAAGGATTGAAATCAATGTTAAATATTTAACATTTGATGCCGATAAATTGGTTCAAAAATAAAAGAAATTTTGAAGACATGTTCAATTACCCCCCATTGAATTCTGAAAATGCACTTTCATGTCAGCTTCCTCCAAATTTCCTTTACTTTCTTCTGGGCTTCACAAAAACAGTTCACTGAATATTTTATACTGGAAAAACAAATACTTTAATTTCACTTTGTAATTTTCGATTACATAAATTATTTTTGCTTGCTATCAGTTTCAGTTCACCAAACTCCAATTTTTGGCATGTACTCCCACACCAATAGAAGATGAAATTAGCTCTTGTCTATGCTCTGAATGTCCAAGATCTCTATGAAAAAGTTGACTTTGAAGAGTATTGTTTGGGAAAGAAGTTTGGGCTTGATGTTTGTCTTGTTTGAGACTTATTTCCCAAGTGTGTGAAGGAAAGACTGGTCGAGACAATATGTGGGTTCAATTACCATTTAACCTAATAGACACTTTGTCTTGCTTTTGTCAAGTGTGATAATAAGGCAAATTCATAGACAAACTGCATGCTGTATGTTCTTCCTATAGATGATATCCCTGAATTCTTAGCTCTTAGAGTAATATTTTTGTTTTAAATTCAAAAAAATTTCATATCCTATGCTCGAACATTTGATTTAGTGATAGATGATAACGGTATGTTTTCTTGTTCAAAGAAAGAATATAGCTGATTCCAATCTCCCCAAGTTTTGGATATTCCTGGTCCTGCCCAGGCTTTCACTGCAAATTAAAGTGCAATGTAAGAAGTTTTGGAACTTTGACATCATTCAGCCGTATCTCCTGTCAACTGGTTCAAGTTTTTTGACTTCGAAATTCATCATGTGGCTGGTATTTGCTTAGGCCCCTGCTTTAATTGGAAACGTCTGTTAGGTGCTATTGGGCCTTCTCACCCCAAAAGCTAGCTCAAGAGGTGAGGCTTTCCCTCACACTTATAAACACACACTTAGTCCCTTTCACAACCGATGTGAGAATATCCCAACAATCTCCCCCTTCGCACATCGGGCCTTGAGAGAGCACTTTTCTGCCCGGAATCGTGAACATCAGGAGATGTTGGAAACCACAACAATCACTTCCTTCAACTATCGGGCCTTGGGAGAGCAGGAGGAGCATTTTTTATTACCCGGAACAAAGGAAGAGATGTTGGCAACCCGAGCTCTGATACCAGTGTTAGGTGCTATTGGTCCTTCTCACCCCAAAAGTTAGCTCAAGAGGTGAGGCTTTCCCTCACACTTATAAACACACACCTAGCCCCTTCGACAACCGATGTGGGAATATCCCAACAACGTCTACTTGGGTTTGACTTTCTTCTTGGTTTTTTATCATAATTGTACCATGCTTGCTATACCGAATACTTTTCCTCCACTCTGTTTTTGTCACATTATTATAGATTCTCAGTCAACTTGTGTAAAGATAGATTAGGTGCCCTGTGATTTCTTTGTGGAAAAAAACAAAGAAGAAAGTTTTGAATTCCAAAATCATCCGATTGACGATGGGTGACCAAATGGTTACCAGATCTGTGGCATCTACGTGATTCATGGGTCAATCCCCTTGAATAAAAGCCATTCTCGAGAAATGACTAAGACAAATGTGATAGTAGGCCTTTTTCTAATGAACAATCCCAACAGAAGGATTCCGAAACTATAGACACTGTCATAAGTTGATACCTGACTTCACATACCTTATTCTGCATTTTAAACATCATAGGTTGTAAAAGTATTTGTAAAATAACTTGTATGCTGCCATAGTTGAAGTCTGTGGCAAAGAAAGAAAAAAGAATGAACAAGGAACAAATACAGGAATGATAGAAATAATAGTTACCTGAAGCAGCGTAGCCAACAGTTCATCTGCTGGTCTTTTACCTGTAAATATCTCCAACAACAGGATTCCATAACTGCAGACATCCCCATAAGTAGATACTGTCCCTCCCATGGCATATTCTGTACATCGAAGCCAATGAATAATAGGGCATTCACAATAGAAAAAAAATCATAAATACTGCAACTGCTATAGAGCATGATTTTTTAATCTATACTTATAAAAATAAAGTTTTCATTTTAATTTATCTCTCCACAGAAGAAAATTTGTTGGTAAAAAAATTCATTCAAATCTTACCATTCGAAGCAAATTTTGGCTGCAAGCAAATAAAATTCTCCAAAAACATGTGGATTCTTCCATTAATCCATAAAAAGAAAAAAATCTTCCATATTGGAGATATCATCATCCTATCTTATGTTGAGGTACATTTGAAGAAAGATTAAGGGTAAGATGGTTTTTATATTTTTCATCATATTTTCTATGTGTAAAACAAAGAATAAGATAAAATAATTTTTTTACTGATCAAAAGTATTTAATTTTTTAAAGCAAATATAATTTAAATTCATAATTTTATAATATAAATATAGTTAAAATTTTTTTTTAACTTAGTGTACTGCTCCATTTTCAGCCTTATCTTTGTTTCTGATTAAAAACATTGTTGATCTCAAATGTTGAATCTAGAATGATTCGCTGTTGACCTTGAGGTAGCGTTTGGTACGAGGAAAGTAAAGACTTTGCGCTGCAATTTAATTGAGTGCAAAGTCTTTACAGCGTTTGGTATAAAGAAACACGCTGCAAAGTGCTTTACTGGCGCAATCACTTTGCAGCCAATGGCTGCAAAGTGATTGCAGCCAAAAATGGATGCAAAGTACTTTGCAGCGAACGCTGCAAAGCTCTTCACCCGGAAATACCCTCGCCTCTGTCTCGCGATTGTTTCCTCTCCATTTCCCACCTCAAGCTCACCTGTCTCTCGTCTCTGTTTGCATTTCCCTCTCGCTTCTGTCTTTAAGAATTGCAAAACCATAGGAAGCATTCGGGCCTGGGGAGAACGATTACACACAAAAAGGAGCTCAGAAAAATTTCAGAAAATTGGAGAGCAAAGCATTCGGTTCTATCAAGGGAGAGAAAGAACACAATAGCTTTTTTTTTTAAAGAAATATTTTACAGAGAAGAGGTTGCTAAGGAGGAATCTCAGATCATCATAGCAATACCAACCGGAACAAGGTGACACCGCAGTGGCAACAACATCCTCGGTTGGAACCAGACTAGCGACGACATCCATGGTGCGAATTAGTCCAACAGTGGCCTGATCTTCCCGAAGCCTACTCTGTCCGTCTCCTACAATTTTGTTTCCTCAAACTCCTTTTCCGCTACATGCTTCTGGCCCGTAATCAAAATAAGGGAGCTTTAAAAGCACTGCAAACGTCTCGTTTTAGTTGCCTCCTACTCCAGCTTGGCATTTTAGTTTGCAAATCACCACATTTTAGCAGCGGCCTTAGCTCATTCACGTGAAATAATTCCCAAGTTTGGTAACTCTACATCAATCTTTTCCTTGTTTTATCTTTAACTACAGGTTGTTTAATATATTGCTTGAGATATGTGCTGTGTTTCTTTCTGTTTTGCCTTTAGTTTTATTTAATATATATGTTCAGTCAATTTATACAATTAATTATACAATTAATTATAAAAAAATTAATTATTAAAAATTAATAATAATGTATATAAATTTATTATTACAAATGATGATCAATGTCAACAATTATAGTTTTATATTCTTTACATTTCAATAAGATAATTACATTTGTTATTAATTCCAATGAACAATTTTTTTATACTTAAGGGTATTTTTGGAATTTGTAATTACATTACCAGCAAAGTAACTACATACCAAACGCTGCAATGTTACTTTCCCTGCAATTTAAACAAAACTTTACACTGCATACCAAACGCTGCAATGTTACTTTCCCAGCAATCACTTTTCCAGCAATCACTTTCCCAACAATCACTTTACACTGCAATCACTTTACTTGTATGTACCAAACGCAACCTGAATGTTGCCCCTCTCAGGAATCTCTTTGAGGCGACTAAATATAGTAGACGGACTTGGCTGAAGCCATAGATACACAAGGTACCCATCAAGCTACATTAAGGCAAAGCGTTTATTGCGGGCTACAAAATTTCAACGCGTCTTTTGCTTTCAGACATACGAATTTCTCTGTAACACCAGTGAATAGAGAAAACAAAGTTTCTGTCATCTTCAAGTCCAGTTTTCTTGTGGCTATTATTCTCAAGTGACAAGTCCCATGACGTGCAACCAATTACCAACCAAATGTTAATGCAAAGACTAATTCAAGATGACACTGCATTAAAACTGGTGGAAAAAAAATTTCCAAATGCCGAGTACACAAATGAATCTGTGAAATCCCCAATTTCCATGTATTCTTCCATGTCTGTAAAGTATTATAACCTAATATGATTAAATGCATATGAAGTTGATATGAAATTGATGTATGAATAATGTATGATTGATGAATGGGATATAAGAGAAATAATGAAGTTGAATGTCAATAAGTCAAATGAATTATGTTGATATCAGAAAATGAATAAAGCATGAGAAAAGAATTAAAATCAGAATTTTGATTGGAGATTTAATGAATGAGTCATATGAAAGAGGAATTAAATGGTCAATTGAGTCAAAGAGGTAAAGGAGATGGTTGAGATTTAGGGGATAATCTTGCATTAAATGAAGCTTGGTGACTCATCACCCCCCCCCCCCCCCCCCCCCATCATCTCCCAACGTCAGCCTCTACCTCTAGCCCCTCCCTTTCGTTCCATCTCAAATTTTCCAAGTTTCCATTCTAAGTTCCTTGACAAATCCCCCCAATTCTCCAGCAATTCATTAAGTTCGTAGAACGAAAAATAATCTTTGTAGTTAGACTAAGTGATATTCAAAGTTTGGTGGATTGATTCCAAGTATTGGAAGAAATCTCAAAGTTTGAGATTTTGATCTCCAGTGAAGGTAAGAGAAGAAGATGATTCTTGCAATTTCGTTCATGAATTTGAGTTGTTTTGAGTGGATATGATATGTGTATGTTGTTTGATAATAATATATTTGTTATATTATTTTCTTATTTATTACCACATTTATTGTTATATTCTTGTGTAAAATTAATTGTTTAATGTATCTTTTGAATTAATTTAGAGAACGTGATTTGGGAATTAATTTTGGAAATTATGGCATGAAATCAAACAATAAATTTTGTGATTGGAATAAATTTTTGAAATATACATTGTTTGATTTTCTAAAGTTGTAATTAAATTCTGAATTGTTTTAAAGACTTTTGGACCATAGGATTAAAATAAAATAAAGGGCTGAGATTTATTGCTTGAGTAAAAAGAAATCCTAGAAATTTTTAAGGAAAGAAAATAAATTATAAAGAGAGGAGAGGGGCGGCAATAAGGGGGACAGACAGAGAGAGAGAGCAATTGTACAGAGAAGAAACAGTAAAACAGGAAGAGAGGATCGGTTTTGGGCTATTCCTTTTGTTGTGTGCTTCTCTGTATTTTGCAGAATGAGAGAGAATTGAGGGCAAGAAAAGAAAGAAGACAGGTTGTTGATCGAACATGAAGTTGCTGTGAGAAAAAACCTGGAAACGTGAGCTGCTATTACACCTGGAACAAAGGCAGAACTGCAAGCCGTTGAAGGAGACAACCGAAACTTGCTGGGGGACTAAAGCAGCACTCGGCGAAACAGATTTCAAGTTGGAAACTTTGATATTAAAAGGCTGTTACGTGGAGGGCTGGAAGCTTAAGAGCAACGGCTGGAATTTTGGGAAAAGAAGTTGTGACATTGAGTTTGGAGCCAAGTCACGCCATCTCCAATTGATGATTTGCCATTTTGCTTCATGTGCACATGCTTAAAGTTGGCATTAAATGGGCTGTCAACTTATATTTTTTTATTTTAATTCTTTACATTACTAAATTGATTTTGAATTAGTTTATTGTTTAATATGAAGTATGATTTGCAAATTTAATTTGTGGATTTTTGCTAAATTAAACATGAACTAATTTTTTTTATTAGGAATTTGATTGAGCCTATTTGCATATTTTATATCTTTATAAATTAATTGATCAATTCTTATTTCTAGTATCATTCATTGTGATTAATTCAATCTTTTGATTTGTGTTATTGATTGGCCACCTTTAATATAAATTAATTGATTGTTTGAGACATGGTAAAGGTACACATCATATGCTAAGCCATGTATAGCTCTCTTGAATGATTGAATAAATATTTGATGCATACATTAAGCTAGAATATTTATTTGGTTCTTGTTAGATGTTCTTCTGTTCTTAATGGGTTTTTAGTTATTGATTATGCTACACATCATAGGTAATTAAATAATTAAAAATACTTGATTATAGCTGCCATCAAACAGAGTAATCATATGTTAGGAAGAATGAACCCTAGAATTGAATTGAGATTTTTAGGATTGAAGACATAAAATTGCAATGTATTGGTGAAATCAAATTCCTATGCTTTTCTCTATTGGTTAATTTCTTGATTTGTTTAGGTTAATTAATTTAATTAGTTAATTTAGTATTAGATACTTAGATAATTTTTTTATTGGCTTTATAATTTTTAGAGCATAAGTAGTTGAATTTTAATTGAATAAATTTAGCAAATCTCTGTGGGATCGACTCTTGTACTTGCACGCTATACTACCTTGATTCGTGCACTTGCGAGAATATAACTTTTTGTTCATCATTGTTTAATTTAAGGTTTGATGTGGTTTGATGATTTTAGGTTGAAGAAGTGAAAAGCTAAGGTGACGCATCAAGTGATCTTGCGTTCTCGAAGGAATCGAGGTAAGGAAATTATGTAACGGACGTAAGACGGCTATGTCCGCATGTTTTATGATGTTTTTATGTGGTTTGGAGAGAAGCATCAGTTGAGTTTATGCAGGAAAAGATGCATTTTCGGACTTGTCTCCTAGTACCAATTAGGCTAGGGGTTGCCGACTGCCATAAAGGGAAGTCGACTACCTAGAGACAACCAAAACGCCGTTTTTCGAAAACCAATGCCAACCAGTCGACTGCTATGTAAGCCAGTCGACTGCTATTTACCCAGAAGCATTCTGTTTCAAACCAGTCGACTGCTATTTTTCAAAATGCATTCTGTTTCAAAACTAGTCGATTGCCTATGAGACCAGTCGACTGCTAATTTTCCAGAAGCATTCTATTTTCAAAACCAGTCGACTGCTATATGACCAGTCGACTGCTAATTCTTAAGAAGCATTCTGTTTGAAAACCAGTCGACTGCTATATGTACCAGTCGACTGCCCCCATGTATTTTCAAAGATGAAATTATCAGAATTTTAAATGAAATTAATTTCGATAAAAGAAATTATGAAACAGCAGCCGACTGCCCTATAAGACCAGTCGACTGCCCTGTATTAAAAGAGAATTTCAAAACCAAAATGTTTTAAACACCAAAGTGTTTTCTGAAAGAAAGAAGTATATATTAAATGTTTTGAGACTATGGACTGCGTGATGATTATGCATTTCTGATGGCTGAGTGACTTTGATCAAGTCCTCAGTAATATGTATGTTGAGCGAAGAACCCTAGTCAGGTCCTCAATCCCACATGTGACACCCGACTAGTGTTCATTGTGGATTTCTAAAGGCAGGAGAGAATCGCTGACCTACACAGAGTGCACTACTGTACTAATGCATGATTAGAGTCATATAAATGGGTATAAAGGATTTATATGACGATACAATCGCTTAAATAATATACATAGTCTCCATTTATTTCAAAGTACAAGATATATGTATGAAGAAGTATATAAAGTATGTTTTGAAGCAAAGAAGTATGATATATGTTTCAATTATACGATGTATGTTTAAAAGCAAGTTTATGAAGTAAGATGTTTTAAAAGAAGAAGTATGATGCATGTTTTATATGTATGCTATATTTTAAAAGAAGCATACAAAGTATGATTGCCATGTCATTTAAAATAAATATGCATGGTTGTAAATAATGCATGAAAGATGTTTATGATGCATGCTTTATAATGCTTTACATGACATTATAAAGCCAAGTAGGAAACATGCATATAGAGGCATAGCACGCTCTTTTACATATTTTCTTACTGAGCGTAAACTCACCCTTTTACGACCATTTTTCCTACAGATTACCTGAAGTGAGCCTCGCTCCGACTAGAGGAGCTTGTTTTGAATAGAGTGAAGTGTACCTTCTCAATACGCTTCCCAGTTGACATAGAAGGTATACTTATATGCTTATGTAAAGTTAAATTGTAATTCAGCTACGGTACAGTACAAGTAGCAATTATGTATAATAAGACGTCGGGGATGTAAGACAAGATGATGTATGAGATCCTGTGGAAATGGAATGATATTTATATATATCATTTTATGTCTGTAGAAACTGAATAAAATTGTATGAGCTATTAGATAATTAGCTTAAAGTTAGGAAATGAATGGCACTGATAAACTAAATCAAATAATGTCGGATAAGAATTGAAAGAAAAAGTTAGATGATAAGATGTAGTGACGGGGACGTCACAGAGTGGTATCAGAGCAAATTGATTGGTAGTTGTTAGTGTCGAGAAGTTAGAAATAGAGTATATCCCCAATTGTATTGTACTTGTCTGAATGCAACTGCATAGTATAACTGTTTATAGTTGTACAAAAGAGCTCAATAATGATTATATTTACAGCATGAGCTCACGAAGAAGAGGTACAAGTAGAGGAAGAGGATGGGGTCGCACAGAAGAGCCCCCAGTTTCGTCTCCTCAACCATCTCCACCGCATAGTCCGAATACAAGGCTAGCTAAAATGGAGAAACACATGGAGAATATGACCACAATGTTCACCCAGTTCATGTCTAACTTTCCGAATGTGGCCACAAGTACCCCAGCAGCGACACCTGCTATTCCTCCTACGGAAGTAATCCCACCAGCCCCAACTATGGAAAGGCGGAATTCTAGAGCCTATTATAGTGTGGCCCTAATAAAGAAATTTAAGAAGTTGGATCCGCCCAAGTTTAAGTGGGAAAGAGACCTGCTGACCGCAGAGAACTGGATGAAAGCGATCCTAAAGTCTTTTGAATACATGCCCTGTTCTGAAAGAGAGAAAGTAGGATTGGCTGCCTACCTGTTAGTGGATGATGCTAAGCATTGGTGGCAAGCCACTCGGACCGTGTTAGAGGCTCGATATGATGAGGTTACGTGGGATCGATTTGTGGAAGCTTTCAATGAGCAATACATCCCACGAACGGATCGGAATAGATTGAAGATTGAGTTTTTGAGTTTGACTCAAGGTACGATGACGGTAAACCAATATGAATCGAAGTTTACTACCTTGAGTAGATTCGATCCAGAGGTCCTCAGAGATGAAGGGCATAAAATCTACAGGTTCATCGAGGGATTGAAGTCCCCGATTAGATCTAAACTGTATCCGATGGATATCACCACCTATGGAGAAGCTGTTCGTAAGGCTCAGTTGTGTGAGCAAGACTATGATCTGCATCATGCTGACTTCCGAGCCAAGGGTAAAGGCAAAGAACCGATGAAACGAAAGTCGGATGAGAAAGCTCCGAGTGATAGGTATCCATACTGGAAAAGTAGACGATCAGAAGGAGTTTCTATAGGTAAGTAAAATATAGAAAAGATAATCTTTAAATTAATTTAATGGTTATATGGAATTATATTGAAATTGGAGTTATGATGACAAATGATACAGGAACTCTTAGAACTACCGGGATCAAGATAAGTGATGAGCGATCCCGATATCCAACTGGAAGTATCGCTAGCTCACCGAAGAGTAAGATACAAAGATGTGAGCAATGCGGGAAATTTCACGGATCACAGCCATGTCGCTTGGCGAGTGGCGCTTGCTTTAGATGTGGGGAAAAAGGGCACATGATTAGGGATTGTCCTCAGAGAGATCTGAGGATGCCTGATGAATCTGATAAGACCCCTAAACCGCAACCTAAGGCCACTGCTGCTGAGAAGGGAAAGAAAGCTGTGACCCAAGGACGAGTGTTTGCCATCGATGAAGAGTCTGCCGATGCCTCGTCCAAAGTGATTAAAGGTAAGATTTACCTTTTCGATGTAAGTGTCATGGCATTGTTTGATCCAGGCTCCACGCATTCATTCATGTCTCCTGTGATTGCTATGAAAGTACCTGTTGAGCCTGAGCCTTTAGGACATTTATTGCAAATAAGCACACCTTTTAAGGAATCATAAATGACCGAGTTAGTGTATAAAAACTGCAAGCTATGGGTAAGAGAAAGAAAATCTAAGGCTGACCTAATCCTACTGAATATGTACGGGTTTGATGTTATTTTAGGTATGGATTGGTTAGCTAATAATCATGTTATATTAGACTGTTATGCTAAGAGTGTAACCTTCTCGTTACCCGTTAGATATGTTGTAAATTTTGCAAGTAATTAATAAAAAGCCTGTTTGGTTCTTGATTTGAATTCATATGAAAATAATGAGAAGCATGTATGGTTGTATGAAGGATTCATTGCTTATGTGGAGGACGTAGATCAGAAACGTCCCGGACTCAATGATATTTCTGTATTCGGAGATTTTCCCGAGGTATTTCCGGATGATCTTCCAGGACTTCCTCCGGATAGGGAAGTGGAGTTCACTATCGATTTGGTGCCGGGGACTGAGCCCATATCAAGAGCTCCCTACCGAATGGCTTTGGTAGAATTGGAAGAATTGAAGAAGCAGCTTCAGGAGTTGTTAGACAAGGGATTCATACGACCCAGCGTATCCCCTTAGGGTGCTCCTGTGCTTTTTGTCAAGAAGAAGGACAGTAGTATGAGGTTGTGCATCGACTACCGGTGGTTAAACAAAGTGACGATTAAGAATAAGTATCCTCTTCCCAGAATAGACAACCTCTTTGATCAGCTAAAGGGTGCACAAGTCTTTTCCAAAATAAACTTGAGATCGGGATATCATCAGTTGAAGATTCGGAACGAAGATATCCCTAAGACTGCGTTCAGGACACGGTATGGTCACTATGAGTTTCTAGTGATGCCGTTTGGTCTGACCAATGCACCTGCAGCCTTTATGAATTTGATGAATGATGTGTTTAAGCAATACCTAGACCAGTTTGTCATTTTTTTTATCGATGACATCTTGGTGTATTCGAGCTCTTGGGGAGAGCACGAGCAGCATTTGAGGATTGTTTTGGAGACCCTCAAGGATAGAGGATTATATGCCAAGTTAAGTAAGTGTGATTTTTGGTTGAATCAGATCTCCTTCCTAGGTCACATTATCAGTAAAGATGGAGTCTCGGTTGATCCATCAAAGATTGAAGCGGTGGTCCAATGGGAAAGATCGAAGACTGTGACGGAGGTTAGGAATTTCTTGGGTATAGCTGGCTACTATAGAAGATTTGTAGAGGGTTTCTCAAAGCTAGCTGCTCCATTGACGCGCTTGACGCGCAAAGAGGTGAAGTATGAGTGGAATGAAACCTGTGAGTGTAGTTTCCAAGAGTTGAAGCGCAGGCTAACGACTGCACCGATCCTTACCATCCTTAGTGGTTCAGGTGGATTTGCAGTGTATAGTGATGCCTCAGGGCAAGGTTTGGGATGTGTATTAATGCAGCATGGTAAGGTAGTAGCATATGGCTCCAGACAATTGAAGGACCATGAGAAGAACTACCCGACTCACGATTTAGAGCTAGTTGCAGTAGTGTTTGCCCTGAAGATATGGAGGCATTACTTATATGGTGGGAGATTTTAGATTTTTATGGATCATAGAAGTTTGAAATATTTGTTCTCTCAAAGAGAATTAAACATGAGACAGAGAAGATGGCTCGAGTTTCTAAAGGACTATGATTGTGAGATTTTGTACCACCCAGGGAAAGCTAATGTGGTGGCGGATGTTCTGAGCCGGAAGCATGTAAGTATGATAGACTATATGATGATTAAAGAACACGAACTGATTGAACAGTTTGCAAGTCTCAACCTTAATGTTATGCCTAATGAGCAATTGGGAATGATGGCTAGCTTGAGGATTGAGCCAGATTTGATGGATAAAATTCGAAGTGCTCAAAAGGAAGATGATGGATGCATTGAGGCTATGAATCAGATACAGTCAGGTATGGCCTCAGAATTTGATATTAGTAGTAATGGAATTTTGAGGTTTAAAAGACGTATATGTGTTCCACGTGATGATGAATTGAAGAAGTTAATCTTGACTGAAGCACATGCCACTAAATACACATTGCATCCAGGAAGTACGAAGATGTATCATAATCTTCGCAAGGTGTATTGGTGGAATGGTATGAAGAAAGACATAGCTGAGTATGTGGCGAAATGTCTGACATGCCAACAGGTTAAGGTAGAGCACCAAAAGCCCGCAGGATTACTGCATCCTCTGCCTATACCTATGTGGAAGTGGGAACACATTACGATGGACTTTATTATGGGATTGCCCAGAACCAAGAGGAATCATGACGGTATTTGGGTGATCGTAGATAGATTGACAAAATCAGCTCACTTCCTACCTATGAAGTCAACGGATACACTCAATGCTTTGGCAGAAATGTATGTAAGAGAAGTCGTAAGACTACACGGTGTTCCAGTGAGCATCACTTCTGATAGAGATTCCAGGTTTACTTCCCATTTCTGGGAGCATTTTCAAGAAGCCATGGGATCTAAGCTGAATTTCAGCACAGCCTTTCATCCGCAGACTGATGGACAGTCCGAGCGCACGATTCAAACGCTCGAAGATATGTTGAGGGCTTGTGCTATGGACTTTAAAGGCTCCTGGGATGACCATCTGCCATTGGCTGAGTTTGCATATAATAATAGCTATCATGCAAGCATCGGGATGGCACCATATGAAGCTTTGTATGGAAGAAAGTGTCGATCTCCAATTGGGTGGGAAGAAGTGGGCGAACGTAAATTGTTAGCTCCAGATTTACTCGAGCAAGCCTCAGAAAATGTTAAGTTGATCTGTCAGAGGCTTAAGACAGCTCAGAGTAGACAAAAGAACTATGCAGATGCTCGACGGAGACCACTTGAGTTTATGGTTGGAGATTTTGTATTCTTGAAAGTTTCTCCATCTAAAGGGATTATGAGA
Organism: Heritiera fomes; assembly: GCA_032173925.1. NCBI lineage: Eukaryota > Viridiplantae > Streptophyta > Magnoliopsida > Malvales > Malvaceae > Heritiera > Heritiera fomes. The sequence continues at coordinate 6,138,478 of JAPDPM010000002.1, read as the reverse complement.
TTTGGCCGACGGGGTAAGTTGAGTCCTCGTTATATTGGTCCATTTGAAGTCTTAGATCGAGTAGGTGATGTTGCCTATAGATTAGCATTACCTCCGGAGCTATCGGGAGTACATAATGTGTTTCATGTATCGATCCTTCGAAAGTATAATCCGGATCCGTCTCATGTCATAGAGTATGAACCTTTGGAGATAAGGGAAGATACGAGCTATATAGAGAAGCCAGTTCGGATTTTAGACAGAAAGGATAAAGTATTGAGGTCTAAGACAATCCCCTTAGTGAAAGTTCTCTGGCAATACCATACGACGGAAGAGGCTACATGGGAGTTAGAAAGCTTAATGAAAGAAAGGTATCTAGAGCTGTTTACATGATAAGCTAATTCAAATTTGGAGGACCAAATTTTCTAAGGTGGGGAGGATGTGAAATCCCCAATTTCCATGTATTCCTCCATGTCTGTAAAGTATTATAACCTAATATGATTAAATGCATATGAAGTTGATATGAAATTGATGTATGAATAATGTATGATTGATGAATGGGATATAGGAGAAATAATGAAGTTGAATGTCAATAAGTCAAATGAATTATGTTGATATCAGAAAATGAATAAAGCATTAGAAAAGAATTAAAATCAGAATTTTGATTGGAAATTTAATGGATGAGTCATATGAAAGAGGAATTAAATGGTCAATTGAGTCAAAGAGGTAAAGGAGATGGCTGAGATTTAGGGGATAATCTTGCATTAAATGAAGCTTGGTGACTCATCACCCCCACCATCATCTCCCAACGTCAGCCTCTACCTCCAGCCCCTCCCTCTCGTTCCATCTCCAATTTTCCAAGTTTCCATTCTAAGTTCCTTGACAAATCCTCCCAATTCTCCAGCAATTCATTAAGTTCGTAGAACGAAAAATAATCCTTGTAGTTAGACTAAGTGATATCCAAAGTTTGGTGGATTGATTCCAAGTATTGGAAGAGATCTCAAAGTTTGAGATTTTGATCTCTAGTGAAGGTAAGAGAAGAAGATGATTCTTGCAATTTTGTTCATGAATTTGAGTTGTTTTGAGTGGATATGATATGTGTATGTTGTTTAATTTAAGGTTTGATATGGTATGATGATTTTAGGTTGAAGAAGTGAAAAGCTAAGGTGACGCATCAAGTGATCTTGCGTTCTCAAAGGAATCGAGGTAAGGAAATTATGTAACGGACGTAAGGCGGCTATGTCCGCATGTTTTATGATGTTTTTATGTGGTTTGGAGAGAAGCATCAGTTGAGTTTATGCAGGAAAAGATGCATTTTCGGTCTTGTCTCCTAGTACCAATTAGGCTAGGGGCAGCCGACTGCCATAAAGGGAAGTCGACTGCCTAGAGACAACCAAAACGTCATTTTCTGAAAACCGATGCAAACCAGTCGACTGCTATGTAAGCCAGTCGACTGCTATTTACCCAGAAGCATTCTGTTTCAAACCAGTCGACTGCTATATGGGACAATCGACTGCTATTTTCCAAAATGCATTCTGTTTCAAAACCAGTCGACTGCCTATGAGACCAGTCGACTGCTAATTTTCCAGAAGCATTCTGTTTTCAAAACCAGTCGACTGCTATATGACCAGTCGACTGCTAATTCTTAAGAAGCATTCTGTTTGAAAACCAGTCGACTGCTATATGTACCAGTCGATTGCCCCCATGTATTTTCAAGGATGAAATTATCGAAATTTTAAATGCAATTAATTTCGATAAAAGAAATTATGAAGCAGCAGCCGATTGCCCTATAAGACCAGTTGACTGCCCTGTATGAAAAGAGAATTTCAAAACCAAAATGTTTTAAACACCAAAGTGTTTTCTGAAAGAAAGAAGTATATATTAAATGTTTTGAGACTATGGACTGCGTGATGATTATGCATTTTTGATGGCTGAGTGACTCTGATCAAGTCCTTAGTAATATGTATGTTGAGCGAGGAACCCTAGTCAGGTCCTCAATCCCACATGTGACACCCGACTAGTGTTCATTGTGGATTTCTAAAGGCAGGAGAGAATCCCTGACCTGCACAGAGTGCACTACTGTACTAATGCATGATTAGAGTCATATAAATGGGTATAAAGGATTTATATGACGATACAATCGCTTAAATAATGTACATAGTCTCCATTTTTTTCAAAGTACAAGATATATGTATGAAGAAGTATATAAAGTATGTTTTGAAGCAAAGAAGTATGATATATGTTTCAATTATACGATGTATGTTTAAAAGCAAGTTTATGAAGTAAGATGTTTTAAAAGAAGAAGTATGATGCATGTTTTATATGTATGCTATATTTTAAAAGAAGCATACAAAGTATGATTGCCATGTCATTTAAAATAAATATGCATGGTTGTAAATAATGCATGAAAGATGTTTATGATGCATGCTTTATAATGCTTTACATGACATTATAAAGCCAAGTAGGAAACATGCATATAGAGGCATAGCACGCTCTTTTACATATTTTCTTACTGAGCGTAAACTCACCCTTTTACGATCATTTTTCCTACAGATTACCTGAAATGAGCCTCGCTCCGACTAGAGGAGCTTGTTTTGAATAGAGTGAAGTGTACCTTCTCAATTACGCTTCCCAGTTGACATAGAAGGTATACTTATATGCTTATGTAAAGTTAAATTGTAATTCAGCTACGGTACAGTACAAGTAGCAATTATGTATAATAAGACGTCGGGGATGTAAGACAAGATGATGTATGAGATCCTGTGGAAATGAAATGATATTTATATATATCATTTTATGTCTGTAGAAACTGAATAAAATTGTATGAGCTATTAGATAATTAGCTTAAAGTTAGGAAATGAATGACACTGATAAACTAAATCAAATAATATCGGATAAGAATTGAAAAAAAAAATTAGATGATAAGATGTAGTGACAGGGACGTCACAGAATCTTTGTTAAAAGATTTATTAGGTACCAAGAATATCCAAATGCATGAGTATATCATATACAGTGAAACTATATTCACATTCAAAAGGATGCTATGGAAACTAAATCAGTTGAAAACTTTCTTATATGTTGGTGTTCAAGGCATAACTCACTTGAGATCTACTCATCCACATGCTAATCTCTCCTGTAAGAAAGAATATAGCTGATTCTGATCTCCCCAAGTTTCAGAGATTCCTGATCCTCCGCTGACTTTCACTGCAAATTAAAGTGCAATGTAAAAAGTTTTGGACCTTTGATAACATCCAGCTGTATCTTCCGTCAACCGGTTTAAGATTTCTGACTTTGAAAGGCATCACGTGGCTGGAATTTGCATGGGCCCCTGCTTTAATTGGAAACGTCTACTTGGGGTTGGCTTTCTTCCTTGGTTTTTTATCATAATTGTACCATGCTTGCTATACTGAATACTGTTCCTCCACTTCTATTTTTTTCTGTCACTTTTGTTATTGATTGACTCGGTTAACTTGTGTAAAGACAGATTAGTTGCCCTGTGATTTCTTAGTGGAAAAAAAAACAACGAAGAAAGTTTTTGATTTCCAAAGTCATCCGACAGGCGATGGGTGACCAAATGGTGACCAGATCCGTGGCATCTGCGTGATTCACGGGTCAACCTCTTGAATAAAAAGCCACTGTCAAGCAATGACCAAGACAAATGTGTTAGCAGGCCTTTTTCCAGTAAGCATTTCCAACGAAAGGATTCCGAAACTATAGACATCGCCTTAATTTTTTTTTTGGTTACAGACATCGCCTTAAGTTGATACCTCAGTTCCCATACCATATTCTGCATATCAAACATCACAGGTTATAAAAATATTTGTAAAAGAACTTGCATGCTGCCATATTTGAACACTATGGCAGAGAAAGAAAAAAAAATGAACAGGGAACAAATACAGGGCTGATAAAGATAATAGTTACCTGGAGTGGCATAACCAACAGTTCATCTTAGCCCTGTAGAGCTTGTTTGCTTGTGGACTGTAACTGGAAGGAATTGTGCTAAGCCGAAGTCACCAACATGAGCAGTCATGTCATCATCAATAATTTTTTTTATTTTTTATTTTTTATTTTTTGAGAAAAATTATGACAAAACACACAGTATAACCCTTAGGTATGTTCACATGCCATTCGAAATGATATTAGACATGTTCCCATCTCCGCATTCATTTTGTTTGAATTTTGATAAAAATTTTTGAAATTCAAGGTTGATTTAAAATAATATTTAATTAATATATATTTTTTAAAATTTTAGAGATTTAATATAATATTTAATTAATATATATTTTTTAAAATTTTAGATATCACAATTTGAACAAAGGACTAAAAACTAACAAGACTCGATTCAATCAAACTCAATTTATGAATATAAAAAAACAAAGGTTAATTGGGTTAACTCAAAACTGTATGTATGGAAAGAATTTTAACGCCAAAATTGAATTTGTTATCCTTTCATTTCAAGACAATTGTTATAATCTCTCCCCCCCCCACCCCCCCCCCCCCCCCCCCTTTTTTTTTTTCTTTTTTTCTAAAAAGTTCTGTTTCTCTATCTTTTTAAAGAAAAAAATGTTAAGGATTTAAACTCGTCGTTAAGTATTTAGGGGTTTGTACTCATACATTGGTTCAAATAAAAGACATTGTAAACACAAGAGTCACCCGTGTTTAGCTCTGATCAATCATTCACCCCCCAAGTTTGAAAAGAAGAAAAACATATATCGTGACAAAGTAAAATTAAGGATTCAAATCAATGTTAAATATTTAACATTTGATGCCAAAACACTGGTTCAAAAATAAAAGAAAATTTGAAGACATGTTCAATTACTCCCCATTGAATTCTGAAAATGCACTTTCATGTCAGCTTCCTCCAAATTTCCTTTTCTTTCTTCTGGGCTTCGCAAAAACAGTTCACTGAATATTTTATGCCATCGATCATTTCGTGCGGGAAATTGAGTTGCTTAACATATATTACATCAGATCAAACTTTTCCATTTTGCCCAGATTTATTTTCTCCATTTTGCGGCTCGGGTGAGTCATTTCTTTGGCTTTTCACTGAGCTTGGGGCTTTTGAATCTCAGCAATGCTTGGCATGAGAAGTTCTGCTTGCAATTTTGATAAAAAATTGGGAAGAAGAAAGAGTCCTAACAATAAATCAACCCAAAGGGTCGGAGTTGGTTGCAGAAGTAATGCGTGGGATAGCTAAATCTAGTTCAAATAACTTTGTCTCTAATTTTTTTTTGGTTACAAATGAAATATTAAATAATTGAACATAGGAGCAAAATTGCTTGAATTAAAATTGAAACCTTATGAAGTATTACAACTCATTTTTAATCATTTAGTGACACTTTGTCTCTAATTATGCATTCATCATCATTCGTTATATACTGGAAAAACAAATACTTTAATTTCACTTTGTAATTTTCGGTTATGTAGAATATTTTTGCTTGCCATCAGTTCAAACTCCAATTACAATTTATCCAAAAAACAAACTCCGATTACTAGTATGAACTGACTATTGGACCTTCTTAAAACAGAGAAACACAGTAAAAGATATTCAATAATTGATCTTTTTTTGAGTCTTCAATATAGAAATTTCCCAGTAAAAGGTATTGTCTTTTTCCAGATGAAAGAGGTTGAATTCAAATGACTTTTCAGGACAAAGAAAGGTTAGTGGAAATGAAAGAAAAGAACAGAGATTCTTTCCAGTTTCCTGTCCAAAATTAAATAGTCACCACTCACCAGGCCCACCACAAAGACAAAGGTTCACAACTTTTGATAAAGAGAAATACACCGGGCACCCACAGAAATTCCAAGCTTTAACAGTAAATACAGTTTATTTTTATTTAAAAAATTAGACAAATTTGTTGATTTTTTTATGAATATAAAATTAAACTATGAGAATTCAAAAAGTTTATTCGAGGTAAAAAATACATTTAGTTTAACATCAGAATTCACGAGTTCTGAGGGCATTTAATTTAAAATTTGAAGTTAAAAGAATTTAATTTAACTCAAGGAACTGATCCTACCCGAAACTCATTATTATCCTTTGCTGAAGGAGATAAAGCAATGGTTGGACTTGGATTACATGTGTGCATCGCCATCCTATGCCAGTTTATGCTCCATGGACCAGGTGGGTAAACTTCGGAGGAATGAGATAGAAAGAGACGTGTGAAGTTAACAACGTTGGACAGATAGCAGTCGGGCGCTTTACGTTTACATTACTGTATAAAAAAAGAAAAATGCACATAGGCAGACGGAAAAGAATATACTTAAATTGGAATAAAAAAAAAGAACATACTTAAAGTTGGAAAGCGTGCGCTCTTTTGCTCCTTTTATTCGATATCGCGCGGTCCTCCGAACTTTCCACTCAACAACTTGTCAGTTGGGGTCAGCGTACTGTGGTTGATCATTTAAAAAACTCGCATTTACATCCAGTGTAAGAGACAAAAATATGAAGCAAAGTTTTCAATAAACAAAGACTAGATTCTTTGTCCTTTTGCTTTCCAGTTTCTTTTCCAAAGTTAAATAGTCACCACTCGGCACCCCAGGCACGCCAGAAGGACAAAGTTTCACCACTCACCACTCCGAACTTTCCACTCAACAACTTGTCAGTCGGGGTGAGCCTATTGTGATTGATCATTTAAAAACTCGAATTTACATTCAAGCTAAGAGACAAAAATATGAAGCAAAATTTTCAATAAACAAATACTGGATTCTTTGTCCTTTTGCTTTCCAGTTTCTTTTCCAAAGTTAAATAGTCACCACTCAGCACGCCAGGCACGCCAGAAGGACAAAGTTTCACAACTGTTGATAAAAGGGAAACATACCGTGCAACTACATACAAATTGCTACCCATTGACAAACAAACAAGCGGCTATATTTAATAGTAAGTTTTCTTTTCTTTTCTTTTTTTTTTTCATTTGAAGAGTTAGACACATTTTTAGGTTCTTTTAATCATTTTTACACCAATAATACAAAAACAAAACACACAGTGTAATCCTTAGGCATGTTCACATGCCATACGAAATGAAGTTTGACATGTTGCCATCTCCGCATTCATTTTGTTGGTATCTGGACAAAAATTTTCGAAATTCAAGGTTGATTTAAATAATATTTAATTAATATATTTTTAAAAATTTTAGAGGTCACAATTTGAACAAAGGACATTAAAGTCAATATATGAGAATATGCGTTTTTTTTTGTTTATTTGAATTTTATTTTTTTGATAAAAGTATTGTAAATACATAAGAAAAAATGTAACATTGATGTCAATAAACATAATTATATTATGATAAATGTAAACACATGAAATAATCGTAACTTTAGTATCAATATGTCAGTCTATGATAATAAATGTAAAAACATAAAAATAAATGTAAAACGTGAAAATAAATATAAATTTATTGTCAATAGACATAAAATAATTTAATTTTATTGTAAATAAATATAAACAAATAAAAATAAGTAAAAATAAACTTAAAATAAATATAAACTATATTGATTTTACAGGAAAATCGATTTTATTATACAATTTTTCTTTTTTTTCTTTTATAAACCACAAGTATATTTATCTGTTGAACGGTTGGAGACTAACTTTGTTTAAGATTTCGTCACAATTAAAACTCTTCACTCTTTTCCAAACGTGTGTTTAATGAAAATCAAATCCGAGAACTCTTCTCACAAATTTAATCTGTGTTACTAACATAACCACAACTTATGAGTTTATTGTACAGTTTTTCGATAAATTAACAGTTAGACTTGGTGGAAGTTGTAAATGTTAATTCACGAGAATATTGACAATGGTTGAAGATTCTTCTCAACATTGGACAAATAGATAATCTATACTATTAAAGTTGGAAAAAAGCCTAAAATTTGGTGCGACCACGTTTCTGCCTTCTCGGTTGAACGCGTTTTGCTCTCCTCCAGCTGCCACGTTGTGCATTGTTTCCTTAGTCCATGTTACCTTCTAGCTTTTTAATTGTTTTGTTCTTCCCTGATGTATATTTTTTTTATTAGATATTGTAAAAATTGCTTTTCCCTTCTCTAGGATGTTGTAATTTTATTGTTGATGGGAATAAATGTTGAGGCCTGCTTTAGTTGTTGAATATGTCATTTCAATGTGTTTTTACTTATTTTGTCCTTGGATCACATGGATTGTTTTAACTTTTTTTTTATGGAGTGTTTTAACTTCATTCTATTCTAATGGTAATTTCATTCAGTTAATAAATGCTTTCTGTTCTGTAATTTATTTCTTTTCCCTATGTTCCCGTATCTCTTTTTTGGGATTTTGAAAAGCCAAAACTCAAACTCAATCATCTCTTCTGTGTATCTACTCCTCACATATCTCAAAGTGTAGAGCTTTCAATAGGGGGACAGAAGACGAGAGAAGGAGAATTTTTCTTCTGGACTCGCACTTTTTCAGATTTTTGTTGTTTTGCTCTCTAAACGATGGAATGAGAGAATGGACGACGAAGGCTGTTACCGCTCTATTTCATGTCGACTCTGGGCACAAAAAAAGTTGTAGCCTGCCTTAAGTAGTTGGATATGTGAGCTATTCTTTGACTGTTCTTCCGGCCTGACTTAGATGAGGTTGTTCCCGGCCATAGTCAGGTCAAATCTAGCCTCCTTTCGTTGCTCATGGATTCTTTATTTGCTTTTGAATTATTTTAATTAATCTGAATTTATTTTTGAATTATTTTAGTTAATCTGAATTTTTTTATTGTGATCAATGTGTGAGGCTTTGCCTAATCGTCTAGCTAAAATTGCCGCTCTCCTCTTTTGCTCTGTTGCGGTAAATGTAATGGTGACGGTCCCAGGGCAGTAGATTTGGGAGGTCGTGAAGAAGAACAGCTGTTTCTTGGTGAAGGAGTTCGACCTAGGCACCGTTGGCGTTCAGTTCAGTAAGGAGAGCAACAATCTCTACAATCTCAACTCTTACAAGCACTCTGGTCTAGCAAACAAGAAGACTGTAACTAAGAAGCAGGACAAGCCTGCAAGCTTGCTGCATAAATCTGTTTTGAGAAATGAGTTTTCTAGGATGGCTAAGGCTGTTGTCAATCATGTTGCAGATGATTACTACCGACCAGATTTGGAGAAGGCGGTCCTAGCAAGACTTAGTGCTGTTCATAGGATTCTTAAGGTAGCCAAATATGGAGTCAAGAAGAGAAACAGGCAGGCTGTTAGGATCCGTAACAAGAGGTAAAAGAGATGTTTAGGGTAGGTGTCATGCTTGGATGATTGTTGGTTTGTTCCAAACGTTTCAGACAGTCAATTTGTCACTTTATGTTCAAGCTTTTGATGTAGTGGAAGAATTATCACATCTGCTTAAATATGTTAACCCTAAATTTTGAGACAATTTTTAGTTAAATAAAAAGGCATTAAGGAGGAGTAACCGTGGAGATTTGTTAGAACATTTGGAAAGGCAGCCTTGGGAAACTTAAGATAGACAGACTAGGCCGATTCACCGTTGTATTCTGAGGGCTTTCTTGAAAGAAGAGCCCAATTTGGCTTTCCAGGATTAGTGAAGTGAAGATCTTTTTCTTTTCCACCTCTTTATACCAAGGCTCTAAAGGGTTGCTCCTAAGTAGTGAAATATAAGTCTTAAAATTCTTAGAAAACGTCTTTTTATATTTTTCTTAATTTTGCTCTATTTTCTCTACCAGAAAGTTGAAGAAAGGTGGCCCCATCGTTGGATTTTGTTTCAAGCAAAATCAAGGTCAGATCAAGCTTCAACTTACTGGATTTGGTAACATTTTAAACTTTTTTCTACAATAAATGTTAATTTGTTTACATTTGTTCATGATATGTTGAGTTCTTTCTTGATTTCAATATTCTCGAATTCAATGTTTTAACTCTTTGTTAAGAGTTATATGTTGTTGAAATCTAATAATATCTAATTTTACAAAAGATGGGCTCCCTTTTGCTGCAATGACAAAGTTTTCTTTTATGTAATTTAGTAGCATTTTTCTTTGGATGCTACGTAAAAGTACAGTCACACTTGAAGACGAAAAGACCTTTAGGATATGTAGGAGTACCATCTTCAGAACTAGGTATGTAAACTATGAGAAATATTACGTTTGTTGTCATTTTCATATTGCTTTGTTGCATGACTTTATCTGAAAATGGCATTGGTCTAAAGATGAGTTTTTGTTTGTAACATCAACTCTACTCATCTGCTTAATTAGAAAAAAAAAGTTGGATAAGCATGATGAACCCACAAACAACACATAACATTGGAAAATTTACATCATAATACTCCCCTGCAACATTTTACTGGTCCAAATTAACAGAAACACTCTTTCTTTCCTCTCTTTAATGATAAAAGGCCGTAGGCCTAAAAGAATGCTTAAATAAAGGTTCTTGTGTTACAATTAGCAACTTTGAAGGAAAAGTTAAAAGGTTTTTATTTTAAGAAAATTATAGTTTGGACTTTAAATTGTCTGTTATAGTTTGGACTTTATATTGTCTGTTTAAGTATCGTTGTGTGCTTCAAATGACTAGAAATGAGTAAATATTGTCATGATAGTTTCAGTCATTTTTCGAATGATTGTCTTCATCTGGGTATTCTGCTTGCTGGTTTTGTTTTATATTTTTTTTTCCAAATTTTAACTGGAAAATTATATTTTCGTTTATATGATGAAGTGATCCTGCTGCAATTTTCTATTTTCAGGATCAGCGTTTTAAATAACAAGAAACGAATAAAGATCACTTTCATTTGTGATCGCAAAACATTGATTCGAAAAAGGTTTTCAATATTTTCCTTCACATGGCAAAGCCTTGCAAGGGCAGGTCTTTTCTCTTTTCTCTTCTTTTTTCTTTTTGTTTTTACTTCTATCGTTTTCTAAACTCTATATTACAATCCAAGATGAGCATGAGGATGATTAGATTGTTCACCATGAAAGAATGTAGGATCACTGTTTTCTTCTCGCATTTTTCAGCATCTATCTTGACTTAATTATTCTTCTCCTTGGAAAAACAAATTGACCTTCTCAATGTCCTTTGTATTTTGTTCTCACTAATCTATATACTTATGTTCAGTAAAAGGTCTTCTAGAATTTTACAGCTCTATCTGTTATGGTAGATTCATGTGAGAACCAAAGATAATGATTTGCTTGAATGCATTAAGATATGATTAGTAAACAATGGAGTTTTATCAAATTCTTCACCATGAAAAGAATGTAGGGTCTCTATTTTCTTCTTGCATTTTTTAGCATTTATCTCGACTTGATCATTCTTTTCCTTGGAAAAACAAATTTACCTTCTCAATGTCTTTTGTATTTTGTTTTCACTAATCTATATACTTATGTCCAGTAAAAAAGTCTTTTAGAATTTCATAGCTCTATCTATTATAGTAGATTCATATGAGAACCAAAGATAATTATTTGCTGGAATGCATGATGATATGATTACTAAACAATTGACTTGTACTATAAAATAACATTTTTTGCATCATTAGTTTCCTTCTAATGCCTAATGGTGTTGCATTATTACATCTTAGAATGAATTTTGTATTAAATGTAAAACTTTAATGCCATTATTACATCTTAGAATGAATTTGTTTATACTGCTAAATAACTATTCATCTCCTCTGGTCCTAGCTCAGTGTGAAAAATGCTGTCTTAAAGTACATAGGACTTGTGCTGCTAATTATCTTTGTTTAACAATATCATCCGCTACAAAGATGGTGTTTGATGTTGATTTTGTGATCAGAGTCTGTTATGAGTTTCATATTTTTCCCGGAAAATTAATCATAAAGGAGCAATATCCTGAACAGGGAAACAGTTTTAGCAATAGCAGCCGTCTATGAATCATTGTTTGCACCTAAAGATAGCATTATCCCAGCAACTTCCCAGGTCTGTGTATTCATCTCTATTCCAAGTCCAATAACTTAAAAGAAAGACAATATGTATACCATCTATGCTAATTCATATGATTGTTTAAATTGCAAGTAGGAAATTCCAGAGTTGAATCATCAGAGCTTTTCCAAAGGTGGGAGGAGCATGCAAAGATTTGTCAAATTGCATGCTTGACAACTCTAAAATTGTAGAAAATCATATGCTTTAGTTTGATAGTTAAATTTGCAGGGTTCTTACTGTTGTTTGACATTATTTATTTTCTTTTTACATCTAAAATTTAATTTAGATTTTGGAAAACAAAAAATGTTATGCAACTAAGGTTTGAATCAATTGTTTGACTTTCGATTCTTTAAATAAGTTTATTGTTTCGTTATTATTTGTTACTATTTTTTTTGGGTGCTTATTATTTGTTACTATTTTTTATTTGCATATTTTATTTCACTTAATGAATTTGAAGGTTTTGTTCTAAGGTTTATATTGATAAATCATTGAATATACTTAGGTTTAATTATGCATTTTATCATTTATTGATTTTTGGTAAAATATCTTTTAATTAACTTTGATTTCTTAAAGCTATTCAATTGTCAGAGATTCATCATATTTCATTTATCTTTTTTTTTATCAAATTTTAAAATTTTTGTTTTGATTTTAGCTACTGTTTTTACTGTTTCAGGACTGTGTTTGATTAATATTTGGGGGTTTTGAGTGTACCTGGAGTTGCTGAAATATTTTGTTGGAATAGAAACATATTCAAAATTTTGATCTCATTTTGAGTCAAACCAGGAAAAAAATATTAAAATTCAAAGAAGGTAATATACTTGGCTAATGTAAATTTTTTGTTAGAATTTTTTGTTCCTTTCTTCACAAGGTCTTTGTTTTGGCTTTCATTTATCTATATACTGATTTTCTCAGTATAAAGTCACCAAGAATCTCACTATTCTTATCTGTTTTTGCAGATTCATATGAGAACCGAAGATAATGATTTGCTTGAATGCATGACAGTATGACTATTAAACAATGGAAATTTGTATTATGAAATAATCTTCTTTTGCATCATTATTTTCCTTCTAATGCCTGATGGTGCTGCTAATTAATAACAATTTGCCGCATGATCTTCCTACTCTGTTCATGTTAACTTACCCTTTGAAATTATGCTCTATTATTAGTTTATAGCGGATTTAGTTTGAACATTTTGCATATTAATTAATTTTTGATCTGTTATGTGAATTTTGTATTTTAATGAACTTAATGTTTTGGAAGTCTAGATGTTTTTTGTTTTACATTGCCATAGCAAGAAATGACTTACGGTTTAGTCATTAACTTTATGGTTTGACATTAAAGTTGCTCCTGGATGTCATGCTAATAAAGAATCAGGGGAAATGTGAAAACTAATAAAAATTAGGCTTAATAACCAAATGTGTCCTCAACGTTTGCCACAAAATAGAATTAAGTTCTCAACGTTTAAATGCATGGAAATCAGTCTTTAATATTACAAAATAATTGAATTAAGGACATTTCCGTTAAATCTTTTGATTTTCGTTACCTCTACCAGTAATAAAACTTAACGGAAATTAAAGGATTTAACGGAAATGTCCTTAATTCAATTATTTTGTAACGTTGATGATTGATTTCCATGCATTTAAACGTTAAGGTTTTAATTCCATTTTGTGACAAACGTTGAGGACATAATTCGCTATTAAGCCTAAAAATTATTTGGCAATGTTTTTAAATGCTTTTCTCAAAACAAAAGCATGTTATTTAAGTTTGGCACAAATTGTTCATGTTCCATAGGGGGCAATAAGGTTTCATTTAGATAACTTGAAAAGCTTAACAACTACAAACTGAAGGAATAATAACATGCCAAGCAAATGCGCAGTTGTATAGTTTAAACAAGCAACCATGTGAGAACGTACTTTAACATCCTATAGCCAAACTTGATATATTATCTCTCTCTGACATACAGATCTTGTATGCATTTGATTTTTCTTCATTTACATTGCTTTTGTAATCTTGATAACTATTCTTTCTTTTAACTGGGTTACTTATATTAAGTCTATATATGTTTTTATTATATATTTGAGTTTTTTAATTAAAAAAATTATTCTGTTTAATACTTTCAGGTGTTATTCAGATGTTCTATTTCTGTTCAAAATGGTGTATTGGCTGGGTGATATAAAATTTTGATTGTGTTTATGTTGTGATGTTGAGTTGATTCGTAAAAGCTGAGTGATTGGTGTACTTTAGATATGAATAGTTAATTGAATGATGATAATTTCAATTATTGTTTTAATTCATTCTTTTCTTTTTTATTTTTCATTCTTTTTTTCCAATATAACAATCCAATGCACATATGGTGATCATGTATGTTTGGAAACCAATCTTTGATTTGTGGTTTTCCTTTTGTTTTTATTTTCTATTGTTTTTGTAATTTTTTTTATTTGATTCCTATTTAAATTTGTTTGTAGATTGTTTGTTGTCTTTAGGTTAATATTTGAATTGTTTGTGATTTTTTGTAGGTGTAGAATTGGGTCTTCAATATAAAATTTCGGGTACTTCATAAACTTTTTTTTTAATCTTGGATATAAGATTATTAAAAAATGATCTTTGATCTTTCTTCGGTTTCGTGTTTGGTGTGATGAGATTAGTTTGTCCAAAGTATATTATAGTTATTTTAGATTCTTTTGTTTTGATTTTAATATATAAATTGAATTGATTATTATTGCTTTTATTTCCTCCAATATAGAGATCCTTTATTTCTTGAAATTAAATTTGCCAATGTCATATCTTCCTGAGTTCTTAAATTAGCTCAAACTAGAGCTGGCATCTTCCAATACACGTAGCTGTTTGACATGATCGGCATGCTCAGAAATGACTGCCTTTGGCTTATGCCATTCTATTCCCTCAGCTCACATGGTTTGCTCAAATTGACTATTACTGGCTGCTTTTTACTCTTTTGCATCTCTAGTGGGCTCCTTTAATTACATGCTACTCCGCCTGAACATTTTCTTTGTCTTTTTAACTCATACAAATGTTATGTTGCTTATCTCAGTGTCAATTTTCTGATTCAACTACCCGCACCAACGGGCGGGTGTTATCTAGTGACATAATTAAAGTTGGCAATTGTGCGATTTTTTGCACCTTTTGTTTGGTGTCGTACGATCTTCCAAACTTTCCTCTGGAGTCTCGACAACTTGTGAGTCCGCGTGAGCCTATTTATGATTGACCATTTAAAAAACTCCCTTATACATTCAGGTTATGAGATATTAATGAAGTAGCAACAAACAAATAAAGTTTTATGTGTTTATTATTTATCATTTGCGATCCAAATATAATTAATTGTAAATCATAAAATAAATAAAAATGCATATATATATATATATATATATATATATATATATCGTTACACAAAAAAAAAGATTTTCCTTTCTTCAAAAAAAAAAAGAATTTCTTTTTTGAGAAGTGAGAGTATAAATGTAGACTGCTTAGGTATTTGTTAATTTTGGGATACTCGAGTTCGAATCAATTAAGTTTTTACAATACCCGAACCCGATTAACTACCCGATTATTTTGATTTATGTTACTCGAACCCTAACCCTATAATATAAAAAATACCTGTTTAATTACCCAAACTTGCTAAATACTCGTTTATTAAGTTAAAATTTAACTTTTGAATTTAAATTTTAAAATCAATTTTAGAATAAATTATTTAAAAAAATTAAATTAATAAATTTAATTTAACTCGTAAAAGTAAATTAAAGTTAAGAAATCATAATTATAATTTTTAATGAATTAATTAAACTAAATATAACATTAATAATAAATAATTTATATATAAAAAATATAAATATTATATTAAATAATTTTTATTTATAATCGAGTTTGAGTAACAGATACCTTAAAATAGCTATCCAAACTTTATCCAAACCCGTAACGGATAGTAAAACTATTATTTGAATCTTGTTCAAACCTAATTATATAATACTTTAATCTTATTTAATCAGATCAAATAATATCAAATATCTATCTATAGGGTAACATTGTCATTCCTAAGTGAGAGTAACCCACATTAATATCCTTTGACAGAATCGACGGAAAGAGAGCCAGAGAGTACAAATTAAAGCTCCGTTTCATATATTGGAAACTACTTTTGAAAAATAATCTGTTATTTTTTTTGTGTTTATTATTAGAAAATTGAATGATCAATAAAATATAATTTTTTTTGTTCATATGAGGTACAAGGGGGAGTGGGGAATTTGTGAAATCCCCAAAATTCTATAATTTTTCCATACTTGTACAGTTTTCCAACATGGATTAATAGAATAAATATGAAATTTTGATTTTATAAATGATGCATGGGACATAAAGGGGATTAAAGGAATTGAAGGTCAAATGGTCACATGGTCAAAGGGTCAAAGGAGGTGGTCAATGGATGAGATGATGAGCATGCATTTATGGCCATTTAATGAAGGCCATGACTCATCATCATCATCATCTCTTGCACCCCACGGCAGCAACCATTCTCCCATCTCTCTCGTTTCTTCCATATTTTCCTCTAAGTTTCCAAAGTTCTCACCTCGACAAACCACCATCTCATGCCATTGATTCGTTAAGTTTCATTAACGAAAAATGATCCTTGTCGATAGCTTAAGCCATACCTTTAATATGAAAAGTTGAATCCAAGTGGTTAAGGAGATCTCAAAATCTTGAAGGTTGGTGAATTCCAAAGGTAAGAGAAGAAATGGTTTTGGTTAATTTTATTGATGGTTTGGAGTTGTATGGAGTTGGTAGAATATGTTTATTAAGGTTTAATTGTCATGATGTTTGCAGCTTGAAGAAGTGAAAAAGAACAAGGGTTGATTCCACCAAGCTTGCGGATTTAATTGCTAATCGAGGTAAGGAATTTATGTAACGGACGTAGGGAGACTATGTCCACATGTTTTAATGTATTTGAACTGCTTTGAGAAGAAGTACAGCTGGTTTATTTGCAGGAAAAAGGGTACCATTTGGGTCCTACTCCTAGTGCCAATTAGGTTAGGAGCAGCCGATTGCCCTAAGTAGCAGCTGACTGCCTAGAGACAACCAAAGCAGAGATTTTCGAAAATCGAGATAAACCAATCGACTACTATGTAAGCCAGTCGACTGCCATTTTTCCAGAAACCATTCTGTTTCAAACTAATCGACTACTATAAGGACAGTTGACTGCTTTTATTTGGAAAGCATTCTATTTCAAAACCAGCCGACTGCCCAGGAGGCCAGTCGATTGCTATTTGTCTAGAAACATTCTGTTTCAAAACCAGCCGACTGTCCAGGGGGCCAGTCGACTGCCAATTCTCGGAAAACATTTTGTTTCAAAATCAGTTGACTGCTATTTGGGACCAGTCAACTGCCTTATTGGTATTTTGAAAAATAAAATAATTGAATTTCAAAATGGGAAAGAAATTCAATAAGGCAATATGAGGTGTAGTAGCCGACTGCCCCAAAGACCAGTCGACTGCCTATTTGAAAGAAAGGTTTTGAAAACCTATTTCAAGAAAAGATAATTGTATTTGTTTAAAGCCTATATGAATAAGGTTTTAGAGACTATGAATCTCTCGAAAGAGCATGCACACTATTTCTTATTTGTACTTGACTGAGGAGCCCTAGTCCAGCCCTCAGACCCGCAGTAAGGCACCTGACTAGTGAGTACTGTGGGCTATAGACAATGGCCATGAGTCTCTTACTTGTTTCGGCTTTGGGGAGGATCCCTGGCCCATACGTGGGTACGCCATTTATTTGATATCTCTCGGGATTATCCCTTACGGGATATATTTGCGATATCCTCATGAGATCTCTCTTGGATTATCCATTATGGGATATATTTACGGTATCCACAATGTGAATTACTTGGTGCATGATTCTATTGGATATAAATTGTCTCCCATCTATTTGAAAGTATTTGTATTTTCTTATTTGATTTCACGCGATTTGAGATCCGTGGAAATATTTGAAAGCATGATTTACTTATATTTGATATTTGCGAAAGATATATATGGTATATGCTTTATAATGATTTTACATGACATTATAGAGTCAAGCAGGAAAACTGCATATAGTGATATAGTACGCTCTTTTACATAAGTTTCTTACAGAGCGTAAACTCACTTCTTTACAACCATTTTTCATACAGACTACCTGAAGTAAATCTAGCTTCAGATAGAGGGGCACCTTTTTGGGATTTTGAGATACCTTTAGGGCACGCTTCCTACTTATCCCTTAAAGGTAATTTAGTTGGCCATTACTTCCGCTATTGTACAGTACAGTATCACAGTTGTGTATATTCGGGGAACTAGGTTATGTAATTATTTGAGATCCTAATGTATATGACACATGTTTATAAATGAAAAATTTTATGCATGTGAACTCTAATGTCGTACTTTGATAATAATACCTAAAGCATAAGAGTAAGGAAGATTAACATCGGATAAACTAGTCAATTTATTTGTTTTTTGAAGTAGAAGTTAATTGTTATTTGGTTAGTGACGAGGACTCACAGAATCAAACCTTGGATCTAATTCCTCCTAGGGAGAGGTAACAACCACTAGGCCAAGCCTTGATTGTTAATAAAATATAATTTTTTAATAAAAAAATAGATTATTTTTCTAAAAATTACCTTATGCTTTTTAAAAAAGAATATAATTTTCCAAAAGTAACTGTTTATATGCGAGAACCATGTATTCTAATACTATAGCGTATATAAGAATTCTCATCACTGTCAATTCTTGTGTATTTCGCAGGTATACGGGATAACAACATGGTGGGCTCCACAAACCTTCTAATGTCCAGATGAAGGTGAAACTTGAAGACTTAATATTCGGAGCAAAATAAAGTGATGGTGAGAAATTCAAACCCAAACTCAATTATTTAGATTATTTTTGAAGCATTTAAAATAAATTTAAAAATAACGATTAAGGACATAGGCCGATGGTATTTTTGTAAATAACATGTGACGTCCCCGCCACTACATCTTACCTATCGACTTTTTCCTTATCTTATATGACTTGATTTGATTCGTTCATCAATGTCATTCATTCTTCTTTTTCTTAAGCTTAATATTTAATAGCTCAATATAAATAATTTACTTTCAATAAAACAGAATAATGATATATATACATATCATTCCTTACTATAGGATCTTATACATCATTCTTAACTTAAATCCCCGACATCTTATATACATAATTATTAACTTGTACTGTACCATAGTTGAATTACAATTTACTTTACATGATTACATAAGTATACCTTCAATACTAACTGGGAAGCGTCTCTCGAAGGTGAACTTTAAAGATCCATTGGTAGGCTCTTCTATCTATAGCAAGGGATCACTTCAAATAGTCTGAAAAATAGTTGTAAAGGGGTAAGTTTACGCTCAGTAAGAAAAATATGTAAAAGAGCGTACTATGCCTCTATATGCAGTTTTTTTCCTGCTTGGCTCTATAATGTCATGTAAATCATTATAAAGCAAGTTTATATGCTTACATCAAAACATATATCATATACTTCTTTCAAAACGTCATATGAAATTATATTCCACATACTTTCTTTAAAACATACTTCGCATGCTTTCTTCAAAACATACATCATATACTTGCATCAAAACATGCATCATATTCTTTCTTTAAAACATGCATCATATAGCAGTTCAAATAACAGAAGGACTATTCGCATTTTAACAGAATTATGCACTGAATCATGTGGCGTATTCCCTTAGGAGCCAGGAATCCTCCCCTAGCCAATATATATATATATATATATATATATATATATATATATATAACAGAGACAATTTGGTCAAACGTCGGTGGCTACAGTGAACACTAGTCAGGTGACATCTGTAGCATTGAGGGCTGGACTAGAGCTCCTCAGCATGAACATATACAGAAGTGCATAATCATTAAGTACTTCATAGTTTTAAAACATTTGTCATATAGCTATTTGCTATGACATTAGTACTTTCTTCAAATAGGCTTTGAAACCTTCTTTTCAAACAGGGTAGTCGACTGGCCTCATAGGGCAGTCGGCTGCTGCCTCATATTTTCATTTATCGAAATTATTTTCTTTTAAAATTTCGATATTTTTCATTTCTGAAAACACATGGGGCAATCGACTGGTCTATATAGCAGTCGGCTGGTTTTCAAACAGAATGCTTTTCGAGAAATGGTAGTCGACTGGTCATATAGCAGTCGACTGTTTTTGAAACAGAATGCTTCTAGAAACAAGGCAGTTGACTGGTCTTATAGGCAGTCGGCTGGTTTTGAAACAGAATGCTTTTCGAGTAAAAGCAGTCGACTGTCCCATATAGCGGTCGACTAGTTTGAAACCGAATGCATTCTAGGAAAATAGCAGTCTACTGGCTTACATAGCAATCGACTGGTTTGTCTCGATTTTCAAAAAACTACGCTTTGGTTGTCTCTAGGCAGTCGATTGCTACTTAAGGCAATCGACTGCTCCTAGCCTAATAGGCACTAGAAGTAAAATTCGAAAATCACCTTTCCTGCATAAAAGCCAACTTGTACTTCTCTCCAAAACACTTAAAAACACATTAAAAACATGTAGACATAGCCACCCTACGTCCGTTGCATAAATTCCTTACCTCAATTCACTTCCGAATTGCAAATCACTTGGTTGCACCAATGATCTTCTTCACTTCTTCAAAGCTGTAACATCATCATTCAAACCTTTAGCTTACTTTCATTTTAGCACCATAAATAAACTATATTAACATCATACAACTCATACCATAAACATAATTGAAAGAATCATCTTCTTCTCTTACCTTTGTCAATAGCCAAAATTTCAAACTTTGAGATCTCCTCCAATACTTGGATTCAATCTACCAAACTTCGGGTATAGCTTAGTCTAGTGACTATGGTCATTTTTCGTTTAACAAGCTTAACGATTTGGTTACTAAATAAGGGTGTTTGTCAAGGTGATTGGGGATGGGAATTTGGGGAAAATGGTGTGGAACGAGAGTGAGGCTGGGTAGGGTTGCTGCCGACTTTGATGATGGAAGAGATGATGACTATGTAGTTTCCCATTTAATGCATGCTTTATCCCCCATCATCTCAGCCATTAACCATCTTATTGACTATTTGACCATTAATTAATTTGTCTTCTCTCTTCCATATAACTCATACCCATTTAATTACTTAATTTTCTGATATTAATTCTTTCTTCATACTCTAAATGTTTTCCTGATATCAATCAAATTCTTTGATTAATTGACTATCAATCTCATTATTCTTTCATATGTTTCATACATCATTTACACATCAAAACTTCATATTTATTTAATTCCTTTTATCTAGAATTCTTTACAGACATAATGAAATTACATGAAATTGGGGATTTCACATAACAGTCAAACAAAATTGACTTCTGACCAAGTGTCAAATGTAAAATAATCCTCATGTGAAAGAGTCTCATGCCATGGCAATAGATAGACTTAGTCATCTGAAGAAACAGAAAATTACGCGATTTTACGATTAAGGGTATTTTCGTAACACAAATGACTAGCCAAACTTCAACGAAAGCTTTTTCGACCATAAGAATAAGTTAAATAGATGTGATTGATGATTAAAAGACATATTTTGGAGATTAGACTAATATTCTTCAACAAAGTCAAACTAAAAGGGTAAAATTGTCCAAAATTTTCATAATTAAGGGTATAATGGTAATTTTGTCATAAAAATCAGCATATTTCTAGAATTTTCAGTCTTCTTCCTCTCCATTTCAACCAGCCTTCTTCCTTTCTTAAGCAACCACCATTTTTACACCTTAAGGAGTGAGAAAGTGAGAAAAACTAAGGGAAAATGACAGAAAAATCATCTTCACCAAAGTTGCTCTCTTCAACTTCCTCTATCTTCCCATACCAAAATCATCATCCAAATCAGCCAAAATAAGAGTGTAAATTCCCTTGAAGATTTCAGCCAAGAAGAAAAGGTAAAGAAGTGTTGACTTTTTCTTGGTTTCCATGATCTACTCTTGATACTTAACATGTTTAGATGTATATTCAAGCTTGAATAATCTAAAAATCATGTGTTTGGGCAAGTGAGGGTTTCGGGCAAGCATCGTGGTATTGTTTGATGTTAATTTCCTGTTAGATTAATAGAAAATAAAATTGGAAATCATGAATAAGTTAGAATTTAATTTAGTTAAATTAAACGGAAGAACATCAATAGGTAGGGATGGTAAGGCTGGTTTAGCCATGGAATGATGAACTAGAATTTGGTGTCATTTAATGTGTAAATCATGTGTAAGTAGTATGGAAAATTTGTAGAATTAAATTGAAATTGACAAAATAATTAAATTTGGAAGAAAACACCAGTGAAAGAGAGAAGAGGCATTCGGTCAAGGTGAAGGGGAAGGAGAATTCTTGGCTATTTCAATCTCATTTAGGTCCAAAAATAAAGTATAAATTATTCTCAAAATTTAGGCGAAACCGGAATCGAAATCAGAGTTATAAAAAGGAAGTTATAATTTTTATACCGATAAAAAATAGACCTAAAAATAAGGCTACACTAGGCAATATAATATATTTTATGATATTACATATTTTTATAATGAAAATGTAGAATATTGATAATATTGATATGATAATTTGTAGCTAAGAAAATCGAGGAGGACACTAGTGCTCATTCCCAGCACAGTGATAAATTATTAGGTTAGAGATATATGTAATGAACATAGGGTACTATAATGCATATTTGATATGATATGATTTCTTTGAAATTGTTTTGGAATCTATTGGATTGAAAATTGTAAACTGCTGTTGTGGGATTTTGGTGGTTGTTGTGCAGGATGGTTAGGATATACCTAGTCGTTATGCTGCTGAAATTTTAAAAATCTCATAAATTACTCTTTTTTATCTCATTGAATATTTCCATATATTTTGTCTAAATTCATTATTTGCATATTATACCAAAAAAATAATATTTAAAAATTCATGTTATTGAATTTTACGTACGTGAAAGCATTGGCATGTTATTATGACTTGTTTATAAATAAATAGAATATTTTTAGAACCAAATAATGAGTTATGAATATTTTATAAATTTTTATCTTTGCACATGTATTTTCAAGTTATATCTTTATAGACTGATTGAAGATTTAACCTTCAAAAATTATCTCTGTAAACCATGGTAAAATGTTTTATATTATTTTTTTAGATTATTGGCCCCATAGTTACTTGCAGGCACATGCTATTATGAGTGTATGATCGTATAACTGACTAGTGGGCTGATTGACCTTGATCTAGTTATCAGCATCCCGGATGGTGCCTGATCAGTACCACTAAGGACTATATTTTGACTATGGCTATATGTCCTATTCCATGAGTCATTGAATGATGCCTTGTCTCTATGGATTTAAGTTTGGAGATAATTGTGATTTTAAACTGTGACTTATCATGAATGTTGTGAATTGAAGTTTTTATATGTTTGCGGAGTATTTTAGAAGTGATTTATGGAATTTAAGCTTACGAAATTTATTTGTGAAAATTTAATTACTTTTGAACTCTTTATAGTTGCATCTAGGAACTGGGACACGACAGGTACTTCAAAGTACCTCTTATACTTTATCTGGTTTCCTAGCTGACTATAGTATCCTTCTTGTGAAACTCATGCTTAATATACTTTACTAGCATTATCTATAAATTTTAATGCATGTTTTGAAAACTTGCATATAGTTATTTAGTATCAGTTTTATTATATATATTTCTTACTAGGCATTAGCTCATCCCATTTTCCCCTCCTCTCGAATCACTTTCACTAGATCTTTGCTTTTGCTCAGGAGGTGTGTGGCGAAGTATCCCTTAGGCGAAACTATTTTACAATCGAGGTATAATTACTTCTTTTATGTGTTCAGACTTATATTTTATAGTATTGAAGTATGTAAAATAAATTACGGGATGTAAATTAAATATAATTTCATAATATAAATAAATAAATTTCCCTTTTGTATATGGATTTTGAATGAGTGAAATAAAGACACTGCAGACAGCCCAACTATTATCTTATGAAATTGTGGAAAATCTACAGAAACTATATAAATTCAAAATGTGATAGTTAAATTAGTATTAGAGCAAGGTTAGCTTGATGTCTGATAGTGTTTTCAGGTTTAGAAATGATTTAATCCCTTCTAGTACTGTGCTTGTTTGAATATATAATTGAAATGAGTGATTAAAAGTATTTTTGTGGTTATTCTGATACAGATGAGTGCTAGGCGACGGGGTACCGGATGAGGACAGGGTCGTCTAAGACGTGTCCAGCCCTCCCCAGAGCACACTCTGGGGCCAGCACCAGAGCCAGCTCTACCTCCGTAGCCCAAGAGTCCTAATACTCATTTTATTAGAATTAAGCAGATGTTGGTAGAGTTAATAGCCAATCAGAATAAAGCACCAGCACAAGAGCTTGTACAGCCTCATCCTCCACCTCTAGTTGCTACTCCTCTGGCACCATAGCCGCCACTTGTACCACCCCTACCTCAGCCTCAGCCATATGTAGTCGCCCAACCTAGACCCGATCCAAGGGTTGGATGTGACGCAAATCTTTTCTAGCAATTCAATAGGCTGAATCCCCCGAAGTTTAAGGGTGATAAGGATCCTTTAGTGGAGAATATTAGGTCAATTCTGTGGAGATATTGTTTAAGTATCTGTGGTGTAGCGAGACAGAGAAAGTCAGGTTAGCAATTTTCCTATTTACTAAGGAGGCCGAGCATTGGTAGAGATCCACCGAGACAGTGCTAGTAGTGAGTCATCTTGTTGTGACATGGGATATTTTTCTAGAGGCCTTCCATAGCAGTACATTCCTCGCAAGGTTCAGAGGAAACTAAAATCAGAGTTTCTGCATTTGTATCAAAGGAATTTGACGGTGGACTAGTACAAGTCCAAATTTACAGCATTGAGCCATTTTGACCCGGAGGTTGCTAAGAGCGAAGAGCATAAGGTTGAGAGGTTTTTGGTAGGGTTAAGGCCTTCTATTTGAAGTAAATTAGCAGTGATGGACATACCACCTATGATCAGGCTATTCGCCAGGCTTAGTTATGTGAGCAAGACTTTGAGTTCCAGCAGGTGAAGTTTAGACCCCGAGCTAAGGGGAAAGGTAAAGAGAAGATGAAGAGGGGTTTCAAGGAGTGATCGGACAGAGGACCAGCGAAGAAGGCTAAGGGGATTGTGATTGGTGGTAGGAGTAACAATAAGGAGACAGTTAGGTCCATAGCGACTGAGCACCCTACTTCTACTTAGAGGGATGCTGCGACTCGAAGTTCTCGATGCAGGAGATCACATCCTGATATACCCTACAAGCGAGTCACAAGTGCCTATTTTAAGTGTAGGCAGCAGGGACACTTGATTAGGGATTGCCCATATTTGGAGACACCACCTTTGCCTACCATTCCTCCAGTAGTAGCACTAGTAACACCAGCAGCCAAAGAGACAGAGCAGGCTACACCTTCCGTTCCCAGGAGAGCCACAGCTATGGAGAAAGGGAAACGGGTTGTGAGTCAGGGTAGAGTATATGCGTTAGATAAGGATTTGGAACTAGCTATCATCTTCACCAAAGTTGCTCTCCTCAACTTCCTCTACCTTCCCATACCAAAATCATCATCCAAATCAGCCAATATAAGAGTGTAGACTCCCTTGAAGATTTCGGCCAGGAAGAAAAGGTAAAGAAGTGTTGACTTTTTCTTGGTTTCCATGATCTACTCTTGATGCTTAACATGTCTATGTGTATATTCAAGCTTGAATCATGTAAAAATCATGCATTTGGGCAAGTGAGGGTTTCAGCCAAGCATGGTGAATTATGATAATGGTATTGTTTGATGTTAATTTCATGTTAGATTAATAGAAAATAATGCTAGAAATCATGAATAAGTTAGAATTTAATTTAGTTAAATTAAATGGAAGAATATCAATAGGTAGGGATGGTAAGAGTGGTTCGGCCATGGCATGATGAACTAGAATTTGGTGTCATTCGATGTGTAAATCATGTGGAAGTAGTTTGGAAAATTTGTAGAATTAAATCGGAATTGATAAAATAATTAAATTTGGAAGAAAACATTAATGAAAGAGAGAAGAGACATTTGGCCAAGGTGAAGGAGCAGGAGAATTCTTGGCTTTTTCAATCTCATTTAGGTCTTAAAATAAAGTATAAATTATTCTTAGAATTTAGGCAAACAGGAATCGAAATCGCAGTTATATAGAGGAAGTTATAATTTTATACCGGTAAAAAATATATCGAAAAATAAGACTGTAGTAGGCAATGTAATATATTTTATGATATTACATATTTTTATAATGAAAATATAGAATATTGATAATATCGATATGATAATTTGTAGCTAAGAAAATCGAGGAGGACATTAGTGCTCATTCCCTGCACAATGATAAATTATCAAGTAAGAGATATATGTAATGAACATAGAGATACTATAATGCATATTTGATATGAAATGATTTCTTTGAAATTGCTTTGGAATCTATTGGATTGAAAATTGTGAAGTGCTGTTGTGGGATTTCAGTTGTTGTTGTGTAAGAGGTTTAGGATATACCTAGCCGTTATGCTTTCGAAATTTTAAAAATCTCATGAATTTCTCTTTTTTACGTCATTGAATATTAGTGGCAAATAATTTATCAAGTAATTCCATATATTGTTTTCTAAATTCGTTGTTTTCATATTATACTAAAAAACAATATTTAAAAATTCATGTTATCAAATGTTACATACGTGAAAGCATTGGCATATTATTATGACTTGTTTACATATAAATAGAATATTTTTAAAACCAAATAATGAGATATGAATATTTTATAAATTTTTGTCTTTGCACTGCATGTATTTTCAAATTATATCTTTATGGACTGATTGAAGATTTAACCTTCAGAAATTATCTCTATAAACCACCATAAAATGTTTTATATTGTTGTTTTTAGACTGTTAGCCCCATAATTGCCTGTGGGAACATGATATTATGAGTGTATTATCATATGACTTACTACTGAGCTAATTACCTTGATCTCATCATCAGCGTCCCTAATGGTGCCTGATCAGTACCACTGAGGTCTATATTTTGACTATGGTCATATGTCCTATTATATGAGTCTATTGGGTGATGTCTAGTATCTACGGATTTAACTTTGATGATAATTGTGATTTAAATTGTGACTTATCATGAATGTTGTAAACTGAAGTTTTTATATGTTTGTGAAGTATTTTAGAAGTGATTTATGGAATTTAAGCTTACAAAATTTATTTGTGAAAATTTAATTAACTTTTGAACTCCCTATAGTCGCATCTAGGAATCGGGACACAAGTACTTCAAAGTACCTTCCATACTGTGAAATTCCCAATTTCATGTAATTTCATTATGTTTGTAAAGTATTTCAAACTGAAATGATTAAGTAAATATGAGAATTATGAAGTATGAATGATGTGTGGAATATGAGAAGAAATAAGGGAATTAAAAATTTAGTAGTCAAGAAATAAATTCTGATATTGTAAGATTTATTGAAGCATGACAAAAGATTAAATGTCAGATTTTATAGTGTAATTAAATGGTATATGTGGCATATAAATGAATGAAAGAAGAGAGATTAATGGTCAAATAGTCAAAGAAATGGCTGAGATGATTAAAGAGATAGGGAAGCATTAAATAAAGCATGAGTCATCACCATCCTCATCAGCCATCACCAATCGGCAGCCCCTTTTCCCAGCCACTCTCGTTCTCTCCAAGCTTCTAAGTTTTTCCTCCATAGCTACCTTGACAAACCCTTTCGTTCCTCCATCAATTCATTTAACTAGTTAAACGAAAAACGATCATGGTCACTAGACGAAGCTATATCCAAAGTTTGGTAGATCGTAGTTGAGGAGATCTCAAATTCTGAAAATTTGGCTATAGACAAAGGTAATGGTATAAGTTGATTCTCTCAATTTCGTTTATGGTTGGGAGTCATAGTGAGTTGGTATAATATGTTTATGGCAATTTCTTAGAAGTTCGAATTGTGATGATAATTTCATATTTGACGAAATGAAAGGCTAGGGTTGATGCAAGCAAACTTGTGGACTTTGGTAATCGAGGTAAGGAATTTATGTAACGGACGTACGGTGGCTATGTCCACATGTTTTAATGTGTTTTTAAATGTTTTGGAGAGAAGTACAAGTTGGCTTTTATGCAGAAAAAGTTACATTTCGGGTCTTACTCTTAGTACTAATTATACTAGGAGCAGCCGACTGCCTTAAGTAGCAGCCGACTGCCTTAAGACAACTAAAGCGTAGTTTTTCGAAAACCGAGACAAACCAGTTGACTGCTATGTAAGCCAATTGACTGCTATTTTCCCAGTATGCATCCTATTTCAAAACAGTCGACTGCTATATGGGATAGTCGACTGCTTTTAAAACCAGCCGACTACCTATAAGACCAGTCGACTGCCTTGTTTTCAGAAGCATTTTGTTTCAAAAACAGTCGACTGCTATATGACCAATCAACTGCCATTTCTCGAAAAGCATTTTGTTTGAAAACTAGCCGACTGCTATATGGACCAATCGACTGCCCTATATGTTTTCAGAAAATAAAAATATTGGAATTTTAAAAAGAAAATAATTTCGATAAATGAAAATATGAGGCAGTAGTCGACTGCCCTATGAGGCTAGTCGACTGCCCTGTTTGAAAAGAGATTTCAAAGTCTATTTCAAGAAAGTATGAATGTCATAGCAATTAGCTATATGAAAAAGGTTTTGAGATTATGAAGTACTTAATGATTATGCACTTCTGTATATGTTCATGGCTGAGGAGCTCTAGTCCAACCCTTAGTACTACAGATGTCACCTGACTAGTGTTCACTGTAGCCATCGATGTTTGGCCAAATTGTCTCTATTATATATATGAGGAGGGATCCACTTACACTAGTGTAAAACTAATTAGTTTTACACCTTTTTTTAACCATTAGATTGATATAAACTTATGGTTGAGATTAATTAGTTTTATAAAGAGAAGAGTGGTTTAATCTCAACCATAAGTTTATATCAATCTAATGGTTAAAAAAAGGTGTAAAACTAATTAGTTTTACACTGGTGTAAGTGGATCTCTCCTCTATATATATATTGGCTAGGGGAGGATTCCTGGCTCCTACGGGAGTACGCCACATGATTCAGTGCATAATTCTGTTAATATGCGAATAGTCTCTCTGTTATTTACAAGCTATATGATGTATGTTTTAAAGAAAGAATATGATGTATGTTTTAAAGAAAGAATATGATACATGTTTTGATGCAAGTATATGAAGTATGTTTTGAAGAAAGCATGTGAAGTATGTTTTAATGAAAGTATGTGAAATATAATTTCATATGATGATTTGAAAGAAGTATATGCTATACGTTTTATAATGATTTACATGACATTATAGAAGCAAGCAGGAAAACTTCATATAGAGGCATAGTACACTCTTTTACATATTTTTCTTACTGAGCGTAAACTCACCCTTTTACAAACATTTTTCATACAGACTATCTGAAGTGATCTCTCGCTCTCGATAGAGAAGAGCCTATTAGTGGATCTTTAAAGTTTACCTTCGAGAGATGCTTCCTAGTTAGTATTGAAGGTATACTTATGTAATTATGTAAAGTAAATTGTAATTCAGCTATGGTACAGTACAAGTTAACATTTATGTATATAAGATGTCGGAGATTTAAGTTAGGAATGATGTGTAAGATCCTATGGTAAGGAATGATATGTATATATATCATTAGACTGTGTTATTGAAAGTGAATTATTTATATTGAGCTATTAAATATTAAGCTTAAGAAGAAAAAGAATGAATGACATTGATGAACGAGTCAAATCAAGTCGCATAAGATAAGGAAAAAGTTAGATGGTAAGATGTAGTGACGGGGACGTCACACATACACTATCTAGTTTCCTAGCTGACTATAGTATCCTTCCTATGAAACTCGTGCTTAATACATTTTTCTTGTAGTATCTTTAAATTTTAATGCATGTTTTGAAAACTTGCATTTAGTTATTTAGTATTAGTTTTATTATATATATTTCTTACTTAGCATTAGTTTATCCCATTTTTCCGCTCCTCCCAGATTACTTTCAGTAGATCTTTACTTTCGCTTAGGAGGTGTGTGGCAAAGTATCCCCAAGGCGAAACTATTTTACAGTTGAGTTATAATTACTTCTTTTATATATTTAGACTTATATTGTACAGTACTAATGTATGTAAAATACAATTATGGGATGTAAATTAAATATAATTTCATAATATAAATAAATAAATAAAATTTTCTTTTGTATATGGATTTTACATGAGTGAAATGAAGACACTGTAGACAGCCTAACCGTTATCTTGTGAAATTAGTAGAAAATGTACAGAAAAATCCAAATTCAAAACGTGACATTATATGTAGGATTATTTACCAAATTCTTAAGTATAATTCTATTCAAGCTAGATCTTATATATGATTTTTTAAACTTAGATTTTATTTAACTCTATATAAAATATTATTATATTACCAAAAAATTTTTATTTAATTAGATTAAAAATTTAAATATTAACATTAAAAATCTTTCAATATTTTAAGTATATATTTTGTTTTGTATATTATCAATCTTAAATATTTTTAATATTTCAAGAATAAAAATATTATATAATTATTACTTTCATAATAAATAATATATACTAATTTAATTAATAACATATTTATTATTTTAATAATTTCTTAATATTTTAATTTAATATATAAATTTTTATTTTATTTACAAATATTTTTATATTAATATTTTAATATAAATATAAATATAAATAAATAATACTTTTTTGTGATTTTAATAATAAATATTTTCAGTACAAAATATAATTATTTTAACAATATAAAT
Organism: Heritiera fomes; assembly: GCA_032173925.1. Taxonomy (NCBI): domain Eukaryota; kingdom Viridiplantae; phylum Streptophyta; class Magnoliopsida; order Malvales; family Malvaceae; genus Heritiera; species Heritiera fomes. The sequence continues at coordinate 6,107,741 of JAPDPM010000002.1, read as the reverse complement.
ATTTTTAAAATTTTAAAAATAAATATGAATATTTTATATATTTTAAAATAGCAATATTTTAAAAATATGAATATAAGTAAATGTTTGATAATGTAAATATTTTAATGTTACATATTATTTTCAAAATATAAATATTTTTAATATTAAATAGATTAAGTAATAAATGATAAATAATTTTAATAAATTTTATTAGTTATCTTAATATCATTGGAAAAAAAATTTTTTCAAAAATCAAACAACAAAAAATATTTTTCATTAACTCATCTATACAATGAAAAATCTTTATAAAATATTTTCAATTTCTATTTTCTAAAAATAATTTAATTGAAAAAAATTATCCACAATGATTAATTTAATTGGTAAGCATTTTTTTTATATTTTTCAACTAAGTTTGATATTTGTGAGAAATATTTTAAGAATAAAATCTTGAATGTATTAGACTTATGTAAAGTAACGTGTTTTAAATATCGTTGGAACTCGAAGGAAAATGAGATAAGATTCTTATAAATTTTGAGATACAATTGATGGTATTATTTTAAAAAAAAAAAAGCCTTGGTTTCACATTCTATTAAAACTAATTTGTAATGATATAAAATTTACTCAAATTTTATTATCTACTATGACGGTACCCTTGCTTCGCATGGAGTTTTTCATTTTTTTGAAAAATATTTATATAAATAGTATTTATTAAAAATAATAATAAATCAAAATAATTATTTTAAAAATATAGATTTATTAAATGAAAATGAAATGATTTTTTTAAGAACTAAACAAAATATTCATGTAATAAAACATCAATATGCAAAAATACGTATTAAAATTTTTTAAAAATTCAAATCAAATACCTAAAAAATTAAGTTTGCAAAAATAATAAAATACTAAATATCCAAAACAATTCAAATCAAATCATAATTCCCTTTTTATTTTTATTATTCTTGAAATTTAAAAATTACAAAAACTATAAAAATGTAATAAATGTTACAAATAATATAAAAATTAAAGAAATGATAAAATTATAGTATAAACAAAAAAATTTGAAAATCATTTTTAAAACTTAAAATCAATAAACATAAAAATATATATAAAACAATTATACGAATAAAATTTTTTAAAAATTCTTTAAATATAAAAATAAAATGCTATAAAAGAGAAAATAAAATAATAAATAAATAATTTCAATATTACACATTTAGAGACTTCAACAAATAAAAATAAAAAGTGGTGGGGGGATTAGCCTAATCTGAATTTATATTGAGACTAACAAATTAGGGTTAAATTGAATAAAAATTTAAATATTTTATAAGCTTTTGTTTTATTTTGGTATATTTATAACGATCCGAGTATACAGTAATATCACATATTTACACACTCACATTGATGGTTGGGCTGTCTGTGATACCTTTATGTCCACAATTTCACTTATCCACAATAGTTTATAAAAATAAATTTATTTAATTTACAAAATATGAATATCCAAAAAACCATATTTAATTCCATATTTACATCCCCTGACTATCATTATAATATGGTAGTATTATACAAACAGTCGAACATATAAAGAAAATAAATATACCTTCAAAATCCACAAAATGTTGCCTCGTGGTAACCAATGTGCAACAAATATCCTTGGATGGTATAGTACGCTATCATTGAAAGTAATCTATGGAGGTAAAAAAAATAAGCAGTGAGCAAAACATACTCAGTAAAGGAATCGTATGCAGAAACTGATATTATGAAATTTTATATGCACAAAATATTTATTTTTCCTAAGGGCACACTAAGTACAATAAGGGAAGGATACTATAATCGACTAGAGATCTGGATGGAGTATGAAAGATATTTTGAAATACCTGTCTTATCTTGGAACTTAGAAACGACTATAGGGAGTAGATATTTATAATGAAATAAAACATTTTGAATAATATTTCATAAATGAATTTCACATAAATAATTATTTAAATAATTCATAAAATTAAAATATTTATGTAAATAAATCTTAAATTCATATTTAATGTCACGACCCGAAAGCCGCGACTTTCCTTTATACTCATACTTTTCTTAGTCTACAAATTTATGGACTAAATTTTTCTTTTTCATTTTAAGGTTTGTATTCGGTGTCAGTGTAGTTACTATACTATCTAGGTGGCTTATAGTCATTCCATTTAAATATTAAACAACATGGAAACGGTTCTTAGTTACATCCCGACTTGTTAAACAAAATATGTACTGTGCATCAATTAAAGTCATACATGTAAACAAGTATTTTATAAGTTCCATATACCTCCGGAAACTAGTACCAAGTCCATACACCGTTTCCGATGCCCACTGAGCAGCTCACATGGCAGATGTTAACTTCAATAATCTGAAAGAGATGAAATTTAGTGGGGTGAGCAAAACCACGGCTCAGTAAGATACTAATATAAATGCAAGAGGAGGATTATACTGTCTTAACCGCAAATGCTTAAAACTTGTAAGGATGCAATTACAGTTAATCCTTTCTCATCGATAACATATCATTATCTCATTTCTTGTCATCTGTCTGTCACTTATACTTTTAAATAAATAATCATAATCACTTTTTCAATCTTCTCGATCTTACACTATAGTGCATCGCATCTGTCGTATCCAAATTGAATGTCATATACTACTAGTCTATATTTCCCTCTATCTCGGAGTACATCCTGTCCAATTGAAGCATCATATTAATTCACCTTATGTTTCATAATCGTACTCTTGTAATCTATCACCTCATATCATTTTCCATATAGAGAAATCATGATCACAATAGTATAAGTTCACAATTCTCTTCATATCAATCTTATGTTCATGTATCATATCATGTCTAGATGAAATATCGTTACCACTGTGTGCTATCATCACATGATTCAATATGTACCGTATAAAATTTGTGTTCTGTATAAAATATTCATTTCAAATCATGTTTCATGTAGTACATAATCATGTACGAAAGTCATGTAATTTAGAATCATTTGACATATGTTTTAAAACACATTTTAAAACATATGAAATCTCTATTCATATCATGTGTGGTATAAAACACATGTACATCATTTCATCTGTCATGTCAAATAAACATGGTTTAAAACATATAAAGTCTCAAATCATATAATGCATAATATAAACCATGTTTCAATCATTCAATTTCAATCATTTCATGTATACTGTAAAACATATCATGTCTAGAGTTTAATATATAATAAATTGTACTCTAGACATTCTTTAACATTTAGTAAGAGACTAGGCATGAATCCCTATTCTATTATCATATCATCTCTAACCCATTGTAGCTATCAATGGGATAGTTTCCCTCGAAGGGTTCTCTATCTATGATCATAGATCGTCCCAGTCCCACTGATCAGCTGGAAACTGAGGAATGTGTCCACGACTATTGTCGGACAGCCTGGAATGATCTCATCAGGCAACATTTACATGTACATATCATATATGTATAAATGGGGTTCCATGCCACACAGGCAGAACCACACAATAAATACATACTCTGTGCCACAAAGGCATATGCCACTCAGGCATTCAATAGGGTACCTGTCGTCTCAAAAATCGAAATCTTTTGATATATCATTTTGAATTCATTTAGACAGCCCTCATAAAAAAAAACATTTAAAACCGAGTCTTTTCTCAAATCAGTGCATAATTAAATCTCATGTTCAATATGTACATGTCATGAATAATGTCAAAATGATATTAAACATCAAGGTCTGTGGCTGTCTAATCATTTCAAATATTTACTTTCACTTAAAAGATTTCGATGCATCTCTTTTTAAAATATCACTTTTTCTTTTAAAACAACATGAGATCATATGTCATGCATGAATGATTTTCTAAATATATCCAAATATATCTAAATACTCATTCAATCTATTGTTGTGCATATTATGACATCAGACTAAGGTGTGTCTTTAGTAGCCTAAATTTCTTATTCAAACATGATCATGACACGAAAGTCATCCGTCATTCATTCTACAATTACACACGTCTTTCAAGTCCCCAATGGCATCACTAAAATCCACAGTACATATGTTTGCACGTTTATTCAAATACATTTCAATAACATCCATAGACTATTAGGATCATTCTAGTATATTTTTCCATCAAAGATCACAAGCTACCTCAAGCTTTCATTCTCCCTTTCATTATTTTGCACATTAATTAAATCAATTCCCAACATTAGCTTTACACATACAAAGTTAACATGCCACAATCAAACATTGATTCGAATCCATTCTATTGACAAAGATATTCCATAATGTAGTATATATCAAGTACCAAATTCTCTAAATCTCATTTTATTGCTATATTTTTTTTTCTCAATTTCAGCCTTATGGTATATTAAGATTATATTGTCATATTGCCAGATAGGTCATTATCCACACTTACAATCCTCTAACTTCGAGGTCATAACACATCAAAATGTCCATAAGATTTCGCGATCTACTTTCTTATGATCATTATCTCAATCATACCACTAAAACGGTCCATTTGTTTGAATCTATCAATTCTATAATCATCACTTTTCAACTATGATCTTCTCTTCAAAGCATTATCATATAATCATTTTAATATTTATTTCCAATAATTATCTCCAAGATTCCATTTATGTAAGAAACTTAATCTTTTTCCTCAAATATTTTCCTAAAAATTTCGGCAGCATAACGACTTAATTTTCCCTAACCTCCTGCAAGGGAAACACAATTTATACTTGCAGCAGTTGATTCTCATCAATTTTACCTCTTACTAAGACCCCCACCATCAGTTGTGGGTCCTCTTAGCATTTTTTAGCAAATCAATTTAAATCGATGCATCATATAAAAATCACAATTCCATTTAAAATCAATTAAATAAATGCATCATATATAAAATCATAATTCCCACATACAATATAAAGCTACTAATGCTTTATAAAAGTATCTTACCTATTCGCCAAAGCTTAGCGCACTTTTCGATTTTCGAGCCTTGTCGAACTCCACCATTCGTCTCATTTCCGTTTTGCTACAATTTTCAATATTAATGCACTACATCAATATAACCATAAATTATTCAATAACATCAATAATTTATTTTTCCTCAATTTTTCTTACCTTTTCTTCCTTCTTCTTCCTCCTTTTCCTTTTTCTTTTTTCTTTTCTTTTCTTCTTTTTCTTCCTTTTCCTTTTCCTTTTCCTTTTTCTTTTTCTTTTCTTTTTCTTCTTCTTTTTTTTTTCTTTCTTTTTTTTTTCTTTTTTTTTTTCCTGAACCGGGTCGGGTCGGGTCAAACCGGGTCGAGTCGGGTCAAACCGGGTCGAGTCGGGTCAAAGCTTGGCTTGGCCGGTTCAACTTTGGCTGACCGGTTCGGTCACCGGCGGCCACCCATTCCGGCGGTTCGGCCACTCCACAGCTTGCCGAGGTTGCCACGAAGCCGGATCTGGTCTCGGTTTGGCCCCATCACCGGCGACGGCGCCGGATCTGGAAGCGACACTGGCGGCTCTTCTCTTCCTCTTTTCTCCTTCCTCCGCCGGTTTCCTCTTCGTCGGTGGCTCCTCTCACCTTCCCCTGGTCCCCGTCGGTCTCGTGGGGGGAGTGGCGGTGCCCGGATCGACCGGCACCGCCGATCTCCTCTTCTCTTTTCCTCTCTTTTCCTTCGGTTTCCTCTTCTGTTTTCGCACCGCTTCTTTCTCGTTCCGCCTCGGTCTACCGTCATCGGCTTCTTCCTTTGCCGACGACGTCGCTCCTCCCGCTTCTTCCTTTCTCCGGTGGCCGGCGTCGTCCGGCGCTTTTCTCTTTAGTCTCCTCTTTTGTTTTTGGCTAACAGAAAAGAAATGTGGGAATCGGGTTCCCCGATTCCCACTGCTCTTCCTTCTTTTTTTTTTTAATATATATATATTTATTATTATATATACAAATAATAACTATAATATATATATAATTATTATACACCATAATTATATATATACACTATTTATAATATATTTAAATACATATTAAGTTTTGGATTTCTAAATATCCAAAATTATTTCTCCATTTTCTTATTTAATTTGGATTTCCATTTATCCAAATTAAATTTCCTCCTTCATTTCTCATTTCCAATTTAATTTTTTTTTCTTTTCATTTCTTATTTAATTTGGATTTCAATTTGTCCAAATTAAATTTTTCGGATACCTTATATTTATTTAGAAAATTCTCGGTCTTCACATTTAATCACAATTAAATATTCATTTTAAGAAATCTTAAATTCAAATATAAACATGTTTCACATAAATCGATAAAATTTCCATAACAATATTGTACACAATTTAGCACAATAAATCATTTAGAGAAATCACACATTTCACAGAAAATTACATCAGTAGCACTTGTGATTTAAAAACACAATTCAATAAAATGATTTAATATCACAATAAAGCGACGGAGACCAGGCATCACCCTAGATATATTATGCTACGATCCCCGTAGGATATAACAATAATCACATGAGACATATAGCTATAGTCTGTAAATGTCCTCAATCGTACATTGATCAGGTGTCGATCGAGACACTAAAGATAGGATCAGTATCAACAGCTTCACACGTATAACAATATAACACATGAGTATGATACGATGCTTATTAGTTTCAAAATGGTATAAAAACTATATTGGAGGCCTTCATGGATTTTATAAAATAACTTAAATTTTCATAAATGTTCGTAAAGGAAAATAATTCTACAAAATACACATTTTCATAACATAGTCTGTAAAATATTCACATTTCAATAATAAATTTTACAAACACTTTATTTCACTGTAAAACACATTGAAGAACACATCGGTAGCTTTATTTCGATAAAATTCCTTTTCATGAATATTTAAATATTATTTTTCTATAAATTTCCATTTTATGAAAAATATTAAATAATTAATTTCCAAGGCTAGGAATCACACAATTATGCATTTAAAATATTTTATGATATTTTTAGATTATTTTCTAAAAAAATTCAACAAGATAACTGCTACTATTTGCCTAACCTTCCTGCACTTTCAACACAGTTAGTTGAAAACCACAATTTCACAGTTTCCAAAGCAATGGAGTATCAAAATATTCTCATAAAATTATTCTCATCGAAAGCATGCATTCATAATATCTATACGGTCTTCACACTCATCCCTTACCTGTCTAGCGTTATCGAACTTCTCGCTAGCACCACATGTGAACTATTTCTTTAGGGCTGCAAAGCAATTTACCAAAAATATTAGCTCACTTAACACTTATGTTTAAGTTACTTTTCATGCTTAATTGTAGCCACATTGTACATTGCAAATATTAATTCAGTAAAATTTATACCGGTAGTAAAGCCTAACTTCTTTGTTTTAAGTCGAAATTTAAATCTGATTACACCGGTGGATTCCTTTTAATTTCTACAGTCTAATAGCAACCTAAAATCATCAAATGCAGCCATGAAAATGCCTGCCCTTAGGCTGGTCAAATCTACCACCTTGCTAAATTCATTGTTTTTCAACAATTTAACTTCACATTCATGTTTTATCATGTTCAATCATCAATTTGGCATCATTTTCATGCATGAAACCACATGAATTCATCAGATCCCATGCTTGGCCAAAACCCCCTTTAATGGTACATTTTGATTTAGCTTGATTCAATTCAAACCTATGCCATAAACATGCTTAACACAATGAGAAATGCTAGAATTCACCATTGAAATTAAAAAAAAAACGTAAGGCGTAGAGAGAGAGAGAGAGAGAGAGGTACCTTGGCCGAAACTTTCCTTCCTCCTTTCTTCTTGTTTTGTCACTTATTTAAGGATCTATGGGTATAGGAGAAGAGAGGAGAATGAGTAGAATAATTTTGTAGCTATATGTTTGATGAGAAAGTGAAGATTTTGTGGGTTTTTCTTTGGTTTCTTTCTTTTCTTCTTTTTCTTCTTCAATGGTGTGAGGCTGGCTTGGAGGAGATGATGAATCGTGTCCAGACAAGAGAAATGAAGAAATATGGAGAGTCTTCAAGAAGGGGGTAAAAAGATGAAAATGCCCCTAGTTATGAGATTTTTAGACAATTTTGCCTTTAAGTTTTTGTAATTTTTATAACTATGTAATTACACTCCAAAAATTCGAATCTCATCCCCAAAAATTCCAATTGGATGTATTTTGATGAATCATGGTGGTTTCATCGACGCACGGTACACTGATTATGTGAAATTACGAAATCACCCCTATCGGGCCGCTCGTGCAAATTTTCGATTTAACCACCGATTCGATAAATCTATTGATATAGCCTAGGACTTATTTTTATGTAGAATATCATGGTATTCTTACTTCGTCCAAATTCATTTTAGTTTGGATAAAATTTACGAAAATGCCATTGGACTATATCTTTAATCGTCATTTTCTAATTCATTTGTATGCTTCGCAAAAATGATCTAAATAGGATATTTTGGGCTCAAAATTTTCACAATATATTTATTAAACCCTCCGTACACCCTTTTATCAGTCTCATGTACTTCCAATTTACAAAATACAAAAGAATTAATTAATAAATAATTATCCACACATATACAATAATAGTACAAACAGTTCTCACAATATGTAATTTTCTAATTTTATGTTAGAATTTTATTTTATTTCTAAAAAATTATAACAATAAAAAATAATTTAGATGATTAATTAATAAATTAAATATATTTGAATTTTAATTTTTTTTCTCTCTCCACTATTTATATGTTTAGCTTCATTTTTTTTATTTTAACTTTGGAAAAACAATAATAGTATTTATAAAAAAATTGTGAATATTTAATTTAACTCTTTTCAATTTTTTTATTTGAACTTTTGAGTATCTCTCTTCTTTTTCTTTTTTTGTAGCAAGATCATAATTTTTTTTGTATTTTTAAAATTTTAAAATTAAATAATTTAAAAATAAATATTTTAATTTGAATTAAAAAATATCACATATAAAACTAAAAATTATCTTATGACTAAATTTATTTTTAATATTTTAATTTTTTAAAAAAAATTAAAACTATTTATAAATTAGAAAAATAATAAATTATCTTTAAACGTAATGAAATGCTGTGTAACAGCTACGCACCCATTAAATGGATAATATTTGTACCTATCAGTATTTTAAGTTTAACCCATGTATCGACATGATTTTATCAAACCAAAACAAAAAAATAAAAAAAGACCAAAATAACATTTACCAAACCAACTTAAAAATAAAGAAGAGTAATCCACAGGTGTCAATATATCCTCAAAAGGGGTTCTTTTTATATAATCAGCAATATTTTAGATTAAATGCATTAATATTAATAATCTAAGAGTTATAATTTAATGCATTACAGAAAAATCAAAATTTATATACTTATTATAAAGGTACCTCACAATCTGCCATATCTTCGAAACCAAAAACAATCACTATAAGGAATCCAATCAGACAAAATCAGTGAGCAACTTCCACCACCAGATCTCCAATCGAAACCAAAATCAAGAACCTGCCCAAAGCACACATCCACATAAACGAAAGCCCAAATCACAGTGAACAGACCACAATATTTTTATATGTTGTATAGATATCTTACGTCAACTAACAAATAATTAAAAAAAATGAAGGTAAAATTTTTTTAAAATATTTGAATAAGATTTGAGTTCTAGAGCTTTTATTATTAGAAGAGTTTTTTAGTATTTATTATTTTTTATTCGAACAAAATTAATTTCAAACCATAAAATGAATAAAAATATTTGTATTTAAAAAAATAGACACCTTACATTAGAGTAACACATTTAAAAAAAAATTGAACTATTTTGCTTTTCTTTTATTATTATTATTTTTTTGGGTCGAATGACCAATGACTTTTGGGTCTTTAATAATTGTCCTTTGCAACTGCTGGTCTGCTATTAAATCTACTTGGTTGAATATTACCTTGGCCACAGCCGATAATTACTTTTCCCTGCAGATCACAAAATCAATGAAAGGAAAGTAAGAATACCTTTTTTTCTCCGTATGTTTCTCTTGTCCAATGTTATAAGCCACGACTTGGATGGATACTCAGCAGGTACTATAATTCATAGAAATTAAGAATATTGTCCACACGCACAGGCGGATCCACTTGCAGAAAAAGAAGAGTAGTTTGGACTGTTTTCGACCAGCAGGAGAAATGGAAGAGGCTATTGTGTCCTTGGCCATTGAAAGGATGTCAGATTTACTGATTCATGAAGCAGTTGTCCTGCGTGGAGTTCGTCAGGATGTGGAGCGCCTACAAGCTGAACTAAAGCGGCTGCGGTGCTTCTTGAAGGACGGTGACCATAAGCAAGAACAAGACGAGCGTTTCCGCAATCGAGTGGCGGAAATCAGAGATCTTGCTTACGATGCTGAAGATGTTATTGACGCCTTCATTCTTAAAGTTGCACATCAAGGAGGTTTTCAAGGAATCAGTAAGAGGTTTACCTCTATTTTCACCAAGCCTTTTCATCTGCACAAAATCGGGGTCCAGGTCAAAGCAATCCAGACTAAGCTTGAAGATATTTCCAAGAGCCGTCCAGCTTCTGAGATACCTGGTGAAGGAGAGGGGCCTAGCTCTATTTCCTGGATGCAGCAGCGGTTAAGAAGAACATATTCGCATGTTGAGGAAGAGGATATTGTTAGCTTGGAGGGCAAGACAAAGGATGTTGTCGCTAAGTTGATGACAGAAGAAGAAGATAGGCCTCATGTCGTTGTTTCGTTAGTCGGCATGGGGGGCATTGGTAAAACGACTCTTGCTAGAAAAGTATACAATCATATTGATGTGCAACGACGTTTTGATTGTTGTGCTTGGGCTTTTATATCTCAAAAATGTATGCCAAGAGAAGTTTTGCATGATGTCCTCATAAAAGTTCACACTCCTCCCAAAGAAGAAAGAGAGTCAATTGATAAAATGAAAGAGGAGCAGTTGATCAGAAGACTTTTTGATGTCTTGACAGAAAAACGATACTTGATAGTCCTCGATGATATCTGGAGGAGCCAAGATTGGAACGTTCTTAAACCTGCTTTTCCACGTGGAAAAAAGGGAAGCAAAATTTTATTCACGACACGAAACAAGCACGTGGCGTTACTTGCAGATCCTTGTAACTCCCCAATAGAGCTTCCGCTTCTTACAAAAGAAGAAAGTTGGAAGCTTTTTAGCAAGAAAGCATTCCCAGCAATGAAAACAGAGTCTCACGCTTGCCCAGTAGAACTTGAGACTCTAGGAAGAGAGATGGTTAAAAAATGTGGAGGTCTACCTCTGGCAATTGTTGTATTGGGAGGCATGCTAGCAACTAAAAGATCACGGGCTCAGTGGGAGATGGTTCAAAGAAACATCCATGCACGCTTAAACAAGCTGCAACAACAAGACCATCTATATGGTGCAGTGAATGGAATTTTGGCTTTAAGCTACAATGAGTTGCCTTATTCTTTAAAACCATGCTTCCTATATCTTGGCCACTATCCGGAAGATTGGGAGATCTCAAAGAAGGAACTCATTCGATTGTGGATTGCTGAAGGTTTCATTTCACCATCACTGGAAAGCAGAGGAACGTTGATGGAAGATGTAGCTGAAGAATTCCTAGAAGAGCTAATAAATAGATGCTTGGTTCAAGTTGGCAAGAGGGATTATACAGGAATAGGTGTGAAAACATGTCACATACATGATCTCTTGAGGGACTTGTGCGTGGACAAAGCTCGAGAGGAGAATTTCTTTGAAATTATTCAGCCACCACCATTGGTTGAAAACTATGATCTTCCTCATGATGAGACCCTGTCGGCACCTACGGCAAGAAGAATTGCTATTCATCCTAGCAAAATGTATGTTTGTTTGGGGAGTAAACATCCAAAATTACGTTCTCTGTTACTCGTTCAGTATGGGAAATTGATACATCTGTGCATTTCAAGATGCAAAAACTTCAAATTTTTAAGAGTATTGAAGATTTTGAAAAGGGATGATAAAAGCTGGCGTGTGTAAAGTGAAATTGGTCATCTACAGCATTTGAGGTATTTGGAATTGAAATGTTTTGGTGGAATCATCTTGCCACAGTCTATTGGGAAGTTGAGGAATTTACACACTTTGCGCGTTGGTACTAAATACGCTGGAGAAATAACAGTTCCTAATGTTTTATTTGAGTTGGAACGTTTAAGGCATATTTTATTTGGTAATTCTTATCCTACTATAACTGGAAGAAACTTGTTTTCACCGCAAAGGTTTACTTCAAAAAATATTGAAACTTTAAAGTGGATTCAGAGTAAGTATTTAATGAAGAATTGTGCAATGCTTAGCTTTAATAATATTCAGAGTCTAGGAATAATTTTTGATGAAGCAAAAGATGTTGAGCCTATCCTAAAAGCACTGATCAAACTACATCGCCTTCGATCTTTGCGCGTGTGGTCATCTAGTTATACAAGCTTGGAATTGGAACCCTTATCTCAATGTGATCGCCTCTCCAAACTATACCTTGAAGGGAAGATACAAGAAGATCCACATTCGAGCCATCATGTTTTGAAATTTGTTCCAGCAAACATTGTCAGGTTAACTTTGTTTAGTACTAAGGTAAAGCAGGATCCAACGGCTGTGTTGGAAAAGCTGCGTCATTTGAGGATTCTCCGCTTATTGAGTGAATCATATAGGGGGACTACATTGATTTGCTCTGCCAATGGGTTTCTTCAACTTGATTATCTTGTAATTGCTGGGCTATCAAAATTAGAAGAGTGGAAGATAGAAGAAGGCGCAATGCCACGTCTCCGGAGTTTACATTTGCTTCATATTCCAAATTTGAGGATTCTTCCAGAAGGGTTGAGGTATATTGCTGCTCTCCAGGAAACGAGATTATCGCCAATGCAAAGTTCATTTGAAGAAGAATTGGCGAGGTCAGTTGTAGAAGGATTGGAGTGACAGATGGAAGAGAGGGAGAGCACTTCTCTAAAGTCAGCCACATAACCTCCATCTTAATATTTAGCACATGGTAAGACTGGGTCTTGCAATGCCATATCCTGACAGGAAGCAGATAGTTGCAGGTCAGTTATTTATTTCTATAAAATAATAATAATAATCTCTTTTGTTTTCATTTGGGACTTTATATTATATTTATCCGTCCCCTTTCACCGGTCCTCTCACCGACGTAGTTGACATAAATATAGGAATTGGTAAAAAAAACAAATAAAAAAGTTAGTCGTCTTTAGTGATAAGAAAAAAAAACGGTAGGTATAATATTTTAAGAAATGAGTCTTAGTTCTATTTTTAAGAAAAGCAATTTTTAATATGTTTTTTTTTAATTCATAATTTCTATTTTATAGTTTGTCTGTTTGTTGTTGCTATTATTGTTGCTAGAATCGACAAGAGATCATGCTCTTTTGTCTTGCTGTAGGTAATCAAATGGCAGTGATACGAGGCTTGTGAAACTTAAGAGTTTCAAAAGATGGATTGAACTCCTTATTTTGACATAGTTCTTCAGTATCTTTTTTTTTTTGCCATCATTTGGACTTTTTTCTTGTTGCTTCTCCTCTGCAACTTCATCACCTACAGGTAAGGTTAAACTTTTATAAGAATTATTATTCATTATTTTTAAAAAAGGCTTAATAGCCAAATAAACCCTCAACTTTTAGCCCAAAATGGAATTTAACCCTCAACGTTTTATCGCGTGACATTCAGTTCCTAAACTTTTATTTCCGTAGAAATAAACCATCAACCTTCTAAAATTATGCAATTAAGTCCAAATCTGTTAAATGACATTAATTGCCGTTAGTATATCTAACGTGAAAGCTAACGTGAATAGCTTAGTTGGCTACCACGTAGCATGCCACGTGTGCAATACTAACGGCAATTAGTGTCATTTAACATATTTGGACTTAATTGCATAATTTTAGAAGGTTGAGGGTTTATTTCTACCGAAATAAAAGTTTATGGATTGAATGTCACGCGATAAAAATGTTGATGGCTGAATTCCAATTTGGGCTAAAGGTTGATGGCTTATTTGGCTATTAAGCCTTTAAAAAATGAGTCTAACCTTTTTTGCTTGCATATGAATGATGAATCCATAAGACCTACAATTATATAAATTTATTAGTTTAATTTTCATAATAAATTCTTTAACAAATTTATACTCACATAATATCATTTATAACTTAGAAAATTTATTTATAAATTATAAAACAAAATTATTACTACAATTACAAAAACAATACATCGATATAATGTGGCCAACTTTCTCTAAAAAATTTATATTCCCAACATAATTATACAAATTATTACTATTTACTTACCCATTAAAATTTAAATTGTTAAAGTTACTAACACAGACTATACAAGAAGCCTAGCAATCAATAAATTATAATTACTTTTCTATGGTTTTTTCTCTAATCTCTATGCAAACATCCATACAGGAAGAGCTTTTAATTTCCATTCACAAAAGCTCTCATTGTCGTCATGCGTGTAAAAAAAAATGACTCCTATTAATATTTTAATTGCAATCCAAGCTAAAGTTTTATGAATTAGCTATCTAATTTGAGTATGTCCTAAATTTTTCCACTTCTTCTAACAGAAGGAAAATCAAAAAAATTCCCATTTTCTTCCCCAATTTCATGGTGAAAGAGAGAGTCTAAGCAATTTTCTTGAGTGGCAAACGGGGCATAAGAATTGTCATTATCATCCCACTTAATTTATTTGTTTCACCTTTAGTTTTAATTAATTTTTAATAGTAATTAAGAAACAGTTACCTTAAAATTTTAATTAAATATAAAAAAAATTTAACACTACTCATTCATATAACAATAAAATTATGTAAATAATAACATATATTTAAAAAATTAACATACAAACCTCAATAATTTTGATAGTCTTGCTTTTAAGAGAACGATGGGTAAAACAATAAGTAAGAGTGCAAAGTATATGGGAAAAATATAAAATAGAAAAGAAGTTATGTTGGGTGGCTGGTGAGTTATAAAATATTTTAGGTTTATTTGATTTTGGAGTTGATTGAAAGTTTAATTGGGTTTTTTAAGTTCATATGATTGTGACTTAATATTTGTGACAACCAATTAATTTTAAGTACTTGATAAAGATATTGGTAAGTAAAAAAAATGAATATCAATATAATTTTATTATTTTACTTTTTGAGAATTTAAATTTATTTAATTCAATATATCATACATATAAATAAGTACATGAATTTTACAAAAATATTGGAGGTGGAGGGGAGATGAGGGGGCCAATGCCTAACAACCATAGATTAGGAGCCGCCTCTTATGTATCATTATTGTTCAAGCAAAACGGTTTCACATGTTTAAACAGAGATGATTTCACACCTTTTCTGTTTGAAACTTTTCGTTTTTTCACAATCGTTACACATCATTAATTCATCATCATTATTAAACAATCAACGTACATACATATGTATATGTATATGTATATGTATAACGTGTGAAACCTTTTAGTGTACTTTAGTGTACTGTTTGAATATATTCTTGATATTATAATATATATATATATATATATATATATATGTCACGTTAAACATTATTTATATATACCATGGAAAATATGCATAGGCACTTTACCATTCAATCATATACATGAACACATATTTAGGATCTTCCAAAATTAGATATCTCATGTTTTTTAGATAATATAAAAAATTATATGCATACCTCTATCCGTTGTGGGTGTTAGGGAAGAAAAAAAAGCCATTGTTACAGTCTCTGTAACAGTATATAAATTTCTCTCTTTTACTCTATTTTCTTTTGTTTACAATGTAGATGAAAAACATCGTATTTTCTAAGAGAGATGGCATATTTATATTTAATTAAAAAACTACAATTTTTAATCATGTCCATCATTTGATTGGATGTTGGTCCTAATTTAAGGGGTAGTAGCCTATTAAATAACTTCAATTAGTGTTTAATAGAGCCACACAAAATAACCGTTGGTTTATCTAACAGTAATTGTGGGTGAGTTATTTATTTCTATAAAATAATAATGTCTTTTGTTCGTATCCTTTCCATAAGAGATAATGCCATTTTCATCTTGGTGTCGGCTATCTAATTGGCACTGATATGATGCGTTCTCTGACCAGGATATGCAATGGTGCCAATATGAGCAAGAATGCAGAGGGAATCAATCACCTCGTTTGCTATTTGTTTATTAGAAAGTATAGTTTGCTCTTTGAAGATCAAAGTGGTTTTTAGAAATGAACTGCTAGTGAATATTGTATGAACTGATTGTTCAATGATTTTAGATTTTGGATTTGAAGGATGCAATTTCGCGACTGGTTGCAGTGTATTAAGTGTCTCAGTTTCCAGAATGGTTAGATCAGGTACATTTTCAGTGAAGGCTTGGTCCTGCAATGAAAGTAAATCCAAAAGAAAAATTAAGGATTTAAGCCCATACATTGGGTTCAATTAAAAACTGCGTGTGAAATATTTTACCCCTAAGTTGAAGTCCATGTCAGCTTCCTCCAAATTTTCTCTAATTTCCTATCCATCGGTTTGGCAAACAAATGATGACAATTTCATGTCAGCTTCATGTGTCGGCCAAATACTAACATTATTGATCTTCTTTTGAAAAAAGAAGTAAGGGTATGACAAAACATGTAAGGAAAAGAGTTTTATTCAATGTGAAAGCTGAAGAGCAGTAGATTCCTAGCCATTGACCAACAAACAAGCAACGATATTTAATAGTATGGACATAGGGGTTTTTTTATTTAAAAAATTAGAAAACTTTTAAGCTCTTTCAATAATTATTACACCAATAATCAAAAATAAAAAATAGAACACACGCACAATTTTATTTGTTGATGAGTCCAGGATACGAGAAATTAATGAAGCAAAGATTTCGATAAACAAATAAATTGCTCTCTTTAACCAATGAGCAAGATCATTATTGAATTTTAATTTTAGAAATTAAAAAGAAAATTCAACTATCGTGTTTTTTTATTATTATTAATTTTTTGTTGGTTCGTTTACGCCAATGACTTTTATAGAAAGAACTAAGTTTGAATCTTATTTATTTTAAATTAAAAAGAAAAATGTTTAATAAAAAATATATATGTATTTTTATGAAGCAATTTCATTTGTCCGCTATACAATTTTTAATCCAATTTACTATATATATATGCTTCAACCTATCATTTTATTAGCATAGGAGTGAAAAATAGTGTTCTGGATTTGGTTCAAGTTTAGGCTCTTTTAACAATTTTTACACTAAAAATAAATAAATAAATTTGGTTCAACACATGAGGGTGATGACTAAGCTGCAAATATTCCATTCTTACTTTAAAAAAAATAGAAGCAATTTGTCTATGGCATTCAATGGCAGGACTTAATCAACTATTATTATTATTATTATTATTATTTGGTTGGGTCTTCAATAATTGTCCTTGTTACAACTACTATATGACAAAATCAATGAAAAAAAAAAGTAAGGATATAATATTCTTTTCCATAAGTTTCTCTTGTTCAATTTTAAATAGCCACCGCAAAGAAACATGGTTAGGTACTCGGCTAATATAATTCATAGAAATTAAGAATATATATTGTGCACAAGTATGGAGTAATTTGGACTTTGTTTTCAATAAGCAGGAGAAATGGAAAAAACATGCGAAAAAAAAAAGAAAATACACAATGTGAAAGCTGAATAGTAGTAAATTCCTAGCCATTGACGAACAAACAATCAACAATATTTTATAGCATAGATATAGGGCTTTTTTTTTCCATTTGAAAAGTTAGATAAATTTTAAGCTCTTTTAACAATTACTACGCCAATAATCAAAAAAAAAAGGCACTATTTTATTTGTTGATAAGTCCTGGCTTCGAGAAATTAATGAAGCAAAATTTTCGATAAGCAAATAGATGTTTCTTTTTAATTAATGAGCAAGATACATATTATTGAATTTTAATTTTAGAAATTAAAAAGAAAATTCAACTATCGTGGGTTTTTTTATTATTTTTTTGTTGGTTTTTTAACACCAATGTCTTTTAGGTCTCCAATATTTGTCCTTCGAAAGTACTAGTCTCCTATTAAATTTTCTTTGGTTGAATATTGACTCAGCCACCGTAGACGACTACTTTCTCTGTATATGACAAAATCAATGAAAAGAAACTAAGGGTAAGCTTTTTTCCTCCATATCTTTCTCTTGTCCAATGTTATATAGCATGGACTTGGATAGATACTCGGCGGCTGCTATAATTCATAGAAATTAAGAATATTGTCCACACACACAGGCGGATCCACTTGCAATCCTAGAAAAAGAAGAGTAATTTGGAGATTTGGACTCTTTTTCGATCAGGAGAAATGGAAGAGGCCATTGTGTACTTGGCCATTGAAAGGATCTCGGATTTACTCATTCATGAAGCAGTTTTCCTCCGTGGAGTTCGTCAGGATGTGGAGTTCCTGATGGCTGAACTAAAGCGGATGCAGTGCTTCTTGAAGGATGCTGACGATAAGCAACAACAAGACGAGCGTTTCCGCAATCGAGTGGCGGAAATTAGAGATCTTGCTTACGATGCTGAAGATGTTATTGACGCCTTCATTTTTAAAGTTGCACATCAAGGGGGCTTTCAAGGAATCATCAAGAGATTCACCTCTATTTTCACCAAGCCTTTTCATCTGCACAAAATTGGGAGGCAGGTCAAAGCAATCCAGACTAAGCTTGAAGGTATTTCCAAGAGTCGTCTAGCGTATGAGATACCTGGGGAAGGAGAGGTGTCTAGCTCTATTTCCTGGATGCAGAAGCGGTTAAGAAGAACATATTCGCATTTTGGGGAAGTGGATGTTGTTGGCTTGGAGGGCATGACAAAGGATGTTGTGGCTAAGTTGATGACTGAAGAAGAAGAAGAAGATGGACCCCATGTCGTTTCCTTAGTGGGCATGGGGGGCATAGGTAAAACTACTCTTGCTAGAAAAGTATACAATCACATTGATGTGAAACGGCATTTTGATCGTTTTGCTTGGGCTTGTATATCTCAAAAATGTATGCCAAGAGAGGTTTTACATGATGTCCTCATAAAAGTTCACACTCTTCCTAAAGAAGAAAGAGAGTCAATTGATAAAATGAAAGAGGAAGAGTTGATTAGAAGACTTTTTGATGTCTTGACAGAAAAACGATACTTGATAGTCCTCGATGATATCTGGAGAATTGAAGATTGGAATATTCTTAAACCTGCTTTTCCACGAGGAAAAAAGGGAAGCAAGATTTTATTCACTACACGTATCAAGGATATGGCGTTACGTGCTTATCCTAGCAACTCTCCCATTGAGCTTCCACTTCTTACAGAAGATGAAAGTTGGAGGCTTTTCAAGAGGAAAGCAGTCCCTGGAAATACAATGGAGTCTGATGCTTGCTCAAAAGAATTTGAGATACTCGGAAGAGAGATGGTGAAAAAATGTGGAGGTCTACCCTTGGCAATTGTTGTATTGGGAGGCTTGCTAGCAACTAAAAAGTCATGGGCTGAGTGGGAGATGGTTAAAAGGAGCATCCATGAACACTTAAACGAGCTCCAACAAGACGACCCTCCTGAACATGGTGCAGTGAATGGAGTTTTGGCTTTAAGCTACAATGATTTGCCTTATCATTTAAAACCTTGCTTCTTATATCTTGGCCATTATCCAGAAGATTGCGAGATCTCAAAGAAGGAACTTATTCGATTATGGATCGCTGAAGGTTTCATTTCACCATCACTGAAAAGAGGAGAGTTGATGGAGGATTTAGCTGAAAAAATCCTAAAAGAGCTCATAAGTAGATGCTTGGTCCAAGATGGCAAGAGGGATTATACAGGAATAGGTGTGAAAACATGTCACATACATGATCTCTTGAAGGACTTGTGCGTGAAGAAAGCTCGGGAGGAAAATTTCTTTGAAATTATTCAGCCACCACCAAACTATGATCTTCCTCATGATGAGACCTTGTCGGCATCTATGGCAAGAAGAATTGCTATTTATCCCAGCAAAAGGTATGTTTGTTTGAAGAGAAAATATCCAAACTTACGTTCTCTCTTACTCTTTCAGAATGAGAAAATGATAAATCTGCGCATTTCAAAATGCAAAAACTTCAAATTTTTAAGAGTCTTGAAGGTTATGAAAAGGGATGATGACAACTGGCGCGTATCAAGTGAAATTGGTCATCTGCAGCATTTGAGGTATTTGGAATTGAAATGTTCTCTAAATATCATCTTGCCACAATCTATTGGGAAGTTGAGGAATTTACACACTTTGCGCGTTGAAACCTTGGGACTAATAACAGCTCCTAATGTTTTATTTGAGTTGGAACGTTTAAGGCATATTTTATTTAGTATTAGTTATCCTACTATAACTGGAAGAAACTTGTTTTCAGCGCAAAGGTTTGCTTCAAAAAATATTGAAACTTTAAAGTGGATTGGGAGCGAGATTTTAATGAAGAATTGTGCGATACTTAGCTTTAATAATATTCAGAGTTTAGGAATATTTTTTAGTAGTGCAAAAGATGTTGAGCCTATCCTAAAAGCACTGATCGAACTACATCACCTTCGATCATTGCGCATGTGGTCATTTCTTTATTCATCCCCATATACAAGCTTGGAATTGGAACCCTTATCTCAATGTGATCACCTCTCCAAACTATACCTTCAAGGGAAGATACAACAAGATCCGCATTCAAACTATCATGTTTTGAAATTTGTTCCAGCAAACATTGTCAAGTTAGCTTTAAGAAGATCTGAGGTAAAGCAGGATCCAATGGTTGTATTGGAAAAGCTGCCTCATTTGAGGATTCTTCGCTTCTGGTATAAATCATATACGGGAACTACACTGACTTGCTCTGCCAATGGGTTTCTTCAACTTGATTCTCTTGTAATTGAAGGGCTATCAAAACTAGAAGACTGGAAGATAGAAGAAGGCGCAATGCCACGTCTCCGGAGTTTACATTTGCTTGATATTCCAAATTTGAGGATGTTTCCAGAGGGGTTGAGGTATATTACTGATCTCCAAGAAATGAAATTGTCAAGGATGAAGAGGTCATTGGTAGAGAGGATTGAAGTGATGGATGGAAGAGAAGGGGAGGATTTCTCTAAAGTCAGCCACATACCCTCCATCCAAATAACTTATACGAAGGACGACTGAGTTTTGCAATGCCAAATACTTACTGAAAGCAGTGAGTGGCAGGTCAGTTATTTATTTCTATAAAATGATAATAATCTCTTTATTTTTTTCATTTGGGACTTTATATTATATATCCTTCCCCTTTCATCAGTCCTCTCACCCACATGGTTGACATAAATATAGGAATTAGTATAAAGCAAATAAAAAAATTAGTCATCTTTAATGATAAGAAAAATCAACTGCAGGTATAATATTTTAAAATAAAAAAGTAAGTAGAAATGAATTAAAAAATGAGTTTTAGTTCTATTTTTAAGAAAAGCAATTTTTAATATGATTTTTTTTTAATTCATAATTTCTATTTTATAGTTTGTTTGTTTGTTGTTGCTATTGTTGTTGCTATTATTGTTGTTAGCATCGATAGGTGATCATGCCCTTTTTGTCTTGCTGTAGGTAATCAAATGGCAGTGATATGAGGCTTAATTGGATGCTTTCCTTGATCAGGATATGCAGTTGTGCCAATATGATGAGCAAGAATGCAAGGGGATCACCTCTATTTGCTTTTTGATTATTTGAAAGTATAATTTGTGTTCTTTTCTTACTTGATATCTGATTCTGATGATCAAGTTCTTTTTACAAATAAATTGCTATGGCTTTGTATGGATTGGTTGTTCATTGTTTTTAAATTTTAGATTTGTAAGATGCAATTTCATATATGAAAAAGTATCCAGCGTGTGTTTTCTGAATTTTATTTTTGCTTATTTTTATTTTTATAACACTTTTTTGTTATTGTATTGTATCAGTTATTATAATAATATCATACATTTCTTGTTTTCCTTAGTTTCCTTAATACGATTGGCTATGCATTTAATTATGAGTGAGATCTTGAGATTAATCTGATGCTGAAGATGTTATTGACTCGTATACTCTAGAAGGCTTCCATGGGATCGTCAAGAGATTTACAACCATTTTCACTAAGCATTAAAACTAATCTACCAGGGAAGAAAAAAAAAGGTTAACTGGGTTAACTCACAAATAGATTTTTGACAAAATATCTAAGATAGTAAAAGGATCATCTTACGGATTTCTCTTTTTAAGAAATGAGTAGCCCATACTAACACTATTTGAGAAAAGGATAATTATCTAAGATTTCGTCAGTGAAGGTTTTTGATTAGTGGAAAAAGAGGTATAAAGCTGTTTTTGGTTTGCAATAAATTTGAAATTTGAAAAGCAGTCGAGCCCTAGCTTTAGATTAATAATTGACTTAATAATAAATATATATTTATAAAAAGGACTAAGTTTGAATCTTATTTATTTTAAATTAAAAAGAAAATTGCTTTAATAAAAAATATATATGTATTTTTATGATGCAACCATAAAATTTTTAATCATATTTAACATATAATATATATATATATATATAGATTTATATATGATGCACTGACAGTGTATAGTTTCTATACACTGTCAATGCACCAGAGATTGACACCTCATCAATAGACCCTTATATGCAAATATAAATAATTTTTTTAATTTGCTCATAAAGACTTATTGATGAGGTGTCAACCTCTGATATATTGACAGTATATAGAAACTATACATTGTCAGTGTATCATATACAAACTATATATATATATAATAAGGATCCACTTACACATGAGTAAAACAAATTTGTTTTACACAGTTTTATATCTTCATATAAGATTTATATTTCTGCAAACCAAACGTTGTATTTAACAACCTACTCATATTTATTATGTATGTAAACTTTTGAATCAATTTGCTATTTCTATCATTTTAATCGAGAATAATATTTTTTTCAATATATATCAAAGGTTGAAATTTTATTTTACGAAATATATAGTTAGACGTATTCGATTAATTTGAAATTTAGCATACATGATCTATGTGAATAAAACATAAAATTCAACGGTTGGATTAAAAAATTATAAATCATATAAAAAGATATGAAAGTGTGTAAAACTAAATTTATTTTACACATGTGTAACTAGATCCCTCTTCATATATATATATATATATATATATATATATATATATATATATGCTGCAACCTATCATTTTATTAGTATAGGAGTGAAAAATAGTGTTTTGGATTTGGTTCAAGTTTTAGGCTCTTCTAACAAATTTTACACCAAAAATAAATAAATTTGGTTCAATATATGAGGGTGATGACTAAGCTGCAAATATTCCATTCTTACTCTTACAAAAAAAAAAGCAATTTGTCAATGGTATTCAAGGGCAGGACTTATTCGACTAATTTTTTTAATATTATTTTTTGGTTGGGTCGTCAATACTTGTCCTTCGTTACAATTATGTCCTTCGTTACAATTACTCTTCTTTCTGCATATGACAAAATCAATGAAAAGAAAGTAAGGATATAATATTCTTTTCCATAAGTTTCTCTTGTCCAATTTTAAATAGACACCACAAAGACCTTGGTTAGTTAGTCAGCTAATATAGTTCATAGAAATTAAGAATACATATTGTGCACAAATCCAAGCGGATCCGTTTGCAATCCTAGAAAAAGAGGAGTAATTTGGACTCTGTATTCAATCAGCAGGAGAAATGGCAGAGGCTATTGTGTCCTTAGCTATTCAAAGGATCTCAGATTTACTCATTCATGAAGCAGTTCACCTGGGTGGAGTTCGTGAGGAAGTGGAGCGCTTAAAGGCTGAGCTAAAGCGGATGCAGTGCTTCTTGAAGGACGCTGACGATAAGCAAGAACAAGACGAGCTTTTCCACAATCATTATGTCTTGCTTTGCTTCTTCTTCAAAAGCACCGATGTTGAAAACCTTCGAGGCAGTGTTAAAGCTGCTAGTTTTGGTGAGTCAAGGCTGCCTGCTCAAGTAATGCCTTTTGAACCAAGAGACAAAGAAGACATGGAGCTGGAGAAGTGTTCATGAAATCCCAATAAAGTCTCCAGATATGAAGGGACATCTTTTGTAAGCAAGTTTTCATAGATCAGGTTAGAACTTGTTAACAAGCTAATACTTGTCTGACTGAGTGTTGAAGACTGATCTTGTCCAGAATAAAGAGAGCTTGTTGTCAGACCACCAGAAGCCTGCATCCCAAAACAGGATGGCAGCTGACGAAGGTGGGTAAATTTATCGGATATCTTCTCGCCACCCCAAGCTTCTGGAGGAGCAATGGAGGCCTCTTCGCTCTTGGAAGATGGTGTACGTGTAGATGCCATTGCTGTAAAAGATCGTGTCATCCTGCATAAATAAGTGGTAGACAAACATCTTCATGTGGGATAAAAACTGAATACCCATATCAATTTCACTCAGAAACTAAATTATCAGTAACAGTTCTACATGTAAATAATGTAGGAGATAATAGCCTGAAAATCAAACTCATGACAAAGTAACTGATTAAGAGAAATGAAGATCATAAGAAAGGAGAGGTCAGTGAAGATAATAAACAAGTCTGGAATTGTATATCTAACAAATCCTCAAACACGCAAAGTCAATTTGTCAGCATGTATTAAAACAAAGTTGATCTATTGGAATTGTTGCTATACACACCCATAATGCTCCAAACGTACATAATGCACAAATGGTCACCACATTCACATTCTATGCAAAAATGAGGACTAACTAATAAACTTGCACCAAATTAGAATTTCATTACCCTGAAGATTTAGAGTAAGATCCTATACAGAAAAGTCAAAATAAATATGCCATCAGTGCTGTAAGAACATAATAGAAGATGAAAAAAACTTAAACCTTTTGAGACGTTGAACTGGACTTCCAATCAAATATCGGGTGATCACTAGCTCCATCATCTGCAAAAGCAAACCTCCTGCTACAAGGAAACAGCGGGGATGAAGGCTTCTTATCAGTGGGTAGATTCTCTTTCTTTACACCCTCATGATAATCCCATGGCTTATCCAGCGAGGGTGTAATCGGTTGAACATCCACAAGAGGGAAAATCACCTCCATATCATCCTTGAAATTGTATGTAAAACGAGGGGCATGTAATCTCGTCAGTGTTCCACCTGGCCACAGATGGCTTCTATGTGGTGTTTCCTCAGAGGAAAGACTAAGTGTGCTTGACACCAATCCACTACTACTTGTAAGAGAAGATACTTCTGCAGGACCTGAACGGATAGTGATACAAGAACAGAAATTGCCGAGGATGGTGAAAGGCTTGATGATGTCACTGATGGAAGTGGGTCAGGCATAAGAACTGAATCCTCCACCGCACCTCCCAAAAGAGCAGTCTCAGCAGTGCAATTACTCTCGTTAACAATGGCTGGTTTTGATCTTTGCCAGCATAAACTTGAAACAGCCTGATGGATGCTATAAACACTTAGTACTTAAAACGATTAACAGAATCAAGCTTCTTAACTTTCAAATTCATGACCTAACAATAAGATTATCATTAGTTTGTTCCATTTATATAAAACTCTTCAAAGACGGAGCACAAACAACCAGGCAGTAAGCCTAGGAGACATCAATAGTGCCATAATAGAACATGGTCTTATATACTAATACCATTCAAAATTCTACATCAAGTTTAGATTCTAATGGAAACAATAGAATTTGAAAGTGAATGCAAAGTACATGAAATTATCATAGTCCTGGCTTTTTCACATTAAAAAGTGACACATAGAGAAAGACAGCTGACCTCTGAACTACTAAAAGCACAAAGAACAGTAAAAGGATGTAGTTTTCCCCGAATATCGTAGAATACCACTCTACCATTACTAGTGCCAGCTGCCAATGTCCAACCGTCATCTCTAAATGCCAATGAAGAGAAAGGTGCCTCATAAGAAATGAAAGCTCAGGGTTTCTAGACCCTGACTCATAAGTGTATAGCTTGTTATCCAAACCAACACTAGCAACTATCTGTCAAAAAGGAAAATGAAACTTGAAACATCAGAATACTTAACACATTTTTGCAAGATGTCCTAACCACAAAATAGCTTCTTTTATCTCAAACGTCCAAAAAAGCTTAGCCTATTCCTTTAATATAAAATAAATAATGAGACCTTATCATTGGATGGTGAGAAGCTAATGCCAGCTCTGGGAGCAGAATGCTGCTTCAACCAGGAAACCTGTGAAGGGAAAATGGATTAATTATGAGCTTAAAAACACCAAGAATATTAAAGAGAGAGAGAGAGAGAATAACCTTTGGACTATGACCAGTCACCAGAACATGTCAACTAATCCGCAAAAAATCAAGTACCCTCAGTACCTGATCTTAAAATCCAACAAAGAAAATTAGCTTGCAACCAAGACTTAGAACTTAACATAAGCACCCAAATGCAACAAACTAAACAACCTGTTCATTAGGAACTTTTAGCCCAGCAGCCCTTGCCCCAGATGCAAGGTTGTGAAGACTGATATCCCCACTCAAGCTGATAGAGGGGCCAAATGTTCATCTTTGCAGTTGTACATAACGCCTGTTATTGTGCTGGAATGACCTCTTAACCATTTGATGCAATGCTTCCTCTGCAAATCCCATATTCTTACAACTTGACCACTTCCCCCTGAACATTTGTATCTGGATCCCTTGTTGCTAAAGCTAATAGTTAAAATAGACTCCTGCAAAAAGAATGGAAACTTTAATTGATAAATTTGACTAAGAAAGCCCATGGCAATAATTGTATAAAACTTCAGTAGCCTTGGAAACCAATTAAGGACTAGCACTAACAAATAAACAATTTTGGGTGTCAAGTCATAAAAACTTGAGGGCTTTAGTTTTGCAAATGGAGCACATGAAAAAAAAAATTCTTTTTCTTTTTGCATAAAACATTATTGCATCTAATTTGAGGAAATGAAAATCATTCGAGTGCAATCAAAGCACCAAATATTTGAAGCAACCTTGTCCATCCATGCTACTTAAGCCACATCATCTGTTCTTGCTACGTCCCTACATTGGTGCTAGAATCACATAGTGGTCATATATACAGATAGCCAAAAGGGCTTTTGAAGAGAAAACAATGATATTTTGTTCACTATACTCCCAGACCACAGACAACAAGAAGCCGCACGTCCATACTGATAAAGGAGAAACATACAGAAAGCACGCGAATCAAAGACTCTTACATTGCTTTATTTCGATCATAATTGACTCAATTCACTACATCATTTAATAATCTATAATGATTGTCATTCACTATATCTTTTAAGTCGGCTGCCAATCAACACTCATCCCATATATACTTCAATTTTATCATGTATATATTTGTAGTTAAAAACATTATGACAAATTTAAAATTTAACATGCATGAACTACCATGAAATAAACATTATATTACAATCCAAAATTTATGCTGTGAACAATCAAACTCAAAGTACTTCAATAGTATTCCACAGTTTTTGTTTAATAGTTAACAATGTACTAAGCCTACAGGAGGATTTCCTCAATGTTATCTACACTATCAGTCCCAGCAACCGGAACTGTCCCCATACTCTGCCCCTTTTTCCGTCACAATGATATCTTCTTATCTTCTGCGGCACTCGCCACCACTGAATCTGCCATGACATCAACTCAGCTGGAATCATTTCAAAAAAGTAAAGAACTGAAATTCTCTGCATCATTGGTAAACTAATCTTAAAACAAATTTCTAAATTATAAAAATTCAATTAATTAAGTTAAAATAAGAACTTATTACGTTTAATTCAACAAATTATTCATTTCAAAATGCAAACTGTTATTTAAATAGACATTGACAGAAGCCACCACATTTTCAGCAACCAAACAGATCTTAGCACAAGAAAAGGAAGCAAAAAAGAATTTTTATTTTAAAAAATAAAAGGAAAAATGAGCTTACTAGTGTGGTTCCACTTAACCGAGTTGACAAGGAAACTCGGAGAAGGCGAGTAACTTAAAACATAAGGATCGTTTGGTTCGAGCTTAATGTCGAAGATCTTCACGGTGTCGCCGCCACCCGCTGCTAGTAACTCCAGCTACGGCTCTGCTAGATTCATTTTTTAGAAAAAACTGAGTTGATGGTTAAAATTTGGAACTTTCTTGATTAATTGGAATTTGATTTTAGAGGAGTAAAAGTAAACTCGACGGGAAAGTAGAGAGGAGAGAAGAGAGAGGGGACAGAAAAATTTAGGCTTTATTTGCTAAAGTGACGAAAACGAAAAGATCATGAAAAATTTGTTAATTTAATAATTAAGTTTTATAATTATGTTTTTGTTTTGTAATTTAATAATTAGATTAGTTAATTTTTTATTTTCATCTTTTTTTTATTTTTTTTTATCGAGCAAAACCTTAAATTAGATTGAGTATAGGGACTGATGCGGGTGAG
Source organism: Heritiera fomes (assembly GCA_032173925.1). Lineage (NCBI taxonomy): Eukaryota > Viridiplantae > Streptophyta > Magnoliopsida > Malvales > Malvaceae > Heritiera > Heritiera fomes. The sequence goes on along the minus strand of JAPDPM010000002.1, from coordinate 6,079,378 downwards.
CGCCTCTTTGTGCGCTATTGTGATTATATATTTTCTATATATTAATAATAAATTTTTTTAATTTTACTAATGAAATTAAAATATTATCTACATGTCACTTTGTAAATTGATTCATATAATCTGAAAACTTCGAAAATAAATTTTTTATTTTATTTCCTTGTATTTATTTTGTTGTATTATTTTTAAAAAAAAGGCTTCCTTTGTATTTATTTTATTTCCAAGTTTTCTATATTTCAAAAATTTTTAAATGAGAAATACTTAAGAATAGAAATATTATTACATATTTGCATTGGATTTTTTTAATTTTAAAATAAATTTATCTAACTAACTCAAATTTATTTGGTAACTATTTAAATTTATTAATATTTTTTAATTATACCTTAAAAACATGGAGCAACTTTATCTTTGAACTTTTTTCTGGAATAAGAGCCACACTCAGTGTCTTTCTTAAATCATTTATATCACTTTATACATCTTTTTTATATTCTATTTTCGATGAAGATAAATATATATATATATTTCATGCATTGTCAATAAATTTTAAAATTTCAAAAATAATTTTCGATTAATTCGATTTTAAATTTAAGTCGGTTTTGAAATTGATTCATCCAATTAAGTTTATTGATCTTTTGTTGTTAACGCTACAAATTGAATTAATTAAATTAACTGACACTTTGTTAAAATACATTATAATATATAATAATTAAAGTATATTTATTTAAACAAATAGAAAAAAAATGAATTAATTGATTTTCTTATAGTTTACTATTTCGTATCAAAATTGAATTAGTTGACACTTTTTTAAAATACATTATAATATATAGTAATTAAAGTATATTGATTTAAACAAATCGAAAAAAAATCAATAAATTGAATTAATTGATTTTCTTATAGTTTACTATTTCGTATCAAAATTGAATTAGTTGACACTTTTTTAAAATATTATTTAAAATATATTATAATATATAATAATTAAATTATATTTATTTAAACAAATTGGAAAAAATACAAAATCAATTAATTGAATTAATTGATTTTTTATAGTTTACTATCTTGTATTAAATCATTTTTTGAAAAAGACAGATCAATTAATTTTGTTAAAATTTGACTTTATATTAAAAAGCATCATTCTATGAAAATTATTCTATCACTTAAATATTTTAAGACTCAAAACATAATGTTAAAATTTTGATTCATGTTTCCTTAGACTATATTTATAAAAAATAATAAATTATTAAATATATATGTGTCAATTCTTTAATTTATTTTATTTGTAAAATTTAAGATATACAAAAAAAATTTAATAACACATTTTTATTAAAAATTACAATCATAATTAATACAAAAATTATTTTATTCAAACTAAACAAACTAGTAAATAACTAGATTAAATCACAAAGGATTGGGATTAGTCTCATACATAATGTAATATAAGGACACACCATGGTTACACAAAAAATAGGCTAATATATATATATATATATATATATATATATATATATATAAAAACCCTTTAAACTTTATCACTTTATTTAAATAAGCTCTTATACTTTTATTGCATTTAGATAAGCCCTAAGCTTTAATTTGTATTCAAATAAGCTCTTATTTCAAATAAAATATCACATATTAATAAAAATCGATTAAAATTCAATAAATTTAGTTCAATTAAGTCAATTTCAAGTTTAAGTTAGTTTTTTAGGTTGGTTTATTCAATTAAGTCAGTTTTTAAAATTACGAATTAAACTAAATGAATAAATTAATATTTTTAAATATATTACATATAATATAAATAATTAAATATTATATGATATATTATATATAATTTACTTTTTTAGGAAAGAAGTTGAGTTCTAAAACCCATCCAAAAAAAAAATCATTGCTCACCTTAAGGGTTTATTTGAATACTCAAGTTAAAATTTGAGAGTTTACTTAAATACAAATGAAAGTTTAAGGATTTATCTGAATACAATAAAAATATAAAAGTTTATTTAAAAAAATAATAAAATTCAATGGTTTTTTTAATATCTTAGCCAAAAAAAATAACTAGGTTAAACTCAATCTTACATATAATGAGACTTAAAGATCTCAAAGCCTCATAGCTTTCTTTTTAATTTTTATGTAAATTTTCTCAATGTGTGTTGTTTTCCATTATTTTTAACAATGATTTAGGGAAAAAATTAAATTTTTTATTTCCTTTGATTTGTTTTTATCGATAGTATTTTTTTAAGAAAAATATCGGGTATTTCTTGTTTTATTATCTTATAACAAAGAAAAATCTTGAATTTTTTTTCATTTTCTTTTAAAATGTAAAGAAAATCCACTAATAATGATCAAAGTTTGATGCAAGATTATTATCTCTCTCTAAAAAAAATTTAGATTTAATATTGGAATCTTTCTCCTTTATTACTTCCTTACGAAAAACAAAAATCCACTAGCCATTGATACGAGTGGAGTAGTGTTAACTGTTACAAAAGATAGAAGCACGAGAAAGAACCAATAACAGGCAAAAGAAGTAGCCTAGCCAATTGCTATTGTGTGCTCAATAATGGTACTAAGCACTTTTAGCATTAGTGGAGGAAGGAGGTAGAATTCCTTTTACTTCCTAATATATTCTGAAGCCTTTCGACTTCCATCTGTACATAATCATACAAGCTTAAACATATTTCTACACGATATGAAACACGTTAAACAGTCCAATGTGGAAGTAACAGAACTAACCTCCGGTCATTGCACCTCTTTGTATTTGAACAGTTCCAAGCTTGACAGTATCCTCTGATCAATCCCAAGCCTTCCAAGCACTTAAATGCTCACTAGATGGTGTATAACAAAACCAAATGGTGCTCGGGGACTGGAATAACACTCTGTTATGTGAACTTAGAGCTTCAATATTCTGACCAAAAACTCTCACACGTCCTAACCATCATAGAACTGTGACTAATATATAAAAGGCCAAAAAATCGGTTGAATTAATGTGAAATCATGGACTGTATATTTGGCATTAATCATCACTAGCTATATATGGTAATGATCGGATTTTGTCAACTAATAGAATCCGGTCTTTACCTGTGATCAAGGGATATGCCAATGCCAACATTCTCCCACTTGGTCCATGTATTTCACTCATAGAAGAAACAAATCACATGAATCATGGCGATAGTTCTTCTAATGGCGAGTATTATCTTCCATGTATTACTATGTAAAATGTTTCTAATCAACCCATTTTTACTTAATGAATAAACCTTATGTTTATTCTCGGTCCAAACAACAGGAATATTTCTCAAATAAAACTTTAGTGTATACAAATCAAAATGAGAAACATCATATTATTAATAAGAGTCTTAATTACAAATCACAATGTGGGACCAATTCCCATTCGCTCTACATGATCCTTAAATTTAAACGATGGCATGCCCTTAGTCAATGGATAAGCTAACATCAATTTAGTGCTAACGTGTTTATTGACCACTTTTTTATCTCTAACACATTCTCTAATAGCCAAGTACTTAATGTCGATGTGCCTAGTTCGACTACCACTCTTATTGTTCTTAGCCATGAAAATCACAGCTGAATTGTCACAATATATCTTCAATGGCATAGATATAAAGTCAACAACTCTAAGCCCACTAATGAAACTCTTAAGCAATACACCATGTGAGGTAGCCTCAAAACATGAAACGAACTCGGCCTCCATAATGGAAGTGGCAGTCAATGTCTGCTTAGCACTCTTCCAAGAAATAGCTCCGCCGGCAAACATGAAGATATAACCGGATATTGATTTTAGAGAATCAACACAGCCAGCAAAGTCTGAATCAAAGTAGCCAATCAGCTTCAACTCATCGGTTCGTCTATACAAAAACATGTAGTCTTTGGTGCCTTGCAGGTATCTAAGCACCGTTTTCGCAGCTCTCCAATGGTCCATCCTCGGGTTACTTTGGTATCTGTTAAGTGTGACTTGAAAGTTGCCGCCCGTTTGTCAACCAATTAAATGAAGTGGTTGATTGTTGTTTGGAGATCATTAATTGGCAGCCCTCATTTCGTCCACTTCCAAGCTTCCTTTGTAGTCTTTGATTTCGGCTGCTAGTTCCTCAACAATTTTAATTAATGCATTCACACATTCTTTTCCCGCCTCTTGTTCGCCTATAAATGGAGCTTGGATGCTGCATTGCAAAGCACTTGAAGTAAGCAGAAGCAATAGCCGAGAGTGTGCAAAGATTAAGCGAGTGTTGGGTTATTTTGAGAACTTTCATTCTCGGGTTTATGGGGAGAGCTCTGTGAGGTGAAGTGTAAAACACTTGTAATCTTCATCTTCTTGTTATACTAAAATTTCTCGTTGTATTCGCCTGTGGACGTAGGCTTACAAGCCGAACCACGTATATCGTGTGTCCTTGTTGATTAATTTTTCTTGCATTTTATTCTTGATGCATAGTCCTGGTGAATTGTTTGTAGTCTATTTTAGCCCCGTTGCGCAACAAACTGGTATCAGAGCGAGTTGTACGAGACAACTAAGATGGCTGCAAGTACATCATCGACCAAATATGAAGTCGAGAAGTTCACCGGAAGAAATAGCTTCAGTCTATGGCGCATCAAGATGCGAGCGATGCTTGTTCAACAAGGTTTGGTGAAAGCTCTACATGGTATAGAAAAATTACCAGACACACTTTCAGACGATCAGAAGAACGAGGTCATGGAGAAGGCACATAGTGCAATCCTACTCAGCCTTGGAGATGAAGTTTTACGAGAGGTAGCGGATGAAACCACCGCGTCAGGTTTGTGGCTTAAGCTAGAGAGCAAGTATATGACAAAGACATTGACAAATCGGTTATACCTCAAGCAAAGGCTCTACACCCTAAAAATGGAGGAAGGTATGCTCATACACCAGCACCTAGATACTTTTAATACCATTATTATGGATCTCAAAAATATCGATATTAATATCGATGATGAAGATCAAGCCTTGATTCTGCTGTGTTCGTTGCCACCATCGTACGAGAATTTTGTTGATACGATGCTATATGGTCGTGATGATATTTCTCTTGACGATGTTAAAAGTGCCTTGGGTTCAACTGAGTTAAGAAAGAAACTTACCGGTAAGGCAGTTGACAACAATCAAGGTGAAGGTTTGGTCACTCGAGGAAGATCCAAAACAAAGAATGGTAGTGGTAGTTCAAGCAGGAATTACTCCAGATCAAAGTCCAGAAAGAGAATTCAATGTTTCTATTGCAAGAAATTTGGGCACATGAAGAAAGATTGTCCAAAGAAGAAGGATAAAGTTGAATCGTCAGAGCAGCCAGAAAATGGTGCAAACGTGGTCGATTCACAATCTTCTGAAGATGCCAAAATAGTTCTGGCAGTATCAGAATCGCAAATTAGCAAGAAATGGATTCTTGATACGACTGCTACATTTCACATTAGCACTTCCAGAAATTTATTTGCCACATATGATACCTGTATAGGCTCAGTGCTAATGGGGAATGATCACGCATGTCAGATCGTGAGAATTGGCACAGTTCGTATTAAGATGTTTGATGGTATTGTCAGAACCTTGACAGATGTTCGGCATATTCCTGAGATGAAGAAGAACTTAATATCCTTGAGCACTTTGGACACTAAAGGCTTTCGATACTTCGGTGAAGGTGGAGTACTGAGAGTATCCTCAGGTGCCTTGACTGTGATGCGTGGACATTTGGAGCGAGGACTTTACATCTTAGATGGTACCACTGTTACTGGTGCTGCTGCAGTTTCATCATAATTGATCCAGATTCTGACGCCACCAGGTTATGGCATATGCGGCTTGGCCATATGAGTGAGAGAGGTCTTTCAGTGTTGAGCAAGCAAGGTTTACTATGTAGACAAAGTGCCGGGAAGCTTGACTTCTGCGAACACTGTGTCTTTGGCAAGCAGACTCGAGTAAAGTTCAGCACTGGGATTCATCGAACCAAAGGTACGGTTGATTATATTCATTCTGATCTTTGGGGTCCCTCTCCAACAATCTCAAAGGGTGGTCATAGATATCTGTTGACTTTTATTGATGATTACTTGAGAAAGGTTTGGGTGTATTTTCTAAACCACAAACACCAAGTGCTTATCACCTTCAAGCAATTCAAAGCCTTGATCGAAAATCAAACAGAAAAAAAGATCAAGAGGTTCCGAACGGATAACGGTTTGGAGTACTGCTCGGGTGAATTTGACGAGTTCTGCAAAAATAAAGGAATAGTGAGACACCGCACTGTTCGACGCACACCACAGCAAAATGGAGTTGCAGAACGGATGAATAGAACTCTCTTGGAGCGAGCTCGGTGTATGAGATCAAATGCTGAGCTTGGTGAAGACTTTTGGGCTGAAGCTGTAAATACTACATGCTATTTGGTGAATAGATCTCCGTCTACAGCTATTGAGCTGAAGACTCGAGAAGAAGTATGGTCTAGTTCTCCTGCTGATTACTCAGGCTTACGAGTGTTTGGCTGTCCTGCTTATGCTCATGTTAATGAGGGGAAACTTAAACCCAGAGCAAAGAAATGCATATTTCTGGGATACGGCCAAGGGGTGAAGGGATACAGGTTGTGGTGTCTTGACCCAGAATCACCCAAGTTCATATACAGCAGGGATGTGACTTTTGATGAGTCATCCATGCTTCGATCCACCAACAGTTCCCGAGAAAAAGAGGAGTCAAGTGGTAAAGGAGATCACGGTGTTGAGCGGCAGGTGGAGGCTCCTAGTAATTCTATGGAAAGTACTTCAGTCCAGGACAATCGTACTAAGGTACAGGATTCTCATGATGTATCTCAAGAGCAGCAATATAGCATTGCCACTGGAAGAGAGAGGAGACAGATTAAACCTCCTCAGCGTTATGCAGATGCAAATCTGGTTTCTTATGCACTCAGTGTGGCAGAATCCATCGGTACAGAACCTTCCAGTTATAATGATGCAGTCACATGTGAAGAGTCAGCACAGTGGGCAATTGCTATGAATGAAGAGATAGAATCTCTTCATAAAAATCAGACGTGGGAGTTGGTTGAACCGTCGAATAATCAAAGGATTATTGGCTGCAAGTGGGTCTTCAAGAAAAAGGAAGGCATCCGAGGGGTTGATACAGCAAGATACAAGGCACGATTGGTAGCTAAAGGCTTTAGTCAAAAGGAAGGGATTGATTTCAATGAAGTTTTCTCTCCGGTGGTAAAGCATAGCTCCATTCGCATGTTGCTTGCCATGGTAGCCAAGTTTGATATGGAACTTGAGCAACTAGATGTGAAGACAGCATTTCTTCATGGTGAGCTCGAGGAAAAGATCTACAAGCATCAGCCAGAGGGTTTCACAATGCCTGGTAAGGAAGATTATGTTTGCTTATTAAAAAAGTCTTTATATGGATTAAAGCAATCACCAAGGCAGTGGTATAAGCGGTTTGACACCTTTATGATAGAACATGACTATATTCGATGTGATTATGATGCTTGTGTCTATCATAGGCAACTCTCAGATGATTCATACATATATTTGTCGCTTTATGTTGATGACATGTTAATTGCTGCTAAAAACATGTTGCAAAATCAACAAGTTAAAATCACAGCTGAGTGGTGAGTTCGAGATGAAGGATTTGGGAACTGCTAAGAAGATTCTTGGAATGGAGATTCACAGAGACCGAAAGGAGGGCAAGCTTTTCTTATCACAAGAAAATTATATCAGAAGAGTGCTTGAACGCTTCAGTATGGATAAGGCTAAACCTGTGAACACTCCTCTAGCAGCGCACTTTAGGCTCTCGGCTCAGTTATCACCACAGTCTGATGAGGAGGAGCAGCAAATGACTCGTATCCCATACGCGAATGCAGTTGGGAGTTTAATGTATGCCATGGTTTGCACTCAACCAGATATTTCACATGCAGTCAGTGTAGTAAGCAGATATATGGCTTGTCCAAGTAAGGAACATTGGCAGGGTGTGAAATGGATTCTCAGGTATTTGAGAGGTACTGCGGATTTATGCTTAGTGTATGATCAGAGTGTCTGTTCTAGAGACATCACGGGATTTGTGGACTCTGATTATGCTGGTGATTTGGATAGAAGAAGATCTCTGACGGGTTATATTTTCACTCTTTTCGGAGTAACCATAAGTTGGAAGGCTGTGTTACAGTCTACCGTAGCCTTGTCTACAACCGAGGCAGAATATATGGCAACAGCAGAAGCAGTGAAAGAAGCCTTATGGATGAAAGGTCTGGCTAGCAGTCTGGGTTTGCAGCAGGATTCTACTACTGTATTTTGTGATAACCAGAGTGCAATTCATCTGACGAAAAATCGGATGTATCATGAGCAGACCAAGCACATTGATGTCAGATTTCATTTTGTTCGAGATCATGTTACGCAAGGTGATGTTGTGATCAGAAAGATTGCTACGGAGGATAATCCTGCGGACATGCTAACGAAGACTATCCCTGCACTCAAGTTCAAGCTTTGCTTGGACTTGGTTGGTCTCCACAGTCAATGATGCTGAAAGGCAATTAAGGCGAAGATTTCTGAGTTTCTTAAGAAATGTGACTTAGAAGAATTTTTTTTTCAAGTCAAGGTGGAGATTTGTTAAGTGTGACTTGAAAGTTGCCGCCCGTTTGTCAACCAATTAAATGAAGTGGTTGATTGTTGTTTGGAGATCATTAATTGGCAGCCCTCATTTCGTCCACTTCCAAGCTTCCTTTGTAGTCTTTGATTTCGGCTGCTAGTTCCTCAACAATTTTAATTAATGCATTCACACATTCTTTTCCCGCCTCTTGTTCGCCTATAAATGGAGCTTGGATGCTGCATTGCAAAGCACTTGAAGTAAGCAGAAGCAATAGCCGAGAGTGTGCAAAGATTAAGCGAGTGTTGGGTTATTTTGAGAACTTTCGGTCTCGGGTTTATGGGGAGAGCTCTGTGAGGTGGAGTGTAAGACACTTGTAATCTTCATCTTCTTGTTATAGTAAAATTTCTCGTTGTCTTCGCCCGTGGACGTAGGCTTACAAGCCGAACCACGTATATCGAGTGTCCTTGTTGATTAATTTTTCTTGCATTTTATTCTTGGTGCATAGTCCTGGTGAATTGTTTGTAGTCTATTTTAGCCCCGTTGCGCAACAGTATCTATCCAACATTCCCACAACAAAAGCAATGTCAGGTCTGGTACAGACCTGTGCATACATAATACTTCCAACAACTGAGGCATATAGAATGTTCTTCATCTGTTCCCGCTCAAAATCATTTTCCGGGTACTAGTTCAAATTGAACTTATCACCCTTCACAATCGAAGTTGCGCTTGGTGAACAATCTTTCATTCTAAACTTTTCCAAGACTTTGTTGATATAGGCTTCTTGTGACAGACCTAATATACCTATATGTTTATCTCTATGAATCTTAATGCCAATGACATAAGGTGCCTTGCCCAAATTCTTCATATCAAAGTTCTCAGAAAGAAATTGTTTCACCTTATGTAGGATTCCCTTATCATTGGTTGCAAGTAGAATATCATCCACATATAGCACAAGGAAACAAATCTTACTCTCACTGACCTTCTGGTAAATACATTGATTCATGATGTTCTCAATGAAACCAAATGAAGAGATGACTTCATGGAATTTTATATACCATTGGAAGGAAGCTTGTTTCGACCCATATATGCATTTCTTAAGCTTACCGACCAAATACTCACCATTACTAGAGGAAAAACCTTCAGGTTGTTTCATGTAAACCTCTTCCTCTAAATCACCATTGAGGAAAGCCGTTTTCACATCCATTTGTTGCAACTCTAAGTTAAAATGTGCAACTAGTCATTATTATGTGAAGAGAATCTTTCTTAAATACAGGAGAGAAAGTCTCCTTGTAATCAATTCCCTCCTTTTGAGTGAATTCTTTGGCTATGAGTCTTGCCTTATAACGCTCAATGTTGCCAATGAGTCAATCTTGGTCTTAAAGACCCATTTACATCTTATAGCCTTAGCCCTATTAGGCAACTAGACAAGATCCCATACTCCATTAGATGCCATCGAATCCATCTCATCCTTCATAGCATCAAACCAAATTCTTGATTCTTTGCTATTCATAGCTTGTGAAAACGTCTCTGGATCATTAACGGGCCCAACATTAAAATCAAACTTTTGTAGATACACAATATAATCACTAGGAATAGCTAACTTTCTTTCCTTAGTAGACCTTTTTAATGTTGGTTCAACATTCTCCGGAAGATCATGTTATTCAACTGGTTGCTCATTCAATTATGGTGTATCCAGAGAAGCCTCATCTACTAGTAAGTTATCAGCTACTTGTGGATTCTCAATGATTGGTTGTTCAATATCTAATTGTACTGAAGGGACATTGTTCATGATAATCAATCCTTAACTCGAAGTAGAGGGTTGATCTCTCACAGAAACTAGGTCTTGAGATTGATCGCTCCCACTAATTAAGTCATTTTCAAGAAACTTGGCATTCATTGATTCCACAATTCTAGTGCTATGAGATGGACAATAGAATCTATAGCCTTTGCACCATTTGACATATCCGATGAAATACCCACTTATGGTCCTAGGGTCCAGCTTTTTTTCTTATGGGTTGTAAACTCTGATCTCAGAAGGGCATCCCTAAACGCGCATATGACGCAAACTTGGTTTCTAACCTTTGAATAATTTAAAAGGCGTCTTTGCAGTAGCCTTTGTTGGAACTTGGTTTAATATATACGCTGCCGTTTTAAGAGCTTTAATCCACAATGACTTGGCAACTTCGAGCTGCTAAGCATACTCCGCACCATTTCCATCAAAGTTCGGTTCCTTCTTTCTGCCACACCATTCTGATCTGGTGAACCAGGCATGGTATATTGGACAACAATCCCATTTTCTTGAAGGAACTTCGCAAATGGTTTAGGAGCTTGTCCATCTTCAGTGTATCTACCGTAATACTCCCCACCTCTATCAGTTTTTACTATCTTTATGGGTTTTCCACATTATTTCTCTACTTCAGCCTTAAAGATTTTAAAGGCATCTAATGCTTCGTTTTTGTTATGAAGCATGTAGAGATACATAAACCTTGAGTAATCGTTAATAAAGGTGATGGAGTATTTCTAACCATATGCGTCAATATCTGGACAGCATATGTCAGAATGTATGATTTCTAATATGGTTGAACTCCTATTGGCACCTTTCTTAGACTTATTGGTTTTCTAACCCTTAATGCAATCCACACAAATGTCAAAATTAGTAAAATATAAAGTACCTAGTATTCCATCATTTACTAATCTCTTAATCCTATCAATGGTCTCCGGTGCCATAACATGGAGGAGTCCTCATTCATAACACATCTTTTAGTGCCAGTTTGGACATGCAAGGTGTTATGAGTAGTGTTATTTTGCAAATCAACAAAGAAAAGACCATCACATAAGGTACCATTCTCAACAATATCATATTTAAAATATATCAATAATGATTTATTCGAAAATTGAAAGGAATATCCATAAGGTACCAGCCTAGAAACAGAGATTAAATTTCTCGAGAAACTAGGAATATAAAAGGTCTTTTCCAGTTACAAAACAAAAACACTCCTAAGAACTAAAGTGCATGTTCCAACGCCTTCAACACGTGAGTGCATCTTGTTTCCTGAATAGATGCTCTCCTCATTTCCCACTCTCTTCCTTAGGTTTGTCATACCTTGTAAGGAAGTTGAAATGTGAATTGTAGATCCAAAATCAATCCATCATGTGTTATGACTAACCTCAACCATATTTGATTCAAAATAAACATAAGAGATTGGATTACCTTTCTTGATGAGTCATTGCTGAAGCTTGGCGCAATCCTTTTTCATGTGTTCCTTTTTTTTACAGAAGAAACACTTAAACTCTTTCTTCTTAATGTCAGCTTGGGTAGGGATTTTACCTTTTCCCTTGTCCTTGGCTCGGTCCTTATTCTTTCTATGGTTTGCTAGAAATGCACTTTCACCTGATTCCATAAGCAGTCTTCCCTGCTCTTGTACACACATGATCATCAATTCATTGATGGTCCACTTATCCTTATGTGTGTTGTAGGATATCTTAAATGGTTTATACTGCTTTGGAAGAGTGTTCAGTATATAGTACACCAAGAAAGATTCAGACATATCCACCTCCAGCTTTTTAAGTTGGGCCGCTATATATCTCATCGCCATTATGTGTTCGCGTACTCTTTTCACACTGGTGAGTCTCATTGATGAGAACTTCATTATTAGGGTGTTGGCCAACTCTTTGTCTGAAGTGATAAACTGATCATCTATGACCTTTAGCAAGGTCTTAACGTTGGTATGTTGTTCGACAGAACCACGTATCCTAGCATATATTTTTGTCTTAATATACATGACACTAAGGCGATTGCATCGCTCTCAGCGTTCATGTAAAGCCACTTGAGTAGGAGTGCTAGGTTTAGTTAATACAGGTTCGTCTTTCCTTATAGCATAATCTATATCCATGCACCTTAATTGGGGGAGAACCCTTTCCTTCCAAATCTTGTAGTTCTCTCCATCTAGTTTAGGAACTTCTAAGTTGATACTAACCTGAGAAAATACTGCATAAAAGAAACCACATGCTTATGTATCCAAAGTTTCTGAGACAAACTTAATTATGTCTACCAATGTAAATATATTTTATTAATCAATTATGAATCTCAGACATAAAACTTGCCTGTGGGCTAAAGTTCTAATTCTAATAGATTCATACCATTATGATAAAACTATCAAATTATATCATTTCCTAATCCCTGTGGGTAAATTTAGAAACTAATTTGATATTTTATTCTAATTAGTTATAAAATTATAATAAAAACTCCTGTGGAATAAAATTTATTATAACCTTATAACCAATCACAATTTATGTCTAATTCCATTATGTGATTCTAATGAATATAATTTTATTTAATTAAGGTTGCTGTGGCTAACCCCTAATTAAACAAATTATGAATCACTTAGACATATTGGCAAAATTTTAAGTTTATTCATATTTTAAAATTGCATTTAACGTAAGGTAATTTAATTCCAAATAATATGAACAAATTCAGTTACATGTGCTTAAAATCAATTACAGTATAAAATAATAAAAATTATACACAATCATAATAAGCACACATAGTATCCAAATTTAAATTCTCATAATTTTGGTAATTCAGCCATAAATTTTCATGATTATTTTCACAATTCATTTATGAATTATTTATTAGTTTCTAAATTATACAAAAATTCATAAATGAAAATTCACACAAATCATGAAAATTTTAAATACTGTGAGATTAAAAAAAAACTACCAAAATGCCATATTTGTCCAAAACTTAATAAAATTAATTTTGTCCAAATTAATAAAACATATAGCCCAATAATAAAATACATCCAATTTAAAGAGGAGGCCCAACATAACACAAACAGGACACACAAACTAGGCCTTTTCCACTTTTTTTTTGGTCAACATAGCCCAAATTCATTTAATTAAAATCGGCCCAAAATTATACTCAAAACATCCTAAAAGTTAAAATAACAGCCCAAAAACACGAGCCCAAAAATCGGATTTTCCTTTTTTATTTTTTTTTTGAAATTTCCCGCTCCCACTATTTCCCCTTATAACGAATGGCGTCATTTTGAGGAAGCCCACCTAAATGGCAAAACGATGTCGTTTTGCCTCTTTCTTCTTCACCCGAAACCATCTTCTTCTTCGCCCGAATACTCTGTTTTCAACCTAATTTGCCACCCCACTGAAAAACGACCTTCCATACTTCGATTTGAGTGATTTTTGATCCCAAATTGGTCAAAATCAAATGAAAACAAGCTTCACGAAATTGGTTTTGTCTGAATACTGCTTAAAAAGCAATTCCAAATTTCCAAAAACCTTGTTTTCGACCGACTATACAGGGAGCATTCAAGAGTTATTTGCCTGGTTTTTTGGTTGCTAAATGGCTAGAAAATCAATTCCAAATCATTTTCTAACCACATTATAACCAGAAACATGTAGAAACACAAGTAGACAAGTTTGGCAGAATTAACAAAAATTACAGAATATTTTTCTTCATGCAAAACAGAGGTTAATTGCAGCTTTGTTACCAAATGTAAATAGTCATACAAGCTTAACACATGCTTCTACACGATATGAAACACGTTAAACAATTTAATGCGGAAGTAACAGAATCTAATCTTCAGCCATTGCATCTCTTTATAGTTGAACAGTTTCAAGCTTAACAGTCTACTCTAATCAATCCCAAGCCTTCCAAGCACTCAAATGCTACTAGGTGGTGTATAAGAAAATCAGATGGTTCTTGGGAACCGGAATAACACTCTGTTATGTGAACTTAGAGCTTCAATATTCTGACCAAAAACTCTTACACGTTCTAACCATCATAGAACTGTAACTAATATATAAAAGGCCAGAAAATCGGTTGAATTAATGTGAAATCATGGATCATATATTTGGCATTAATCATCACTAGTTATATATGGTAATGACCAGATTTTGTCAACTAATAGAATTCGATCTTTACCTGTGATCAAGAGATATGCCAATGCCAACAATTTCTATTTAATTTACTTGAAGAAGACATTATACATTAAACTCTTTCAATCTTACAACTATTTAAAATCTATTCAACTAATAAATGTGACTAATATTTTAGATTTTTAGTCAGTGTCTCCACTTACATATATATATATATTTTCAATAAAGTGAAAGGGTTCCCATAAAGTAGTAGTAAAATGTTCGAGATTGAAGAATTGAAAACTAAAAAAAAATGATGTGGATGTTCCACTGACAAGAAAGGAAAGATGTATTCATTATCTGTTGGAAAACCTTGGTGACAAGAAGATCGGATTTTTGGCATTTATGTTGAATTATCTCTATATATTGTGGACTAGTTAAATATAATCTATATCATACAATATTAATTGGTGGTATATTTTATGAGTGTGACTGATACTATTATTTATTTGTATTATTTACATGTGTTAATTCATAATGGGATGGATTATAACACATGATATTGTTAATATAGGAGGTCCCTGCCCTTGACACATATATATTGTTAATAGTGTGGCCCATTAACACTGTTACCTTTTGGCTCAATTGTGAACAAGGGCAGTAACCTCCTCGCTCTCCCGTTCCTCACTTCCACTCATCATATTTTTTTGTTTCTTGGCTAGATTCGAAAATGACAGACCAAAATGAAGAGGGATCCTATGGGCAACCATCACAGCAGCCATTGGCGCCACAAATGGTGGCTGGTAACAGTTCAAGTGGTGCTGGGACGTATGGGTTTGGCTCTCAAAATCCAGGTTAGTGTTTCTTCATTTTTTATGGTGCTAGTGGCTTAATTGGTGGATGATTTTGTTCCAACAATTGGCATCAGAGCTCCTCCATCTCAAAGCCACTAGCCATTTTGAAGGAAAAAACGAAATATGTTGATTTTTTAATTTTTGGATTTTTTCGGTCTTACTCAAAACCCATGAGATTTGATACGTTTTGAGCCAAAATAATACCAAATATCAGTTGAGGATGATGTTTTATGAAAAACGGCATAAAGATGAAGCAAAATGAGGGTCTGTAGTGAAAGGAACCGTCGGATCGGGTTGAAAACCCGAACGGTTTTGGCTTTCTGCGAAAAATAAGCTGTAGGTTGAAGAAGCTCGGGTGCATGCAGTGCACGCGCCAGATGTGAGAGTGAAATGGTGCTGGCGTATGACTTCACGCGCTTGACCAGAAATATAAAAAAAAAAAACGTGATTTTCTTACCTGCTGGGCCCGCCGATTTCTGGGCCACTTGTTTTATTTTTTTGGGCTTCCGTTTTGCAATTAAATGGGCTAAAGTTTAAGATTTAATTTTGGGCTTCCTAATTTTTTTTATTTGGGCTCACTTAGTTAAATTCATTTGGGCTCACATTTAGTTTATTATGGGTCAACTAATTAAATTTAATTATGGGCTTGGTAATTAATTTTGGGCCACCATATTTGTTTAATTAGAAGCCCTTAATTTATTAATTTAGAATTAAATTTTAATTATGCATATAGTAAGTGAATTATTTTGGTTAAATTATTTTGAGTAGATTAATGAAATTAATTATATGTTTAATTTAATTCACTTATATTTTTGAATATGCTATAATTTATTATTGTTTACCTTGTTGTTTAATAATCCTTTATTTATATTAAATCATTAATTAGAGTGATTAGTTTCTATCTGTCATAGAACTAGTCATGATAATTTTCTGGTGATTTTTTCTGTAATAAATTATTGGATTATTATAAGGCAAATTAAATTATAGTTGCAAAATATAAATATACCAAGATTTCTGAAATTAATAATTCTCTCCCTGTCGGATTGCTTGTGGACTTTGGAGATGCTTGGGATGAAAAGTATCTTGATAGAGTATAATATGGCTTTGCTATCCTGTCGATGGCAAGTCATTTTTTGATTTTATATTCTATCAATATTGTTTATCCTTTTGTAATATGCCATCTGACATCCTTGATAGCTTGAATATATTTTGTTGCATATTTCTGTATTATATGCTAATTCTGTTTATGTTATTCGACCAGCCTCCTATAATCCTGGGATGTCATTGCAACTATCCTCAATCAAGACCCTTACAGGGTCAAATTTCGATGATTGGTTTGAGTCACTCTCGATGTTCCTGGGTGTGATGAACCTAGATTTGGCACTTAAAGTTGATCCACCACCTATACCCATTCCGACCAGCTCTATCGAGGAAAGAAACTACTACAACTTTTGGGAACACTCTAACCGGAATTGTCTGATGATCATGATGTATACAATTGATAAGCAGATTAGACAGAGTATTCCTGAAGTTGACAATGCAAAAGTCTTCACGCAAGCTATTAAGAAACAATTTGCAAAGTTTGATAAGGCTGAAAAATCAAACTACTTGAGATTGTTCACCACGACGAAATATGATGGTGTTAGTGGTGTTAGGGAGCATATCCTAAAGATGATAAACTACTACAACAAATTGAAGGAGAAGAAAGTTGAAATTGGAGATGAATTCTTGGTATGGCAAATATTTGAATCACTTCCTTCTCAGTTCAATAATATGAAATCCAGCTATAATACTCAGAAGGAAGTCTGGGACATAAATACCATGATTGCCATTGTGATTCAAGAGGAAGAGATAATCAAAGCTGGAAAATCTTCTCATTCAGCTCTTATGGCAACACAAGCCATTGTGACTAGTAAGAAGAAAGCAGGTAAAACAGGTCCCAGCAAGAAATTCAAGTCCTTTAAAAAGAAGGGAACCACCTCTTCTTCTTCAAAGTCAACCTCTACCAACTCTTCTAAGTCTAAATCCCAGAATTCCGATGGGTTCAAAGGAAAATGCAACTTTTGTCATAAATATAGGCATAAGATGGCTGACTGTAGTAAGTTTGCTGAGTGGAAGGTGAAGAAAGGTACCTTGTTTGCATTTGTCAATTTTGAATCAAATTTGGCAGATGTGCCTTCTAACTCAAGGTGGTTGGACACCGGTGCAAGTATTAACATAACTAATTGTTTACAGGCATTGACAAACCACCGGAGTCCAAATGAAGGAGAGATTGTGGTGAATATGGGGAATGAAGTTAGAGTCCAGGCCGAACATATCGGAGTAGCTAGACTATTGATGTCTTCTGGCCAAATTTTGGAATTGCCAGATACAATGTATATTCCTAGTATTAGGAGAAACTTAATCTCTGTATCTATTTTGGATAGGGCTGGATTTTCTTTCCAATTTGGTGATGGAAAGGTCTACTTATTTTGTCATAACAAGTATATTGGGTCTAGAACTCTATTTGACGGTTTATATAAATTAGATCTCCATTATGATGATGTCCAATCTTTGATTTCTTCCTCTTCTTCCTCTAATATGCATGATATGAATGCTATGGTTGTTGGTTCTAATCAGGGTAGGGTGAATAAAAACTCTTCTATGTTGTGGCATAGGCGTTTGGGACATATCTCAAAGCAGAGAATGCAGAGACTCATTAAAGATGGTATTCTGCAAGATCTTGATTTCTTTGATTTTGGCACTTGTGTTGATTGTCTCAAGGGAAAACTTCCTGATAAAACTAGGAAAGAAAAGAAACGTAGAAGTGAGGATGTTTTGGAACTGATTCATACAGACATTTGTGGACCTTTGACACCTACTGCATTAGGTGGATACAGGTACTTCATCACCTTTATTGATGACTATTCTCGTTTTGGTCATATTGAACTTATTCGTGAGAAGTCTGATTCCCTTGAAGCTTTTAAAGTTTTCAAGTCCGCTGCAGAGCTTCAAAAGGGTAAGCTAATTAAGGCTGTAAAATCAGACAGAGGTGGTGAGTACTATGGTAGATATGATGAGACTGGGTAGAATCCTAGGCCTTTTGCTAGGTTCTTACAGGAATGTGGAATTAATGCTCAGTATCCGATGCCTGACATACCTCAACAGAATGGTGTTGCAGAGAGAAGAAATCGCACACTTCTAGACATGGTGCGCTGCATGTTGAGTCACTCCACTCTACCGGATTTCTTGTAGGGTGAAGCATTAAAAACTGCAGCATACATTCTGAATCAAGTTCCAAGTAAGTTGGTTCCTAAGACTCCTTACGAGATGTGGTCAGGCAAGAAGCCAAGCCTTCGTCATTTCCACGTTTGAGGTTGTAAAGCAGAAATAAGACCATACAACCCGCAATTGAAGAAGCTTGACAAGAAGACTGTTAGTGAAAATTTCGTTGGCTATTGTGTCGGCTCAAGAGGTTCTAGATTTTATTGTCCTTCTCAAACTACTAGAATCATAGAGTTTGACCATGCTTTCTATTTTGAGGATGATTTTGATAGTGGGAGTTCTCAACCCCGGGAAGTTACTCTTAGAGAGGAACCTGTTGTCATGCCTATTCCTTACATGCCCTATCCAATGGTTGGAATGCCACAAGCAAATGAGCCAACAGTTGATCCTGAATTGTCCATTTCTGAACCTGCTCCAGAACATGAAGAGATAGTTCCTGATAGCAATGTTGGTGATGTCCCATTAAGGAGATCACAGAGGACTAGAAG
Source organism: Heritiera fomes (assembly GCA_032173925.1). Classification (NCBI taxonomy): domain Eukaryota; kingdom Viridiplantae; phylum Streptophyta; class Magnoliopsida; order Malvales; family Malvaceae; genus Heritiera; species Heritiera fomes. The sequence continues at coordinate 6,060,356 of JAPDPM010000002.1, read as the reverse complement.
ACCTGCAATTTCTGATGATTATGTAGTTTATTTGCAAGAACATGAGTGTGATGTTCACTTGTCTTCTGATCCTACTACTTATCAGGAAGCAATTAATGATTTGAACTTTTCAAGTTGGATGCTTGCTATGCAGGAGGAGATGGCATCTATGTATCATAATGGGACATGGGATATAGTTGAATTGCCATATGGTTGTAAATCGATTGGTTGCAAATGGGTCTACAAGACAAAGTTAGATTCTAATGGCCAAGTAGAAAGGTTTAAAGCTCGATTGGTGGCTAAGGGTTTTAGACAAAGAGAAGGTATCGATTATACAGAAACCTTTTCTCCAGTTTCTACTAAGGATTCCTTCAAGATCATCATGGCATTAGTAGCTCATTTTGACTTAGAGCTACATCAAATGGATGTGAAGATTGCTTTTCTTAATGGTGATTTGTATGAAGATGTCTATATGGAGCAACCTGAAGGTTTTGTAGTCCCAGGGATGGAAAATATGGTCTGCAAGCTTAGGAAATCCATTTATGGACTTAAGCAAGCTTCCAGACAGTAGTATTTGAAGTTTGATGGGATTGTGACGTCATTTGGTTTCAAAGAGAATGTTGTTGATCAATGTATATACATTAAGGTCAGTGGGAGTAGCTTTGTGATTTTAGTACTCTATGTTGATGATATCTTATTAGTAGCAAATGACACTGACCTATTGATTGAGACAAAATACATGTTGTCATGTCACTTTGATATGAAGGATCTAGGTGAGGCACATTTTGTTTTTGGAATTGAGATCCTACGTGACAGAACAAGAGGCATACTTGGACTGTCTCAAAAGGCCTACATTGAACATATCTTGAGTAGGTTCAATATGAGTACATGCACTCCAGCTAAGGCGCCTATAGTGAAAGGTGACGTTCTTTCAAAATCCCAAAGTCCTCAGAATGATGATGATAGAGCTTATATGCAAAATGCACCGTATGCCTCGATAGTGGGTAGTTTAATGTACGCTCAAGTTTGTACACGTCCTGATATAGCCTTTGCTGTTAGTGTACTTGGAAGATTCATGAGCGATCTTGGGATGGAACATTGGAAGGTAGCAAAGAAGGTGTTGAGATATCTTCAAGGCACCAAAGATCATGTTTTGACATATCAACGATCTGATGATTTGAACATAGTCGGATATTCTCATATTGACTTTACAGGCTACCCGGATGACAGAAAATCAACTTCTGTCTATATTTTCATGATGGCTGGAGGAGCTGTTTTGTGAAACAAACACTTACAGCCTCCTCAACAATGGAGGCAGAATATGTGGCATGCTATGAGGCAACATGCCAAGTTATTTGGTTGCAGAATTTCATCTTGGGGCAGGATCCTGTTGTTTCCATTCCAAGGCCACTAAAGATGTTTTGTGATAATTCTGCAGCAGTTGCTTTCTCTCATAACACTAGGAGTTCCTCACGCTCCAAACATATAGATATTAAATATTTGTTTGTTAGAGAGAAAGTCATGGAGTCCATTATTGATATAGAGCACATTCCTACATGGCTCATGTTGGCTGATCCACTAACTAAACGTTTAGCTGCTAAGGTGTTTAGACAACATGTCACCAATATGGGCTTAATGGAGCCTTTTGTTGTATCGAGTTAGTGGGAGTCTTGAGTAAGATAATCAGTTGCAACCGTTTCGTGATTGGACTCTTTTATGCCATATCTAGTCATATATATATATATATATATATATATAGGTATGTTCAGTTTGTGCACATTTTTTGTTATTTATGGCATTTGGTGAATGAGATATTCTGTGTTGTTATCTCATATGTTTTATTGAAGTAATGCATCATTTTAGTTGTAGATGCATGGACCTTATGGAGATGGATAGTTGATTCTGTTTTTCATATCATTTCCATTTCACACTACTATACTACTATTTTGGATTGAAGTCTTTATGAGTTTACACATTTGTACCTTGTCGGTATGATGTATCTTGAAACTTATAAATGCTTAATTTTGTTGAAGTATTTGTGAGAATGCATATTTATATCCTATCGATATAATATGTTTTAGGAAAGATCATGAATACATGTTGATATTGTATAATATTTCGTTGATTAACTTAACTATCCAAGTGGGAGAATGTTGAATTATCTCTATATATTGTGGACTAGTTAAATATAATCTATATCATACAATATTAATTGGTGGTATATTTTATGAGTGTGACCGATACTATTATTTATTCGTACTATTTACATATGTTAATTCATAATGGGATGGATTATAACACATGATATTGTTAATATACGAGGTCCCTGCCCTTGGCACATATATATTGTTAATAGTGTGGCCCATTAACACTGTTACCTTTTGGCTCAATTGTGAACAAGGGCAGTAACCTCCTTGCTCTCCCGTTCCTCGCTTCCACTCATCAGATTTTTTTGTTTCTTGGGTAGATCCGAAAATGGCAGACCAAAATGAAGAGGGATCCGGTGGGCAACCATCACAGCAGCCATTGGTGCCACAAATGGTGGCTGGTAGCAGTTCAAGTGGTGCTGGGACGTATGGGTTTGGCTCTCAAAATCCAGGTTAGTGTTTCTTCATTATTTATAGTGCTAGTGGCTTGATTGGTGGATGATTTTGTTCCAACAATTTACTCCCACACCAATAGCAGATGAAATTAGTTCTTGTCTATGCTCTGAATGTCCAAGATCTCTATGACAAAGTTAAAAAAGTTGTCTTTGAAGAGTTATTGGTTGGGAAAGGAGTTTGGGTTTGATGTTTGTCTTGTTTGAGACTTATTTCCCTAGTGTGTGAAGGATAGACTGGTTGAGACAATATGTGGGTTCAATTACCATTTAATCTAACAGACACTTGTTTTACTTTTGTCAAGTGTGATACTAAGGCAAATTCATAGACAAACTGCATGTTCTATGTTCTTTCTATAGATGATATCCTGAATTCTTAGCTCTTTAAGTAATATTTTTGTTCTAAATTCTAAAAAGTTTCATATCCTATGCTCGAACATGTGATTCAGTGATAAATAATAACTGTATGTTTTCTTGTTCAAAGCTATGACTAGAATTCTCTCGTCCGCATATCAAAAAAAAAAATCAGTCAGCCTACAATATGGAACAGGCTTAATATGGGATTCATGCCTGCTTCCTTGAAATGTAAATTTAATAATCTTAAATAAAGCACGATAATACGATATGAAAACTATATGTAAAAAATACAAACTCAACTTAAATTTGAGTAAAAATTTCATATGAATATAGTAAGAGTTAAAACAATCATGTTTAACGTGTTGAGGCATATTTTAATACAAAATTTTTGTATTTTACATAACATGAATATAAATTATATGCACGAATTATCGCTTCTACTTGAAAGCATCTGGCTAAAGGTATTTTTTATTTTAATAAGGAAAGCTTGTATTGAGCAAAAAGCTAGTGACCCTCAAGTATTTGGATCAAATCAAAGGATGCAAAAACAATCTGTTTCTGAGTACTCGTTCACAGGATAACCATTAACAATTGAATCTTTTCTGACAAAATCTACGAAGACATCCCATCTTTTGCGAGTCAAAAATGGACACTGCCAAAAGCATCTCAACTGCAATGAGCACTGGAATGCCAGCTTATACCACCTTCATATGTCAAAATATGTGTCCAATACGAATATATTAATATTTACAAAAAAAAATGAAGAGTCGAATCAATATAGTTTAAATTAATCGTATACAATAAATAAGATTTAGCTTAGAAATTATTACTGAATTGTCAGTTAAACTAACGTGGATAACATTTTTTTAGTTACTTTTCGCCAGAAAAACACATGCTTTCTTGTTAAACATGGTGTTGATGCTGATGCAAGCATGCCTGCAAGGTCGTTCAGGAATTTGCTTTCCTGATTTTGTCAATCTTTGTAAGATAAATTTAACAGAAGAGAATACCTTTAGCGACATCATTAGCCTTTTCAAGATAAAACTAAAAAAAGAAATCTCCCAGTTAAAAAAATCTCATTTGTTTTTCAGATAACCACGTGGCTAACTCTGTTGAAGAATATGATTCTATCTCAGTAGACAAATGAAATATTAACATGATGCCAAAGTTTATCGAGGATTAAAGAAACTGACTTTGATTTTACCGGAATATTAAAGCAGCAATCTTTGTTTAAGTAATAAATCTCCTTTTCTAAAAGCAATGGCTAATGAAATTATGGAACAAGCAATAGAATATATTCAGGCTGACGTCTTAAACGTATGGTGGTGGTGTAATTACAAGCGTAAATGAGTCGAGTCGAGACAATCTATTAATAAGTTCAAGTTCGGTTCAATTTAAAAATTTGAGCCTTGAATTTCGATTCAAGCGTTAGTTTTTGAAATTCGAATTTAATTCGAAAAAATACTTGAATTTAACTCAATAAATTCAATTTGTCTATTTTTAATCATATGTCATATAATAAAATATTAAATTAATAATATATTAAAAATATATATTAAAAAAAATCAATTAGACTCATAAATTATTCAAACAAGTATCAAAATACTCAAACTCAATTCTTACTTGTTACTCAAGTAAGTGCTGATTTCTTCAAATAAGTGATTGTTCTGGCTTTTACAAAGTGGGTTCGGGAAATGTCAGAAGAGAACAAGAAAATGCTAAGACCAAAGTGAACCAGTAAGCTACAAAAGCCTAGATTTAGGCTCAACTGAAGTGATGTAAAGATTCTCTCAGTTCAATAACACTAGTTTGTGATATTGTGCCTTGGCAATCTTCAAAGCTATATACCATCAGTACAGCCTTTACAATCAACATCAAAAATAGTAACTTCTTTCTCATCTTCTTCCATCTATTTTAAGCCGATTAATATTTTCATTTGATTTGAGGTATAGATCAAATGATGAATCAAAAAAAGAGTATAGATCAAACGAATATGTCCGCATGTTTAAAGCGGAAACATGAAATTCGAATGTTTAAATTTTCCTTTTGTTTGAGGCTTTATAATATATATATATATATATATATATATATATATATATATATATATATATATATATATCAAAGAGGACTCACTTGCATTAATATAAAATAAATTATTTTATAGTAATTTTATAAATTTATTTAAAATTAATATTTTACTAATTAACCATTAAATTTAATACCCTATGATCTTTCATCATGCACGTAAAATTTCGAGTTGAACAAATATATTTAACATTTTCTTAAAAAATAACATTTGTTTGAATATATATTATCGATTGAAATTTTATAATTACCAAACAAATATTTAAATATTTTTTATTAATTAAAATTTGATATGTATGATCTATGTAAATAGTCAAATAGAGAATAAAATTTAATAATTGAATTAAAAAAAATTATAAATTGTATATAACAGTATAAAATCTTGCATCTCTCCTCCTGTTACCTGTATATATATATATATATATATATATATATATATATATATAGAGAGAGAGAGAGAGAGAGAGAGAGAGAGAGAGAGAGAGCGCAAAACTTGACAGATCCAACAAATTAACGTCAGTAAATATATACAAAACGTTCAAATTGAAAGAGAAAAACAACGTTGGTGTTTCATTTAACTGTCATTGTTCCAGACATTCTCATCAACTCAAAAAAAGTATCTGAAACCCATCAATCTGACTTTTGAAGGAATCAAAACAGATACCTCCCAAAACAGCGTGATGGCAATGCGTAAACCAAGAAAATTCCTGCTCATTTTCCATCAACTTCAACATTTTCCCGGCAAAAATTCCTTCAAATAATTTCCCCACCATTATAAAGAAAACAGTTGCTGATTGCTGAAAGACTGGAAGAACCTGATATACACTACGCTACGTACGTTAATGCTATTCCTATCACATATGCGAATTGTGATTAACTGTGACGTCTCCGTCACTTCATCTTATCACTTATCTTTTTCCTTCTTTATTTAGATTTAGTTTATCCAGTGTCGTTCTTTCCTTAATCTTAAGCTAATCATTTAATAGCTCATGAAATATTATTCAATTTCCATAAACATAAAAATGATATATATAAATATCATTCCGTTTCCACAGGATCTCATACATCATCTTAACTTACATCCCCGACATCTTATACATATATTTTCTACTTGTATTGTACTGTAGCTGAATTACAATTTACTATATACATGAACATATAAGTATACCTTCTATGCTAACTGGGAAGCGTATCGAGAAGATACACCTTGGTTCTTCAAAAACAAGCTCCTCTAGTCGGAGCGGAATTCACTTCAGGTAATCTGTAGGAAAAATGGTCGTAAAATGGTGAGTTTACGCTCAGTAAGAAAAGTATGTAAAAGAGCGTACTATGCCTCTATATGCATTTTTCCTACTTGGCTCTATAATGTCATGTAAAGCATTATAAAGCATGCATTATAAACATCTTTCATGCATTGTTTGATACCATGCATATTCATTTCAAATGACATGGCAATCATACTTTGTATGCTTCTTTTTAAACTATAGCATACATATAAAACATGCTTCATCCTTCTTTCTTTAAAACATCATACTTCATAACATACTTTAAAAACATACATCATACTTTTCTTCATACATACGTCTTGTGCTTTAAAATAGATGGAGACTATGTACAATGTTTAAGCGATTGAGTCGTCATATGAACCGTTCATTCTCATTCATATGACTTATATGACTCTAATCATGCATTAGTACATTGGTATACCATGTAGAGGTCAGGGATTCTCTCCTGCCTTAATAATACCATAGTGAGCACTAGTCAGGTGTCACTGATGGTCTTGAGGACCGGACTAGGGTTCCTCACTTAACATACATATTACTGAGGACTTGATCAGAGTCTCTCAGCCATCAGAAATGCATAATCATTACGCAGTACATAGCCTCAAAACATTTATAATATACTTTTCAGAAAACACCTTTGTGTTTAAATCAATTAAGCTTTGAAAACATCTTTTCATACATGGCAGTCGACTGGTCTTATAGGGCAGTCGGCTGCTACTTCAAAACTTTATTTCTCGAAATTATTTTCTTTTCGAAAAATACATGGGGGCAGTCGACTGGTCCATATAGCAGTCGACTGGTTTTCAAACAGAATGCTTTTTAAGAAATAGCAGTCGACTGGTCATATAGGGCAGTCGACTGTTTTTGAAACAGAATGCAATTTGGCAAATAGCAGTCGACTGTCCCATATAGCAGTCGACTGGTTTGAAACAGAATGCTTCTGGATAAATAGCAGTCGACTGGCTTACATAGCAGTCGACTGGTTTGCAACGGTTTTCGGAAAACGGCGTTTTGGTTGTCTCTAGGCAGTCGACTTCCCTTTATAGCAGTCGGCTGCCCCTAGCCTAATTGATACTAGGAGACAAGTCTGAAAATGCATCTTTTCCTATACAAAATCAGCTGATGTTTCTTTCCAAACCACATAAAACCATCGTAAAACATGCGGACATAGTCGCCTTACGTCCGTTACATAAATTCCTTACCTTGAATCCTTCGGGAACGCGAAATCACTTGGCGCGTCAACCCTAGCTTTTCACTCCTTCAAAGCTGTAATCATAAATCATATCAAACCTTAAATCAAACCACATACACAAGCTATACTAACTCAAAACAACTTCATATCATGAACGAAATTGCAAGAATCATCTCCTTCTCTTACCTTTGCTAGTGACTAAAATCTCAAACTTTGAGATCTCCTCCAATACTTGGAATCAATCCACCAAACTTTGGATATCTCTTCGTTTAGTGGTAAGGATTATTTTTCATTCAACAACCTAAGGAAATCGATGGAGGGATGAGGGGCTTTGTCAAGGTAGCTTGAAATGGAAACTATGGAAGTTGGGATGGAACGAGAGGGATGGGGCTGGCAAGGGGCTGACGTTGGTGATGAGATGATGGGGTGATGACTATGCATGTTTGCATTAAATGCTTCCCTATCCATCATCAATCTCAACCATGCACTTCTCCCTTTGACCCTTTGACCATTTAATTCCTCTCTTCCTTCTCTTCTATGACTCATCCATTTAATCATCAATTAAATCTGATTTTATTTTTTTTCTTTATCCTCTATTCAATTCTATAATAACCAAAATAAGCTCTTTGCCTTATTGGCTATCAACTTTCTTATTTCTTCTATATTCCATACATCATTCCTACATTATTCATACATCAATTACACATCAACTTCATATTCATTTAATCATATTTACTTAGAATACTTTACATACATGGAGGAATACATGGAAATTGGGATCTCACATTAACTAATTACTCTCATAAAATATTGGTCAGGGATGCCATGCTTCCATTCTTTTAAATCACGAGGGAAGTGAGAAGACTGACGAGGCCTGCAAAACATTAAGAGGGTTTCAAGTGATAGACGACATAAAGGGGGAGGTGGAGAAATTGTGCCCAGCAACAGTTTCTTGCGCGGACATTCTCACGGTCGTCACCAGGGATGCCACTGTCTTACTGGGAGGTCCCTACAGGATGGTTCCCTATGGCAGGAAAGATTCCCGAATTTCAAATGCCAAAGATGCTGATATGGTGCCCATGGGTCGCGAAGGCATTACCACTCTGCTTGAGTTCTTCCAATCTCGAGGTCTAAATGTCATTGATTTGGTTGTTCTCTCAGGTATTCTAAAAGCTCAAGTATTCTTCTCTTATTTATTATTCTAGCACTGCATTTCGTTTTATTAATTAATTAGTCAAGACGATGATGCCTTAATCAGTTTTCTGATACATGCACGCATGCATTAAAAATGGGTGGAAGGAACCTGATAAACTGAAATTCCTTCTCCAGCTCAGTAACTGAAACTTTCTCTTGGAATAGCAAATTCTAAACCGTCCGTAAAATTTTTTTTTAATTAAATTTTACATCTTCTTCTTTTGGTTTCCTTTAATCAAATATTCCTTCCACTTTCTCAAGCTAAGAATCTCTGTTCTCCTTTGATTTCCTTACTTTCTCTCCTCCTTTTAACAATGCTTCTTTCCTTCTTTCTGGCTTTCTCTCCTCCCATTTTTTCTTCTCTTCGCGTCGTTTTCATTGATTTATTCCGGCGATTATTGATAAATATACTCCTTCACTTCTACCTCCATGGCTCATCCTCCTCCCTCAAATGTCAACCATCTCTCTCACCCTTGCATCCATGGTATACTCTTCTTCTCCTTTCTTTTTCTTCTGTTTCACTCCCAATGCTTTTATACTATAAGTTTTCTATTAGTATTTTGGGTTTCCTCTCTTATTTCTTTTTTGAGTTTCTTTTTCAGTTTCGCATCGATCAAAATTGTTTCTTACAGTATTCCAACCATTTAGTTTGTTCTGTATGCTCCTTTCAATGCTTTTTCTTTTTCGGAGTTCTGTTTTTCTCTGTTTTCAATACAAATGATCCTTTTAACCTTTTTTTTCGAGTTTCTTTCAATCCGTTTTTCTCTGTTTTGAGTCAAAATTGTTCAAAAGTATTCTTGTTTATAGTGTTCCAGTGATCAGTAGACTCATTTAAACAATTCCTTCGAGTTTCTTTTTGTTCTGTTTTCCTCTGTTTCAGTTCAAATGTGCTTGATAAACTTCTTTCTTAGATTATTCCGGTTACCACTTGTTTGAGTTTCTTTCTGTTCTGTTTTTCTTTATTTAATTCAAATGGGTTTGATAAAATGCTTCCTCATACTATTTGAGTACAGGTTTCTTTTTGTTTGTTTTTTCAATGTAACTATGTTGTAAATATTGAAGTTTTTATGGAAAAGCAGGGGATGTTGGTTCTTCATACACAGGGAGAAAATCAGGGCTTATGAAATGGCTGGGTAAACTTTTCAAGACCAGTTCAAGTAGTCCTCGAAGAGATAGCGGTGGCAGTGGCGGTGGCAGTGGTGGCCATAATCCGCATTTTCTAGGGGAAGAAAACATGGTTGTTCGTGCTCCGGCTAGGATACCGGTAATGTCATAATTTTGTATACCATCATTCTATTAATTTGATTTTTATATCAAAGAAAACACTTTTGCAGTAATGATAAGAAAAGAAATTTAGCTTTCAAGCATATGAAGAAAAATTTAGGATAACTTTTACATGAAAAGAGACAAAAGGAATAGAGAAAAAGAAGATCCAATGTTTGATAATTTTGAACTTAGGATTTAGCTCAAATTGTTCATACAACCACTTTAAGAGATGACATCCGATTCAAATCCTAGCACCGGCAACCCTTTATAGGATTCGGTCTCCTTTGTGCCAAAAAACTTAGTTTGTTGAATTTTAATAGCCCTCTGCAAAATTACTTAGGTTCTTCAGCTAGCAAAAACTTAGTGGTAAAAGTTGCGATGTTTTATGACGTTGCCAATTTTGCAAAAATAGAATTCTTTGTGAATGTGATGATATCTCCATAGTAACATGAAAAAGAAGTTGGCTTAGCCATTTCAGTTTTTCTGTGATATTTTTTACCATTGCCTTTGCAAAGAAACCAAGAAGAAAGGATGTCTATTTCAATGGCAGATTGTAAACATTTTTGACATCAAGTTTGGTTTATGTCATTAGGATGATCGCCCTAGAACGAAGAGGGAGCAAGAGGAATTAGATCGTGCAATCGCACTTTCTTTATCTGAGGGTCTGAGAAAACCCAGTGGTAAGTTTACAATGTCTAAGGGTTGATTGATCCTCCATGACTCTCACCTATCTTTGTTCTCTTTAATCTCGTAACATATGTCTACTGATTCATTTGGTGTTAAGGTTTTTCGGGTTATGACGAATGGCAGACGGATGATAATTATGGCGGAGCTTTACCGAGGGGAGCTGATGATAGCAGCATGAATTCATCTGCATATCCTCCTTACGGTACTTTGCAATATCATCCTCCTGGAATTAGGTAAATTGCTTTTAATCAAAGTTGCAAAAAAATGTGAGATTAAGTTAATCAAAAGTCAAAACCATTCTCTGGTTCCTTGAATGTTCTTCATTTTGTACTTGCTGCAGGACTTTTCTATTACCTTCTTAATTGAACATATATATATGTTTATGCCTATGACCTGCAGAGTATGTGCTGGTTGCCATCGTCCAATTGGATATGGCAATTATTTGGGATGCATGGGAGTATATTTCCATCCTCATTGCTTCCGCTGTCATTATTGTGATTATCCGATCACTGAGCGTGAGGTAGTTTTATTCATCATTGATCCGAAAAGAACTTTATATTTAGTCTTTCAAATATGGTATTTTTTTCATTGAATCATGTTGAGCTTCAATCGTGAAAGTTAGAAAAGAAATTAGGCTTATATAACTCTAAACTTGTTTTTCCTTGCGGTCCAAGTATTCTTTGTTAGGGGAAAATCCACATCACACAACTTGCTTCAAAGAGTTGACACATCCCAAATGTGAAGTTTGTTTCCAATTTGTAAGAATGTCTACTGTTATTTCTTGATTATATCATTTGAATTATTAGTACCATGAATTACATTCTTATTTTCAGTCTCATCGAATCTCAGATTCCGACGAATGCAGCTGGTTTAATAGAGTATAGGTGTCATCCATTTTGGAACCAAAAGTATTGTCCATCGCATGAGCTTGATGGCACAGCTCGCTGCTGTAGTTGCGAACGCTTGGAGGTATGAACCTAAGCCACTGCTAAGAATTGTGTTTGATTGTAAGAACTCAACGCTTTGCTAACAAGTGTAGCTGTTCGTTATTGTTGTTTTCCTCCTGAAGCCTTGTAATGTAAGATACTATACGCTGGAAGATGGACGGAGTTTATGCTTAGAGTGCATGGAATCTGCAATCATGGACACCGGTGATTGCCAACCTCTTTACCATGCCATCAGAGATTATTACGAAGGCCTGAACATGAAAATAGAACAGGAAATTCCCATGCTTCTCGTTGAAAGACAAGCGCTTAATGAAGCTATTGTTGGAGAGAAAAATGTAACATGTGAACTCTTGCTCAATGTATTGAATCTTATTTGTTTTGTACAATGGCTTTGAGTTTTGATGATCAGTTTGGTTCTTGCCAGGGAAATCATCACATGCCTGAGACAAGGGGTTTGTGTCTGTCCGAAGAGCAGACAGTCACCAGTGTATGCCAACTGAATAATGCCATACTTTTGCTTAGCTTGGCTATAGTAGGAAATTCACTTAGCATTTTCTTCAATTCGTTCATTACAGATACTAAAAAGACCGGGAATTGGAGGCCGTTTTTTCAGTGGAATGAGAACTCAATCTCAAAAGCTGATCAGGAAATGTGAAGTTACAGCCATTCTAGTTCTCTATGGTCTTCCAAGGTAAATTCGGACGGATTTTCTTCATTTATCCATTCTGAACTGAACTTTATTCGATCTATTGGCTGGAATGCAGACTACTAACTGGGGCAATCCTCACGCACGAGTTAATGCATGGCTGGTTACGCCTCAAAGGTAGAAAAGTGCTGTGAATCCTCAGTGGATAGATTTTCATAATGTTTTCTGTTTTTATTTTAATTTCTCCATTAATGTATATGCAGGATTTCGAAATCTAAGCCCAGAGGTGGAGGAAGGAATCTGTCAGATGCTAACGCACATGTGGCTTGAATCCGAAGTATTGCCTGGGTCAAGCAGCAGGGCGTCCACATCAGCAGCTTCTTCGTCTTTTTCATTCTCGAAGAAAGGAGCAAAGTCTAATGTTGAAAACAAGCTTGGTCAGTTTTTCATGCACCAAATTAACCATGATGTTTCCCCAGCCTATGGGGGAGGGTTTAGAGCTGCCAATGCAGCTGTCAATAGACGTGGTTTACGTGGAACCTTAGACCACATACGCCGGACTGGGAATTTCCCATTGTAAAAACTCAGTGACTCAGTGATTCAGTTTTCTCTTGTCCCCCACTTCTCCAAAGTTGTACCTTGATAAAGAAAACAATGTTTCTCCCCACAATTTTCATGACAGAAGATTGAAATAGCTTCTACCCAAAAATTTTTCATGAGGTACTTATGAGCTGTTAGTTGACTGATAATAGAGTCGATTTCAGGACCGAGGGTTTCGAGTTCGAATTCCATGAAAATTTTTGTTAGTATACATGTTAGGATGAGGTTTCTGGTTCAGAATTACTCGTTTTATTGTTGTCTAATTAGAGAAGGGTTTTTTTTTTACCCGTCGTTCTTGCTGTAATTTTCATGCTCGATAACAGAAAGATCAATAGTAGAAATGCTTGTGAACTTTTCTGGAAAAGAAAATTGTTTAGAAACTGGCAATAACAACAAAATCCAAGCTGTTTTTAAGCTGCGTGCTTGTTTCGTTCATGATTCTTCATGCAAAATAATTGAGTATAGCAGGACTTCTAGGCGTTTAGTTTGACTCCCAAATCCACCACAAATCAAGCCAAGGCATCAGATTCAATGCTGAGGTTAAAAAAACATGCAAAGAAATAACAGTGAGAAAAAATTGCAAGTATAAAAATTTGAAACTACACCTACCGAAAATCACGCTTCAAAAGAATTTATATAAATCATCTGAACTAAACCCTGAATTCTACTGATTCAATTTTAATTTGATAATACAGTCAGTCCAAAGAGACTGAATGCTGCTTCTGCTTACTACAGTTTGTGCATCATCAATAAATAATTTAAAAAACAAAAAGAAAGAATCAGGAAGCTGGCAGAACAGTTTGAAATCAGGATGGCCAGCTTTGCAAACCAACCCTGATTACAGAACAAAGCAGCAACCGCAATTTCAAAAATCATTGATAATAAAATTACAAAGACAAATACTCAAAATACTCATGAAATAAGCCTCTTCTATAAGAGAAAGTAAACCATTGTTCAAAAGTTGAAGTTATAAATGCATGACACATGCCAGTGATTTACACAATTCGGTAAAAACATGCACATGGGAAAAGGGTATTAAAGATGATCACAGTCGGTGTTGCATCCTTAAGAATGTGGAAACAGCATTGAGTGCACTCGAAATGTAAGTCAAGATCCATCTATTTACATTGAAAAACATACTTCTCACAGCAGCATCACAAAAAGTTGCCACTGCAAGAAGAGCTATAAAAGTTAAATGTGCTGTGCTATCACATAACCAATTTAACCAACCCATCATTTCAGTTGCAGATCTAACATCCGGAGATACGAACACGAACTATAATTTTGCAGTAATATCTGCTAAAAGCATCTTCAATGTTTGGTAGGTCATGAAACATATACCAACACCTGACACCACTTTGTAATATTCAGGCAATATCCCTCTATACAAACCACAAAAGCCTTCAGTCTGGACCATCTGCTTAAATGTACCAAACAGCCCTGTTGTATAAACACGGGCTCGTCCACCACCCCCCTCCAACTGTTTGCGTCGCCTGATCAGATCCAAGGGAAATATTGCTGAATTTATACAGAACACAAAAGTAAAGGGTCATGCATTGCTTTTTCAACGCATTAAAAGGTTATTCATAGAAGAAAATATCACCAAGCAAAAAAAGAAAGATATTAGTGTCCACACTAAGAAGCACAAACCAACTAAACAACCTAACTGCACAGAAATAGTCAAGTTTTGCAAAGAATCCAAATTTTCTTGATAAATTATATGAGCTATCAATAAACAGCATGCTACCACAAATTTGTGATTCAACTTCGAAAAAAGTCTTCAACAGACTTTCCAACCAACCAAGAAAACCTTAACTCAAAGGCCATCACTAGTACTCGGTAATGATATTTAATCTCTGCAGTCTTCGAGAAAAGTTAGTATTGTGGTCATGCTAGGAAAAAGCAACTGATGCTTGAGCTGCTACAGAACTCTAAAATTGAACTTTGCAGCTCAATAATAAGCCATTGATATAATAAATCCTTTTAGTTTAAGAGAAACGAATTTTGGATTATTAAGGAGCTGGTAATATCACATTCAATCATAAAAAAGAGAGAGCACCAAAATTGTGCTATTGTCAACATGACTTAATCAGAAAGCCAACAAGAACAATGGTTGGGAACCTAGGTTATAGCAATGCAGGTTTTGACTGGCCCAAATAGGTATTGCATTCAACCCCTCACAAACCTTTTGTAGCAAGTGAAAGCTCCAAGGCTTGAAACAGGATCAACAAGATCACCCGTGTTATAAAACTAGAAACAAGGTGACTAGCCCAAGGAACCCTAATGCATGAGAGATCAACTCTACAGCTCAAATTGTGACCGAGACCAACTCCACGTACATAATCTTGTCCGCAATTGCAAGGTGTATGACTTATATGACATCTATTTGAGTAAGGAGCACAAATTAGCTTCAATTAATGGAAATTACTGGTTGGATCTTGAATGACCACTTTTTTAATAAAAACATCTGGCATAAATTATCTCCGGTGAATAGAGGAAAAGAAAATTATTGAATTTACTCCAAATGTTGTACAAATTGATGGAGAGTTCCTGGTAAACTGCACCAGAAAGGTCTCAACGACTCTGATCCACTAAGAAATGGCAAAGAAGCCTGACTGAGAAGCATACCTCAAGGAGGATACCTCTCACAATGATAACTCGAGGAAGCCATATTAGTTCACCAAAGAGTAGAGCCACCCTATTATGGAACAAACTGCAAACCTTGGGGAAAAATGTTGATGAAGAAATGGTGTAGAGGTGAAGTTAATCCAAGAATGATTTTTGCATAAAAATAAATGATGATAGAGAATGACAGAGAAAATGGTAAATTTCTTGTTGACTTCCTTAGTAAAGTTCTCAAATGCCAGACAAAAAACAACTCCAATTTGGGTCTCTGGTTCTAGGGTTCAATCTGGTTTAGGTGCTTAATGCAGAGCCTGCACTGCAGCCCGCTTCTCTGCATCAAAAGCATAGTAAACAGCTGAATTGATTAACTTTTATAGTTAGAGATAATTTCATGGTCAGATCAAGTAAATGTAAGTATTTCAACCCAATATATAATCCAAAAAGAGCATTTTTAATTAACAACTGATAGAGTAGCAGAATCTTTGGGCACACCTACACCAATCATTTAACGGATAGTATACATTTATTAAGAGCGTTTACGCAACATGATACGGCCATATCACTGTTACTACAATTGAAAATACATGCATTTAACTTAAAGACAACTATTCAGGAAAAATAGAACAATGCAGTAAAGCGGATACCCACAATTATACTCAACTCCAATTGCAAGATCAAAATAAAGTTCTCCTTAACAGGATAAATAACCAAAAAGAGGAAAAAGAATGAAAACAAAACACAATATATTTCAGATCTAAATCACTCACCTGTTGATAATGCAATCCCTGAAAGAGCGCCACAAGATAGACTGACCAAAACAGTGGAATCTTGGGGCCTGATAGAAAGTTAATTATAAAAAAGGTGCAAGCAGTTGGGCTTAGAAAAGGATGATCTATGGAATAATGATCACAAGAAGGCACAGTTTATTGATCAAGAGGAGTAATTACCTTTGTAATTGCCAGAAAGACCTCAAGCTCTCGTATACTGAAAAGCTAATTGCCATGCTGGGTCCGACACCAAAAAGTGTCGTTCCAAGTCCCTTGTATAGGCCCACAACACCCTCGTCTTTGCATATAGTTTGTAAAGCAAGCCAAATGCCTCTGTAGTATGTAACATTTGTCTGTATATGGAAGCAAAGCAGAAAGGTTTAAATATTACTCATTAGTTGTACCAGCAAACTAGGAACCAAAGTAATTTTTTTGAAAGTAAAAACACCAAAAATATGATTCTATCTCAGTAGACAAATGAAATATTAAAATGAGGCCAAAGTTTATCGAGGATTATAGAAACTGACTTTCATTTTACCGGAATATCAAAGCGGCAATCTTTGCTTAAGCAATAAATCTCCTTTTCTAAAAGCAATGGCTAATGAAATTATGGAACAAGCAATAGAATATATTCAGGCTGACGTCTTAAACTTACGGTGGTCACGTCACGTAATTACAAGTGTAAATGAGTCAAGTCGAGACAATCTATTAATAAGTTCAAGTTTTGTTCACTTTGAAAACTTGAGTCTTGAATTTCGATTCGAGCTTTAACTTTTAAAATTTGAATTTGATTCGATAAATTTGATTTGTTTTTTTTAATCATATATCATAAGATAAAATATTAAATTAATAATATATTAAAAATATATATTAATAAAAGCTCAATTAAACTCATAAGTTATTCAAACCAAGTATTAAAATACTCAAACTTAATTCTGACTTGTTACTCGAGTAGCAAACAAAATGTAGTTTTTATTGGAAAATCAGTGCTGAATTCTTCAAATAAGTGATTGTTCTGGTTTTTACTAGAGGTGGTTACGGGCCGGACCGGGCCGGTTCCGGGCCGGTTTTCACCGGTTCCGGCCCTAACCACCTCAGAACCGGTCCGAACCGGTATTAAACCGGTCCGGTTCGGACCGGTTCTACATATTATGTGAGGCGAACCGGCCCGGTTCGTTGGACCGGTTCGCCTCAAAACCGGACCGAACCGGTTTAAACCGGTTCGGTCCATTTTTTTTTTCCTTTTAAAAATTTTTATTTTTAAAAAAATTATATTAATTTATTTTAATATATATTAATATATTTTAATAATTTAATGTAGTAAATTTATTTTTATAATAAATAATGTTAATAGTTTAATTTAACAATAATTTATTATAAGAATATAAGTTATATTATAATTTATTTAATTAATGTAACAATAATGTAAAAACAAACTATTATAAAATTATCTAATAAAATTATTGTTATAATAAATTAAAGTTATATTATGAATATAATGATAAAATGATATTTGATTCAAAATACAAATAATGATATTATGAATATTATTATTATATTCATTTTGCATATCTTTATTTATATTCATTTTGCATTTAAAATAATTTATTATATTTGAAATATCATTTACTTAATATTTATTCATTTATTTAATATGTTTTTAAAATATTAATTCATTTTGTATTTTAAATATTTATTTATTTTAAACATATATAAGTATAACATTAATTAATTTGGTATGTAATAATAATAATAATAACAACAACAACAAAGGAGAAAAAGGAGAGAGTAGGAGACCAAAGATTTTTTACGTGGAAAACCCCTTCAAAAGTTAGAAGGGTAAAAACCACGGGACCGTAGTCCATAAAAATATTCACTATGACTAAACTTATTTACAATTTTACATACAATTTACAAAAAAAAAATTATTCTCTACTCTTCATAATTTATACGGATTGCCTTGGAAATTTCTTCCTCCTCTTCTGAATTATTATCAGCAAATTCATTGGCCATTCCAAGTTCGACATTGCGCGATTCCGCATCAAACCAATCTTTAAGGCATGTTAACATGCACAATGAATCCGGATTAAGAGTGGTTCGATGGTCTCCAATAATTCTTCCACACGTCGAGAATGCGGATTCCGAAGCAACAGAAGAAACTTGCACCGCAAAAACATCTCGGGCCATGGAAGCTAAAACTGGAAATTGTTTTTGGTTTTCTTTCCACCATTGGAGAAGATCAAAGTTATCATCTACAGAAAAATCTTAACTTAAGAAAAATCCTAGCTCATTGAAGCTAGAACTCCGTCGAGTTGTTGATCCCGATCCCGATCCGCTCGCTTTTCCTTTTAGCTTCATTCTCTTCTTTGCTGCTTCCTTAATTGCGTTTAAAATTCCTTTTCCTTTTTTGCTACTTTCGGTTTCTTCGTATGAATCTTCTTCTTCTCGATTAAAGTTGAATTGCTCCCTTTCTGTTTCATAAACATTAAACAATTCTCGAAAAAGATTGTTAATTGAGGACTTTTGATCCTCAATAGAATCAAGACCAAGAAATTCTTTATAACAATCAAAAAAAATTTCTATATTTACCTCACCTTGACTAGGATCTAGTAAAGTTGCAATACAATAAATAGGAGGAATTATTTCCCAATATTTTTTAAATTTTTCCTCCATATCATATACAAAAGAACTTAAAGTTTCATGATTCCTAAATTTTACAAATTTGTCAAACATTGTGTAGATAATAGGAACAAAATACGGTGTAGTTGGATAAAATTGAGTTGAAAATCTTTCGGTTGCATCTTTAAAAGTAGATAATAAATCAACTCAATATTCAATAAAAGTCCAATCTTCTTCAAAAAGTACTAAATGTGTGCTACTTGTATAATTATTATAAAAAGGAGTAACAAGTTCTTTATAAGGTAAAATAGAAGAAAGCAAACGATGAAGTGAATTCCATCTTGTTTCCACGGGAAGTGGAAATGCTTTAACAGGTATATTATTTGTTATACAAATTTGCTTCCATTCACGTTTATTACTTGGTGTGCGAATCCATTTTGCTAAAATTTTAATTTTATCAATTGGACCTATGCCACTACCAGTACCACTAGAACTAAAACCACTTTGAACACATAAATTTATAATATGACATGCACATCTTGCATGAAAAAATATGCCTTGCATAACAGGGTTTAAACTTTTAATTAAATGAGGAATAGCTGCAGTATTACTTGAAGCATTATCAAAAGTAATAGCAAAAACTTTATTATTTTCTAGTCCATATAATTTACAAACTTTAGTAATATATTTATGAATAGTATATGAATTATGTGCTTCTTCTATTACATCTAAAGATAAAATTCGTTTTTGCATAGACCAATCTTCATCTATCCAATGACAAGTTATAACAAGATAACTTATACCATTAGTACTAGTCCATATATCACTAGTTAAACTAACCCTAGATGAAATATTACTAAGTTTATCAATTAAAGCTTGTCTATATTCTTTAAACATATCCATGCAATCTCTTTTTAATGTATGTCTAGAAACAGATTTATATGCGGGTTGTAAATATTTACAAACAAATTCTAAATATCCTGTTTTTTCACAAATTGTGAATGGTTGTTCAGTTCTAACTACAAATCTAACTAAACCACGTCTAGCTTGAACATTATCAAAATTAAAATTTTTTCCACCATCATGCGTATTAATTTGAGATTGTTTACCTTCTAAAATTTCATTTTCTTCGGCATCAGGATTAATTTTATGTGCAGTAATTAAATGCCTTTTATACGTACCTGTACCGCCACCACCTCCACCGGAGTTATAAGAGTAAACGCCTTTGCACAATTTACAGATGGCACAATATTTATTCGTCTCACCTTCTTTTGCTACAATGTCGAAATACTCTCATACCCTGCTTGTTTTTTTTCGACTAAACTTCGGTCTTGATGATGTAGCAGCAGTGGTGGCAGCTGATGATTGTGTTTGAGCATGACTTCCTCCACGACCACGACCAAACGATGGTGCCAAAGGAAGCTCCTCCTCCGGATGAATATCGGGTTCGATTTCATTAAATGATTCGTCACCCAAATTAGGAATTTCAGTGGAACCAAAAGGTCGAGAAACAGAGCATGAACGACGAAAGAAATTTGACATTTTTATATTTTTTTTGAAAATAAATATATGTTAAAAATTTAAAAAATAGATGTATGATAATATATTGAAATTTAAAAATTGAAACTTGAAAATTAAAAGTAAAATTTGCAAAATTATAAAATAAAAAGAAAAATGAAATTTAGAAAGGAAATGATGATATTATAAATTTGTAATAAGGAATATATATAATATATTAGAATTTGAAAATTAAAAGTAAAATTATAAAATAAAAAGAAAAATGAAATTTATAAAGAAAATGATGATATAAAATAAAAAGAAAAATGAAATTTATAAAGAAAATGATGATATTATAAATTTGGAATAAGGAATATTGAGAGAGTTTGAGACTTTGAGTGAATATTGAGAGAGTATGTGAGTGAAGAGAATAAGAGTAGATGAATATAGATAGTAGATTTGAGAGAAAATATAGAAGAAATGTAAATGAAAGTAGAAGATTATAGAGGTATTTATAGGAAAAAAATTAGAATAAAAAAATAAAAAAAATTAAAAAAAAAAAGATTGATGGGCAACGGCCAAAATGGCCGTTGCCCATCTTGCAGCAGGCTAGGCTGCCACTGCGTGCGCAGTGGCAGCCAAGCCTTTGTAAAATTTTTTTAATTTAATTAAAAAAAAATATATAAAGACTGATGGGCAACGGCGGCCGTTGCCCATCAAAGTATCGCAGACTCGCAGCCTTGCGAGTCTGCGTACTGCAGTGCAACTGCAGATTTTTTTTTTTTACCGGACCGGTTCGAACCGGTCCGGTTTTTAACCGAGCTCTTAACGGGCCCGGTTCTTAACGGGCCGGGCCCTTACCGGGCCCGGTTTGAAATAAATAAAACCGGCCCGGCCCGTTAACATAACGGGCCGGGCCGGTTCCGAACCGGTACAATACCGGTTCGAATTTTGGACCGAATTGATCCGATCCGATTGCGAACCGGATCGGGCTAACCCGGCCCAATAAGCACCTCTAGTTTTTACAAAGTGGGTCAAAAGAGAACAAGAAAATGTTAAGACCAAAGTGAAGCAGTAAGCTACAAAAGCCTAGATTTAGGTTCAATTGAAGTGATGTAAAGATTCTTTCAGTTCAATAACACTAGTTTGTGATATTGTGCCTTGGCAGTCTTCAAAGGCATATACCATCAGTACAGGCTTTCTTTACAGTCAACAACAATAATAGTAACTTCCGTCTCATCTTTTTCCATCTTTTTTAAGGCAATTAATATTTTCATTTAATTTGAAGTATAGAACAAATGATGAATCAAAGAAAGGCATAGATGAAATGAATATGTCAGCAATTTTAAAGCGGAAATTCGAATGTTTACATTTTCCACTTGTTTGAGGCTTTATTAATATATATATATATATATATATATATATATATATATATATATATCAAAGAGGACTCACTTGCATTAATATAAAATAAATTATTTTATATTATGTTTATAAATTTACTTAAAATTAATATTTTTACTAATCAATCGTTAAATTTAAAATCATATGATCCTTCATTATGCACGTAAAAATTCGAGTCGATATGATATTTTTGACATTTTCATAAAAAAAAAACAGATGTTTGAATATATATTAACAATTGAAATTTTATAATTATCAAACAAATATTTAAACATTTTTTATTAACTAAAATTTGACATGTATGATCCATGTAAATTATAAAATAAAGCATAAAATTTAATGATGGAATTAAAAAAATTGTAGGCGGTATATAACGGTATAAAATCTTGTATCCCTCCTCCTGTTACCTGGATGTATATATATAGAGCACAACTTGACAGATCCAACAAATTAACGTAAGTAAATATATAACAAACGTTCAAATTGAAGGAGAAAAACAACGTTGGTGTTTTTTTTTTTTTTTTGGTTACATTTGGTGTTTCATTTAACTGTCATTGTTCCAGACATTCTCATCAACTCAGAAAAAGTATCTGAGACCGATCAATCTGACTTTTGAAGGAATCAAAACAGATACCTCCCAAAACAGCGTGATGGCAATGCGTAAACCAAGAAAATTCCTGCTCATTTTCCATCAACTTCAACTTTTCCCCGGCAAAAATTCCTTCAAATAATTTCCCCACCATTAGAAAGAAAAGAGTTGCTGATTGCTGAATGACTGGAAGAACCTGATATACACAGTCTATAAACTGAAATTCCTTCTCCAGCTCAGTTACTGAAACTTTCTCTTGGAATAGCAAATTCTAAACCGTCCATGAAGTTTGTCTTTTTAATTAAATTTTAAATCATCCCTTTTGGGTTTCCTTTACTCAAATATTCCCTCCACTTTCTCAAGCCAAGAATCTCTGCTCTCCTTTGCTTTCCTTACTTTCTCTCCTCTTTTAAACAATGCTTCTTTCCTTCTTTCTGGCTCATTTTCATTGATTTATTCCGGAAATTATTGGTAAATATACTGCTTCACTTCTAGCTCCATGGCTCATCCTCCTCCCTCGAATGTCAACCATCTCTCTCACCCATGCGTCCATGGTATGCTCTTCTTCTCCTTTCTTTTTCCTCTGTTTCACTCCAAATGCTTTTATACTAGAAGTTTTCCTATAGTATTTTGGGTTTCCTCTCTTATCTCTTTTTTCTGTTTCTTTTTCAGTTTCGCATCGATCAAAATTGTTTCTTACAGTATTCCAACCATTTATTTTGTTATGCATGCTCCTTTCAATTGTTTTTTTCCCGAGTTCTGTTTTTCTCTGTTTTCAATACAAATGATCCTTTTAACCCTTTTTTCCGAGTTTCTTTCAATCCGTTTTTCTCTGTTTTGAGTCAAAATTGTTTAAAATTATTCTTGTTTATAGTGTTCCAGTGATCAGTAGGCTCATCTAAGCAATTCCTTGGAGTTTCTTTTGTTTTGTTTTCCTCTTTTTCATTTCATATGTGTTTGATAAACTTCTTTCTTAGATTATTCCGGATACCACTTGTTTGAGTTTCTTTCTGTTCTGTTTTTCTCTGTTTAATTCAAGTGGGTCTGATAAAATGCTTCTTCATAGTATCTGAATACAGGTTTCTTTTGTTTGTTTATTCAATGTAACTATATTGTAAATATTGAAGTTTTGATGGAAAAGCAGGGGATGTTGGTTCTTCATACACAGAGAGAAAATCAGGACTTATGAAATGGCTGGGTAAGCTTTTCAAGACCAGTTCAAGTAGTCCTCGAAGAGATAGCGGTGGCGGTGGTGGCTATAAGCCGCATTTTCTAGGAGAAGAAAACGTGGTTGTTCGTGCTCCGGCTAGGATACCGGTAATGTCATAATTTTGAATTCTATCTTCCTATTAATTTGATTTTGGTATCAAAGAAAACACTTTTGCAGTAATGATAAGAAAAGAAATTTAGCTTTCAAGCATAAAAAGAAGAAATTAGAATAACTTTTACATGAAAAGAGACAAAAGGAATAGAGAAAAAGAAGATCCAAAGTTTGATAATTTTGAACTTGGGATTTAGCTCAAATTGTTGATACAACCACCCTTAAGAGATGACATCCAATCCAAATCCTAGCACCGGCAACCCTTTATAGGATTCGGCCTCCTTTGCACCAAAAAAAAATAGTTTGTTAAATTTTAATTGCCCTCTGCAAAATTACTTAGGTTCTTCAGCTAGCAAAAACTTAGTAGTAAAAGTTGCAATGTTTTATGACGTTGCCAATTTTGCAAAAATAGATTTCTTTGAGAATATGATGTGTGACGTCCCCGTCACTTCATCTTATCACTTATCTTTTTCCTTCTTTATTTAGATTTAGTTCATCCAGTGTCATTCTTCCTTTATTCTTAAGCTAATTATCTGATAGCTCATAAAATTTTATGCACTTTCAATAAAACAGACTAATGATACATATATATATATGTATCATCCGTTTCCACAGGATCTCATACATCGTCTTAACTTAAATCCCCGACATCTTATATACATTAATGTTAGTTGTACTGTACCATAACTGAATTACAATTTACTTTGCATAATTACATAAGTATACCTTCTATACTACTTGGGAAGCGTCTTTCGAAAGTAGACTTTCAAGATCCACTCGTAGGCTCTTCTATCGAGAGCGAGGGATTACTTCAGATAGTCTGTATGAAAAATGTTCGTAAAAGGGTGAGTTTACGCTCAGTAAAAAAAATATGTAAAAGAGCGTACTATACCTCTATATGCATTTTTCCTACTTGGCTCTATAATGTCATGTAAAGCATTATAAAGCGTGCATCATAAACATCTTTCATGCATTATTTGCAACCATGCATATTTATTTCAAATGACATGGAAATCATACTTTGTATGCTTCTTTTAAAATATAGCATACATATAAAACATGCATCATCTTCTATCTTTAAAACATACTTTACATGCTTTTATAACATAGCATGTTTTGTATACTTCTTCAAAAAATACTTCCTTTAAAACATCTTATACTTCTTGAAATCATAAATCATATACTTCTTTTTAAAACTTCTTATACAAGTACACCAAGTACTTTCGATTTCTTTATTCTTTGAAATCGTATATACTTATAGTTTTTAATAACATAAAAACTATTTGTACTTTTATGGAGTTATGCACTGCATCATCATTATCATCATCATGTGGCGTACCCCGTAGGGCCAGGAATCCTCCCTTAGCCGAACATGAAATATAAACAGATTGGCCAACTGTGGGTGGCTACAGTTAACACTAGTCAGGTGTCCTTCTGTAGCGACTGAGGCCTGACTTATGGTTCCTCAGCCCATATCATACATTACATCATTTCAGGACTTGATCAGAGCCCCTACTATAAACATGAAAGTGCATAATCTCAAAACATATGCCATATAGCTTCTTGCCATGACATTTCATACTTTCTGAAAATAGGTGTAAAATCTCTTTTCAAAACAGGGCAGTCGGCTGGCCTCACAGGGCAGTCGGCTGCTTCTTCATAATTTCATTTGTCGAAATTATTTTCATTTAAAATTCCGATATTTTCATCTTTGAAAATACATGGGGGAAGTCGACTGGTCCATATAGCAGTCGACTAGTTTTCAAACAGAATGCTTCTTAGTAAATAGCAGTCGACTGGTCATATAGCAGTCGACTGTTTTTGAAACAGAATACTTCTAGAAATATAGCAGTCGACTGGTCTCATAGGCAGTCGACTGGTTTTGAAACAGAATGCATTTTTGAAAATAGCAGTCGACTGGTTTGAAACAGAATGCTTACTGGGTAAATAGCAGTCGACTGGCTTACATAGCAGTCGACTGGTTTGCATCGGTTTTCGGAAAACGACGTTTTGGTTGTCTCTAGGCAGTCGACTTCCCTTTATAGCAGTCGGCTGCCCCTAGCCTAATTGGTACTAGGAAACAAGTCCGAAAATGCATCTTTTCCTGCACAAAATCAAATAATACTTCTCTCCAAAACATGTAAAAACATCATAAAACATGCGGACACAGCCGCCTTACGTCCGTTACATAAATTCCTTACCTCGATTACTTCGAGAACATGAAATCACTTGGTTCACCAACCCTAATCCTTTTCTTCTTCAAATCTGAAATCATCATATCAAAGCAAACCTTTAAGAATTTGCCATAAACATGTTATATTAATTCAGTACAACACCATACCATGAACATAATTGACTAAATCATCTTCTTCTCTTACCTTTTGCTAGTGACCAAAATCTCAAACTTTGAGATCTCTTTTCAAAACAGGGCAGTCGGCTGCTTCTTCATAATTTCATTTGTCGAAATTATTTTCATTTAAAATTCCGATATTTTCATCTTTGAAAATACATGGGGGAAGTCGACTGGTCCATATAGCAGTCGACTGGTTTTCAAACAGAATGCTTCTTAGTAAATAGCAGTCGACTGGTCATATAGCAGTCGACTGTTTTTGAAACAGAATACTTCTAGAAATATAGCAGTCGACTGGTCTCATAGGCAGTCGACTGGTTTTGAAACAGAATGCATTTTTGAAAATAGCAGTCGACTGGTTTGAAACAGAATGCTTACTGGGTAAATAGCAGTCGACTGGCTTACATAGCAGTCGACTGGTTTGCATCGGTTTTCGGAAAACGACGTTTTGGTTGTCTCTAGGCAGTCGACTTCCCTTTATAGCAGTCGGCTGTCCCTAGCCTAATTGGTACTAGGAAACAAGTCCGAAAATGCATCTTTTCCTGCACAAAATCAAATAATACTTCTCTCCAAAACATGTAAAAACATCATAAAACATGCGGACATAGCCGCCTTACGTCCGTTACATAAATTTCTTACCTCGATTACTTCGAGAACATGAAATCACTTGGTTCACCAACCCTAATCCTTTTCTTCTTCAAATCTGAAATCATCATATCAAAGCAAACCTTTAAGAATTTGCCATAAACATGTTATATTAATTCAGTACAACACCATACCATGAACATAATTGACTAAATCATCTTCTTCTCTTACCTTTTGCTAGTGACCAAAATCTCAAACTTTGAGATCTCTTCCAATACTTGGAATCAATCCACCAAACTTCAGATATAGCCTCATCTAGTGACTATGATCGTTTTTCGTCTAACAAACTTAACGATTTGGTTACTAAACAAGGGTGTTCGTCAAGGTGACTATGGAAGAAAACTTAGGAATTTCTGGAATGAACGAGAGGCAACGAGAGAGAGGGCTGGGATGGTTTGCTGCCGTAGGGGTGATGGCTGGAGGTGGTGACTCATGCAATATGCATTAAATGCATGCAAATCCATAACTCATCTCATCTCAGCCACTTTACTCCTTGACCCCTTTTTGACCCTCTTATTTAACCCATCTTTGACCATTAAATTCTCTTCTTCCTTTTCTCATATTAGCCATACAAAATCATTTAATTATGAAAATCTGGTATTTGTTTCATCATCATCCAATTAAATCATTTCATCTTAACCTTTAACCATCATTATTTGACCATTCACTTAATTGGTCTTCTTTCTTCCATATAACACTTGTCTTTACTTACACTTAATTTTCTGATATTAATTCTTTGCTCATACCTCAATTATTCTTATAACATCAATTTAATTTCCTTAACTATTTGACTTTCCATTTCTTATTTCTTCCATACTTCATACATCATGCATACATCATTCATACCTCAATTACACATCAACTTCATATTTATTTAATCATATTAGATTGAAATACTTTACAAATAAGGAGGAATACATGGAAATTGGAGATTTCACATGATGATATCTCCATAGTAACATGAAAAAGAAGTTGGCTTACCCATTTCAGTTATTCTGTGCAATTTTTTTACCATTGCCTTTGCAACGAAACCAAGAAGAAAAGATGCGTATTTCAATGGGAGATTGTAAACATTTTTGACATCAAGTTTGGTTTGTCATTAGGATGATCGCCCTAGAACGAGGAGGGAGCAAGAGGAATTAGATCATGCAATCGCACTTTCTTTATCTGAGGGTATGAGAAAACCAACTGGTAAGCTTACAATGTCTAAGGGTTGATTGATCCTCCATGACTCTCACCTATCTTTGTTCTCATCAATCTCGTAATATATGTCTACTAATTCATTTGGTGTTAAGGTTTTTCGGGTTATGACAAATGGCGGACGGATGATAATTATGGTCGAGCTTTACCGTGGGGAGCTGATGATGGTAGCATGAATTCATCTGCATATCCTCCTTATGGCACTTTGCAATATCCGCCTCCTGGAATTAGGTAAACTGCTTTTAATCACAGTTGTAAAAAAATATGAGATTAAATTAATCAAAACCATTCTCTGGTTCCTTCAATGTTCTTCATTTTGTACTTACTTCTCTGTTACCTTCTTAATTGAACATATATGTTTATGCCTGTGACTTGCAGAGTATGTGCTGGTTGCCATCGTCCAATTGAATATGGCAATTATTTGGGATGCATGGGAGTATATTTCCATCCTAGTTGCTTCCGCTGTCATTATTGTGGTTATCCGATCACCGAGCGTGAGGTAGTTTTATTCATCTTTGATCCAAAGAGAACTTTATATTTAGTCTTTCAAATAGTCTTTTTTAATTGAATCACATTGTGAAAGTGAGAAAAGAAAATAGGCCTATATAACTCTAAACTTGTTTTTCCTTGCCGTCCAAGTATTCTTTGTTGGGGGAAAATCCACATCACACAACTTGCTTCAAAGAGTTGACACATCCCAAATGCGAAGTTTGTTTCCAATTTGTAAGATTGTCTACTCTTATTTCAAGATTATATCATTTGAATTATTAGTACTATGAATTACATTCTTATTTTCGGTCGCATCGGATCTCAGATTTCGACGAATGCAGCTGGTTTAATAGAGTATAGGTGTCATCCATTTTGGAACCAAAAGTATTGTCCATCGCATGAGCTTGATGGCACAGCTCGCTGCTCTAGTTGCGAACGTTTGGAGGCATGAACCTAACCACTGCTATGGATTGTGTTTGATTGTAAGAACTCAACGTTCTGCTAACTATTGTTGCTGTTGGTTATTGTTGTTTTCCTCCTGAAGCCTTGGAATGTAAGATACTATACGCTGGAAGATGGACGGAGTTTATGCTTAGAGTGCATGGAATCTGCAATCATGGACACCGGTGATTGCCAACCTCTTTACCATGCCATCAGAGATTATTACGAAGGGCTGAACATGAAAATAGACCAGCAAATTCCCATGCTTCTCGTTGAACGACAAGCGCTTAATGAAGCTATTGTTGGAGAGAAAAATGTAACATTTGAACTCTTGCTCAATGTCTTGCATCTTTTTGTTTTGTACAATGGCTTTGAGTTTTGATGATCAGTTTGGTTCTTGCCAGGGATACCATCACATGCCTGGGACAAGGAGTTTGTGTCTGTCCGAAGAGCAGACAGTCACCAGTGTATGCCAACTGAATAATTCCATACTTTTGCTTAGTTTGGCTAAAGTAGGAAATTCACTTAGCATTGTCTTCAATTCGTTCATTACAGATACTAAAAAGACCGCGAATTGGAGGCCGTTGTTTTACTGGAATGAGAACTCAACCTCAAAAGCTGACCAGGAAATGTGAAGTTACAGCCATTCTAGTTCTCTACGGTCTTCCAAGGTAAATTCGGGCAGATTTTCTTCATTTATCCATGCTGAGCTGAACTTTATTCGATCTCTTGTCTGGAATGCAGACTACTAACTGGGGCAATCTTAACGCACGAGTTAATGCATGGCTGGTTACGCCTCAAAGGTAGAAAAGTGCTGTGAATCCTCAGTGGATAGATTTTCTTAATGTTTTCTGTTTTTATTTTAATTTCTCCATTAATTCATAAATGCAGGATTTCGAAATCTAAGCCCCGAGGTGGAGGGAGGAATCTGTCAGGTGCTAACGTACATGTGGCTTGAATCCGAAGTATTGCCTGAGTCAAGCAGCAGGGCGTCCACATCAGCAGCTTCTTCGTCTTTTTCATTCTCGAAGAAGGGAGCAAAGTCTAATGTTGAAAACAAGCTTGGTCAGTTTTTCATGCACCAAATTAACCATGATGCTTCCCCAGCCTATGGCGGAGGGTTTAGAGCTGCCAATGCAGCTGTCAATAGATATGGTTTACGTCGAACCTTAGACCACATACGCCTGACTGGGAATTTCCCGTTGTAAAAACTCAGTGACTCAGTGATTCTGTTTTCTCTTGTCCCCTACTTCCCCAAAGTTGTGCCTTGATAGAGAAAACAAAGCTTCTCCCCACAATTTTCATGACAGAAGATTGAAATAGCTTCTACCCGAAAATTTTTCATGAGGTACTAATGAGCTGCTAGTTGACTGATAATAGTCAATTTCAGGACTGAGGGTTTCGAGTTTGAATTCCATGAAAATTTATGTTGGTATACATGTTAGGATGAGGTTTCAAGTTCAGAATTACTCGTTTTATTTTTGTCTAATTAGAGAAGGGTTTTTTTTTTCCCCGTCGTTCTTGCTGTAATTTTCATGCTCGATAACAGAAAGATCAATAGTAGAAATGCTTCTGAACTTTTCCGGAAAAGAAGAAAATTGTTGAGAAACTGGCAATAACAAGATCAAAGCTGTTTTTAAGTTGCGTGCTTGTTTCGTACTTTCGTTCATGATTCTTCATGCAAAATAATGGAGGATATCAGGACTTCTAGGTGTTTAGTTTGACTGCCAATTCCACCACAAATCAAACCAAGGCATCAGATTCAATGCTGAGGTTTAAAAAACATGCAAAGAATTAACAGTGAGAAAAAATTGCAACTATAAAAATTTGAAACTAAACCTACCGAAAATCACGCTTCAAAAAAATTATATAAATCATCTGAACTAAACCCTGAATTCTACTGATTCAATTTTAATTTGATAATACAGTCAGTCCAAAGAGTTTGAATGCTGCTTCTGCTTACTACAGTTTGTGCATCATCAATAAATAATTTAAAAAACAAAAAGAAAGAATCAGGAAGCTGGCCTCAGATGTCTTACTGAACAGTTCGAAATCAGGATGGCCAGCTTTGCAAACCAATCCTGAGTACAGAACAAAGCAACTGCAATTTCAAAAATCATTGATAATAAAATTACAAAGACAAATACTCAAAATACTCATGAAATAAGCCTCTTCCATAAGAGAATGTAAACCATTATTCAAAAGTAGAAGATACAAATGTATGACATATGCCAGTGATTTACACAATTCGGTAAAAACTTGCACATGGCAAAAGGGTATTAAAGATGATCACAGTCGGTGTTGCATCCTTAAGAATGCAGAAACGGCATTGAGTGCATGCGTAATGTAAGTCAAGATCCATCTATTTACATGGAAAAATATACTTCTCACAGCAGCATCACAAAAAGTTGCCACTGCAAGAAGAGCTGTGAAAGCTAAATGTGCTGCGCTGTGCTATCACATAACCAATTTAACCAACCCATCATTTCAGTTGCAGATCAAACATCCAGAGATACAAACACGAACTATAATTTTGAGGTAATATCTGCTAAAAGCATCTTCAACGTTTCGTATGTCATGAAACATATACCAACACCTGGCACCACTTTGTAATATTCAGGCAATATCCCTCTATATAAACCACGAAAGCCTTCAGTCTGGATTATGTGCTTAAATGTACCAAAAAGCCCTGTTGTGTAAACACGGGCTCGTCCACCAGCCCCCTCTAACTGTTTGCGTCGCCTAATCAGATCCAAAGGAAATATTGCTGCATTTATACAGAACACAAGAGAAAAGAGTCATGCATTGCTTTATTCAATGCATTAAAAGGTAATTCATAGAAGAATATGTCACCAAGCAAAAAAAGAAAGATATTAGCATCTGCACCAAGAAACACAAACCAACTAAACAACCTCATTGTACAGAAATAGTCAAGTTTTGTGAAGAATCCAATTTTTCTTGATAAATTCTATGAAAAATAGTTTCAACTGCTAAAATAAAAAAACCAAGCTATCAAAAAACAGCATGCTATCAAAATTTGTGATTTAACTTTGAAAAAAGCCTTCAATAAAGACTTTCCTGCCAGCCAAGAAAACCTTAACTCAAAGGCCATCACCAGTACTCAGGAACGATGTTGAATCTCTGCACTCTTTGAGAAAAGTTAGTATTGTGTGGATAGTCATGTCCATAAGAAAGCAACTGATGGTTGAGCTGCTACAGCACTCTAAGATTGAACTCTGCAGCTCAACAATAAGCCACTGAAATAATAAATCATTTTAGCCTAAGAAAAATGAATTTTGGATTATTAAGGAACTGGTAATATCACATCCAATCATAAAAAAGAGAAAGCACCAAAATTGTGCTATTGTCAATATGACTTAATCGGAAAGCCAGTAAGAACAATTGTTGGGAATCTAGGTTATAGCAATGCAGGTTTTGATTGGCCCAAATAGGTATTGCATTCAACCCCTTGCAGGCCTTTTGTAGCAAGTGAAGGCTCCAAGGCTTGAAACAGGATCAATGACCACCCATGTTATAGAGCTAGAAACCTAATTACTACCCCATGGAACCCAAGGATGAGAGAGAAACTCCACAGCACAAAATGTGACCAAGTTCAAGTCCAGGTACAAAATCTTGTCTGCAATTGTAAGGTGTACGACTTATATGACATCTATTTCAGTGAGGAGCACAAACTAGCTTCCCTTAATAGAAATTGCTAGTTGGATCTTGACTACACACTTGAATCACCACTTTTTTTAGTAAAAACAACTGGCATAAGTTACCTTCAGTAAACGGAAGGAAAATAAAATTACTGAATTTACTACAAATGTTGTACAAATTGGAGACTTCCTGGTAAACTGCACCAGAAAGGTCTCAACAACTCTGATCCACTAAGAAATGGCAAGGAAGCCTGACCGAGAGGCACAACTCAAGGAGGATACCTCTCACAATGATATCTTGAGGAAGCAGTATTAGTTCACCTAAGAGTGAAGCCACCCTATTATGGAAGAAACTGTAAACCTTGGGGAAAAAAGTTGATGAAGAAATGTTGTAGAGGCAAAGTTAATCCAAGATTGATTTTTACATAAGAATAAATAATGGTAGAGAATGACACAAAATATGGTAAATTTCTTGTTAACTTCCTTACTAAAGTTCTCAAATGCCAGACAAAAAACAACTCCAGTTTGGGTCTCTGGTTCTAGGGTTCAATCTTGTTTAGATACTTAATGCAGAGCCTGCACCGCAGCCTGCTTCTCTGCATCAAAAGCATAGTAAACAGCTAAATTGATTAACTTTTATAGATAGATAATGTCATGGTCAGATCAAGTAAATGTAAGTATTTCAACCCAAAACAGAATCCAAAAAGAGCATTTTTAATTAACAACTGATAGAGTATCAGAATCTTTGGGCATACCTCCACCAATCATTTAATCGATAGTATACATATATTAAGAGCGTTTATGCAACATGATAGAGCCATATCTCTGTTCCTACAACTGAAAATACATACATTTAACTAAAAGACAGCTACTCAGGAAAAATAGAACAATGCAGTAAAGCAGATACCCACTTCAATTGCAAGATCAAAATATATAAAGTTCTGCCTAACAGGATAAATAACCAATAAGAGGAAAAAGAATGAAAATTGAAGCACAATATATTTCAGATCTAAAGATCACTCACCTGTTGATGATGCAATCCCTGAAAGACTGCCACAAGATAGACTGACCAAGACAGTGGAATCATGGGGCCTGATAGAAAGTAAATTATAAAAAGTGTAAGGAGTTGGGCAATAATGATCACAAGAAGGCACAGTTTATTGATCAAGAGGAGTAATTACCTTTGAGACTGCCAGAAAGACCTCAAGCTCTCATATGCCGAAAAGCTAATTGCTATGCTGGGTCCAACACCTAAAAGTGTCGTTCCTAGTCCCTTGTATAGGCCCAAAACACCCTCGTCTTTGCATATAGTTTGTAAAGCATGCCAAATACCTCTGTAGTATGTAACATTTGTCTGTATATAGAAGCAAAGCAGAAAGGTTTAAATATTACTCATCAGTTGTCCCAGCAAACTAGCAACCAAAGTTATGTTTTTGAAAGTAAAAACACCAAAAACTATGTTTCTGAAAGTAAAAACACCAAAAACTATATAAACAGCTGTGCAGATTAAGATTTAGATGCCGCAATTACTCAATGTCACAATTAAGACCAGTCCAAACCCAAATGTGAGCACATACATGCATCTCTGTTCATGTAAACTAGCTGTAAATGACAAAAGTTTAGTGAATATCACGAAACATAAACAAAGAAAAAGGAAAAACCCATTTACCTACTTAAAGTAACTAAGCCTGCTCATAGTTAAATTCAAGCAAGGAAAACATATTCTAATGCACAGCAAAATCCAAAAACATTTGCAGTAAGGTTGCACTACCCACCCAAAACATTTGCAACCTTACATGGAACAATAATATAAAATACTAATAACGAAAAAGCAAATAATTTGCCTGAGATCATTTTGTGAAGGGCATATGGATCTAACCTGCGCTGCAAGACGTGTTCTAACAAGATCCAGTGGATACGTAGCAGATGCAGCAGTAATTCCTGCCAAACCACCAGCAACAAAATGCATGCAAAGGTCGGCACTCACACTTTCACCATGACTTTCCATTCCTGGAAGCATATACAGCAACTGAAACAAAGAATAAAGATCAATATGTAAGAATAAAAATGCCCAAAAAGAAACAGAGGTAAAGATCAAAAAGGATCAAATTATAACCAGAACAAAGCATAATTCACCAAAATACGGATGGCATTTTATTGTAGAAATTATTAATGTCTAGAATCTTAGTGCCAACCTTCTTATAGCGCTCATATGCATAGAAGTTTAAAGATGAATACGGTAGACGATGTGCAATTGTAACCAGATTTCCCTTCCAGAAGGCTCTGAAACCTTCTTCACCAACAATTCGTGATGCTTCACGCCATATACTAGCTTTTCTTAATGTTGCAGCATCAGAGTGCATACCTTGCACCTATGATATATAATGACAAAACAAGGTAGATGAAACAAGGTAAAAATATCACAGTTGTTGCCAACTCATGAAGGAATACTATTTCAAGACACAAAAATAAGGATATACATACATACATATATGTATATATGTATATAAAGAGAGAGAGAGAGAGAGAGAGAGAGAGAGAGAGAGAGAGAGAGAAGCAAAAGATCAAGCAAATCACTGGAAACATAATTAATGATGAAAAGTTGAAAACTACACCACCTGACAAACTAATCATAATATCAAGCATATGCCACACAAATTGAAGAACATTAGTTCTGTAACAAAAACAAGGATTCAACAGATAAAAGATGTACGTCCACCAACAACATTTTACAGGGATCAATGCGTAAAGGCTCACTGCATAAACATTTCCATATCACATCACATAGTTTACCTTGACTATTTTGACATGAATAATTTTCCATATCAGATTATTGTTTCATACACCAAAGGTGAAGACAGTGTTCTCAATCAGTGATAGCTTTGATCTCCAGAATTCATAGATAGTCATACGTTGATATTTTGAACTCCCTATGTTAAAAATCAGAATCAAGTTATTTCAGATATTCTAATTGACCAAGTTGGATGTAAACAATTGTGTTCTTGACATACAAAATACATAACAAATATTTCACAAAGAAGAAGCAGGTTAAAGGGTCATCAGCTACTGCTCTCTAATACAAATTGATCAATTCACAGAAACATATATCAATGTCCCAGAAAATTATCATCTTTAATGCAAAATTCCTAGAATATTAAAAAAGAAAAAGAAAATAACCACCTACCTTTCCTAAAACCCACTATTATTTTATTATATAAAATCAAACCTAAATACCATGAACGCAAAAGGCATCTAAAACAGAAAGTAACCCAAAAATATTTTAAAAAAGGTTGCAAAAATAACTAAAAAAACAAAACCTGAAAGAGAATGGTGAGACGAGCAAGAGGGGCAGTGCAAGTCTTGCTTAAAGCACCAGCAACCCCACCAGCAAGCAACTGTGAGACGGTCCCGATCTGGGTTTTTTGTGCTTGCAGTAACTCTTGCTGTTGCTGCTTAAATTTCAAGCTTGTTGTCTCCACCCCACTTTTTCCTCCTCCTCCCCCATGGCCTGGATTTACTACCGCGACTCTTGCTTCTGTCTGCATATCTAAATGTAACTCAAAACCAGAAAATTACAAAGTTTACGCAAAGATTGGATGTTTATTAGGAAAAATAAGAGGCTTTGGTTTTATAGGAAAAAAAAGAGCTTGAATACAAAGCTCAGAATTTTTCTTGGTTTATTTTTTTTCTTGGTTTATTTGCTTTTCTTGGTTTATTTGCTTTTCTTTTTCTCAAGATTTTCGATCTTTTTTATTCTCTTTTGAAGCTTGAGTACAACGATGTCGTTTCTCTTTGTTATCAGTTACTATCACCTAACTCCACCGAACCGACTTTGTTATCTGCAGCCGTTGTTCTGTTTGTCTTTGTGCATTGAGTCAATTTTTCCGTTTTTTATTATAAAAACTTCATAAATAATATATATTTAAAATTCCTAAAGAATTAAATATATATATATATGGTGGTTTGATATTTTTTTTTGTTCTTATAATTTACCTTGTTTACATAAATTTATACATATTTAATTTAAGGACTTTTACTTAAAATTTAGTGGTTTTATTTAAAATTAGATGAACACATGACAAATTTATATATAATTTGTTTGTGAAAATTTTATTATTTTATCCATATTATTATTTAATTTTATACGTAAAATTTAATTGGATTTTACATCAAATAAACACAAAATTTTTATAATTCATAAATATCTTTCATCTCTTTAATATTTCAAAGGTGAAAATGTGATCTTTAATGAAGTCGTCGACATAAAGTAAATATAATTGTTTAGATCAATTTAGAGAATTTTATGTATTGGGCAAATTTTAAAAACTCTATACCATTAAAAAAACATTTTAGCATATTTTTTATTTTGTTAAATATTTGAAATATGATAAATAACTAATTGAGAAAGTAGACGACCCACAAAACTTCTACTCTTTTATTTTACATCATTTATACTTTATATCATTATTTTGTACCCTTATTTTTCAATTGCATTTTTTTTTCATATTACGTAAATTTATCTAACTAAACATTTTTTTCTAATTTTTAGAATACAAAAATGAATCTATTTTTTAATATAATATACTGGCACATTGAAAATTAAAGTTCTATTTTGTAATTATAAGTTCTTTTTGATATATAAATTTCTATTTTATAAATGAGGTTAAATAACATATTTTATTTTTTAATATACTGTAAAAGATATGCATTATCTGTAAAAAAAAAAAAGAGATTTATTATCTTACTAATTTAAAATTATTACTAATCATACATGAAATATCTAATTATAACAAAAAAAATTATTTTCATGGTTGAATGTGATTTCATTCATCATTACCATAAATTAAAATCTTTTTAACTACTAAAAAAAAAAAAGAAAAACCTTGGAATTCTATCAAAAAAAGAAAAACCGTTGGTGACTGAAGTATCATGAGATTAAGATTTCATGATGCGTGACTGTGGTTCGTGATTTTTACAGCTGTAGAATATCCGTAGCGGATATTCTTTCAAATTGAATTTTTTTTGACAATGCGTGAGTGACAGTTGTCAAAGTTCAACGTTGAAGTTTAATTTTAGTGACCTCCATTCAGATACTTCCACGTGTAACCGTTGTGGGAGAAAACGTGGTTTTTTGTTCGTCACGAGATGTCACCGGCCGCATTCTATATCTTTCTTCATCCATACGATAAATCAGCTGCCGAACTGATTATTTTACTCCGTTTGCAATCGCCAGTTGATATCTCACACGTAGCATTAGTAAGAAAAAATGAAAAATTTTATCCGTTACGAACCAAAACATAAATTAGGCATTCGATCTCATGAAATAGCAAAGAAAATAGCAGAAGAAAGATTTTCATGTTCCAGTTTTACAGTAAGTAAAGTTTGTGCTTTGCCTTCGGAAATTTTTTTCTCCATTCCAACATTACTTGACCAGCTTTAAGAATTCTTCCCATGTTGTCTTCCAACATCAAAACCAGCTTTCAAACTCAGCTCACCATCAGTTTCAATGTTGAAATTGTGACACAAGTTCATTGGCATTGGCAAGGGCTGTTGTGCCAAGTCAATTCCATTGTTCTGGTTAAGACTCAATGCTAAACAGAAATTAGTGCTGGTTCCACCAACTCCTAGATGTTGGTGATGGCTAGGCAGCTGATTAGTGTTATGTACATTCTTCTGCAGCTCATTTTCATTTTCTGTGTAGAAGATATTGTTTCTTGGGCGTTTAGCTTGGATGTTCTGAACTTCTTGGCTTGCAGTGAAATGGGGCAATTTGTCTAGGATCTCAGATGGCAGTTTAGCGTCTTGATTTGTTGCTTCTGATGATGGTGTCTGAGCTTGCCTCAACTCAAGCATGTGTATTTCTTCCACCATTGGCTTCCACAGTCTTACTCTTGCATTGATAAACCAATTGGAAACCTGTACGAAGATCATTTCATTGCTGCATCAGCAAACCTAGAAGAGCACGAAATCATGGTTCTTAAGAAAAGAATGCTGATAAAGTTAACCTGAGTCCTGGAGAGACCTGTTTGTGAAGCCAACATAAGCTTTTCCGAATCTGTAGGATAGCTGCCATGATAAAGAAAGTATTAATGGAGAGTACAATTAGAACAACATGATATTGAAAAGCTTTTAAACAGGCACTCACGGGTGCAGGAAATGTTCAAACAGCCATGCCTTGAGCACTGCAACTGCATGCTCTGGAAGTCCTCTTTGAGATCGCCAAAGAGGAAGCTCTAGAAAACCCAGGTTCTGGAGAGGATTTTGGTTATTATCTTTACCAACACTGGCATTATCGACAGTGTTGTCTGTGCACCGAATTTGGTCCAGAATGGCATTCTTCAAGCAGCTAAAATGCTTTGCAATAGCTTTGAAAGCAAAACATACATAAGGAGCTGCATTCCCAAGTCCAGAAACACACTTGAATGATGCAACAACTGATTGTATTTGCTGGGAGTACAACTTGTATTTCTTGTATACCTAATGGAGATTAAGGAAGAACAGATTGGAACATATTAATCTCCCTCACCACCAATAATTTTTTAAACCAAATTGAATAGTATTACCTAAAATTTATGTTGTAACATTTAATAGATACTGATTAAGCATTCACTATAGTTCTTATCTGTAGAGAGCAGGGTATTTGTTTGCTAGAATGTTATTATAGGTAACATATTCTGCCTTATGATCTTTTTATTTATTTTTAGTATGATTTGAGGAAGGGAGATTAGAAGCCTTCACAGTCCATGCTCCAGAGATTTTTATAATCCATCAGAAGAATTTGTTTTCTTCCCACCATTGACATGGGGGAAGATTATCTTAAAATATGATTCTTCTAAACTTTTTGTTGCTTTAATGCTTTTAGTGAACTTCCTCTCCTGTAAATCTAACGGAGATAGAAATGTTAATGGGCTGGACCGAATTATTCCACTTCCAGTCCATTGTTTAGAAGAATCAGACTGATCTAGTTAACAACGGGACGGCTTCCTGTTTAATTAAGGAACCATTCAATCTAATCCGATCCATCATCCATGTCACCGAAACATGGATTTTAGACCAGATCAGTTACGGTTCAATTCGTTTTTTTAGTTTCAATTATTATATTTATTAAATTCTAATAATTGAAAATAAGAAAGAAGATCGAAGAATTTTTACATGAAAAACCATCTTAAAAATGTAAAAATTACTAGACCGTGATCCATTAAAAAAATTTACTATATGTGAAACTCTTTAAATAATACAGTTTACAAAAAAAAGTTAAAATAAGATTATTGTACAAAAATAATAAGAATTTGTTTCGAAAAATTTCCCTCTTTCTCGTGACTATGCTTACAAAACTCATCTTTCAAATCAATTTTTAAGAAATGCGGGCATGTATAGTGATGCTAAAGAAAAATTGGTTCACTGATCTTCAATTATTTTTCCACAAGTGGAAAATGCGAATTTTGATGCATAGGAGGATACTTAAACTCAGAACATTTTGTACCATTGAAGTTAAGATCGAATATTATATTTAGTTTGTTTCTACCGGAGGAAATCGAATTTCTGTTCAAATCGGATACATTGATTCAAATAAAATTGTAGCACATCCAAGCTACCTTGACGAGATCAGAATGCATTGTTGGTAGATGATGATCTTTTTTCCTTGCCACTTCCAGTCAACATCGCGATTCAGATGACAATGTCAATAGCGAAGGAGGTGTTTTGGATGTAATCAAGATAGCATTAAAGAAGAGGCTGACAGGGAAAAAACATCGTCTACCAGCAGGGGCTTACAATCTTGTCAGAGTTAAGGTAGCTATTTGAGTCAGTGTTTTCAAATTAAAAAGAAATCCAACCACTTGATTTCTTTCAATGGTGGAAATAAAACAAAAGACAATATTTA
The DNA here is from genome assembly GCA_032173925.1 of Heritiera fomes. Taxonomy (NCBI): domain Eukaryota; kingdom Viridiplantae; phylum Streptophyta; class Magnoliopsida; order Malvales; family Malvaceae; genus Heritiera; species Heritiera fomes. The sequence continues at coordinate 6,020,033 of JAPDPM010000002.1, read as the reverse complement.
ATCTTAGCTTCAATGGAAGAGATGTTTTTGAAGTTCAAACATCCTCCGTTATAATAGAATATGCATTGTTCACTTGTGGAATAATAAATAGAGAGCATCTAACCAATTTTTCTCCAACATCATTATACATGCCCATATGTATTAAAGATTGCTAAAGTATAACTTTAGAAGGGGTGCACCCATATGCTAATGTATCGGGTCGGACTCATTATCTAAAAAAATCAGCTCAATTTTTTCTCTATGGGTGCACCTCTTCTAAAATTTCCTACCTTTTCTTGAAAGCAATATGCCCTAAATGATGAGATCCAAATAAGAAGCTGCATTTCCTTTTTTTTGTCGAATGTCACTCCTACAAGCTCAACAAGCTATCTTAACAGAGACAGGTTCAGGTTCATCTGCATTCTAAAGCTTAAGAGAGCTTTTCCCTACTGTCAGTGCAATGCAGAGAACACACCAAGAGAGATGCCACCAGATGGCTCTAACAGGTTTTTTTAACTTAAACCACAGTACAAAAGGGAAAAAAAATGAAAATGCAAAGAAGAAGCTTGTACATAGAAAATAAAAAGAAAAGATTAAAAGGGAAAATACAAAGGGAAATGCAAAGTCAGAACAAACAAACCAAGGAACAGTAACATGATTTAATATGACAAGACAATGCATCTTTTTGCCAACCTAGATAAATCAGATATCTTACCCCGAGGATACTGGTACTGATTCCTTGACAGAAACAATTAAATCATCGGGAAGTAACATATCACAATCATCATCTTCTTTTTTTTCACACATGCATCCACTGCTCTTACTAGCCTCCATTTAAATGATCAGAGAGGATTTCCATTTCTACAGTTATTCGCTAAAAATCAAACACAGTTTTGCCACTGTCATTTGCACTATTAAGCCAACTTTATGCATCATTGACATACTGCATTTTTAGTTGTCATTCATACATTTCCCATAAGTTTAAGCTCCATTTATTTGTTTCATGGCAATAGTTTAAACCTGTTGACTACCATCTTACTACTCTTTTATGTTTAATCACAAAATTAGAAATGAAAGCTACCTTTTGCATGTAAGAGAATTAATGTAATTTTTCATTTTATAAACTTAATAGACATATAGAAAAGTTTGAAGTTGTGCAGTGACAAGAAACACGCATACCTCATCCAGCAACAGAATGAGCCTTGAGTTTTTACAACGATGCTGAATTCTGTCACTGCATGTAATTGGATCCTTACCAACCCCACCATCAGCTAAGCTCTCCAATGGAAAGTCTAAAACTTTATACTCCACTCCACAAAAATCATCTAAAATCTGCTGTGCAGGCTTCAAAAACCTTGAACTCTTCAACACAGATGCATAGCCAGTGAGTGGACCCAGTGGAACAGAACTTCTGATTTGGCCCTTCTGCTTGAAAAGATCTCCCAAGATTGAATTCCCATTGATTTTTTGTGCATCCAAGTTCAAAGGCAGATTCGTGTTATCATGTTGTTGAAAAGATAGAGACAAAGATAAACCCTGGGTATTACAGAACGGGGAGTTTATACCTCTTGGGTTTTGCATTGTGCTTGAGCACAAAGATTTTGGGAAAGCGTGCATGAAGGTTGGTTGATGAGAAGAAGAAAGTAATGCTGGTTGGTTTAGTTGGAGAATTGGAGCTTGTAAGGTTTGTTCTTCATCTTGGCTGTTTCCAATGATGACTCTAAGCCTATTTCTTCTGTTTTGTTGTGGTATATGGAAGGGTTCATTATTTCCTGCCATGAAAAAAAATATGAAGATCTGACTATGAGTTTCAGACAAGAAATGAGAGAATAAAATGGGAAAAAAAATGGAGACGAAGAGAATTGTTGATGAAGGAAATGAAGGGGGTTATGATAACAGTCTTCTGCCTTTGCAGTGTTGTGCATTTTAGCACAGGTAGAGATGATTAGAGGCCTGGTCTTGAAACATGAAAGACAGAGGTAGGTCACACTCTCAATCTCAAATCTGTGGACTATTCTTTCTGCTATGGCATTGAGTATAATAGGACTTTCCCACCACCTCAGCTATAGTATTTATTGAACATTTGGTTTGTATTATAATGGATGGTAATATTGTAAAAAAAAAAAGGTATAACCATGTATGTTTTCATGGTTTGAATTGAAGAACACTTGTTTGGATTTGATTTTGATAAATAAAACTGATTTACACAGTTAATTCTGCCCCATCACTTTCATGGCAGAGAGACACAAGAACATTTCTTTCTACATTTTTGTAAGTATACCTCCTTGCCAATAATACATAAGCACATAAATTTAGTACAATTAAGGCTGCTAGCATCCAATAGAAATTATCCAAACGACTAGAGTTCAAATCCTTGCCAATCCAACTTTTGCCATCCTTTATGGTGATGTGATCCACAATTATGATTAGGAAGCTGCTTAAGAAGCTCCCAACTCCAATCACACTGAAATAAAAGGCTATCCCCAAGCTTCTCATTGAATCAGGAACTTGATCATAGAAATACTCTTGCAAGCCAATTAAAGCAAAAACATCTCCCAGGCCATGCATAATGTACTGAGGAGCAAGCCAGAACACAGTCATTGACAATGGTCCTTTTTTCCCTCCTTGCGCAATCTCTTTCTCAACAGCTTTCAGCCTTTTCATTTCAACACAGGCTGCAGCAACCATGGACACCGCGGATAATAACATCCCAATACCTATCCTTTGAAGGATGGTTATGCCTCTTTCGTTGCCGGTAACTTTCCTTAAAAATGGAACAAGAATCTTTTCGTATGTGGTGATAGAAACCATGATTCCAATTGCAGCGATAGAATTAATAGATGCTGGTGGAATATCAAAATTTTTGCTCATCCTTCGGTCCATGGTAGCAGCTTGTTTGACAAAGAAAGTTGTAGGTTGTGCTACACTTACTCCAAATATTAAATATGTAAGCCAAAAGGGAATCATACTTAAAACAAGCTTCATTTCCTCCACTTTTGTTACTGTTGCCAGTCTCCAAGGATTATGAGTCTTCTCAGCTGAAATGTTTTCTCTGTCTTCAACTATTGCAGCTTTGTCTAGAAACCTGCCGATCAGATTAAATGGATTAGAATCTATGTTACCTAAGCTGACATTTTAATCAAACTTAATTATTGTGAACTTCCTTAATTACCTAAGCCTACTTGTATGACATAGAAGCCTTCCTTGGGACAAATTTAACTTCGGTACTTCATATAGTAGAGAAGGATTGGAAGGATAGGGTAGTTTTCTCTTCCTTATGGCTGCAACCAGAACTTGGAGCAAGGGAGTTAAAGGACTCCCTTCTGGTAACCGGTATCGGTAATAAATCTTCCCCATGTAAAAGGTTAAGATTGCAACAGCCATAACTATAGTGAGGATAAGAAATGAAACCCCCCAGCTTACTTTGTCTTCAACATAAACTATGACTGTTACGCTAAGCAAAAGTCCACAACCGAGTGCAAAATTCCACCAGTTGAAGTAAGACATCTTCTTCTTCCTTTCTTCCAAGTGATCATCATCAAACTGATCTGCTCCAAAGCTCTCAAGGCAAGGCTTGTGTCCTCCAGTTCCAAGGGAGATAAAATACAAACCAACAAAGAAAAACACTTCATGAATTTTTCTCGGTTTATGACACATGGCTACATTGCATGGTTTTATATCTGGGATGAACTCAGACATTGTCAAGAGGCTCAGACCCTGGCTTTCACATCAAGTAGATATTAGTCATAGAAGCATTTCAATTTTAAATCAAGTTTATTTCTGATTTACAAAGTGAGATTACCATTAGATAAATGAGGGATGAAAGCAGAACCATTGTGAACCTGCCCAAGTAAGCATCTGCTAAGAATCCTCCGGCTAGAGGCATTATTGTTGTGACTGCTATCCAATAGTTTACATTCTTTGCAGCTGTTCCCAGGTCTTGATGAAGCACATTGGTCAGGTATGAAATGAGATTTGCTGCTATTCCAAAGTAGTTTAGCCTTTCACTGAACTCAATTGCTGCTCCAAAAGTTAACAGACTGTTAGTACAGTCCAAAAGAAGGTTCTACAAACTAATTAAAGACTCAGATTACCATAGTCTGTAATCTAACCATTGGATTAGAATTATTCAAAGATTAAAGCAGGGGAATTGTACTAATAATCTAGCTCCTTTTCAATATTTTACTATCAATCAATAGCTTGTAATACACTTAATTATCATCATTGTTTACACACATGGAATCAACAGTTTCATATCGGTGTCTGAAAGACTGCTAATTACACACTCTGGTGGCCACCCCTCAGTCTAAAGCAACCTTGAAACAGAAAGTCCACCGTCTTTCAGCCTTTTTTTTTTCATTTCATTTCAAGTAAAGAGCTGTCCAGTATCACTGAGGTTGTCAACCTTGATGGAGGCAAAGTTGCTTGCCCCTGGAGACAGACACTAACACACAAACATGCCCTTGCAAAGAAGAAAAAAATCACAGACCTGTTTGAATCAAATGGCATTTGTTTTTTTAAGAAGTTAGTGTCACAAGTGAGCTGACTCTTGATAACAATACATAATTCAGGTCAAGATAAAGGCAGACATGAGGCTTTCCCTGACCTCATCCATGCACATTATTGTCTCTAGACAAACCTCTCCAAAATAAAATCTCTAGGACTAGTATTATTCGAAAATACAAGTAGTGTTTGAGTTTAGATCTTTTTCTAAAAAGCAGGTTTTGGAAACTACTTTTAAGTTTAATCTAGATATGTACTTACTAATGATGAAGAATGAGGCTTTCCAGACACCAGTTGAAGCTCTTAGAGGAACTTTTCCCTTATAATCTACAGATGAATCATGAACCCATTTCTCTTCCTCTCTTCCTCCAGCTTTACCATCATTTCTCATTGCTTCTTGCTCCATTTGAAGTTTACTAATTAATAAGACGAGTTTTGATTGTAAGTTGAGGGTATGCTTAGTACTGCTTTTATACAAAAAAAAAAGTAAAGGTCTTTCTGTGAATAGCAATATAAGTTCTCGAATTATGTTAGATTGAAGAGATAAAACTATTGTTATGGTTGATCTGTTTTATTCCTTCCTTTTTTAGATATTAAACTCAGATGCCATTTTAGACATACGTATGGGAAAAACTATGCATGTCTATATGTAATTCCATACTCTTTTCCCCTTTTTATTAATTAAACTCCAAAGAGTCAAAGAATACTAGGCCATATCTATCATACATATAGTTCTAAAATGTTGAAATATAATTAGCTCTCATACTTGTAGTTCTAAAATATTCAAATATAATTAGCTCTGCCAGTTGCATAATCATGCAGTCGATTAATTTTTTCTTTGTTGATATAAAAGAAAGTGCTTGAAGATGATAGCATTCTATACAAGTAACCTAATCCTAAATTGTTAGACTTGCTAAATGCTTGAATCAGTGGCAATTCAAGTATCGGGATATGCCTCATGTTAGATTTGTCATGTATAGGAAAGTTCTGAAACTTTCAATCAGGATGGTAACAGGTTTCCTGGTCTGGCAGTAAATTGTTTTCCTCTCCATGGCAGCTTTCTAGCTCTTGTCTATACTCTATGTGCTATGGGAAGATGATGGCATTAAAATAGGAAATCAGATTCTTAAATTGATAACTCAGGAAAACCTGTTGACAAGAACAGAAGAAAAGTGATGGTATTAGTATGTAACTGAGTATATGTATGTTTTGAATGCTTTTAACTAGACTCTTGGTCTCAAGTTCTTAGGTAACATCCTTTATTTTACTGAAGACTTTAAACTTTATATTAAAAAAACTTGTCAAGCTAGTTAAGCTTTTGACTGCTTTTTTAAAACACTGTATATTTTGAAAGTGAAAAACTGAAAGGTTCCTTTTCCAGTCTTTAGATTATAAAACTCAAAGCTCTATATGCTGTTTTTTTTTGGTAATCTAAAAAAGAAGACAGAATTGTATAATATTGGCCTAATTATCTGTTCGAATTTGAACTGATTCTTTGAAAATTATTCTCCAAAGTCAAGACTGGTTTCATCCACTCTCAGTGTTGATGGACCGGATTATGATAATCTTTTTAAACTTTAATCTCTAACAATAATCCATACATAGGGTTAATCAAGTCTCTAATACCATATTCTGTAGACAGGAAAAATCAGATTCTCCAATTAGTCTCTATCAACTCCTTAGATTCTCAACCCATCCCACTAAATAACTGTTTAATAAAACGTAGTTTACTCATCTTTTTCATAGATTTGCAAGTCTTATTTAAATCTAGTTTGTTTGCAGGTAAGATCTCAGCTCAGGTTCAAATCCAGTCTTAAATAGGTTTAAATATGTTGAAAATCATCTTATTGCGATTGTAATTTCTACTCGTAAACATAACAAGATAAAAAAAATAATAACAAAATCTTAGAAATTGTTACTGTAGGTTTACACCAGGTCTTATTTAACTCTTCTTTTTTTTGCTTAAGAGCAATCTTTCGGAGAATTTACTTTGTGCTAATTAGATTCCTCGTGGAATGCATGAAGAAACAAACAATAAACAAAGAGGGTAAGGAAAAAGGAAGAATTTTCAAGCCATATTCTCTTAATTAAAAAAATTTTCATCTCTGTGTCAAGGCATATATTCAAAGTGATATGCAAAAACCGTCAGATGTTGCAGACAATGAGTTGGGAAATTACCCTGACTATTTTCACTTGATTCTGTCAGTTTTGCAGATTGACATCAAAGAAAGAAACATTGGAAATCCTTTCTAGTGGATGCCTAAGATAAAAAATGTGCTAGTTATAAAATATATAAGTGGTGGACCAAAAAACTAGTTGGTGATAGTAGAATAGATTCTCTAATAGGAATGGATAAAGTTTGGTTGAGTTGATTTCCGCTTTGACTACAAATTCGTTCTGTTTTTTTTTTTTCATTTTGGCATCAATCTGTGAGGCTGTCTTAAGCAGATAACCAAGTATTATGCCTTGCGTCAACACAGAATCTTGAAGAATTCCATGAACCAGGCATAGACATGTTTCTGAGGTAATATTTTCAACTCTTTTTTTTCTGTGCTAATTAAGAACATTTAACTAGTTTCAGCTAAAACCTAATGAAATTTGTTGAATGCAGTGAGGATCTCGAAAACAAAAGGAAAGCAGAGATTAAAGTTAAGAAGAAAACCATCAATTCCACCATTTTTTATAGCTTGAAGAAGAAGGGTTTAATTTCAGATCTCCTTCTTAGGTGGAATTGTGACTGCTAAATAGGTCATATCTCAGTTAAAGAAACCCTTAACTTAGAAAATGAATGTATACAAGAAATTTTGAGAAACTAAACCTTATTATGATTAAAGAATTCAGATTCTAATGGTGACAGAATATTACAACTAATGTTGCACATAAGTCAGTTAACAATCTTCAAAACAACATGCCATGTTCAGTTCCTGTCAGCAGGCCAACATATCCTTAGATATCTGGAACTTCCATCCGACATGCCATCTTCATCCTTAATGATTCTTTGTCTCTGAAGCATTGTTGCTAAGGCCAAGAATCACATTAAAGATATTTCTTTTCTTCATTGAAAGAAAATCCTGCTTTAGTATTCAACTTCTATGAAGTTTTGGGTGTCTATTTAAAGGTAATTAAACAAATTGTTACATTTGTTTGAAATTGAAAGTTCATCTGCTATAAACAAGTTTATATCATGTAATAACTGTCAAAAGTAAAAATTTTGAATTCATTTCATGGATCTAAATATTGGAGCAACTGGTGTTGGTTTACAACATGAATAATTATAAATTTATTGCAAGTTCAAAAAATCAACATAAGCAAGGCTTTCCAAGAAAAAAACTGAAAACAGAATCAAGTGCAACACCTTACAACACCTCTTCTGCCTCTCCTTGCCTAAACTATAAGAAATACTTGGTAATTTCCCATGAAACCGACTGTGAATTCCAAACCGAATCATGAGACCGAAAAAATCCTCATTTTTAATCTTAATCCATGCCTTTTTTTGAAGCAAAAACCTGTTTCCCACATTGCCTTAAGATTATACATTCAGAACAAAATGTTTTTCATGTCTGTCTCAAAGGGGGGCACACAATTGGCTGGCAATGCAACATTTCTGTTATCTCTTGAACAGAAAAAAAAATACCTTCTAGGTAGAACAGCAAGCTCTCTTATTTCTATTTTCTGACATATTGGACACATTAATGGTAGTGCCATGAGGGACGACAGTGGAGGAAGCTGCTTCCTGCGCTGCCAGTGCTTTTTTGCTTATTATATGGTAAATATCCAGTAAAATCTTCTGGAATGCTTTCTCAATATTGAAAGCTTCCAATGCTGAAGTCTCAAGGAATGCGAGACTTTCGGTCTGAGCCAAGCTTTCTGCATCTTCTCTCGAGACTGCTCTAAGATGATTCAGATCACACTTGTTCCCAGCCATCATGATGACAATGTTTGAATCTGCATGGTCTCTCAGTTCACGCAGCCACCTCAGGACATTGTCAAAGGTTTGCCTTTTAGTTATGTCATAAACCAAAAGCGCCCCAACCGCACCTCTGTAGTAAGCACTGGTAATGGCGCGGTACCTCTCTTGACCAGCTGTGTCCCATATCTGTGCCTTAACTGTCTTCCCTTCTACCTGAAATGTAAGAAACAGCTTCTAAGCTTAGGTAATTTAGATTTCGATCATTAACATTGTTCAGTTGCTTGATTCGCAAATTTAGTGTCTAAGAACATAGAAATATCAGAATCACACTGAAAAATGATGCAGCAATGAACAGTACCACAACATTGAGCAAATAAGCCATATTTGGGAAAGATAATTAAATCAGAGTATATAAAAAGCCAACCTGAAGAGTCCTTGTTGCAAATTCAACACCAATGGTTGACTTGGTCTCCAAGCAAAACTCATTTCTTGTAAATCTTGAAAGAATGTTAGATTTTCCCACACCTGAATCTCCAATCAATACAATCTTGAATAGGTAATCATATTCATGATCCACTCTATATGCCATTTAACCTGCTATATCCAAATAAATTAATTTTTTTGGTCTAAAAAAATGTTAATTAACTTTAATTATATGGAACAATCCAGATTTAGCTTAACCATTATTACCCAACATCCTTAATATCTTCATATGCAAGATATCAGAATACCAAATTCTAAGAAACCTATTTATTGTTAATGAAAATGTTAATGAAAATGCAGGGAAAAAGAAATTGCATCAGTTTCATTCTTTTTTTCTTGTTCTTGAGAAACAAATAAGGTGTGAAAGAAGAGAAGAAACTAACCATAAAATGATGATTGATTAATATCGATTTTGAAAGCAAAGGGTGGTCAGTGAAATTCAGGAATTTGGTGTTTGTTTTGCTGAAAGTTCTTGCATGGGGAGAGAAAGGCTCCTCAGGAGAAGGAGAGGAGAGAAAGGAAGCATTGCTTTCCATAGCCAAAGAGAGAAAACAGATTAACGGATGAAAAGGCACTTAAAACGGTGTTTCGGTGGGATCTAACCAGCTAATTTCGGCCAGTCTAAAATATTTTACTGTCATTTTTTAATCATCTCGTGGTGGATAGGACTGTGCCTAATTTATGAGATATTGTTCATTTTGACACAAAAATCTTATGGTTTTGTCTTACAAAAGGTTTCTCACAATTATGAGTTCAAGCTTCTGTGTATATGGGAATAGATCTCACAATAAGCAGTAGGTATTTAAAATCAAATGACAATAAGTAGAAGGGTTTAATTTAAATATAAGACCACATAAAATTTAGTATTTTATAGATTTGAGATGACATCATTTTAACAACCCTTCATCACGTGTATGTGAAGATAGAGATAAAATCTATCGCATGATAATTTTAAAAAAAGATAATAAGAAAAAATCTATATAACAGAATCGGAGCTCTATACGATATTAAATATTTATCCTAAAACTAATTAAAAATAGATGTGGAGGGGTCCAACTCAAATTTCCACATCCTCACTTCATATCAGCTTGCTACAAGATGTATTAGGCAGGTATAAAGAAATACTGATTTAAAATTGCTGTCATAATTGCGGTTCAAACAATTTGGACCATTTATTAGAAATGCAGAATATGCTGGGCTGATTTGATTGCTGCAATTTTCAAAGTAGTTCTATCAATGCATTTGCTTCAAGTTCAAACATGAAAGCAATTTTGCACAAAGAAGATTGAAATCAACTTCCGAATTTGGAGATAAAACGAAAATATGGTTCATAAAATTATCAGGTCCAAATATGATTACTCCAAAGTTGAAGAAAAACTGAAAGCATAGAAGTAGCAATTATTGAAATATATATTAAGGTTAACCAAGGCCTTTTATAGGACTGATTATTTCATTGTTGTTGATAATTACAGCCGCATTGGGAGTTGACAATCTAGCTGCATTACGCTCTTTAGTTTCCCCTGTTTCTCAAATTAAAGGCGATGACAGATTCGTAGCATTCAACATAATCTCAGGTACATCAAATCTGCCATTATGAGTTTATGACCGGTAATACCAGTCTTCCAGTACTGTTTCCTAAACAACAAAATCTCAGTGACTGTAGCTAATTTTCTGATTGGAATGTTTCCTCGCAGCCTTCTCTACGAGTTCCGCCACGAACTTAGAGGCTGAATTTGCATATGGCTCTGACCATTTTAATCCAGCTGTTAATCCTGGACTAACATATGATTGTGAAGAAGCTGATACATAAAATTTGTGTGGACAAGGATATGGGATAATGGGACTCGATTTCTACAGCAAGTCACGAGCCATAATTGTGGAGATCGCACTTGATTTATAAGATATTGTTAGCTTGATTGTTTCACGATTTTATTTCACAATAGCACTTCACAAATATGAGTTTAATTTAAGTTTTTACTTTATATATCATAGTAGAATCTCGCAACATATTTCGATATAAGATTGGTACGCTATAAACTCCTACTTTTTAAATCTTAACGTTTTCATTAGTTTAATACATAACAGACTCAAAGTCATTTCAAGTAGTGGAATTTTAGAGGTGGCTCACATTGCATAACACTTAATTTCAGTGTTACTTGTTCCGATTGGTGACTACTCTAATACTCCATTTGTGAAGATCGCATGCAAAGTATTATTTGCTTTGACACCAAAATTTCACGATTTTATCTCTCAAAAACGCTTCCCAAGTATACATTCAAATATCTACTTTTATATTACGAAAGAATCTCACAATATATCTGAACATGAAATTGAAAGTTACAATAATACAACTTGTTCTACAGCTACCAGTGCAACAGTATGGGATCTAAACTATATATCCTTCCTCTGATGTTTTGCCTCAGCCTCAGCTACTGTTAGCCGTGTCTTCAACAGGACAGACAAAAGTGAGATCACTAATGTCTATTTATAAAGAAAATATGGCTGCCTCTGTAGGAACATTGAAATTCCGAGTTAATCCTCTAGTGCTGTCATTCACATCTCTAGTACAAAACAAAAAGCTATCATTTTTTTTTCAAAAACAAAAGCTATCATCTGCACCGGCAATTGAAGGAACAACAGATAAATCTATACTAAGTTTCTGCTTTTTTGGAATGGGATGATGGTGTAAATAGGTTAGCTTTCTTACTTTTTTTTTAAAAAAAAATTTTTATTACACAAGTTTGTGTGAAGTTAAATTGTCGGAGTTTCGAGTTGCTGAAGTTGTTGAAAGCAAGTTGTCCGGCTCAAACACAGGAAAATTCTAATGTTAATTTATAGATTTTGACTTTATTATAAAGTTAACAAATGATAACATTTAGATTAGTAACAATTAATCTAAATCATTAATTATATTTGTAAAGTAAAAAAAAGTATTAACCTGATAATTTATTCAATTAATTTTAAATAATTATCATTAAATGATAATTATTAATTAAAAATATAAAAAGTTTATCATCATTTATACATTAATAATTTTTAATTTAGTTACATATAATGTTTCTTATATTTGTCTTTTATTGATTTTATTGCATATGAAAGCAAAAAAAATGATAGATAGATCTTAGAGTTTGATAACAAGTATTTAAAAAGGAATAATAACCAAATAGGCCCTCGACCTTAAGCCCAAAATGGAATGAAGCCCTCAGCGTTTTATTTCGTGGCAATCAGTCCATAAACTTTTATTTTAGTGGAAATAAACACTCAACCTTCTTAAATTATGCAATTAAGTCCAAATCTGTTAAATGACACTAACTGCTGTTAGTGAAAGCTGACGTGGATAGCTTACTTAGCTGCCACGTGGCATGTCACATGTGCAATACTAACGGCAGTTAGTGTCATTTAACAGATTTGGACTTAATTGCATAATTTTAGAAGGTTGAGGGTTTATTTCCACTGAAATAAAAATTTATGTACTGATTTTCACGAAATAAAAATTTATGGACTGATTTTCACGAAATAAAAAGGTCGAAGGTTTAATTCCATTTTGGACCCAAGGTCGAGGGCTTATTTGGCTATTTTGCCATTTAAAAATAATGTTTGGCGTTTTTGTCAATTATATTCTCAAACAGAAGCAATGAATATATTGGCAATCGATTGCTTATATTAAGAAGTCGATTGCCTAATATAATCAGATTTTTATGAATGCAAGGCATAAAGTTTATAAAAATAAACATAAAACCACAAAAACAAATATAAAATTATGATAATTAATCACAAAATTGATTTAAATAAATGTAAAAATATTAGAATAAACACAAAACTATGATAATAAAACGTAAAATTTATAAGATAAGAGTAAAAACACTCATATTAATTTTATGGTTAAATATTATAGATTTATGTTTTTTCTATTATTTTTATGATTATACTCATTAGTTTTACAATGAATCACATTAATTTTACGGTTAATTATTATATATTTATGCTTTTTCTAGTATTTTTGTACTTATATACAATGAATCCAATAAACTTTAAGATGAATGTTATAAATTTTACAATAAATCTAGTAAATTTTACAATGAATGTGATCAATTTTACGATGAATGTGATCAATTTTACGATGAATCTTATAAATTTTCATAGTAAAATTTATGATATTTATCGTAAAATTTATTAGATTTATCATAAATTTTATCATATTTATCGTCAAATTTGTTAGATTCATCACAAAATTTATAACATTCATTGTAAAAGTTATAAGATTCATAGTAAATTTTATTACATTTATCGTAAAATTGATGACATTCATTGTAAAATTTATTAGATTCATTGTAAATTTTATGATATTCATTATAAAAGTTATGATATTTATCGTAAACTTTAATAGATTTATCATAAAATTTATTAAATTCATAATAAATTTTACAATATTCATCGTAAAAGTTACAAAATTCATAGTAAATTTTATTAGATTTATTGTAAAATTGATCAGAGTAAGCGTAAAAATACTAGAAAGACATAAATATATAATAATTAATTGTAAAATTAATGTGATTTATCGTAAAATTCATTAGTATATCCATAAAACCACTAAAAAAAGTATAAATCTCTAATAATTAATCATAAAACTAATGTGAGTGCTTTTACACTTATTCTAATAAATTTTACATTTTATTATCATAATTTTATACTTATTTTAATATTTACATTTATTTAAATCAGTTTTATAATTAATCATCATAATTTTATACTTATTTTTGTGTTTTTACTTTTATTTTTATTAAATTAAATTTTAAGTCTTATGATCATAAAAATCTAATTATGTTGGGGAGTCAACTTCTTAATATAAGTGGGTGACTACTCATATATTCATTGTTTTTGTTTGAGAATAGGAAGTCGATTGCCTTGATTATATAATTGTATTAATTTGTGTATCTCCTCCCCTCAATCATCAACATTTCTAAAAGTAATCAAGGCAATAAAATCAATAAAATGAAAATGTAAAAAAACCAATAAAAAAAATAAGAAACGCCAATCATAGTTTCTAAATACTTTTTATCAAACTTGAAGGTGTTGCTGCCATTACATTCAAAAAAAAAGATTCTGCCTTTTTTTTACCTTCAAAAGCAATAAAATCAATAAAAGACAAATGAAAGAAACATTTAAGTGAATAAATTTAAATTATCAATGCATAAATTAATAAAAAATTTTCGGATTTTATTATCACTAAATATATTTTGGAAGAGGGATGAAAGCTTTAATTGTGATAAAATTCTAAATAAAATTAGTTTCAGACTATTAAAATAAACGATAATACTTGCTGTTTAATAAAAAAACTTTTTATATTTTTAGTTAATAATTATGGATTTAATGATAAATAAGTTACTAGGTTAATGTTTTTTTTTTACTTTAAAAATATAATTAGTGGCTTAGATTAATTTTAATGATCTGAAAGTTATTATTTCTTGACTTAATAATAAAATTAAAATCTATAAACTTGCTGTAGAATTTCTTTTCAAACACGTAATAATGAAATAAAAATTAAAATATCTCAAACACGTTTTTATGACCTTTTGCTTTTGAGTGATAACGTAGCAAAAGTGACGTATTTGTCTGGAGTTGACATGAATGGCTTGAATTATTACTAAACCTGCTCATGGGCCGGGTTCGGGCCGGGTCCATGATAGTCAATATTTAAGTCCGGCCCGGCCCGATAAATCGGGCCTGATATTTAGTCCAAATCTGTCCCATTTTTTATATAATAAGTCCGAGCTCGAACTCGGCCCTCTCGAATATAATTTTTTATATTTTAATTATTTATTTATTTATTTTTTATTATTTTATTTCCTTTAAAATTTAATTTAATTTGTCAAAATTTGTATATCAATTTTCATATTAAATATTTATAATCATGTTTTTTAATTAATAATGTTTTATATATATCAAAAATTATATTATACTTAACAAATATATTAAAAATATACTTAATATTATAAATATATTAAAAATATATATATTTAACATTAACATCGGGCCGGGCCCGGGCTTTGAAAGGCTAAGCCCGGGCCCGTTTTTAAACGAGCCTAAAAATTTTGTCCAAGCCCGGTAATTGCATCAAATATTTTTGTCCAAGTCCTTCCAAATATCGAACGGGCTTTCGGGCTTGGGCGGGTAGCCCGGCCCTTGAGCAGGTCTAATTATTACACATAAAAAAAGAATCATTTCCCTACCTCTTCGCTGATTGGCGGATGAATATATCAATCATACACATTCTACATATTTAATATTGAAAGTGGCTTTATTATATACAAAAAAAATATTGAAGTGGCTTATTTGGGTAACTTTTTATTGGCCATTGGTGTCAGCTAGTTACCTACTTCGAGCAAAAGAAAGGATTGTAAGAAACAGTTACATCACGTCAGGATATATCACTTCTATTTAAATCATATCACATAATCACATTGTTAAAAAAAGTCAATAATTTATTATCAGAATCATTAATGAGTTTCTTGAAATAAATATTTATCATTTAATTATATAATAAATTATTGATTTTTTTAATACTGTGATTATGTGGCATGATTTAAATAAAAATGATATATGCACATTGTGTAACTGTTTCATACAATCATTTCTCCTTCGAGCAAATCCTTTTTTTTATTGACAGTAAAGTAAAAGAAAAAGAGAAAAATCGACCTTAATCTTTTTTTTTTAATTCACAGTAAAGAAATCGAACCAAATCTTTTTTTTTGTTCGAAAATCGAACCTAATCTTTTAGAACGGATAAAAAAGCAAAATAAAGTAAAAAATCGAATTTTAGATTTAATTTTCCAAGATAATTTCTCAAGTCTAGGTTCTTCAAGCAAACCTTACTGGAGTGGAATAGATTCGCTGCCCAAAAGTCAAAAGTCGGGGTCAAGTGTTCACTTCAACCACCCCAAACAAAGATGGATCCAATTTAATATTTCACAGGGGAAGCCTCAATCGTGGCCTCATTTGGTGTCGAGAAAACACCAATTTTAAACGTATTGATTGATTTGTCATCTCAAAATAAAATATACAACTGTCAACAGCTATTTATCATCTGAAAATAAAATGAAAAATACAATTGTCTAGCAATTATATAATCCGAGAAAGAGAAGGTCTGGAGAGTAAGGTGAAAGAGGGAAAAAGTACAATAATGCGCTGCTGGAGGTAGGGGTGAGATCGGATCGGATCGGATCGGATTTTTGAAATTTTTTGATCTGATTCGAACCTATTCGGATATTAAAATTTTGATCCGTATCCGATCCGATCACTTTAATTATCCGGATATATCCGATCCGCATAAAATCGGATCGGATCGGATCCCACGGTTTTTTTTTTAATGAAAATGAAATTTCAATTGCTGCCTATCAAATATCAATTATGAATTATCATACATTGCAAACTTTACATGCAGCCATGCAAGATCCCACGATAACTGCTCTTAAACCAAATGGTCACAACACAAGTATCCAAATAGCCATATAGCATAGCTAAAATTGTTAAACACAAAAGTTCCTAAAAAAAATACAATATATTGTAGTATGTTAGTCTTTGAAGATCCTTTGTTGTTCTTATAAACAAAAAAAAAGTACAGCTTATGTTAGTCTTTTAAGATAATACCAAGCCATAGACTTATAAACTGATGAATGATGATAGCCTTAATATTATATTAAATAATATTCATGATAACCATCTTTAGGAAACTTAAAACGGTGAGAGGATGCATAACTTTATCAGTTACAGCAATCACTCATTCTAAATTCTAGGGATAATCAACTAGATGGTGAAATGAAAACTACATTGCAATTAAAGGAAGAAACCACTCCTGCCTCCATATCACAGGAATGATAAAAACTAAAACGTACTAAAATCTAAAATGGCACTAGAAATACTACTACGAAAGAAACATAACAGATTATCAGGTTTGTATTTGTTCAACCTAAAAATTGCCAATTTGCCATAATAGAAATTGGTGCATCAAATAGCAAGCAAAGATGCTACAATATGAACAACAAAGGTTTGAGCTAATTTTCAATTTTTCATGTCATCCATCCATAATCTATTGCCAATAAACAATATGACAATACAAATTTCTCTTAGCAAGTTAATTGAAACAACTAAACATAAAATACTAATATACTATCATTAAAATAGAAGACTTGAAAATAAAGAATTTAAGATAACAAAAAACAACAAATAACGTTTTGTTATTAACAAACAACATAACAAGAAATGTAACAGCCAACCAATTGAAGATCATGTTTTGAAATACACCATTTGTATCTAACAACTAAAAAAAATTCCATAATCAAATCAAAGATGGTTTACTAGCTGCGAATGAGAAAATAAAAAACAAGTCATATATCTATCTTTAATGAGCCCCCTGAATTACAATTTTCTGTACAAGTTTAAACAACAACCTAGAAACACTAACTTTTATTGAGACTAAGACTGAAAAACCTTGTGCAACAGCAGTGTGAAGGAACTAAGAACATTAAAGTGAAACACTAAATTTGTCCATCTTAAAATTAAGATGTCAAGATGATATTGAAATTTAAGTGGAACAAGAAAAGAAACTACATAAAATCCAAGTTAAAGTCAAGAGTAACACATAATGCCACATCATAACAAATGAAGTACTTCAAAAGTAAGGTTAAATGATATTTCAGTTTTTATGCAAATAATATGGTTCAACCAAAACTAACATCAGAAAAAAGAAGTAAATTACTGTATAAGTAATACCAATCTTGCCAAAGTCTAAGATGTAGTGTCACAAACTCATAGGCACCTTAATATGATAATATCCTTACAAAGGAAAACATTGAAAACATAAACTGCATTCCAAGAGCCAATATATCAACCTACTACCTAGGCTACTAGATATAACCATCCAAAATCAAGTTCAAAATAACTATCCGAAAAATATAACTACAACACCCTAATTTCCACATATGAAATTAAAAACAATATATTGCAAAATGAATTTCATATGCAATGAAATTGTTGTTGTCAAATTCCTTCCATCTTCGATTTCCTAAAAAAAAAAATACAAAGAACTTTCATAATATGAAAGAGAAAAAAATGAATTACAATGAAAATAGTAGAAAATGGAATCAAATTACCTTCCACTCTTCAAGTCAATCGTCAAGGACCATCATTGTTTCACTAAAAACAAACTCCTTAAGATCTACAAAAAAATATATATAAATATAAAATTTATAATATCACTTAAAAAAATGAAAGATAATGAGCAAAATAATATAAATATATCTAATTAAGTTATAAATACTTACTGCATTCAATGTCTTCCCAAACATCTAATTTTTCTTCATTCTCAACTGGCACAGGGGAAGATTTCAGCCAATTTTGTGTGCATATAAGAGCCTCAACCATTTTCGGAGCTAGAGAACTACGAAATGGGTCGAGGATACGCCCTCCAGTGCTAAAAGCAGACTCAGAGGCAACAGTCGACACAGGAATGGCTAGTACATCTCACGCAATCGCAGCAAGTACTGGATATTTGCATCCGTTTACCTTCCACCAAAGCAAAATGTCAAAGTTCTTATCATCTTGCTCAAAGACATCTTCTAAGTACCTTTCCAACTCTGACTTTCCCGCTTTGCATTGTGATTCTGCCCTTCTCCTTTTATATTTTGACACGGCATATGCCTCGGCATCATTAATATCAACAACCTCCTCTAACTTCATTGGTGCTTGAGAACTAGCACTTGCTCCTTCACTAAAATTACCAATAATTGAAGCATAATACTCAAACAACGCATTTAAGGTGACCTTCACCCGATTACCCAATTCCGCAGCCTTTTCTTCATCATAAACCTCATCAATAACAAACATAGCATAATCCATCTTACGCCTAGGATCTAAAATAACAGCAACAAATAACAAGGGATTGAGGTTCTTTACATCTCCCCAATATTTATCAAACTTAGTTTTCATTCGAGAAGCCATTAACTTGATATTTGGATTTGGATCATTTAATTTGTCATTAATTTGCATTCCAACACCAAACACCACATGAAAGTAATTATTACTAGTGACATACAAAGAACCAGAGACACGCAAAGTAGAATCATAAAAACTTTTCAGAAAAGGCAACAATCCACGAACATAATCCCAATCATCTCCAATAGGCAAACCCCTATTTTTTTCTGCCCTAAGCTCTGCTCTGTATTTGTCATCTTGTTCCTCTAATCTATCAAAAGCTGTTTGAAACTTCAAAGCAGCTTCCAACATCAAAAAAGTTGAATTCCACCTAGTTTCAACATCTAGACAAACAAGGCTTTTACTTGTTATTTTTTCTTGCTCCACACAAATCTTGAATCTTTGCAACCTTGCAGGGGACGACCTCACATACCTCACAGCAGAACGAATTCGAAAAATTGAATCATCCAAATCTTTCAAACCCTCTTTCACAATGAGACTAAAAACATGTGCACAACACCTCATATGCAAATGCTCACTCTTTAAAATACTACCCTTCCAATTATTAAGTCTTCTTCTTACATATTGGATACCAAGATCATTTGCACTTGCATTATCTACCGTGATAGTGAGAACTTTATCTATTCCCCATTCAAGCAAATGTTTCTCAATGCATTTTCCAATTACCTCACCGGGATGGTTAGGAATTGGAGTGAAACTCAAGATTCGCTTATGTAATTTCCACTCTTGATCAATGAAATGAGCTGTAAGGCACATATAACTAAGATTTTGCCTAGAAGTCCAAATGTCAGTAGTAAGACAAACTCTCAACTTTGATCTTTTAAAGTACATGAACAGCTTCTCTTTCTCACTCAAAAACAAGTCATAACAATCATTTGCTATAGTGAACCTCGAAGGAATTTGAAATCGAGGTTGCATAATGTTACAAAAGTCCCGAAATCCCTCATGCTCAACTGTCCTAAAAGGTAACTCATCCAAAATGATCATCCTATTACAATATTTCCTACATGCTTCTTGATCAAATTTCCATGTAACAACTGAAGAATCACCACCACTACCCACATCATCACCAGACAAAGCTTTAAACATTAAGGTTTTCTGGTTCTCATCAAGCTTATTCAATGGGTATTTAGGACATCTATTTGTGTGGTTACGTAAGACTGTGGTTCCATTGACACTAGGACACTTCATGATTTTATGACAATAATTGCATGAGGCTTTTTGATCAGCTTTATTGTTACAAGGCAACCTAGTAAAATTTTCCCATACCTTGGATGTTAAGGATCCCAATTTTCCACTAGGTGGTTTCTTAGCTTCAGATGAGACTTTAGCAGTGGCATTTGCTTGATCATTTGTTGTTGGTTCAACAACTGGAGCTTCAACACTTTGACTCTCAAATGGAGTATTGCTATCGGTAGTGGGAATGCTTGATGCCACTGAATCCATCTAGCTATCTAGATAATAGCCAAAAATAAAATATGATTAGAATAATTATGGAGTAAAGGTTACAAAAAAGAAAATAATAAATAAATAAATTAAAAATTTAATTAAGCATTTAAATGGAGGATTAAAGCATTTTAATAAATTACATGGCAGCAAATAAATTATTTAAATGGTGGACTAAACTCCAAGAATCTAATTGCATTAAATATTAAAGGATCCTCAAAGAAAAAAACTAATAAATAATAAAAAATAAATAAATAGATAAAACATGTATGTATTGAAGAACAATAAATTATATTATATTATGTTATACTATGTTATAATACAATTAATTAGATTATAATATAAAACTCCAAGAATCTAATTGCATTAATACATGTTGTTGATGTTCAGTGGATATACCACCAAAACTTTTAGTTATTCCCTTCCCATTTTCTGACACAATATTCCTCGATCTCCCATCATTATTTGCACAAAACATCAGTTAAGGTTTTCCTGATTTGTCTTGCTTAATTCTCTTTATTCTTCAGTCATTTTCCCATCTATGAACTTACATTTATCCATGGTTTAAACGAGTGAAAGATTAATTTTTTATCCACGGTTTTGATTTCCTTCAAGTGCAACACTCACATGAGCATTGTGATTGATTTATTTTTAAATAAAATAGAATCTAAAAACTGTATCTTCCATGAGAAATTTCGTTTCTTGTCTGAAATATATATGCTAACATTTGATTTAAAGGAAATAAACAAATTATTTCTGGAAAAAGGCCAAAACTAAAAAGAACTATGTATATCAAATATCAATATATCTACAAACTAGATAAAAAATGCACCAGCAAACCAAGATGTGAGATCTGATCAAGCAAGACAAAAAAGCAGTGGTTACCTTTAAGATCTAATGTTTCCTGGAAGAAGAATGCTAGATCTGTCGATCTAAAGTACAAGGGACGAGCGGCACTGCTGGCGATGGTTGTGGCCTGGGACAAGGTGGAGACGCACAGCGTGGGTCTGCACTTTGTCGACTGCTGGTGGGGGAAGCGGTGATACTGTGACTCCGAGAGGTGGGTGCGTGCTTGGGAGGGTGCGTGCTTGGGACTGGGAGGGTGGGTGTCGGTTGGTCGGTGAGTCGATCTTCAGAGTTCAGATCACTCTTCAGTCTTCACGCATGAGATGAGACCACCCGTGACTGCCCAAAGGCTTTTTCATTGTTTACTTTTGGTATAATTTTGGACTGGGATGCTCACTTGCTCAGATGCTCTTTAGACTTTTAGATTTAGGCCTTTAGTTTTCGGCAACAGCCCAGAGGCTAGAGGCAGCAATAGTATTTGGGCCAATACTATTGGCTTCTATATAGTATTAGCTTTGGGCTGTAGTTCTTAAAAAAATTGGGCTTTTTTTCAATTCGGATTGATTCGGATTTTCGGTACCCATTCGGAAAAATCCGATCCGATCCGAACTAGCATGGATATGATGACATCATCTATCCGAATCCGATCCGAATTTTTAAAAAACCGAACTGATCCGAATCCCCCGGTTCATGTCGGTTTTTCGATTTTTACGGTTTTTTTTCTCACCCCTAGCTGGAGGAGATCGTAAAACCCAAAACAAAAGCCTCAAAAAAAAAAGAGTCAGGGAAAGGATGGGCAAACAGTGAAAAAATGAAGTCAAATTTCGTAGCTTAAGAAAAAAAAAAGGATCGGTTAATTTCTTGTAAGATGGAATAAGATTTATTGAGAATTGAAATGAGTGTTGAAAAGAAAACGGACAACCGTCAGAAGACAAATCCTTTATATCAAATTTCAAAGCTCCTTAATAGCAAAAGACAAAAATACTTCTATAAGTCAGAATTTATTTGCAAAACAAATCCGCGGAAAAATGAAAGGAGGACAAACACGATTAGACCTGCTCAAGGATCGAGCTATCCGTCTAAGCTCGAAAGTTCATTTTAAATTTGATCGAATTATAATAAAAATATTTGATAAAAAAATGGGCTTGGGTAAAATTTTTAGGCCTGTTTAAAAATCGGGTCGAGCCTCGGGCTTACCTTTCAAAGCTCTGGCCCGACCTGACCCGACCCGGCCCGAATTATTATTATTTTTTATTTTATATATATCTTTTTTAATATTAATTAAATTTTTATATAGATTTACTAAATATAATATAATTATATGTATATAAAATATTATTGAATAATAAATATGATTATAAATATTTAACATGGAAGTTGATATATAAATTTTGATAAATTAAATTAAATTTTAAAGGGTATAAAATAATAAAAAACAAATAAAATTAAAATAAAAATATAAAAAAATTATTTTCTGATCGAGCTCGGACTTGTAGTATATAAATGAAAACGGACTTTGACAGAAAAATCAAGCTTGAATGTCGGGCCGGGCCGAGTCGGATTTGGGCATGTAAAAAATTTATTATTACCTGTCATGACCTGGTCTAAGCTCGGCCCGGCCCACGAGCAGGTCACGCGACATTCAATGACAAACACGATTTGCAGCACAATTAAGGAAGCAAAAGACTCGAGCAAAAGAAAACCAAAGAGCAAAAGAATCCGAGCAAAATGTGAGAGAAGATAGAAAAGGACACGATGCAACATAAGAGGGGGAAACCGCGTTTATTAAAGAGGCAAACAAAGTGATCTAACAGGATCCAAGGTTGCATACGGCTCAGGCAATTTGAATCCAAGTTTGCATACGCGTTTATATAAGCATAACTTATAGTGGGGCAAACTTATTCTCCAACATTGAGCTTGGAAAATTTTTTTATCAGACTATTCTCACAATGAAGGGCAGAATATATCTTCTTCACTGCCTTCTCTTCCACGGCTTTCTCTCAGCTTTGCTTACTAGCAGAGCAGCATCTGATCATTCTCAATCCAGTGCCAATAAAAAGGCAATGTTTATGCATATTAAGGACTAATTGGCTAGTTCATCTCTCTCTCTCTCTCTCTCTCTCTCTCTCTCTCTCTCTCTCTCTCTATATATATATATATATATATATATGTGCATATCTTTTAAGTCATTTTTTTAAATCATTCTTTCCTGGTTTGATGATCATGCTTAAGTTAATTGATCATGGAAGATGTTCTAACTTGTGTCTCCTCTTTTATACAAGTTTATTCATGGCTGATGAATTTCATTTCTGTACTTTTGAACTTGCAGAGCTATATTGTCTACATGGGCGAGCGGCCTAGTGATGGAAGTTCCACATCCTTGCTTCACAGCAGCCTGCTGCAAGATGCCTTTGGCAGGTATAAGGAAATACAGACCAATTGCTCACATTTGCAGAGAAAATTATTTGCTTTGTAAATTCTAAGGTAGCAATTTCCAAAATTATTAGAAATAGTAGTGAACAATAACATCTAGCAAGCAAGACCAGAAAGTATGAAAAAAAATTGTTGAGGTTGACTATGCTAATGGAAATGAATGCAGTGATTCGGTTACAAAGTCAGTGGTCTACAGCTACAAAAGGAGTTTTAATGGGTTTGTGGTGGAGCTAACCGAAGAAGAAGCACAAAAAATGGCTGGTAAGTGAGCACGATATCACCATGATCGGTTTTTCATGAAACTGATTAATCCATCTTTGGACGCTTTAGGAATGAATGGCGTAGTATCTGTGTTTCCGAATGAAAATAGAAACCTTCATACAACAAGGTCATGGGATTTTCTTGGCTTCTCCCAACAAGTTGAGAGAGCAGATTTGGAAAGTGATGTTATCATTGGAGTTTTCGACTCTGGCATTTGGCCTGAATCTGAAAGTTTTAACGACAAAGGACTTGGTCCGCCTCCCAGCAAATGGAAAGGCAGTTGCCAAAGAGAAGCAGGCAATTTCACTTGCAACAAGTACTATGCATTAAAAACTATAAAAAATTGTTTATATTCTTGGAGAATTAGTCAAATTAGTGCTTGAAGTGTGTAACTAATATTTCTGAGTGTTTAAATGCAGCAAGATTATAGGTGGACAGTATTACCGCAGCTCTGGGGTATTTGGCCCCACTGACATTAATTCTCCAAGAGACTCTGATGGCCATGGCACTCATACTGCATCAACTGCAGCCGGGAAGTTAGTTAATGGGGCAAACCTCTATGGCTTTGGCTCAGGAACAGCCCGAGGAGGGGTTCCATCAGCACGAATTGCTGCGTACAAAATTTGCTGGTCAGATGGTTGTTCTAATGCTGACATTCTCGCAGCATTTGATGATGCAATTTCAGATGGGGTTGACATTATATCTATTTCGGTTGGAGGATCACTTGCTAATGACTATTTCACAGATGCCATTGCAATTGGAGCCTTTCATGCCATGAAAAATGGTGTATTGACGGTAACCTCTGGAGGTAATGATGGCCCCGAGCGTTCAAGCATCTCAAATTTCTCACCATGGTCCATTTCTGTGGCGGCTAGCACCATAGACCGCAAATTTTTCACCAAGGTGCAGCTTGGAAACAGTAAGATTTATGAGGTAATGCCATATCCAACCATTTTTGCTTTGGTTTGAGAACATATTTGCTTATCCTGCATGTGTCCAGGGAATATCAATAAATACATTTGATCTCGAGAATGAAATGTACCCCATCATTTATGGTGGTAATGCCCCCAACACTTCCGCAAATTATACCTCGCGTCTCTCCAGGTAGCACCGAAACCTAGCCATTTTCTTAAAAAATCTGAGAGTTATCACTTGAAAATACTACTAATATCTCAACTCAAATCAAAAGGAAGAAAAGAAACAGAGTTGGTCAGAAATTCCCTTCATCTGATTATGGAGTTGATTCTTGAAGTACAGGTATTGCTCTCAGAATTCACTAGATCAGAACTTGGTGAAGGGTAAAATTGTTCTTTGTGACGTAGTAAACACTGGGAGAGGACAGTTTTTGGCTGGTGCAGTTGGTACAGTAATGCGAGACACGCTTCCAAATGACTATGCTAACACGTATCCTCTGCCTGCATCTTACGTTGATCTCGTCGATGGCGGCAAGATTTTTCAATATTTGAACTCAACGAGGTAGCAACACAATTTTCACACCCCTTTCTATTGTACCTGAACACATCTGACACGAGTCTACGTATTTTTCATACAAATTACAGTGCCCCAACTGCAACTATATCTAAGAGTACTGAGGTTAGTGACTCACTGGCTCCTTACATAGTTTCTTTCTCGTCAAGAGGTCCGAATCCGATCACACCTGACATCCTCAAGGTAAGTTGATGAAGTATTAATCTTTCTGTAAATATACCCCTTTACGTGACTGATTATTACATTAAATTGTTGTTATAGCCAGATTTGTCTGCGCCAGGGGTTCACATTCTAGCAGCATGGTCTTTAGTTTCCCCTGTTTCTCAAGTTAGAGGCGATAACAGATTCGTGCCATTCAACATAATTTCAGGCACATCAATGTCCTGCCCACATGTTTCTGCAGCAGCTGCCTACGTTAAATCATTTCATCCGACATGGTCTCCTGGTGCTATTAAATCTGCCCTCATGACCACAGGTAATTGCTATGACCATTGACTAGTTACGTTGATTTCCCTTACAATTTCTCTTGTGACTTTAGTTATTTTTCCTGCAGCCTTCCCCATGAGTTCTGGCATTAACTCGGACGCTGAATTTGCATACGGCTCAGGAAATTTGAATCCTCTCAAGGCTGTCAATCCTGGTCTAATATATGATTTGGGGGAACTTGACTACATAAAATTTTTATGTGGACAAGGATATGGCACTCGGTTTCTGCAATTAGTAACCGGTGATAATGCTACTTGTTCTGAAGCTACCAATGGAACAGTTTGGGATCTAAACTACCCTTCCTTTGCTCTTTTTACCCCACCCTTGAAAACCATTAGCCAGGCCTTCAACAGGACTGTCACAAATGTGGGATCACCAATGTCTGTATATAAAGCAAAAGTGAGTGCCCCAGCAGAACTCAAGATACAAGTTAATCCAAATGTTTTGTCATTCACAGGTCTGGGGCAAAAGCAATCATTTGTGTTAACAACTGAAGGAAAAACTGATAAATCTATAGTTTCTGCTTCATTGGAATGGGATGATGGTGTACACAAAGTGAGGAGTCCCATCATTGTATTCATTTCAATATCATAATCTCTTACATATAGCTTTACTGTAATGATTGTGGGGCCTCAATAAATAAGGAACTATGTGATTCTTGAGGATGGGTGAATCCATGTTTTTAAGTGGACAATTGTTTCCTTGTTGCATTGTTGCTGCTGTCTGCACCCTTTTCTACTTTGGATAATAAAACTCTATAAGTACTATTTTTCTCCATATAATTCATACTGTTAGCTTCTCTACACACATTAATCAGCTTTACATCAACCAGCATGCCCATCAGCGTGTCAATGGCAGAGGCAGTGAACACATTCCATAATTTCCAAGATGTAGCTCCAACATTTTCACAACAGGAAAATGCATTTGTTAATCAGATTCTATGATAAGACCAACTTTATTCTCCCTTGTGACCAACTCCCATAAGCTTGAGACTTCAACAACACCTTCATTTTAGAGCATGTACAGTGTTTCTAGACACTTTTTTCACTGTTAGTTTTTTATACTATGGACCTAATATTTATTACACAAATG
The DNA here is from genome assembly GCA_032173925.1 of Heritiera fomes. Classification (NCBI taxonomy): domain Eukaryota; kingdom Viridiplantae; phylum Streptophyta; class Magnoliopsida; order Malvales; family Malvaceae; genus Heritiera; species Heritiera fomes. The sequence goes on along the minus strand of JAPDPM010000002.1, from coordinate 5,993,116 downwards.
TCCAACATAATAAAAATAAATGGGCTACTAAAATTAAATAACTAACCCAATATAATTGGGTTTACAATCCAACATCATCAGGCTTCGGCTTTGTATCCTTCCGGTTCTGATACTTTCTACGCAGTTTCCAGTCATTAAGCTGAAAAAAAGAAAGAAACATAATTAAGTGATAAGCATCCTAGGATATGAATGAAACCAAAATAAAAAGATGAAATTAAAAAGAAAAAAATGAATAAAATTACAAAAGAAAAGAAAAGAGAGTTATCCGCATTTCATCATTGCTAGCTGGACGATTGCTTAATAAATATTCATGCATGATCCAATTGGTTTTTTCAATGCGAGGTTGTTTCCCCTTGAAGAGGACTAAAAGTTTTCTTGAATTTAACCAGTTTTCCATTTCACTTGACATGCTTATCGGCTCCGGTTGCTTTCCAGAATCCATTACTAGCTCGTCCCCCCGGTCTTGAGCCATTGGGATAGTTACGATCTCATGGAGAAAAAAAATACCATTCATTCATTATTCCATTGAATGACTTATTATTACTCATCTCTATTGTCAGAAATTAAGAAGAAAAAACTTTATTATAAATGATAGTTTATATGATATTCATTTTTTTTTGTGTTGAAAAGATCAAGAAAAACACAAAGAAAACGAAAATTTGAAAAAAAAAAAAAACCTGTAAGAGTTTTATGATCATAGTGATAGAGTTGAACTTCCTTGATTCTAATCGGTGGCAATGGTTTATTGTAAACTTTCCTCTTCAATCGGAAGGTTTATAAGTTTCTCTGACTCAAAGCTGCCTTGTTCCATTGTATAAAAAAGATTTGGCAAAAAAGAATTGATAGATTTTTTTTAGAAAAGTACTGATAGAATTTGTTTGACTGATCTATAACGATTTCTTTTATATGAAGAATGATTTTTTTTTGTTATTTTAATTAGTCTGTAGAATTAGTTTTTGGATATTTTAAACTTTTGACATATGCATTACCTTTTTAATTGTTTATCTTAAATTTTTTATTTTAATTACTTTAAAAAAAGATCATACCCAATGATTAAAAAAAGCAATTATTTTTTAATTTGTTTAATGTATTATCTTAAAATTTTACTTTTATCTAAGTAAAAAAATGCTATGTTTTAAAAAATTCAATTATTTTTTTTCCAATTTCTTACCCATATAATTAAACTTTAGAAAAAAATCAATTATCCTTTTTAATAAATATTTTTTTATTATAACAAATTTATTTTTATTGATTTATTTGTTTACTGGTAAACCCAAATGACTATTTTTATTGTCATTGAAGTATCACAAATCATGTGTCAACCAATTTAATGCCAAAATGCTATACCAAATTAAATATAGCAGAACTAGTCTTAAAGCGTTAAAACATGTAAGAATATATGTGGTTTACACCAAAAAAATTAAATATTACTAGAGGTAAGGTTGAGATATTTGTCTAAATTTATATGTAATATTTTTATTTTTATTTCAATTAAGAATATACAAATATTTTAAAAATATCTTTATAGTAAAATATTATAATTATGTAATCAACAATTTGAGCCTGATTCATAAACATTTTTATATTTTATATTTACCAAGTTTTTTAACTTTATCTTTTTTTTTTTTTACTAAAGGAATACTTCATTCATTCAACGAAAAGAAAGTGCATCATGTGCAACTACATTCTGGATAAAGTCAGGACAGTCTTCTACCCAAACAAGATCAGAATTACATTGTAACCCATGTTTAGCTAGAATGTAGGCAACCTGGTTTTCATCTTGATGGCAATGCATAAAGATATAACTCCGAAACTCCTTGCTCACTTGGAGAGTGTATGCAATCAATGGACCAACTACAGAAAAATCTAAACAAGAGCTCTGGAGTTTACTTGTGATTGTAAGCGCATCCCCCTCCACTTCAACTAAGAAGAAGCCCAAATCTCTTGCAAACTCCACTGCTCTAGCTGCAGCCAAAGCTTCCGCACAAGCAGAATCCATCATACAATGAACTTTTGCTGATAGAGCTCCCATCAAGGCCCCCTTGTCATCGCGTATAACAACCCAACACCTGCCTCCATCTGCTCCTTGTTAATGGCCCCATCATAGTTCACTTTGTAAAATCCTTGTGTAGGTGGTTTCCACTATCTACTCCTAGTCTGACTTGGTTTAGAGATAACAGTGTTGGCCCTGTTAAATTCGGCTACATATCTACTTATCATCATGGTTGTACCCTGGGCTGTTAACTGTACTTCCTCATAAATCTCTGAGTTTCTAGCATTCCAGATTCCCCATAGTGTAAAAATAAGATGCTGGAATTGATGGGGATTAAGGAACAGAAATTTAACCACCATATTCTCGTCATTAATGTCCATCAGTAATGCTTCCCAATAATAATGGAGTTCTTGCCAAACTAACTTCGCTTTAGGACACCACAGCAAAGAATGGAAGATTGTCTCAAGCCCTGCTTTGCACTGCACACATTGATTATTAACCTGGTTCATCTTCTGCCTCAAAACCTGTGCTGTAGGAAGAAAACCATGAATCAGCTTCCACATAAAATTTTTCAGCTTGTTCGGCACATGACTTATCCACAACCTCTTCCAAAGTCTTCTCGTATCTGTCTCCATAGCCAAATATCCTTCTTGTAAACCCTCCACAAGCATCCTATATCCACTTTTAACCGTGTACGTGTCATCTCTGGTGTAGTTCCGTATCAATATATCCTCACTATCCCACCTGCTGATCGGCAAAGTACTAATCCTTTGAACATCGAGTGGGTGAAATTTCTCTTGAATTTTTGTGATATCCCATTGTCTCGTAATCGAGCTTATCAAAGAAGCCACCATCTCATCTTCTTCTCCAATTCTCGGGTCAGTTTGCAATCTTAACGTGTGATGTCATGGTAGCCATTTATCTGTCCATATTTTGATGCTCTGACCATTTCCCACACACCATCTCATCCCTTGGATCAGAACGTCTTTAGCCTCCCATATACTGAATAAAAAATTTTAAATATGTTAGTCTTTTACAAATTAAAATATTGAAGTGCTTTCTAGTTTTTGAATATTATGTAATATATTTTGTATTTTTTTATTAAATTATTAATTTATGTGATCATTGGGACTAAAATTTTACATTAAGTTTTAAAATAAAATTATTAATTATTACAATATAGGGGTTTATTAAGTTTTTTTCATTGGCCCGAGTCGGGACCATGATTTTAATAATTTAAAGAGGTTATTAATTTAGAGGGAATTAATTTATAGGGGTTCTACTGTATATAGATAGAGAGAGAGAGAATGATAAAAATCAATATATGCATAACAAGTTTTAGATAAATTGAAAAGGGGTAAATGTAAACTATAATGTACATTATTTAAATATTAAAAAAATATAACATTTTCTTAAAAAAAATTAATCTTAAGATTAAATAAATATTCAAGTTTATATAAATACACTACTAGATAAACAGTTTTTTGCAACGTTTAAAATTGTTGCAAAATACATATTTATTGTTGCTAAAGCATTGTCGTAATGACTAAAAGTTGTTGCAAGATCGTTGTGTTTAATTTTGATGCTAAAAGTGTACGCAACGACTTTCATGGTTACTATAAAAGGTATTTATTATAACAACTTTTATCGTTTCTAATTAAATTTAGTTTTAGCAACGACTTAACGTTGGTTGCAATTCCTATTTGGCAATGATATTTCTATTGTTGCAAAGGATAGTTTTGCAACGAGTGTATGTTGTTGCTACAAATTGATACAAGACGCAATTTTATCATTTCTAATTTTATTCACAACGACTATTTATCGTTGCTAAAAAATAATTATGTACCTATAAATATGTCATTTCTAATTTGTTTACCAATGATTGTAGTTGTTACTAAAAAATTTACGAAACCATATTTTTGTCGTTTCTAATTTTTTTTAATAATGATTATAGCTGTTACTAGAAATTTACGAAACAATAATTTTGTTGCTTCTAATTTTTTTTAACAACAATTATAGTTGTTGGTAAAAAAATTATGAAATAATTATTTTATCATTTCTAATTTGTTTACCAACGATTGTAGTCGTTACTGAAGAGTTTATGAATAAAAAATTTAGTGGCTTCTAATATTTTTAACAACGGTTATAACTGTTGCTATAAAGTGTACAAAAAGAACAAAAAATTTTGTCCTTCTAATTTAAATAAATTTTTTTAACAACGATTATAGTTGTTGCAAATAATTTTTTTCACTACAATATTTTCATCATTAAAAAAATGATAATTTAAATAAATTTCAATAAAACTTAAAATTCAATAAAATTTCAAGACTAAAAAAAGACAATTAAGCGAATAAGAATTAACATTAATAAATTAAAAATATATTTATTTTTTGGTTACAAAGGGAATTTAAAAACATGAAATAAATAAGGTAGAGTCGCTACTCTTTTCCAGCTAAGCTGTTGTAGGAATTTTCTACTTCATAAGAATATCTTCTGGAATGGCTAATACATATAAAAAAAATACAAATTATAAATACCCTCTAGCACATACAAACACACACACACACACACACACACACTCTCACACATATAGCAAATGGAATATAATGGTTGGCTCTCTCTCTTCCCTTAAGCTCCTTGCTACTTCTATTTTTGATGGCCTTTCCATATCTAGGTGAAGGTCGTCGGCTGCAACATAGGGAGCTTCAACAGCTAGCTTTAGCTGGCGGAGGTTGACGTCCAGGCTTGCCATGGCAAAGAGAGTTGAACAGAGGCCTGGACCAAAACAATGTCTGTATAAACAAAGATAATATGAACAAGATCAAAAAATCATATAATAGAAAAAGTCAATAAAAAAATTAATAAAACAGGCCAAAATTTTAATTTATTGTGTTTATTTTAAACAGAACTCCTGTTAAACAGGTATTAACGAGGAAAAAAAACAAGCAAAAGGAAGTAAGAAATAGACCTGCTCAAGGGCCGGGCTACCCGCCCAAGCCCGAAGGCCCGTTCGATATTTGGGAGGGTTTGGACAAAAATATTTGATGCAATTACCGGGCTTGGACAAAATTTTTAGGCCCGTTTAAAAACGGGCCCGGGCCCGGGCTTAGCCTTTCAAAGCCCAAGCCCGGCCCGGCCCGGCCCGATGTTAATATTAAATATATATTTTTAATATATTTCTAATATTAAGTATATTTTTAATATATTTGTTAAGTATAATATAATTTTTTATATATATAAAACATTATTAATTAAAAAACATGATTATAAATATTTAATATGAAAATTGATATACAAATTTTGACAAATTAAATTAAATTTTAAAGGAAATAAAATAATAAAAAACAAATAAATAATTAATTAAAATATAAAAAAATTATATTCGGGAGGGCCGGGCTCGGGCTCGGGCTTATTGTATAAAAAATGGGACGGGCTTGGACTAAATATCAGGCCCGATTTATCGGGCCGGGCCGGGCTTGGGTATTGGCTAATATCCTTATTACCTGTCATGGGCCCGGCCCGAACCCGGCCCGGCCCGGCCCATGAGCAGGTTTAGTAAGAAACACCTGTGTTGATCCAAAGGCGGAACATGGAGATCTCCAATGTAGTGGTAGCAGCTATTTAAATAAAATGTAGGGCTATCCACGAGGTTTAAGTAAAAACTAAGATTGAAAATGGGAAGATGATGCTCATATGAATCTAATCTAGGCAGAATAGAGAGTCTTCCAAGACAGTGACTGCAACTAGCAAAATAGGATTTAATTAGGGCTATAGTGTTAGGACAAAACTAAGGTTCAAAATATGAAGAGGAGGCTTAGATAAAATGGAAATGGAAATTTCTGTGGCTTTAAAAGCTGGTAAAGTGAATTGGAAATGGAAATTTTGGATGGCGTGCGATTGTTATGGAGTTTGTGTTCTATAGGGAAATGTTTATATACAGAATTAAGGAAATGAAATAAAAAAGGAGATTTTTTAGGAGAAAGTCAAACTATTAATTGTTTAATTTTTTATTTTTTATTAATATGATTAATATTAAGGCCTAATGGTTAGTAGTGACTTGACATTTGAGGAAGTCAAGTGTTCGAGTTACTACGGACGCGCTCAAGGGAGCTAAATGTCACGACCCGAAGGCCTCAACTTTCACTTAATACCTATACTTATCTTAGTCTACAAATTTATGGACTAAATTTTTCTTTTTCATTTTAAGGTTTGTATTCGGTGTCAGTGTAGTTACTATACTATCTAGGTGACCTATAGTCATTTCATTTTAATATTAACTAGCAAGGAAGCGGTTCTTAGTTACATTCCGATTTGTTAAAACAAAATATGTACTGTGCATCAATTTAAGTCTTACATGTAAACAAGTATTTTATAAGAAACATATACCTTAGAAGATTAGTACCAAGTCCATACACCGTCTCCGATGCCCACTTAGCAGCTCACACGGCAGATATTAACTTCAATAGTCTGAAAAAGATGAAATTTAGTGGGGTGAGCAAAACCACGGCTCAATAAGATACTAATATAAATACAAAAGTAGGATTATACTGTCTTAAACTGCAATGCTTAAAACTTGCAAGGATGCAATTACAGTTAATCCTTTCTCATCGATACATCTCATTATCACTTCTCATTTTCACTTTTCGTTTCATAATCATACTTTTGTATGCTATCATCTCATATCAATTCTCATATTTACTTTTCATTTCATAATTATACTTCTGTATTCTATCATCTCTTATCAATTTTCATATCATCTCTTATCAATTTTCATATCATCTCTTATCAATCCTCATATTGTGGATCATGATCACGATGGTACGAAGTCATAATTCTCTTCTTGTATTTCTATATTTATGTTTCATATCATATCATGACATCATATAGATGAAATATTATTACCACCGAGTCATGATACTACTCATATATTCTTCATGTTTAATTGAGATATCCTATCGAGTCACTTTACATTTAACAATCATATTCCCATCTTATATCAATTCATATCACTTATTGTATGAGAATTTATGATTACGATAGAGTAAGATCAGAATTCTCTTCATATCAATCTTATGTTCATATATCATATCATATCATATCATGTCATCGTATAGATGAAACATCATTAACGTCGAGTCATGACATTCCTCATGGAATTCTCATATACTAAGCATATTATCATGTCAGGGTTTAATATGCAATTCATGTAATTTTTCTGTATAAACCGCTATCATTTCAAATCATATCATATATATACTTTAGGACATACTCAACACATGAATTTTCAATTCATTTCAAATTTGCCTTTAAGGCATGATAGAAACATGTTCAATTTCAGTTCATGTATTCGTTTTCGGAACATATCTAAAACATGTGCGGTTTTAAAACATTTTTCATATACTATAAGTCATATCAGGTCTAGAGTTCATATCAAATCAATCTATACTCTAGATCGCATATCATTTTAAATTTGACACAAAATCGTATATAAATCATATAAGTGTCGAAATCATTTATCATGTACTTTTAAAAACATATACTGTAAATCATATTAGGTCTAGAGTTCATATCAATCAAACTATACTCTAGACCGCATATCATGCCATGTTCGACACAAAATCACATATAAATCATATTAGTGTCGAAATCATATCTCATGGACTTTTAAAACATGTTTAAAACATGTACTGTTTCAAAACATATTTCATTTCAAATTTGTTTCATATACAATATAAATCATGTCAAGTCTAGAGTTCATATCAGTAAAATCATACTATAGACTTCATATCATATAGGTTAGAGACTAGGCTAGATCCCTATCATCTCTATCAATAAAGACTTAAATCACTGTAGCTAGCAGTGAAAATCATGTCATCGTCCCTTGGAAACCAACTAGGGCGCTATCTATGGCCATAGACCTCATCTCTCTTAGCCCCATTGATCAGGCGTGACTGAGACCTGTCCACAACTATTGTCGGACAAGCATCTCTCTGCCTAATGAGCAAAGCTCCAATTAGGCGGTTTCTACTATGCTTTATTGAATTTAATTCTTTTAGGATGCCTACAGTCTCATAAAACATTTAAATCTATAGCTTTCTTTTCAATATCATGTAAAGCATATGGTAAAATTCTATATGAGACTTCATATATCAAAATATATATATATCTACCATATACTTTCATTTCAAAACAAATCAATACTTTTCAGTATTCATATAAACATTATTAAAATGTTTCAAGTTGCGAGAAGGCATGCTTAAATGCGATGCTATAAAACATTTCAGTATGCAACTTCAGTAATATTCTCATCAAGTACAGTGAAGCGATTCATTTAACTTTATCACCATCAATTATTCGATTTTAAGACTTTCTTTCTGTCCAATCAATAAATCACTATTCAAATCATTCAAGATTCATTTCATTCAGTATTCAGATTGCTCAGTACTCTAATTATTTAATAATCAGATCACTTAGTATTCAAACCATTCGGTATTCAATATCCTTTTTCGATAATTATCGACTATAATAATCATTTGTACATTTCATTATCAATACTAGAACCACATCATCAGTGTGAATCATCTTAGTATCTATGAGCATTTAAATACCATGTTTCCATATAGCCATCATGATACTAAAATTATGAAATACTAATATCCTCATTTGATATCTATTCCAAAGTCAACATCGAGGATCATAGACCCACAAGATCAATAATCGCTTATCAAATTCATTTATGGTTTGAACTATTGGTACACCTTCAGATTTTTCGACTTGCGGTTCAATTTCATTTACTATCATAAAATCAGATCACAATCCTCAAATCACTTTTCATATGGCCTGTAGAATGTAATATCATGCTAGAATTATCTATAAAACATCATCAATTCAATTTTTGATTGGCAATTCACCCACTTAAAAGAATTTGCCAATTTCCACTATCAACAGTGTTTCAATCATTTAAGTCGCCTTGCGACTATTCATATTATTGCAAAAATCTCAGTTCATACCACTAAGACGGTCCATTCATTTGAATTTATCAATTCTATAATCGTTACTCGATTGATAATTCCGCAATTCTATCATTCGACCATCTAAATCACAACTTCAATTTTTTTTCTCTTTTAAGTTGTATCATATAATCATCGTCACTTTTATCCGTGATCCGTCTAATAAATAATTCCACCTCAATCTCAACTTGATACCATTTGTGATATTAAAATTACTTGATTTATCGATTCTATAAGGTTAAACCATATAATTCATCACATTATCGTGTTTCAACGATCTATCTTCTCATCGATTTCAATATCAAACTTTTCCGGTAATATCATAAAGGCCTTTCAATGTTTATTTTTCAATAATTATTTCCGAGATTCCATTTACGTGAGAAACTTAAATATTTTTCCTCAACGTTTTTCGTAAGAACACTACAAAAAAATGAACCTTCAGCGACGGAATTAGCGACGAAAAATTCCGTCGCTGATAGTTAAATTCCGTCGCTGATGGTCTTCAGCGACGGATTACCTACGGATTACCGACGAAAATTTTTCTGTTGGAAAAATCGATGTCGCTGATGCTCACTCCGTCGCTAAAACTTCATTTCCGTCGGTAATTCCCTCGCTAATTAGCAACGAAATTTTTTTACATCAGCGACGGATTTTATGTCATTAGTGACGGAAAATTCCGTCGCTAAAAACATAATTTCGTTTTTTAATTTACATGAAAATTCGTCGCTAAAAGGCATTAGCGACGGAAATTTCCGTCGCTGATAGTTTTATTATTATTTTATTTTATAAAAAAATCCGTCGCTAAAAGGCATCAGCGACAGAATTTCCGTTGCTAATTTCGTCGCTGATAGTTTTATTATTATTTTATTTTATAAAAAAATCCGTCGCTAAAAGGCATCAGCGACGGAATTTTCGTCGCTAATAGTTTATTATTTTTGTTAATTCAATAAATATTCTGTCACTAAAGAACATTAGTGATGGAAATTCCGTCGCTAATGTTATGAATTCCGTCGCTAATTTGATGAATTTTTTCACTTATTTATCAGATTTTGTTGCTAATTTCTATGAATTTTGTCAAAAAAAGTTCTGAAATTAATTATTTATATTTATATATATATATATATATAGAGAGAGAGAGAGAGAGAGAGAGAGAGAGAGAGAGAGAGAGAGAGAGAGAGAGAGAGAGAAACATTTAAAATAAACCTAATATTTATACTTAAATCCAAAAACATTATCTTAAAATAAATTAACTTAAAAAAAACAAAAATACATTATCTTCAACATCATTATAACCACTACCACTAGCACCTCATAGTATCATCATCATCATCTGTAAGTAAAAAACAAAAAACAAAAATATAAGTATTAAAGTTTATCATATAAAAAAATTGACAACATAAATATAAAAGAAAAATAGAGTAAATTTACAAAAAAAAAGGAAAAAAATAAAAGGAAAGAGGGATAAAGAAGAAAAACTAAGAAAAAAAACGAGAAGATGGACAAAAAAGAAGATAGAGAGGAGTGAAGAAGAGAGAAAACAGAGAATATGAGAATATATAGAGTCTTTGGCGCGCATACAGAGGAATTACCGACGGAATTACCGACGGATTAGCGACGGAAATTCCGTCGCTAATGCTATGTCAAAATATTTCCCGCTTCAGCTTAGAAGGGAAAAATTCAAAAACAATTTTTTATTTTTTTTTCGAATTTAAGGCATCAGCGACGAATTTTTTCCGTAGCTAATTCCGTCGCTGTTGCTTTTTAGCGACGGAATTAGCGACGGAAAAAATCCGTCGTTGATGCTTAATGAAAGAAATTTATTTATTTTTATTTTTTTTGATTTAAGGCATCAGTGATGGAATTTTTCCGTTTCAAATTCCGGCGCTAATTTTCTTAAATTTTAAGAGAAATTAGTGACGGAATATTTTCCGTCGCTAATTCCGTCGCTAAAGGGCATTTGCGACGGAAAAATTCCGTCGCTAATCTCCTTACTTATTTTTCACGTGACTATGCAAAGAAATTAGCGACGGAATTTTTCCATCGCTAATTTCTCTTCATATTGTTTGGAGAAAATATTTATGAAATTAGCGAAGGAATTTTTCCGTCGCTAATTCCGTCGCTAATGCCCTTTAGCGACGGAAAAATTTCATCGCTAATTTCTCTTCATATTGTTTGAGAAAATATTTATGAAATTAGCGACAGAATTTTTCCGACACTAATTCCGTCACTAATGCCATTTAGCGACGGAATTTCCGTCGCTAAGTTCTCTTCATATTGTTTGAGAAAATATTTATGAAATTAGCGACGGAATTTTTTCGTCGCTAATTCGGTCGCTAATGCCCTTTAGCGACGGAATTAGCGACGAAAAAATTCCGTCGCTAATTTTCTTACTTATTTTTCACGTGACTATGCAAAGAAATTAGCGATTCCGTCGCTAATGCCCTTTAACGACGGAATTAGCGACAGAAAAATTCCGTCGCTAATTTCTCTTCATATTGTTTGAGAAAATATTTATGAAATTAGCAACGGAATTTTTCTGTCGCTAATTCCGTCGCTAAAGGGCATTAGCGACGGAAAAATTCCGTCGCTAATTTTCTTACTTATTTTTCACGTGACTATGCAAAGAAATTAGCGACGAAATTTTTCCGTCGCTAATTTCTTTGTATAGTTTTGGGTTTAGCGACAGAAATTTCTGTCGCTAATTCCGTCGGTAATATTTTGGCGCTATTGAACAGCACCTCCCGCCATAATTAGCGACGGAAAATATTCCGTCGCTAATTACCGATGAATTTCCGTCGCTAATCCATCGCTAATTCCGTCGCTAATTCCATTATAAATTTCGTCGCTAATCCGTTGCTAATCCGTCGCTAATATCACTTTTTAGCGATGAAAAAATTCCGTAGCTAAATTTCCGTCACTGAAAATCAATTTTCTTGTAGTGGAAATTAGGCAGCATAACGGCTTAATTTTCTCTAAACCTCCTGCAAGGAAAACACAATTTATCCACAGCCGTTGATTCTCACAATTCCTATGTCTCTACTAAGACCCCCACCATCAGTTGTGGGTTCTCTTAGCATTTTTAACAACAATTCAATCAATGCATTATATAAAATCGTAATCCCACATACAATATAATGCTATTAATGCTTTATAAAAGTATCTTACCTAGTGCCGGAGTTGACAATGTAATCTCTCCCAATTCGTTTATGCTGTAATCATTCTTGCATAATTTCTACAAGTCCAATTTCCACATTTAGACTCATGTAGAATTATTCAATAATAATAATAATAATAATAATAATAATAATAATAATAATTTTTTACAAATTTCCTACCCATTTTCTCTTTCTTCCTTCTTCTTCTTTTTCCTTTCCCTTTTTTTTTTACATAAATATATATATTTTTAACAGTATATATAAATATATATTTATATGATAAATCTATTTATATTAGTAATATATATCTATAACTTGCATTATAAATATATATATTCTTTTTAAAAAATTATACTTTCTAAATAACCAGTGTATATTAAAATATATTAATATATAATACATATATATTGTAAATATATTTGTTATAAATATATGTATACTCGATAATTAAATATGTATCAAATATACTCACTTTTTATTTAATTAATGTATAATACGTTTTATACATTAACTTGATTTATTTTCCATATTATATATTTTCATATATACTTGTTATATACACATAAAATTTATTCATTAAATTCCTGATGACATTTCTATTTAATCTATTTCTTTATACTTCCCTTAATTCTTTTAAAAGTTCTCTAATAATCTGTTTATTCCAAATCACTACATTGATTTATATTTACTATGAATTGAAATTGCGGTTATCACATTAAACCTGAGTTCTTCAAGGCCCTTGGGACAAAGTCGTGCGGGACTAAGTGCCACGTCTGCGGACGAGGGCCATCTCTAGAATCCCAAAGCGAACAATACGAGTGAGTGAGATCGCTGGGGCTAGGAGGAGAGCAGTACTCCCAGGGTTTTCCCAAAAAAACGCGCGTTTTTTAAACACCACAAGCAGAGTTAAGATAATGATACATGTTATTTAAAAATATTAAAAAAATAATAAATAAATAAAATGAGACACATGTGGAGTTAGAAAACTTCAATGGCAATGGATAAGATAATAATTCATATATATTGTAACAATTTTTTTATCGTTGTCTAAAATATTTAAAAATTTAATTATGCAACAACTTTGAAAAGTCATTGCAAAATATAATAAAATATCACAAAAACTTTTTTTTTATTGTTGTTAATTAAATAAGAATTCGCAACAACAAAAAATATCGTTACACTAAATATAAAAAAATTATTTAAGTAACGACTATGAAAAGTCGTTGCAAAATACAATGTGATATTGTAATGACTTTTTTTTTCATTGTCAATTTAATTAAAATTTGTAACAACAAAAAATATTATTTCATTAAACATGAAAAAATTTAATTAAGTAATGACTTTGAAAAGTTGTTGCAAAATATAAGGAGATATCGTAACGATTTTTTTTTGTCGTTATCAATTTCATTAGAATTCACAACAACAAAAAATATCGTTACATTAAATACAAAAAATTTTAATTAAGCAACGACTATGAAAAATTGTTGCAAATGTCATAAAATTTTGCAACGACATTTTCAGTCGTTGTGAATTGTGGTTGCAAAAACTCTTTTTCTAGTAGTGATAACAACACAAGATGATGTGACAAAAATTAAAAAAAATTAATTTAAAATAATTGAAACTTTTTCTTTCTATTTTAACAATTTATTGCTGTGTTCAACAGTATTATGTGTAATATCTTTTCGGTATTTTATTCTTTGTAAAATTTGTTTATCTTATGTTTTGAGTTTTGTTAAAATTTTTATAGATTTTATTTTATTGTAATTTAATATTTTTATTATATTATATATATATATATATATATTTTGTATACTTTAAATTGTAAAAAATGATGTTAATATATATACACACACATACACATATTTAAATAAATAAAATTAATCTATGTATAGCATGGATCACAAGCTAGTGCTAAATATATATAGACACACATATATAATCCGTGATTTTTAATATTATTATTTCTTATAAAAATTAAATTTTAATTGAATATAAACTCCAGATACTTGATATTTTTTAAATGAGTGAAGAACAAATAATAAGTAAATAAAAAAATGAAATACGATCTGTTAGTGTCAAAAGAGTACATGCATACATAGTTAAGAACAAAAACTTGAAAGCTACAGATAGGGATATAAATGGTATCCTCTTTTAAAAGTGTTCGTAGGTCGGATTATTTGCCACAAGCCGGAATTGAGCATAGGTTTTAGGCCCAACTTTAGCTAAATTAACTTATTTTATTAACTGTTTAAAAAGTTATTTTATTAAAAATATTATAATTTTAGTGGGGTGTCTGTCTCTGAAAAAAAAATTATAATTTTAAAAATTTATTTAAAATATTAAAACAATGATATATAAAATAATAGTAATTAAATGCTACATATGATTAAATGCTACATATGGTTCAAGCATTTCCCAAGGGAAAATGATCAAATGCCTATATTTAACATTTAACGGAACCGTGTGGAAACATTCTAATGATATCAATGGGTTTTGGGAAACAATTGCTATTTGCTATTTGCTAAATTGTTTAGGCGAAAGATATACCTTTTTGGTTCAAATATGCCAAATATATTTGACGAATTGAACTATGAAGTATGAACTGTCTAACATTTTTCCTTGTAATCAACATTTTTAACGTACTATATCGGCAGATTTTTTTTTTCGTAAGCATCATAGTAATTAGAAAAAGCCGGCACTGGACTGCTCAGGTTGGCGAGCTTAACAATGTAGATGTTTCAGACACTAATGAATGCAAGGAGCTTATTCCTAGTACTCTTAAAACTTATATAAAGTCCCCTTCCAGGGCAATGTCTATTGCAAAATCAAGCTACTGTAACTCAGCAATGGCAATCCACACTTCTCCTTTGAGATGGCTTATGCTTATCAGTTTCACTCTTGGCATGCTTGTCTGCTGCCATGGATCCTCTGATGACAGACAGGCAAACAAATTTTTTACTTGGCTTGCTTTTAATTTGTACTGTTTTGTTACAAGGCCAGCATTGGCTGGCTTGAAACCTGAGTTGGTTTTGTTTAGAAATTTAGAATTAATATTTGGTATGTTAATTGTATTGTCCAATCAGGTCTACATTGTCTACCTGGGTACACTTCCAAAGGCTCATGAGTTCTCTGCTCAAAGCCTTCACACTAGCATGCTTCAGGATGTTGTTCCCAGGTTTGTCTTTTTTTAATTTACGTAGAATAGACCTTTATATGGGTTGGATGGTTCATTCAAACTCAAAACTTTGCTTGATTTTTTGGACGGATCCATTAAATGGACTTGGTCTTGGAAATTAAAACCCGATATGCTACCTAATTCCGATCCAACCTGATCACTGCTCTCAAGTCGAAAGTCCCGACTTTAAGGTGTTGAACGGCATCTAAGGTAATTTGAATATTTACCTAGATTTCTAACGCTTCTGTTTTGCATCCAACAGCACTGTTGTTGGATCAGATATTTTGCTCTACAGTTACCACAGGAGCTTTAATGGATTTGCAGCCAAATTGACCAAGGAGGAGGCAGACACACTGAGAGGTCTCTATTTGACTTTGAGAAAACTCTTACAGAGTATTATTTTTTAGGTGAAATTAAATTATGGAAACTACTCCCATTTCTCCTTAACTTTAACGATGCATTTATGTCTTCTTTCCAGGAAAGGAAGGCGTAGTGTCCGTGTTCCTCAGTCAAAAGAAGCAGCTCCACACAACAAGGTCATGGGACTTTATGGGATTCTCCAGAAAAGTGAAAAGATCGGTTCTCGAAAGCGATATCATCGTCGGAATGCTTGATACAGGGATTTGGCCAGAATCTGAAAGTTTTAATGACACAGGATTTGGTCCACTTCCAACAAAATGGAAAGGCAATTGCCAAACGTCTGCCAATTTCACATGCAACAAGTAAACAGAATCCGAGATAAATAACCTTAACATATACAAACACATATATAGAAATCATTTATTAAACCCTCAAATTGGTCTTAACTATGTTTCAATCTCTTTCAGAAAAATAATTGGAGCCAGATACTATCGGGCTAATGGACAATTCAATCCAGGTGATTTTAAATCTCCAAGAGACTCCGAAGGTCATGGGAGTCATACTGCATCAACAGCCGCAGGTGGCTTAGTTAGCCAGGTAAGCTTATATGGTCTAGCCAAAGGGACGGCTCGTGGAGGGGTTCCATCTGGCCGCATTGCTGTGTACAAGATATGCTGGTCTGATGGTTGCTATGATGAAGACATTCTTGCAGCATTTGATGATGCAATTGCCGATGGAGTTGACATAATCTCTCTTTCTGTTGGGAGTTTTTTTGCATCTGAATATTTTGAGGATACAATTGCCATTGGAGCTTTCCATTCGATGAAGAATGGGATCCTCACATCCAACTCTGCTGGTAATGGTGGTCCTGATGCTTTCACAATTACGAACTTTTCACCTTGGTCTTTATCAGTGGCTGCTAGTACCATTGATAGAAAGTTTTTGACGAAGGTGAAGCTCGGTAATGGTGAGATCTATGAGGTAAGCAGGTTCATTTTTGTCAATGAAATCCCAAATCTTAAATTGACTAGTAATATATTTATAGATTACGCCTTAATTTTCTACATTCAGGGAACCTCTATAAACACATTTGATCTCAAGGGGAAGATGTACCCTTTCATCTTTGGTGGAGCAGCCCCGAACACCTCACCAGGTTCTTATAATGCAGAGGATTCCAGGTAGTATAAAGACTGCTTGTGTTAAATTTAGTTATTTTGTGGCGTTTTATTCAACAATATGTTCAAAGTTAATGCCAAGAAATTTGTTTGGATTGTAGGTATTGCTTGCCAGGTTCATTGAACAAAACCCTAGTGGAAGGAAAAATCGTTTTTTGTGACTATGCAAGCGATGGGGAGGGCCCACTCGAAGCAGGAGCTGTTGGTGCTGTATTCACATCTGGACACTACAAAGACTATGTCTTCGCTTACACTTTACCTCTTTCCAACTTGAACTTGGATGATGGAAGATTTGTTTTCAACTACGTGAACACGACGGAGTATTTACTATCTTCTCTACCAAAATATTTATTCGTAAAACTTAATTAGTTTGATTGAACATCATTAATTTAGTTTCATGACTGTCATGTTTGAATAGAAACCCTACTGCAACAATATTTAAGACTGAAGTAGAAGATGATCAATTCGCTCCATTTGTTGTTTCATTTTCTTCAAGAGGGCCTAACCCTGTTACAGCAGACATTCTCAAGGTAAAGGAAATAAATTTCTCCTATTTCTGTTTATAATTGCCTTGGCCTCTTTCTTAGTTCTAAACTCTTTTTGATGCAGCCTGATCTTACGGCGCCTGGGGTCGACATTTTAGCGGCATGGTCAGAAGCTACCACTTTGACAGAAAATGAAGATGATCCAAGAGTAGTTCCATACAATATTATTTCTGGCACATCCATGTCTTGTCCACATGCAACTGGGGCTGCTGCTTATGTTAAGTCATTTCATCCAACGTGGTCTTCTGCTGCCCTTAAGTCTGCTCTAATGACAACAGGTATATATATAGTTTTACGCGGAGATCAAGACTTGCATTCGAGTCATGGCCAAAGAGGAAAATTAAAATCAAACAGGCTTTATTTGAACTCTCACTCAGTCACACCCAAGTATGATCTTTGTGATCTATCTAAATTTCCATACCTTTTGCAGCTTTACCAATGAGTACAGAAAACAACATCGACGCCGAGTTTGCATTCGGGGCAGGTCACATAAATCCTGCATTAGCAGCCCAACCCGGATTGATCTACGATGCTGGGGAGATTGATTATGTCAAATTTTTGTGTGGACAAGGATATAGCCCTCAACGCCTACAGCTCATAACTGGAAGTAATAGCAGTTGTTCTGAAGAAACAGATGGAACAGTTTGGGATCTAAACTACCCTTCTTTCGCATTATCTGCTAGTCCTGGGACATCTATCACAAGAGTCTTTCATAGGACAGTAACAAATGTCGGGTCGGCTGTGTCAACTTACCAGGCAATTGTTAAGGCTCCACCAGGGATGATAATCCAAGTTCAACCAAGTGTACTTTCTTTCAAGTCCCTCGGCCAAAAGCAATGCTTCGTTGTAACTGTTGGAGCTCAAATTGGTAACTCTATCATCTCTGGTTCTTTGACTTGGGATGATGGCGTGTATCAAGTGAGGAGCCCTATTGTCGCTTTTGCTTCCTTACTCGAATGAATTCCAGGGAAAGGAAGCAAATAACTTGAACCATTTATTTGTTGTATTCACTCTTCTTAGTTTCATCTACTCAAGCAAATCTGTTGAGAATTATGCAAGTGAGATTGAAAAATAAAATGAGAGAATGCAAATAGCATTAATCTCATCCTATATTTATGTAACGTCTCTTTTTATCGAAAATTGGAACCGAATTTTTCCTTTTTCATTTACTTGGTTGGGTTGTGTTTAGTGTCTCAGATTTATTCTTAAGCTAAATTTACATTAGCTAAATCAATATCCTATAATCACTTTGATCCCAGTTCAAATTTTCTAACTAAGCATGCAATCACAATTTAAAATTATATTACTTAACAAAATTAATATCCATCAAAGTTGTATGCTTCATTACATACCATAAATGTATTATGTATTTCCTTTATTTACATCCCCATACTATAAAAGTACTGAAATACAAATCTGAATACAAAATGGATAACTGTACATCATATATTTTCAAGGGTGGTACAAAAACCTCGAAGGACGTGTTAAAACCCCTCGTACAGAATCTCCTACTACAAATAATCTGGAAGGGAGAAGAGGGAGGTGAGCTTATAAAGCCCAGTAAAAAATACACATAAAGAAACAGATACCGTAAGCAATATGCAAATATCTGAAAACAATTAATAAGTTCTAAAACGTAAAAGATATTTCTAAACCAGAGAATCGGAAGAATTTCCTCTACAACTCGTTAGGGGTTTAGGGATAAGTTAGGAAGGATGCTTTAAAGCACCTCACTTGTTCCCTTTTCCTAACACCTAAGCCATAGAGAAATCGGAGAATTTCATCAGAAAAAAATTCATGTATTCTGAAAATCAGATGTAAATCAAATCAGTATAACAGAAACTCAATTAATAAAGCCATGTTATGCAGATAATGTAAAACAGTCAACTTCAAAAATTATATTGTAATTCAAATCAATCATATAAATCTGTACCAAAACATTTCAAATTCAGAGTTCAGATATCAGAAGTTCAGAAATCATACAGAATTCAGAAAGCCATTTCAGATTTCAGAGTTCAAATATCAGAAGTTCATAAATCATACAAAAATCATAAAATAACTGAAAGTGGAGACATGGCAATAACTCGATATACATCTGTAAGGACCCGCCAAGCAGCACTTTGCTCCCCTCAGGGACTCAAGAGGTGGCTCACTCGGCTCCCCTTACATTTCTAGTGAATGTTGGCGATCACCCAACACCCATCTCTCTTTACGTATTATCCGCTTTGGGTGATCCCCATCCTTGGGGGATCCCCTCACGACTTTGTTCCAAGGGTCTTGAAGAACTCAAGAATAATCCCTTGAACGCTCATTTTATTGTGATGCCTCAGGGTGCACCTGTAGGTCACACTGTAACATCCCAAATTTACAATATAACATAATATTTACTTATAAATCACACTTACTTACCGGTTGGGCTGTCGGTGATGCTCAACAACTCCTAACACTTTTATAAGAATTAGTACTCTTATGCCTCATACTAATATGAAATATGAATTCTTAAATTCTTTCCTTAAGATGTATATACATTCCCTTCTATTCAAAGTAGTTGTAAGATCCGATTTTTTCATACTGTACATGTATAAACATGTAAATTTTAATTAAGGAATAAATTATGTTGTACATTTTTACAAATATTAAATAAAAAATTTATGTGGACCCCACTTAGATTTCGGTGTTCAGACCATGATATGAGTGAGAAGGTATACTTTTGGAGGTTGAATTAAGGATTGAAAATTGTGAGGATAAAAATATCGTGAGACTTGAACGACTCATCGGTAGTGCTTCGATTATAAAATTTTATCGGAGTATCCAAATGGTAAACCGTAAAATTCTTTAGAAAGTTAACTTAATTATCTTTCCAAACATATAAGCCTCATTCTAGTTCTTCATGGATCAATGCTAGAAATTTTGTGAAGCTATTCCATGAGCAGTAGATTCTACCAACCGACTCAACCGACCTATCGGTAAAGATTCATCCATAGCGGTTGGTAGGAAACTTCGATTAAGGTGATTCAAAATCTATTAGAAAGCTAACTTAAATATCTTTTATCCATATAAGGCTTATATTTTAATTCATTATAGATTAACCACAAGAAATTTCTACATTCACGTCACATGTATGGAGTTCAGCATTGCGCAATCAGTAAAGAGTCGGACATAAGTTTTGATAGGGAATTCCGATTGAGGTGATTCAAATTTCGTTGGAAAGTTAACTCGAAGAGCTTTCCAGCCATGTATGACTCATAATTTTATACATTGTGGATTGATCTCGGTGAATTTTTAAGGTTGATTATAAGTGCAGTAAAATAATCAGAAAAATGAAACTAAAGTTTTGAAGATTATATATATATATATATATATCTGTGTGTATAAAATATAGTATGTGCTAAAGATATGTTTATACATATAATAAAATTGTAAAGATATAATTATAGTATATTTATCAAAAAAAAAAAAAGGAAGAAAACGCAACAAGCTTCACGTGGAAGCTTGCTGCTGAATGGAGGACTGTATAACAGACCAAATGAAGACAGAAAAATAAAATAAAATGAAGAGAAAGAGGGAAATTAAATGAGGGACAACATGATATAATTTTATTGGATGAAAATAAATAAAAGAAGACAATTGTTCAGCAAATTCATCCTCTCCAAACCGACTTCACGTGCTGCTTGATTTTGCAGCACTGCCAAATGATCAAACAGAAAAGAAAAGCCTGAACAAAGAGAAAAGAGAAGGAAAAGCATTAGTATGCTATGTGGCAAATTTATATTGGATGTAGCATAGAGAAAAGAGAAGGAAAAGCATTAGTATGCTATGTGGCAAATTTATATTGGATGTAGCATAGATAAAACATGACTAAATGAAACAAATGCTCAGCCATTTCGTCCAAACCATCACCGACTTAGCTCTGTTTCATTTTTGCTGCACCGCCTCTTGCTTTCTTCCTCATTTTCTCACGTTAACTCCACTCTCACCCTGGAAATCTCTCCTTGTAAGCCTTTAAATTATTAATCCTTCTTCATCAACCCCATTTTCCTTACCAAGAATTGCTCAAAGTGGGATTTTCTGGACAGAATTAACGTGGAGAAGGCTGCTGGAAATGGTCTGTTCGGTGATGATGAAGGTAAGGGATTTATGATGTTTTCCTTAGATTTAGTTATAGAAGTTAATTTATCCATGTATAAATATTGTGTTTGAAACTTGGGATTGAAACAGAAATATATCTATGCTGCCATGAGGTAAATGATCAAGGGAAGAAACTTAAGAAATTGTTATGATTATAAATTGTGTTAGCTGGAAATTAGTAACAGATTAGGAAGGAAATTAAATGGAAACTTATTTGAGTGATGATGTGCAAAGTGCAGCAAAGTGGCGTGAATGTGGGGGAAACTTATGGCAGAACAGGGCATTCACGGTGATGAAGAATTTTGTGGCTTTAACATGTTTGATGGAAGTTTTAAGAGAATAAATAATGTATGTAAAGATTTAAATGAACAAAGGAGGAAAAAAAAATTCATGAAGATGTGTTAAGTTGTGGCGTATTGGAATGAAGCAAAATGTGGTGGCGCGTTTCAAGCAGCCGGCAGTGGAAAGAAAAGAAAATAGAGAAGAAAAGAAGACAGAAAGGAAAAGTAAGGAAAATAAAAAGAAAAGAAAAGAGAAGGAAAAATAAAATGAATATTGATATAATTTTGAACCATGATAAATTGTTAAATTAAAAAGGGAAGAAAAGATGAGTTGAATGAGAAAGTAATTCGTGAAAAAACCAACAAAAAGGAGAATATGAAGACTCATGGCTATAAGTTATGTTGTATTATCGGTAGAATTTAGATTGCAAAAATAATTGCAGTATCTAATATGGCTGCATAGAGACATAAGTAATAGCTTAAAAATAAGTATTTATTAAGCTAATAATTTTGGTAATATCAATTGCAGCCCCGGAGTTACGGTTTACAAGTGGTGCGTTCGAGAAATTCGTATTCCTCAGACAGGTAAGGGATGCATGTGCAGCACTGTAGGGATATTCAGTTTGCATGTTTTAATTTCGAAATATTTTATGGAAATATTTTATAAAAGTTTTCTAAATATTCTCTCGATATATGAATTATACGAGATATGAAATGAAAGATGAAAAAGAGATAAAGTGAATATTTTATAAATATTTTCTTAAATATTCACTTGATTTATTATATAACCTTTATGGTTTTAATTATGAAATTATTATTTTTATAAATTCCATAAAGGTTTTCTGATGATGAAAAATACTGTTTTGAGACTAGATGGCAACCTTATCATGCTGATATGTGATATGTAGTCCTGGCCGACACCTGATCAGTGATCCGCCGAGGACAATTATAGACTATGGCCATAGATCTGACATGATTATTTATACCCTTCGGGGTCTATAGCATGATACGAGTAACGACCCAGTGGACGGGCTGGGCGTGTGTGCCTAAGTCTCCATATATGAAAATGTTTTATATGATATGTGATACGTGAAATGAAAATATTTTACATGATATGTGATAAATCAAATGAAAGAGATTTACAGCATTTTACAAAATGCTTATTTCAGTACTGATTTTAGTACTACGAGATGATTTTCATATGATGTGCAATATGAACATGTGATATGTTTTCAAAAGGAAAAAGAGTTTATAAGTATAATATTCTTACTATAATTTTAAATTGAATATTAGACTATATGTGACATGAATATGTGATATATTTTCAAAAGGAAAAAGGAGGAAAATAAATCTAATATTCTTATTTTAATTTTTAAATTGAATATTAGATTTAAATGATATATATGTTATACGAAAAGGATTTAATAGCTGATTTTGCTATTTAAAGTACTGTACTAATTATAGTTGTACAGTAAAACATGAAATGAGTTTTAAATGAGAATGATGAGAATTTAACTAATATTCTTTTCAAAGAAAATATGAATATTAGTTATTTTATTTAAATGCTTTATTTCATAAAAGCCTTATTTTGAAAAAGAATATGAAAATGTTACGGAATAAAAAGGAAAGGATTTGAATTTCAAAACAAGAAAGAATATTACTCTCTACAGTTGCTTCTAGGTTTCGAGACAAGATAGGTATTTCACAATACCTACCTTACTCCATTCGGATCCCTAGCCGACTGTAGTATCTTTCCTACACTTGAGCCTAGAGCCCCATAGGAAAAATGAAAAAGTTTTTCAGCATATAGGAAGCTGAATATCAAGTATGCATATAATTCCCTTACTGAGCCGTGGTTTGCTTACCCCTTAATTTTAACATTTCAGGTTTTCGAAGACTGAAAGTCTGACACATAAGGGACTTCGGCTGTGCATTTGGGGACGACGCGACAGCTGGATTTATTACATAAGGTACGATCATTTATTTTCTGTATTTAGACTTACCTACAGTACTACTTCATTATGAATTAAGACAGGGGATGTAATTCATATTATAATTTAATATGAAATTGTTTTTATGTAAAGGAAAAGTAAAGTATCACAGACAGCCCAACCAAATAAGATGTATAGAAAAAGGTGAAAAATAGGGTCACGGGCTGTGACAGTAGTACTGTACAACTTTACTGAATATATAAACGAAAATAATGTACCTTCGATATCAAATCTTTGGAAGGTAATTCCCTTAGTCCGAAATCAATAATTTGTGGAGTGGAAAATGAGGGGTGAGCGACAACGTGCTCAGTAAGGAAAGTGTATGCTGCTTATACAATTAAAACTATATCCTTCAAAACGTTTATTTTTCCCAACAATAAACCCAATAGGGAAAACAATGGATATCATAAACAGTTTATAATAATCAAATCATTGGCTAAACAGTTACAATATAAAATAGAAAACAGTAAATAGGATTCAACAAATCCTTTCAGTAAACAGAAATCAGTAAGTTGAGACTAGGCATCACCCTACGAATAAATTATGCTCTCATCGTTCCCCTTCCCCCTTCGAGAACGGAATAATCATCCCCATAGGGATACAGTAGATCTATGGCCACAATCTATAGGTGGTCCTCGGGTCCACTTGCCAGGTGACCTCGAGACCTCTGATGACTTGGTAGGTCCATTAGACTCGTAAATAACAATGAATGAAACTAATGGCGTACAGTCTCAAAATCAAATTATATCTCATAATGTAACATCCCAAATCCACTATACAACACAATATTTATTTATACACTTTACTTATTTACCGGTTGGGCTGTTTGTGATGCTTAACAACTCTTATTACTTGTTACATTAATACTCTAAGATGCATATACATTCCCTTCTATTTAAAGTAGTACTGTAAAATTTTTTTCTTAATACAGAAAAAAATAATAGACCTTCGATATCGAATATCCGCTAGCAGTCGATAATCTCTAGAAGGTATCAAGATCAATAATCTGTGGAGTGGAAAATAAGGAGTGAGCGATAACATGCTCAGTAAGGAAGATGTACGCTGCTTTAATACAAATCAAACCCTATTCCCCAAAACTTTTATCTTTCTTAACAGTAAACCCAGTGGATATGGAAAACAGTTTACAATATCATGTAATAAACAATGAATAGGATTTAAAAAATCCTCTATGTAAACAGAAATTAACAAGTTGAGACTAGGCATCACCCTATAAATAAATCATGCTATCATCGTTCCCCCTCCCCCTTGTGAGAATGGCATAATCATCCCAATAGGGATACAGTAGATCTATGGCCACAATCTATGAGTGGTCCTTGGGGTTCACTTGTCAAGTGACCTCGAGACCGCTGATGACTTGGCGGGTCCATCAGCCTTATAACTCGTAACAATGCATGAAACTAGGGGCCTAAAGTCTCAAAATCATATTTATAGCTCAAAATACCTTTAAAGAAACACATTTAATTCATTTAAAAACTAATAATTTCGAAAAGGTATTATTCTCATTTTCATAGAAAATGTAAGTTGAAATCTGGTCACCTATGGTCAGCTCGCCCAGCCTGGCTCGCCCATGGTCAACTCGCCAATTGGTGAACTCGCCAACTGGTCAACTCGCCTAATGGTCAACTCGCCAATTGGTCAACTTATCCAAAAAAAAAGTTTCATATTTCTATTTTCAAAATATTAAAATAATTCATTTTTTGTTTCTTTGAGAAATACTCATAAATCAGTTCGCCCATTGCGGTGAACTTGTGTTCGCCCGCCAGCCTTACTTTTAAAACAAGCAAAAACTGGCTCGCCCTCAGTGGCTCGCCCTTTATGGCATTGACATAGTCAACTAGCCCACCCATAAAAACACAGGGGTCGCCCGCCCCAAAGCAACATTAAGAGGGTTCGCCACTTTAGCTCGACCAGGTTTCTTCTTAAACAAAGCTACTCGCCCAAGATATTAAAAATCATAAAAAGTGAGCACGCCCAAGTGGATCGCCCGCCAAACTAGTTCGTTGAACATCAAAACAGGAGGGCCAGTTTGCCCAACCATATACTGGGGTTGGCTTTTAGCTCGCCCAAATCAGTATATAATTTATCAAACCAATGCATGTCATAAAACAAAATAATTTCTCAATATTTTCATAACATTTTTACTCCACAGGACATACATTGACTTCATATACAACTCCCTTACCTCGTCTGATGAAGCTTTGCTTCTCGCTCGTCTTTCTCAATTCCCGTCTGCACAAATTTATTAAAACTATTAATATTCCTTTTTCGAATATTTTCTAAACCATTTATATTTTCCTAATATTCGGGACACCTTGGCGAGATTGAGTTCGCCGTTCGCCCATAGAGCTCACCCTACTATAATTGATCTACTCAATGGAGCTCGCCCAATCATTCTCGCCAATCATATAACTTATTTGTGGAGTTCGCCCAACATCAACTCAACTCGCCCTACACCGCTTTTATTCAGAGGTGGGCTCACCAATCAATTTAACTAGTGTGTGGCGACCTCGTCCACCTTCACATTCTAGATTTTAGCTCGCCCATGCCAATTGAGCTCGCCCACCGTACCGTCATTTTCAGTATTTTCATTTTTCCACTCACCATTAGTTTTCAGACCACATCTGATTCTAGTTTTCCCATATATTCTAACAAGATTACTTAAAACTATGCTATATCTATGTTCATTACGTTATAAACATAGAAATATCCATCAATTTATCAAGATAACGATAGTAATATGGGAGCTCACCTCAACTGAGTTCCACTTCCTGGAGCAGAGTGCTTTTCTGCCTCACTTAGTTTTACTTTGTTTGTTCCTCAGTTCTTCAACAATGGAGTAAAGGTTCGGCTCACTAAAATGAAGTTTTTATGGTTCATATATGAGAGAAATGGAAGAACCAATTGTGAGCCTGTGGTGCAAGCAGAATGACGAAAAGGATTTTGAGGAAGATAAAGTTGGCTAAGTTGGTTTTCTTTAGTTATATTCTCCTTATATACTCACTCAAATCCACTCAAATTCTACCACCTGTTTCCTTATCCCGTTTTCTTAATCATTACCTTGTCTTTCATGCATTAAAAATTATGAAAAAACTGCAACAAAAGAACGGTGCAAAGTCGTCACTGCAATCCCGTTTTGACTAACTTTTCTTTGCCATTTATTGTGCTTAATGTGTCAGGAGAAGAGAGGTGGCGAGAAGTCCACTATTAGCCCCTTTTTACATTCTTCAACCAATAACAATTATTCTCATATTGACTTTGACTCTTTCTCAATTTATTGTCTTCAACCATATGACTTACAAAGTCAATTTTGGCTGCCAATTGTTTGAACCTATTTTCATTTCAATTTCTTTGATCTGTATGGGCGATAAGGAGCCCTCGCCAGCATTGGGCGAACTAACCTACTCGCCCTCGCCCCATTTGGGCGAACTCTCTATTCACCCTCACCATTATCATTGGCGCTCTGCTTGCCACTTCTGTTCGCCCATTGGCGAACATCCTTCTTTGCTCGCCCATTGGCGATCTGTTGGACGTCTGTTAGACGTCCTCGCCCATACCTTATTTCACCAACATTCTTCCATGCACATCTCAAGTTTAAGAAGCTTTTCATCCCAATGAAAATGAATATTCAATATTTACTTCATTTACATTATCAATTTTATGAAATTTGGGTATACAATAGTGTAGAATAAGATCTTACATTTTCTCCCCACCTTAAGAAATTTGGTCCTCCAAATTTAACTCGGACCTGTCAATTGAAAAGCTCTGGATACTTCTCACGCATAAGGCTCTCTAACTCCCAAGCAGCCTCCTCCTCGTTATGATACTGCCAAAGCACTTTAACCAAAGGAATCGTCTTAGACCGCAATACTTTATCCTTCCAATCCAAAACCCGTACCGATTTCTCAATGTAAATCATGTCCTCTCTGATCTCTAGTGGCTCATGTCGAATCACGTGAGAAGGATTTGGATGGTACTTTCTCAACATCGAGACATGGAATACGTTATGCACTCCTGACAACTCTGGTAGTAGTGCTAACCGATATGCCACATCTCCTACCCGATCTAAGATCTCATAAAGCCCAATGTATCGAGGACTCAACTTTCCTCTTTTCCCAAATCTCATTATACCTTTGGATGGTGAGATCTATAAAAACACATAATCACCCGCTACAAACTCTAATGGTCGGCGTCTAGTATCTGCATAACTCTTCTGCCGACTCTGAGCCGATCTGAGCCTCTCACAAATCATCTGTACATCACGAGAAGCCTGCTCGACCAAATCGGGAGCTAATAATTTACGGTCTCCCACTTCTTCCCATGCTATCGGGGATCTGCATCGTCTGCCATACAAGGCCTCATATGGTGCCATGCCGATACTCGTATGGAAACTATTGTTATAAGCAAACTCTGCCAGGGGTAAGTGATCGTCCCATGAGCCTCTAAGATCCAATGCACACGCTCTCAACTTATCCTCGAGCGTCTGTATAGTACGCTCGGACTGTCCATCAGTCTGTGGATGAAAAGCGGTGCTAAAACTCAGCTGGGATCCCATAGCCCCCTGAAATCTCTCCCAGAAATGAGAGGTGAAGCGAGAGTCCTTATAAGAGATAATACTCACTGGAACACCATGTAGCCTCACTATCTCCCTAACATACAATTCGGCCAAGGCACTAACTAAATCTGTAGATTTCATGGCCAAGAAATGAGCAGACTTAGTCAATCTATCCACTATCACCCAAAGAGCATCATAGCCCTTCCAGGTCCGTGGTAATCCCATAATAAAATCCATAGTAACATGCTCCAATTTCCACATAGGAATCGATAATGGTCGAAGCATACTTGCCGGCTTCTGATGCTCAATCTTAATCTGCTGGCATGTTAGACATCTAGCAACAAATTCAACGATGTCTTTCTTCATCTTAGGCCACCAATACACTCTCCGGAGATTCTGGTACATCTTAGTATTACCCGGATGTAACGTGTATCTAGAGGTATGGGCCTCTGATAAAATCAAGTCTCTAAGCTGTTGATCACCAGGAACACATATCCGACCTCTAAACCTCAGTATTCCATCGGTACCAATCTCAAAATCTGTAAGATCCGATTCTACACTACTGTAGAGTTTAAATTTATAAAATTTACAATGGAAATTAAATAAATAATGAATGTTAATTTCCAAAAAGGTGGAAAGCTCTTTTATTTGAGATATGAACGGAGCAAATTATAAGAAATATATTATGGGCGAGCAAGAGCACATTCGCCAATGATCACGGTAAGTTGGACAAATGGCGTGGGCGAATAGATGAGTTCGCCAGCTATTTGCGTGAGGTGATCGCCCGAGTCGGCGAGGACATCTAATTGCCCATATATATTGAATAAACTGGAACGGGAATTAGCAAAGACAAATGAAAAGAGAATCAAAACATTTGGCAGCCAAAATTGACTTATAAGTCACACGGTTGAAGAGAATTGACGGATAAGAGGTTGAAGTCAGTAAGGAATTTACCTGATTGGTTGAGAAATAAAACAAAGTCAACAGCAGCAGAAGAAAAAGAATGTGAAAGGGAGACTTTCACGCCACTTGTGCCTCAGTTTTCTTCATGCATTAAAGACGTGAAATGATGAAGGATACAGGATAAGGGACAGGCGGTAGCTTCGGATTGGATTAGCATGGTTATATTAGGAGAAAGGCTTGAGGAAAACTCATTTGGCAAACTTCATCTTCTTCACGAGAGCTTATGTTATTCCTCCCATTTCTGTCATACTTGATTTACTGAGCTTCACTCTTCAGTTGGCCAAAACACATGAACCTGCTTATAAAGCCTTTCTTTCATAATTGGTGAGCTGAAGGAATAAGCAAAAGGAAGGCCAACATGAGACAGAAAGCAGTCTGTTCTGGAAGTGCAGTTGGTTGAGGTGAGTTTCATATTTTCTGAGGTTTTCTTGATGCTCAATGATAGATTTCTATGTTTTATGCAGTAATAAACATAGATACAGTCTTGTTTTTGGTTAGATCTTTGGAGAATATGAAAACAAGGAAAATAATGGAATAAGTGACGAGAATGGCGACTATTGTGTTCGCCAATGATGAAAATTAGTAATCGCCAATGAGGCGAGTAGATAATAAGGAACTCGCCAAGGTAAATTCTGTGTAAATGGGCGAGATCGCCCAATTCTAGTGAAGTGAAATAATGGGCGAGCTCAAATGCGTGAGGCATTGGGCGAGTATAAATGGCGGGCGAACTCCCACATATAAGCCAATGTGAATGGCGAGTTGAGTTGTGTTTGACGCCCACATTTAAGACAATATATGAGGGCGAGATAATGTGTGTAAGCCATTGAAGAATGGCGAGCTCGAAAGGGCGAATAAGACCCCTTGCGGGCGAGCGATTTGATTTTAAGTCGTACAATATATTGGAAATTTGAAAAAGGAAAATATTAATAATTTTAATAATAAATCATTTTTACAGCCGAAAATGGGAAATGGCAATTGGCGAGCAGGAAGCAGGGCGAAGCAAGGCTTCGTTGGACCAGGTAAGGGAGATGTGTGTGAAGAGATGCATGTCCTGTGGAGTAAATTTTGTGAAAATATTAAGTTAAATGTTTTATTTTCTGACATGCATTGTTTGAGGAATTTATTTGATCTTGGGCGAGCTACTAAGCCGACCCTTATGATATTTCTAAACCAATTGGTACTGGCGGGCGAACAACCCTTGTTTTAATAAAAGGCGGGCGAACCATTTGGGCGAACCCTTTTATATTTTGTTTGGGGCGGGCGACCCCTAATTTGAGAAAGTTGTTGGCGAGCCACTGAGGTTGAGCCACTTTTACTTAATGTTTTAACAGAATGATTGGCAGGCGAATACATGTTCACCCGTTTGGAGTAACCATGGACGAGCTGGACTGGCGAGCTGACCATGGCGAATGGATTTTCGGTGGTATTTTTCTTGAGGAAAAATTAGCCATTTTAACATTTTGAAAATGGAAAATATAAATTCTTGGTATTGGCGGGCGAGCCAAATCTCTTATAAAATTGGGGCGGGCGACCCCTTTTGTTATGAAAGCTGAGTGGTGGGCGAATAATAGTTCGTCGTCTTGTCGAGTTAGTCAGGGGCGAGCCGTGAAGGGCGAGCTGACTCTGGCGAACAGTTTTAAAGAGAAATTTCTTTTGCGAAAAATAAATGTTTTAATATTTTGAAAATAGAAATATGAAACCTTTCTGGGTGAGTTGACTAATGGGCGAGCCACTGAGGGCGAGCCAGTTTGTTTGTCGATTTAAAAGGGCGGGCGGGCGAACACATGTTCTCCGCCATGGGCGAGCTGCCATGGGCAAGCCATAACAGGCGAGCGAACCATGGGCGGCAGGTGTGAAAAGTCGATATTTTTGAATGTTTTCAAGGTGTTTTGTAAACAAAAAGCCAAAACCTTTTTGGGAATTAAATCATTTGAGTAAATGATAATATGGGTGTGATAATTCCATAAAGGTTTTCATGTGATATGAAAGTGATTTTGAGACTTTAGGCCCTAAATTCATGCATTATTATTATTCATGTAGTTGCGTGACCTACCTGGGGCGGTGGCTCGGTCAATGGACCAAAGAGTGCACCTCAGGGCGTCACAGGGCTGATGGACCCGCCAAGTCATCAGCGGTCTCGAGGTCACTTGGCAAGTGGACCCGAGGACCACCTATAGATTATGGCCATAGATCTGAGATAGCCGTGAGGGGCGATGGCCTACGGGTGCACCCCAATAGCGGCAGATTCCGTTCTCGCAAGGGGGAGGGGGAACGATGATAGCATGATTTATTTGTTGCCTAGTCTCAACTTGTTGATTTCTGTTTACTGTTAGGATTTGTTGAAATCCTATGTATCGTTTACTACGTTTAAAAGTAAACTGTTTAGCCAGTGATTAATTGGTGTATTGAGAGTGCTGTTTTACTATATCCACTGTTTTCGTATTCGATATGATTTTGGGATAATCAAATATGTTGTGGTATATAATTATGTTTTATAAAGCAGCATATATCTCTTTTACTGAGCGTATGAATCGCTCACCCCTTTGTTTTAACTCCACAGATAAAAGACAAGGAGTTAGAGAGTTAGCTCTCAGATGGATCTAACTATGTTAAAGCACTGAGGCATGTTATGTTAAACGTGACAGGTACAGTCTCTTCTCTTTTACATTTCAGACATAAGTATACAGTACTACTTTAGTGAAATGAGTCAATAGGGGATGTTGGATATGAGAAATCCAGAAAAGAATTTTTATATTCTGAATTTGATAAATAAATGTTTATCAATTATTACGGTCACTGTTGAATGTTAATGGCATCGCAGACAGCCCAACCGGTTAAGCTGTATGGAAATACGTGAAAAATGTGACAACGGGATGTTACAAAATCTGACATAACTCCCATCTGAATCTGACTGGCAATCCCAATACAATAATCATCATTCCTCTGAGCTTCCTTGATTCGATC
The DNA here is from genome assembly GCA_032173925.1 of Heritiera fomes. Classification (NCBI taxonomy): domain Eukaryota; kingdom Viridiplantae; phylum Streptophyta; class Magnoliopsida; order Malvales; family Malvaceae; genus Heritiera; species Heritiera fomes. The sequence goes on along the minus strand of JAPDPM010000002.1, from coordinate 5,960,803 downwards.
CATCAAATCCGGCTCTATACGGAAACTAGCCGTAAATCCATACTGGTCAGAGGAAACAACTGTCAGACCGAGGTTAGAGAATTGCTCTATCAAATCATACTCCCTGATCATCATCTAAGATACCATGCCAACATGTTTACGGCTCAGTGCATCTGCTACTACATTAGCTTTACCTGGGTGATAAAATCTCACAATCATAATCCTTTAATAGTTCCATCCACCGTCTCTGTCTCAAATTCAACTCTCGCTGTAAGAATAGATATTTCAGACTCTTATGGTCTGTATATATATGAAATTTCTCCCCGTACAAGTAATGTCGCCATATCTTCAGTGCAAACACTACTGCGGCTAACTCCAAGTCATGTGTCGGGTAATTCCTCTCATGATCCTTCAACTGTCGAGATCCATAGGCTATAACCCGACCATGCTGCATGAGTACACACCCTAATCCTTGTGCGGATGCATCAGTATACACCATAAATCCTCCCGATCCGCTAGGAAGGGCTAATACGGGGGCAGTAGTCAATCTCCTCTTAAGCTCACCAAAACTACGTTCACACGCATCATTCCACTCAAACTTTACATCCTTACGTGCGAGTCGTGTCAATGGAGCAGCAAGTCTAGAAAATCCCTCCACAAACCTGCGATAATATCCGGCAAGACCCAAGAAACTCCGTATCTCGGTAACTGTGTTGGGCCTTTCCCACTGAACAATGGCCTCTACTTGGACGAATCAACTGACACCCCGTCCCTCGACACTACATGTCCAAGAAATATAATATGGTTAAGCCAGAACTCGTATTTACTAAGCTTAGCATACAACTTTCGCTCTCTGAGGGTTTGTAGAATAATCTGCAAATGCTGCTCATGCTCCTATGAAGTCTTAGAATAAATCAGGATATCATCAATAAAAACTATAACAAACTTATCCAAAAAGGGATGAAACACCTCATTCATCAAACTCATAAAAGTTGCAGGGGCATTTGTTAATCCAAAAGGCATCACCAAGAACTCATAATGACCATACCGAGTTCGAAATGCTGTCTTAGGCACATCTGATTCCTTAATCTTCAACTGGTGATAGCCTGATCGGAGGTCTATATTGGAAAATACCTGTGCACCCTTGAGCTGATCAAATAGATCATCAATCCAAGGTAATGGATACTTATTCTTAACGGTAGCCCGATTCAACATCCGATAATCTATACATAACCGGAGGCTACCATCCTTCTTCCGAACAAATAATACCGGGGCTCCCCAAGGTGACACACTGAAACGTATAAATCCCTTATCTAATAACTCCTGGAGCTGCTTCTTGAGCTCGTCTAACTCTGTTAGCGCCATCCGATATGGGGGTCTAAAAATTGGCTCTGTACCGGGTACCAACTCGATCGTAAACTCCGTCTCTCTATCCGGTGGTAACCCTGGTAAATCCTCTGGAAATACATCCGAGAAGTCCTTGACCACAGGGATCTCTTGAATCTCTGGATGTTTCTTCTCTACATCTTCCACACTAGCAATATATCCTTCATAAACATTCATACACAATCACCATTTTAGTAGACATGTCATTTCACCAACATATATTCACATACATTTCATTAATTTACAATAACTTTACAATATACTTTTCAGGATGAGAGAAGGTAATAAACTTAGTATTACAATCCAAACTAACGTGGTTCGCAGCTAACCAATCCATACCCAAAATGATATCAAAATCATATATGTTCAACAAAATGAGGTTAGCTGTAAAAACCTTCTCTCCTATAGTCAATTTACAATTCCTATATACAATATCCGTCCTCTCGAAATCTTTAAAAGGGGTATTCACTTGTAAAGTATACCCTAACAACTCCGGCTCTACTGGGGTCCTGTTAGCACATGTAGGCGATAAGAATGAATGGGTAGAACCTGGATCAAATAAGGCAATTACAGGAAGATCAAAGAGATAAACTTTACCTTTAATCACATCAATAGAGGTGTCAGTAGTCTCCTGACCCATTGCGTACACCCGACCCTGAGTCACAACCTTCTTAACCTTCTCTGCGGCTATCGCCCGCCTAGGCTGTGAGGGTGTCGTTTTTTCTGGCTCACTCTGAGCTGTCGGGGCCGCTATCTGAGGTAATGCAGGAGGAATAGTAGAAGCAGTTGATTCTCTGAGCATCGGGCAGTTCCTGATAATGTGCCCCGTCTGTCCACAATTAAAACATGCCTTAGACATTAAAGGACAAGGGCGTGACCCATGTGACCTTCCACATTGTCTACATAAAGGCATAACACTTCCTAGAGTAGTAGTGGGGCCTCTAGCAGGAGTAGAAACTGCTGGTCTATTAAATCTGCCTTCTGAAATCTGTATGCCCATAGGTCTACTTCTCTTAGGCTGCTCTCTACCTGATCTGTCTTCCATAAACCTCTTAGCATTTCTCTTTACTTTGCCTTTATTCTTGATACTGAAATCGAGCTGAAACTGTTCGTAATCCCTCTCACATAGCTGAGCCCGTTGAACTATCTCATCATAAGTCTGTATAACAAATGGGGCTAGCTTCAATATGATGGATGGCCTCAAACTAGCTCTAAACCTCGAAATCTTATACCGGGTATTCGCACTAGTCTGTGGATCAAAACGGCTCAATGTAGTAAATTGGGCCTCATACTCGTCCACTGACATGCTGCCCTGAACTAAACCCATGAATTCCTGCTGTAATTTTTCCTGAGCAGTGTCAGGAATATACTGCCTCCTAAAAGCTTCCACAAAAATATCCCATGACAGATCCTGATGCTGAGCAAATAATACTGTCTGAGTGGCCTTCCACCAATGTCTCGCATCATCCGCCAAATGGAACACTGCTAGGCCTACCTTCTCTGTCTCTGAAACATCTCATAATCTGAAGTAATCTATCAATCTCAATAATCTATTGCTCCGCCGCCAATGGATCTCTAGTACCTTTAAACTTAGGTGGATCCAACTTTTTAAATGATTTCACCAATGCTACATTACAATAAGACTCTGCATTTCGAGGCGGCTGAATCAATGGCTGTGGTGGGGCTACCGGTGGCTGAGGTGCCGGTGGTGGCATAGGCTGAGGCTCAGGTACCACTGGTGTTGGCTGTGGCGGTACTGGCGCCTCTACTGGGGCTGCAAGAGCTGTGGCTCTCTCCCTCTCAGCCCTATCCGCGACTTTATCCGCCTGATACATAGCCATAAAATCGGCTACTAACCTCTCTAATTGGTTAACACGAGTATCAATGTTCTCTAACTGTAGAGGACGTGGAGGTCTAAGGGCAGGTTCCGGTGTCTGCGGCTCCGGAATATGTGCCGCCCTACCTCGGCCGATATCTCTAACTGAACGTATCACCCTCCTTCTTCCACTCATTTCTGTACCACAGAGACCATTTATTACTCATCATTAGTATATCAATCATATATTCAGATTATACAGTACTACAGGGAATGTTTACTCTTCACTTCTCGTTTTAAGCATCACTAAACATCCGACCAACCCTGCTCTGATACCATTAAATCTGTAACATCCCAAATCCACTATACAACATAATATTTATTTTTACACTTTTCTTATTTACCGGTTGAGCTGTTTGTGATGCTTAACAACTCTTATTACTTGTTACATTAATACTCTAAGATGCATATACATTCCCTTCTATTTAAAGTAGTATTGTAAAATTTTTTTCTGAATATAAAAAAGAAATAATATACCTTCGATATCGAATATCCGCTAGCAGTCGATAATCTCTGGAAGGTAATTCTCTTAATCCAAGATCAATAATTTGTGGAGTAGAAAATAAGGGGTGAGCGATAACATGCTCAGAAAGAAAGATGTACGCTGCTTTAATACAAATCAAACCCTATTCCCCAAAACTTTTATCTTTCTTAACAGTAAACCCAGTGGATATGGAAAACAGTTTACAATATCATGTAATAAACAGTGAATAGGATTTAACAAATCCTCTCTGTAAACAGAAATTAACAAGTTGAGACTAGGCATCACCCTATAAATAAATCATGCTATCATCGTTCCCCCTCCCCCTTGCGAGAACGGCATAATCATCCCAATAGGGATACAGTAGATCTATGGCCACAATCTATGGGTGGTCCTCGGGGTTCACTTGCCAGGTGACTTCGAGACCGCTGATGACTTGACGGGTCCATCAGCCTTATAACTCGTAATGCATGAAACTAGGGGCCTAAAGTCTCAAAATCATATTTATAGCTCAAAATACCTTTAAAGAAACACATTTAATTCATTTAAAAACTAATAATTTCGAAAAGGTATTATTCTCATTTTCATAAAAAATGTAAGTTGAAATCTGGTCGCCCATGGTCAGCTCGCCCAGCCTAGCTCGCCAATTGGTGAACTCGCCAACTGGTCAACTCGCCCAATGGTCAACTCGCCAATTGGTCAACTTATCCAAAAAAAATGTTTCATATTTCTGTTTTCAAAATATTAAAATAATTCATTTTTTGTTTCTTTGAGAAATACTCATAAATCAGTTCGCCCATTGCGGTGAACTTGTGTTCGCCCGCCAGCCTTACTTTTAAAACAAGCAAAAACTGGCTCGTCCTCAGTGGCTCGCCCTTTATGGCATTGACATAGTCAACTCGCCCACCCATAAAAACACAGGGGTCGTCCGCCCCAAAGCAACATTAAGAGGGTTCGCCACTTTAGCTCACCCAGGTTTCTTCTTAAACAAAGCTATTCGCCCAAGATATTAAAAATCATAAAAAGTGAGCTCGCCCAAGTGGATCGCCCACCAAACTAGTTCGCTGAACATCAAAACAGGAGGGCCAGTTCGCCCAACCATATACTGGGGTTGGCTTTTAGCTCGCCCAAATCAGTATATAATTTATCAAACCAATGCATATCGTAAAACAAAACAATTTTTCAATATTTTCATAACATTTTTACTCCACAGGACATGCATTGACTTCACATACAACTCCCTTACCTCGTCTGATGAAGCCTTGCTTCTCTCTCGTCTTTCTCAATTCCCGTCTGCACAAATTTATTAAAACTATTAATATTCCTTTTTCGAATATTTTCTAAACCATTTATATTTTCCTAATATTCGAGACACCTTGGCGAGATTGAGTTCGCCGTTCGCCCATAGAGCTCGCCCTACTATAATTGATCTACTCAATGGAGCTCGCCTAATCATTCTCGCCAATCATATAACTTATTTGTGGAGTTCGCCCAACATCAACTCAACTCGCCCTACACAGCTTTTATTCAGAGGTGGGCTCGCCAATCAATTTAACTAGTGTGTGGCGACCTCATCCACCTCCACATTCTAGATTTTAGCTTGCCCATGCCAATTGAGCTCACCCACTGTACCGTCATTTTCAGTATTTTCATTTTTCCACTCACCATTAGTTTCCAGACCACATCTGATTCTAGTTTTCCCATATATTCTAACAAGATTACTTAAAACTATGCTATATCTATGTTCATTACGTTATAAACATAGAAATATCCATCAATTTATCAAGATAACGATAGTAATATGGGAGCTCACCTCAACTGAGTTCCACTTCCTGGAGCAGAGTGCTTTTCTGCCTCACTTAGTTTTACTTTGTTTGTTCCTCAGTTCTTCAACAATGGAGGAAAGGTTCGGCTAACTAAAATGAAGTTTTCATGGTTCATATATGAGAGAAATGGAAGAACCAATTGTGAGCCTGTGGTGCAAGCAGAATGGCGAGAAGGATTTTGAGGAAGATGAAGTTGGCTAAGTTGGTTTTCTTTAGTTATATTCTCCTTATATACTCACTTAAATCCACTCAAATTCTACCACCTGTTTCCTTATCCCGTTTTCTTCATCATTACCTTGTCTTTCATGCATTAAAAATTGTGAAAAAACTGCAACAAAAGAACGGTGCAAAGTCGTCACTGCAATCCCGTTTTGACTAACTTTTATTTGCCATTTATTATGCTTAATGTGTCAGGAGAAGAGAGGTGGCGAGAAGTCCACTATTAGCCCCTTTTTACATTCTTCAACCAGTAACAATTATTCTCATATTGACTTTGACTCTTTCTCAATTTATTGTCTTCAACCGTATGACTAACAAAGTCAATTTTGGCTGCCAATTGTTTGAACCTATTTTCGTTTCAATTTCTTTGATCTGTATGGGCGATAAGGAGCCCTCGCCAGCATTGGGCGAACTAACCTACTCGCCCTCGCCCTATTTGGGCGAACTCTCTATTCACCCTCACCATTATCATTGGTGCTCTGCTCGCCACTTCTGTTCGCCCATTGGCGAACATCCTTCTTTGCTCGCCCATTGGCGATCTGTTGGATGTCCTCGCCCATACCTTATTTCACCAACATTCTTCCATGCACATCTCAAGTTTAAGAAGCTTTTCATCCCAATGAAAATGAATATTCAATATTTACTTCATTTACATTATCAATTTTATGAAATTTGGGTCTAAAATAGTGTAGAATCAGATCCTACACATAAAGCACCTTTAAGGAATTATTTTACCAAATTCTTCATTTTCTCAAAATGATTTATTTTCCAAAAAGGTTTTATATTTTTTGTTTACAAATATATTAAAAATAGCTCATTTTTCCTGTGAGAAAAATGTAATTTAAACCTGCTCGCCCATGGTCAGCTTGCCCATTACAGCTCGCCCATGGTCAGTTCGCCAGTGCGATGAACTAGTGTTCGCCCGCCCTTTAGCATTTCAAAACAAGTAAAACTGACTCACCTATAGTAGCTCGCCCATGGCCGGTTCGCCCATTATGGCATTGACCATAGTCAGCTCGCCCACTATGGCCTTGCCCATGGTCAACTCGCCCAAATGCGACACTACCATGGTCAACTCGCCCAATGGGGTACTTCCATGGACAACTCGCCCAATGCGGCACTTCCATGGTCAACTCGCCCAATTTTATTAAAACACGGATTATTTTCTTTGGCTCGCCAGCAATTTTGTTAAACAGGGGGTCGCCTATCTGTGGCTAGCCCGAATTTCTATTAAAACAGGGTCGCCTGCCCAAATCATCATAAAAGGGGTCGCCTTCCATTGGTTCGCCCAGATTTCAATTAAAACAGGGTCGTTCGCCCAAAACAACATAAAAGGAGTCGCCTTCCATTGGCTCGCCCGCCTTTTACCAGTTCGCCCAAATCAAATGATTTATAAAATTAATGCATGTCATAAACCAAAACGATTTCTCAATAATTTCATAAAATTTAACTCCACAGGACATGCATTCACTTCACACACATCTCCCTTACCTGGTCTTACGTAGCCTTGCTTCTTGATCGCCTTCCCGATCGCTTTTACCAAGTCCTTAATTCCCGGCTGTAAAATAATTTATTAAAACTATTAATATTTTCTTTTCGAATATTTCCTAAAACTATTCTCAAATATTTCCAATCACTTTGGTGAGATTTGGGACTAATCTACAGCTTGCCCAACAGAGCTCGCCATTCGCCCAACAGAGCTCACCCTTCGTTAATTGACTTACACTTGGGAGCTCACCCAACATTACTCGCCATTCATTTTGGTTTATATGTGGGAGCTCGCCCAACATTCTCACCATTCATATAATGGCTTATTCGTAGGAGTTCGCCCAACATTCTCGCCATTCATATATTGGCTTATTTGAGGGAGCTCGCCCAACATTTCAACTCGCCATGCCTATGCATGTGAGTTCGCCCGACACGGCTTTTTATTCAGTGGTGGCTCACCTATGAACTAAACTAGTATGTGGCGACCTCGCCCACTACCACATTCAACATTTTAACTCGTCCATGCTAACTGAGCTCGCCTATTATCATCATTTTCAGTATTTTCATTGTTCATTCTCGATTAGTTTCCAGACTACATCTTGTTCTAGTTTCTTATATAGTTTAGCAAGATTTAACTAAAACAAGGCTATATCTATGTTTATTATGTTGTAAAACATAGAAATCTAACATTGAATATTAAGAGAACCATAGAAATATGGAACTCACCTTAACTGAGTTGTACTTCCAGAAACAGATTACTTTCTGTCTCACTTAGCTTTACTCTGCTTATCCCTTAGCTCTTCAATGATGGAGGAAAGGTTTAACTAACTAAGGGATGAAGTTTCATGGCTCACGTACGAGAGGAATGAAAAAAACGAGACTTGAGCTTGCAGTAAACAGAGTGGGCGAGAAGCAGTAGAGTGGTTTTCTTGAAGAAGAATGTTGCATAAGCCTATTTCCCCATGAATTCCTTCTTATATTACCACTCAAATCCCCTCAAAATCTACCACCTGTTCTTATCCCATTTTCTTTCATCATTACCTTGTCTTATAGCTCATTAAATGGTGAAGAAAATATGGCAATCCAAGGAAATGGCGTGGTGAAATTTTTCTACTGTCATTAAATGGTGAAAAAAATTCCAGCCAACAAGGAACGCCAACAGCACATTCTTTCCTTACACGTTATTGACCTCTTTTGCAGTTGTTGTTGAATATTCCAGCCAACCAAATTCATCCTATGTTAGACTTTAATATTCTTTTCCTCTAAGTCTTATTTCTCTTGTATTTTATACCTTAAAATTTTGCTCTTCAATTTGCATTAGCCGTGAGATACAAAGTGGCAAAAGTTGACTTGAAATGCAATTTATTTTTGCTGCATAGTTTGGACTTGCTTTCCACCTCTTTTCATATATTCCACTAATCAAATTTAATCATATTTCCAAGGAATAATTTTCCTTTCTCATGAATCATTTATTCATATAATTCCATTAAATAATTTATTTGCACTATCAATAATTTACAAATTATAATGTACCATATAATAAAATCAGGTCTCACACACACTGACCCAAGCCACCTCCCTGCGTTTTATTGTAACGCCCTGGGGTGCACCTGTACGTCACCGACCCAGGCCACCTCCTCGAGCAGGTCACTCAATCGTATTGTCCGCTTTGAGGTGCACCACTTTGGGTCATCGCCACTCACGGCTTTGTCGCAGTGCACCTCGAAAGGCCACTGCTCCAATTCATGTTCGGAGCGACTCGAACCCTTGACTTCCTCAAGTGTCTAGTCACTCCTAACCAATTGTCTTAGGAGTGACTTGATACTTGAGGAAGTGAAGGGTTCAAGTTGCTTTAGACGAGAATTGGAGCGGTGGCCTTCCGAGGTGCACTCCGACAAAACTGTGAGTGGCGGTGGCCCAAAGTGGTGCACCCCAAAGCGGACAATACGGTTGAGTGACCCGCTCGAAGTGGTGGCTTGGGTCGGTGTGACCTACACCTGCACCTTGAGGCGGTGGCTTGGGTCGGTGACCTGCAAGTGAATCTCAGGCGTCACATATGGATTTAATGATAAATAAGTTATTAGGTTAAAAATTTCTTTTACTTTAAAAATATAATTAGTGGTTTAGATTAATTGTTACTAATCTAAAAATTATTATTTACTTATAAGATCAAAATCTATAAATTTATTGTAGAATTTTTCCTCAAACAGTTAATGAAATAAAAATTATAATATACCAAACATGTGTTTATGACTTTTTACATTGAGTAACAACGTAGTAAAAGTGACGTATTTGTCTGGAGTTCACATATATAAAAGTTAATGGCTTGAATTGTTACACATAAATAAAGAATCATTTCCCTGCCTTTGGCTGATTGGCGGATGAATATATCAATCATACACATTCTACATATTTAATATTGAAGTGGCTTATTTGGGTAACTTTTTATTGGCCACTGGTGGCAGCTAGCTACCTACTTCGAGCAAATCCTTTTTTTTATTCACAGTAAAGTAAAAGAAAAGAGAAATCCAACTTAATCTTTTAGAACGGATAGCAAAGCAAACTAAAAAAAAATCGAATTTTTGATTTAATTTTCCAAGATAATTTCTCAGTCTAGGTTCTTTAAGCAAACCTTTCTTCAGTGGAAATAGATTCGCTGCCCAAAAGTCCAAAGTCAAGGTCAAGTGTTCACTTCAGCCACCCCAAACAAAGCTGGATCCAATTTAATATTTCATATGTATTAAAAAAAATCTATATTAATGGTTGTTAATTAGGCTATAACCACAAAAAAAATATTTAGAGTCGAGCTACAAAATGAGAAAGCTAAAAAAAAATCGAATTTTGAACTTAATTTTTTTATAAAAAAATAATAATTATTAGATCAAATCTTAATTATTAATTTTTTCAATTTTTATATATGCATAACTTATAATGGGGCAAATATATTTTCCAACATTGAGCTTGGAAAATTTTTTTATTAGACTATTCTCACAATGAAAGGCAGAACATATCTTCTTCACTGCCTTCTCTTCCACGGCTTTCTCTCAGCTTTGCTTACTAGCAGAGTAGCATCTGATCATTCTCAATCCAGTGCCAATAAAAAGGCAATGTTTATGCATATTAATGACTAATTGGCTAGTTCATCTCTCTCTCTCTCTCTCTCTCTCTCTCTCTCTCTCTCTCTCTCTCTCTCTCTATATATATATATATATATATATATGTGCAAATCTTTTAAGTCAGTTTTTTAAATCATTCTTTCCTGGTTTGATGATCATGCTTAAGTTAAGTGATCATGGAATATGTTTTAACTTGTGTCTCCTCTTTTATACAAGTTATGAATTTCATTTCTGTACTTTTGAACTTGCAGAGCTATATTGTCTACATGGGCGAGCGGCCTAGCGATGGAAGTTCCACATCCTTGCTTCACAGCAGCCTGCTGCAAGATGCCTTTGGCAGGTATAAGGAAATATAGACCAATTGCTCACATTTGCAGAGAAAATTATTTCCTTTCTAAATTCTAATGTAGCAATTTCCAAAATTATTAGAAATAGTAGTGAAATATAACATCTAGCAAGCAAGACCAGAAAGTATGAAAAAAAAATTGTTGAGGTTGACTATGCAAATGGAAATGAATGCAGTGACTCTGTTACAAAGTCAGTGGTCTACAGATACAAAAGGAGTTTTAATGGGTTTGTGGTGGAGCTAACCGAAGAAGAAGCACAAAAAATGGCTGGTAAGTGAGCATGATATCACTATGCTCGGTTTTTCGTGAAACTGATTAATCCATCTTTGGACGCTTTAGGAATGAATGGCGTAGTATCTGTGTTTCCGAATGAAAATAGAAACCTTCATACAACAAGGTCATGGGATTTTCTTGGCTTCTCCCAACAAGTTGAGAGAACAGATTTGGAAAGTGATGTTATCATTGGAGTTTTAGACACTGGCATTTGGCCTGAATCTGAAAGTTTTAACCATAAAGGACTTGGTCCGCCTCCCAGCAAATGGAAAGGCAGTTGCCAAAGAGAAGCAGGCAATTTCACTTGCAACAAGTACTATGCATTAAAAACTATAAAAAATTGTTTATATTCTTGGAGAATTAGTCAAATTAGTGCTTGAAGTGTCTAACTAATATTTCTGCATGTTTAAATGCAGCAAGATTGTAGGTGGACAGTATTACCGCAGCTCTGGGGTATTTGGCCCCAGTGACATTAGTTCTCCAAGAGACTCTGATGGCCATGGCACACATACTGCATCAACTGCAGCCGGAAAGTTAGTTAATGGGGCAAACCTCTATGGCTTTGGCTCGGGAACAGCCCGAGGAGGTGTTCCATCAGCACGCATTGCAGCGTACAAAATTTGCTGGTCAGATGGTTGTTCTGATGCTGACATTCTCGCAGCATTTGATGATGCAATTTCAGATGGGGTTGACATTATATCGATTTCAGTTGGAGGATCACTCCCTAGAGACTATTTCACAGATGCCATTGCAATTGGAGCCTTTCATGCCATGAAAAATGGTGTATTGACTGTAACCTCTATAGGTAATGATGGCCCCGACCGTTCAAGCATCTCAAATTTTTCACCATGGTCCATTTCTGTGGCGGCTAGCAGCATAGACCGCAAATTTTTCACCAAGGTGCAGCTCGGAAACAGTAAGATTTATGAGGTAATGCCATGTCCAACCATATTTGCTTTGGTTTGAGTACAAATTTGCTTATCCGGCATGTGTCCAGGGAATATCAATAAATACATTTGATCTGAAGAATGAAATGTACCCCATCATTTATGGTGGTGATGCCCCCAACACTCATGCAAATTATACTGCGAGTTTCTCCAGGTAGCATCGAAACATAGCCATTTTCTTAAAAAATTTGAGAGTTATCACTTGAAAATACTACTAATATCTAAACTCAAATGAAAAGGAAGAAAAGAAACGGAGTTGGTTAGAAATTCCCTTTATCTGATTATGAAGTTTATTCTTGAAGTACAGGTATTGCTATCAGAATTCACTAGATCAGAACTTGGTGAAGGGTAAAATTGTTCTTTGTGACATGGTAAACACTGGGAGAGGACAGTTTTTGGCTGGTGCAGTTGGTACGGTGATGCGAGACTCGCTTCCAAATGACTATGCTAACACGTATCCTCTGCCTGCATCTTACCTTGATCTAGTCGATGGCGGCATGACTTTTCAATATGTGAACTCAACGAGGTAGCAACACAATTTTCACACCCCTTTGTATTGTAACGGAACACATCTGACACTAATCTATGTATTTTTTAATGCAAATTACAGTGCCCCAACTGCAACTATATCTAAGAGTACTGAGGCTAATGACTCAGTGGCTCCTTATATAGTTTCTTTCTCGTCAAGAGGTCCGAATCCAGTCACACCAGACATCCTCAAGGTAAGTTGATGAAGAATTAATCTTTCTGCAAATATACCCTTTCATATGACTGATTATTACATTAAATTGTTCTTATAGCCAGATTTGTCTGCGCCAGGGGTTCACATTCTGGCAGCATGGTCTTTAGTTTCCCCTGTTTCTCCAGTTAGAGGCGATAACAGATTCGTGCCATTCAACATAATCTCAGGCACATCAATGTCCTGCCCACATGTTTCTGCAGCAGCTGCCTACGTTAAATCATTTCATCAGTCATGGTCTCCTGGTGCTGTTAAATCTGCCCTCATGACCACAGGTAATTGCTAGGACCATTGACTAGTTACCTTGATTTCCCTTACAATTTCTGTTGTGACTTTAATTAATTTTCCTGCAGCCTTCCCCATGAGTTCTGGCATTAACTCGGACGCTGAATTTGCATACGGCTCAGGCAATTTGAATCCTCTCAAGGCTGTCAATCCTGGTCTAGTATATGATTCTGGGGAACTTGACTACATAAAATTTTTATGTGGACAAGGATATGGCACTCGGTTTCTGCAATTAGTAACCGGCGATAATGCTACTTGTTCTGGAGCTACCAATGGAACAGTTTGGGATCTAAACTACCCTTCCTTTGCTCTTTTTACCCCACCCTTGAAAACCATTAGCCAGGCCTTCAACAGGACTGTCACAAATGTGGGATCACCAATGTCTGTATACAAGGCAAAAGTGAGTGCCCCAGCAGGAGAACTCAAGATACAAGTTAATCCAAATGTTTTGTCATTCACAGGCCTGGGGCAAAAGCAATCATTTGTGTTAACAATTGAAGGAAAAACTGATAAATCTTTAGTTTCTGCTTCTTTGGAATGGGATGATGGTGTACACAAAGTGAGGAGTCCCATCATTGTATTCATTTCAACATCATAATCTCTTATATATAGCTTTACTATAATGATTCTGAGGCCTCAATAAATAAAGAGGTATGCTATAATGATTTTGAGGTCTCAATAAATAAAGAACTATGTGATTCTTGGGGTTTGAGTGAATCCATGTTTTTAGGTGGACAATTGTTGCCTTGTTGCTGCTGCCTGCAGCCTTTTCTGTTTTGTAGCAGCTTTGCTGCTTTCTTTGGATAACAAAACTCTATATTTACTATTCTTCTACATAGAATTCTTTTTTTGGTCACAAGAAAACTTTTGTATTATTCATCAGAAAAGAATTACAACAGATTCAAAGAAAATTCAAACCAGCAATCACTTTTAGCCCTCATTCATCCTTTCGAGACAACTATGAAAGCCTTCTCAAAAATGAATAAGGCAGAAACAAAATCTTCAATGTAGCACAGGAAATCCATCCCTGCTCAAAATATTCACAAAAGAAGATGGTGGTGTTGCAATCCAATTCCCTAAGCTCATCTTCTTACTTGCCTTTTTTGCAGCCCAATTTGCTGCTTTATTTGCATTTCTTCCAATCCAACAGCACTTTACCTCATCTAAACAACTCAGATTCCTCTGTATATTCCTTAGTATTGGATAAATCTTCCAATAATAAAGTCTTGATTCATTCTGTATTTGTTTAAAAACTATCTCAAAATCCATTTCAAATACAACTTTGTTCCATTCCTTCATCAAAGCCATATTTGTTCCTTCTAAAACTGCCAAAGCCTCAGCCTCCATTGCTGATTCACATTGTATACTGTTGGCTACCCCTGCAACTACTACACCTTCCTCATTTCGAGCTACAACTCCAATCCCTCCTTCTTCTTCCTTTTTAAAAGCTCCATCACAATTGATTTTAATCCACCCTACATCTAGTTTAAGCCAGCTGTCCATTTTGTTCATACTCCTCCTGACACCATTTGGAATATTATTCGTATTAATCCCATATAATTCCCCCATTGCTCTATTAATTCTCCAAATACACTGTACAAGATCAACCTTCTTCTTCTGAAAAACCAATGTACATCTCGTTTTCCATATGTTCCAACAAGACATTGCAATAACTATATTGAATCTCCTTTGTTCTTCTTTATCCAAGTCCTTCATCTGAGAAATCTCTTGCATCCATTTATCCAACGTAGTGATCTTTTGTCTATCAACCTTATACCCTATATCCAAACCATGCCATACCCCTACTGTCCAATCACAAAGTAAAAGTGCATGTTCCACTGTTTCATTCTCCTTGCAACAAATAGGACATACCGTATCCCTTTTAACTTTCCTTCTCTATAAGACCCAATTAGTAGTTAGAATATTTTTACAAGCTTTCCATAGAAAGCTTCTCACCTTTGTTGGAACAAACTGTAACGGTCCGTTACCACATTTTTCACCTTATTTTACTCAACTTATCCGGTTGGGCTGTCTATGATACTTCACTTGTACTAACTATTAAACAATTTTACATAACATTGTTTATATTATACACATCCCCTATCTTAATTAATTAGATAAGTAGTACCGTAAACATGTCTAAATACAAAAAAATAAATGATCGTACCTCATATAAACCAGTCGGTCTGTCACATTGTCCTTTGTGTACAACTGTGATCCACAATCAACTGATCTCACAATCATTAAAACCTGAAATGTTAAAAATTAAGGGGTGAGCAAACCACGGCTCAGTAAGAGAGTTATATGTCACACTTGATATTCAGCTATCTATATACTGAAACTATTTTTTGGTTCTCTTTAAAATCTTCCTAGCTGGCTCTAGGCTCACATGTAGGAAGGATACTACAGTCGGCTAGGGATCCAGATAGAGTAAGTCAGGTATTTTAAAATACCTGACTTGTTCTGAAACCTAGAAGTAGCTGTAGAGAGTACTAAATCCAGTTTTCTCAAAACGATATGATTTTCATTTTTCCCACAGAGTAAACCACTTATTTCTTTTCACTTCAGTATCCTTTAAAACACATGACAGTATAGTGATTTGTAAATATCCAATCATTGGATAAACACTTCTTTGATTATTTCTATCTTAGAAATAATTCTTATGTTATTCTTTTAGAATAAACATCTATTTCTCTTTTCAAATCAGTAACCGTATCGTACAGTTCAATAAAACAATATATTCAGTATTCAATAAAACAGTATCTCAATACGGTTCAGTCAGTAACAGTAAATAGTAGCTACCAATTTAGTAAATAGTAACCAGTGATCAGTACAGTGATCAGTACAGTAAATAGGATTCCGCAAATCCTTTCAGTAAACAGTAATCAGTGTGTGAGACTAGGCATCACCTTACAGGTAAATCATGCTCTCATCGTTCCCCCAAGAACACAAGTCGTCTGCTTTTGGGGTGCACCCGTAGGCCATCGCCCATCACGGCTATCTCGGCTAGATCTATGGCCATAATCTATAGGTGGTCCTCGGGTCCACTTGCCAAGTGACCTCGAGACCTCTGATGACTTGGCAGGTCCATTAGCCTTGTGACGCCCTGAGGTGCACCCGTTGGTCCATCGACCCGAGCCACCGCCCCAGGTGGGTCACGCAGTTACATGAATAATAATGCATGAACTCAAGGCCTAAAGTCTCAAAACAGTATAAACCGTACCATAGCCTTTATGAATTTTAAACATCGTAAATCAAATATCCATAAGGCTCACATGTAAATATAATCACCTTTATGAAATTTATAAAATAACATTTTTTTCAAATTATTTCATAAAGGTATATATATAATGTTTTCCATACGATAAAGACAGTTTGCAAAATCATCACTGAAAGTATAGAAGGGCAAAACAATCTTTTTTTACAGTAAAAACACATATGCACGCTTTTTCGTGCATTCAATCGAAAACATGGTTTTATAATTATCGGAATTTCAAACAAATCATTTTTATAATTTATGAAAATAAATTATTTATTTACTAACTTTAAATTTCCATCACCATGTTTTCTTCTAAAAACACGTGTAGAGACCTCTAGTCTCGAAATCATAGTTTTTCTTCATTTCTTAACCTTTATGGAATTTTCATAATTAATTATTTCCATAATTAAAACCATAAAGGTTTTATGTAAAATCAAGTGAATATTTAAGAATATTTATAAAAATATTCACTTCAGACTCTTTTTTATTTTCATTTCGTTCCACGTGAAATATCACCTATCGGGTGAATTTTCAGTGATTTCCTTTTCACTATTCTCGAAAACATGAATATTTTAAAATCAAATATCACTATATTCATGTTTCATGAAATTCACTTGATTTCTTGATTTTCGTACTTGAAAATCGTTTCACGTGAAATCAAATCATTTATTATGTTTTTCGGTGATTTTCGGTAAATTTCAATAATTTTTTTGATAATTTTTCGGCAGTATAACGGCTGCAATTTGGCTAGCCTCCTGCACGAAAATACAGTTTATATTTCTCAACCAGTATTTCACCGCAATTTAAAATCGATAAATCACTAAAATTTCAAAACCAATCATTATAAATTGCATTTATAATTTAAATGCATAATTTAAAATATGTGGCTGAATATCCTTACAGGCGGCACATGTCTCCCTTACCTGTTTCGGGTCGACGACTGCCTTTCGAAGGTCGCGCCCGTATTCACCTCGCCAGATTCTATCGGCTCGATTATCGAGAAAATTTTTTGGAAATTAAATTCTAAAATTTAGAATTTTTCATAATTATTTAAATAATTTAACATTTTCCGGGATTTCTTACCAATTCCCGTGATTCCCGAGATTTTCCGTAATTTTCGAATTCTCGGGAATTCTTCAAATTCTCGGAATTCCTTTTTCTCTTTCTCTTTCTCTTTCTTCTTTTTCTTCCTCTTTTTTTCTCTTTTCTTTTCTTTTCTTTTTCTTTTTCCTTTTCTTTCTTTTCCAGCCGAACCAGTCACCCCCCTCACAGCCGGTTCTCCTCCGACGACCTGTTGTCCGGCGGTTCGGTGGCTCACCAGCTGGCCGGTACCACGGTGAAGTCGGATCTGGCCTTCATTCATCCCGAATCGACGGCACAGCTGCGGATCGACTCGGTTTACCTTCGGTTTCTTCTCCTCCTTCGTCAGCCTTCCTCCGTCGTTATCCGCCTCAACCGTGGCCTCCCATGTCTTCCTCTTCTTCCGGCGAAGCTTCGGTGGCAGTGGCGGCAACCAATTCTGCCGGCACCGTCAGATCCGTTTTCCTCTTTCTCTTTCGGTTTCGCCGGAATCTTCTTTCCTTCTCCGTTTCTCCTTTCTTCCGCCGGTCACTGGCTTCTCCTCTATCTCTACCGGTGCCGTTTCTCCCTTTCCTTTTCTCCCTCGCAGGTGGTGGCAGCTTCGCCACCGTCGGCCCCTCTGGGAGGATCGGGTTCCTCCCGATCCTTCCTTTCCAATTTTTTTTTCTGTTTTCTTTCCTCTTTCATCTTTATTTCACTTTCCCTTTTTAGTATATAATATACTATTTATTATACACTATAAATTATATTTTATATAATATATACTATATATTATACATATATTATTCCATATATATTTTCAAACTTTAATGTAAATTAATATTTACATTTCTCAATTATGTGTATATATATTTATATATACATAAGAGATTATACTGAAATACATATGTATTATTTAATTCCTTCAAATAGTATATATATATATATATATATATATATATATATATATATATATATATACACACACACACATGTATACCAATGTATAATTATATATATATACCATATATTATTTTAGATACATATGTATTTGTATAAAAATACATTTATATAATATATAATTATATAAACATATTTTTTATTTTCTTTTCTCATTTTCTTATTTAATTTGGATTTCCATTTATCCAAATTAAATTTCCTCATTTCGTTATTTTCCATAATTTCTCGTCTTATTTTTCCGATTTAATTTTCCTTCACTCGGATTTCCACCATCCGTTTCCTTTCTCAATTCTCGGGATTTTCACCAATATCCCGTTCTCAAAATTTTATTTATTTATTTATTTATTTATTTCCATTATTTATTTTCTCTAATATTTATTTCTAATAAATGGAAAACTTACAGTTATCACACAGACAGCTTCCAAATAGTTTTCCATACCTCTTCCTTTACAAAATGTGAAGAAGAGGGATTCTTTATAACCACAGCTGCCCTCTTATCTGCCAAAACTTTGTAGCCTTCCTTAACTGTATAGTTGCCATCCATAGAAGCGGGCCATATTAATCTGTCTCTCTCGCCATTAATGCAAATTGGAATGGAATTAATCAGGCTAATATGATCTTTATTAATAATGTTCCTTATGCCATCCAGCATCTAACAACTCTTATTTTGATCTATTAGCTCAAACACTTTCTGTGGAGTTCTATGCTCTATATCTGCAACATAATTCAATCTCACATTTGGAATCCAAGAATCCTTCCAAATGTTAACCTCTTCTCCATTCATAATTTGCCATACCATTTGTTCTTTTAAAAAATCTCTACCCTTTAATATACTACTCCAAGCCCATGATGCCCTAGCACCCTTTCTGGCTTCCAGCAAAGAACAATTAGGGAAATAAATCCCTTTTAGCATTCGAACCCACATAGCTTTTGGATTACATAACATCCTCCAACTTGGCTTAGCTAATAGAGCTATATTAAACAAGTTCAAATCCTTAAACCCAATCCCCCTTACACCTTTTCTTTGAATCAAAGAGAACCAGTTAATCCAATGGATTTTCTTCTCATCTTGAACTTGTCCCCACCAAAATTTAGCCAATGCAGAATTTACTTCATCACACACATTTTGGAACTTTAAAGCATTGCATGGTGTATGTAGGAAAAGCACACGCCACTACCTTAATAAGCATTTCTCTTCCAGCTTGATTAAGCAGCCCTTTCTTCCAACTCTTCAATTTCTACAGTATTTGATCTTTGATATATGCCATGGCAGCCCTTTTAGTCTTTCCCCAAAATGACGGAATTCCCAAATAACTACCATGGTTTTCAGTTGCCCTCACTTGCATTACCTCAACCAGCTTATTTCTGATCTGGACTAGAACATTTGAGCTAAAGACAACACTGGACTTGGAAAAATTTACTAGCTGTCCCGAACTGCTACAGAACACCTGCAAAATTCTAAAAAGTTCCATACCATTTGCTTCATCAGCATTCAAAAAGAAAAATCATCAGCAAACAGTAAATGTGAGAGAATAGGACAATTCCTGTTAATTTTCAATCCTACTAACTTCCTTGACTCTATTGCTGTGGTAATTTGTCTAGACAGAATATCAATAACAAACAAAAAGAGGAAAGGAGATAGAGGATCTCCTTGCCTTAGACCTCTAGTGGGGAATATTGTTCTAGATTTCTTACCATTGACAATTATGTTGTAGGAGACAGAAGATAAACATTCCAAAATCCACCTTATCCATTTGTTCTCAAAACCCATTTTGTTCAATATAGCAACCAAAAAATCCCACTCCACTCTATCATATGCTTTGTTCATGTCCAGCTTCAAAGCCATCCCATATTTCTTACCCTTCCTCCTCATCTTCAAATAATGGAAGGCTTCATTGGCCACTATAATATTATGTTGTATTTGTCTGTCAGCTATGAAAGCACTTTGATTCTGAGTAATCAATTAGCCCATATAAGGTTTAATTCTGTTTGTCAACACCTTCGATATAACCTTGTATACAAAGTTACAACAATTGATAGGTCTAAAATGAGACACCTCCTCTGCTCCTTTTACCTTAGGGATTAGAACTATATTGGTCAAGTTTATTTCTCTCAACAGGTGACCACTTCTAAAAAAACTACAAACCGCCCTTATAACATCCTCCTTCACAATGCTCCAATATTGCTGGTAAAAAATACCATTGTACCCATCAGGGCCAGGGACCTTCATTGCTCCCAAATCAAATACTGCTTTCCTGACTTCTTCTTCAGACACTTCTTTCACTAAATTTTCATTCATTTCCTTACTAACAACCCTGGGAACATTCTCCAATATCTCTGAGAAATCTCTATTCCTACTTGTAGTGAACAACTCCTCATAAAACTTTATAAATTCTTCTCGTATTCCTCCCTCCTCTTCTTGCCAAACACCAGTTCTATCTTTTATTCTCAATATCTTGTTCTACCTTCTACGTTGTAAAGTTTTTTGGTGGAAAAATCTTGTATTCTGATCACCACAGGTAAGTCATTTGATCCGAGATCTCTGGTACCAGTATTGTTCCTCCTTTTTTCCAAATCTCCTTTAGTTTCTCTATAAGTTCTTCTTCTTCAACCCATCAAATTTTCCTCTCTACTAGAATTCTGAAGCCTAGTGAGTTCCCTCATGATGTCATCAATTTGTCCTCTGTTGTTTGGAAATTCCTTCCTGCTCCATTCAATAAGTAGCCTCCTGCAATTTTTTAATTTTTGAACTACTTTATACAGATTTGATCCATCTACCTCTTTCTCCCATCCTTTCCTAATTACCACTTCACACTCTTCGCTTTCTGTCCACATAAGCTCAAACTTAAATTGCTTTAACCCTTTATTGTCACGGTAATCTGTATCCACTAATATAGGAGCATGATCTGATCCCACCATTGGCAAATTAAGCACCTGTGAAAGAGGAAAACATTCCACCCATGCCAGATTGACCAGAGCATGATCAATTCTTTCTTTTATTGTCCCTTCCTCTCTTTTATTCACCCAAGTATATTTCAGGCCTTTGTAATGTAGATCTATAAGCTCACTATTGTCAATCATTTCTCTAAAACATTTAATCTTCCTCACTTCCCTTACACTGCCTCCCTCCTTTTCATAGTTATACAGAATATCATTGAAGTCTCCTACAGCCATCCATGGTATATTGATTCCCACCGATCTCTCTTCAATAGTTTTCCATAACTGCTTCCTTCCATCAAAATCTGTAGGCCCATATACCCAGAAAATTCTGCATTTTATTTTACTAGCCTCTTCCCTAACTTCCATATCAATGATGTTCTTACTCATCCCCAAAACTTTGACCATGAAATCATCATTCCACCACACAGATAATCCTCTACTAAGTCCTTCTGGATTCACGTTTATTCCTCTCTCAAATTTACACATCCTCCTTACTCTTTCCATTTTATCTTCCTTGTTTTTTGTCTCCATTAAGAAGATAAAATGGGGGTCATATTTCCTTTTTACCTCTTGAAGCACATCCACTGTCAAGGTCGACCCTATACTGACAGTTCCAACTTAAAATCTTCATAATCCTTGGGTGGCTGTTGTAGGACAGCCACCACAACCTTCAATATTAACCTCGTTCACACCCCCTCCATTATAACCACCAATCTCAAGACCATGGTTAAACTGAATAGGTACTTCCCATAATTCTTTTTCCTGCAATAGACTAGCTTTAACTTCCTTACCCCTTCTTCTCCTCAGTATCCTTCTTCCACTTTGTTTTCTCTTTGTTTCATCCCTCTCTTTGGCAATACCACCAATTTTTCTATCTGTATATTTATAACTACTCTCCACTCTGTTTTCTTCATTAGTTTTTAATTTCTTCCTGATACCCTCATCTATCTCGTCCCCCCAATATTCATTTCCCCTTTTTAAACTCATCCTGTTTATCTCTTTCACTAACACCTCCTCATTCTCACCTCCCATTTTCTTTTCGAATTCATCTTCACTTATATCCTCTGGAGGTAGCTCCACTATATATGATACATCACTACACATCATAACTTGCTTCTCCTTACCAATTATACCTTTTTCTTCTTTATTTATTTTCCCATGAGCATAAAAGCTTATCTGTTTATTCTCCATCCCTGCTATCATACCTTCATAATTCCCTTTTACAAATACCTCTTCATTTCGTACCTCTCCCATGTTTACTTCCTTTTCCCTTATATGCTTGCCTTCCCCTTTCTCATTTTTTGATTTAGACGCCCCTGTATGTGTATCCGCAATCATAAAACCCTCTTTTTATTTTATTTTATCATAATTCCCATTAATTTTCCTTGCCACATCATCCTCTACATATTCACTCATTGCCACGTAGCTCACTATACTATTCCCGCTCAAATTGCCCCTTTCAATATTTTCCCCGCCTGAAACATCTACCTTCTTACTTTTCTCGCTCAAATCAATTGCAATTTCAGTAACCGCTTCTAATTCAGATCCAGGCGTTCCATCATCCAAGCGCCCTTGCCTTTCCAAACATGTACGCACCACCCTCTCCTCCTCCTTTCTGTTAGTATCCCTTCGTTCCTGCCATCCTTCGTTTTCTGTTATCTCATCCTTTACCGGGGCTGCTTTCATCCATAGACCATACCTTCTTATTCCATTCTCTTCATCAACCTTCACCAACTCAAATCTACAATTTTTCACGACATGGCCTAACTTGCCACATCCAAAACAAAGATCTGCTACTTTTTCATATTTAACCTCCACCCATATTCTTCCGCCGCCGCCTCTTGGCACCCAGAACCCCGCTACCAAAGGCTTCCTGATATCCACTGCAACTCTAAACCTCAGGAAACTCCTTCAAATCCTCTGTTTCCATACAGGTTCTTCCACCTTCCCTAAATCTCCGATAGCTTTTGCAATCTTCTCCGCATTCTGAATCGTCATCATCTCCAGAGGCAGCTTATGAATCTGAATCTAGAACCATACCTTATCAAAATTAATATCTTGAACTGCTTGATCAACCTCCCATTGCTTTAGATTCATACAAAATCCCATGACTGACCACGGACCGTTCTCTAAAGCTTCCTCCATATACTGAGTATCTTTAAAGGATATTGCATACAGATTCATTCCAATCTCTTTAATCTCATTTACCGCCTTAGGCCACATATTCTGCAGCACTCCTATAACACCTCTTCTATTAAGAACTTTCTCTGCTAATATCTTCCCTACCAAAGTGCTACACATCGCTTTCTTCAAATCCTCACCAGCCAAATCCAGATCAATCTCCAGATCATCCATGGCTAGAGCTTTCAGAGCAAAACAAAACGGATCTTGAAGAAAAAACAGACAATTAGAATGAAAGAATCCTTACCTTCTGTTACTCTGTCAACTTTAGAGATCTATTAACAAATATTCCAGAAAAATCAAGAAAAGCGAAACCTAAAAAGACAAAACAGCTTTAAAAAACAAGAAAAAATCAAAAACTGAACAATCAAAATCAAGAACCTGACTCGATTCAAACAAAGCCTATCACAGCATTAATGGAGAAATTTTCCTAAAAGAAGTTAGATGAACACATACGAGAGATACTAAGGAAAAAATGACCGAAAAACTCTTAAGGAAAAGAGAGAAAATCTCATGACAGAGAGAGACGCTCTCAACTAAGGAGAGAGAAAAATCTCATGGAAAATTACTATTTGGTTTGTGGACTTACATTTCTTCTACATAGAATTCACACCGTTAGTTTCTCTATACACATTAATTAGCTTTACATCAACCAGCATGCCCATCAGTATGTCAATGGCAGTGCATACATTCCGTAATTTTCAAGGTCTAGCTTCAACATTTTCGCCACTGGAAAATGCATTTGTTGAGTCAGATTCTATGCTGAGACCAACTTACATCGCTGTCTTGAAACCATTCTCAAATTCTTTAGTGCTAACCATTTTCAAAGGAAAACAAAGTGCTTATTGATTTTGTCCCGTGATCATTATCTTCTTTTTGCAAATTATCTTAATTTCACTTGTAGCACAATCAGAATTGAAAGCAAGTTCAGCGAGCAAATTCACTTTGACAAAATTTTGAAACAATGTATTGAAAGTTAGCTTGAAATGATGTGTAATTTTTAAAAGAGAATAATTAATAACACTAATGCCCCTTGAACTATAGTGATTAATACAATGTATCTACTAATTTTAAAAAAATTCAATGTTATACCTAGATTCTCTTATCTTTAATTAATGTGGTAGCTGTCACCAACTCCATTTCATGAGATTAATGACGTGGACTCCAGATAATAGAATCTTCTTATTTAATTTCACAATGAACATGTGGCATGATGGGTCACATGTCAATCATTGATTGGAGTAAAATAAAAAAATTACCATAAAAAATAATTTAAAAAACAAATGAAAAGTAAAATAAAAACAAACGAATCCAAATTATGCACAGGAATTCCAAATCTAAATCCTGTAGTTCCAAAGATGTGGCAAATTTGTTTTTATTAAAATGACAAAATGAATTCAATCAAGTGAGAAAACTCAGAAATTGAGATACACAGAATAAAAAAAAAAAGAAATAAAAAAGTAAATTTTGGGTTTCATTAGCCGGAAGACAGTAAACACCCAACAAGAATTCTTCAATCGTAGGCAAATCCAACCTCAACATTAATCCAACAACAACCCACACAAACAGAAGCTAAACAACCATTCGCACAGAAATAGCAATAAAAGTCGAGTCTCTTCATGAACTAGACTCCCATCTCCCTGCCAAGGCCTTTGTTAATTATTTAAAAAATATATAAAATAAAAAAAAACACAAAAGAGGTAAAGGCAAAGGAGTATTTTTTTAGATTTTGGTTTGATTTTTATAGTTGCTGATCTTCGGTTCGAGAGTTTCTTTCTGGCTTTGGTATAGAAGAGGTGATGGGCTTGGCTTTTAGCTATTGACTGGGGATTAGAAATTAGGTGTGATTTGGATTTCAAGGTGTAGAGAGAAGTGAGAAATTCTAGCTTATAAAGATAGGGAGCAGTTCTAAAATCTGAGGCTGAAGAAGAAAATTGAAATTTCGTTTTTCAATACATACAAAAAAAAAGTAATCACATTAAAACTCATTCCTTGACCCAATTCACAAAGTTCTAAACAAAAATTGTAAACCCATCTCAAAGGCCACGCACCACCGCATCGTAGTCGGTTCAGCTTTTTTTTTTTTTTGGTTACAGTCGATTCAGCTATGGTCACCTCATCCCTTCAACATTTTGCTCTCCGACCATCCCAAACTTTGGGTTCTGATTTTGGGATAAGAAAAATTGGGTCAAAGAGAAAGGGATACAAAGGATGAAAACGATGTTGAAACAGATGTTTATTGTTCTGGCATTGTTTTGATGGAGCTTTACACGAGGAAACAGAGGACGGAGTAGAATGTGAAGTGGTTGAGGAGATTAGTGAAGCAAGGTAATGGAGGTTGTATTTGAGTTTTTTTTTTTTATTTTGCTTCCTATTATTGGAGATATATATATATATATATTAACCCGCGCTTGGCTATGGTATTATTATTATCAAAGAAAAAATAAAAAATTATTTTATTATTATTTTGAAAATTAAAGTTATCGTTATAAAAAAGATTGTGTTATATTTAGATTTTTTAATAATAATATTGGATCTAGTATAAATTAAAAAATGTAAAATAAAAATAAATTAGATGGTTATTAAAAAAAGCTAAAGAGTTAAAAATAAATTAGTAGGCATAACTACGTAACTATAAATCACTTTAAAATAAATAATCATTAATTTAAACAATTGTTTTTTAATTTTCTTGTTTTATTTTTATCAATTTTGGATTTTTCAAATTTTAATTAATTTAATTATTATTTTTTCTATTTGTTAACTTTTTTTAAGTTTAAATGAACGTACCATGTTCAAATTTCTTCTCATGCAATAATATTTTATTAGATATAAAAAAATTAAAAATAAATAGATATTATAGCGTTAATTTTTTTTAATTTGAAAATTACCCTCACAAAAATGGTTGTCATGTTAAAATTTTTTTCAACAATAATATCCGAAAGAATATAATTTAAAAAATAAAAATATATTAGAGCGTTTAACCCAAAAAAGATTAGAAAACTAAAAATAGGTAAGAAAACTGGATTAAAAAGAGTTAAAAAGCCATATACAAAATATGTTGAGAACTTATCTAAAAAAATTGTTCAGAAAAAAAAAGACACATGGCAAGCATAGGTATAGGGGAGACAAAAATATATAACATGTGTATATATATATGATAAATTGGCAATTTATAATATCTATAACTTATAAATATATAAAAGGTTGACATTTCATCAATAACCTTTTATGAGCAATTTGAAAAAAAATTGTTTGTATTTATTTTTAAGGGCTTGATTTTTTTAATATGCTTATTGATGAGATATCAACTTCTAGTGCTTTGAAGCAAGCATTGAATGTGTTAAATTAGCATGTTGTTTTGGATCAAAAAATAAATTAGCATGTTGTTATGGGTGTTAAACATTACCATGCAGAAGCAGGCATTGAATGTGTGCAAACAAACCCCACAAATAACAAGATCACACCCACGTACAGTCAGGAAAAGAAACTCGGTCCAATAGTGTTGAAAAATGGTAGGAAATCGAAATGGAAGAAACTTGCGAGACAGGGAAAGGATAGTAATGCTGAGCCTTTGGGTGAGATGGGAAAGAGGAAAAATGAAGATCGAATAGGTGAAGAACCAATGCAGATTGACCTGCCAACAATTAGATCGAATAAAGAGAAGGTGTAGGATGAATTCTGTCTTTGGCGTAGACCCGGATGGAAGAAGTGGAGGGTTAGCTATCTTCTGGAGAGATTCGTTAAATTTAAACTTGCAAAGCTACTCAAAGCGGCACATTGATATGGTGGGCACAGACTAAGAAGGACTAGAAAGGAGAGTCACAGGAATTTATGGCGAAGCAAACACCGCCCGACGAAATGAAACCTAGGACCTAATTAAATTGCTAGCACAAAAAACAACTCAGACCATGGGTTTTATTTGGTGATTTCAATGAGATTCTGGGGCAAGATGAAAAAGATGGAGGAGCCATTAGACAACCTGGACAAATTGAAGCTTTTAGAGACACTTTGGCAGTTGCAAGGCTTGATGATTTGGGGCATAGAGGACACTAATTTACGTGGAAGAAGGGCAGAAATGTAGCAACAATGATAAGAGAGAGGCTAAACAGATTTGTTAGAAACATAGAATGGTGCACTTTATTCCCATTACATGGTGTTAGACATATTACAAGCTCCACGTTAGATCATGACCCTATATTGCTAGATACGGAAGACAATAAAGCCAAAAGACATGGTCCACTAAAAAAGAGGAAAAAGGCTTTTGAAGTGATGTGGGCAAAAGAGAGTGAGAGCAATGCAATAGTAGAGCAATTCTGGAACGAAAGGCAGGGGGAAAGCTTGAGTCAGAAATTGGAAAAAGCTAGAGCAACGCTGTGCACGTGGGGTAATAAAAATTCAACAACCTTCACCAAAAAATTGAGCTTTTAACTGAAGAGCTAAAAAATCTCAAAAGGCTTGCCACAGATGATTCATTGCGACGGGAACAGGAAATACAAAAACAATTAAATGAAATTCTCGAACAGGAGGAGGCCTTTTGGATGCAGCTCTCCAAAATTAATTGGCTCAGAGAGGGAGATCGTAACACAACCTTTTTCCATGCACAAGCATCCCAGAGGCGTAGAACAAATCTTATAAAAGGGTTGGAAAATGAACAGGGTAGATGGTGTGAGAACTTGCATGAAATACAAAATATAGCAGTACACTTCTTTGCAAAACTGTTTGATTCTCGAGGCTAGAGTGAGCTAAATGAAATCCTAGGGACAATTACAGCTCGAGTCACTACACAGATGAATGAGCACCTTACACGGGACTTCACAGCCGAGGAGATCCACACAGCCATCAAACAGATCCACCTACTAAAGCTCCTGGACCAGATGGTATGCCTGCTATCTTTTATCATACTTATTGGCATGCCATTGGTACTGATGTCACAAATTTCTGTCTATCTGTCCTAAAGGGAAAGGAGAGCCTTGATAATATTAATCATACTAGCGTTGTTCTCATCCCCAAAATAAAAAGCCCCAGTAACATGACACATTTTCGACCAATTAGCCTGTGTAATGTCCTATATAAAATTATCTCTAAAGTACTGGTAAATAGACTCAAGAAAATCTTGCCAGTATGCATTAGTGATAATCAGAGTGCCTTTGTACTAGGAAGATTGATTTTGGATAATGTGTTAGTGGCCTATGAACTTTTACACACACTTTGACTAAAAAAGAAAGGTAGAAAGGGGTATGCAGTAGTAAAACTTGATATGAGTAAAGCCTTTGGTAGAGTTGAATGGTATTTCTTAGAAGCTATTATGGCCAAAATGGGTTTTTGTGCACAATGGATATCTTTAGTCATGAGATGCATAACCTCTGTATCTTTTTCTATATCTTTGAATGGTACTGTCACTATTGCTTTTAGCCCAGAGAGAGGACTCCGTCAAGGAGATCCACTGTCACCCTATCTTTTCCTTATTTGTACAGAGGGTTTATCAGCCATGCTTCAACATCACCAACAAAAAGGGCTAATTAGTGGAGTAAGAGCAAGCCGAAACGGACAACGAGTCACTCACTTATTTTTTGCTGACGACAGTCTACTTTTCATCAAAGCAAACCGAATTGAGGGTGAAAGGGTGAGGCGCATGCTAGAGGCTTATGAAAAGGGCTCGGGTCAACAGATTAATTATCAAAAGTCAGGCTTGTTTTTCAACCAAAATACTAGCCCACAGGAGATTGATGTACTTAAGGGGATCTTTGGTATTCAGGTGACTCATAGCCTAGAAAAATACCTTGGCCTGCCTACAATAGTTGGCAGAAACAAGAGAGCTGCTTTTGCTGAATTGAAAAATAAAGTCATGGCAAGAATCAAAAGTTGGAATTGGAGGTGGCTTTCGCAGGCGGGTAAAGAGGTTTTCATCAAATCTGTACTTCAAGCCATACCATCATATGCAATGACTTGCTTTAAGTTTCCTACTACACTTTGCAAGGAACTAAACAACTAATGGTGGAGAAGTCGTAAGGAAGGGAGAGGTCTTCATTGGCTCAGCTGGCAACAAATGTGTAGGCCTAAAACTACCAAAGGAATGGGTTTCAGAGATTTTGACAAATTCCAGCCTTATTAGGAAAACAGGGATGGAGATTATTGCACAATACTACTTCCCTGCTTTACAACGTCCTAAAACCAAGGTATTTTCCACGTACGTCCATCATGGAGGCTAAAACTAGCTGGCAACCATCTTTTACTTGGCGCAATATCATAGCTGGACGAGATGTATTGAATAAAGGAATTCGATGGCGAATTGGCAATGGAGAATCAGTCAAAGTATGGGAAGATAAATGGATCCCAGGGGAAACAGAATTTAAATTATCCTCTAACTCATCGAATCCTAGTTCAATTCTTTTTGTTCACGAACTCATTAATCGTGAAGATATGACGTAAAAACATGACCTGCTTGACTAACTTTTCAGTCAGCAAGAGACCGACAATATCAAGGCAATACCATTAAGCAAAACAGGGGCTAAAGACGTCTTAGTATGGCACTGGGATAAGGAAGGGTTATACACTGTTAGGAGTGGATACCAGAGGCTTAAAACTTTGGAAGACACGGAGGGTGGAGCAGTATTGGACGCAGAGGACCAACGATCTACTTTCTGGAGACGAGTTTGGACATCTTGCATTCCAAACAAAGTCAAAATGTTTGGTTGGCGCTTAAGCAGAGGCATCATCCTTTGCAATTTCAACTTAAAACAAAGGAGGCTCTTGGATGACGCAACCTGTCAGAGATGTCAACACCATGAAGAAACAAATTTGCATGCCATTCGTGACTGCCCGAAAGTTAAGGAAGTCTGGGATGCAACAGAATTGGGAGCTGTATGGAAAAGGAATGCCGAGCAGAGCATTACAGACTGGTTATTGGAGGTAACGAAAGAGATGGATCAGCTTTCTTTTGAAAAAGGCTTAGTGGTTTTGTGGGAAATTTGGAACTGTAGAAATATAGAGATCAAAGAAGGAAGAACAAGGCCAACAAGACAAGTAACCGACTATGCAGCAAAGTATCTCACAGAGTTCCAACATGCACAGGTTCAAATTAAGAGGAAACAGACAGGAATGAAAGCTGCAGTATGGCAACGACCACCTTGGGGAAGCATCAAAATCAATTTCGACGAAGGTTGCAAGGACAGAATCGATGCCATTGGAGCCATTGCAAGGGATGCAAGCGGTGATGTTCTAGGAGCTTTTCATGTAAGAATAAACCACATATCAGAACCGATCATCGCAAAAGCATATGCTGCAGTCAGAGCTTTGAACTTTGCAAAAGAAATGGGTTTTAGAACAATCATCCTTGAAGGTGACTCGTTACGTGTCATACACAAGCTCCAAGACACAAGCCTAGACTTATCAACTGCAGGTATTTTAATTGATGAAGCCCGTCTAAAATGCTTGGATTTCACCTCATGCACAGTCGCTCATGCTCGTAGAGAAGCCAACAAAGCTGCACATTTATTGTCTACTTTAGCTTACAGCTGTATAGAGGACTCATTTTGAGTTGACACATGCCCAGATAGAATAATGGCAGTTGCATTAGAAGATTGTAATCAGATTCCATCATAAACAAATCAGTTTTCTTGCTCAAAAAAAAAACTTCTAGTGCATTGATAATGTATAAAGACTACATACTATTATGTCATGTTTGGTGCATAGGATGATGGATAGGATAGGATGATTATGTTTAGTGCACACATTAAAGGAAGGATTGGATTGCAAGAAAGATTAGTCATCCTTCTAATATAGGATAACTCAATCCTCTCCAAAATGTGAGGATTATTTTTAATCCCATAGGATTAAAAATAAATACTCATATTTTATTTATTTTATGCTTAAAATTTATATTTAAAAATTATTTTAAATAGTATTTAATAAAATAATAAGGATCTTTAATTAATTAATATATATTTTTTCCTTCTTTTTCTTTTCTTTTTTTTCTTGTTTTTGATTAGAGAAAAACTATAATTTTGATAAAATAATATTTTCTTGTACACATTTTATAAAATTATTTTTTAGAAAATAAATTTTCAAACATTAAAATTATTATAAAATATATTTTTATCTAGTTTTTTCTTACATTTAAATTTTTATTTTTTCTTTCTTATTTTTTTTCTTTTTGCCTGAAAAAAATTAATTCATCAAAATTGAATTATTAAATTTAACTTATATTTTTCTTTTTTCTTTTCTATATTTCCTTATAATTGACCAAAAAAAAAGAAAGAAGATAAAAAAACCATAAAAATAAAGAGAATTATTTAAGAACAGTCTTTTGGAAAATTTAATGTAATTAAAAAAAACTTATTTCCAAGAAAAACTCAATTTTCTAAAAAAAATATATTTAATTTACAATAAAAAATTATTTTAAATTTAAATCATATAAAAGAAATAAAAACAAAAAGGAAAAAAATGAAAAAATACAGAAAATGATTTTTATAAAAATTCATTTCTTAACAAAATAAATTTTTTGAAAAAGTAATATAAATTTTTTAGAAGTAAGTTTTTATTAAAAAAATCAGCTAATAAATTGGACTATTAATTATAGTATTATAAATAATATTTAATTTTTTAATTTTCCATTTATATTTATAACAAAAAATTATAAATTTAAATTATGTTACTTTAAAAACGAGTACTTAAAAAAATCATTTTATATTATTTTTAATTTTACACATAACAAATATTGTTAAAAACATAAAAAATCATCATATCCTATTATTAATCCTTGTACACATCAAACATAAGATAAGATGATATAATCTAATCTTATCATATCCATAATCTTATATTATCTTATCTTATCCTCATTCTATGTACCAAACATTTAGTGAATCATGTACAAACATTTTATCATTTTAATAGTAATGGATGTTGGAGGGTCAAAATTACCGCCTTCCGATTAACGATTGACAAGCGGCATGCCACATCATCAATCATTAAATGATGTGGTATGCCATGTGCTTATTGTTGGGCCAAGTTAGAGGATCTTATTGGTTGGAGTCCACATCTTTAATTAACAAGTTAGTGACGGGTGCTACATTAATTAATGATGAGATAATCCAAGTATCACATTGAATAATTTTAAAGTTCAGTAATGACATTGTGTTAATCACTATAGTTCATTAATCACTACAATTTAGGGAGAATTCGTCTATTAACCCTTTCAATTATATGTTTAACTATCAAAAGTTAAAGTTAACAACCTAAACTATAATGATAATCTAAATTAAAATCAAATTTAACACAAAGCTTCAAGGTTAATAGCAAGGGGGAGGCTTTGGGAGGTTAGGACTTTGAGCCTGAGGTCTGAGATTTAATACTAAAATGTTCCATCATATAAAAAAGGAATTTGAAAGAAAATGAAGTGTTGATAGATTTTTTTTTTTAGGGAAAGCACTTGTAGATTTTGTTTGGCTGATCTACAATGATTTTTTTTATATGAAGATAGATTTTTTTTGTTAGTTTAATTAGTTTGTAGAATTAGTTTTTGGATATTTTAAAGTTTTGACACATGCATTATCTTTTTAATTGTTTATCTTAAATATTTTTTTTAATTACTTTAAAAAAATAATTTCTAATGATTTAAAAAAATTTAAATTTCTTTTTTAATGTAATATCTTAAACTTTTACTTTTACCTAGGTAAAAAAAGATAATATGCTATGTTTTAAAAAAATTTTAATTTCTTACCTATATAGGTTAAACTTTAGAAAAAAAAATTTAAATTATTAATAAGGATAATTATTTCATACACTACCAGTGAATTTTTTGTGATAACTCCAATTTTCTTATATTTGACATAAGCTACAGAGTGTAGGAATTCAAAAAAGAAATTTATTTTAAAATATTTAAATGAAGATTGTTCGATAAGATTCCGGAAAGTATTCAGTGAGGGCTCCACCAAAACTTTTTCTGTTCAGATCGAAGCGAGACTCAAGAATGATGATATTTGAGGTGAATTATGAATATAGCAAAAATTTATATCTCCAAATCACATCGTTTGAGTGTATTTTGAAAAGTTAGAAACAAATTCAAAAATGACAATTGTGGCCATATCCCAGATGAACTTTTTTGAATAACGGTCAAACTAAATTGACTTTGAATCCACAGACTGTCATAGGATGATCCTCGCGTAAAGAAGTTTCACTTGGATCCAACCTGTGAACTAAATTACGCGGAAGTGTTAAAAATAACGTAAACAAAACCAAAAGCATTCGTTTAGGGGTAGTTTAGTAATTTCACTACTCATACTCCGTCAAACCCCCTCAAGAGTTAATAATTGACCATTTTTAACTAAAATATATGAAAAATAATAAAAATAGAATATTAAATCTGAATTTAAAATTATTAAATTAATGATTGGATATAAATGAAAATAATAAAATTACACAAGGGTATTTTGATAATTTAACATGAAAGGCTAGTCAAATTAGTCAATGTTGATTAAAATTGATTTAAATAAATAAAATTTATTTAAAAGAAAATTTAAAATCTGAATTTAGAAAGCAATAAAATATTATGTGCGATATGAGTGTCAATATTAGGAAATAAAAGCAAAATTTTTATCAGTGGACTATGTGGCAAAAATTGATTGGGTGACATAAAAATAAAAGAAGACCAAATCAGCCAAAAATTTCATCTCATCACCGACTTTCTTCATCTACTACTCTGTTGCCGATTCTGTTTTAATTCTTCAAGAAATGCTTCACGTTTCCTTACTCTCCCTTAGTAAGTCCATCCCTTTTCATCACCAAAATACTAATTTTCTTTCACTAAACTTATTCTCCACCTCAAGAATCTCTTAAGTCCAGAATTGAGTGACTGAATTGAAGGAAACAGACATGAAATGGCTGCTGGCAGAATCGGTTTGGAGTTGCTGAACAATTCGGTTAAAGCAAAGGTGAGAAGAGATGATGTTTTCTCCAAGCTTTAGCTATGGTATTTGATCTATTTATGCATGAGAAATATGTTGGAAGCTTGAATTTGAAATAAAAAGGTGTTTTGGCAGCCATCGATGTTCGGTTATTGGGGGAGGGGGGGGGGGGGGGGGGGTTTGGAATTTATGGTGATTTTACTGTGTTGGGTAGGAATTAACAGAAATGATGAAGGAAATTTGTTCGGAATTTGATTCAAACTGGAATCTTATGAGAGAGCTGCTATTCATACCCACGTTTTTACTCTTTCTACCCCATTTCCTTCCTTGCGTTACTGTTCATTTAGACATGGATGGGGTATGAATAGCAAAAAAGGAAGTAGATTTAGTCATTCTCATCTTATGATTGTTGGCAAAACAGCAAGTGGCGTGAATAATGGGTTTTTTTGGCCAGAACAGGGGCTGGATAATGGGGATGACAACTTATTGAATTAGATGTTTGAATAAATCCTAAATGAGTAGAAGAGGGTTATGAAACTAGAATGGATTAAACAATGAAAACTATAAGGATATGTTAATGGAAGCTCACGGTTATGGGAGGAAATGCAGTAACGTTGGAGTGAATTTTATAGAATGATGATGTTGAAATGAATATGGTAATGAATAAGAATTAATTATAAAGTTAAATTGAAGAAAAGATAAATTGGGTGCATGAAGAAGTGTTGGATTTAGATTAGAAAATGTGATTATCCTATGAATTTTATGGTTGATAAGTAAATGATAAAATATAATTGTTCATGAAAATAATTGAGAAATAAAATTTGGAAGGAATTCTATTAAGTATGATTGTATTATTGTAATTGATAGAAAAGAAAATAAATGAAAAATAATGAAAATAAAACCATAGGGAAATTTGGCCAAAAAATTGAAGGAAGCAATTTCACATAAAAAAATTTCATAAATTAATGAATAGAAAATAGTCATGAAGATAGAAAGAATTAAAAGAGGAGAGGAAGAAGTGTTTAATTTAGACAAGAAAAAGGGGTCTCATGCTTATTTTATGACCTAATGATTAAAAGAAATTAGATTAAAGATTAATGGAACTATTAGTGAAGGAAACTAGCAAGAAGTATAATTTAAATATGGTTATAGTTTGATATTTGCTAGGAAATCAAACAAAGTAATTGTTGAAATTAATGAAAACATTTGAGACATAAAACTTGAAAAGAATTACATTAAGTACAGTTGAATTATAGCAATTAGTAGGAAAACAAATAAGTTAAACTAATGAAAAAGGGAGAAAAGAATATAAATTTAATTTTTATTTTGTCTTGTTATTTAATAGGACAATGAAATAAATTAATTGTGGAAATTAATGAAAATAAATTTGATGGAAACAAATGGTGGAATTAATATTAATAATGAATAAAAATTAATTGTAAAACTTGAATTGGGAAAATGATAATTGTAATGCAATAATAAAATATTTGATTATCATAAATAATTAAGATAATAGAATTTTAATGAAATTAAAATTAAGAAATAAGTCAATGTAATAATAGCTAAATTTGGTAATTAATAAAAAAAAATAATTTACTATGAAAAGAGTAATAAATTAGAAAATAAGAATTAACAAAAATAATTATTAGAATTGAAAAATATAAATGATTAATGAAATTAGAATTAGGAAAGACTCCAATTTAAGTATAGTTATGTTAAAGCATTTAATAAGAAATTAATTAAATAAGTTATTGAAATTTACAAAATGGAAAATAGAGATTTATAGAAATATTCATTTTAGGTATATATGGAATTTTAAATAGATTCTAACCGACTCGAAGAGCATGATGTAGTGAAGTTAGATGGGGTGGCGATACCTAAGCGGGATCATTTTCGATACTTGGGATCAATAATACAGATGGATGGAGAGATTGATGGTGATGTGACCTATAGGATCCAGGCTGGATGGAGTAAGTGGAGAAGTGTTGCAGGTGTGTTGTGCGATAAAGGAATTCTTACATGGTTGAAAGGCAAGTTTTATAGGACAGTTGTTAGACCAACATTGTTATATGGTAGTGAATGTTGGGCGACTAAGAGGCTACATACACAAAAGATGAGTGTAACAGAAATGAGAATGTTACGGTGGATATTGGGATATATAAGAAAGGATAGAATGAGAAATGATGATATTCGTAAGATGATTGGAGTGGTACCTATCAAAGACAAAATGTGTGAAAATCGTTTACGTTGGTTTGGACATGTAAGACGTAGACCTGTAGATGCTCCAGTTAGGAGAATAGAGGCTATGGATGTTGAGAGAAGAGTTAAGACTAGAGGAAGACCAAAAAAGACTTGGAAGGAAGTAGTTTGGAAAGACATGGAGGTTTTAGAATTAGATGAGCAAATGGCCTTGAATAAGAATCTATGGAGGTAGAGAATACATATGGACGATCTAACGTGATTTTAGATATTGGTTCATCTAGCCTACCCCAATCTATTGGGATAAAGGCTCTGATGATGATGATGATGATGATGATGATGATGGAATTTTAAATAGAAATTGAAATTATGGATGACATGATAATTAAAGAAAGAATGAGACTTTAATTGAAATTATATTTTTGGTATTTAGTAGACATAAAATAAACTAATTATTGAGGATGATAAATAGAAGATAGCAAATTATGGAATATGTATAAAAGTTGCATAAGAAATGTTTTACTTGCAATCGAAAATTTTTAAGAAACCAAATCCTACTCGTTTACTCGCTTAAACTTTCCTAACTGAAAATAGAAAATTATCTTAAATTCTTATAGCTCTAAATATTGCTTTACATGAAAAGATTTACATGAATTGATTTACACGAATTGATTTACATGAATTGATTTATATGAATTGAATTATATTAAGTGATTTATATAAATTGATTTACACAGAATGATTTATATGAAATGAATTACATGGAATGATTTACATGAAATGAACTACATGACATAATTACATGAAATGGTTCACATGAATTAAGTAAATTGCATAAATGATATTTTATTTATTTTTACATGAATGATTCATTAATCATGTGCCAATGAGTTAATAGTATATTTAAAGTTTTGCATTGAGTTTTTAATGAATTTTATGGCTACCAAATTTAATAATTATTCTTTTATATGATTTTGGTCTGACTGAAGATAATTGCTATTTGAAATAATTTATGCTGTAAATTGCTATTTGAAATGATTTCTACTGTTAATTGCTATTTGCAAATGATTTCTGCAATTAAATTATATGATTTATGGAAATGTTTTGAGACGATCGTTCTTTGGTGGTCATGCATATTGTTACAGACTATGAGACCCTGATCAAGTCCGCAAGTTACTGATATATTGTTTACCGATTGTGGGATTATTATGGTTAAACCCACAGGTTTACACAGTGAGCACCTGGCCAGTGTGATTTGTGACCGTTCAACGATGACTATTCATTACCGATCGTCCTTACGGGGATACCGATACTGATTGTCCCTTCAGGGATACCGATACCGTTTCATGCATGATTCTATTAGATTGACTATCTCCACTGAATTGTATTTGAATGACTTGAATATCGAATGATTTGAATACTGATTTACTAATTTGACAAAAAGAAAGAAAAGCTTGAAATCGAATGATTGATAGTGATAATTTTAAATGAATTGCTTTACTGCATTAGATAAAAATATTGCTTATATTGACATTTGAAAATGTTACCAAAGTTGCATATTGAAATTGTTTTAGCATCGCCTACATAAATGGTTTATATACTGATTAATGATTTGTAATTGTATTGTATGAATTATTAAATGTTTTATATTGATTATTGATTTGAAATTGCATTGCATCAATTATTAAATGTTTTATACTGATTAATGATTTCATCATCAATCGCTTACTCCCTATTGTCGCAATTAGGAATCGAAACACGACAGGTACTTCAAAGTACTTGCTGTTAGGAAAATAATCAGAGTATATGGCTTTGAGGCGTGTAGAATTACACTATCTTGAGTGTAATATTGCTTCACACAGAAGCAAGTTACCTCAGGATACAACAAAGCCTTCAGAATTTTCGTGAAAAGTAAGAATGCAGAGTGAGTGTTTTCTGGAAATCATCACTCTTATATAGAGTATGAAGAGACATAAATGACTGGTTGTGATTTTCTGTTAAATAACAACCATTCATTTCAGACATAACTGTTCCAGACATATAACCGAAAATATGTCTGTTGGAACAGTTAAAATAATTTTAAATTCAATTTTGAATTTAAAATATTCTGTCAAAAAATAAAACTTTGACTTAAGTCAAAGAGCCAAGAGCCTAAGTGCCCCAAGTGCCCATCTTTGACTTTTAAAATAAGCCAAGCTCTAGCCAAAGCCCAAGCCAAGCAAGACCAAGCCCAAGCCAAGCAAGCTCAAGCCCAAGCCAAATGGTCAAAGCCCATTTCCTCTTTGACTCCAAATTACTCTCAAGAGTTGATTTCCCTTTATAAATATATCACTTTACACTTTTACAAGCAATGTGGGAACTTGTTCCCTTGTATTTATTACAAGCTATCCAACAATCCCCCATTAGCTTGTAATACAACAAATATGATGCATATAAGAAGGTATCTTATTGATTTAAACCTTCAATTAGTGTAGGTACTTTAGGATGCTAATAAAAGTACATAGTGTCCTAAGATTAAACCATGACTTCTTACTATTAGGATCAAAAGTACGACACACATCAATTTGTCACTTTTCACAAAACTCTTACTTGCTCCTAGCACTATTTCAATGGCCATGTGCTAGCAATCCAATTTCTATGAATATTTCAAGAGTAAAACCTTTATACTTTTGTTGAAGTGGCACCACTTCATATTCACATAGGTAGAGATCCTTTTATTGTCCCTATTACTTTGGACAATTTTCAGAACGATCTCCATTAAGAGCTTAAACTCAACCTCTCAATGTAACAGTGGCATTCTCTTGAAATTCAAGTACGAGACTCCTATTATAAGTGCCACAATAGACACTGATCAATAACTTGTTATTACCCATTAAACTTTAGCAATTACTAGTTTGGTAATTCAAAGTTGGGTTACCATTATTGGTGTCTCAAGGGTTAGGTATTAGTCCCATACTACATGCAGTCCTCCACACTTTATCTCTTAGCAAAGCTTTAGTAAGAGGATCTGCCAAATTTTTTGCAGACTTTACATATATGATCGTAATGGTACCATTTGAGATTAACTCTCTAACATAGTCATGCCTTAGGCTTATATGTCTAGACTTACCATTATAAATGTTATTAAAAGCACTAGACATAGTAGCCTCACTATCAAAATGTAAGGAAAGAGGTGGCATTGGTTGTGGCCACAACTCAATTTCAAACAACATATTTCTTAGCCACTCAGCTTCCTTACCAGCAGCAGCTAAAGCTATAAACTCAGCTTCCATAGTTGAGTGTGCATGACATGTTTGTTTCTTAGATGCCCAACTTACAACACCACCAGCTAGTGTAAATATCCAACCTGTAATTGATATATTATCACCAGCTTTTGTTATCCAGCTTGCATCTGAATAACACTTTAAAACAGCAGGAAATCCTGTATAGCACAACCTTAATTTGGCAGTTCTTTTAAGGTAACCAAGTACCCTTTCAACTGCCCTCCAATGAGCTATACTAGGATTACTTGTAAATCTTGACAACTTACATACCGTGTAAGCAATATCAGGTTTAGTACAATACATAGCATACATTAAGCTTCCTATAACACTAGCATACTTTAATTGTTCTATTGGTCTAGCATCATTCTTGACAAGTTGCACACTTGAATCATATGGAGTACTATATTCTTTTATTTTAAGATATTGATATTTATCTAAAAACTTTTCTATGTAATGAGTTTGATTCAATGAAAATCCATTATCATTCTTTGTAATTTTAATTCCTAAAATTGTATCTACTTGATTAAGATCTTTCATCTTAAATTTAGAGGTAAGAAAATTCTTAGTCTCATTTATACCAAGCATGTTAGTACCAAATATAAGCATATCATCTACATATAAACAAACAATCACTCCATAATCAGTAGTAAATTTAGAATATATACATTTATCAGCAGTATTATGCCTAAAACCAAAAGATAAAATAGCAGAATCAAATTTCTCATGCCATTGTTTTGGAGCTTGTTTAAGACCATATAAAGATTTAACAAGCTTGCAAACTTTATGTTCATTTCCAGGTAAAACAAAGCCTTCGGGTTGTTCCATATAAACTTCTTCTTTTAAATCACCATTTAAAAATGCAGTTTTAACATCCATTTGGTGAATATGCAACTTATATATAGAAGCTAGAGCAAAAAGAATTCTAATAGAAGTTATTCTAGCTACTGGAGCATAAGTATCAAAACAATCCAAGCCTTTCTTTTGTGTAAAACCTTTAGCAACTAATCTTGCTTTAAAGGTTTGTATAGTACCATCAGAATTATACTTTCTCTTAAAAACCCATTTATTTTTAATAGGCTTCAATCCTGGAGGTAAGTCTACCAGAATCCACATATTATTAGACATGATAGAGTCCATTTCATCATTTACAGCTTCTTGCCAGAAAGCTGAATCTTTTGAAGTCAAAGCTTCACTTAAAGTTTTGGGCTCATCTTCAATGTTTAATAATATCTTCATTTTCTTCATAATTCTGTCTCTACTACCTTCAACTAAAAAGGTAATATGATCAGGGGAAATAAAATCAGAATCAAAATGTTTTTCTTTTCTTGGCCTCTGACTTCTTCTTGGTTCAGATGGTTCACTTATTTCCTTACGTTTGACTAAGGAATCATAGGCAGTAGATGTATTTTGATCATTTTCTGGTTCATGCATAACTTGATTTTTCACAAAACTATTTTCAAAAAATTCAACATGTATAGACTCTACTATAACATTTGATTCTAAATCTAGTAATCTATATGCCTTTGAATTTTGTGCATAACCAACAAAAACAGATTTAATTCCTCTTGAACCTAATTTAGTCCTTTGAGAATCAAGAAGTCTATAATATGCAATACACCCCCACACTTTAAAATAACTTAAATTTGGCTTCCTTCCATTCCAGACTTCATATGGTGAGATATGTGTCTTCTTTGAAGGAACCCTATTATGTATGTAAGAGGCAGTAAGCAAAGCTTCACCACATAAGTTGAAAGGTAATCCAGCATTTAAAATCCTTGCATTTACCATATCAACTAGGGTCCTGTTTTTCCTTTCCGCCAAACCATTATGTTGGGGTGTAAAAGGAGCTGATCTTTGGTGAATTATTCCATGATCTTCACAGAACTTATCAAATTCAGTTGAGAAATATTCACCACCTCTGTCACTCCTTATAATTTTAATTTTTCTTTCCTTTTGATTCTCTACTTTAGATTTAAATTCCTTAAATTTATCAAAAGCTTCATTCTTGTTTCTTAGTAAATAAATACTAGTAAAATGTGAACAATTATCTATAAAAGTTAAAAAATATCTATTTCCTCCTCTAGTCAATTTGCCATTTAATTCACAAATATCCGAATGAACTAGTTCCAGCAATTTTGTTTCATGTTCTACTTTAGGAAAAGGCTTTCTTGTAATCTTAGCTTCTACACAGATTTGACACTTATCATGGTGATCATGCTTACAAGAAATATAATCATGGTTTGTCATGTATTTAATCATAGCATAATTTAAATGTCTTAATCTAGCATGCCGCAAAGTTGAAGATTCAATGATATAGGCAGAAGCAACATTTATTTTATTAATTTTGAGTTTGAACATGCCATCAAGGGAATATCCCTTTCCTACAAACACACCATTCTTAGATATTACAAACTTATCAGATTCTAAAACAATCTTAAAGCCTTTCTTGCAAAGCAAATTTGCAGAAACTAAGTTCCTCTTGACATCAGGAACATGGTGCACATTGAGAAGAGTCAGTTTCTGTCCAGAAGTGAAGTTTAACATCACACTCTCCTTTCCCAGCACTTTGACAGGAGCATGGTTTCCCATAAAAACTTCATTGTTTTCTTCAGTGTAAGTGCTAAAGAATTCCTTGTTGTTGCAGACATGAATTGTGGCTCCAGAATCGAGAAACCACTCCATGGTTCTTGCACTTGTTGCCATGTTCAATTCAGTAACCATGGCAACAAAGTTCATGTCATCTTCAACAACCATATTAGCTTGAGCAGATTGTTTAGAACCATTGTCTTTATTCTTCTTGTCTTCTGCAATTTTGACTCTACATTCTTTAATGTAGTGCCCCTTCTTTCCACAATGAAAGCAGGCCTTGTTCTTCTTATAATTGTTGGACTTCTTAAATCCACCAGTTTTCTAGACTTTGAAGTTGTTCTGATTCTTTCCAGACTTGTTTGCAAACTTTCCAGAATTGCTTCCTATGGCATTTACTTGTGAATTCCCATTTGAATTCACTGCCTTCTCTTTTTGGAGTTTCTCATCCCTGAGACGAGTTTCACACTTAATTTGCAGATGAGTCTGGAATTGTTCCAGTGTGAAACTGTCTGGTGTCTGCAGGACCTTTTCCTGTAATTGTTCCATGAAGGAGGCAACTTGGATAGAATTGCTCCGATTTGTATAGTGTCAGGAACAATCACTTCCAATTCTCTAAGTCTGGAAACCAATATTTGTAGTTCATGGACTTGATCCATGACTGGCATGTTATCAGTCATCTTGAAATCAAAATAATTTAGTGCTAGGAATTTATCTGTACCTTTTTTCTCGTTCTGGTATTTTGTTTCCAAGGCAGTCCAGATCTCTCTTGGTGATGTATAGTTGGAGTATAAATCATAAAGTCTGTCAGTAAGAGAGTTGAGGATGTGACCATGAAACACCAGTTCATCTTCTGCACGTTTCTTTCTTTCTTCCTTCATTGTATCTGTGTCTTCTGGTGTAGCGTCTGCCAGTGGCTGCAAATTCGGATCCAGAACATAGGACACCTTCAAAGTTGTCAACAGAATCTTCATCTTGTCCTTCCATCTGGTGAAGTTTGTCCCATCAAACTGGTTCAACTTGACAGGATCTTGTTGATTGATAAACACATGATTGGTAACGATTGCCATATCAAATGAAATATTACACTCAAATTGTTAGGAAAATAATCAGAGTATATGGCTTTGAGGCGTGTAGAATTACACTATCTTGAGTGTAATATTGCTTCACACAGAAGCAAGTTACCCAAGGATACAACAAAGCCTTCAGAATTTTCGTGAAAAGTAAGAATGCAGAGTGAGTGTTTTCTGGAAATCATCACTCTTATATAGAGTATGAAGAGACATAAATGACTGGTTGTGATTTTCTGTTAAATAACAACCATTCATTTCAGACATAACTGTTCCAGACATATAACCGAAAATATGTCTGTTGGAACAGTTAAAATAATTTTAAATTCAATTTTGAATTTAAAATATTCTGTCAAAAAATAAAACTTTGACTTAAGTCAAAGAGCCAAGAGCCTAAGTGTCCCAAGTGCCCAAGTGCCCAAGTGTCCATCTTTGACTTTTAAAATAGGCCAAGCTCTAGCCAAATCCCAAGCCAAGCAAGACCAAGCCCAAGCCAAATGGTCAAAGCTCATTTCTTCTTTGACTCCAAATTACTCTCAAGAGTTGATTTCCCTTTATAAATATATCACTTTACACTTTTACAAGCAATGTGGGAACTTGTTCCCTTGTATTTATTACAAGCTATCCAACACCTGCCATACTTTACCTAGTTACCTAGTCTACTATAGTATCCTTCCTTTACTGTTTCTTAGTGAGCTGTTAGGAAAAAATATTTTTATGCATTTTAATATTTATATTTAATATGCCTTTTTCATAATTAGTAAAATAAATAATTTTTATTTAACTGTATTTTATACGCGCTTTTATATATGTTTTTTATTGGGCTTTCCCCAAAGCTCACCCCTTACTTACCATCCCACATAACTAGGAATATAAACGAGTCAGGTACCTGCTAAATTTGGGGTACTCGAACCCGAACCCGAACTTGATTAATATGTATAATACCTGAATCTGATTAACTACCCGATTATTTTTATTTATGTTACCCGAATCCTAACCTTATAAAATAAAAAATACCCGTTTAACTACCTGAACCCGTTAACTACCCGTTTATTAAGTCAAAGTTTGACTTTCAAATTTAAATTTAAAATCAATTTTGGAATAACTTAATTAAAAAAATTAAATTAATAAATTTAATTTAACTCATAAAAATAAATTAAAGTTAAAAATCATAATAATTATATTTAATGACTTAATTTAATTAAATAC
This sequence comes from Heritiera fomes, assembly GCA_032173925.1. Lineage (NCBI taxonomy): Eukaryota > Viridiplantae > Streptophyta > Magnoliopsida > Malvales > Malvaceae > Heritiera > Heritiera fomes. Next base: position 5,916,211 of record JAPDPM010000002.1, on the reverse strand, counting down.
AACATTAATAATAAATAATTTATATATAGAAAATATAAATATTGTATTAATTAATTATTATTTATAATTGGGTTCGGGTAGCGGGTACCCTAAGATAACTACCCAAACCCTACCCGAACCCGTGACGGGTAGTAATTTCACTACCTGAAACCGATTATATACTACCCTAACCCTACTTAAACGGGTCGGGTAGTGCTGGGTACCCATTTATAGGGTACCCATTGCCATCCATACACATAACTCATCAGTGTACGTGCTACCCGCTGCAATAGGATAATTGAAGAAAATTACTAGAAGTTTAAAGTGTTCAATGACTAGGTATATATAGAATTTTGTAAATATATTCAGACTAATGTATGCACAACAGTTGTAAATAAATAATTGGGATGTAAATAATGTAGTGATTGGTTTAAGAATGTATATGGATTTGTGGGGCACATTGAAATTGAATTCATAATGATAAAATTATAAATCTTATAATATAGTTTATATTCTGATTTCTTATTTATTTCTTATGCATTAAATAATATAATGAGATAAAGATAGATATGAAAAGAAAGTTATAGATCGCACTTGCATTAACACCGAACGCAAATCAATTGATAACGAACGATTAAATGAGAAAGATATTAATAAAAAAGAAAAGTTAGTTCGGAATTTTTTAATTTCGGACATTACATTTTTGTACTCCACAAGTCATATGAGGATCATGACACATGTCTTATAAAATATTAAAAAATAAAAAATAAATAAAACAGGATATGTGTTATGATCCTAACCTCGCTTGTAGAGTAAAAAAATTTACTAATGGTGTTTGGAATAATTATCCTATTAATAAATATTTTTTATTATACCAAAAGACTATTTTTATTGTCATTGAAGTAACACAAATCAATCAAATTAAATATTACTAGAGGTACACAAAGGTCAGATACTTGTCTAAATTCATATATAATATTTTTATTTTTTGTTTCGATTATGAATGAGAAGAGATTCACTTACATCGGTGTAAAAAACAATTTTGTTTTACACCATTTCATATCTCTTTATACGATTTAAATTTTTTTTTAATCTGACTGTTGAATATTATATTCTATTCAAGTAGATTATGCGTATAAAATTTCAAGTTAATCGAAAATATTTAACTACTGTTTGATAATAGTAAAATTTCAACCATTAATATATTTTGAAAAATATGCTATTCTGGATCAAAATGATAAGAATATTAAATCGAGTTGAAATTTTATATGCATGATAGATATGAGTAAGTTGTTCAATGTAACGGTTGATTTGTAAAAATATTAATTGAAAATAAAGTTATAAAAGTGGTGTAAAACAATTTTGTTTTACATCGGTGTAAGTAGATCCTTCATCATTATGAATATACAAATATTTTTTAAAATATCATTATAGTAAAATTTTATAATTACGTAATTAACAATTTGTGCCTAAATCATAAATATTTTTATATTTTATATTTACCATTTTTTAACTTTAATTTATTAAATTTAATAAAATAGATGGGATGGAGCTAAGGTAGAATCATATTTTTTTAGGCTTAATACTCAAATATGTCTTCAATGTTTGTTATAAAATGGAAATAAGCTCTCAACATTTAATTACATGAAAATCAGTTTTAAACGTTTCAAAATAATAGAATTAAATACATTTTCGTTAAATTCTTTAATTTTTGTTACTCTTACACAGTAATAAAACGTAACGACGTTAGAGAAAGTTAACGGAAATCTCCTTAATTCTATTATTTTGAAACGTTTAGGATTGATTTTTATGCAATTAAATGTTGACGGTACAATTCTATTTTGTGATAAACATAAAAGGCATATTTGAGTATTAAGCTATTTTTTATAATATATTTCTCTAGGGTGATACTTACTCCGGCAGGGAAGTAAGGTAGGTGGATTGGCCTCCAATATGCCGAAGTAAAGGACATGGAGGTTTAGGTATCATTAACTTGAATGTTCGCAATTTGGTTTTATTGCTCAAATGGCCTTGGAGGTTCGGCAAAGACTCCACTGCTCTTTGGAGAGATGTTATCTGTGAAAAGTATCGAATTCTCGTTTAAATTGTGGCCTACTCCTTGCTTTAATGGTTCCACGTCTCGTGTGTAGTGCAGAAAAATTGGTATGAGGGAGAGTTTTCTAACCATGAAATTGAAAGTTACAATTTTCATGAAAAAGAAATTGAAAGTTACAATAATACAGCTTGTTCTAAAGCTACCAGTGCAACAGTTTGGGATCTAAACTATCCTTCCTTTGCTGTTTTACCTCAGCCTCAGCAACTGTTAGCCGTATCTTCAACAGGACAGACAAATGTGAGATAAACAATGTCTATTTATAAAGAAAGTATGTCTGCCTCTGTAAGAACACTTGAAATTCCGAATTACTCCTCGAGTGCCGTCATTCACATCTCTAGTGCAAAACAAAAAGCTATCATTTTTTTTATCAAAAACAAAAGCCATCATCTGCAGTTCTGCACCAACAATTGAAGGAACAACAGATAAATCTATACTGAGTTTCTGCTTTTTTGGAATTGGATGATGGTGTAAATCATTAAATTTGTTTCAGTATCATACTCATGAATTACTATAAATTTTTATTAATTTATCCTTTCTCTCTTCTACCAAAACACATTGAAAGCTAACTTTCTTTCTATTTTTTTATTACACAAGTTTGTGTAAAGTTAAATTGTCAGAGTTTTGAGTTGCTAAGATTATTGTGAGTAGAATCGTAAATGATTCAAATTATTCATGAGTTTTTTATTATTTGAGTCCGACTTGTTTATTTTAAAATCGAGTTTGAATTCGACCTACTTGAATAATAAGTTGAATTAAATTCGAAGATTTTAATATCTAATTTGAGAAACTTGCAAATCTAATTGAGTTTATTTTAAATATATTAACTTATCATTTTATCTTTATTGTGTATGATTGAAAATTGATAAATTTACTTATCAAATCAAATTTGAACATATAAAATCGAGATCGAACAATTTGAATATTTAATCAAATCAAGCTTTAAAAATCAAACTCGATATAACTCGAGCTGAATTTTAATTTTAAGTTTTCAAATGGCAAATTACCTGGCTGGGATGACAATGATTTCTTAAAAAATGTTAAAAATGAAATATTAAAATATCTAAAAGAAACAAAATTGGAAAAAAGAGAACATGATAAAAAAGAGACCTAATGGAATAAATATTAAAATATCTCAAAAACGTGTTTACATTGAGTGATAGCTTAGCAGAACTGACGTATTTGTCCGGGGTTCACATATAGCAAGGTTAATGACTTGAATTATTAACAAAGAAACAAAATTATCTAAAAAGAAAGAAATGAAATATTATAATATCTAAAAAGAAACAAAATTGGAAAACAGAGAACAGGTTAAAAAAGAGACCTAATGGAATAAAAGTGACGTATTTGTCCGGAGTTCACATATTGCAAGGTTAATGACTTGAATTATTAACAAAGAAACAAAATTATCTAATAAGAAAGAAACGGAATATTATAATATCTAAATGAAACAAAATTGGAAAACAGAGAACAATAATAATAGAATAAAAATTAAAAATCTCAAACACGTGTCTACATTGAGTGATAACTTAGCAAAAGTGACGTATTTGTCTGGAGTTCACATACATGAAGGTTAATGCCTTGAATTATTAACAAAGAAAGAATCATTTCCCTCCCCCTTCGCTGCTTGGCCAATGAAAATATGAATCAAACACATTCTACATATTAAATATTGAATTGGCTTATTTGGGAAATTTTTTAGGCTGAATGCTCAAATAAGGATCTAACATTTTCGAAAATGTTTAATTCAGGATCTAAACTTTTATTTTGCTCAATTCAGAATAAAACGTTTTCAATTTTGCTCAAATAAGAATTTTTTAACGCGTGTGAGTTACATGCGTCGTTACAGAGAGTAGGTGACGATGAAAAAACAATAATTACCACGTGTCACACTCACACGTTGCCACGTGTCTATGTATTTTTTAAATATTAAAAGAATATAATTATAAAATCACTGCCACGTGTCCCACTCACAAGCTACCACGTGTCCACTTCTGCCACGTGTCTCACTCACACGCTATCACGTGTCCACGTATTTTTTTACTTTTTTCTTTCTTTTTTTTATTCAAGAAAAACTATATATTTTGATAAAATAATATTTTCTTAAATAAATTTTTTAAAATTATTTTTTGAAATAATTAAAAATTAAAAATTTTGTTTTAGAAAATAAATTCTCAAAGATAAAAATTATTATAAAATTTTTTTAACTAGTATAATTATTATTTTTTCTTTCTTAATTATTTTTTCGTTTTTACAATAAAAAAAGGAAAAAAAACTATTAGCCATAAAATTATTAGAAATTATATATTTTTTAAAGAATAAATTTTAAATTACTAAATTTCATTTGTATTTTTCTTCTGTCACGTGTCTCACTCACACGTTGCCACGTGTCCACTCCTGCCATGTGTCACACTAATACGCTGCCACGTGTCCACGTAATTTTTTTACTTTTTTCTTTCTTTTTTTATTCAAGAAAAACTATATATTTTGATAAAATAATATTTTCTTGAATAAATTTTTTAAAATTATTTTTTGAAATAATTAAAAATTAAAAATTTTGTTTTAGAAAATATATTCTCAAACATAAAAATTATTATAAAATTTTTTTTAACTAGTATAATTATTATTTTTTCTTTCTTATTTTTTTTCGTTTTTACCATAAAAAGGGAAAAAAACTATTAGCCATAAAATTATTAGAAATTATATATTTTTTAAAGAATAAATTTTAAATTACTAAATTTAATTTTTATTTTTCTTCTTTTTTTGTTTTCTATATTTTCTTCTAATTGACAAAAAAAGAAAGAAGATAAAGAAATTATAAAAATAAAGAAAAAAATGTAAGAATTGTCTTTTTAGAAAAATTAATGTAATTAAAAAATAAACTTATTTCCTAGAAAAACTCAATTTTCTAAAAATAAATATATTTAATTTAAAATAAAAAATTATTTTAAATTTAAATCATATAAAAGAAATAAAAACAAAAAGGAATGAAAAGAAATACAAAGTGAAAAAAATACAAAAATAATTTTTATAAAAATTTATTTTTTAACAAAATATTTTTTTTTTGAAAATGTAATATAAATTTTTAAAAGTTATTTTTTTATTAAAAAATCAACTAACAAAATTAACTATTAATTATAATATTATAAATAATATTTAAATTTTTAATTTTTTATTAATATTTATAACAAAAAAATTTTTAGCTATTAACAGATTTGGACTTAATTGCATAATTTTAGAAGGCTAAGGGTTTATTTCCACTAAAATAAAAGTTTATAAACTGATTGCCGCGAAATAAAACATTGAGGGCTTAATTCCATTTTGGGCTCAAGGTCGAGGATTTATTTGGCTATTATTCCAAAGAAAAATAATTATAAGTCACTGCCACGTGTCCCACTCACACGTTGCCATGTGTCCATGTATTTTTACCTATTAAAAGAAAAATAATTATGTCACTGCCACGTGTCCCACTCACTCACTGCCACATGTCAACTCCACCACGTGTCACACTCACACGCTGTCACGTGTCTACTCTGCCACATGTCACACTAATATCCTGTCACGTGTCCATATATTTTTACATATTAAAAGAAAATTAATTATATGTCACTACCACGTGTCTCACTCTTATGCTGCCATGTGTCCACTTCTGCCACGTGACCCAATCACACGCGACTACGTGTCTTTTATAAACGCCGTTATCATTTTAACTGCGCATGTAACTCACGCGCGTTAAAAAGTTTTTATTTGAGCAAAATCGAAAACGTTTTATCTTGAATTGAGCAAAATAAAAGTTTAGATCCTGAATTGAGCAAAATAAAAGTTTAAATCCTGAATTGAACATTTTCAAAAATATTAGATCCTTATTTAAACATTCAGCTAATTTTTTATTAGCTACTGGTGGCAGCCAATTACCTACTTCAAGCAAATCTTTGTTTTTATTTACACTAAGCCTATGTTTGGATTGAGGGTAGGAAAGGGAAAGGAAAGGAAAGTAAAGTAAAATAAAGGAAGGTTGTAAACCTTTCCTTTGTTTGGGAAGTTTTTTTAGCTAAGGAAAGGAAAGAGAGGGGGAGTAAGCATCCCTTGCTTTCCCTTGAGTTACTCAATTTTTTTAAAACCCCAATTTGGGGTAAAAGGGAAGGAAAGGAAACTTGAAAAAAGTTTTAGCATGTAGAATATTATAGTGTAAAAGTTTAAATAATTAATCCAAATTAATCAATAATTGATAATTATTTTTTAGAATTAATTATTTATGTAATTATAATTAATATTATAATAATTTATAATTATTTTAAAAAAAGGGTAAATTAATGTTTTAAACTTATTCTTATCATATTTCATGAGTTAACCAAACATATTAAAATTATTTCTTATCATATTCTATTTCAATAAACCAAACATCATAAAACATATTTCTTCATATTCTTTTTGATTTTTATTCTCACAATTTTTTTTATTTCATTCTGCGAACTAAATGGTCTGTTAATCTTTTAGAATGGGTAAGAAAGTAAAATAAAAAGAAAATCTAACTTTAGATGTCATTTCAAGATGGATATCAGCACTAGATTTTTTACGTGGAAAAAAATTTGCTGCCAAAAGTTAAAAGTCAAGGTCAAGTGTTCACTTCAGCTGGATCCAATTTAATATTTCATTATCTAAAAAAATCTATATTATTGGTTGTTAGGCTTTAGATATTTATAACCACAAAAAAAAAATTATCTGGGGTTATGAGCTACAAAATGAGATAATTCAAAGAAAAAAATTCAAATTTTGGACTCAATTTTTTTTATTGAAGAATAATAATAGCTAGAGCTTTGATTATTAAATTTTTTGAATCTATAAATATGCATCACTTATAAAGTGGGGCAAACATATTTTCCAACAGTGAGCTCGAAAATTTTTTTATTCGACTATTCTTACAATGAAAGTCAGAACATATCTTCTTCCCTGCCTTCTCCTCCATGGCCTTCTCTCAGCTTTGCTTACTAGCAGAGTAGTATCCGATCATTCTCAATCCAATGCCAATAAAAAGGCAATGTTTACGTATATTAATTACTAATTGGCTTGTTTATATATATATATATATATATATATATATATTTATATGTACACGCGCACATATCTTTTAAGTCATTTTTTTAATCATTCGTTCATTGTTTGATGATCATGCTTAAGTTTATTGATATGGAATATTTTTTAACTCTTTTGTACAAGTTTATTCATGGCTGATGAATTTCGTTTCTGTACTTTTGAACTTGCAGAGCTATATTGTCTACATGGGCGACCGGCCTAGAGATGGAAGGTCCACATCCTTGCTTCACAACAGCCTGCTGCAAGATGCCTTTGGCAGGTATAAGGAAATATAGACTAATAGCTCACATATGCATTGAAAATAATTTCCACCATTTCTGGGACTAAAAATGAATAGAAATGTCCCTTGGCTAGCAATATGGAGTGCGAGTTGAGATTAATCTCATATTTAATGTAGCATGATCACATTTCGTGGTTTATATATATATATATATATATATATATATATATATATATATAAAAGAATAGAAATGACTAGGCTCGTTTGATTGCTTTCTAAATTCTAATGTGGCAATTTCCAAAATCTATTATATAAAAGTTGTAGAGTTTTTAGCTCTCTCATTATGCCACATTTTTTGCCACTTTTTTGCCATTTATTACCCTTCATCTGTTGTCTTCTTCTATTTTTTTTTTGTGTAAAACAGTTATTTCACCTGCTGTTAGTATCTTTCACTTTAATTATGCGTGTCTTTCTTCTCCACCGTTCCTACTGCTGCCCGTGCCTTTTTTCCATTCCCAACACATTCTGACTGCCAGCTTTAATGCTCATTTTCCTCTTTTATCCTTCCCTCCCCTCTAAATAGGCGCCTATTTTTTCCTGTACTCTCCCCACGTCGCTTCCTTTTTACTTCTTTGTATTCTTTTCTGATCAGTTCACGTTGTTTTGCTCCAAATCGCTTACTCATGTTTTTTCAAATAATTTGCTTCCTGTTTTTATCTTTTCCTGGTGACTCCAACTATTTTTTTTGAACTTTTTATTTACTTGGATTGAAAATCAAACCCCAACACATTTTTGGTTATGGCTGTCTTGACTTTTTTTTCCATTGAATTCCCGCAGCAAGGCGCGGGCGTTCAATCTAGTTACTATAAAAAGGTGTGAACAATAACGTCTAGCAAGCAAGACCAGAAAGCATGAAATAAAAAATTGTTCAAGCATATTGAGGTTGACTATGCAAATGGAAATGAATGCAGTGATTCTCTTACAAAGTCAGTGGTCTATAGCTACAAAAGGAGTTTTAATGGGTTCGTGGTGGAGCTAACCGAGGAAGAAGCGCAACAAATGGCTGGTAAGTGAGCGTGATTTAACCCTGATCGGTTTTTCTTGAAACTGATTAATCCATCTTTGGACACTTTAGGAATGAATGGCGTAGTATCTGTGTTTCCAAATGAGAAGAGAAACCTTCATACAACAAGGTCATGGGATTTTCTTGGCTTCTCCCAACAAGTTGAAAGAGCAGATTTGGAAAGTGATATTATCATTGGAGTTTTAGACTCCGGAATTTGGCCTGAATCTGAAAGTTTTAATGACAAAGGACTTGGTCCACCTCCCAGCAAATGGAAAGGCAGTTGCCAAGTAGCAGCAGGCAATTTCACTTGCAACAAGTACTATGCATTAAAACATGATAACTTTTGTTTGTGTTCTTGGACAATCCGTCGAATTAGTGCTTGAATTGTCTAAATAATATTTCTGCACGTTTAAATGCAGTAAGATCATAGGTGGACAGTATTACCGCAGCTCTGGGATATTTGGCCCCTATGACATTAATTCTCCGAGAGACTCTAATGGTCATGGCTCTCATACCGCATCAACTGCAGCCGGGATGTTAGTTAATGGGGCAAACCTGTATGGCTTTGGCTCAGGAACAGCCCGAGGGGGGGTTCCATCAGCACGAATTGCTGCATACAAAGTTTGTTGGTCAGATGGTTGTTTTGATGCTGACATTCTCGCAGCATTTGATGATGCAATTGCAGATGGGGTTGACATTATATCTGTTTCACTTGGAGGATCACTTGCTAAAGACTATTTCAGAGATGTCATTGCAATTGGAGCCTTTCATGCCATGAAAAAGGGTGTATTGACTGTAACCTCTGCAGGTAATGGTGCCCTAAGCGTTCAAGCATCTCAAATGTCTCACCATGGTCCATTTCTGTGGCGGCTAGCACCATAGACCGCAAATTTTTCACCAAGGTGCAGCTTGGAAACAGTAAGATTTATGAGGTAAAGCCATTGCTAACCATATTTGCTTTGGTTTGAACTATAATTCCTTTTGTTTGAATACATATTTGCTAATCGGGCGTGTGTCCAGGGAATATCAATAAATACATTTGATCTCAAGAGTGAAATGTACCCTATCATTTATGGTGGTGATGCCACCAACACTTCTGCAAATTATACCGGGAGAGTCTCCAGGTAGCATCGAAACTTTGCCATTTTCTTAAAAAATCTGAGAATTATCACTTGAAAATACTTCTAATTCCCTTTCCTAACTGAAAATACAAGTATGAGAAACACCAAACCCATGATATCTGATTATGGAGTTGATTCTTGAAGTACAGGTATTGCTATCAGAATTCACTAGATCAGAACTTGGTGAAGGGTAAAATTGTTCTTTGTGATATAGAAAACTCTGGTAGAGGACCCTTTTTGGCTGGTGCTGTTGGCACAGTGATGCGAGACCATTTTCCAAAAGACAGTGCTAACACGTATCCTCTGCCTGCATCTTACCTTGATCTCGTCGATGGCGGCAAGATTTTTCAATATGTGAACTCAACGAGGTAGCAACACAATTTTCACACCCCTTTGCATTGTAACTGAACACATCTGACACTAATCTATGTATTTTTAATGCAAATTACAGTGCCCCAACTGCAACTATATCTAAGAGTACTGAGGCTAATGACTCATTGGCTCCTTGTATAGTTTCTTTCTCGTCAAGAGGTCCGAATCCGATCACACCTGACATACTCAAGGTAACTTGACGAAGAATTAATCTTTCTGTACATATACCCTTTTATGTGACTGATCATTCCATAAAATTGTTGTTAATAATTGTAGCCAGATTTGTCTGCACCAGGGGTTCACATTCTAGCTGCATGGTCTTTAGTTTCCCCTGTTTCTCCAGTTAGAGGCGATAACAGATTCGTGCCATTCAACATAATCTCAGGCACATCAATGTCCTGCCCACATGTTTCTGCAGCAGCTGCCTACGTTAAATCATTTCATCCATCATGGTCTCCTGGTGCTGTTAGATCTGCCCTCATGACGACAGGTAATTGCTATGACCATTGACTAGTTATATTGATTTCCCTTACAATTTCTGTTGTGACATTAGTTAATTTTCCCGCAGCCTTCCCCTTGAGTTCTGGCATTAACTTGGACGCTGAATTTGCATACGGCTCAGGCAATTTGAATCCCCTCAAGGCTGTCAATCCTGGTCTAGTATATGATTCTGGGGAACTTGACTACATAAAATTTTTATGTGGACAAGGATATGGCACTCGGTTTCTGCAATTAGTAACCGGCGATAATGCTACTTGTTCTAAAGCTACCAAAGGAACAGTTTGGGATCTAAACTACCCTTCCTTTGCTCTTTTTACCCCACGCTTGAAAACCATTAGCCAGGCCTTCAACAGGACTGTCACCAATGTGGGATCACCAATGTCTGTATATAAAGCAAAAGTGAGTGCCCCAGCGGCAGAACTCAAGATACAAGTTAATCCAAATGTTTTGTCATTCACAGGTCTGGGGCAAAAGCAATCATTTGTGTTAACAACTGAAGGAAAAACTGATAAATCTATAGTTTCTGCTTCATTGGAATGGGATGATGGTGTACACAAAGTGAGGAGTCCCATCATTGTGTTCATTTCAACATCATAATCTCTTATATATAGCTTTACTATAATGATTCTGAGGCCTCAATAAATCAGGAACTATGTGATCCTTGAGGTTAAGTGAATCCATGTTTTTAAGTGGACAATTGTTTCCTTGTTGCCTTGTTGCTGCTGTCTGCAGCCTTTTCTTTTCTGTAGCAGCTTCGCTGCTTTCTTTGGGTAATAGAACTCTATAATTACTATTTTATGAGCTTTACACATTAATGTTAGCTTCTCTATACACATTAATGAGCTTTACATCAACCAGCATGCCCATCAGCGTGTCAATGGAAGAGGCAGTGAACACATTCCATAATTTCCAAGATCTAGCTCCAACGTTTTCACAACAGGAAAATGCATTTGTTAATCAGATTCTATGATGAGTCCAACTTTATTCTTCAAATTCCCTGTGACCAATCTCCCATAAATCTTGAGACTTCAACAACACCTTCATTTTAGAGCATGTACACTCTGTTCCCAGACAGTTTTTTGTCCCTTAGTTTTTTATGCTATGGACCTAATATTTATTACACAAAAGTCCAACATAATAAAAATAAATGGGCTACTAAAATGATGTTAGATGTGTGGGGTCCAGCTCACATTAATTATTAGAGTCCTACTTGGAGTCAGTTAGGGATTTGTTTTTTCTCTATATAAAGTGTTGCATAAATAATATGTTAAGTGAGAGTGAGAAGTCTATTTTGGTGAGAGGTGACACAAAGAGAAAAAATAAGCTTTAGGCTTTGTGATATTTTTCTTGTTCCATAGAGAGAGCAAGGGGAGAGATAAGCTTGTACAACAATTGGGTATTCTTTGAGTAGATTATCTTGGTGAATCCAAAGAGGTAAACTTTATTGTTTTTTAGGCCAATTGTTGGAATCCTGAGCTTTGGGCAAAAAGCCTAGGGTATTGAAACTTTGTAATTTGCTTATTTCTCATAGTGAATTTTATTCGGTTTGCCCCATGGTTTTTCTCTCTACACTGGAGAGTTTTCCACGTTAAACTTTGATGTCGTTTTATTTACGTTTTATTGCCTGCGTATTATTTGTGGCTTGGAAGCTTGATTTATTATTATTATTGGCTTGGGATATTGCTGTTTATTGTTGTGGGTATTGTTATTGTGACACTGCTTCCGCGTATTTGTCGTTTGAGGCCCAACAACTGGTATCAGAGCTCGGGTTAGAGCTTCGGGATCATGGAAGGAGATATAGGATCCATGATAAAATTGACAGTTTCAAATTATTCAATTTGGAAGCCAATGATGGAAGATCATCTATACTGCAAAGATTTGTATGAGCCAGTATTAGGTGATTCTGGTAAGCCAACAGATATGAAAGATGATGAATGGAAAAAGTTAGATAGGAAGATTTTGGGAACCATTAGAAGATGGGTAGACATTAGTGTTTTTCATCATGTTGCGCAGGAGACAAGTGCTTCTCGTGTTTGGGAAAAATTAGCATCACTATATGAGAGAAAGACTGCCTTGAATAAAGTTATGCTTGTTAAGAAGCTTGCTACTCTACAGTGTAAGGAGGGAAGATCTATCTCTGAGCATTTGAGTGACTTTCAAGATCTGTTCAATCGGATGACCACTATGAAACTGCAAATGGATGATGAGATGAAAGTATTGTTTCTTCTAGGCTTATTGCCAGACAGCTGGGAGACACTAGTTGTGACTGTTCTTAATTCAGCTCCTAATGGCACGGTGACCTTGGAGATGGTAAAAGACAGTATGTTTAATGAAGAAGCAAGGCGAAAGGAGACAAAATCTGGGAATGAAGCTCTTGTCACAGAGAACAGGGGTAGAACTAAAGACAGAGGTCAGGATTCTAGAGGTCGTAGTAAGTCCAAGAACAGACATAAGTCCAAAAATAGGGTGAAGTGCTTTCATTGTGGCAAACTTGGTCACATAAAGCGGAACTGCAGGATATTGAAGCAAGAGCAGAAAGATGAGAAAAGTAAGAATAACTCAGATGATGAAAATGTTACAACGGTGAATTCTGATAGTGAAATGGTTTCTTTGGTTTGTACACATGGTGAGTGTAATCATGTAGGGGATTCTGGCATAGAGTGGATAGTTGATACCGGAGCGTCATATCATTGTGTTCCCAATAAGGAATTGTTTACAACCTATAGAATAGGTGATTTTGGTTATACCAAGATGGGAAACAAGAGTATGTCGCGGATTGCTGGGATTGGTGATATAGTGGTACAAACAAGCACTGGTTGTACATTGACTTTAAGGGATGTCAGACACATTCCAGATCTGAGGATGAACTTGCTTGCAGTGAATGTCCTTGATAAGGAAGGATATGAGAGTCAGCAGAAAAATGGGCGGTGGAAGCTTCTCAAAGGGTCTTTGATAGTGGCAAGAGGAAAATTGTGTTGCACTATGTACAAGACTTGGATGAAGTTGACAGGCAGTCAGGTAAATACAGTTGAGAATGATGCTTCAGCAAATTTGTGGCACAGGAGGCTGGCACACATGACTGAGAAAGGGTTAAAGATTTTGGCGAGGTAGTCCTTCATTCCCTCAGCCAAAGGTATTTCTCTTAACTCATGTGATTATTGTTTATTTGGTAAGCATCGTAGAGTTTCTTTTAGGAAGATTTCTAAAAGAAAGAAAAATAAACTTGAATTAATTCATTCTGATGTATGTGGTCCCATAGAAGTAGAGTCATCAAGTGGTAATAGATATTTTGTTACTTTTATTGATGATGCTTCACGAAAAACTTGGGTGTATATGTTGAGAAACAAAAGCCAGGTATTGCAGTATTTTCAAAAATTTCATGCCATGGTGGAAAGGATGACAGGATTATCCTTAAAGTGTATTCGTACAGATAATGGTGGTGAATACACATCAAAAGACTTTAAAGCCTACTGTTCAAAGCATGGGATCAGGCATGAAAGGACAGAACCTGGGACACCACAACATAATGGTGTTGCTGAAAGGATGAATCGCACCATTATAGAGAGAGTCAGATGCATGCTGAGGATGGCAAAATTGCCTAAAGCATTCTGGGGTGAAGCAGTTAATACAGCCTGCTATTTGCTTAATAGATCACCATCAGTGCCATTGGGCTTTGACATTCCTGAAAGGGTATGGACAGGGAAGAAAGCTTCATACTCACATTTGAAGGTCTTTGGCTGTGCAGCATTTGTGCATGTGCCAAAGGAGCAGAGGTCAAAGCTAGATAGCAAGGCTACTTCATGTGTGTTTGTTGGGTATGGTGATGAAGAATATGGTTACAGGCTATGGGACCTAGAGAAGAAAAAGACAATTAGAAGCAGGGATGTGGTTTTCCATGAAAATGAGTTCATCACAGACTTTGATAAAAATGGAAAGACTACAAGGGTTACGGTTGAGTATGATGACTCAACACCTGCAGGGATTCCACCTAGAGGTGCCACAAATGGTGGAAATGCACAAGATGTAGAACTTGGGGATACATATGACCCAGCCATAGTTGGTGATGGGATAGATGCTGATAATGACATTGCACAGCCAGATGCAGTGGGTTTTGAGCAGGGGCCGCAACCCTCTCAACCAGGGAGTGTTGAGCAGGGGGAGCCAGCCCCAATACAGAGGAGTGTGGAGTCTTAAGTCAGAAGATCTACTAGGGAGCATCGACCATCTACCAAGTATCACAGTTCAGAATATATTTTGGTCATAAGTGACGGGGAGCCAGAGAGTTTCCAAGATGTGCATGATACTCCAGATAGGGAGTATTGGTTAAAGGCAATGAAAGAGGAAATGGATTCATTGCAGAAAAATAGCACTTATGACCTTGTTGAGCTTCCGAAAGGAAGAAGACCATTGAAGAACAAATGGGTGTTCAAGCTGAAAAAAGATGGTGACAAGCTAGTGAGATACAAAGCTCGATTGGTGGTAAAAGGCTTTGGTCAAAAACCAGGCATTGATTTTGATGAGATTTTTTCTCCTGTTGTGAAGATGAGTTCCATTCGAGTGGTATTGGGATTAGTCGCTAGTTTGAATCTTGAGCTTGAGCAACTTGATGTGAAGACTGCATTCTTGCATGGTGATTTGCAAGAGGAGATTTATATGGATCAGCCCAAGGGTTTTGAAGTGAAAGGGAAGGAGCACATGGTTTGCAAATTGAAGAAGAGCTTGTATGGCTTGAAGCAAGCTCCTAGGCAATGGTACAAGAAGTTTGATTCTTTTATGGTAAGCCAAAACTATAAAAGAACGGTAGCAGACCCTTGTGTGTATGTGAGAAAGTTCCCAGATGGTGACTTTATTATTCTCTTATTATATATTGATGATATGCTGATTATAAGGCAAGATGCTCGTATGATTTGCAGGTTGAAAGATGCATTATCTAAGTCCTTTGACATGAAGGATTTAGGTCCAGCAAAGCAGATTTTGGGTATGGATATCATTCGTGATAGGAAAACTGGAAAACTGTGGTTGTCACAGGAAAAGTATGTTGAACAGGTGCTAGCAAGATTCAACATGCAGAATGCTAAGTCAATTAGCACGCCTTTTGCTAATCATTTTCACTTGAGTAAGAAGTCTTGTCCAGTGACTAAGGAAGAAAAGGATGCTATGTCTACTGTTCCTTACTCCTCTGCAGTTGGTTCTTTGATGTATCTTATGGTTTGCACACGACCTGATATTGCTCATGCAGTTGGTGTAGTGAGCAGATTTCTTTCCAATCCAGGAAAGGCTCATTGGGAAGTGGTGAAGTGGATCTTCAGATATTTGAGAGGTACTTCTAAGATGTGTTTAAGTTTTGGGACTACAGAACCAGTTCTTGAAGGGTTTACTGATGCAGACATGGCAGGTGATCTTGACGGTAGGAAATCTACTTCAGGGTACATATTTACTTTTGCAGGGGGAGCTGTATCTTGGCAGTCCAAACTACAAAAGTGTGTTGCCTTGTCTACTACAGAGGCTGAGTATATTGCAGCAACCGAAGCAGGCAAAGAAATGCTTTGGATGAAGAGATTTCTTCTTGAATTGGGGTTAAGTCAGAAAGAGTATGTGGTATTTTGTGACAGCCAGAGTGCTTTGGATTTGAGTAAGAACACCATGTACCATGCCAGGACAAAGCACATTGATGTTCGGTACCATTGGTTGCGCTCAGTGATTGACAAGCAACAGATGCAGTTGAAGAAGATTCACACAGATAAGAATACAGCTAATATGTTAACGAAGACACTTCCCAGAGATAAACTTGAGTTGTGTAGTGACTTGGCCGGGATGAAAACTTTGGCCAAGGTGAACTCTAAATGATAAGTCGTGGTGATGGATCTCCTCCTAATGGGGCTGGAGGGGGAGATTGTTAGATGTGTGGGGTCCAGCCCACATTAATTATTAGAGTCCTACTTGGAGTCAGTTAGGGATTTGTTTTTTCTCTATATAAAGTGTTGCATAAATAATTTGTTAAGTGAGAGTGAGAAGTCTATTTTGGTGAGAGGCGACACAAAGAGAAAAAGTAAGCTTTAGGCTTTGTGATATTTTTCTTATTCAATAGAGAGAGCAAGGGGAGAGATAAGCTTGTACAACAATTGGGTATTCTTTGGGTAGATTATCTTGGTGAATCCAAAGAGGTAAACTTTATTGTTTTTTAGGCCAATTGTTAGAATCCTGAGCTTTGGGCAAAAAGCCTAGGGTATTGAAACTTTGTAATTTGCTTATTTCTCATAGTGAATTTTATTCGGTTTGCCCCGTGGTTTTTCTCTCTACACTGGAGAGTTTTCCACGTTAAACTTTGGTGTCGTTTTATTTACGTTTTATTGCCTGCGTATTATTTGTGGCTTGGAAGCTTGATTTATTATTATTATTGGCTTGGAATATTGCTGTTTATTGTTGTGGGTATTGTTATTGTGATATTGCTTCCGCGTATTTGTCGTTTGAGGCCCAACAAATGAAAAGACTAATCCAATATAGTTGGGTCTACAATCCAACATCACAAAGCTTCGGCTTTGTATCCATCCGGTTCCGATACACTCTATACAGTTCCCAATCATTAAGCTGAAAAAGAAAAAGAAAACATAATTAAGTGATAAGCATCCTAGCCTCCTGGGCTATGAATGAAACCAATCTAAAAAGATGGAATTAAAAAGAAAAACAATGAATAAAATTAAAAAAAAAAAGAGTTACCCGCGTGTCATCATTTCTAGCTTTTTCTCTTGCTGGACTATTATTACTTAATACATATTCATGCATGATCCAGTTGGCTTTTTCAATCCGAGGTTGTTTCCCCCTGAAGAAGATTAAAGTTTTCTTGAATTTAACCAGTTTTCTATTTCACCTGACATGCTTATCGGCTCCGGTTGCTTTCCAGAATCCATCACCAACTCGTCTCCCCGGTCTTGAGCCATTGGGATAGTTACGATCTCTTGGAGTAAAGAAATACCATTCATTCATTATTCCATTGAATGACTTATTATTACTCATCTCCATTGTCAGAAATTAAGAAAAAAAAATATATTATAAAGATTAAAGATAATATAAACAACGTGAATTGATTACGAATATATGGTAGCTTATATGATATTCATTTTTTTTTGCGTTGAAAAGATCAAGAAAAACCCAAGGAAAACGAAATTTTGAAAAACCCAAGGATCGTAGTGATAGAGTTGAACTTCCTTGATTCTAATCGGTGGCAATGGTTTATTGTAAACTTTCCTCTTCAATCGGAAGGTTTATAAGTTTCTCTGACACAAAGCTGCCTTGTTCCATTGTATAAAAAAGAATTGGCAAAAAAGAATTGATAGATTTTTTTTAGAAAAGTACTGATAGAATTTGTTTGACTGATCTATAACGATTTCTTTTATACGAAGAATGATTTTTTTTGTTATTTTAATTAGTCTGTAGAATTAGTTTTTGGATATTTTAAACTTTTGACATATGCATTATCTTTTTAATTGTTTATCTTAAATTTTTTATTTTAATTACTTTAAAAAAAGATCATACCCAATGATTAAAAAAGCAATTATTTTTTAATTTGGTTAATGTATTATCTTAAAATTTTACTTTTATCTAAGTAAAAAAATGCTATGTTTTAAAAAATTCAATTATTTTTTTTTCCAGTTTCTTACCCATATAAGTTAAACTTTAGAAAAAAATCAATTATCTTTTTTAATAAATATTTTTTTATTATAACAAATTTATTTTTATTGATTTATTTGTTTGCTGGTAAACCCAAATGACTATTTTTATTGTCATTGAAGTATCACAAATCATGTGTCAACCAATTTAATGCCAAAATGCTATATCAAATTAAATATAGCAGAACTAGTCTTAAAGCGTTAAAACATGTAAGAATATATGTGGTTTATACCAAAAAATTAAATATTACTAGAGGTAAGGTTGAGATATTTGTCTAAATTTATATATAATATTTTTATTTTTATTTCAATTAAGAATATACAAATATTTTAAAAATATCTTTATAGTAAAATATTATAATTATGTAATCAACAATTTGACCCTAATTCATAAACATTTTTATATTTTATATTTACCAAGTTTTTTAACTTTATCTTTTTTTTGACTAAAGGAATACTTCATTCATTCAACGAAAAGAAAGTGCATCATGTGCAACTACATTCTGGATAAAGTCAGGACAGTCTTCTACCCAAACAAGATCAGAATTACATTGTAACCCATGTTTAGCTAGAATGTGGGCAACCCGGTTTTCATCTTGGTGGCAATGCATAAAGATATAACTCCGAAACTCCATGCTCACTTGGAGAGTGTCTGCAATCAATGGACCAACTACAGAAAAATCTAAACAAGAGCTCTGGAGTTTACTTGTGATTGTAAGCGCATCCCCCTCCACTTCAACTAAGAAGAAGCCCAAGTCTCTTGCAAACTCCACTGCTCTAGCTGCAGCCAAAGCTTCCGCACAAGCAGAATCCATCATACAATGAACTTTTGCTGATAGAGCTCCCATCAAGGCCCCCTTGTCATCGAGTATAACAACTCAATACCTGCCTCCATCTGCTCCTTGTTAATGGCCCCATCATAGTTCACTTTGTAAAATCCTTGTCTAGGTGGTTTCCACTATCTACTCCTGGTCTGGCTTGGTTTAGAGATAACAGTGTTGGCCCTGTTAAATTCGGCTACATATCTACTTATCATCATGGCTGTACCCTGGGCTGTTAACTGTACTTCCTCATGAATCTCTGAGTTTCTAGCATTCCAGATTCCCCATGGTGTAAAAATAAG
Organism: Heritiera fomes; assembly: GCA_032173925.1. Taxonomy (NCBI): domain Eukaryota; kingdom Viridiplantae; phylum Streptophyta; class Magnoliopsida; order Malvales; family Malvaceae; genus Heritiera; species Heritiera fomes. The sequence goes on along the minus strand of JAPDPM010000002.1, from coordinate 5,896,955 downwards.
CTGCTGGAATTGATGGGGATTAAGGAACAGAAATTTAACCACCATATTCTCGTCATTAATGTCCATCAGTAATGCTTCCTAATAATAATGGAGTTCTTGCCAAACTAACTTCGCTTTAGGACACCACAGCAAAGAATGGAAGATTGTCTCAAGCCCTGCTTTGCACCGCACACATTGATTATTAACCTGGTTCATCTTTTGCCTCAAAACCTGTGCTGTAGGAAGAAAACCATGAATCAGCTTCCACATAAAAGTTTTCAGCTTGTTCGGCACATGATCTATCCATAGCCTTTTCCAAAGTCTTGTCGTATCTGTCTCCATAGCCAAATATCCTTCTTGTAAACCCTCCACAAGCATCCTATATCCACTTTTAACCGTGTACATGTCATCTCTGGTGTAGTTCCGTATCAATATATCCTCACTATCCCACCTGCTGATCGGCAAAGTACTGATCCTTTGAACATCGAGTGGGTGAAATTTCTCTTGAATTTTTGTGATATCCCATTGTCTCGTAGTCGAGCTTATCAAAGAAGCCACCATCTCATCTTCTTCTACAATTCTCGGGTCAGTTTGCAGTCTTAACGTGTGATGTCCTGGTAGCCATTTATCTGTCCATATTTTGATGCTTTGACCATTTCCCACACACCATCTCATCCCTTGGATCAGAACGTCTTTAGCCTCCCATATACTGAATAAAAAATTTTAAATATGTTAGTCTTTTACAAATTAAAATATTGAAGTGCTTTCTAGTTTTTGAATATTATGCAATATATTTTGTATTTTTTAATTAAATTATTAATTTATGTGATCATTGGGACTAAAATTTTACATTAAGTTTTAAAATAAAATTATTAATTATTACAATATAGGGGTTTATTAAGTTTTTTTCATTGGCCCGAGTCGGGACCATGATTTTAATAATTTAAAGAGGTTATTAATTTAGAGGGAATTAATTTATAGGGGTTCTACTGTATATAGATAGAGAGAGAGAGAATGATAAAAATCAATATATGCATAACAAGTTTTAGATAAATTGAAAAGGGGTAAATGTAAACTATAATGTACATTATTTAAATATTAAAAAATATAACATTTTCTTAAAAAAATTAATCTTAAGATTAAATAAATATTCAAGTTTATATAAATACACTACTAGAAAAACAGGTTTTTGCAACGTTTAAAATTGTTGCAAAATACATATTTATTGTTGCTAAAGCATTGTCGTAATGACTAAAAGTTGTTGCAAGATCGTTGTGTTTAATTTTGATGCTAAAAGTGTACGCAGCGACTTTCATGGTTACTATAAAAGGTATTTATTATAACGACTTTTATCGTTTCTAATTAAATTTAGTTTTAGCAACGATTTAACGTTGGTTGCAATTCCTATTTGGCAATGATATTTCTATTGTTGCAAAGGATAGTTTTGCAACGAGTGTATGTTGTTGCTACCAATTGATACAAGACGACAATTTTATCATTTCTAATTTTATTCACAACGACTATTTATCGTTGCTAAAAAATAATTATGTAGCCATAAGTATGTCATTTCTAATTTGTTTACCAATGATTGTAGTTGTTACTAAAAAATTTACGAAACCATATTTTTATCGTTTCTAATTTTTTTTAATAATGATTATAGCTGTTACTAAAAATTTACGAAACAATAATTTTGTTGCTTCTAATTTTTTTAACAACAATTATAGTTGTTGGTAAAAAAATTACGAAATAATTATTTTATCGTTTCTAATTTGTTGACCAACGATTGTAGTCGTTACTGAAGAATTTATGAATAAAAAATTTAGTGGCTTCTAATATTTTTAACAACGGTTATTACTGTTGCTATAAAGTGTACAAAAAGAACAAAAATTTTGTCCTTCTAATTTAAATAAATTTTTTTTAACAACGATTATAGTTGTTGCAAATAATTTTTTTCACTACAATATTTTCATCATTAAAAAAATGATAATTTAAATAAATTTCAATAAAACTTAAAATTCAATAAAATTTCAAGACTAAAAAAAGACAGTTAGGCGAACAAGAATTAACATTAATATATTAAAAATATATTTATTTTTTGGTTACAAAGGGAATTTAAAAACATGAAATAAATAAGGTAGAGTCGCTACTCTTTTCCAGCTAAGCTGCTGTAGGAATTTTCTACTTCATAAGAATATCTTCTGGAGTGGCTAATACATATAAAAAATACAAATTATAAATACCCTTTAGCACACACACACACACATAGCAAATGGAATATAATGGTTGGCTCTCTCTCTTCCCTTAAGCTCCTTGCTACTTCTATTTTTGATGGCCTTTCCATATCTAGGTGAAGGTCGTCAGCTGCAACATAGGGAGCTTCAACAACTAGCTTTAGCTGGCGAAGGTTGACGTCCAGGCTTGCCATGGCAAAGAGTGTTGAACGTAGGCCTGGACCAAAACAATGTCTGTATAAAGAAAGATAATATGAACAAGATCAAAAAATCATATAATAGAAAAAGTCAATAAAAAAATTAATAAAACAGGCCAAAATTTTAATTTATTGTGTTTATTTTAAACAGAACTCCTGTTAAACAGGTATTAACGAGGAAAAAAAACAAGCAAAAGGAAGTAAGAAACACCTGTGTTGATCCAAAGGCGGAACATGCAGATCTCCAATGTAGTGGTAGTAGCTATTTAAACAAAATGTAGGACTATCCCCTAGGTTTAAGTAAAAACTAAGATTGAAAATGGGAAGATGATGCTCATATGAATCTAATCCAGGCAGAATAGAGAGTCTTCCAAGACAGTGACTGCAAGTAGCAAAATAGGATTTAATTAGGGCTATAGTGTTTGGACAAAACTAAGGTTCAAAATATGAAGAGGAGGCTTAGATAAAATGGAAATGGAAATTTCTATGGCTTTAAAAGCTGGTAAAGTGAATTGGAAATGGAAATTTTGGATGGTGTGCGATTGTTATGGAGTTTGTGTTCTATAGGGAAATGTTTATATACAGAATTAAGGAAATGAAATAAAAAGGGAGATTTTTTAGGAGAAAGTCAAAATATTAATTGTTTAATTTTTTATTTTTTATTAATATGATTAATATTAAGGCCTAATGGTTAGTAGTGACTTGACATTTGAGAAAGTCAAGTGTTCGAGTCACTACGGACGCACTCAAGGGAATTAAATGTCACGACCCGAAGGCCTCAACTTTCACTTAATACCTATACTTATCTTAGTCTACAAATTTATGGACTAAATTTTTCTTTTTCATTTTAAAGTTTGTATTCGGTGTCAGTGTAGTTACTGTACTATCTAGGTGACCTATAGTCATTTCATTTTAATATTAACTAGCAAGGAAGCGATTCTTAGTTACATCCCGATTTGTTAAAACATAATATGTACTGTGCATCAATTTAAGTCTTACATGTAAACAAGTATTTTATAAGAAACATATACCTCAGAAGATTAGCACCATGTCCATACACCGTCTCCGATGCCCACTTAGCAGCTCACACGACAGATGTTAACTTCAATAATCTGAAAGAGATGAAATTTAGTGGGGTGAGCAAAACCACGGCTCAGTAAGATACTAATATAAATACAAAAGTAGGATTATACTGTCTTAAACTGCAATGCTTAAAACTTGCAAGGATGCAATTACAGTTAATCCTTTCTCATCGATACATCTCATTATCACTTCTCATTTTCACTTTTCGTTTCATAATCATACTTTTGTATGCTATCATCTCATATCAATTCTCATATTTACTTTTCATTTCATAATTATACTTCTATATTCTATCATCTTTTGTCAATTTTCATATCATCTCTTATCAATCCTCATATTGTGGATCATGATCACGATGGTACGAAGTCATAATTCTCTTCTTGTATTCCTATATTCATATTTCATATCATATCATGACATCATATAGATGAAATATTATTACCACCGAGTCATGATACTCCTCATATATTCTTCATGTTTAATTGAGATATCCTATCGAGTCACTTTACATTTAACAATCATATTCCCATCTTATATCAATTCATATCACTTATCGTATGGGAATTTACGATTACGATAGAGTAAGATCAGAATTCTCTTCATATCAATCTTATGATCATATATCATATCATATCATATCATGTCATCGTATAGATGAAACATCATTAACGTCGAGTCATGACATTCCTCATGGAATTCTCATATACTAAGCATATTATCATGTCAGGGTTTAATATGCAATTCATGTAATTTTTCTGTATAAACCGCTATTATTTCAAATCATATCATATATATACTTTAGGACATACTCAACACATGAATTTTCAATTCATTTCAAATTTGCCTTTAAGGCATGATAGAAACATGTTCAATTTCACTTCATGTATTCGTTTTCGGAGCATATCTAAAACATGTGCGGTTTTAAAACATTTTTCATATACTATAAGTCATATCAGGTCTAGAGTTCATATCAAATCAATCTATACTCTAGACCGCATATTATTTTAAATTCGACACAAAATCGTATGTAAATCATATAAGTGTCGAAATCATTTATCATGTACTTTTAAAAACATATACTGTAAATCTATCAGGTCTAGAGTTCATATCAATCAAACTCTACTCTAGACCACATATCATGCCATGTTCGACACAAAATCACATATAAATCATATAAGTGTCGAAGTCATATCTCATGGACTTTTAAAACATGTTTTCTGACGTCCCCGTCACCATACATTTCTAATTCACTTTTTCCATTTCCACTTAACTTGATTAGATTTGCTTGTCAATGTCAATCATGCTTTTCTTTCTTAAGCTTAATATCTAACAGCTCAATATGAATCATTCAATTTCAACAAAACAGACTAATGATACATATATATATATATATCATCCGTTTCCACAGGATCTCATACATCATCCTAACTTAAATCCCCGACATCTTATATACATTAATGTTAGTTGTACTGTACCATAGTTGAATTACAATTTACTTTGTATAATTACATAAGTATACCTTTTATACTACTTGGGAAGAGTCTTTCGAAGGTAAACTTTCAAGATCCACTCGTAGGCTCTTCTATCGAGAGCGAGGGATTACTTCATATAGTCTGTATGAAAAATGTTCGTAAAAGGGTGAGTTTACGCTCAGTAAGAAAAATATGTAAAAGAGCGTACTATGCCTCTATATGCATTTTTCCTACTTGGCTCTATAATGTCATGTAAAGCATTATAAAGCATGCATCATAAACCTCTTTCATGCATTATTTGCAACCATGCATATTTATTTCAAATGACATGGAAATCATACTTTGTATGCTTCTTTTAAAATATAGCATACATATAAAACATGCATCATCTTCTATCTTTAAAACCTACTTTACATGCTTTTATAACATAGCATGTTTCGTATACTTCTTCAAAACATACTTCATGTACTTCTTTCAAATATCATAAATCATATACATTTTTTTAAAACTTCTTATACTTCTTGAAATCATAAATCATATACTTCTTTTTAAAACTTCTTATACAAGTACACCAAGTACTTTCGATTTCTTTATTTCTTTGAAATCGTACATACATATAGTTTTTGATAACATAAAAACTATTTGTACTTTTATGGAGTTATGCACTGCATCATCATCATCATGTGGCGTACCCCGTAGGGCCAGGAATCCTCCCTTAGCCTAACATGAAATATAAACAGATTGGCCAACTGTGAGTGGCTACAGTTAACACTAGTCAGGTGTCCTTCTGTAGCGACTGAGGCCTGACTTATGGTTCCTCAGCCCATAACATACATTACATCATTTCAAGACTTGATCAGAGCCCCTACTATAAACATGAAAGTGCATAATCTCAAAACATATGCCATATAGCTTCTTGCCATGACATTTCATACTTTCTGAAAATAGGTGTAAAAATCTCTTTTCAAAACAGGGCAGTCGACTGGCCTCATAGGGCAGTCGGCTGCTGCTTCATACTTTCATTTATCGAAATTATTTTCATTTAAAATTCTGATATTTTCATCTTTGAAAACATATAAGGGCAGTCGACTGGTCCATATAGCAGTCGACTGGTTTTCAAACAGAATGCTTCTTAGCAAATAGCAGTCGACTGGTCATATAGCAGTCGACTGGTTTTCAAACAGAATGCATTTTAGCATATAGCAGTCGACTGGTCCATATAGCAGTCGACTGGTTTGAAACAGAATGCTTACTGGGTAAATGGCAGTCGACTGGTTTGCATCGATTTTCAAAAAACTACGTTTTGGTTGTCTCTAAGCAGTCGACTTCCCTTTATGGCAGTCGGCTGCCCCTAGCCTAATTGGTACTAGGAGACAAGTCCGAAAATGCATCTTTTCTTGCACAAAATCAACTGATGCTTCTCTCCAAACCACATAAAAACATCATAAAACATGCGGACATAGCCGTCTTACGTCCGTTACATAATTTCCTTACCTTAATTCCTTCGGAAACGCGAAATCACTTGGCGCGTAACCCTAGCTTTTACTCCTTCAAATCTGAAATCATTATACCAAATCAAACCTTAAATTAAACAACATACACATATCATATCAACTCCATACAATTCCATATCATGAACATAATTGAACAAATCATCTTCTTCTCTTACCTTTTGCTAGTGACCAAAATCTCAAACTTTGAGATCTCCTCCAATACTTGGATTCAATCTACCAAACTTCGGATATCACTTAGTCTAGTGACAAGGATCGTTTTTCGTTCAACTAGCTAAAGAGATCGATGGAAGAATAAGGTAGCTTGTCAAGATAGCTATGGAAGAAGACTTGGAAGCTTGGAGAAATGGAGAGAACGAGAGGGAGAGTTGGAAGAGAGGCTGGCGTAGGGGTGATGACTGATGAGATGATTCATCAAGTTCATTAAATGCTTCCTTATCACTTAATCATCTCATCCAAATCTCAGCCATGCTTCTTTTGACTCAAGACCATTTGACCCTCATTTAATTTCCTCCTTCTCATCACAGCCACTTATCCATTACACCAATTAAAATCTGATATAAATTTTATCATCATCAACTTATGAAATCTAATATTTGTTTCATCTTCATCCAATTAAATTACTTCATCTTAACCCTTAACCTTTGACCATCCCTATTTGACCATTCACTTAATTGGTCTCCTTTCTTCCATTGCCTTTACTTACACTTAATTTCTGATATTAATTCTTTTCTCATTCCTCACTTATTTTCCTGATGTCCATTAAATTTCTTGACTATTTGACTTTCCATTTCTTATTTCTTCCATACTTCATACATCATACATACATCATTCATACCTCAATTACACATCAACTTCATATTCATTTAATCATATTAGATTGAAATACTTTACAAACATAGAGGAATACATGGAAATTGGGGATTTCACATCCTCCCCACCTTAGAAAATTTGATCCTCCAAATTTGCAGTAGCTCATCATGTGAACAACTCTGGATTTCTTTCTTTCATCAAGCTATTTAGCCTCATGTATCTGTTTCCATGATGTGGTATTGTCAAAAATCTTTAACTAATGGGATCATCATAGACTTCTATACCTTATCTTTTCCGTCCAAAGTCCCAAATGGCTTTTTCACGTGACTTATGTCTTTCTGAACTTCTAAGGTTTCATCTTTTATGACATAAGATGAATTCTGGATTATACTTTCGAAGTATTGACATATACAAACATTACGTATCCTCAATAGCTCTGAAGGTAACATCAATTTATTAGTGATATCTCTAATTTGATCTAAGATTTCAATTGAATCGATATAACAAGGGCTCAACTTACCTCGTCGACCAATTCTTATAATTCCTTTGGATAGAGAACTTTCAATTTACTGAATCTCCAACCAAAACATCAATTAGTCTTTGTTAAGCATTTGTATAACCTTTTTGTCTATTTTGAGCTATCTTAAGTTTTTGACCACTCACTTAACCTTTTTAGATGCTTGCTCGACTAAATCAAAAGCTAATAACTTTCATTCGCCTACTTCTTCCCACCAATTTGGAGATTGACACTTTCTATTCTTATAACATTTCATACAGTGTCATCCGGATACTTATATAATAGCTATTATCATAAGTATACTCAGTCAATGGCAGATGGTCATCCCATGAGCATTTAAAATACATAGCACCAGCTCTTTACATATCCTCGAGCGTCTAAATCATGTGCTCGGACTACTCATCAGCCTGCGGATGAAAAGCTGTGCAAAATTTTCAACTGAGATCCCATAGTTCCTTGCTAATCTCCTTAAAATGAGAAGTGAACCTGAAATCTCTACCATATGAAATGCTCATTGGAACTCCATGTAGTCTAACACTTCTTTCACCTACATTTTGCCAACTCACTAAGTGTATCTGCAGACTTCATGGGCAGGAAGTGGGCTGACTTAGCAGATCTGTTCATCAATTCTGGCTTAATCATTATACTAACCATCATTCCAAATTTACTTTGAAGGCATAACATTTAGCTTAAGGCTTGTAAATTGCTCAAGTACATCATACTTTCTTATCATCATACAAACCGTTATTACTTCATGCTTTCAGCTTAGAGCGTTTACCACCACAGTGGTTTTCCCTAGGTGATCTAATTTCACCTTCACAATCCTTTGAAAACTCGAGTCATCTCTTCTATCTTAATTAGAATTATAGCCATAATTTATTCACAATGGCTATCCATAATTTCTTACTTTTGCTCTCTAAATACCCATATATTGATCACATTTTAAACTATTAACATAGTTCTTTTAATTCATATCCAAAATATTTTCTTCCCATAGCATCCAACATGCCAATGAATGAATGTCCTCATTTCCCTATGGTACTCTAGGGATCAACCAGGAAAGATACTACAGTCGGCTAGGGATCCGGATGGAGTAAGGAAGGTACTTTGAAATACCTGTCTTGTTCCGAAACCTAGAAGCGACTATAGGGAATAACTACCGTCGTTGAGACAATCCATCTCTCATATTAATTCATATTCTTTTCAGAGTAATGCTTTCATAGAATAAAACATTTAAGTAAAATCGACTAATAAAAGTCAATCATCATTCTCATTTAAACTCCTTTCACATATCACTATATATCATAAAATTTTATACCAAAGAGTACTTCAGAATTCCAACTATCATTTCTGATCAATTATGGTTTTTCATTTAGTTTAGGACTTCTCTTTTCTACGTCCACGACATAAGTTAAAATCCTTCACAAAATCATACTTACCTTCTATTAACTTCATTTACAATGAGTCAGATAATACCATATACTTTTACATTAGACATCTTCAACATTTACATCATAATTAATAGGTGTCTTTCCCTTCTCTTCAGTAGTGGCTTTGTGTTGTGGTTGAGGGGTCTCCTCAGATTCTTCGGGTGTCCTCAAATCTCTCTTGGAACAATTCCTGATCATATGTCCCTGTTCACCACATCTAAAACATGCGCCACTTGCCAATCGGCATGGTTGTGCTCTGTGGAACTTTCTGCAATGTTCACACCTTTGTCTTGTACTCTTAGGTGAGCTAACGATACTACTAGCTGAATGTCGGGATCTCTCATCATTAATCTTGATCCCAGTAGCTCTCGGGGTCCCTATACCATAATCATCATAATACTCCCAATTTAATATATATTTCCATATAACCATTTAATTAAAACAATCATCATTTTCTTATACTTTACTTGCTTACCTATCGAAGCTCTGTCATATGGCTTACTTCTCCTAGATGGATATCTGTCACGGGAGGCTTTCCCTTTTGACTTTCGCTTCATTGGTCCTTTGCCTTTACTTTGGGCTTGGAAATCATCATAGTGAAACTCATAGTCCTGCTCACATAACTGAGCCTTACGGACTGTCTCATTATAAGTAGTGATACCCATAGTACAACTAGGATTTGATAGGAGACTTCAGTCCTTCTATAAATCTGTATATCTTATATCCTTCACTCCTGATGGTCTCTCGATCGAATCCGCTTAGAGAAATAAACTTCGACTCATATTAATTAACTGACATTGTCCCCTGAGTCAATTTCAAAAATTCCATCTTCAACCTAGTCTGATCGGTGCGTGGGATGTACTTCTCAGTAAAAGCCTCTAAAAATCTATCCCACGTAACCTCAACATGTTGAGCCTCCAAAATGGCCCAAGTGGACTGCCACCAATACTCTGCATCATCCACTAACAGATACGCAGCCAAACCCACCTTTTCTTTTTCGGAACATAGCATATACTCGAAGGATCTAGTGATCGCCTTCACCCAATTCACTGCGGCCAACGTGTCCTTATCCCCTTTAAACTTAGGCGGATCCAGCTTCTTATATTCCTTAATTAAGGTCATACTGCAATAAGCTGTGAGATTCCTCCTTTCAATAACTGGGACTAGTGGGGCTAACTCTGTCTGTACTGGTGGTGGCTGTACTATAGGAATGGCGAATGGTACACTTGTGACCACATTTGGAAAGTTCGCCATAAACTGCGTAAACATAGTGGTCATATTCTCCACATGCTTCTCCATCTTCGCTAACTTAGTGTTTGGGCTATGCGGTGGAGATGGGAAAGGAGACTGTGTTGGGGACTGTTCTACATAACCCCTTCCTCTTCTTTTCTCGACACCACTTCTACCTGAGCTCATTTTGTCGATAAATCACAAAGTTGAGCTATTTAGTATAACTTCAAACAGTTATACATCGTATATGTATTCAGACAAGTACAGTACAATTGGGGATATACTCTACTTCTAACTCATCGACACTGACAAACCTCAATCTAATTGCTCTGATACTACTCTGTGATGTCCCCGTCACCATACATTTCCAATTCACTTTTTTCATTTTCACTTAACTTGATTAGATTTGCTTGTCAATGTCAATCATGCTTTTCTTTCTTAAGCTTAATATCTAACAGCTCAATATGAATCATTCAATTTCAACAAAACAGACTAATGATACATATATATATCATCCGTTTCCACAAGATCTCATACATCATCCTAACTTAAATCCCCGACATCTTATATACATTAATGTTAGTTGTACTGTACCATAGCTGAATTACAATTTACTTTGTATAATTACATAAGTATACCTTCTATACTACTTGGGAAGCGTCTTTCGAAGGTAAACTTTCAAGATCCACTCGTAGGCTCTTCTATCGAGAGCGAGGGATTACTTCAGATAGTCTGTATGAAAAATGTTCGTAAAAGGGTGAGTTTACGCTCAGTAAGAAAAATATGTAAAAGAGCGTACTATGCCTCTATATACATTTTTCCTACTTGGCTCTATAATGTCATGTAAAGCATTATAAAGCATGCATCATAAACCTCTTTCATGCATTATTTGCAACCATGCATATTTATTTCAAATGACATGGCAATCATACTTTGTATGCTTCTTTTAAAATATAGCATACATATAAAACATGCATCATTTTCTATCGTTAAAACCTACTTTACATGCTTTTATAACATAGCATGTTTCGTATACTTCTTCAAAACATACTTCATGTACTTCTTTCAAATATCATTTACATACATACATACTTCCTTTAAAACATCTTATACTTCTTGAAATCATAAATCATATACTTCTTTTTAAAACTTCTTATACAAGTACACCAAGTACTTTCGATTTCTTTATTTCTTTGAAATCGTACATACATATAGTTTTTGATAACATAAAAATTATTTGTACTTTTATGGAGTTATGCACTGCATCATCATCATCATCATCATGTGGCGTACCCCGTAGGGCCAGGAATCCTCCCTTAGCCTAACATGAAATATAAACAGATTGGCCAACTGTGGGTGGCTACAGTTAACACTAGTCAGGTGTCCTTCTGTAGCGACTGAGGCCTGACTTATGGTTCCTCAGCCCATAACATACATTACATCATTTCAGGACTTGATCAGAGCCCCTACTATAAACATGAAAGTGCATAATCTCAAAACATATGCCATATAGCTTCTTGCCATGACATTTCATACTTTCTGAAAATAGGTGTAAAAATCTCTTTTCAAAATAGGGCAGTCGATTGGCCTCATAGGGCAGTCGGCTGCTGCTTCATACTTTCATTTATCGAAATTATTTTCATTTAAAATTTCGATATTTTCATCTTTGAAAACATATAAGGGCAGTCGACTGGTCCATATAGCAGTCGACTGGTTTTCAAACAGAATGCTTCTTAGCAAATAGCAGTCGACTGGTCGTATAGCAGTCGACTAGTTTTCAAACAGAATGCATTTTAGCAAATAGCAGTCGACTGGTCCATATAGCAGTCGACTGGTTTGAAACAGAATGCTTACTGGGTAAATAGCAGTCGACTGGTTTGCATCGGTTTTCGAAAAACTACGTTTTGGTTGTCTCTAAGCAGTCGACATCCCTTTATGGCAGTCGGCTGCCCCTAACCTAATTGGTACTAGGAGACAAGTCCGAAAATGCATCTTTTCCTGCACAAAATCAACTGATGCTTCTCTCCAAACCACATAAAAACATCATAAAACATTCGGACATAGCCGCCTTACGTCCGTTACATAATTTCCTTACCTTAATTCCTTCGGAAACGCGAAATCACTTGGCGCGTAACCCTAGCTTTTACTCCTTCAAATCTAAAATCATTATACCAAATCAAACCTTAAATTAAACAACATACACATATCATATCAATTCCATACAACTCCATATCATGAACATAATTGAACAAATCATCTTCTTCTCTTACCTTTTGCTAGTGACCAAAATCTCAAACTTTGAGATCTCCTCCAATACTTGGATTCAATCTACCAAACTTCGGATATCACTTAGTCTAGTGACAAGGATCGTTTTTCGTTCAACTAGCTAAAGAGATCGATGGAAGAATAAGGTAGCTTGTCAAGGTAGCTATGGAAGAAGACTTGGAAGCTTGGAGAAATGGAGAGAACGAGAGGGAGAGCTGGAAGAGAGGCTGGCGTAGGGGTGATGACTGATGAGGATGATTCATCAAGTTCATTAAATGCTTCCTTATCACTTAATCATCTCATCCAAATCTCAGCCATGCTTCTTTTGACTCAAGACCATTTGACCCTCATTTAATTTCCTCCTTCTCATCACAGCCACTTATCCATTACACCAATTAAAATCTGATATAAATTTTATCACCATCAACTTATGAAATCTAATATTTGTTTCATCTTCATCCAATTAAATTACTTCATCTTAACCCTTAACCTTTGACCATCCCTATTTGACCATTCACTTAATTGGTCTCCTTTCTTCCATTGCCTTTACTTACACTTAATTTCTGATATTAATTCTTTTCTCATTCCTCACTTATTTTCCTGATGTCCATTAAATTTCTTGACTATTTGACTTTCCATTTCTTATTTCTTCCATACTTCATACATCATACATACATCATTCATACCTCAATTACACATCAACTTCATATTCATTTAATCATATTAGATTGAAATACTTTACAAACATAGAGGAATATATGGAAATTGGGGATTTCACATGTTTAAAACATGTACTGTTTCAAAACATATTTAATTTCAAATTTGTTTCATATGCAATATAAATCATGTCAAGTCTAGAGTTCATATCAATAAAATCATACTCTAAACTTCATATCATATAAGTTAGAGACTAGGCTAGATCTCTATCATCTTTATCAATAAAGACTTAAATCACTGTAGCTAGCAATGAAAATCATGTCATCTTCCCCTGGAAACCAACTAGGGCGCTATCTATGGCCATAGACCTCATCTCTCTCAGCCCCACTGATCAAGCATGACTGAGACATGTCCACGACTATTGTCGGACAAGCATCTCTCCGCCTAATGAGCAAAGCTCCAATTAGGCGATTTCTACTATGCTTTATTGAATTTAATTCTTTTAGGGTGCATATAGTCTCATAAAACATTTAAATCTATAGCTTTCTTTTCAATATCATGTAAAGCATATGGTAAAATTCTGTATGAGACTTCATATATCAAAATATATATATATCTACCATATACTTTCATTTCAAAACAAATCAATACTTTTCAGTATTCATATAAACATTATTAAAATGTTTCAAGTTGCGAGAAGGCATGCTTAAATGCGATGCTATAAAACATTTCAGTATGCAACTTCAGTAAGATTCTCATCAAGTACAGTGAAGCGATTCATTTAATTTTATCACCATCAATTATTCGATTTTAAGACTTTCTTTCTGTCCAATCAATAAATCACTATTCAAATCATTCAAGATTCATTTCATTCAGTATTCAGATTGCTTAGTACTCTAATTATTTAATAATCAGATCACTTGGTATTCAAACCATTCGGTATTCAATATCCTTTTTCGATAATTATCGACTATAATGGTGATAGATTTTATCACTTGGTATAATTTTATCACTTGGTATTGATAGATTTTTTTTTTGAGTAAAGTAGTGATAGATTTTGTTTGACTGATCTATAACGATTTCTTTTATATGAAGAATGATTTTTTTTGTTATTTTAATTAGTCTGTAGAATTAGTTTTTGGATATTTTAAACTTTTGACATATGCATTATCTTTTTAATTGTTTATCTTAAAATTTTATTTTAATTACTTTAAAAAAAGATCATACCCAATGATTAAAAAAGCAATTATTTTTTAATTTGTTTAATGTATTATATTAAAATTTTACTTTTATCTAAGTAAAAAACGCTATGTTTTAAAAAATTCAATTATTTTTTTCCAATTTCTTACCCATATAGGTTAAACTTTAGAAAAAAATCAATTATAATTTTTGAATAAATATTTTTTTATTATAGCAAATTTATTTTATTGATTTATTTATTTATTGGTAAACCCAAATAACTATTTTTATTGTCATTGAAGTATCACAAATCATGTGTCAACCAATTTGATGCCAACATGCTATATCGAATTAATTATTATTAGAGGTAAGGTCGAGATATTTGTCTAAATTTATATATAATACTTTTATTTTTATTTCCATTATGAATATACAAATATTTTAAAATATCTTTATAGTAAAATATTATAATTATGTAATTAACAACTTGAGCCTAATTCATAAACATTTTATATTTTATATTTACCAAGTTTTTTAACTTTATTTTATTAAATTTAATAAAATAGATGGAATGGAGCTAAGGTAGAATCATATATTTTTTTTATAATTTTGATTTTTCTAGGAACGCAATAAGAAGGATTGTGGCTGCTTATAAACCAATAGCCTTAAAATGTAAATTAAAAGGGGATAGTGAGTTTATTTTTTATTTTGTTTGAAAATATATTATTATTATTATTATTATTATTATTATTATTATTATATAAACTTTATATGTTTTATTACTGTAATACCATTATTTATAGTTGAAGTGGTGCGGATTCAGATAAAACAATGGAAGATCTTATGTTCATGTATTTTTTTCCAAATTGATAATACTCTAAAAATATTACACGGTCAGTGATTTTTAATTAAATTTACAAATATAATCTACATTAAAAACCTTTAATTTCCTATTAAAATTTTTTTTAGTCCTATAATGATATCAATTTTGGTAAAAATTTGTATATTAGTAGTACTTATGACTAATAGTATTTTGCCTAATAGGGTAATTTTTATGCCTTCAATAATTTTTAATTGTTTATAATTTTTAATTATTTATGATTAGTTATTATAAATTTACTGTTAGAAAATTTAAATCAATTCTAATATGAAAACAATTGAAGAAATTTCATCATGATATTTTGCAATTCATTGTGATGTTTTCTGCTTAACCATGATAACAGAACTAACTATCAGTTAAGTTAGTTATATCAGTTAAATAACTAACTTTACTGATTAGTAGTTATCTTGAAATATTAATAGCTGAGCTTCTACATACCTCTGTTAATGTTTTCACAATTCAAGAATTAAGAAATTCAAGATCAGATTCAGTTTTTTCTTCTTCTTCTTCTAAACTTTCTTCTTCTCGTGCATTGTTATTCTTTTACTGGTGTTTGTGTATTCTTAACATGGTATTATTATAAATACAATAAGTATAATATTAAAAATTATTTGATACCATATATTATGGTGTCTTAATTTAATTTAATTTAATAATTAAATTTAAAAAATTCAATATTTATTTTTCTAGTAATACATAATTGGTATAATTATATAATAAATAATAATTATTGTTTTCAAAATTTTAAACTTTTTTATTAAAAAATGTATCAATTATTTATTTATTTTTAAATAATAATCCTATAATTATAATTCAGATTTTTTCGGATTATAAATTCCTTTTTTTACGGGTTTTGTATCAAATTAGTTTTGGTTTCAGATCATATCAGGCTCAGATTATGTCGGGTTCGGGTTGTATCGGGTTCAGATTTTTTCGGTTTCAAGTTTTTTCGATTTCAAATTTTTTTCAATTTCGAACTTTTGATTTTTTTTTTAGTAATTCAAATTGATCCCAGTTCAATCTCACGCGAGTTCCGACGAGTTTTCGGCTCAAACCAACTTTTATCATCTCTGAGCAAATGTGACGTATTTGTTTGGAGTTCACATACACTAAGGTTAATGACTTGAATTATTGCACATAAGTAAAGAATCTTTTCCCTACCTCTTAGCTGATTGGCGGATGACTATATCAATCAGTCGCATTCTACATATTAAATATTGAAGTGGATAATTTTTTATTGGCCACAGGTGGTAGCCAGTTACCTACTTTTATTCAAATCTTTGATTTTATTCACAGTAAGGTAAAAGGGAAGAGAAATCGAACTTAATGTTTTAGAATGCATAAGAAAGTAGAATAAAAAGAAAAATGACCTGTAGACTTATTTTTTTTTTTTTAGATGGATGTCAGATTAAGTCTTGGTTCATTAAGCAATCATTTTCTTATGTGGAAAAAAAATTCTCTGCCAAAAAGTCAAGGTCAAGTGTTCACTTCATCCAATTTAATAATTCATTTCTATAAAAAAAAAATCTATATTAATGATGTTTAAGCTTTAGATATTCATATCCACAAAAATAATTATCCAGAGTCATGAGCTACAAAATGAGAAAATTCAAATGAGAAAATGAATTTTGGACTTATTTTTTTATAAAAAATAATTATAGGGAGGTCAAGTCACTTTGCTTATTAATTTTTAGAATCTTTAAATATGCATAACTTATAGTGGCGCAAACATAATTTCCAATAGTGAGCTTGGAAAATTTTTCTATTCGACTATTCTTACAATGAAAGGTAGAACATATCCTCTTCACTGCCTTCTCCATGGCCTTCTACCACTTACACAATAATACTATTTTAATAAATTATTAAATTACACTTTAATTTATTATTAGAATTGTGATAATCGTAAAATTTTTTATTTATTGAAAATTAATATTAAAGAAAATAGATAAGTGAAATAAATAAATATAATTATTAGTAAATATTCCGTGAATTGAAGAAGTGACGAATTAGAAAAATCGAGTGAAGGAAAAAATTTAAATTGGAAAATAAGGTTGGAATTATGGAAAATAATGAAAGGAGAAAATTTAATTCGGATAAATTGAAATCCAAATTAAATAAGAAAATGAGAAGTGAATATGAAATATATTTATATAATTATATATTATATAAATGTATTTTATACAAATACATATGTATTGAAATGCTATATAGTAAATATTAATATACATTGGTATATATATATATATATATATATATATATATATGTATGTATATATACTATCTTATAAATTTAAATAATACATATGTATTCAAGTATAACATTTTATGTATATATAAATATATACATATATGAAAAATGTAAATAGTAATTTACATTAAAGTTTGAATATATATATTGTAAATACAATATATATTGTATTTCCTACATTTATATCAAGATATATATAAATGGTATTTAAATTAAAGTATATAAATATATATACACATATTAGATATCATTTTGTAGTTAATACATAATATAAATATATCTTGATATAATATATATAGTACAATACTATATATAATATAATAATATTATATGTATAATATATGGTGTATATTATATGTATAATATATAATATATAGTATATAATATAGTATATGTATAATAGATATAATAAAAATAAAACCAAAAAAAAGAAAACAGAAAAGGAAATCGGGAAGGGGTCCCGATTTCCCTTCCCAGGCGAGGCCGACCACCGTCGGCCGGCCAAGAAAGGAGGAGGGAGAGAGAAAGATGGTGCCGGTGAGGAGAGGAGAAGAAGCTGGTGACCGGAAGAGAAAAAGAAACGGCGGGAAAGAAGGAAAATCGAAGGAGAAACCGTCGAAAAAACTAAAGAGGAAGGAGGAAGGAACCGGCGATGCCGGCCAGTTTAGGCACCGCCACCCCAACGTCGACCTCGGCGGAGGCGAGAGGAAGGTAGAGAAGCCACCGGCAGTGAAGGAAAACGACGGAGGAAGGACGAACGAAAGAGGAGAAGAAACCGAACCTAAACCGAATAGATCCACCGCCGTTCCGCTGATCAAGGCCGAATGGAGACCACTAGCAGGTTCGCTGTGGCGTCGGCCAGCTAAGGAGCCGCTGAACCGTCGGAGAACCTGCCGTCGGAGAAGAACCGGCGACGAGGGGAAGGTTACTGGTCTGAACCAGTTTGACCGGAAAAGAAAGGAAAAAGGAAGAAAAGAAAAAGAAAAGAAAAGAAAAAGAAAAAGAAAAGAGGAAAAGAAGAAAAGAGAAAGAAAAGGAATTTCTGGGAATTCAGGAAATCTCAGGAAATTAGAAAACTCGAAAAAAAATTTGAAAAATTCGGTAAGAATTCAGAAATTAATTTCGAATATTTAATTTAAATAATTATGAAAAAATTCTAAATTTTAGAATTTAATTTCTAGAAAATTTCCTCGATGACCAAGCCAATGGAATCGGGTGTGGTGAAGACGGGCGTGACGAACGAGGCGGTCGTCGACCCGAGACAGGTAAGGGATGCATGTGCAGTACTGTAAGGATATTCAGTCTGCATAATTTTAATTATGAAATATTTTATGAAAATATTTGATGAAAATATTGCGATGAATTATTGGTTCGAAATTTGTGGTGATGTACTGGCTGGAATTATAAACTGTATTTTTCGTGCAGGAGGCTAGTCAATAGGCAGCTGTTATGCTGCCAAAATTTTTTAAAAAATTTCATAAAATCATATTAAATGATTTTATTTCCGAAAATCGATATTCAATCACGAAAAACAATAAAATTATTATTTTTCATAAAACATGAATATAATGAAATTGATTTTTAAAATATTCATGTTTTCGAGAATGGTGATAATGAAATCACCGAAAATTCTCTTCGAGAATAGTGATAATGAAATCATCGAAAATTATCTTGATATGTAAATTACACGTAATATGAGATGAAAAATGAAAAAAATAAAGTGAATATTTTTATATATTTCTTAAATATTCACTAAATGGTTTTATAACCTTTATGGTTTTAAATTATGAAATTATATATTTTTATAAATTCCATAAAGGTTTATTGATGAAGAAAAATACGGTTTTGAGACTAGATGACATCCTATCATGCTGATATGTGATATGTAACATGCAATATGTGATATGTGATATGTGATATGTAGTCCCGGCCGACACCTGATCAATGATCCGCCGAGGACAATTATAGACTATGGCCATAGATCTGACATGATTATTTTATACCCTTCGGGGTCTATAGCATGATATGAGTAACGACCCAGTAGACGGGCTGGGCGTGCCTCAGTCTCCATATATGAAAAATGTTTTATATGATATGTTATACGTTAAATGTAAACGTTTTACATGATATGTGATAAGTTAAATGAAAGTGATTTATAGCATTTTACATAATGCTTATTTCGATACTGATTTTAGTACTACGAGATGATTTTCATATGACATGTAATATGAATATATGATATGTTTTCAAAAAGGAAAGAGGAGGAACATAAATCTAATATTCTTATTTAAATTTTTAAATTGAATATTAGATTTAAACGATTTATATGTTATACGAAAAAGATTTAAGTAACTTATTTTGCTATTTAAAATACAGTACTAATTATGATTGTACAATAAAACATGAAACGAGTTTTAAATGAGAATAATGATGAATTAACTAATATTCTTTTCAAAGAATATATGAATATTAGTTACTTTATTTAAATGTTTTATTTCATAAAAACATTATTTTGAAAAGAATATGAAAATGATAAGGAATAAAAAGGAAAAGGATTTAAATTTCAAACGAAAAGAAATTAATTACTCTCTATAGTTGTTTCTAAGTTCTGGGACAAGATAGGTATTTCAAAACACCTACCTTACTCCATCCGGATCCCTAGCCGACTGTAGTATCCTTCCTACATGTGTGCCTAGAGCCCCAATAGGAAAAAAATGAAAAAGTTTTTCAGCATATAGATAGCTGAATATCAAGTGAGGCATATAATTCTCTTACTGAGCTGTGATTTGCTCACCTCTTAATTTTAACATTTCAGGTTTTCGAAGACTGAGAGTCTGACACTTAAAGGATTTCGGCTGTGCATTTGGGGACGATGCGACAGCTTGATTTAATACTCAAGGTATGATCATTTATTTTCTGTATTTAGACTTACCTACAGTACTATTTCATTATGAATTAAGATAGGTGATGTAATTCATATTATAATTTAATATGAAATTGTTTATATGTAAAAGAAAAGTAAAGTATCGCAGACAGCCCAACCAAATAAGATGTATAGAATAAGGTGAAAAATAGGGTCACAGGTTGTGACAAGAATTATTATTTTATCCACTTTTTAATTTTACATCTAATATATAATAAATAAATTATTTTTAATAAATACTTAATTCTATCAAAATAATACTTACACACTAAGAGATTACATAATTTATTCTCAAAAGATTATTATAATATAATATACAAATCATTATTATAAGATACCAAATTGATTTATTCATGTATAAGATTATTATAATATAATAAATAATTAATTACCACTAGCTTGATTTATTAATGTCTTTTGTTTTAAGACTAAACAATAAAATTACGACTAGCTTAATTTATAAATTTCTCTTTCAGTGACGTCCAAGCTTATCAAAAAAATTTTACTTGTATTGTTTAATTTAATTGCTTAACTTTTTTTAGTCTTAAAAACTTGAATTTTAATTTTAAGATTATTTTTTTAATGTAAATTTAATATCTTTCTATACTTGAAAATTTAAGAAAATTTAATTTAAATTTAAATTTGTTAAAAATGTTCTTAATGTGTTACACAAAATATCAAATTCAAAGTTTCAAACAAATATTGAAATTATATAATTTTTATATATTTCATTTATTATTGTATTAAAATTAAAATTTCATTATAAAATATAAATAATAAAATGTTAAAATGGTTTTTATAATAAAATCAAATGTTAAATTAATAATATATTTATTATTATAAATACAATAAATATAATATTAAAGATTTATTTGATATCATAAATTATGGTGTTTTAAATTAAATTAATTTAATAATTAATTAAAAAGATTCAATATTTATTCTCCTGGTAATACATAATTGGTATAATTGTATAATAAATAATAATTGTTGTTTTCAAAATTTTAAACTTTTTAATTAAAAAAGTGTATAAATTATTTATTTATTTTTAAACAATAATCATATACTTATAATTCGGATTTTTAAAGGTTTTGGATCGGATTAGTTTTGGTTTCGAATCATATCGGGTTCGGATTATTTTAGATTCGAATTGTGTTAGGTTCAGGTTTTTCTATTTCTAACTTTTTCAGTTTTTGAATTTTTTCGATTTTGAGCATTTTCGATTTTGGATCTTTAACTTTTTTAATCAATTTGGATTAATTCCGATTTGGTCTCAAATAAGTTCGGACGAATTTTCGAATTTGGGTTAGTTTTACCACCTCTTAGCAAATGTGATGTATTTGTCTCGAGTTAACATATACCAAGGTTAATGACTTGAATTATCACACATAAGTAAAGAATCTTTTCCCTACCTCTTGGCTGATTGGCGGATGAATATATCAATCAGTCGCATTCTACGTATCAATCAACTATTGTCCTAGGAAGCAAGGCTTTGGTAGCTTTTGTAAATGGTGGGTGGAGATTGTGACTTCCTTACCAAGGTTTGGTTCCTTCAATTCCGTTGAATTACGGTGTATACTTTGCTGGGCAATTTGGAAGGCTCGTAATTCTTTCATTTTTGAAAATTTAGTGGGGGACCCAGTGCAATCTTGGCTTAAAGCTTTGGCTTTGCTCTCTGAAATTTCTTTAAAATTTGATTCTTCTGACTCAGACCTCGGCACCCATAATGCTTGTACTGTCTCGCAGTGGCAAAGACCTCCCCATCAGTTTATCAAAGTGAATTGTGATGCATCGTTTGATTCTTGCTCTGGTCGAGCTGGTATCGCTGTCCTCTGCAGAGATGAGTTTGGTTGTCTGATCGATGGGTGTAATGGAGTGGTTCAGGTGAGAAGCGTGACTCTAGCTGAAGCTTTAGCTATTCGTTGGGCTTGTTTTCTGATCATTCGAAGGGGGTGGTCCAAAGTGAAAGTGGAGTCTGATAATCTTTACTTAGAAGAATCTCTGATATTAGAAGTCCTAGATGTAGGGAAACTGTTGTTATTGAAGAAGATATCCTTCAGTTGATCAAAAATGTTTCTGTTATTTCTTTTGATTTTGTTTCTCGAACAACAAACAAAGCTGCGGATTGGGTGGCCAATCAAACTAGGCGAGGGTGTTGCCCCCCGGACTGGTTCTGTAAACACCCCCCCCCTCATGAACTCTATATGCTTCTCTAAGTTTGTACTTTCTCCATTTCTTTCGATGAACAAAAAAAAAATGTTGAAGTGGATAATTTTTTATTGGCCACAGGTGGTAGCCTGTTGCCTACTTTTATGGAAATCTTTGATTGTATTCACAGTAAGTTAAAAGGAAAGAGAATGGAACTTAATCTTTTGGAATGGATAAGAAAGTAAAATAAAAAGAAAAATGACCTGTAGACTTATTTTTTCTAGATGGATATCAGATTAAGTCTTGGTTCATTAAGCAATCCTTCTCGTGGAAAAAAATTCTCTGCCAAAAAGTTAAAAGTCAAGGTCAAGCGTTCACTTCATCCAATCTAATAATTCATATCTATAAAAAAAAATCTTTATTAATGATGGTTAGGCTTTAAATATTCATAACCACAAAAATAATTATCTAGAGTCATGAGCTACAAAATGAGAAAATTCAAATGAGAAAATGAATTTTGGACTTATTTTTTTTATAAAAAATTATTATATTGAGGTCAAGTCGCTTTGATTATTAATTTTTAGAATCTTTAAATATGCATAACTTGTAGTGGAGCAAATGCATAACTTGTAGTGGAGCAAACATAATTTCCAACAGTGAGCTTGGAAAAAAAATTTTATTCGACTATTCTTACAATGAAAGGCAGAACATATCTTCTTCACTGCCTTCTCCTCCATGGCCTTCTATCCGCTTTGCTTACTAGTAGAGTAGCATCCTATCATTCTCAATCCAATGCCAATAAAAAGGCAATGTTTATGCATATTAATTACTAATTGGCTTGCTCATATATATATATATATATATATATATATATATATATATATACACTTTTTAATCATTCTTTCCTTGTTTAATGATCATGCTTAAGTTAATTGATCATGGAATATGTTTTAACTTGTTTCACCTCTTTTGTACAAGTTTATTCATGGCTGATGAATTTCATTTCTGTACTTCTGAACTTGCAGAGCTATATTGTCTACATGGGCGACCGGCCTAGTGATGGAAGTTCCACATCCTTGCTTCACAGCAGCCTGCTGCAAGATGCCTTTGGCAGGTAAAAGGAAATATAGACTAATTGCTCACATTTGCATAGAAAATTATTTGCTTTCTAAATTCTAACGTGGCAATCTCCAAAATTATTAGAAAAAGGTGTGAACAATAACATCTAGCAAGCAAGACCAGAAAGCATGAAATAAAAAATTGTTCAAGTATATAAATGTTGACTATGCAACTGGAAATGAATGCAGTGATTCTATTACGAAGTCAGTGGTCTACAGCTACAAAAGGAGTTTTAATGGGTTCGTGGTGGAGCTAACCGAGGAAGAAGCACAAAAAATGGCTGGTAAGTGAGCGTGATTTAACCATGATCGGTTTTTCTTGAAACTTATTAATCCATCTTTGGACACTTTAGGAATGAATGGCGTAGTATCTGTGTTTCCAAATGAAAAGAGAAACCTTCATACAACAAGGTCATGGGATTTTCTTGGCTTCTCCCAACAAGTTGAAAGAGCAGATTTGGAAAGCGATATTATCATTGGAGTTTTAGACTCTGGAATTTGGCCTGAATCTGAAAGTTTTATTGACAAAGGACTTGGTCCACCTCCCCGCAAATGGAAAGGCAGTTGCCAAGAGGCAGCAGGCAATTTCACTTGCAACAAGTACTATGCATTAAAACATAATGAAATTTGTTTGTATTCTTGGAGAATCTATCGAATTAGTGCTTAAATTGTCTAACTAATGTTTCTATATGTTCAAATGCAGTAAGATCATAGGTGGACAGTATTACCGCAGCTCTGGGATATTTTTCCCCAATGACATCATTTCTCCAAGGGACTCTGATGGTCATGGCACTCATATTGCATCAACTGCAGCCGGGAAGTTAGTTAATGGGGCAAACCTGTATGGCTTTGGCTCAGGAACAGCCCGAGGAGGGGTTCCATCAGCACGAATTGCTGCGTACAAAATTTGCTGGTCAGATGGTTGTTTTGATGCTGACATTCTTGCAGCATTTGATGATGCAATTTCAGATGGGGTTGACATTATATCTATTTCAGTTGGAGGATCACTTGCTTATGACTATTTCACAGATGCCATTGCAATTGGAGCCTTTCATGCCATGAAAAATGGTGTATTGACTGTAACCTCTGTAGGTAATGATGGCCCCGAGCGTTCAAGCATCTCAAATTTCTCACCATGGTCCATTTCCGTGGCGGCAAGCACCATAGACCGCAAATTTATCACCAAGGTGCAGCTTGGAAACAATAAGATTTATGAGGTAAAGCCATTGCTAACCATATTTCCTTTGGTTTGAACTATAATTCCTTTGGTTTGAATACATATTCGCTTATCCGGCGTGTGTCCAGGGAGTATCAATAAATACATTTGATCTCAAGAATGAAATGTACCCTATCATTTATGGTGGTGATGCCCCCAACACTTCTGCAAATTATACCATGAGTTTCTCCAGGTAGCATAAAAAAAAACTTTGTCATTTTCTTAAAACATCTAGGTATCAGAAGCTTCAAACTCATGATATCTATTTATGGAGTTGATTCTTGACGTACAGGTATTGCTTTCCGAATACGCTAGATCAGAAATTGGTGAAGGGTAAAATTGTTCTTTGTGACATACAAAACTCTGGGAGAGGACAGTTTTTGGCTGGTGCAGTTGGTACAGTGATGCGAGACGAGCTTCCAAATGACTATGCTAACACGTATCCTCTGCCTGCATCTTACCTTGATCTCGTCGATGGCGGCAAGATTTTTCTATATGTGAACTTAACGAGGTAGCAACACAATTTTCACACCCCTTTCTATTGTAACTTAACACATCTGACACGAATCTATGTATTTTTCATACAAATTACAGTGCCCCAACTGCAACTATATCCAAGAGTACTGAGGTTAGTGACTCACTGACTCCTTACATAGTTTCTTTCTCGTCAAGAGGTCCGAATCTGGTCACACCTGACATCCTCAAGGTAAGTTGATGAAGAATTAATCTTTCTGTAAATATACCCCTTTACGTGACTGATTGTTACATTAACTTGTTGTTATAGCCAGATTTGTCTGCGCCAGGGGTTCACATTCTAGCAGCATGGTCTTTAGTTTCCCCTGTTTCTCAAGTTAGAGGTGATAACAGATTCGTGCCATTCAACATAATTTCAGGCACATCAATGTCCTGCCCACATGTTTCTGCAGCAGCTGCCTACGTTAAATCATTTCATCCGTCATGGTCTCCTGGTGCTATTAAATCTGCCCTCATGACCACCGGTAATTGCTATGACCATTGACTAGTTACATTGATTTCCCTTATAATTTCTATTGTGAATTTAGTTAATTTTCCTGCAGCCTTCCCTATGAGTTCTGGCATTAACTCGGACGCTGAATTTGCATACGGCTCAGGCAATTTGAATCCTCTCAAGGCTGTCAATCCTGGTCTAGTATATGATTCTGGGGAACTTGACTACATAAAATTTTTATGTGGACAAGGATATGGCACTCGGTTTCTGCAATTAGTAACCCACGATAATGCTACTTGTTCTAAAGCTACCAACGGAACAGTTTGGGATCTAAACTACCCTTCCTTTGCTCTTTTTACCCCACCCTTGAAAACCATTAGCCAGGCCTTCAACAGGACTGTCACAAATGTGGGATCGCCAATGTCTGTATATAAAGCAAAAGTGAGTGCCCCAGCAGGAGAACTCAAGATACAAGTTAATCCAAATGTTTTGTCATTCACAGCTCTGGGGCAAAAGCAATCATTTGTGTTAACAATTGAAGGAAAAACTGATAAATCTATAGTTTCTGCTTCTTTGGAATGGGATGATGGTGTACACAAAGTGAGGAGTCCCATCATTGTATTCATTTCAATATCATAATCTCTTATATATAGCTTTACTGTAATGATTCTGAGGCCTCAATAAATAAGGAACTATGTGATTCTTGGGGTTGGATGAATCCATGTTTTCAAGTGGAGTTGTTTCCTTGTTGCATTGTTGCTGCTGTCTGCAGCCCTTTCTATTTTGTAGCAGTTTTGCTGCTTTCTTTGGATAATAACTCTATAATTACTATTTTTCTCCGTATAATTCATAATGTTAGCTTCTCTATACACGTTAATCAGCTTCTCTATACCCATCAGCGTGTCAATGGCGGAGGCAGTGAACACATTCCATAATTTCCAAGTTGTAGCTTCAACATTTTCACAACAGGAAAATGCATTTGTTAATCAGATTCTGTGATGAGACCAACTTACTTCGCCAAATCCCTTGTGACCAATCTCCCATAAGTCTTGAGACTTCAACAACACTTTCGTTTTAGAGCATGTACACTGTTTCTAGACACTTTTTTATCTCTTCGTTTTTTATACTATGGACCAAATATTTATTACACAAAAGTCCAACATAAAAAAAGTTAATGGTATTCTAAAATGAAATGACAAACCCAATATAATTGGGTTTACAATCCAACATCATCAGGCTTTGGTTTTGTATCCTTCCAGTTCTGATACACTATACAGTTCCCAATCATTAAGCTGAAAAAAAAGGAAAACATAATTAAGTGATAAGCATCCTAGCCTATGAATGAAAGATAATTATTACATATATTGATAGTGAAGTTTTTTATTTCACAAGTAGCATTAAGATCATGATATGTGTCTTATAAAAATATTAAAATAAATAAAATAGGACATGTGTTACGATCTTAACGCTGCTTGTGAAATAAAAAAACTCCACTGTCAATGTATGTAATAATTATCCATGAATGAAACCAATATAAAAAGACAGGAATTAAAAAGAAAAACAATGAATAAAACTTTTTTTTTAAAAAAAAAAAGAGAGTTACCCGCATGTCATCATTGCTAGCTCTTTCTCTTGCTGGACGATTACTTAACACATATTCATGCATGATCCAGTTGGTTTTTTCAATGGGAGGTTGTTTCCCCTTGAAGAAGACTAAAAATTTTCTTGAATTTAACCAGTTTTCCATTACACTTGACATGCTTATCGGCTCCGGTTGCTTTCCAGAATCCATCACCAGCTCGTCTCCCCGGTCTTGAGCCATTGGGATAGTTACGATCTCTTGGAGTAAAGAAATACCATTCATTCATTATTCCATTGAACGACTTATTTTTTCTCATCTCTATTGTCAGTAATTAAGAAAAAAAACTTTATTATAAAGATTAAAGATAATATAAACAACGTGAATTGATTACGTGATATATGGTAGTTTATATGATATTCAATTTTTTTTTTGCGTTGAAAAGATCAAGAAAAACCCAAAGAAAACGAAAATTTGAAAAAAATAAAAACATGTAAGAGTTTTAGGATCGTAGTGATAGAGTTGAACTCCCTTGATTCTTTTTTTTAGTAGTACATTTTCATTAAAAATTTCGATCACAATCAGCATATTATATTTCATAAACAGATAATTATGAAAATCATATTACTCAAATTAAGTAAACTAGTAAATAACTATAATAAACTAAACAAACTAACTATAACAAATTAAACAGACTAATAAATAATTAGATTCAAACTTATATTTAGTGAGACTCGAATATAAGACCTTGAAATTTCAAGACCTCTTTCTTACCATTAATTGGTGTCGATGGTTTATTGTAAACTTTCCTCTTCCATCGAAGGGTTTATAAGTTTCTCTGACACAAAGCTGCCTTGTTCCATTGTATAAAAAAAAATTGGCAAGAAAGTATTGATAGATTTTTTTCGAGGAAAGTACTGATGAAAGTACTGATAGATTTTGTTTGACTGATCCATAACGATTTCTTTTATACGAAGAATGATTTTTTTAATGTTATTTTAATTAGTCTGTAGAATTAGTTTTTGAATATTTTAAACTTTTGACATATGCGTTATCTTTTTAATTGTTTATCCTTGTTGTTGTCCAAAATAACAATAATTGATTACTGACGTTAATATTATCTTTTTTCTTCACGTGTCTCTAAAAAAGTTCTACAAAATAGAAAATCATCAGAGGGCACAAGGGTTTTTCCCTGCTCGCGTACTCCGATACTTAAGTTAGAAAGGGTTTCAGTAGGCAAATAGAGCTTAAGGTTTAAGAATGATACCTGTGACCTATTTATAGAAGTTATTTTGCGCGTAATTACCTTTAAGCCGCACAGCTTAAATAATAACCCAGTGGATCATTTATGGATCTTTTGAGTCCTCTTTCCTCTTGAGCTTAGATTATCATTTGGCTCAATGGTCTTCAGCTTGACTTATAGAAAAGCCCAGTAATCTTTGATCTAGTCCACACAATTGCTCCTCACTCTTTCGCAAGGTTTACCTTGTGAAAGAGTATATAAAGAATGGGTTTTTCAAATTCTTTTGCTAACCTCTTCCTGGGATTATCACAAGAGTCTTTTCATCTTCACTTGAGGGCTTAACTAGTGAACTTCATTGTTATTTGTAGCAGAAACGACATCGCGTCATCATTTCTGTTGTCAAGTGCCTTTTTAAGGACATTACCGGGATATGTTTTTCTCCTCTGAGCTAAATGCTTCTCAAGTGGAATATACTACCCTTCTTTTCAAATTCAAGGCCTTAGCCAACCGAAACCAAGAGCTATAAGGAGAAATTACAAGATTGCTGAGCCACTAAAGCCTTCTATTAGCCAAAAGGGAGAAAACCAAATCTGGGTTAAGGCCATGGGGGTGCATCGTCAAGAAATGCCACAAGGGGATGCATAGGTTTCATCAAATGCGATTTGTGCTTGACTTCCTCCTGATTGCTTGAAGCTTGATACAGATGCTGAGGACTTTGAACCTTTTCTGAGAATAGGCATTTATAAAGATTTATCTGATCTTACTAGCCCTTAAGAGCCTTTTCGTCGACCCGAGATGGTCGGGGTTCTCACAGGCTAGGACGAAAATGATTTAGATAATTATAGCACCTCAGGGCGTACATGCTTGGGTGCCTATTAGTATCGATGCTCCTTTTGAGGCAGAAGTTAATCTAGAGTGCTCCCCAGTTTTCTGTGAAAGAGCTTAGTCTTTTACAAACTGATCAATACATTTTTAAACTCACCTGCAAAGGCAACTCGTACCATACCTCCACAGCCTGCATACTGGAGTATTGGTCTTGTCTTACGTACTATCCGCTTAAGGACTTGTTAGATTTGATAAGCCAATCACAAAATATATATATATTGAATCAATTGCAGCACATATATATATATATTGTAACATACCTCGTAATATGTTTTATGTTTTGCTGTGTTGTATCTTTTCGCTTAGGGTCTTATTTTGCCTGAAGGAAACCGAAACAAACACGCAGCGGAATTTAATTCATTCGGCCTCTACCAGGATCGATTCAGAGAGTTGCCTGATTAGGGTTTCGAGATTTTACCTAACATTTTCTCTGATTTTCTGTCGTTGGTCGAGTCACAAGCAACAACTTTTCGTTCCTGCCTCTATGGTATCCACACGAACGGATCTCACGACTCTTGAACGTCTCACGATCAGAAGCCTTAAAGAGCGTTTTTTATTCCTTATAACCGAATTGCTAGCTTCGATTAAAAAGAATATTTTGTTTTTCTGTTTAATTGTGCGGCTCACTTTTAGAAAACACAAAACATCCTTTTATAGGCAGTAAATTTTACCCTAAAATTTACTGTCAAACAGAACTCTAATCCTACTTAGAATAGGATTAGTTATATCCATAATCCAACTTAGAATAGGATTAGTTATATCCATAATCCAATTCAGAATAGGATTAGTTATATCCTTAATCCAATTCAGAATAGGATTAATTAAGCTCCTCATTGATCTGTTCTAAGTGTGCGACCCAATAGGTTCTCAAAACAATGGCAATGACAAAATTGTCACAGGCAATGAGCAGTATCTAGCAACACATCATTGCTACCCATGTAACGAGAATGTCAATGACTCGACATAACCTTACTCGTGATAGATGTTACCGTGTAGTCTAATCCCTTTATCCTTTGATGTCTTGATTAGACACAAGTCATGGAATGTGTCACACTTGTATAGTCTAATCAGCGTTTCTTGATTCCTGAGTAGACTAATTAAACAAATAAAATCAATATCTCATATTGACTTATTCGAGCACGGCCATGCATTTTTAGTCTCACTCTATCAAAGGGCCCAAGATATCACTCTTGTTATATAAGAAGGATAAATCTTATCTTGATTACTCAACATCCCTCTACATAGATCAAGGCATACCCAATTACTACCTTTATAGTCCATCCTGTTACGAATGACATCTAGCAGTATTAAAGTATGCAATTCTCTATGTTGGGATCTCTAATGATCTCAAGTCAAAGGATCACATACACCATCATCACTATGAGAATCGCTTATAACACTCATATAACAATCCATGTAGCGTTCTCATGGAGGGTAGATCCAGTACATAGTTCTCTAACATGTACCTATGTGATGACTTGATATCCTATATCCATGACAATGGTCATCAATCAACCACATACTAGTCTTATCGTATCATTGTTATCCTTGTTCACAATAATACTTGACTAGGGATATTTTAAGAATAGTGTGTTATTACTATTCTAAGGACATTATCATATAAGATTACATTACGCAGTTATAAGACAAATATAATAATGAACTATAAATAAAATGTCATGATACATAAAAATGCCAAAGTCAATCATCTAATGAATGGTTCTAAGGGCATAATCCAACAATGCCCTCTTAGGGTCTTATTCTGCCCTTCTAACGTCTTATTTTGCCCACTTAGGGTCTTATTTTACCCGCTTAGGGTCTTATTTTGCCCGCTTAGGGTCTTATTTTGCCCTTCTAGCGTCTTCATCATGCTTAGGGTCTTATTTTTACCCGTCTCGCGCATTTTTCGCTTAGGGACTTATTTGTGCCCGTCTCACGTCTTCTTCACGCTTAAGGTCTTATTTGTGCCCGTCTCGCACATTTTTCTCTTAGGGATTTATTTGTGCCCGTCTCGCGTATTCTCATTTCAATTCCTGTTAACACATAATTTGTCTAACAAATTGCATTAGAGAATATAGAAAGCGAATAGCTGATCTTTATTCAGGAATCAAATAATCACAAAACAATAATATCTGTAAAGTAACAGAATAATAGATGGAAAAAATAAAGACAAGAATCATAAAAGTGTACTATATTTTACTGCCAGTACAGCTTGAGATGGTTGGCGTTCCAAGTCTTCGTCTTTGTAAAATCTGTAAAGTACGAGTACTAGGATGTTTTGCTGTCGACCATTGATTGTGCACCAAGTCGTGCCTCGGTACCAGCAATCTACCTTTATGAGCTTACTACAGGTCGTTTTCGATCCAACTATATCAAACCAAACTCTCTCTGGCTCGCTGCCTTACACGATAGTGGCTAGTGCCTGCCTCGAACACCTGCCTAATTCAATCACAACTGTTAGAGTGGACAAGAAAATCGAAAACATTATATGAGAGTACCTCAACTCTGGCTACCACCCGTATGTCCCTGCTTGAGTGTGTTTGCAATTTCCGTTGTGCCAAGCACTCACTCGCATTGATACTCAAAAATGCTATGTATAGGGGCTTACAAGGGAGACACAGCCTTGATCTCGACACCCTAAGCTGGCACATCCTTGTCTTGCTTGAAGGACTCACGAAGCTGACACACCCTTTATATAGACAAACCCTCTTTCACATGTGTGGTTGTTAATATGCCAAGTGTGTGGCTCTTAAGCCACTTCTAGATGGTTGCTAGAGCAGTTCTTGAAAGC
Source organism: Heritiera fomes (assembly GCA_032173925.1). Taxonomy (NCBI): domain Eukaryota; kingdom Viridiplantae; phylum Streptophyta; class Magnoliopsida; order Malvales; family Malvaceae; genus Heritiera; species Heritiera fomes. The sequence continues at coordinate 5,864,393 of JAPDPM010000002.1, read as the reverse complement.
TTCTGTGTCAAACGATCAACATATGGGTCAAAGGAAGGTTTTTGACATTCTATCAGATTAGTACGCGCACCAAGTCTAGATGATTCTAGATCATTCCACTCAGATCCCGCACTTGGGCGTGCGCTTGGATCGTCAAATTTAAGTGTGCTCGCTAAAGTTTTTTCTAATGGGCGAACCAGTAGTTTGGATTCCGTGTTCGCCAGCGTTGCTAGCCATTGCCGAAAGGCATGACTTGGGTGTTCTTTGCTCGCTTGCATTGTGCTAACAGAGGAATCTTGCCTATGGGTGCTGTGTTCACCTAGTTTTCTTCATTGTCCTTTTATCAAAGTAGGGAGCTTGTCACGTGCGAGAGCCCCTATCTCATCCAAGGCCTGTCGTGTGCAGGAGCTCTTGTCTTGTACAAGGCCTGTCACTCGGGATCTCCTCACTCGCCTAAGGCTTGTTGCACGCGGGGGACCTTGTCTCGTCCAAGGCCTGTCGCACTTCTTGGCTTTGAAGTTCAATTGACAAAAAAGAAGATAAGGTTGCCCATGTTCGAGTCATGTCGCATGCCTATAGTTGTGCAAATTGCTCTGTCGCGTGGTCTTGAGCTAGCTTGGGACAGAGTGCCTTGTTGCATGCTTGTAGTCTCGCAAATTTACAGTGTAACAAGCAGCTTTCAAGCGACAGATTGTTCTGTCGCATAACGTCTTGCATGCAACTGACTATTCAAAAGAGTGGCATCTTTGTGAGATCTTCAATAGTGGTCCCTCTTTCTCGCCATTTTGGCTGTCGCACACGTGAGCCACCTCTCACAGAAAGAGTCTGTCACGTGGAACCTTGTCGCCAAAATTTGTCATGTGCGTGCTTGTGCTCGTCGAATTGAGGACACTGCTGTCGCCCATTCCTTGTACTCTGTCGCCATAGATCTTTCAGGTGACAGGCTGGGCTCTGCCCATTCCGTGTACTCAATCACCAGGGAACTTTTGGGCGATAGGCAGGGCTGTAGCCCACTTCTTGTATTCTGCCGCCAGAGATCACTACCTGCCGCCAAATACGTGACTGGTCGTAGCCTCAGCTTTTTCTTTCTCTTTTTTTTTTGTCTTTCCATTTTTTGCGGCATAATACCTTTTACTTTTACAATATTTAGCATACCTTTACACCATATAGCTCCCCAAGTTCTTCTTTGAAACAATGTTGTCATTCCTGTTCAAAGATGAATTTTTTCTCAAGCGTTGTGCTTGATGATGTACAGAGTTGCCTAATCCTTTTTCGCTTTGGCCACCCAAAATGGCTTGCCCGTAGAGTTCTCTCTCCTAGGCGAGCTCCTATATCGGTTGACAAGGGCTTGCTTGCCTGGGTCTTAGGATGACTGTATTCTTACTCATCATTCACAACCGTACTCGTGTGGTAGCCACTAGCTCGTCTAACCTTTGTTCGCCCGTGTTGCTTACTAGGCGAGAGTTGAGTGTGGCGTACTGGGCTACCGCATGCACGTGGCTCGCCATTGCCAAAGAAGCCTGTGCGTGGAATATAACTCTCTCGTATTGTGCTACCAAGCAAGTCTTGCATGAGGGTGCTCCCATAATGTTCACTACACATGCATTTGTGTGAGGCAGACTAGGCGAGCCTTTTGCGCGAGCTACTCCATCGCCAAGATGGCTTGCTACGTATTGAAAGTCTAAGCATTGAAGGATTGCGCGTAACGTTTGCTCACCTTCACTGCTCAACCGGGTGAGCATTCTATGCGGTAGACTGTGTAAGCTGTTTAATCACCAAAAATGTCATGTATCCATCAACATCTTTGCTCGCCCACATTATTCTACTGGGTGATCCCATCAAACGTCAAAAAGGCCTCCCTCGTGGACCTGTGCTCGCCCATACTATTGAACTGTCACGTGAGCGAGCCACTCTTTTGCCAAAGCGGCCTGCGTTTAGGACGTGTGCTCTCCCGTCAAAGAGGCCTGTTGAGAGCGGCAAACAGGGCTGTCGCCTGCCTCGTGGAACTATTCTCGCTGTATAGGTTCTCGCTAAACTGATTGTCGCGTGGGCGAGCCAATATATCATGAAAGAAGAGTACCGCGTGGTCCTGCGCTCGCCTGCATTGGCTGATGCATGGGCGAGCCACTCTCTCACCGAAGGAGCCTGCCGCTTACGATCTGTGTTCGCCCATTACTCTACTTCGCCAAAAGGTCCTACTGCGTGAGTAATATGCTCGCCCATCACTATAAAAGACGAGCTTGGGTGCGATAAAAAGCCTGTCGCATGAGGGAGATCCTCTATCTCCCAAGGCTTGTTGCGTGCAGGAGTTCTATCTCGCCCAAGGCCTGTCGCGCGATGGACGTTAAGAAATTTACAATGGATGAGTCTATGTATGCTGCATAGAGTGACAGACTTCTACTACGGGTTGTAGTTCAAGTTCTCTTCTTCGAGCAGGTTAGGGCTGCAGCTGGAGTCCAATTATTTAACAACAATCCACGCGATACTTCCCATTCCACGATGAACACTGGTGAAGAATGGGAGAAGACTACAGCCAAAGATTGCAACTTCCTTCCCTCGCCCAAGGCCTCTTGCTGCTTAGACCTTGTTTCCAGAACCATGCATTAATAGTGCCCACCGCGTGTCTTCATTTTTAAAAGGAAAGAATATTCAAAATATTTATTCCTTCTCTCTAAGACCTTCTGCCTTAGATTTTAGTCAAAAGCGGTTCCTTGTCCATAAATCTTACTCTCCAAATTTCAACATCTAAAACCCAACCTACTACTGTATCGGCTAAGGTAACGGGATCTCTTCTTATATCTTTACTCTTAATACCCTTGTTCTTTACTCCAAGAATTTATTTAATCCCCGTTCAATTTGCAGCAACAGGCGATGGCTTCCAATGGTGATGCGGTTCAGCTAGGATATTTAGCCAATGAAAATGCAAGCGGGTGACTGGAAGGGGACAAGCTGGCTGTAGTGTAGCAAGCAGCAAGAACAAAAGCAAGCTGAGGTAGCGATGGTTGCAAACGTTCAGCTCTTGTGATGGAGTTAAGCAGTCTTCACAGCAGTTGAGGCTAGCCATGTTGCAACGATGCAGTGGCAGCAGAGGCATACGACGATTGCAGACAGTAAGACATAGCAGTAAACGCAGGAGAAGGAATGACATTTCTTTCCATTTGTGCATATATTTGATGGATGGTAATTTCATCAACTATCCAATTCCCTTATACTTTATTCACTGAGATTGTCGCCTTGTAGTTTATTTTAGTTGTCTATTGCATAATGAAAATGGGGTGTGATGGTTGGTGACCTTGGGAGTTTAGTCACGTGGTCATCATTTAGTGATCTTCCCCTTCTTTTGAAGTTGTAATAATGTGATAAGACACAAGCGTTTTCTCTTTCCTTCCTATTTGATTAGTCTTATCTTTTCATGGTGGAACAGGCAGTAGATGCAAAATGTTTATTATGTTATATATAAATATATATTTATTTATATATATATATCCAATAAGAAATATCATGCTCTTTTGGAATAGCCATATTTTTTGAGCATGAAAACCTGTGCGATGTACGTTTTTTCCATGGTGAGTCATCATTAAACATGAGGCTCTCTCGCCCAATGCTTCTCTCTCACCAAGCTTGTTGGGGGGCGAGAGCCAGTCTCTCGCCCAATACTGTTTCTCGCTTAGTATATTCCACAATGATGTGTCGACAGGCTTTATGCGACAGGCTATGTGAGGCTTTGTGCGACAAGCTTGTGCGACAAACTTGTGCGACAGGTTAGCCACCCTCTCGCCCAATGCTATCTCGTGCGGAAGCCACTCTCTTGTCCAATTGCTTTTTCGCGTGAGCCTCCTTCTAGCTTGTGATAGAGTGTCTGTCGCATGTATGTGGGCGCGTGAATCACTCTGTCGCGTGAAACCTTCCGAGCGATAGTAGTCTGTCACATGAAACCTTCCGTGCGACAGACTGTTTTGTCGCATGTATATATATTTTATTATTTTTTTTTATTTTTTTATTTGTGCGCGACAGACTCTTTGTTTGAGTGTGAAAACTCGCACGTGACAGGCTATTATGTCATGTGTGTATATATATATATATATATATTTCGTTATTTGTTAGCGACATACTATTTTATGTAAGTGTAGAACCTTGTGCTAGCAGTCTCCCGCGGGTCTCAGGTCTTTCGCAGCCTATCGTAGACTTTCATACTTGGCTTTTTTGTTTGATTTCCCACAGACGACGTCAATTGTTGTTGTCCAAAACAACAATGATTGATTGCTAACGTTGATATTGTCTTCTTTCTCCACGTGTCTCTAGAAAAGTTATACAAAATAGAAAACCATCAGAAGGCGCAGGGGTTTTCCCCTGCGCGCGCACTCCGATGCTTAAGTCAGACAGGGTTTCAGTAGGTAAATAGAGCTTAGGGTTTAAGAATGATACCTGTGACCTATTTATAGGAGTTATTTTGCGCATAATTACCTTTAAGCCGCACAGCTTAAATAATAACCCAGTGGATCATTTATGGGTCTTTTGAGTCCTCTTTCCTCTTGGGCTCAGATTATCATTTGGCTCAATGGTCTTCAACTTGACTTATAAAAAAGCCCAGTAATCTTTGATCTAGTCCACATCAATCTTAAATTTTTATTTTAACTGCTTTAAAAAAAGATCATACCCAATGATTAAAAAAACAATTATTTTTTAATTTGTTTAATGTATTATCTTAAAAATTTACTTTTATCTAAGTAAAAAAATGGTATGTTTTAAAAAATTCAATTATTTTTTTTTCCAATTTCTTACCCATATAGGTTAAACTTTAGAAAAAAAAATAAATTATCTTTTTTTAATAAATATTTTTTTATTATAGCAAATTTATTTTATTGATTTATTTATTTATTGGTAAACCCAAATGATTTTTTTATTGTCATTGAAGTATCACAAATCATGTGTCAACCAATTTGATGCCAAAATGCTATATCAAATTAAATATAACAAGATTAGTCTTAAAGCGTTAAAACAGATGAGGATACATATAGTTTACACTAAAAAAATTAAATATTACTAGAGGTAAGGTCGAGATATTTGTCTAAATTTATATATAATACTTTTATTTTTATTTCAATTATGAATATACAAATATTTTAAAAATATCTTTATAGTAAAATATTATAATTATGTAATTAACAATTTGAGCCTAATTCATAAACAATTTTATATTTTATATTTACCAAGTTTTTTAACTTTATCTTATTAAATTTAATAAAATAGATGGAATGGAGCTAAGGTAGAATCATATATTTTTTTTTCTGATTTTGATTTTTCTAGGAATGCAATAATAGGGATTGTGGTTGCTTATAAACCAATAACCTTAAAATGTAGATTAAAAACGGGATAGTGAGTTTATTTTTTATTTTGTTTGAAAATATATTATTATTATTATTATTATTATTATTATTATTATTATTATTATTATTATTATTATATAAACTTTATATGTTTTATTATTATAATACTGTTATTTATAGTTGAAGGGGTGCAGATTCAGATAAAACAATGGAAGATCTTATGTTCTTGATTGTTTTTCCAAGTTGATGGTACTCCAAAAAATATTACACGGTCAGTTATTTTTAATTAAATTTACAAATTTAATCTACATTAAAAACTTTAATTTCCTATTAAAAAAATTTTTAGTCCTATAGTGATATCAATTTTGGTAAAATTTTGTATATTAGTAGTACTTATGACTAATAGTATTTTCCCCAATATCGTAATTTTTATTGTGATAACTTAGAATTATCTCATTTTAGAATTAGGGATTTGTAAATTTAACTTCAGATGTTATGTTACTAGACAAACTAGAGTAAATAAATAAATATATTATGCGATTGGAATATTTAGGGATTAAGGTACTTAACCCATTTGGAAATTGTAGATTTAATAATTAGGAAAATATTTTGGGTAGTATGCAAATTAAATTTTAAAAAAATAGATATATGTGTGTATATATATATTAAATAAATATATATTGTTTGTTATTCCTTATACTAAAATAAATGTATACTCGAAAAAGAATATATATAATAATATATATGATTATAATACATGTATATATAAATAATAATAATAAAAATAATAATATATATGTAAATATAAAAATAATTTTATATATACAAAGGATAAAATATATATAACAAATAATAAAATATATTACTATGTATTATAAAAATTTTATATATATAAAATATGTAATATGTATATACTATGTATATTTAGGAAGATATAATGATGAATAAATGAAAAAAAAAAAAAAAGAGAAATCACGGCAAGCTTCCAGCGTTTCAAGTCTGTGAAGACAGACTTTATAAAAAAAAAAAAAAGAAAGAAAATAAGAGGAGAAGAAATCGACAGATAAGAAGAATCGATCGGAGGCCCAAGGTCATCGCCGGCGAGAGAAGGGGGAAGAAGAGTCGACCGGCGACAGCGAGAGGAGGAAAGGAGAAGTAAATCGGGGGAGAAGAGAAGCTGTCGGGCGGAGCAGGAAAGAAAGAAAAGAAAGAGAAGGAAAGAGAAAGAAGAGAAAGAGGGCCGGCATCGGAGATGCTATCGGCGTCGAGCTCGCCGGGGAGGCCAAATCTGGTCGCGAAAGGGAAGAGGGAAGGACGAACCGGCCGAAGGAAGGGAGATCCGAAGAGGAAACAAAAAGAAGAAATAAAGAAAAAAAAGAAGAAAGAAGAGAATGTTGGGGCTGATCGGAAGTGGAGGAAGGGAGAGAGACGTCGGCGACCACTTCACCCCTTACCCTGGACGTTCGCCGACGCCCTGAAGCTGCTGCCGGCGAGTGGTGGTTCAACCGAACAGGGGTTGTTCAGCCAAGAAGAAACCAGTTCAGCAGAAAACCAGAAAAAAAAAAAAGAAGAAGAAGAAAAGACAAAATAGAAAAGAAAAGGGTAAAGAATTTTTGTTTATTTATTGTTAATTATTTAATAAATTGTTGAATAATTCATGAAATTTTTAAGTGTGTATATGATTTGAAGATGGTAAAGGTTATGCAAGTGATGATTGTAGCTTGATAGAGTTCCATGCTAGGTAAGATATTTGTATAAATTAATTGTATATTTATATGGAGATAGTTTGATTGATTTTAAGTTTTAAAATATTAAATTTAAAATTTTGAAGACGTAATTAAAATAATGTTATGGGTTGTGATTAAAATATTATTAGTGTATTAAATTAATTGGTTTTGGGATGTTTGATGATTAAATTTTAGTAGGTGGATAATGGAATGGGAAGTATATAAATGTTTGAAATAAATTGTAAACTGTGCTAGGAATTATGATTAGTTGGAGGTATATTAATTGTGTTTTTATGCAGAAAGGTTAGGGCAGTTACAGTTGTTATGTTATCAAAATTTTTATAAAGTTTTAAGTAAGGAAAATTATTGTTTCGAAAAGTAATATATTTTGAGGACATTGATATGATTTGTTCTATCGGAAAATTTATCGAAAACGATTGAATAAGTTTTAAAGATTTAAGCAAGCTTTAATACTGAAAGAGTGTTCAGTTAGTTAAGAGCACCGATGAATTGGGACGCAAATGAAAATTTGATTATTATAATTATGTTAGAAAAGAATGTTGAAAGTATCAGTGCAATTGAAATTAAAGAAATAATTTATAAAGGTTCGTAATGTGGATTATATGGTGTCTTCCATGGTTTAGGAATTTAGGAATAAATTATAAAGAGTTAATTGTATCTATGGTCCCCATAATTTGGGCTCCATAACAGATTACTCTTTAAATTTTAAAACATAACAAATTGGTCTTTAAAATTTTATTATTATAACGAATAAATCTTTCCGTTACTTAAATCGTTAAAATATCCGTTAAATACCAACAGGACTATAGTGAAAGACATGTGGACATCCTTAATTGAATGTAACATGCAATAATGTCATGTATACATCACATCATTTTTTTTCTTTTTTAAGGGTTTTTTAATTTTTATTTTTATTTTTATTAAAATAATAAAAAAACTTATATTTCTCATTTTTTTATTTATTTTTATTTTCTATCATTTTTTTCTCTCACGTTTTGTGAGGCATTTCCAACCAAACATTTCTAAAAGCTTTTCATTTATGTTTCTCTCAAATCTTTAACATCCTGACTTTTTTTGTTGTTGATAGTTGCAACAAATGTCAGCTAAATAATGAGCATTCAAGGCTCTTCGACCAAACACCCCCCAAAACCCACCCAAATCGCTACATTCTTTTTTTAGAAAATCTCAACTTTCTCATGTTTTCTCATCAGCCAAACATCTGGTTGTTCATTTCTCCAAATACTCATATTTCAGATACTCCTCCTATCTCGAATGACACTCAAAAATCACTGTCAAACCGAATTTCTCATTTTACTGAAAAATCTCAACCTTTTCTCATTTTCTCACCTGCCAAACTTCAAAATCCTCATTTTCTTCAAAAAAAAATTTCTCCAAAGCTTATAAAACATTAAAATGTCTCCTTTTTTTGTCAAAACTCAAAAGAAGAGGAAAAAAATATTTCTCATTTATTTTTTCATGATATTTTCTCCACTTTAAAAAATTTTTAATTGTTACTTTTTTGTTGGTGTTTTGGTTCTAAGCTTTTGAGTGAGTTTTTAAGCTTGAAATTTGAGGACAAGGTGGAATAGAAAGAGGGGAATGACATAATAGGAAGATGAAGCAAAATGAGAAGTGGTGGAAGAAATTTCAGAGTTTGAAACCACAATTTTTAAACTTGGATCTAGGAGATTTTAAGTATTTTCAGTAGAAATTAACTAGATAAGAGAAAATAGGAGAAAAAAATGAAACATTTGGTGCATTTTGGAGTAAACTGCCGCCAGAGAGAGGTGGTCGGCGATGGTCACAGTGACTGACGAGGCTATCGACACCAGAATTTGGAATTTTTAGGTCATCCGACCATGAAGGGAGAGAAAAAGAAAAAAGAAGAAAGAGAGAGAAGGAAGAAAAAAAAAGAGAAGGAGACAAAAAGAGAAAAATAAAAGGAAAGAAAAAAATAAAAGAGAAATAGTAGGTGGGCAATACGTGTCCTTCATTATAATCTAATTTGCATTTAACGGTTATTCTAATAGTTTTAGAGACGGAAGGACGTATTTGTTATAATGATATGATTTTAGGGATCAATTTGTTATGATTTAAAGTTTAGGAACTAATTTGTTATGGAGCTCAAACTATAAGGACCACGGATGCAATTAACTCATTTATAAATGACAAGAAGATTTTTGGTGAAATTAGAAGTGGAAACTATTAAGTGTGGAACATTTATGGATACTTGGCCAAGCATATTTTCATAGGATGAAATATTTAATTTTGACCGTTATGAGTAAGAAATAATATAACAATATTAAGAAAATTATTAGTGAAATTAGAATTGGGAAATAATAAGTGAAATTCAAGAATGGTGAATTTACCATGATGAAAATTACATAATTTTGGATTTAGAGAAAGAATAAGATTTAGTTGAAATTATGTTTTAGTATTTAATAGAAAATAAAATAATTCTTTGCTGTAAGTTGTTTTTCCTTTACCTTGGCTGTCAACACAAGAGAATAACCGAATGGTGACACAATAGTGAGGAAAAATGGTGGTTTCGTACAGCAGAAAATGGGAGGAGGAGGTGGAATGGAAGCTGCTAAGATGATGGTGGTTGTGATATTTTCGTGCAGTTGGAAGCTAAGGAAGAAGGTTTAAATGTTGGTTTTTTTGTTGTTGATGATGATGATGATAGACGGTGATGAGTGGGATTATAGTGGCCGGTGAAAACAAATAAGAGATAGTGGGATTGGGATTGCCAAGGCCTCATCAAGAAGCTATTCGCCATATACTATATTTTATTACCATTATTATTATTATATATATATTTATTCATTTCTTATTAACTCCATTTTGATATTTAATAAAAATACATTTCTAAATAGTTTAATTTATTTCATATAGATATTTATCCCACTAATATTTCAAAACTTCTATTTTTATTAATTTATATTGCCTATTGTAACAGCTCGTTATCATATTTTTCACGTATTTCCATACAACGTTACCGGTTGGGCTGTCTGCGATGCCATTAACATTCAACAGTGACCATAATAAATGATAAACATTTATTTATCAAATACTGAATATGAAAATTCTTTTCATGATTTCTTACATCCAACATCCCCTATTGACTTAATTCACTTAAGTAGTACTGTACACTTATGTCTGAAATGTAAAAGAGAAGAGACTGTACCTCTCACGTTTAACATAACATGCCTCAGCGCTTTAAACGTAGCTGTACCCATCTGAGAGCTAATTCTCTAACTGCGTGTCTTTTATCTCTGGAGTTAAAACAAAGGGGTGAGCAATTTATACGCTTAGTAAAGGAAACGCATGCTGCTTTATTCAAGCAAAACTATATATCACAATTTATTTGTTTTTCCTAAAATTACACCGAGTAGGAAAACAGTGGATATAGTAAACCACCTCTCAATATACTATTCAAAATTACATGGTAACCAGTTTACTTTAAAATGCAGTAAACAGTAAATAGGATTTCGCAAATCCTCTCAGTAAACAGAAATCAGTAAGTTGAGACTAGGCATCAAACAAATCATACTCTCATTGTTTCCCCCATGAACTCAAGTGCGCTTTTGGGTTGCACCCGTAGGCCACCGCCCCTGACGGCTATCTCAACTAGATCTATGGCCATAATCTATAGGTGGTCCTCAGGTCCACTTGCCAAGTGGCCTCGAGACCGCTGATGACTTGGCGGGTCCATCAGCCCTCTGACGCCCTGAGGTGCACTCGTTGGTCCATCGACCGAGCCACCGCCCCAGGCAGGTCACACAACTATATGAATAATAATACATGAACTCATGGCCTAAAGTCTCAAAACCATTTTTATATTTTTTATCTCATGAAAACCTTTATGGAATTATCTCACCATAGTTTCATTTTCCCAAAATGATTTGATTTCCAAAAAGGTTTAGGCTTTCTGTTTACAAAACACCTTGACAACCTTTCAATATCTCAACCTTTAAAACCTGCTCGCCCATGGTTCACTCACCTAATATGGTTCGCCCATGGGAGCTTGCCCAATTCGGTGAATTTGTGTTCGCCTGCCCACCTTTGCTTTTAAAATCAGCAAGCAAAACTGGCTCGCCCTTAATGGCTCGCCCATTAGTCAATTCATCCAAAAGGGTTTCATATTTTCTATTTTTAAAGTTCTTAAAAATAACTCATTTTTCGTTGAGAAAATGTAAATAGAACTCTATTCGCCATGGTCAGTTCGCCCATCGTGGCTCGCCCATGGTGAATTAGAAAGTGGGGTGACAAGTAGTCGCCAACCAACCATTAATTTTTTTTTAACAACAAGAAAAACTGACTCGCCAAAGCGGCTCGCCCATCATAGAGTTGCCATGGTCAACTTGCCCAAAAGCGGCACTCCATAGTCCACTCGCCCATTACATGAAAACAAGGGTCGCCCGCCCCAAAACCACATAAAAACAAAAAGGCTCGCCCGCCCTTTACTAGTTCGCCCAATCATAATATAAGGGTCGACCTTTAGCTCACACAAATCAAAACAATTATCAAAACAATGGATGTCATAAAACAAAATAATTTCTCGGTAATTTCTATAAAACTTAACTCCACAGGACATGCATTCATTTCACACACATCTCCCTTACCTGATTCAACGAAGCCTTGCTTCCTGCTCGCCTTCCAAATCGCATTCACCGAGTTCATAATTCCCGGTTGCAAAATAATTTATAAATTCTATTAATATTTCTTTTTCAACTATTTCCAACACTTTGGCGAGACTTATTATCCAACTAGCTCGCCCAACCGAGCTCGCCATTCATCAAATGGGTTACAATTGAGAGTTCGCCCGCCATTTCTCGCCATTAATATATTTAGAGCTCGCCCAACATCCAACTCGTCAGACAAACATTGGCTTGAATGTGGGAGTTCGCCCAAAATTCTACTCGCCCAATGCCTATGCATTTGAGCTTGCCCATTTGAACACAGACTTTACCTTTGCGAGTTCTTTATTATCTACTCGCCTCATTGGTGATTACTAATTTTTCATCATTGGCGATCACAAAAGTCGCCATTTTCGTCACTTATTCCATTATTTTCCTTGTTTTCATATTCTCTAAGGATCTAACTAAAAACAAGACTGTATCTATGTTTATTACGTTGTAGAACATAGAAATCTATCATCAAACATCAAGATTATCGTGGAAATAAGCAAGCTCACCTTAGCCAACTGCACTTCCAGAACAGATTACTCTCTGTCTCATGTTGGCCTCCTTTTGCTTATTCCTTCAGCTCATCAACTATGGAGGAAAGGTTTTATAAGCAGGTTTACTGGTTTAGCCAACTTAAGGTTTGAAGTTTAGTAAATCGGGCATGGTAGAAATGAGAGAAATCAGAACATAAACTGGCAGTTGCATAGCTCTCGTGAAGAATATGAATATGGCTAAGTCGGTTTCCTCAAATGTTTCTTCTTATATAGTCATTCTATCCAATCAGAACTCATCACTTGGCCTTATCCCATTTCCTTCATTTATTTCACGTCTTTCATTCATTTAAGACAGAAGAAAAACTACAGCTAAAAGAAACGGCTATGGGAAGCTTTTTCCTACATTTTCTGACTTACTTCACTTTGCCATTAATTGTCTAAACCAATTCGTACAGGAGTAGCCAATGGCGTGAAGTCCACAGTCTCTTTCCTTGACTTATTGCACCTTTGTCTTACTCCTTAACCAATAAGGTTAATTCCTTTATTGACTTTATCATCCTCACTTAATTTTCTTTAGCTGTGTGGCGTACAAAGTCAAATTTTGGCTGTACGGTTCTGATTTATTATTTCCAACTCACCAAAACTGAGCAATGTATCAGCTCGCCACCTCTAATATAGTTCGCTAGCTGCACAGCTCGCCAATAGTCCTTAATTTGCCCATTCTAGCATCAACACTAGCCTTTATTCGATTATTGGCATCGTCACATTATCTTGAAGCCATCTTAAGATTTGGCGATCACTGCTACTTCATTTGGGCGATCTTTGCCCTCTCATCACTCGGTGGTCACCTTACAAACAACTTGGCGAACTCGCCTATTCGCTTATATCGCCATTAAGTCAACTTGCCATCAACCATTGGTGATCATCCTGCCTTGCTCGCCCATTGGCGAGCTGTTACATAATACTCGCCCATAGAGTATTTCACATAAACTGCTCCATTCACCTCCCAAGTTAAGGAGCTTTCACCCACATGGAAATCAACATTCATATTTATTTAATTTCCATTATCAATTTTATGAAATTAGACTCTACAGTGGTGTAGAATCAGGTCTTACATTTTTTCCCCACCTTAAGAAATTTGGTCCTCCAAATTTCAACCGAACCTATCAGTGTGAAAGCTCTGGATAATTATTATGCATGAGGTTTTCAAATTCTCAAGTAGCCTCATACTGCCAGAGAATCCCATCAAGGATTAATCTTTGATCACCACACTTTATCGCAATACTTTTTCTTTCCTATCCAAAATTTGTACCGATTTCTCAACGTAACTCATGTCCTCTCTAATCTCTAGGACTCATGTCGAATCACGTGAGAAAGATATGAATAATACTTCCTTATCATTGAGACATGGAATACGTTATGCACTCCTGACAACTCGGGAGGTAGTGCACATCTCGCACACGATCTCCAACGATCTAATGCGTCGGGAACTCAATTTCCCTCTCATTATGCTTCTAATTGGTGAGACCTTATATACTCAATTTCTTGTATATCTCAAGAAGTCTGTTCGACTAAGTCGAGAATAGTTCTCGGTCTCCCATTTTCTCATGCTATCGTGGATTATATCGTCTGCTAAATAAACCCTTTCAAGTGCTATGCCTATACTCTCCTTTGGCCATTATCATAAGCAAACTCTGTCAGGGTAGAGAATTATTCCAGGAGCCTATAAAAGCAACTGCACACGCTCACACCATATCCTCAAACGTTCATATCATACGCTCGGACTGTCTCTCAGTCTACGGATGAACTGCGGTGCAAAACTCAATCGGGATCCCATAGCTTCCTGTAATCTCTTTCAATATTGAGATACGAAGCGGGACTCCCTATCAAACGTAATGCTCCCTGAAATACTGCAAAACCTCACCATTTTCCTGACATATAACTCGGCCAAGGCACTAATTAACTCAATAAATTCCATAATTAAGGAATAAGCAGACTTACTCCATACATCTACAATTATCCAGATAGCACTATACCCTTTTGTGGTTAATTCAGTTATTTCCACTTTCTTTAGGAAGTACCTCTAATATAGGTATTTTTCTTCCTTACCACCATCTCAACTTTTAGTTAACTACATCTCTAAGATGAGAATGCTAGTATTTCTTTACACTCCATATTGTCATTAAGAGTCCTGAAGAATCTCGGCTTCTTCTCTTAAAACAAATTTACACTCCCTAAAGTCTTTTATCATCCTTGGGAGTTAGCAATTTTTACTTCCTTTACACAGTAACGCATTCATACTATTTATCACTTATCATCTCATTCAGTGCTTAGTCGATAATCATTTTGGGTGACTATCATTTAGATAGTTTTAATCATTCGTATATAATTGTCCCAGTAGTCTCTAAAATACAACGCACTCGCTCTCAATATATCCTGGAGCGTCCACACAATGCGCTTGGATATCTATATCAATCTGAGGCGGTGCTAATAGAAAAATTTTGGAATCCCAAAGCCTCTTGCTATTCTCTCAAAGCATGTGGCAATTCAGGGATCCCTATCACAAGTACCCACTCACTGGAACTTCACTTACGTTCTCTCTATTTCATTGATATATATCGACTAAGGCATTCAAGACATCTCGAAACATGATGATGAAGTGAATTAACTTGGTTACTCAATCCATAATCACTTCTATAACCTCATGGTTCTTTCGGATTCTTTACCATCCCGCCATGATTACTTCATGGTTAAACCATAACTGCCATTCTTTTGCAAACCTTAATATTAACTATCGATTACGTCTCAGGTAATCATTTTCCCCTCGATAACTTCTCTTATATCGAGTTATCACTTTATCTCTTCTATTCTCCTAGTACACGAAATGTCACTTCTTGGAGAATATAATTGAGAGTATAACTTCTTCACATCAATTTCTGAAATTTAAATTTATTTTCTTTCAGATTTTCATCACCACTTATTTATACAATTTCACATTCCCAATTATGTACATATATACACATATGTATATCCTTTTTCAGGATTGGCAGTACTTCTTGTATCTGCTTCTCTGAGTATAACAATTTCTTTTGTCTACATCTGGCTTGTCATTAATTCCAACCGTAATCACGTGATGATCAAACAAAATCACATTTATTCTTGTACTTGGGAATTACCTCATAGCTTGTGTTCCCTAGTAATCATATAACTTGTCTCTTAAGACAATTTCATTCTTTTACATTCATCACCACAGTTGTTTTCTTACTTAATATAGTACTTTACTGTTACAATCTCGTAACCTTTTCGAATACTTTCTTCATACATACCCATTCACTTTCAGTTTTTTCCACCAATAAGTATTGCATCAATAGGGTAGCAAATTTCACAAACTCTTCAACAAATCATTTATGCCATACAAGTAAATCTCATAAATCCTATACTTCAATCACCACACTTTAATCTCACTTAAATAGTGAGATCCTTTACTTATATAATTTCAATGTTCACTTAATCATTCGAGACCTCACGTCTCTACTGTATATAATTCAATTAGAACTCCCGTTCACTGACTTAACAGTAAGGTTTTCCATTCCTAGAAGTTTGTGACGTTATTCAACGATATTGCTTATATCAATATGCATAGTTATTCTCTTAAAATCATCCTAGTTGGCTCTAGGCACACAAATAGGAAAGATACTACAGTCGGCTAGGGATCCAGATAGAATATGATAGGTATTTTAGAATACCATACTTGTTCCGGAACCTAGAAGCAACTGTAGAGAGTACAAGTCTCATTGTTTTTCAAAACGATATAATTTTCGTTTTCACCAATTATATCAAAACAGTTTAGTTCTCTACTCATCAATCTCTTGAGTAATTTCTCAAGCTCCACTGATTCACTGGTAAAAGCTTACAAACAGATTCCATTTGTGAATCGAGTTAACAATCTCTCGAATCTACCTTACTCCAGAAGCTTATTTAAAACATCATCATGTAATCTCAAATTCACAAACTCATATCATCTTGGATGTCTCGTTATTTACATCCAACCAAATCACTATGTATCCTCCAAACACATATATAAGTTTTCAAGTCACTTTACAATTATTTCACAATATTTCGGTTCTATGGATATCGTAACGGACCAGCCCAACCGGTCATGGGCAACCCCTTTTTAGGCCCATCGACAACGATTGCTGTGACAACGCTACTTATCCATACTGTTCTCTTTATCGATCACCTTGACGCCCGGTCCTCCCAACCGTGCTCGAGCTCACCCATCTCAAGGTTTTCTTTCGCATCCGCAGTGACTCGAACACTTGACTTCCTTAATTGTCAAGTTACTACTAATATTCTTTCTCCTATAACATAAGGAGTATATATAACCAGTATTATCATCGATTTTAAATCATTGATCACACAGTTCCCCTTTTTAGTTCACACTCTATAAATACATCGCTTTTCATAATATTCATAAATTCCCCTTTAATTCTCTCTCTTCGATATACCTCCAAGCATGCGATCTTAGGGCTTATGCACTAATACTAACCCCTTTTTCATTTCAATATCATCATTTCAGGATCGTAGTTCGATATGAACAGAGAAGTCCTGGTGGGGCCCTCATCGAGTTCCTCACTGCACCTTATCGAATAGACCCATATTTCATTATGATGATAAGATCGCCTATCTCATGCAAAATTCCCGGATTACAATATCTATTTATAACCCTTAATTCATTAATTTTCACCATATCTCAGCACCTAACTCAATTCACAGTCATTTAACTCCTCTTATACATTTAGACTATACAGTACTACATGAGATGTTAACCTTTCTCAACACTTTCTGCGCTAAAGGCATCAACAGACATCAGACCAACCTCGGCTCTGATACCATTGAATCTATAACAGTCCGTTACCACATTTTTCACGTATTTCCATACAACGTTACCGGTTGGTTTGTCTGTGATGCCATTAACATTCAATAGTGACCGTAATAAATGATAAACATTTATTTATCAAATACTGAATATGAAAATTCTTTTCATGATTTCTTACATCCAACATCCTCTATTGACTTAATTCACTTAAGTAGTACTGTACACTTATGTCTGAAATGTAAAAGAGAAGAGACTGTACCTGTCACGTTTAACATAACATGCCTCAACGCTTTAAACGTAGCTGTACCAATCTGAGAGCTAATTCTCTAACTGCGTGTCTTTTATCTGTGGAGTTAAAACAAATGGGTGAGCGATTTATACGCTTAGTAAAGGAAACGCATGCTGCTTTATTCAAGCAAAACTATATATCACAATTTATTTGTTTTTCCTAAAATTACACCGAGTAGGAAAACAGTGGATATAGTAAACCGCCTCTCAATATATTATTCAAAATTACATGGTAACCAGTTTACTTTAAAATGCAGTAAACAGTAAATAGGATTTCGCAAATCCTCTCAGTAAACAGAAATCAGTAAGTTGAGACTAGCAATCAAACAAATCATACTCTCATTGTTTCCCCCAGGAACTCAAGTCCGCTTTTGGAGTGCACCCGTAGGCCACCGCCCCTCACGGCTATCTCAACTAGATATATGGCCATAATCTATAGGTGGTAATCGGGTCCACTTGCTAAGTGGCCTCGAGACCGCTGATGACTTGGCGGGTCTATCAGCCCTGTGACGCCCTGAGGTGCACTTGTTGGTCCATCGACCGAGCCACCGCCCCAGGCAGGTCACGCAACTATATGAATAATCATACATGAACTCATGGCCTAAAGTCTCAAAATCATTTTTATTTTTTTTATCTCATGAAAACCTTTATGGAATTATCTCACCATAGTGTCATTTTCTCAAAATGATTTGATTTCCAAAAAGGTTTAGGCTTTCTATTTACAAAACACCTTGACAACCTTTCAATATCTCAACCTTTAAAACCTACTCGCCCATGGTCCACTCACCTAATATGGTTCGCCCATGGCAGCTTGCCCAATGCGGTAAACTTGTGTTCGCCCGCCTACCTTTGCTTTTAAAATCAACAAGCAAAACTGGCTCGCCTTTAATGGCTCACCCATTAGTCAATTCGCCCAAAAGGGTTTCTTATTTTCTATTTTTAAAGTTCTTAAAAATAACTCATTTTTCGTTGAGAAAAGGTAAATAGAACTCTATTCGTCATGGTCAGTTCGCCCATCGTGAATTAGAAAGTGGGGTGACAAGTAGTCGCCCACCAACCATTAATTTTTTTTAACAACAAGAAAAACTGACTCGCCAAAGCGGCTCGCCCATCATAGAGTTGCCATGGTCAACTCGCCCAAAAGCGGCACTCTATGGTCCACTCGCCCATTACATGAAAACAAGGGTCGCCCGCCCTAAAACCACATAAAAACAAAAAGGCTCGCCCGCCCTGTACTAGTTTGCCCAATCATAATATAAGGGTCGGCCTTTAGCTCAAAACAATTATCAAAACAATTATCAAAACAATGCCTGTCATAAAACAAAATAATTTCTCGGTAATTTCTATAAAACTTAACTCCACAGGACATGCATTCATTTCACACACATCTCCCTTACCTAATTCAACGAAGCCTTGCTTCCTGCTCGCCTTTCAAATTGCATTCACCGAGTTCATAATTCCCGACTGCAAAATAATTTATAAATTCTATTAATATTTCTTTTTCAACTATTTCCAACACTTTGGCGAGACTTATTATCCAACTAGCTTGCCCAACCGAGCTCGCCATTCATCAAATGGCTTACAATTGAGAGTTCGCCCGCCATTTCTCGCCATTAATATATTTAGAGCTCGCCCAACATCCAACTCGTCAGACAAACATTGGCTTGAATGTGGGAGTTCGCCCAAAATTCTACTTGCCCAATGCCTATGCATTTGAGCTCGCCCATTAATTCACTTTACTAGAGTTGGGCGATCTCGCCCATTTGAACACAGACTTTACCTTTGCGAGTTCTTTATTATCTACTCGCCTCATTGGTGATTACTAATTTTTCATCATTGGCGATCACAATAGTCGCCATTTTCGTCACTTATTCCATTATTTTCCTTGTTTTCATATTCTCTAAGGATCTAACTAAAAATAAGACTGTATCTATGTTTATTACGTTGTAGAACATAAAAATCTATCATCAAACATCAAGATAATCGTGGAAATAAGCAAGCTCACCTTAGCCAACTGCACTTCCAGAACAGATTGCTTTCTGTCTCATGTTGGCCTCCTTTTGCTTATTCCTTCAGCTCATCAACTATGGAGGAAAGGTTTTATAAGCAGGTTTACTGGTTTAGCCAACTTAAGGTTTGAAGTTTAGTAAATTGGGCATGGTAGAAATGAGAGAAATCAGAACATAAACTGGCAGTTACATAGCTCTCGTGAAGAATATGAATATGGCTAAGTCGGTTTCCTCAAATGTTTCTTCTTATATAGCCATTCTATCCAATCAGAACTCATCACTTGGCCTTATCCCATTTCCTTCATTTATTTCACGTCTTTCATTCATTTAAGACAGAAGAAAAACTACAGCTAAAAGAAACGGCTATGGGAAGCTTTTTCCTACATTTTCTGACTTCACTTTGCCATTAATTGTCTAAACCAATTCGTACAGGAGTAGCCAATGGCGTGAAGTCCACAATCTCTTTCCTTGACTTATTGCACCTTTGTCTTACTCCTTAACCAATAAGGTTAATTCCTTTATTGACTTTATCATCCTCACTTAATTTTCTTCAGCTGTGTGGCGTACAAAGTCAAATTTTGGCTGTACGGTTCTGATTTATTATTTCCAACTCACCAAAACTGAGCAATGTATCAGCTCGCCACCTCTAATATAGTTCGCCAGCTGCATAGCTCGCCAATAGTCCTTAATTTGCCCATTCTAGCATCAACACTAGCCTTTATTCGATTATTGGCATCGTCACATTATCTTGAAGCCATCTTAAGATTTGGCGATCACTGCTACTTCATTTGGGCGATCTTTGCCCTCTCATCACTCGGTGATCACCTTACAAACAACTTGGCGAACTCGCCTATTCGCCTATATCGCCATTAAGTCAACTCGCCATCAACCATTGGTGATCATCCTGCCTTGCTCGCCCATTGGCGAGCTGTTACATAATACTCGCCCATAGAGTATTTCACATAAACTGCTCCATTCACCTCCCAAGTTAAGGAGCTTTCACCCACATGGAAATCAACATTCATATTTATTTAATTTCCATTATCAATTTTATGAAATTAGACTCTACAGTGGTGTAGAATCAGGTCTTACACCTATAGTCTCTTAAATCCTAAAGTCCTTCGTATAATTTAATTTCCTTCTGGTCTTCATATTCAATCCTCAAATTATATTTTCTCATAGTCCAAATCAATAAGTCCATACAATGCTCATTCTTAATTTACCTTCTTAATTCTCTTAGCTTCAAGCTAAATTCCCAGTACATTAATTTGTCTCCAAAATTACATTGTTTAGTTCACCAATAATAAAGAATTTACAGTTATTATAACAGATATCTGTTTGCACTAATTAATCTTGGGAAAATAAATGTTAACATGTTGAGATCACGGTCTGGCATTTACAGGCATATTTGATAGACTCTATTTCATATGTGCAAGACCTTAACTAATGTATTTTCCTTTTTTTGTTTGGAATGTTCAAATAAACATTTGCCCCTCACGTAACCTTTCAATAACCTACTTGTGTAACGCGCGGGTCGAAACTAATACTATTTTAAAAGTGCAAGTCGAAACTAGTACTATTTTAAAAGTGTTCATCGGTCGGATTATTTGTCACAAGTCGGAATTGAGCATAGGTTTTTTTAGCTAAATTAACTTATTTTATTAACTGTTTAAAAAGTTATTTTATTAACAATATTATAATTTAAAAAATTTATTTAAAATATTAAAACATTGATATATAAAATAGTAGTAATTAAATGCTACATATGGTTCAAACATTTCCCAAGGAAAAATGAATAAATGCCTATATTTAACATTTAACGGAACTGTGTGGAAACATTCTAATGATATCAATGGGTTTATGGAAACAATTGCTATTTGCTATTTGCTAAATTGTCCACGCGAAAGATATACCTTTTTGGTTCAAGTATGCCAAATATATTTGACGAATTGAACTATGAATTATGAACTGTCTAACATTTTTCCTTGTAATCAACATTTTTTAAAGCACTAAATCGGCAGAATTTTTTTTCGTAGGCATCATAGTAATTGGTAAAAGCCGGCACTGGACTGCTCAGGTTGGCGAGCTTAACAATGTAGATGTTTCAGAAACTGATGAATGCAAGGAGCTTATTCCTACTTCCTAGTACTCTTAGAACTTATATAAAGTCCCCTTCCAGGGCAATGTCTATTGCAAAATCAAGCTATTGTATTGTAACTCAGCAATGGCAGTCCACACTTCTCCTTTGAGATGGCTTATGCTTATCAGTTTCACTCTTAGCATTCTTGTCTGCTGCCATGGATCCACTGATGACAGACAGGCAAACAAATTTTTACTTGGCTTGCTTTTAATTTGTACTGTTTTGTTACAAGGCTAGCATTGGGTGGCTTGAAACCTGAGTTGGTTTGATTTAGAAATTTAGAATTAATATTTGATATGTCAATTGTATTGTCAAAGCAGGTCTACATTGTCTACATGGGTACACTTCCAAAGACTCATGAGTTCTCTGCTCAAAGCCTTCACACTGGCATGCTTCAGGATGTTGTTCCCAGGTTTGTCGTTTTTTAATTTACGTAGAATAGACCTTTTCATGGGTTGGATGGTTCATTCAAACTCAAAACCTTGTTTGATTTTTGGACGGATCCATTAAATGGACTTGGACTTGGAAATTAAAACCCGATATGCTACCTAATTCCGATCCAACCTGATCACTGCTCTCAAGTCGAAAGTCTCGACTTTAGGGTGTTGAGCGGCATTTAAAGTTATTTGGATATTTACCTAGATTTCTAATGCCTATGTTTTGCATCCAACAGTACTGTTGTTGGATCAGATATTTTGCTCTACAACTACCACAGGAGCTTTAATGGATTTGCAGCCAAATTGACCAAGGAGGAGGCAGACACACTGAGAGGTCTCTATTTGACTTTGAGAAAATTCTTTATCTTTTAGGTGAAATTAAATTATGGAAACTACTCCCATTTCTCCTTAACTTTAACGATGCATTTATGTCTTCTTTCCAGGAAAGGAAGGCGTAGTGTCCGTGTTCCTCAGTCAAAAGAAGCAGCTCCACACAACAAGGTCATGGGACTTTATGGGATTCACCAGAAAAGTGAAAAGATCGGTTCTCGAAAGCGATATCATCGTTGGAATGCTTGATACAGGGATTTGGCCAGAATCTGAAAGTTTTAATGACACAGGATTTGGTCCACTTCCAACAAAATGGAAAGGCACCTGCCAAACGTCTGCCAATTTCACTTGCAACAAGTAAACAGAATCTGACATATATAACCTTAACATATGCAAAAACATATTTAGAAATAATTTATTAAACCCTGAAATTGGTCTCAACTATGTTTCAATCTCTTTCAGAAAAATAATTGGAGCTAGATACTATCGGGCGAATGGACAATTCAATCCAGGCGATTTTAAATCTCCAAGAGACTCCGAAGGTCATGGGAGTCATACTGCATCAACAGCCGCAGGTGGCTTAGTTAGCAAGGCAAGCTTACATGGTCTAGCCAAAGGGACGGCTCGTGGAGGGGTTCCATCTGGCCGCATTGCTGTGTACAAGATATGCTGGTCTGATGGTTGCTATGATGAAGACATTCTTGCAGCATTTGATGATGCAATTGCCGATGGAGTTGACATAATCTCTCTTTCTGTTGGGAGTATTTTTGCATCTGAATATTTTGAGGATACAATTGCTATTGGAGCTTTCCATTCGATGAAGAATGGGATCCTCACATCCAACTCTGCTGGAAATGGTGGTCCTGATCCTTTCACAATTACGAACTTTTCACCTTGGTCTTTATCAGTGGCTGCTAGTACCATTGATAGAAAGTTTTTGACAAAGGTGAAGCTCGGTAATGGTGAGATCTATGAGGTAAGCAAGTTCATTTCTGTCACCGAAATCCCAACTCTTAAATTGACTAGTAATATATTTATAGATTACGCCTTAATTTTCTACATTCAGGGAACCTCTATAAACACATTTGATCTCAAGGGGAAGATGTACCCTTTCATCTTTGGTGGAGTAGCCCCGAACACCTCACAAGGTTCTTATAATGCAGAGTATTCCAGGTAGTATAAAGACTGCTTATGTTAAATTTAGTTATTTTGTGGCGTTTTATTCAACAATATGTTCAAAGTTAATGCCAAGAAATTTGTTTGGATTGTAGGTATTGCTTGCCAGGTTCATTGAACAAAACCCTAGTGGAAGGAAAAATCGTTTTTTGTGACTATGCAAGTGATGGGGAGGGCCCACTCGAAGCAGGAGCTGTTGGTGCTGTATTCACATCTGGACACTACAAAGACTATGTCTTCGCTTACACTTTACCTCTTTCCAACTTGAACTTGGATGATGGAAGATTTGTTTTCAACTACGTGAACACGACGGAGTATTTACTATCTTCTCTACCAAAATATTTATTCGTAAAACTTAATTAGTTTGATTGAACATCATTAATTTAGTTTCATGACTGTCATGTTTGAATAGAAACCCTACTGCAACAATATTTAAGACTGAAGTAGAAGATGATCAGTTCGCTCCATTTGTTGTTTCATTTTCTTCAAGAGGGCCTAACCCTGTTACAGCAGACATTCTCAAGGTAAAGGAAATAAATTTCTCCTATTTCTGTTTATAATTGCCTTGGCCTCTTTCTTAGTTCTAAACTCTTTTTGATGCAGCCGGATCTTACGGCGCCTGGGGTCGACATTTTAGCGGCATGGTCAGAAGCTACCACTTTGACAGAAAATGAAGATGATCCAAGAGTAGTTCCATACAATATTATTTCTGGCACATCCATGTCTTGTCCACATGCAACTGGGGCTGCTGCTTATGTTAAGTCATTTCATCCAACGTGGTCTGCTGCTGCCCTTAAGTCTGCTCTAATGACAACAGGTATATATATAGTTTTACGTGAAGATCAATACTTGCATTCAAGTCAAGGCCAATAGGAAAATTAAAATCAAATAGGCTTTATTTGAACTCTCACTCAGTCACACCCAAGTATGATCTGTGATCTATCTAAATTTCCATACCTCTTGCAGCTTTACCAATGAGTACTGAAAACAACATCGACGCCGAGTTTGCATTCGGGGCCGGTCACATAAATCCTGCATTAGCAGCCCAACCCGGACTGATCTACGATGCTGGGGAGATTGATTATGTTAAATTATTGTGTGGACAAGGATATAGCCCTCAACGCCTACAGCTCATAACTGGAAGTAATAGCAGTTGTTCTGAAGAAACAGATGGAACAGTTTGGGATCTAAACTACCCTTCTTTCGCATTATCTGCTAGTCCTGGGACATCTATCACAAGAGTCTTTCATAGGACAGTAACAAATGTCGGGTCGGCTGTGTCAACTTACCAGGCAATTGTTAAGGCTCCACCAGGGATGATAATCCAAGTTCAACCAAGCGTACTTTCTTTCAAGTCCCTCGGCCAAAAGCAATCCTTCGTTATGACTGTTGGAGCTCAATTTGGTAACTCTATCATCTCTGGTTCTTTGACTTGGGATGATGGAGTGTATCAAGTGAGGAGCCCTATTGTCGCTTTTGCTTCCTTACTCGAATGAATTCCATGGAAAGGAAGCAAATAACTTTAACCATTTATTTGTTGTGTTCACTCTTCTAGTTTCATCTACTCAAGCAAATCTGTTGAGAATTATGCAAGTAAGATTGAAAAATAAAATGAGAGAATGCAAATAGCATTAATCTCATCCTATATTTAAGTGTAAGACCTGATTCTACACTACTGTAGAGTCTAATTTCATGAATTAATAATGGAAATTAAATAAATAATGAATATTGATTTCCACTTGGATGAAAAGTTCCTTAACTTGAGTTGTGAAAGAAGCAGTTTCGGTGAAATACTCGGTGGGCGAGTACTACAGTGGACAGCTCGCCAATATGCGAGCAAGATGATAATCGCCAATGCATAACGGCGAGTTGATGATGGCGAGTACTAATGAAAGAGCTCGCCAATGGGCGAACAAGGGTGATCGCCAATGGTGGATGACTAGTTGTAAATAACGACCATACGGGCGAATAGGTGAGTTCGCCAACGTGTGGCATGAATTAGAACAAGATTGGCGAGTTGAGCCAAACCTTGTGATCGCCCAATGGGGCGAGGACTGGTGATCGCCTATATGATAGCAAGTGGGCGAGTAGAGCTATAAATTGTGATCGCCAATCGCCAAAAGTAAATTTCTCGTAATTGCCAAATCTTAGGTTGGCATCAAGATAAAGTGGCGATCTCAAAGATTGGCGAATTGAAGCTGATGTCTCTTGATGAAGGGGCGAACTGGAATGACACTTGTGGACAAAATGAAAATATGTTCAAACCATTTGGCAGCCAAAATTGACTTTGTAAGTCATACGGTTGAAGACAATTAATGGAGAAGATGTTAAAGTCAGTAAGGAATTAACCTTATTGGTTGACAAACAAAACAAAGTCAATAGAAGTAGAAAAAGGAGTGTGGAAGAGAGACTTTCACGCCAGCTTAAGCTTCAGTTTTTCTTCATGCATTAAATGCATGAAAGACGTGAAATAAATGAAAGAAGATGGGATAAAGGCCAGGTGATGGATTCTGATTGGATAGCATGACTATATAAGAAGAAACAACTGAGGAAAACAGATTTAGCAAACTTCATTCTCTTCATGAAAACCATCCTCCTGCAAATTTATGTTCTAACTTCATCCAGTTCTACCATGCTTGATTTACTGAGCTTCATCCTTACGTTAGCTAAATAAGAAAATCTGTGTGCAAAAACTTTCCTCCATCGTTGATGAGCTAAAGGAATAAGCAAAGTGAGGCTAACAGGAGACAGAAAGAATTCTGCTCTGGAAGTGCAGTTGATTAATGTGAGATTTAATGGTTCTTAAGATTTAATGATATATTCTATGATTTCAAGTATGAGAAGCATGAGTATAGTCTTGCTTTTGATTTATTCTTGATAGATCATATAAATAGAATAAATTCATATCTAGAGGTAGATGAAGTATAAAATGAAACTTGGTTGATGTTGTAGTAGAATGATGGGAAAATACTGGAAAAGTGATGAGAATGGCGACTATGGTGATCGCCCATGTTGAGTGTTAATAATCGCCAATGTGGCGACTAAGAAATAAAGAACTCGCCAAAGTTGTTGTTCAAGTGGGCGAGGTAGCCCAACGCTAGTCTAATTTATGGGCGAGCTCACTTCTGAATAGAAAACAGTGTAAGGCGAGCTCAAATAGAAGTTCATTGGGCGAGTCGAATTGTGGGTGAACTCCCACATTTAATCTAATAAAGGCCTGACGAAGTGAATGGCAGGCGAGCTCCCACTTGTAAGAAATCTGATGAATGGCGAGCTCGGTTGGGTGAGCTAGTTAGAGCTCTGTGGGCGAGCAGTTGATTTATCTTAAGTCTCGCCAAAGTGCTTGAAATAGTTGGAAAAAAAGAAATTTTAATGGAATTTATAAATTATTTTACAACCGGAAATTATGAACTCGGTGAATGCGATTTGGAAGGCGAGCAGGAAGCAAGGCTTCGTTGAACCAGATAAGGGAGATGTGTGTGAAGTAAAATGCATGTCTTGTGGAGTGAAAATATTATTAAAATATTGAGAAATTGTTTTGGTTTACGACATGCATTGTTTGAGGAACTTATTTGAATTGGGCGAGCTACTAAGCCAACCCTTATGATATTTCTAGACAAATTGGTATTGGCGGGCGAGCCAAACTTTTATAATATTTTGGGCGAACTAACCTTTTAAGTTTTGGGGTGGGTGACCCCTGTTTAATAAAATCCGGGTGAGCCAATTAAGGGCGAACTCAGTTTATGTTGTTTTGGGCGAAGATTTTTTTTAAGACAAATTGGCGAGTGACCCTATTTTAAATTAGAAATCCGAGCGAGCCAGTGATGGGCGAACCCTTTTATTATAAATTGGGCGTACAACCCATGTTTTTATAAAATTGGGCGAGTTGACCATGGTAGTATCCCATTGGGCGAGTTGACCATGGAAGTGTCGCGGTTAGGCGAACTGACCATGGCAATGCCACAGTGGGCGAACTGATCATGGCCAAGCCACGAAGGGCGAGCCAGTTTTGCTTGTTGTTTTTAAAAAAGCAATGGTTGGCGGGCGAACACAAGTTCACTGCATTGGGCGAGCTGCCATTGGCGAACCATATTAGGTGAGCAAACCATGGGCGAGCATGTAAGACCTGATTCTACACTACTGTAGAGTCTAATTTCATAAATTAATAATGGAAATTAAATAAATAATGAATACTGATTTCCACTTGGATGAAAAGTTCCTTAACATGAGTTGTGAAAGAAGCAATTTCGGTGAAATACTCGATAGGCGAGTACTACATTGGATAGCTCGCCAATGGGCGAGCAAGACGATAATCGCCAATGCATGACGGCGAGTTGATGTTGGCGAGTACTAATGAAAGAGCTCGCCAATGGGCGAGCTAGAGGATAATCGCCAATTGGTGATGGCATTGGGCGAATAGGTGAGTTCGCCAACTAGTTGTGTGAGGTAATCGCCCGATGTGACGAGGGATCTGATCGCCCAAGGAATGAGTAGGGCGAGTTGATTTGGTTGCCTCTCTGGTTTGGCGAATAGGTAAGTTCGCCAAGTTTAGTTGCTTAAGATGATAGCCGAATTGGGCGAGGACTTGTGATCGCCCATTGGATTGAGAAGGTTTTATGATAGCAAGTGGGCTAGTAGATCAAACCTGGTGATCGCCAACAATGTAGGAGTAATCGCCAAATCTTAAGTTAGAATAAAGACAAAGTGGCGATGAGCACAGGCAAGCTGTGAATGTTGGCGAACTGAAAGTGAGTTGATGAGTTGAGGTCTCAAGAATGATGGGGCGAACTCGAATCAACACATGTGGACAAAATGAAAATAGATTCAAAACATGTGTGCAGCCAAAATTGACTTTGTAAGTCATACGGTTGAAGACAATTAATGGAGAAGATGTTAAAGTCAGTAAGGAATTAACCTTATTGGTTGAGAAGTAAAACAAAGTCAATAGAAGCAGAAAAAGGAGTGTGGAAGGAAGACTTTCACACCACTGGTGCTGCAGTTTTTCTTCATGCGTTAAATGCATGAAAGACGTGAAAAATGATGAAAGAAACAGGATAAGGGACATGCGGTAGCTTTAGATTGGTTTAGTATGGCTATATAAGAAGAAATGCTTGGGGAAAACAGATTTAGCAAACTTCATTCTCTTCACGAAAACCATCCTCCTGCAAATTTATGTTCTGACTTCATCCAATTCTACCATGCTTGATTTACTGAGCTTCATCCTTACGTTAGCTAAATAAGAAAAAAACAGCTTGCAAAACCTTTCCTCAATGGTTGATGAGCTAAAGGAATAAGCAAAGTAAGGCTAACATGAGACAGACAGAGTTCTGTTCTGGAAGTGCAGTTGATTGAGGTGAGATTTAATGATTTCTTGAGATTGAATGATATATTTCTATGATTTCAAGTATAAGAAGCATGATTTTAGTGTTGCTTTTGATTTATTCTTGTTAAATCATAGAAATAGAATAAGTTCATATATTGAATGTAGATGAGGAATAAAATGAAACTGGGTTGAAATTGTAGTAGAATACTGAGAAAATAATCGAGAATGATTAAGGAAAGTAATGTAAATGGTGTAAAAGTGATGAGAATGGCGACTATGGTGATCGCCCATGATTGAGTGTTAGTAATCTCCAATGTGGCGAGTATGAAATAATGAACTCGCCAAAGTTGTTGTTCAAATGGGCGAGGTCGCCCAATATTAGTTTAATTCATGGGCGAGCCCATTATTGAAATAGAAGCTGTATAGCGAGCTCACATGCATAAGGCATTGAGCGAGTAGAATTGTGGGCGAACTCCCACATTTAAGCCAATCTAGGCCTGACGAGTTGAATATTGGACGAGCTCACAAACATATGACGAGTAGTGGCGGGCGAGCTCCCACGTGTAAACCATTTATTGAATGGCGAGCTCGGTTGAGCTAGTTAGAGCTCTGTTGGGCGAGTAGTCATTTGATATGTCTCAATCTCACCAAGTGATATAAAATGAAAATATTAATAGAATTTATAAATTATTTGCAGTCGGGAATTTTGAACTCGGTGAATGCGATTTGGAAGGCGAGAAGGAAGCAAGGCTTCGTTGAACCAGGTAAGGGAGATTGTATGTGAAGTAAAATGCATGCCCTGTGGAGTAGAATATTATAAAAATATTAAGAAATTAGTTTTGGTTTATGGCATGCATTTATTTGATAAACTGTTTGACTTGGGCGAGCTACAAAGATAGCTAACCCCTTTGATTGTTGAATGAACTGATAAGGGTGGGCGAGCCAAACCTTTTATGATTTTGGGCGGACCCTTTGCGTTGTTATGGGCAAGCAACCAAGTTTTAATTAGAAATCAGGGCGAGCCAATATGGGCAAGCCCTTTTAAATGTTGTTTTGGGGCGGGCGACCCCTGTGTTTATAAAATTGGGTGAGTTGACAATGGTAGTATCCCGATGGGCGAGTTGACCATAGAAGTGTCCTAGTTAGGCGAATTGGTCATAAGCGAGCCACTGAGGGCGAGCCAGTTTTGCTTTCTGATTTTAAAAGCAAAGTTGAGCGGCGAACACAAGTTCTCTGCACTGGGCGAGCTGCCATGGGTGAGCCATATTGGGCAAGCTGACCATGGGCAAGCAGGTTTTAAAGGTTGAGATTTTGAAAGGTTGTCGAGGTATTTTGTAAACAAAAAGCCTAAACCTTTTTGGAAATCAAATCATTTTGAGAAAATGATAATATGGTGAAATAATTCCATAAAGGTTTTCATGAGATATAAAAGTGATTTTGAGACTTTAGGCCCTGAGTTCATGCATTACTATTACGTGACCTGCTTGGGGCGGTGGCTCGGTCGATGGACCAACGAGTGCATCTCAGGGCGTCACAGGGCTGATGGACACGCCAAGTCATCAGCGGTCTCGAGGTCACTTGGCAAGTGGACCCAAGGACCATCTATAGATTATGGCCATAGATCTAGTTGAGATAGCCGTGAGGGGCGGTGGCCTACGGGTGCACCCCAAAAGCGGACTTGAGTTCCTGGGGGAACAATGAGAGCATGATTTGTTTAATGCCTTGTTTCAACTTACTGATTTTTGTTTACTGAGAGGATTTGCGAAATCCTATTTACTGTTTACTGCATTTTAAAGTAAACTGGTTACCATGTGATTTTGACTAATGTATCGAAAGTGTTGGTAACTATATTCACTGTTTTCCGATTTGATATGATTTTTGGAAAACAAATAAATTGTGATATATAGTTTTGCTTGAATAAAGCAGCATGCGTTTCCTTTACTGAGCGTATAAATCGCTCATCCTTTTGTTTTAACTCCACAGATAAAAGACACGGAGTTAGAGAATTAGCTCAGATGGGTACAGCTACGTTTAAAGCGCTGAGGCATGTTATGTTAAACGTGACAGGTACAATCTCTTCTCTTTTACATTTCAGACATAAGTGTACTGTACTACTTAAGTGAATTAAGTCAATAGGGGATGTTGGATGTAAGAAATCATGAAAAAAAATTTTCATATTCAGTATTTGATAAATAAATGTTTATCATTTATTATGGTCACTGTTGAATGTTAATGGCATCGCAGACAGCCCAACCAGTAAAGTTGTATGGAAATACGTGAAAAATGTGGTAATGGGCTGTTACAGATTTAATGGTATCAGAGCTTGGGTTAGTCTGATGTCTGTTGATGCCTTTAACACAGAAAGTGTTGAGAAAGGTTAACATTTCCTGTAGTACTGTATAGTCTGAATGTATAAGAGGAGATAAATGACTGTGAATTGAGTTAGGTGCTGAGATATGGTGAAAATTGATGAATTATGGGTTATAAATAGATATTGTAGTCCGGGAATTTTACATGAGATAGGCGATCTTATCATCATAATGAAATGTGGGTCTATTCGATAAGGTGCAGTGAGGAACTCGGTGAGGGCCCCACCAGGACTTCTCTGTCCATATCGAACTAAGATCCTAAAATGATGATATTGAAATGAAAAAGGGGTTAGTATTAGTGCATAAGCCCTAAGATCGCATGCTTGGAGGTATATCGAAGAGAGAGAATTAAAGGGGAATTTATGAATATTATGAAAAACGATGTATTTATAGAGTGTGAACTAAAAAGGTGAACTGTGTGATCAATGATTTAAAATCGATGATAATACTGGTTATATATACTCCTTATGTTATAGGAGAAAGAATATTAGTAGTAACTTGACAATTAAGGAAGTCAAGTGTTTGAGTCACTGCAGATGCGAAAGAAAACCTTGAGATGGCGAGCTCGAGCACGGTTGGGAGGACTGGGCATCGAGGTGATCGCCAAAGAGAATAGTATGGATAAGTAGCGTTGTCATAGCAATCGTTGTCGGTGGGCCTAAAAAAAAAGGTTGCCATGGCCGGTTGGGCTGGTCCGTTACGATAATCCATAGAACAGAAATATTGTGAAATAATTGTAAAGTGACTTGAAAATTTATATATGTGTCTGGATGATACACAGTGATTTGGTTGGATGTAAATAACGAGATATCCAAGATGATATGAGTTTGTGAAATTGAAATTAAATGATGATGTTTTAAGTAAGTTTCTGGAGTAACGTGGATTCGAGAGATTGTTAACTCGATTCACAAATGGAATATGTTTGTAAGCTCTTACCAGTGAATCAGTGGAGCTTGAGAAATTACTCAAGAGATTGATGAGTAGAGAACTAAACTGCTTTGGTATAACTGGTGAAAACGGAAGTTATATCGTTTTAAAAACAACGGGATTTGTACTCTCTACAGTTGCTTTTAGGTTCCGAAACAAGTATGGTATTCTAAAATACCTATCATATTCTATCTGGATCCCTAGCCAACTGTAGTATCCTTCCTATTTGTGTGCCTAAAGCCAACTAGGATGATTTAAGAGAATAATTATGTATATTGATATAAGCAATATTGTTGAATAACTTTATGAACTTCTAGGAATGGAAAACCTTACTGTTAAGTCAGTGAATATGAGTCCTAATTGAACTATCTACAGTAGAGACTTGAGGTCTCGAATGATTAAGTAGACATTGAAGTTGTATGAGTAAAGAATCTCACTACTTAAGTGAGATTAAAGTATGGTTATTGGGGTATAAAATTTATGAGTTTTACCCGTATGGCATAAATGAATTGTTAAAGAGTTTGTGGAATTTGCTACCTTATTGATGCAATACTTATTTGTGGAAAAAGTGAAAGTGAATGGGTATGCATGAGTATAGTATTCGAAATGGTTACGAAATAGCAACAGTAAAGTACCATATTAAGTGGGAAATTGACAGAGGTGATAAATGATATAGAATGGAAATATCTTAAGAGACAAGTCATATGATGACTAGGGAACACAAGTTATGAGGTAGTTCCCAAGTAAAAGAATAAATGTGATTTCCTCTGACCACTATGTAGTTATGGCTGGAAGTAATGACAAGCCAGAATTAAAAAGATGAAATTGTCATACTCAGAGGAGCAGATACAAGAAATACTGCTAGTCCTGAAAAAGGATATACATATGTGTATACATGTACTAGTAGAATAGAAGATATAAAGTGATAACTTGATATAAGAGAAGTTATCGAGGGGAAAATGATTACCTGAGGCGTAATCGATGGTTAGTATTAAAGTTTGCAAAAGAAGGGCAATCCTAGATTAGCCATGAAACAATCACTGTGAGATGGTAGAGAATCCGAAAGAACCATGAGGTTATAGTAGTGAGTATGGATTGAGTAATCAAATTATTTCACTTCTTCATCATCAGGTTTCGGGATGTAATAAGTGTCTTAGTCGATATATATTGATGAAACCGTGAAAACGTATGTGAAGTTCCAGTGAGTGAGTACATGTGATAGGGATCCCTGATTTGTCGCATGCTTTGAGAGAATAGCAAGAGGCTTCGGGATTCCAAATTGCACTGTCAGCACCGCCTCAGATTGATATAGATATCCGAGCGCATTGTGTGGTCGCTCTGGGATATATTGAAAGCGAGTGCGTCGTATTTAAGAGACTACTGGGACAATTTCATACGATTGATTTAAATTATCTAAATGATAGTCACCAAATTATTATCGACTTAGCACTAAATGAGATGATAAGTGATAAGTAATATGAATGAGTTACTGTGTAAAGGAAACAAAAAATTTGCTAACTCACAAGTATGATAAAAGATATCAGGGAGTATAAAATGGTTGTGAGAGAAGAAGCCCGAGTCCTTCAAGATCCTTGAATAAAATCCGGGATGGGCGACCCATAGGGGGCGATCTGTAAGACCTGATTCTACACCACTGTAGAGTCTATTTTCATAAAATTGATAATGAAAATTAAATAAATATGAATGTTGATTTCCATGTGGGTGAAAGCTCCTTAACTTAGGAGGTGAATGGAGCAGTTTATGTGAAATACTCTATGGGCGAGTATTATGTAACAGCTCGCCAATGGGTGAGCAAGGCAGGATGATCACCAATGGTTGATGGCGAGTTGACTTAATGGCGATATAGGCGAATAGGCGAGTTCGCCAAGTTGTTTGTAAGGTGATCATCGAGTGATGAGAGGGCAAATATCGCCCAAATGAAGTAGTAGTGATCGCCAAATCTTAAGATGGCTTCAAGATAATGTGACGATGCCAATAATCAAATAAAGGCTAGTGTTGATGCTAGAATGGACAAATTAAGGGCTATTGGCGAGCTGTGCAGCTGGCGAACTGTATTAGAGGTGGCGAGCTGATACATTGCTCAGTTTTGGTGAGTTGGAAATAATAAATCAGAACCGTACAGCCAAAATTTTACTTTGTACGCCACACAGCTGAAGAAAATTAAGTGAGGATGCTAAAGTCAATAAAGGAATTAACCTTATTGGTTAAGGAGTAAGACAAAGGTGCAATACAAAGGTGCAATAAGTCAAGGAAAGAGACTGTGGACTTCACGCCATTGGCTACTCCTGTACGAATTGGTTTAGACAATTAATGGCAAAGTGAAGTAAGTCAGAAAATGTAGGAAAAAGCTTCCCATAGCCGTTTCTTTTAGCTGCAGTTTTTCTTCTGTCTTAAATAAATGAAAGACGTGAAATAAATGAAGGAAATGGGATAAGGCCAAGTGATGAGTTCTGATTGGATAGAATGGCTATATAAGAAGAAACATTTGAGGAAATCGACTTAGCCATATTCATCTTCTTCACGAGAGCTATGCAACTGCCAGTTTATGTTCTGATTTCTCTCATTTCTACCATGCCCGATTTACTAAACTTCAAACCTTAAGTTGGCTAAACCAGTAAACCTGCTTATAAAACCTTTCCTCCATAGTTGATGAGCTGAAGGAATAAGCAAAAGGAGGCCAACATGAGATAGAAAGCAATCTGTTCTGAAAGTGCAGTTGGCTAAGGTGAGCTTGCTTATTTCCACGATTATCTTGATGTTTGATGATAGATTTCTATGTTCTACAACGTAATAAACATAGATACAATCTTGTTTTTAGTTAGATCCTTATAGAATATGAAAACAAGGAAAATAATGGAATAAGTGACAAAAATGGCGACTATTGTGATCGCCAATGATGAAAAATTAGTAATCGCCAATGAGGCGAGTAGATAATAAAGAACTCGCAAAGGTAAAGTTTGTGTTCAAATGGGCGAGATCGCCCAACTCTAGTAAAGTGAATTAATGGGCGAGCTCAAATGCATAGGCATTGGGCGAGTAGAATTTTGGGCGAACTCCCACATTCAAGCCAATGTTTATCTGACGAGTTGGATGTTGGGCGAGCTCTAAATATATTAATGGCGAGAAATGGCGGGCGAACTCTCAATTGTAAGCCATTTGATGAATGGCGAGCTCGTTTGGGCGAGCTAGTTGGATAATAAGTCTCGCCAAAGTGTTGGAAATAGTTGAAAAAGAAATATTAATAGAATTTATAAATTATTTTGCAGCCGGGAATTATGAACTCGGTGAATGCGATTTGGAAGGCGAGCAGGAAGCAAGGCTTCGTTGAATCAGGTAAGGGAGATGTGTGTGAAATGAATACATGTCCTGTGGAGTTAAGTTTTATAGAAATTACCGAGAAATTGTTTTGTTTTATGACATGCATTGTTTTGATTTGTGTGAGCTAAAGGCCGACCCTTATATTATGATTGGGCGAACTAGTACAGGGTGGGCGAGCCTTTTTATTTTTATGTGGTTTTGGGGCGGGCGACTCTTGTTTTCATGTAATGGGCGAGTGGACCATGGAGTGCCGCTTTTGGGCGAGTTGACCATGGCAACTCTATGATGGGCGAGCCGCTTTGGCGAGTCAGTTTTTCTTGTTGTTAAAAAAAATTAATGGTTGATGGGTGAGTACTTGTCACCCCACTTTCTAATTCACCATGGGCGAGCCACGATGGGCGAACTGACCATGGAGAACAGAGTTCTATTTACCTTTTCTCAACGAAAAATGAGTTATTTTTAAGAACTTTAAAAATAGAAAATATGAAACCCTTTTAGGCGAATTGACTAATGGGCGAGCCATTAAGGGCAAGCTAGTTTTGCTTGCTGATTTTAAAAGCAACGGTGGGCGGGCAAACTCAAGTTCACTGCATTGGGTAAGCTGCCATGGGCGAACCATATTAGGTGAGTGGACCATGGGCGAGCAGGTTTTAAAGGTTGAGATATTGAAAGGTTGTCAAGGTGTTTTGTAAACAGAAAGCCTAAACCTTTTTGGAAATCAAATCATTTTGAGAAAATGACACTATGGTGAGATAATTCCATAAAGGTTTTCATGAGATAAAAAAAATAAAAATGGTTTTGAGACTTTAGGCCATGAGTTCATGTATTATTATTCATATAATTGCGTGACCTGCCTGGGGCGGTGGCTCGGTCGATGGACCAACGAGTGCACCTCAAGGCGTCACAGGGCTGATGGACCCGCCAAGTCATCAGCGGTCTCGAGGCCACTTGGCAAGTGGACCTGAGGACCACCTATAGATTATGGCTATAGATCTAGTTGAGATAGCCGTGAGGGGCGGTGGCCTACGGGTGCACCCCGAAAGCGGACTTGAGTTCCTGGGGGAAACAATGAGGGTATGATTTGTTTGATGCCTAGTCTCAACTTACTGATTTCTGTTTACTGAGAGGATTTGCGAAATCCTATTTACTGTTTACTGCATTTTAAAGTAAACTGCTTACCATGTAATTTTAAATAGTATATTGAGAGGCGGTTTACTATATCCACTGTTTTCCTACTCGGTGTAATTTTAGGAAAAACAAATAAATTGTGATATATAGTTTTGCTTGAATAAAGCAGCATGCATTTCCTTCACTGAGCGTATAAATTGCTCACCCCTTGGTTTTAACTCCATAGATAAAAGACACGCAGTTAGAGAATTAGCTCTTAGATGGGTACAGCTACGTTTAAAACGCTGAGGCATGTTATGTTAAACGTGACAGGTACAATCTGTTCTCTTTTACATTTCAGACATAAGTGTACAGTACTACTTAAGTGAATTAAGTCAATAGGGGATGTTGGATGTAAGAAATCATGAAAAGAATTTTCATATTCAGTATTTGATAAATAAATATTTATCATTTATTACGGTCACTGTTGAATGTTAATGACATCGCAGACAGCCCAACCGGTAACGTTGTATGGAAATACGTGAAAAATATGGTAACGGGCTGGTACACAATCGTCCAACAGTGGATAACATGTTGTGAAGTGTGGGCGAAATAGGTGGTCGCCCACTCACTTGAAAGAGTAATCCTAGAGCGCGGGAGAGCGCCAAATGGATGATTATTGATGGCCTGCAGAGACGGGCAGAACTCTTAGAGACAATGAGGAGTATAAAGAGATATTCGTGGTCTCATGTTAGGGACGAGAATAAATAAAAGTTGAGAAGGTGATAAGGAAGAAAAATGCCTATATTAGAGGCACTTCCTATACTAAGTGAAAATTAAAAAGAGTATAATGCTATTTGGATAGATGTGGATATATTGAGTAAGTCTGCTTATTCCTTAATTATGGAATTTATTGAGCTAATTAATGCCTTGGCCGGGTTATATGTCAGGAAAATGGTGAGGTTTTGCAGTATTCGAGGGAGCATTACGTTTGATAGGGAGTCCCGCTTCGTATCTCAGTATTAAGAGAGATTACTAGAAGCTATGGGATCCCGATTGAGTTTTGCATTGTAAATTATCCACAGACTGAGAGATGGTCCGAGCGTATGATATGAATGCTCGAGGATATGATGTGAGCTGGTGCAGTTGATTTTATAGGCTCCTGGGATAATTCTCTACCCTGGCAGAGTTTGCTTATGATAATGGCCAAAGGAGAGTATAGGCATAGCACTTGAAAAAGGGGTTTATTTAGCAGACGATATAATCCACGATAACATGAGAAAATGGGAGACCGAGAACTATTCTAGACTTGGTCGAACAGATTTCTTGAGATACAAGAAATTTTGTATATAAGGTCTTACCATTTAGAGACATAATGAGAGGAAAATTGAGTCCTCGAGGCATGAGATCTTTGGAGATCTTAGATCGTGTGAGAGATATGCACTATCTCCCGAGTTGTCAAGAGTGCATAACGTATTCCATGTCTCAATGATGAGAAAGTACTATCCATGTCCTTCTCACGTGATTCGACATGAGTCCTAGAGATTAGAGAGGACATGAGTTACGTTGAGAAATCGGTACGGATTTCTGGATAGGAAGGATAAAGTGTTGTGATCTAAGATTAATCTTTTGATTGAAATGCTCTGGCAGTGGGAGGCTACTAGAGAGTAGATAGCCTTATAAGTGAGAAGTATCCAGAGCTCTTTCAGTGATAGGTCCAGTTGAAATTTGGAGGACCAAATTTCTTAAGGTGGGGAGAAAATGTAACACCTGATTCTACACTACTGTAGAGTCTAATTTCATAAATTAATAATGGAAATTAAATAATTAATGAATATTGATTTCCACTTGGATGAAAAGTTCCTTAACATGAGTTGTGAAAGAAGCAATTTCGGTGAAATACTCGATGGGCGAGTACTACATTGGACAGCTCGCCAATGGGCGAGCAAGACGATAATCGC
This sequence comes from Heritiera fomes, assembly GCA_032173925.1. Classification (NCBI taxonomy): domain Eukaryota; kingdom Viridiplantae; phylum Streptophyta; class Magnoliopsida; order Malvales; family Malvaceae; genus Heritiera; species Heritiera fomes. The sequence continues at coordinate 5,825,872 of JAPDPM010000002.1, read as the reverse complement.
CAATGCATGACGGCGAGTTGATGTTGGCGAGTACTAATGAAAGAGCTCGCCAATGGGCGAGCTAGAGGATAATCGCCAATTGGTGATGGCATTGGGCGAACAGGTGAGTTCGCCAACTAGTTGTGTGAGGTAATCGCTCGATGTGACGAGGGATCTGATCGCCCAAGGAATGAGTAGGGCGAGTTGATTTGGTTGCCTCTTTGGTTTGGCAAATAGGTAAGTTCACCAAGTTTAGTTGCTTAAGATGATAGCCGAATTGGGGGAGGACTTGTGATCGCCCATTGGATTGAGAAGGTTTTATGATAGCAAGTGGGCTAGTAGATCAAACCTGGTGATCGCCAACAATGTAGGAGTAATCGCCAAATCTTAAGTTAGAATAAAGACAAAGTGGCGATGAGCACAGGCAAGCTGTGAATGTTGGCGAACTGAAAGTGAGTTGATGAGTTGAGGTCTCAAGAATGATGGGGCAAACTCGAATCAACACATGTGGACAAAATGAAAATAGATTCAAAACATGTGTGCAGCCAAAATTGACTTTGTAAGTCATATGGTTGAAGACAATTAATGAAGAAGATGTTATAGTCAGTAAGGAATTAACCTTATTCGTTGAGAACTAAAACAAAGTCAATAGAAGCAGAAAAAGGAGTGTGGAAGGAAGACTTTCACACCACTGGTGCTGCAGTTTTTCTTCATGCGTTAAATGCATGAAAAACGTGAAAAATGATCAAAGAAACAGGATAAGGGACAGGCGGTAGCTTTGGATTGGTTTAGTATGGCTATATAAGAAGAAATGCTTGGGGAAAACAGATTTAGCAAACTTCATTCTCTTCACGAAAACCATCCTCCTGCAAATTTATGTTCTGACTTCATCCAATTCTACCATGCTTGATTTACTGAGCTTCATCCTTACGTTAGCTAAATAAGAAAAAAACAGCTTGCAAAACCTTTCCTCAATGGTTGATGAGCTAAAGGAATAAGCAAAGTAAGGCTAACATGAGACAGACAGAGTTCTGTTCTGGAAGTGCAGTTGATTGAGGTGAGATTTAATGATTTCTTGAGATTGAATGATATATTTCTATGATTTCAAGTATAAGAAGCATGATTTTAGTGTTGCTTTTGATTTATTCTTGTTAAATCATAGAAATAGAATAAGTTCATATATTGAATGTAGATGAGGAATAAAATGAAACTGGGTTGAAATTGTAGTAGAATACTGAGAAAATAATCAAGAATGATTAAGGAAAGTAATGGAAATGGTGTAAAAGTGATGAGAATGGCGACTATGGTGATCGCCCATGATTGAGTGTTAGTAATCTCCAATGTGGCGAGTATGAAATAATGAACTAGCCAAAGTTGTTGTTCAAATGGGCGAGGTCGCCCAATATTAGTTTAATTCATGGGCGAGCCCATTATTGAAATAGAAGCTGTATGGTGAGCTCACATGCATAAGGCATTGAGCGAGTAGAATTGTGGGCGAACTCCCACATTTAAGCCAATCTAGGCCTGGCGAGTTGAATATTGGACGAGCTCACAAACATATGACGAGTAGTGGCGGGCGAGCTCCCACGTGTAAACCATTTATTGAATGCAAGCTCGGTTGAGCTAGTTAGAGCTCTGTTGGGCGAGTAGTCATTTGATATATCTCAATCTCGCCAAGTGATATAAAAAGAAAATATTAATACAATTTATAAATTATTTACAGCCGGGAATTTTGAACTCGGAGAATGCGATTTGGAAGGCGAGAAGGAAGCAAGGCTTCGTTGAACCAGGTAAGGGAGATTGTATGTGAAGTAAAATGCATGCCATGTGGAGTAGAATATTATAAAAATATTAAGAAATTAGTTTTGGTTTATGGCATGCATTTATTTGATAAACTATTTGACTTGGGTGAGCTACAAAGATAGCCAACCCCTTTGATTGTTGAATGAACTGATAAGGGCGGGCGAGCCAAACCTTTTATGATTTTGAGTGGACCCTTTGCGTTCTTATGGGCGAGCAACCAAGTTTTAATTAGAAATCCGGGCGAGCCAATATGGGCGAGCCCTTTTAAAAGTTGTTTTGGGGCGGGCGACCCCTGTGTTTATAAAATTGGGTGAGTTGACAATAGTAGTATCCCGATGGGCGAGTTGACCATGGAAGTGTCCTAGTTAGGTGAACTGGTCATAAGCGAGCCACTGAGGGCGGGCCGGTTTTGCTTTCTGATTTTAAAAGCAAAGTTGGGCGGCGAACACAAGTTCTCCGCACTGGGTGAAATGCCATGGTCGAGCCATATTGGGCAAGCTGACCATGGGTAAGCAGGTTTTAAAGGTTGAGATTTTGAAAGGTTGTCGAGGTATTTTGTAAACAAAAAGCCTAAACCTTTTTGGAAATCAAATCATTTTGAGAAAATGATAATATGGTGAAATAATTCCATAAAGGTTTTTATGAGATATAAAAGTGATTTTGAGACTTTAGGCCCTGAGTTCATGCATTACTATTGCGTGACCTGCCTGAGGCGGTGGCTCGGTCGATGGACCAATGAGTGCACCTCAGGGCGTCACAGGACTGATGGACCGGCCAAGTCATCAGCGGTCTCGAGGTCACTTGGCAAGTGGACCCGAGGACCATCTATAGATTATGGCCATAGATCTAGTTAAGATAGCCGTGAAGGGTGGTGGCCTACGGGTGCACCCCAAAAGCGGACTTGAGTTCCTGGGGGAACAATAAGAGCATGATTTGTTTAATGCCTAGTCTCAACTTACTGATTTCTGTTTACTGAGAGGATTTGCGAAATCCTATTTACTGTTTACTGCATTTTAAAGTAAACTAGTTACCATGTGATTTTGACTAATGTATCGAAAGTGTTGGTAACTATATTCACTATTTTCCGATTTGATGTGATTTTTGGAAAACAAATAAATTGTGATATATAGTTTTGCTTGAATAAAGCAGCATGCGTTTCCTTTACTGAGCGTATAAATCGCTCACCCTTTTGTTTTAACTCCACAAATAAAAGACACGGAGTTAGAGTTAGCTCAGATGGATACAGCTACGTTTAAAGCGCTGAGGCATGTTATGTTAAACATGATAGGTACAATCTCTTCTCTTTTACATTTCAGACATAAGTGTACAGTACTACTTAAGTGAATTAAGTCAATAGGGGACGTTGGATGTAAGAAATCATGAAAAAAAAATTTTCATATTCAGTATTTGATAAATAAATGTTTATCATTTATTACGGTCACTGTTGAATGTTAATGGCATCGCAGACAGCACAATCGGTAAAGTTGTACAGAAATACGTGAAAAATGTGGTAACGGGCTATTATAGAGCAGGTTTTAAAGATTGATATTTTTGAAAGGTTGTCGAGGTGTCTTGTAAACAGAAGCCTAAACCTTTTTGGAAAATCAAATCATTTTGAGAAAATGATAATATGGGTGAGATAATTCCATAAAGGTTTTCATGAGATATAAATTGATTTTGAGACTTTAGGCCCCTAGTTTCATGCATTGTTATGAGTTATGAGGCTGATGGACCCGCCAAGTCATCAGCGGTCTCGAGGTCACCTGGCAAGTGGACCCGAGGACCACCTATAGATTATGGCCATAGATCTAGCAGAGATAACCGTGAGGGGCGATGGCCTAAGGGTGCACCCCAATAGCGATAGATTTCGTTCTCGCAAGGGGGAGGGGGAACGATGATAGCATGAATTAATTGTAGGGTGATGCCTAGTCTCAACTTGTTGATTTCTGTTTACTGAAAGGATTTGTTAAAATCCTATTTGTTGTTTAATCTAATTTATTGTAAACTGTTGAGAAAATGATTTGAATGACGTATTGAGAGTGCTGATTGATATAGCCATTGTTTTCCTAATTGACATGATTTTTGGAAAACAAATTTATTGTGTTATATGGCTTTGATTTTGTAAAGCAGCATATGTCTCCTTTACTGAGCAAATGAATTGCTCACCCATTTGTTTTAACTCCACAGATAAAAGACACGGAGTTAGAAGATTAGCTCCAAGATGAATACAGCTATATGTAAAGAGCTGGGGCAAAGTATATTAAACAGGACAGGTACAGTCTTTTCTCCTTTACATTTCAGACATAGACGTACAGTACTACTTTATTGAAATAAAGAGAATAGGGGATGTCAGATGTAAGGAATAATGAAAAGAAATTTCATATTCCGTATTTGATAAATAAATATTATTATTTATCACTATTATTGTAGAATGTTATTGGCATCGCAGACAACCCAACCTGTAAAGTTGTATGAAAATACGTGAAAAATGTGGTAACGGACTGTTACAGATTTAATGGTATCAGAGCTTTGGTTGGTCGGATGTCTGTTGATGTCTTTAACAAGGAAAGTGTTGAAAACGGTTAACATCCCCTGTAGTACTGTATAGTCTGAATGTATAGAGGAGTCAAATGACTGTAAATTGAGTTAAGTGTTGATATATGGTGACAGTTGATGAATTAAGGGTTATAAATAGAAATTGTAATCCAGAAATTTTGCATGAAATAGTCGATCTTATTATCATAATGTCGGGTTTATTCGATAAGGTACAGTGAGGAACTCGGTGAGGGCCCCACCAGGACTTCTCTGTACATATCGAACTAAGATCCTGAAATGATGATATTCAGATGAAAATGGATAATATTAGTATGTAAGCCCTAAGATCGCGTATTTAGAGGTATATCGAAGAGGGGGAATTAAAGGGGAAGTTATGAACATACCCCTATATTGAAATATTTTATCTAAGTCACGAATGACTAAATTGAATTAAAGTATGAGTATTTGATGGTGTAAAGGATGATTCCTACTGTGGACCCCACTGATATATTGACGAGTAGGGCGGCCCAGAGTATATGCTATGAGAGGTCGCAAGATAGTCAGGCCTGTTGTGGATTTTATGGTATGAATTAAAGTAAAAATATGGATTATAGTGATGAGAGATTATTGAATATTATGAAAAGTGATGTACTTATAGAGTGTGAACCAAAAGGTGAATTGTGTGAGAATGATGTAAATATCGATGATAATACTGGTTCTAAATACTCCATATGTTTCAGGAGAATGAATATTAGTAGTAACTTGACAATTAAAAAAGTCAAGTGTTCAAGTCACTATGGATGTGAAAGGAAAACTTTGAGACGGGCGAGCTCGAGCACGGTTGGAAGGACCGGGCGTCGAGGTAATCGCCAAAGAGGACAGTATGGATAAGTAGCGTTGTCACAGCAATCATTGTCGATGGGCCTAAAAAGGGGTTGCCATGGCCGGTTGGGCTGGTCCATTACGATATCCATAAAAAATTGGAATATTGTGAAATACTTGTAAAGTGACTTGAAAATTTATATGTGTGTTTGGAGGATACATAGTGATTTGGTTGGATGTAAATAACGAGACATTCAAGATGATATGAGTTTGTGAATTTGAAAATACATGATGATGTTAAGTAAGCATCTGGAGTAACGTGGATTCGAGAGATTGTTGACTCAATTCACAATATGGAATTTGTTTGTAAGCTCTTAACAATGAATCAGAAGAGCTTGAGAGATTACTCAAGAGATTGATGACTAGAGAACTAAATTGTTTGGATATAACTGGTGAAAATGAAAATTATATCATTTTGAAAAACAACGGGATTTGTACTATCTACAGTTGCTTCTAGATTCCGAAACAAGTATGGTATTCTAAAATACCTATCATATTCTATCTGGATCCCTAGCCGACTGTAGTATCCTTCCTAATTGTGTGCTTAGAGCCAACTAGGATGATTTTAAGAGAATAAATATGTATATTGATATAAGCAATATCGTAGAATAACGTCACGAACTTTTAGGAATAGAAAACCTTACTGTTAAGTCAGTGAATATAAGTTCTAATTGAACTATATACAATAGAGACGGGAGGTCTCGAATGATTAACTGGGCATTGAAGTTGTATGAGTACAGGATCTCACTATTTAAGTGAGATTAAAGTGTGGTGATTGAAGTATAAAATCTATGAGGTAACCATATGGTATAAATGATTGATTGAGGAGTTTGTGAAACTTATTACTGTATTGATGTGATACATACTTGTGAGAAAGCGAAAGTGAATGGGTATGTATGAGTATAGTATTCGAAATGGTTACAAGATGGTAATAGTAAAGTACTATATTAAGTGGGAAAATACTGTGTTGATGAATGTAAAAAGAATGAAATTGGCTTAAGAGACAGGTCATATGATGACTAAGGAACACAAGCTGTGTGGTAGCCCTAAGTATAAGAATAAATGTGATTTCATCTGATCATCATGTGGTTATGACTAGAAGTAATAATAAGCCAGACTTCGATAAATGAAATTTGTTATACTCAGAGGAGCAGATACAAGAAGTATTGCTAATCCTGAAAAAGGATATGCATATGTGTATATATGTACATAGTGAAATTATGAAATTGTTTAAGTAAAGTAATGATGAAATCTGAATGATGAGAGATTCAATTTCAGAAATTGATGTGAGGAAAAGTATATTCTCAAGTATATTCTCCAAGTAGTGACATTACATGTACTAGGAGAATGGAAAAGATAAAAATGATAACTTGATATAAGAGAAGTTATCAAGGGAAAAATGATTACCTGAGACGTAATCGGTGGTTAGTATTAAGGTCTGCAAAAGAAGGGCAGTCCTAGTTTAACCATGAACCAATCACTGTGAGATGGTAGAAAATCCAAAAGAACCATGAGGTTATAGAAGTGATTATGGATTGAGTAACCAAATTAATTCACTTCATCATCATGTTTTGGGATGTATTGAGTGCCTTAGTAGATATATATCGGTGAATTAGTGAGAACATATGTGAAGTTCCAGTAAATGAGTAAATGTGATAAGGTGTAAAATCTGAATTTTATTATACTGTATACCGTAAGTGTACATTATTGATAGTGGAAATAAATTATTTTAGTGAAATTAAAGAATAACCGAATGTGAATTTTCACTTTTCATTTTATGTTATAATGTACATATGGTGTATAAAGAGTAGATGAGATTTAATTATTTAATTAAAGTATGAAAGCATTAAATGAGGGGATTAATGGCTATAGGACAAAAATGAAGAAAAGAATATGAAGATAGCCAATCAACGTTGGCTGGAAGAGAAGTTGGCGTGGAGAAGGGAAGAAAAGAAAAGAGAAAAGTCAAGGAAAGGGGGCGGCAGTGGACTTCTCGCCAATCGCTCTCCTGACAAGGGGAATAAGCAATAAATGGCAAGTGAAATTTGTCAAAAAGCAAGGAAGAAACGGACTGCAACGGGAAGCTTACCGTCGTTCCTTTTGTCACCAAATTCTCTGGGTTTTAATTGCATGAAAGACGTGCAATGATAACAGATAACAGGATAAGGAAACAGGTGGTTGCTTCTAACAGGTTATATTGGGCTATATAAGGAGAGTTCATGAGGAAAGATCGATGGAAACAAACTTCATTTCCCTCAGAATCATTCTCGCCCATTCTGTTTCTCCGCAAATTAATCTTTCATTCCTCCGTTTTTCTCATAAATAAGCCATGCAATTTCATCTTTTAGATAGCCAAACCCTTCTGTAGTGTTGAAGAGCTAAGGAACAAGAGAAGAAAAGCAAAGTAAAGCTAATTGAGGCAAGAAAGCACTCTGCTCTAAGAAGTGCAACTCAGTTGAGGTGAGCTTCCATATTTCTATGGTTATTTTGATAAATGAGAATATATTTCTATGTTTATAACGTGATAAATACAGACATAGCCTGGTTGTAGTTAAATAGTGTGGAAATATATAAGAAATTAGATGGAAATGATTAAGAACAACAATAGTCGAGCAAGGAGTATTCGCCCAAAGGGCGAGGCGAGTACAATACAATACATGACTAGGCGAGAACATGTTCGCCAATAGCTATGGGATAATCAGAAGGTGGAAGTAAGGGCGAGGACAAATGATCGCCAATGAGGCGAATAGGTAATTGAGAACTCGCCAAAGTGTTGTTCAAGGGGGCGAGGTGGCCAGGCATTATCCAATTCACGGGCGAGGCCATTTATGAATGAAAAGCCACGAATGGCGAATTGAATTGATAAGCATGGCGAGTTTAGCTTCCATGTTGGGCGAACTCCCATTAATGAGCCGCTAATGGATAGCGAGCTATGTTGGGCGAATGGCGAACTGCTATCTCGCCAAAGTGGTTGAAAATAGTTTTAGAACTAAATTGATAGAAAAGAAAATATTAATGGAATTAACATTTTACCTTGCAGCCGGGAAGTGAAATTGCTATCGGCGAGTAGGAAGCAAGGCAAAGCAAGACTTCGTGAGATCAGGTAAGGAAGTAGTATGTGATGCAAATGCATGTCCTGTGGAGTAAAAGTGTTAAGAAAATATTAGAAATTGTTTTAATTTCTGACATGCATGTATTTGATAAATTATTTTGATCTCGGGCGAGCTACAAGCCGCCATATGTTTTTATGTTGGGCGAATTGTTATTGGCGGGCGAGCTAACCCTTTTATAATTTCTATACACCCGTTTCTAGTTTTAAGGGCGGGAGAACCGATTTTTTTAGGAAAGCTACGTGGCGAGCTCTCTTTTATGAGAACTGGGCGAGTGCCCTTGTTTTTAAAGAGAAAACCGGGTAAGCCAAAAGTCGAGCGAATCCCTTTTAAAGATTTGTTCGGCGGGCGACCCTTGTTGTTTTTAAAAGCTAAGTGGCGGGCGAATACTAGTTTGCCGTCTTATCGAGTAGTCAAGGGCGAGCTGTGAAGGGCGAGCTGACTCTGGCGAACAGTTTCAAAGTTAATTTCTTTTACGAAAAATAAAACGTTTAAATATTTTCAAAATAGAAATATGAAATTAAATGTTGGGCGAGTTGACCAATGGGCGAGTTGAGTATTGACGAGCTCACTATGGGCGAACTAGCCACGGGCGAGCCAGTTTAACCCGTACTTTCCATTCACGGGAAATGTTGGGACTTTTGGTGTTTTATTGTTTTATAAGAAATCCAATCATTTTGTGGAAATGATACATAAGATACAACTTGATTTTGAGACATTAGGCATTGAATTCATGCATTATTAATCATATACTTTGCGTGACCCATCTGGGGCGATGGCTCAGGTCAAATAGACCAACGAGTGCACCTCAGGGCGTCATAGGGCTGATAGACCCGCCAAGTCTTCAGCGGTCTCGAGGTCACTTGGCAAGTGGACCCGAGGACCACCTATAGATTATGGCCATACATCTAGTTGAGATAGCCGTGAGGGGCGATGGCCTACGGGTGCACCCCAAAAGCGGATGACATGTGTTCTTTGCATGATTTAGAATGTTGCCTAGTCTCAATTAAATGATTTATGAAAGGATCGGTTGAACCCTGTTTCATGTTAACTATATTCATTGTTTCCTAATGAGTTTGATCGTTAGGATAATTAAATGGTTTTTGAGAATATAGTTTTTTTTATATTTGTAAAGCAGCATACATCTTCTTTACTGAGCAAATTGTCTCTCACTCCTTATTTTTCCACTCCACAGATTGTTGTGTTAGGACAAGGAGAGTTACCTTCCCAAGATTTAATATCGAAGGTATGTTGTATTCTTTTATATATTCAGTAAAATGGTACAGTACTACATTAAATAGAAGGGAATGTATAAACAGTTGTAAGTGAACCAATTTAATAGTTCATAACTTTATATGATAAGAGACTTAAATTTTATTCAAGTAGCGAGAGTTGTTAAGCATCACAAACAGCCCAACCGGTAATAAGTGTAAGTTATAAGTAAGTAACATGTTATATAGTGGAATTGGGATGTTACATAAGGATCCCTGATTGCCATATGCTTTGAGAGAATAGCAAGAGGCTTTGGGATTCCAAAATTTTACTGTTAACACCGCCTCTGATTGATATAGATATCCGAGCGCATTGTGTAGACGCTCTGTGATATACTGAGAGCAAATGCGTTATATTTGAGAGACTACTGGGACAATTACATACAAGTGATTTAAAAAATATCTAAATGATAATCACCAAATTAATATCGACTTAGCACCGAATGAGATGATAAGTGATAAATAGTATAAATGCGTTACTGTGTAAAGGAAGTGAAAAATTTGCTAACTCCTAAAGACGATAAAAGATTTCAGGGAGTGTAAATTGGTTTTGAGAGAAGAAGCCCGAGTTCTTCAGGACCTTAAACAAAATCTGGGATGGCGACCCATGAGATGGGCAATCGCCTAACAGCGAATAAAGTGTTGTGAGGTGTGGGAGAACTATATGGTCGCTGACTCACTTGAAAGAGTAATCCTAGGGCGCGGGAAAGCTTCAAAAGGGATGACTGTTGATGGCCTGAAGAGATGGGCAGGACTTTTAAGGACAATATAGAGTATAAAGAGATACTCGTGGTCTCAATTTAGAGACGAGATTAACTAAAAGTTAGAAATTGATAAGGAAATTGAAAAGAGTATAATGCTATCTGAATAGTTGTGGATATATTGACTGAGTCTGCTTATTCCTTGATTATGGAACTTATTGAGCTAAATTGTGCCTTGGCCGAGTTATATATCAAGAAATGGTGAGAATAGACATTATTCCAAGGAGCATTATGTTTGATAGGGAGTCCCGCTTCGTATCTCAGTGTAGAGAGAGATTACAGGAAGCTATGGGATCCCGATTGAGTTTTGCACTGCAGTTCATCCGTAGACTGAGGGACAGTCCGAGCGTAGGATATGGACGCTCGAGGATATCGTGTGCGCGTGTGCAGTTGATTTTCTAGGCTCCTGGGACAATCCTCTATCCTGGCAAAGTTTGCTTATGATAATGGCCAAAGGAGAGTAAAGGCATAACACCTTAAATGGTTTATTTAGTAGACGGTATAATCCACGATAGCATGAGAATATAAGAGACTGAGAATTATTTTCGACTTGGTCGAACAGACTTCTTGAGATATACAAGAGATTATGTAATTAAGGTCTTACCAGTTAGAGGCATAATAAGAGGAAAATTTAGTCCTCGAGGCATGAGATCTTTGGAGATCTTAGATCGTGTGGGAGATGTACACTACCTCCAAAGTTAGTGGGAGTGCTTAATCTACTTCCTATATTGATATTGAGAAAATGTTATCCAGATCCTTCTCACGTAATTCGACATGAGCCTTGGAAATCAGAGAGAACATGAATTATGTTGAGAAACCGGTACGGATTCTGGATAGGAAGGATTAAGTGTAGTAATAAAGTGATTGTGATCTAAGATAAATCCTTTGATTGAAATGCTCTGGCAAAGGGAGGCTACTAGAGAGCAGATAGCCTTATAACTGAGAAGTATTCAAAGCTCTTTCAGTGATAGGTTCGGTTGAAATTTGGAGGACCAAATTTCTTAAGGTGGGGAGAAAATGTAAGACCTGATTCTACACAACTGTAGAGTCTAATTTCATGAATTAATAATGGAAATTAAATAAATAATGAATATTGATTTCCACTTGGATGAAAAGTTCCTTAACTTGAGTTGTGAAAGAAGCAGTTTCGGTGAAATACTCGGTGGGCGAGTACTACAGTGGACAGCTCGCCAATAGGCGAGCAAGATGATAATCGCCAATGCATGACGGCGAGTTGATGATGGCGAGTACTAATGAAAGAGCTCGCCAATGGGCGAACAAGGGTGATCGCCAATGGTGGATGACTAGTTGTAACTAACGGCCATACGGGCGAATAGGTGAGGTCGCTAACGTGTGGCATGAATCAGAACAAGTTTGGCGAGTTGAGCCAAACCTTGTGATCGCCCAATGGGGCGAGGACTGGTGATCGCCTATATAATAGCAAGTGGGCGAGTAGAGCTATAAATTGTGATCGCCAAACCTATATGCGATCGCCAAAAGTAAATTTCTCGTAATTGCCAAATCTTAGGTTGGCATCAAGATAAAGTGGCGATCTCAAAGATTGGCGAATTGAAGCTGAGTTCTCTTGATGAAGGGGCGAACTGGAATGACACTTGTGCACAAAATGAAAATAGGTTCAAACCATTTGGCAGCCAAAATTGACTTTGTAAGTCACACGGTTGAAGACAATTAATGGAGAAGATGTTAAAGTCAGTAAGGAATTAACCTTATTGGTTGAGAAACAAAACAAAGTCAATAGAAGCAGAAAAAGGAGTGTGGAAGAGAGACTTTCACGCTAGCTTAAGCTTCAGTTTTTCTTCATGCATTAAATGCATGAAAGACGTGAAATAAATGAAAGAAGATGGGATAAAGGCCAGGTGATGGATTCTGATTGGATAGCATGGCTATATAAGAAGAAACAATTGAGGAAAACAAATTTAGCAAACTTCATTCTCTTCACGAAAACCATCCACCTGCAAATTTATGTTCTGACTTCATCAAGTTCTACCATGCTTGATTTACTGAGCTTCATCCTTACGTTAGCTAAATAAGAAAATCTGTGTGCAAAACCTTTCCTCCATCGTTGATGAGCTAAAGGAATAAACAAAGTGAGGCTAACAGGAGACAGAAAGAATTCTGCTCTGGAAGTGCAGTTGATTAAGGTGAGATTTAATGGTTCTTGAGATTTAATGATATATTCTATGATTTCAAGCATGAGAAGCATGAGTATAGTCTTGCTTTTGATTTATTCTTGATAGATCATATAAATAGAATAAATTCATATCTTGAGGTAGATGAAGTATAAAATGAAACTGGGTTGATATTGTAGTAGAATGATGGGAAAAAACTGGAAAAGTGATGAGAATGGCGACTATGGTGATCGCCCATGTTGAGTGTTAGTAATCGCCAATGTGGCGAGTAAGAAATAAAGAACTCGCCAAAGTTGTTGTTCAAGTGGGCGAGGTCGCCCAACGCTAGTCTAATTCATGGGCGAGCTCATTTCTGAATAGAAAACAGTGTAAGGCGAGCTCAAATAGAAGTTCATTGGGCGAGTCGAATTGTGGGTGAACTCCCACATTTAATCTAATAAAGGCCTGACGAAGTGAATGGCAGGCGAGCTCCCACTTGTAAGAAATCTGATGAATGGCAAGCTCGGTTGGGCGAGCTAGTTAGAGCTCTGTGGGCGAGCAGTTGATTTATCTTAAGTTTCGCCAAAGTGCTTGAAGTAGTTGGAAAAAAAGAAATTTTAATGGAATTTATAAATTATTTTGTAGCCAGGAATTATGAACTCGGTGAATGCGATTTGGAAGGCGAGCAAGAAGCAAGGCTTCGTTGAACCAGGTAAAGGAGATGTGTGTGAACTAAAATGCATGTCCTGTGGAGTGAAAATATTATTAAAATATTGAGAAATTGTTTTGGTTTACGACATGCATTGTTTGAGGAACTTATTTGAATTGGGCGAGCTACTAAGCCAACCTTTATGATATTTCTAGACAAATTGGTATTGGCGGGCGAGCCAAACTTTTATAATATTTTGGGCGAACTAACCTTTTAAGTTTTGGGGCGGGCGACCCCTGTTTAATAAAATCCGGGTGAGCCAATTAAGGGCGAACTCAGTTTATGTTGTTTTGGGCGAAGATCTTTTTTTAAGACAAATTGACGAGTGACCCTATTTTAAATTAGAAATCCGGGCGAGCCAGTGATGGGCGAACCCTTTTATTATAAATTGGGCGTACAACCCATGTTTTTATAAAATTGGGCAAGTTGACTATGATAGTATCCCATTGGGCGAGTTGACCATGGAAGTGTCGCAGTTGGGCGAACTGACCATGGCAATGTCACAGTGGGCGAACTGGTCATGGGCGAGCCATGGAGGGTGATCCAGTTTTGCTTGTTGTTTTTAAAAAGCAATGGTTGGCGGGCGAACACAAGTTCACCGCATTGGGCGAGCAGCCATGGGCGAACCATATTAGGTGAGCAGACCATGGGCGAGCAGGTTTTAAAGATTGATATTTTTGAAAGGTTGTCGAGGTGTTTTGTAAACAGAAGCCTAAACCTTTTTGGAAAATCAAATCATTTTGAGAAAATGATAATATGGGTGAGATAATTCCATAAAGGTTTTCATGAGATATAAATTGATTTTGAGACTTTAGGCCCCTATTTTCATGCATTGTTATGAGTTATGAGGTTGATGGACCCGCCAAGTCATCAGCGGTCTCGAGGTCACCTGGCAAGTGGACCCGAGGACTACCTATAGATTATGGCCATAGATCTAGCAGAGATAACCGTGAGGGGCGATGGCCTACGGGTGCACCCCAATAGCGGTAGATTCCGTTCTTGCAAGGGGGAGGAGGAACGATGATAGCATGAATTAATTGTAGGGTGATGCCTAGTCTCAACTTGTTGATTTCTGTTTACTGAAAGGATTTGTTAAAATCCTATTTGTTGTTTAATCTAATTTATTGTAAACTGTTGAGAAAATGATTTGAATGACGTATTGAGAGTACTGGTTGATATAGCCACTGTTTTCCTAATTGACATGATTTTTGGAAAACAAATTTATTGTGGTATATGGCTTTGATTTTGTAAAGCAGCATATGTCTCCTTTACCGAGCAAATGAATTGCTCACCCCTTTGTTTTAACTCCACAGATAAAAGACACGGAGTTGGAGGGTTAGCTCCAAGATGAACACAGCTATATGTAAAGAGCTGGGGCAAAGTATATTAAACAGGATAGGTACAGTCTTTTCTCCTTTACATTTCAGACATAGACGTACAGTACTACTTTATTGAAATAAAGAGAATAGGGGATCTCAGATGTAAGGAATAATGAAAAGAAATTTCATATTCCGTATTTGATAAATAAATACTATTATTTATCACTATCATTGTAAAATGTTATTGGCATCGCAGACAGCCCAACCGGTAAAGTTGTACGTGAAAAATGTGGTAACGAGCTGTTACATTATGTATATTATTTTCGTTGATCAAGAAAAGTGGAAAAGAAATTCTCTTCAAAATTTTACCTAATTTGTAAGTCATTCACGTTCCATAATGTGTATGACGTGATTGTGATTCCATATTCATAAGTCAGGACCTTAAGTTAGGACCATAGTTATTAAATCGAGATACGTATCGTGAATTAAAATTTTATTTTTAAGAATCGAATATCGAGTATCGTATCGTAAGATATGACAAATAATTTTAAAATTAATTATAAATAATATATACACGTGTAAGATAAATAAAAAATAAAAATATTATACATATTAATATGATTAATTAAGTATATGATAAAAATAAGAAGAATGATTGTTTTCAAACTCTTAACATACTCATTATAGTATATGTTTTTAAATAATATTTTTCTATATTTTTATTTTTATTTTACTAACTAAAAATTTATTTATTTTTCAATATTTCAAGATTAAATTACATAGAGAATATGTTTTAAAGTGTTTTTTAGGTTAAAAAAATATTAAAATTGCATTGTAACGTCCTGATTTACTGAAATCCAAACTAACCTTTTCCTTTTTCTTATAGTTGATTGGGCTGTATTTAATGTCCCAAATTTATTCTTAAGCTAAATTAACATTAGCTAAATCAATCCTATAATCACTTTGGTACCAGTTCAAATTTTCTGACTAAGCTTGCAATCACATTTTAAAATTATATTACTTAATAAGATTTATATCCATCAAGGTTGTATGCATCATTACATACCATAAATGTAATATGTATTTCTTTTAATTACATCCCCATACTATAAAAGTACTGAAATACAAGTCTGAATATAAAATGGATAACTGTAGATTATATACCTTCAAGGATGGTACAAAAACCTAGAAGGACGTGTCAGAACCCCTTGTACAGATTCGCCTATTGCAAATAATTTGGAAGGGAGAATAAGGGGATGAGCTTATAAAGCTCAGTAAGAAATACACATAAAAAAGACAGATACTGTAAGCTATATGCAAGTATCTAAAAACGATTTATAAGTTCTAAAATGTAAGAGATATTTCTAAAATTGAAAATCGGAAGAATTTCCTCTACAGCTCATTAGGGGTTTAGGAATGAGTTAGGAATGATGCTTTAAAACACATCACTTGTCCATTATCCTAACACCTAAGCCATAGAAAAGTCAGAAAATTTCTTCAGAAAAAGGATTCATGTATTCTGAAAATCAAATCAATATAATAAAAATTCAATTAAAAAAGCCATGCTATGCATATATTGTAAATCAATCAAATTCAAAAATTATATCATAACTCAAATCAAATCATATAAATCCGTGTCAAATCATTTTCAGATTTCAGAGTTTAATCATATAAATTCGTATCAAATCATTTTCAAATTTCAGAGTTCGGATATCAGATGTTCAGAAATCATTCAGAAATCAAAAAATAATGAAAAGTGGAGACATGACAATAACTCGGTATACATCAAGCAGCAAAGATATCCCATAAGGATAATAAACAGATAAACTATGACCATAGTCCAAGTGAACTATAATGAACACTGATCAAGTGTCATCTGTGACCGCTGCGAACTGGATCAAATCACACAGCATTAAAGCATGCAGAATACATATCAGATACAGATACTGTATGCCCCAAAGGTCACACTATAGCCAGATACTATAAGCCACGAAAGTCACACTATGGCCAAATATTGTATATCCTGAAGGTCACACGACAACTAGAGGTGGCAAACGGGCTGGCTCGAGCGGGTTCGGTCCGAGTTATCTTTGGGTTCGAGTTATTTCGGGTTCAGGTTTTTTGGGTTTGGGTTTTTTCGGATTCAAATTTTTTCCATTTCGGGTACTTTCGGTTTTGGGTTTTTTTGGTTTCAAGCATTTTCAGGTTTAGTTATTTTCAAATTCGATCCAGTTTTGAGTTCGATCCGGTTCTAACCGGGCGGGTTTGGCAGGCTTAGTCAAATTATTTTTGAAATTTTATAAGTTATAAATATTTTTATAATTTTGAATATAAAAAATAATTTAATTTTTTATATAGTTAAATAAAAATATAATAGAATTGCTAAAGTAAAGTTCAAATTTAATAAATATTCATATAATTATAAATTTTTACATTTTAATGTTTTTATTACTTGATAATTATTATTTGTTTTTTTTAATTTCCTATGATATTCACATTTCCTGCGATATTTACATTTATCTGTCACTATTAAAATCAAATCAGTGTGCAATTAATATGTGACGATATAAAAACATTTAAATTTGTTAGAAGAGAAATTTATTTTTAATTAAATAAAAAATCAATAAAATAAAAAATAATTATTTAAAGAGAATTATTGGTGACATATTTGATGTGTCACAAAAATTATCATATCACAAAATATTAATTATGTATATTTAATACATTTAATATGTAATTTTTATTTATAATACTATTATTGTAATATGTAAAACAATTTATTTTACCTTTTCAACGATGAAAGATAGATAAGAAAAACAATAATATCATTTGTTTGATTATAATTTTGTATACTTGTCTTGTATTATTTACACTACTAAAAGTAGGCTTTTAGCAATTATAAATTACAAAAGCTCACGATATTGTTGCAAATTCTTATTACATTTGCAACTATTTTCCATAATTACTTATTAGATTTTTTTTGTAATTTTATGCAATGATATTCTTTGTTGTTGTGAATTCCTACCAATTTAGCAACAAGAAAAAAAGCGTTACAATATTTTATTATTTTTGCAACGAGTTTTTATTGTCATTGTCTAATTAAAATATTATATACAATGATACATTTTATTGTTGCAAAATCCTATCAAATTGAAAAAAATAAAATAAAATGGCATTATCTTATTGTGTCTGCAACAACTTTTTATTGCCGTTACTTAATTAACTTTTTAAATATCTTATACAACGAAAAGAAATTTTGTTATGATATTTATATCATATTCATATCAGATTTACAACAAATTTTCATAGTCATTGTCAAATTAAAATTTTCTTAATATTGTATATATAAAACGATCAAAATAATTGTTACGAAATATCATTGACAATATTCATTATAATAAAATATAAATTCAAAAATAAATTTGAGAATATAAAATAAAAATAATCATAAACAGAATTTTCTCTTAAACTATATTATATTCATGTGAAAATTTAATTTTTATCAATGTTATATCTTACAAAATAGATTTTTTATCTATATTATTCGAAAACTTATTATTTTCATTATTTTCAAAATCTCATCAATTGAAATTTATTATACTTTTTCTTTATATATTTATTACTTACATATTGCTATATTTAATGTATAGACACATTATATTATCTGGGCTTGTTCATTCTTGTTTTATATAATTATTTTAATTTAAAAAATAAGAAAACACAAAGTTATAGTTTGCTTGGATTAAAACTCCTAGTTATTATTCAATTAAAACTCATATTGATTATAGGAATAACTAATCCCTATAAAAATAAGCCTATGATCAATTATATATAAGAATATAATTAGAGAAATAGAAATCTAGAGTAAAAAAAATTAAGAATGTTGAAACGTTTTAATAATAAAAATTATAACATGTTAACGTTATTAAAAATGAAGAAAAGAATGTTTAAATGTTATAATAATTGAATTGTTTTGACTTTTTTTATACTTAATATTAGCTACCTATTTGTGTTTCAAAAGTTTAACACTGCAAATCTATTTTCTATCTTTTAAAATGTTAGTTGTTTATATATATTCAATTGGGCAATTACTATTTGATGATATTAAATTCTTTTACAAATTAAATTATTTATAAATTACTTTTTTAACAAAATTATTTATAAATTAATTACGTATGAAAATTTATCCAAATTTTCATTAAAAAAATCATTTTAGTTAATTTAATTGATTTCCCTCTCAAATAAAAAAATCATTTTAGTTAATTTAATTGATTTCCCTCTTAAATTTTCATATTTTCATTTTCCTCTATTTAATTGATTTCCCTCTCAAATTTTCATTTAAAAAAAACTAATTTAGTTAATTTAAAGGTACAAATGCGACTAAAGTTAAAGACCCAATGTCTCCTTTCTTCATCCTCCTCTATTTGTTCTCCTTCTCCACTATTCCAATTCCCATGCTTTAATTCAATTTTCTAGTTTTTGTTCCTCATCTAAGTAGCCATTTCCTTTCCTTATCACATAGCAAACCCAGCCACATTTGTTGTAGTGAATTAATTAATATAATGCTAATTATTTAAATATAATTAATCATAATATTAATAAAGTATAAAAAATAAATTTTATTAAAATTACCGCTTACACAATAATACTATTATAGTATATTATTAAATTACAATTTAATTTACTATTAGAAATATTATTTTTCTTTACACTTTAACTTTATATTTAATAGATAATAAATTAATTATTTTTAATAAATAATTAATTCTATCAAAATAATACTTACGCATTAAGAGATTACATAATTTATTCTTAAAAGATTGTTATAATAAAATATAATATATAAATCATTGTTATAAGATACCAAATTAGAATCTTGTTAATATAACAAATAATTAATTACCAATAACTTGATTTATTCATGTATTTTATTAAAATTACCGCTTACATAATACTACTACTATAGTATTTTTGAAATTACACTTTACTATTAGAAATAATTATTTTTATCCAAAATTTAATTTTATAAATAAAAAAGTGTATCAATTATTTATTTATTTTAAAATTGTTAGCTTTAAATTGACATGTATTTTGAAATGACAAAACTCAAGTAAGATTAAATCATTTTTCTACAATGTAAATTTGCTCAAAATGAACTCAATAATGGAATATACTTTAAACAAATTTTTGGATTGTGATTTCAATTGAAAAGTCAGTAAATACTTTTATAAAAGTGATAGAATATTTTGAGCTGACTTAAAATCACAAAAACCCATCAAACAATCCCAAAATTGTTCACAAGTATGCAGGTTGGACATGAGGGATCGATCCCCTCTGACAAGGTGTAACAACCCATTACCACATTTTTCATCTTATTTCTACACAATTTACCCGATTGGATTGTTTGTGATACTTCACTTTACACTTAATGTTAAACAATTTCATATAATAATTAATATTATATACATCCCCTATCTTACTCTATAAGTAAGTAGTACTTTACACATGTCTAAATACAGAAAATAAATGATCGTACCTCATAAATCTCAGTCGGTCTGTCACATTATCCATTAGGTGCAGCCATAATCCACAAATATTGGATCTCACAATCATCAAAACCTGAAATGTTAATATTGGGGAGTGAGCAAACCACTTATTTCTTTTCACTTCAGTATCCTTTAAAACACGTGACAATACAGTGATTTGTAAATATCCAATCATTAGATAAACACTTCTTTGATTATTTCTATCTTAGAAATAATTCTTATGTTATTCTTTTAGAATAAACATCTATTTCTCTTTTCAAATCAGTAACCGTATCGTACAGTTCAATAAAACAGTATATTCAGTAAAACAGTATCTCGATATGGTTCAGTTAATAACAGTAAACAGTAGCTACCAATTCAGTGAATAGTATACGATAGCTTTCAGTTCAGTAAACAATAAATGGTAGCTTTCGGTTTAGTAAAACAGTAATCAGTGGCTACCATTTCAGTGCACAATACAGTTCTGTAAACACAGTATTTTGGTACGATTTTTCATCAATAAACAGTAACAAGTTATCAGTACAGTAAACAGTACAGTACAGTAAATAGGATTCCGTAAATCCTTTCAATACACAGTAATCATTGTGTGAGACCAAGCATCAAATAAATCATGCTATCATCGTTCCCCCTCCCCCTCGCGAGAACGAAATTTACCACTATTAGGGTGCACCCGTGGGCCATCGCCCCTTAGGGCTATCTCTGCTAGATCTATGGCCATAATCTATAGGTGGTCCTCGGGTCCACTTGCCAAGTGACCTCGAGACCGCTGATGACTTGGCGGGTCCATCAACCCTGTGACACCCTGAGGTGCACTCGTTGGTCCATCGACCCGAGCCACCGCCCCAAGTGGGTTACGCAATTACATGGATAATAATGCATGAACTCAGGGCCTATAGTCTCAAAACAGTATAAACCGTACCATAACCTTTATGGATTTTAAACATCGTAAATCAAATATCCATAAGGCTCACATGTAAACATAATCACCTTTATGAAATTTATAAAATAAATAACATTTTTCAAATTATTTCATAAAGGTATATATCATGTTTTTCATACAATGAAGACAGTTTGCAAAATCATCAGTGAAAGTATAGAAGGGTAAAATTGTCTTTTTTTCACAGTAAAACAGATATGCACGCTTTTCCGTGCATTCAATAGAAAACATGGTTTTATAATTATCGAAATTTCAATTCAAATATTTTTGTAATTTATGGAAAAGTAAAATATTTATTTTCCAATTTCAATAATTCCGTCACCATGTTTTCTTCTAAAACACGTGTAGAGACCTCCAGTCTCGAAATCATAGTCTTTCTTCATTTCTTAACCTTTATGGAATTTTTATAATTAATTATTTCCATAATTAAAACCATAAAGGTTTTATGTAAAATCAAGTGAATATTTAAGAATATTTATAAAAATATTCACTTCAATCTCTTTTTTCATTTTCATCTCGTTTCACGTGAAATATCACCTACCAGGTGAATTTTCGGTGATTTCCTTTTCACCATTCTCAAAAACATGAATATTGTAAAATTAAATATCACTATATTCATCTTTTATGAAATTTACTTAATTTCTCGATTTTCGTATCCGAAAATCGATTCACGTGAAATCAAATCTTTTATTTTGGTTTTCAGTGATTTTCGATAAATTTCAGTAATTTTTAGATAATTTTTCGGCAGTATAACGGTTGCCGATTTGGCTAGCCTCCTGAACGGTAAATACAGTTTATATTTTTCAGCTGGTATTTCACCACAATTTGAAACCGATAAATCACCACAATTCTTAAAACTAATCATTATAAATTGCATTTATAAATTAAATACATAATTTAAAACATATGACCGAATATCCTTACAGGTGGCACATGTCTCCCTTACCTGTTTCGAGTCGACGACTGCCTCTCGAAGGTCGCGCCGTGTTCACCTCGCCCGATTCCATCGGCTCGGTCATCGAGGGAATTTTCTGGAATTTAAATTCTAAAATTTAGAATTTTTTCATAATTATTTAAATAAATAAATTATTTAAATAATCTACTATTTTTCGGGATTTCTTACCGATTCCCGTAATTCTCGGGATTTCCCGTAATTTTCAAATTCTCGAAAATTTTTCAAATTCTCGAAATTTCTTTTCCCTTTTCTTTTTCTTCTTTTTCTTCCTTCTTTTTTTTTCTCTTTTCTTTTCTTTTCTTTTTCTTTTCTTTTTCTTTTTCTTTCTTGGCCGGTTCAGACCCTTCAGACCGGCTCCACCCTCCTCACCATCGGTTCTCCTCCGGTGGCCGGTTCTCCGACGGCTCGGGGGCTCAGCAGCTGGCCGGCGTCGAGACAAAGCTGCCGGTGGCCTATGCTCAGCCTGGATCGACGGCACAGCGGCGGATCTACTCGGTTTTGCCTCGGTCACTTCTCCTCCTCCGTCGGCCTTCCTCCGCCGTTCCCAGCCTCTCCGGTGGCCTCCATCCCTTTCCTCTTCTTCCAGTGGTGCTTCGGCTGTGGTGGCGGTGGCCAATTTGGCCGGCACCGCCAGATCCCTTTTCCTCTTTTCCCTTTGGTTTCCGCCGGGATTTCCTTCTCCGTTTCTGTTTTCCTTCCGTTTTTCGTCGGTCACCGGCTTCCCATCTCTTTGCCGGCGCCATTTCACTCTTCCTTTTCCTCCCTCGCCGGCGGTGGCAGCTTCGCCGCCGTCGGCCCTTCTGGGAGGATCGGGTTCCTCCCGATCTTTCCTCTTTCTTTTTTTTAATTCATTTAGTTTAATTATATATACATATATTATATATAAACATAATACATATAATATTACTATTATATATATTATATTACTATATAACTATATATTATATATGTATATAAAGATATATATTATGTATTATCAAAATACATATTTAGTATATATATATTTGTTTAATTTAAATTGCTTAACATTTATATATTTCTTTATATATAAATGTAGAAAATTTCATATATATTGTATTTACAATATATATATTTTCCAACTTTAATATACTTTAATATTTGCGTTTCTCAAATATGTATATACTTATATATATACATACAATGTTATATTTAATACATATGTATTATTTCAATTTATACCATAGTATATATATCTATTTATTCCTCTGTATTTTAATATATACTATGTAATTATTTCAATACATATGTATTAATATAAAAGTACATTTATATAATTTATAATTATATAAATATATTTCTCTTCCATTTTATCATTTTCTCATTTAATTTGGATTTCCATTTATCCAAATTAAATTTCCTTCTCTTCATTATTTTCCATAATTTCCAATTTATCTATTTTCTTCCAATATTTATTTGCTCCATTATTTATTTCCAATACTTATAATTTCCAATTAAATGGAAAATTTATGGTTATCACATCCTCCCCACCTTAAGAAATTCGGTCCTCCGAATTTAACTTAAGTCCAAAGGTGGTACATGCCGTATACTTACGACTTCTCACCTCTAGTTCCTACTCCAAGTAATACTGCCAGTACACTTTCAACATCAAGAGTAGTTTAGACCACTACATGCTGTCTTTCATCATATATGTCTATACTCCCGTAAGTTCATTTCTCAATTTAAGAGTTATTTATTTATACTCTTTTCATATAAGAGTCCACACACAGTATTTTTCCTATCACAGCTGATCTATGCTGTTCATCATCCATTTTTCTCACTTGGTGCCAAGTCGATATAGTTTAAAACTATCAATTACATATGTCATTCAGTTATATGTAATTGTCCCAGTAGCTTACATATCTCATGCATCTGCTCTCTCAATGTATCTTCAAGCGTTTCAATATTACGCTAAGATATTCACATTAATACAAAGCGATGCTATCAATACACTTGGGATCTCGAAGCCTTTTGCTATTGCTCATTAAGCATATGGCAACTCAGAGACTCCCATCACATGTAATGCTCACTGGAACTGTACATATACATCTCCATTGTTTCTCACTCATACTGCGACTAAGGCACTAGAGAATAGAGGATTCCTATAATGGAAAGTGATTCTATTTAGATCATTAGTCCTTAATCACTTCCATATCATTATTTCTCCTTTGGACTCTTTATTGTCCACAACATTCATTTTCTCTTTTATTTCATTAAGGCTGCATCTCACTTGCAGACTTTACTATTGATCATCTCTTACAATCATAGCTCATGAGACAATCATGTTCTCTTCATGTAGTATGGTCATTCGATTATTGAATTCTCAATTATCCATTTAATCACCGCATCATCTATATACTTCCACCGTTTCTATCATGTTTCAGTGGTTATATGTATAATCATTTTTCATTTATATACTGGCAGTAAAATAAGACGTGTCATTCATTTTACTCCTTTGAGTATCATTACTTTCACTTGTCAAATTTGGCTTGATTTTACATCTAGCCACTGTCGTGTGATAACCAACATTAGATCATTTTTAGTCTTACCTTTGGGAACTGTTTCATATTGATGTTCCCTTCTCATCATGCAATTTATTTCCTTATTCCACTTTCATCTTTTCATATTTTTACTCTCATCCTTTTAGTAGGTTTTCTTGATTGGTATGGTACTATACTGCTAAGATCTTTTAAAATCTTGCATACCGTCTTTTCTTTACACTTGTCCATTTACCAACTCTAATTTCTTTAATTATGTCTCATTAGTAGAGCAGCTAGTCCCGTAACTCTTTTATAGACTGGCAGTAATATCTAGCTAGACTCATCACTTTCGTATCTCAATCATTATCTCTATATCATAGACAGGTTCACTGTCATCCTGTCATCTCGAGATCATATATCTCAGGAGGAGATACTATCTAGCCAAATCTCTTAGTTGCCAATCTTAATACAATTCCACAGTCTTTAAGAGTTTAAGGATTATACCACAATGCTGCTCATGTTTCATTTGTACTTTAAGCTCTATCAGCATTTCATCAATTTACTCATGTATGGGTGCCTCATTCTTTAGGCTTATATACTTCACGAGGCAACTCATTAACCTTGTAACCTCAGTAGGAACTCGTAAAATTCACTTCGAGTTCTAATCATCATCTTATGGACATTAGTCTCCAATCTTTTATCTAAGGACACTTTATACCGAGGCTAGTCTTATTACTCCCCATGTTTATCAAATCAGATCCATAAAGCGTCCATTTCATCATGTAGATGAATACTTATTCTTCAC
Organism: Heritiera fomes; assembly: GCA_032173925.1. Classification (NCBI taxonomy): domain Eukaryota; kingdom Viridiplantae; phylum Streptophyta; class Magnoliopsida; order Malvales; family Malvaceae; genus Heritiera; species Heritiera fomes. The sequence goes on along the minus strand of JAPDPM010000002.1, from coordinate 5,800,633 downwards.
AAGAACTTTATTACATAGTAACCATTTACTATATCCTGTCGATTCATCTACTTATTAAAATCATTTGTGCTGCTCTCTTTTACACTTATGCAGCCAATTTTATTAATCTCAATTTTCACTATCTTTATTTCCATCAATCACCCTATACACATGCACTTCATTATTTTCTCATTTTTCAGAGTAAATTTCTTAAGCTTTTCGGATTCTTTCTATATTCTCCGATATAAGCTTGGAATTAGATTTCATATCATTTTGAAATATTATCCACCTTGATTTCATTATTCACTTATTTACAGTACTCCATACAGTACATCAAGTTGCAATGCATATCTCAAATGGTTTGATTCTATAATTAAATATTCATTTAATACCTCAGAAACAATATAAATGTATAGAACCTCAATCAACCGTACTGCTATGGATTTCATCAATTTTGTTTTCTGATCACTTTCTCAGTCATTTTTTGTAATTATTTCACTTTTCATAATATTCAACGATCCCGTTCAATACACTCTTAATTCCGGCCCTTACAGTCAGTAACCGGGCCAATCATCTCATGAAATTCCACTATACACTCATTGGATCGTATTGTGTAAGGCCCCGGCCCGTCCGCCGTCCGCCTATACATATCTATACCGTCCTCTTTTGGCGAGCACCCTAGCCCCCTCAAGGATTTATCGTGAGGCCTAGCTCGTTCACTAGGTCACTCACCATTCGCGTCCGTAATCTATGTGTAAGTGGAATCAATAATAGGGATTGTTATATTCATATGACATCCTTTATGCCATTTATAATTCCATTACTATTAATGGATTCCAATTCAGCTCGGTTTTATCATTGTTCCAAACTTCGCCCAACATAAGGGCATTTTCATCATTTTGACATTTCTTTCTCCTCAGTATACCTTTAAACCAGAGCTCTTATTATCCATATGCTAATAGTATTGTTCCGCATAGGGGTGAGCAAAAAATTTTGGAACCGAAAAAACCGATCGAACCGTTCGGTTTTCGGTTTGTTCGGTTCGGTTTAATCGGTTTTATTGATTAAATCGGTCGGTGGTCGGTTTATATAAATGGTAAATCGAACCGACTGAAAAACCGATTTACCCAAAAAATAAATTATAAATATAAATATATATTAGATAAATATTATATTTATGTTTTTAAGTTAGTAAATTTATGAAAAATATTGGTTATTTATCTTTGTTTTGTGAAGTTTTATGCATTTATTTGGGTAACATGTTGTAAATCTTGTAAGAGATATTAATAAAACAAGTTTATATTATATTCTTTTATACATTTATTTACCAAAGCTTTAAATTCGATTTTAACCTTGCAAAACCGAACCGACCGAATCAATTCGGTTCGGTTCGGTTCGGTTTGTGAGTTTCATTCGGTTCGGTTTCGGTTTTGTGCCTAAGGGATCGGTTTTTTTCAGTTTTCGGTTTTGTGAACCGAAACCGACCGAACCGACCGATTGCTCACTCCTAATTCCGCATACTAATATCAGCACTTTGAGGTCTTATTCGATTTCGACAGAGAAGTCCACTAAAATACATAATTAGATTATTCTGCTTGTAATTCAGCTTTACATCATCAATTTCTCTATCAAATCACTCCATTCCAACTTCTGTTGGTCTATTCTGACTCCCAGTAAAATTTTAGAGTCAGGGGTATTTTGGTCATTTTTGGCCAAAAAATTTCTCTCTCTTCAAATTACCCTGAATCGGTGATCTTAAAGTCTATTTAATGATGATATGTTATTCCCCTCCTTTATATCATCACTTTCAGGTCTTAGTTTGGTTCGGATCGTAAAGTACTGGTGGGGCCCTCATCGATTCCTTTCGGTTCCTTACCGAACAGGCCTTCATTTAGATTATAAGAATCACCAATTTTCTGGTAATTTCTGAGCCTATTATTTCTTTAACATTCTCAATTTATACTTTCTCACTCCCTTTAATTTATTTTTCTCAATTTACAATCATTTATTTTCTTTATGTATTCAGACGACACAGTACTACCGGGGATGTTTAACACTTTTCCTTCTAAAAGTATTCACAGACATCAGGCCAACCATGCTCTGATACTATTAAATCTGTAACGACCCGTTACCACATTTTTCATCTTATTTCTACACAATTTACCCGATTGGGCTGTCTGTGATACTTCACTTTACACTTAATGTTAAACAATTTCATATAATAGTTAATATTATATACATCCCCAATCTTACTCTATAAGTAAGTAGTACTGTACACATGTCTAAATACAGAAAATAAATGATCGTACCTCATAAATCTCAGTCGGTCTGTCACATTATCCATTAGGTGCAGCCGTAATCCACAAATATTGGATCTCACAATCATCAAAACCTAAAATGTTAATATTGGGGAGTGAGCAAACCACTTATTTCTTTTCACTTCAGTATCCTTTAAAACACGTGACAGTATAGTGATTTGTAAATATCCAATCATTAGATAAACACTTCTTTGATTATTTCTATCTTAAAAATAATTCTTATGTTATTCTTTTAGAATAAACATCTATTTCTCTTTTCAAATCAGTAACCGTATCGTACAGTTCAATAAAACAGTATATTCAGTAAAACAGTATCTCGATACGGTTCAGTTAATAACTGTAAACAGTAACTACCAATTCAGTGAATAGTATACGGCAGCTTTCAGTTCAGTAAACAATAAATGGTAGCTTTCAGTTTAGTAAAACAGTAATCAGTGGCTACCATTTCAGTGCACAATACAGTTCTATAAACACAGTATTTTGGTACGATTTTGCATCAATAAACAGTAACCAGTTATCAGTACAATAAACAGTACAGTACAGTAAACAGGATTCCGTAAATCCTTTCAATACACATTAATCATTGTATGAGACCAGGCATCAAATAAATCATGCTATCATCGTTCCCCCTCCCCCTTGCGAGAACGGAATTTACCGCTATTGGGGTGCACCCGTAGGCCATCGCCCCTCAGGGTTATCTTTATCTCTGCTAGATCTATGGCCATAATCTATAGGTGGTCCTCGGGTCCACTTGCCAAGTGACCTCGAGACCGCTGATGACTTGGCGGGTCCATCAGCCCTGTGACGCCCGGAGGTGCACCCGTTGGTCCATCGACCCGAGCCACCGCCCCAGGTGGGTCACACAATTACATGGATAATAATGCATGAACTCAGGGCCTATAGTCTCAAAACAGTATAAAACGTACCATAACCTTTATGGATTTTAAACATCGTAAATCAAATATCCATAAGGCTCACATGTAAACATAATCACCTTTATGAAATTTATAAAATAAATAACATTTTTCAAATTATTTCATAAAGGTATATATCATGTTTTTCATACGATGAAGACAGTTTGCAAAATCATCAGTGAAAGTATAGAAGGGCAAATCTGTCTTTTTTTCACAGTAAAACATATATGCACGCTTTTCCGTGCATTCAATAGAAAACATGGTTTTATAATTATCGAAATTTCAATTCAAATATTTTTGTAATTTATGGAAAAGTAAAATATTTATTTTCCAATTTCAATAATTCCGTCACCATGTTTTCTTCTAAAACACGTGTAGAGACCTCCAGTCTCGAAATCATAGTCTTTCTTCATTTCTTAACCTTTATGGAATTTTTATAATTAATTATTTCCATAATTAAAACCATAAAGGTTTTATGTAAAATCAAGTGAATATTTAAGAATATTTATAAAAATATTCACTTCAGTCTCTTTTTTCATTTTCATCTCGTTTCACGTGAAATATCACCTACCGAGTGAATTTTCGGTGATTTCCTTTTCACCATTCTAAAAAACATGAATATTTTAAAATTAAATATCACTATATTCATGTTTTACAAAATTTACTTAATTTCTCGATTTTCGTACCAGAAAATCGATTCACGTGAAATCAAATATTTTATTTTGGTTTTCAGTGATTTTCGGTAAATTTCAGTAATTTTTCGGCAGTATAATGGCTGCCGATTTGGCTAGCCTCCTACACAGTAAATACAGTTTATATTTTCAGCTGGTATTTCACCACAATTTGAAATCGATAAATCACCACAATTCTCAAAACTAATCATTATAAATTGCATTTATAAATTAAATGCATAATTTAAAACATGTGACCGAATATCCTTACAGGCGGCACATGTCTCCCTTACCTGTTTCGAGTCGGCGACTGCCTCTCGAAGGTCGCGCCCGTGTTCAACTCGCCCGATTCCATCGGCTCGGTCATCGAGGGAATTTTCTGGAATTTAAATTCTAAAATTTAGAATTTTTCCATAATTATTTAAATAAATAAATTATTTAAATAATCTACTATTTTTCGAGATTTCTTACCGATTCCCGTAATTCTCGGGATTTCCCGTAATTTTCGAATTCTCGAAAATTTTTCAAATTTTCGAAATCCTTTTTCCTTTTCTTTTTCTTCTTTTTCTTCCTTCTTTTTTTCTCTTTTCTTTTCTTTTCTTTTTCTTTTTCTTTCCTGGCCGGTTCAGACCCTTCAGACCGGCTCCACCCTCCTCACCGTCGGTTCTCCTCTGGTGGCCGGTTCTCCTGTGGCTCGGGGGCTCAGCAGCTGGCCGGCGTCGAGACAAAGCTGCCGGTGGCCTCAGCTCAGCCTGGATCGACGGCACGTCGACGGATCTACTCGGTTTTGCCTCGGTCACTTCTCCTCCTCCGTCGGCCTTCCTCCGCCGTTCCCAGCCTCTCCGGTGGCCTCCATCCCTTTCCTCTTCTTCCAGCGGTGCTTCGGCTGTGGTGGCGGTGGCCAATTTGGCCGGCACCGCCGGATCCCTTTTCCTCTTTTCCCTTTGATTTCCGCTGGGATTTCCTTCTCCGTTTCTGTTTTCCTTGCGTTTTTCGTCGGTCACCGGCTTTCCATCTCTTTGCCGGCGCCGTTTCACTCTTCCTTTTCCTCCCTGGTCGGCGGTGTCAGCTTCGCCACCGTCGGCCCCTCTGGGAGGATCGGGTTCCTCCCGATCTTTCCTCTTTCTTTTTTTTTAATTCATTTAGTTTAATTATATATACATATATTATATATAAACATAATATATATAATAATACATATAATATTACTATTATATATATTATATTACTATATAACTATATATTATATATGTATATAAAGATATATATATATATTATGTATTATCAAAATACATATTTAGTATATATATATATTTGTTTAATTTAAATTGCTTAACATTTATATATTTCTTTATATATAAATGTAGAAAATTTCATATATATTGTATTTACAATATATATATTTTCCAACTTTAATATACTTTAATATTTGCCTTTCTCAAATATGTATATACTTATATATATATACATACAATGTTATATTTAATACATATGTATTATTTCAATTTATACCATAGTACATATATCTATTTATTCCTCTGTATTTTAATATATGCTATGTAATTATTTCAATACATATGTATTAATATAAAAATACATTTATATAATTTATAATTATATAAATATATTTCTCTTCCATTTTATCATTTTCTCATTTAATTTGGATTTTCATTTATCCAAATTAAATTTCCTTCTCTTCATTATTTTCCATAATTTCCAATTTATCTATTTTCTTCCAATATTTATTTGCTTCAATATTTATTTCCAATACTTATAATTTCCAATTAAATGGAAAATTTACGGTTATCACACAAGGGATCGATCCCAAAGTGGCAGAATAGTTTTCAAAGGCTGAAAAGGGTCCCCGAGCAAGAACCAAGCATTATGGAGAAAAGGAATCGATCCATTTGAAAAGGGATTGATCCCTTTGCACGAAACCTAAGCCCAACGGCTAGTTTTTGAGGGTTTCAAAGGGAGGATTAGCATTAAATGCTTCACCAATCATTCCAATCAGTTGGTGGATTATAAATAAAGGCATTTATGAATATTGGAGGCAGAACAAGCACTCAGAAATTCTCCAAGCTTCAAGAGATAAAATCAAATATGAAAATCCATTCTTTGTAAATCCATTTGTGTGAATTCTCATTGTACATTACCCATTCACTCAAACTTTTGATACTTAAGGGGTGTGTAAGCCTTGTAAGAATTGTTATTATAAGAGTGTGGGTAGTATTACAAGAGAAGAGGCTTAGAAGATTATTTCTAAGTATTCAATAGAAATTGTAAGAGGTATCACCACACCTTGAAGTGGTTTGTAAGAATTTCAAAGGAAGAGTGGAATTGATACCTTGACAAGAGGATCAAGAAGAGAGGACGTAGGCAAGAGATTGGACGAACCTCTATAAATCTATGTTTGCTTCTCTGTCCCTTACTTATTTACTGCATTTATTTTATTGTAGCCTTATTTGTTTTATTTGTGCATTAAGTGTTAGAAAAACCAAAAATTAGTAGAAAAATCGATTCACCCCCCTCTCGGTAGAGCCAACAATTGGTATCAGAGCTTGGACTCGAGAATTGATTAGGAGTAATTTCCTTCGAGTAGAAACGATCTAGATGGCTCAAATTAGTGTATCTACACCTTTGATAGGAGAAGGATACTCTACGGTTAGGCCACCACTCTTCAATGGTGAAAATTATGCTTATTGGAAGACTAGGATGATGTTATTCATTCAAGCTAATGATTATGAAGTATGGAGGATTATAGTTAAAGGTCCCCTTGTTCCTATTAAGAAAGTAGATGGGGAGGATGTGCCAAAGAAAGAGGATGAGTGGGACACAAATAATGTTAGAATGGCACAACTAAATGCTAAGGCAATGCACACACTATTTTGTGCATTAGGACCAAATGAGTAAAATAGAGTTTCACAATGTGAGAATGCTAAACAAGTTTGGGATAAACTAGCCATTACACATGAGGGAACCACACAAGTTAAAGAAACTAAGGTAGGCATGCTCACTTAAGATTATGAATTATTTAAAATGAAGAGTGATGAATCTATTAGTGACATGTTTACTAAGTTTACTGACATTAAAACCTTAGGAAAAACATATTCTAATGTAGAAATGGTAAAAAAGATCCTTAATAGCTTACCTAAATCATGGGAAGCTAAAGTTACAGCTATTGAGGAATCTAAGGATCCCCATACTCTTTGTGAGACTCGATTTTATTACACTGTACACCATATTTGTAAAGGATTGATAGTAAAAATAAATATTGAATGTGGATTTCCACTTCCCATTTTATTGGATTTAAATTCTATATGGTGTATGTGAAGTAGAATGAATATTTAAAAATTATAAGAATAGAAATTAAATATAACATGATGCTTAGAAGCTTATTGGAGGAAGCTTTGAAATTTAAGCATGAAGAGAAGTCAAGAAAAGAGGCTATAAGTGGACTTCACTCCACTTTGCTTCTCTTTGTACCAATCGGTTTAGACACCAAATGGCTTAACCGATTTACATGCAATGTGAAAGATAATTATGGCAAAGAGAAGTAAGTCAAATGGACTGCAGCAAGAAGCTTCACCACCGTTCCTTTTTGCTACAGTTTTCTTCAAGTTTTAATGCAAGAAAGACGTGAAATGATGAAAGAAAACGGGATAAGGAACAGGTGGTAGGTTCTGATTAGATTAGCATGACTATATAAGAAGAAATACATGAGGAAAACCGACTTAAGCAAACTTCATCTTCTTCGAAAAACCATACTACTGCTTATCGCCCATTCTGTGTTACTGCAAACTCACATCTCTCTCATACGTGAGCCATGAAATTTCATCCTTTAGTTAGCTAAACCTTTTCTCCATCATTGAAGAGCTAAGGAATAGCAAAGTAAAGCTAAGTGAGGCAGAAAGCACTCTGTTTCTGGAAGTACAACTCAGTCAAGGTGAGTTTCATATTTCTATGGTTCTCTTGATATTCAATGGTAGATTTCTATGTTTTATACTGTAAGAAACATAGATATAGCCTTGCTTTAGTTACATCTTGTTAGAATGTATAATAAACTAGAACAAGATATGGTCTGAAAATTAATCAAGAATAAATAAGGAAAGTGCTAGAAATGGTGTGAAAGTGATGATAAATAGGCGAGCTTAGCTATCATGGGTGAGCTAAATAATATGGAGCATGGTAGTGGGCGAGGTCGCCACATGCTAGTTTAATTCATAGGCGAGCCCACCTCTGAATAAAAAGCCGTATATGGCGAACTCACATGCATAGGCATGGCGAGTTGAATTTTGGGCGAGCTCCCACATATAAGCCAATATGAATGGCGAGTTGAATTGTGGGCGAGCTCCCACCTATAAGCCAATATATGAATGGCAAGTTGAATTGTGGGCGAGCTCCCACGTATAAGCCAATATATGAATGACGAGTTTTATTGGGCGAACTAGAGGATTAGCCTCAAGTCTCGCCAAAGTGTTGGAAAGATTTGAACGGAATATATTGATAGTCTTGATAATTTATTTTGCAGTCGGGTATTAAGAATTGATAGAGGCGAGCGGGAAGCTAGGCTTCGTAAGACCAGGTAAGGGAGATGTGTGTGAAGTGAATTCATGTTCTGTGGAGTTAAATTTTATGAAATATTGAGAAAATGATTTGATTTGAAACATGCATTAGTTTGATAAACTATTTCACAGACCTTGATTTGGGCGAGCTATAAAGCCAACCCATATGTTGTTTCTGGGCGAGCCAAAGATTGGTGACCCCTTTGTGATATTTTGGGCGAGCCAAATATAGGCGACCCGGTTTTTAAATAAAATCTGGGCGAGCCAAAGATGGGCGACCCCTTTGATATAATTCAGGGCGAGCCAGTAGTGGGCGATCCCTTGTTTTTAAAGAGAAAGATTCCGTGGGCGACCCCAGTTCAACTTGGTGTGAGAGCCACAATGGGCGAAGTTAGTTCGCCACAGTGGATGAATGAAAATGAGCGAGCTCAATCCATTGCGATGGGCGAGCTGTAATGGGCGAGCTGATAAGGGCGAGCCAATTTAACTTGTTTTTCTCACGCGTAAAATGGTGAGATTTTCAGGCTGTTTTTACTATATTTTGTAAACAGAAGATATAATGCCTTTTTGGAAAATAATCATTTTGAGAAAATGATGGAATATGTGAAATAATTCCTTAAAGGTTCTTTATGAAATATAAAGTGATTTTTGAGACTTTAGGCCCCGAGTTTCATGTATTATTATTCACGAGGCTGATTGACCTGCCAAGTCATCAGAGGTCTTGAGGTCACCTGGCAAGTGTACCCAAGGACCACCTATAGATTGTGGCCATAGATCTAGTTATGTTCCAATGGGAACGTAAATTGGAGTTTTGGCCTAAGGGCACACTCCGAAAAAGCCGTGAGGGGCGATGGCCTACGGGTGCACCCCAAAGTGGACGACTTGTGTTCCTGGGGGAACGATGAGAGCATGATTTATTTGTAGGGGGATGCCTAGTCTTAACTTACTGATTTCTGTTTACTGAGAGGATTTATTGAATCCTGTTTACTATACTATATTGTAAACTGTTTAGCCAGTGATTTGAATATTAAAGGTTGTTTACTATATCCACTGTTTTCCTACTGAGTATGTAATTGAGAAAATAAACGTTTCGGAGGATATAGTTTTATTATAATTTATAAAGCAGCATCACCTTCCTTACTGAGCACGTTGTCGCTCACCCCTTATTTTCCACTCCACAGATTGTTGATCTTGGATTAAGAGAATTACCTTCCAAAGATTATCGACTGCTAGAGTTAGCAGATTTTCGATATCGAAGGTATGTGATTTTCTTTTATACATTCAGTGAATTTGTACAGTACTACTTTGAGTAGAAGGGAATGTATATATGTATTTATCTTAAGGAAATAATGTAACAATGCATACTTCCATATTGGTACAATGAATGAGAGTACTAATTTTACAAAGTGATTAACGGAGGGTTAAGCATCACAGACAGCCCAACCAGTAAGTAAGTGTGATTTATAAGTAAGTATTATGTTATACTGTGGATTTGGGATGTTACACTCTTTCACTAGATGAACTCATGAGATCTCTACTCACCTATAAGATGAAGATCAAGAGAAATCAAGATCCTCTTTAAGAAAGTTGGAGTAGCTTTAAAATCCACCATGATTGAGGAATCAAAATACGATCATGATGAGAGTGGTGATGATGAGGATTTAGAAATGGCCATGTTTGCAAAGAGATTTAACAAATTCATGAGGATGAGAGCTAGTGGAAACTCTAGGAGACCCCCTAGGAGAGATTTTAACAAAGGTGAAACAAGTAGGAAAGAAAAGGACCAAATTATTTGTTATGAATGTAAAAAATCTGGTCATATTAAATTTGATTATCCTTTTTATAGAAAGCAAAACGAGAAGAAAACAAAGAAGAAGGCAATGATGGCTACCTGGAGTGATAGTGATTGCTCCAATGAAGAGAATGTAGAAGATGAAGTAGCCAACATTTGCTTTATGGCCTTTGAAGATGAGAAGGTAAAATCCAACTCATTTGACACTAATGAATAAACATTTGATGAATTGCAAGATGCATTTGATGAGTTAGCTAATGAATTTCAATGCATGAATTTGAAATATAAGAAAATGATCTCAAAGTTGAAAAAGGAAAATGAGATGCTAATGAATGTTAAATTAGAATGTGAGAAGAATTTAGAGAATGCAAATCTAGAAATAAAAGAATTAAATAAAAAGAACATTAATTTGCAAAACTCCTTTTCTAGATTTTACATGGGCCAACAAAAACTTGATCAAATGCTAGAGACCTAAAGAGCATACTTTGATAGAGAAGGAGTAGGGTATAATGCTTCAAACAAAGAAACTCATCTTAAAAATTTCCTTGTCAAAGATAGAAAATTTGTATTATGTACCTTATGTAATAAATTAGGACACTCTTCACAAGCATGCAATTTAGGAAGACCATTATTAGAGGAAAAATGGCTGTTAAGATTTGGGTGCCAAAACATTTGTTAAACTCAAGTGATGAGTCATTAAAATTGAAATGGATCCCTAAAGGATCAAAAATTGTTAGTACTAACACACAAGGACCCAAGAAAATTTGCGTACCTAAGATAAAAGTTTGATGTATTTGTGTGTAGGAGGAAGAGCATTGCTATAAGGCTAAGTCCAAGGAGCATTGGTATCTTGATAGTGGATGCTCAAGACATATGACTGGTGACAAGAGCCAATTCAAGTTCTTAAAGCCCAAAAGTGGTGGAGAAGTCACATTTGGAGACAACTCCAAAGGAAAAATTAAAGGAATTGGCTCCATTGGTAACTCTTCCTTAACTATTAAGAATGTTTTGTATGTTAAAGGTTTAAAACATAATTTGCTTAGTATTAGTCAATTTTGTGATAAGGGTTTTAAAGTTGTGTTTGATGCTTTATGTTGCAATGTTGTTAATGCTAAAACTAATCAAATTCTCTTTATTGGACATAGACAAGGAAAGATTTATATTGTTAATTTAGATGAACTAAATAGCAATAATGTATGCTTTATGGCCACTAGAGAAGATGAACCTTGGTTATGGCATAGAAGACTAGGTCATGCTAGCATGCATGTTTTATCTAAATTAGTCAAAGGAGACTTAGTGGTAGGTTTGCCTAAACTTCAATTTGAAAATGATAAAGTTTGTGAGGCATGTGTAAGAGGAAAACACAAGATAATATCATTTAAATCTAAGAAGTGTGTTACAACCTCTAGATCACTTCAACTTCTCCACCTAGATCTCTTTGGACCAACTAGAACCACTAGTTTAGGAGGGAAACATTATGGATTTGTCATAGTTGATGATTATACTAGGTTTACATGGGTGTTCTTTTTAAGTGTGAAAAATGAAGCCTTAGATAAATTCATTATCTTTTCAAAACTTATTCAAAATCAAAAAGGTTACTCTATTACTAGCAATAGGAGTGATCATGGAAAAGAATTTGAAAATTTTGGTTTTGATACATATTGTAATGAAAATGGTATTAGCCATAACTTTTCAGCTCCTAGAACTCCTCAACAAAATGGGGTAGTTGAAAGGAGAAATAGAATCTTAGAAGAAATGGCTAGAACCATGCTTTGTGAAAATAACTTACCAAAATATTTTTGGGCTGAAGCCATAAACACTGCTTGTTATGTTATAAATAGAGCTATGGTTAGGCCTATTTTAAAGAAAACTCCTTATGAGCTTTATAAAGGAAAAAGGCCTAACATAAGCTATTTCCATCCATTTGTATGTAAATGTTTTGTTTTGAATAATGGAAAAGATAACTTAGGAAAATTTGACGTAAAAAGTAATGAAGGCATTTTTCTTGGTTATTCTTCAAATTCTAAGGCACATAGAATTTTCAATAAAAGAACACTTGTTGTAGAAGAGTCAATTCATGTGATATTTGATGAGTCAAATACCTTTAATAGAACCAATATTGATGATGAAGTAGAGATTTTTGATGAACCTATAGTTGAACCATCTCAAGATAAGGATGTTAGAGAACAATTAGAAGAACTTGATATTAATAAGAATGAGGAGTCCATGGAACAAAATATAATTGAGAAAGAATCTAGGTGTCCTAGAGAACTTGGATATGTGAAGGATAATGATATTGTTGGAGATCCAAATATTGGTGTTAGAACTAGGTCAACCTATAGAAACATATGTCAACATGTGGCCTTTGTGTCACAATTTGAGCCAAAGAATGTGCATGAGGTCTTGAAAGATGAAAATTGGATTATGGCCATGCAAGAGGAATTAAATCAATTTGAAAGAAGCAAAGTATGGACACTAGTGGAAAGACCTAAGGATTATCCAATTATTGGAACTAAATGGATATTCAAGAATAAGATGAATGAGAATAGCATAATTGTTAGAAACAAAGCTAGACTAGTGGCTCAAGGATATAGGCAAGAAAAAGGGATAGATTATGATGAAACATATGCTCCGATAGCTAGATTAGAAGCCATTAGGATGCTACTTGCCTTTGCATGCTATAAGGATTTTAAACTATATCAAATGGATGTTAAAAGTGCTTTATTAAATAGTTTCATAAATGACGAGGTTTATGTTGAGCAACCTCCCGGTTTTGAAAATCCAAAATTTGCTAATCATGTCTTCAAAGTATCAAAAGCTTTATATGGTTTAAAACAAGCTCCTAGAGCTTGGTATGAAAGACTTTCAAAGTTTTTGATTGAAAAAAGTTTTGCAAGAGGCAAAGTAGACACAACCTTGTTTATCCAATCTAAGGGTAGTGACTTATTAGTAGTTCAAATTTATGTGGATGATATCATTTTTGGATCTACAAATGAGTCATTGTGTAAAGATTTTTCTAAATTAATGCAAGTTGAATTTGAGATGAGTATGATGGGTGAGCTAACCTTCTTTCTAAGACTTCAAGTTAAACAATGCAAAGAGGGTATTTTTATAAATCAAGCTAAGCATACTAAAAACTTACTCAAAAGATTTAGAATGGATGAGTCTAAACCTTACTCTACTCCAATGAGCATAAATATCAAGCTTGATAAGGATGAAGGAGGAAAGTGTGTAGACACTAAACTATATAGGTCTATGATTGGTTTATTGCTTTATCTCACTGCTAGTAGACCCGATATAATGTTTAGTGTGTGCTAGATTTCAATCATCTCCTAGAGAATCACACTTACAAGCTGTAAAAAAATCCTTAGATACCTTAAAGACACTTCTTCCCTAGGACTTTGGTATCCTAAAGATTCTACTTTTGCTCTCTATGCTTATTCCGATGCGGATTTTGGTAGATGCAAAGTTGATAGGAAAAGCACATCGGGAACTTGTCAATTCTTAGGAAATAGGCTCATTTCATGGTTCTCTAAGGAACAAAATAGTGTAGCTCAATCCACAACCAAAGCTGAATATATTACTTCCAGAAGTTGTTGTGCTTAAGTATTGTGGATTAAATAACAAATGAGTGACTATGGAATAGAAATGAATCAAGTTCCCATCAAATGTGACAACACTAGTGCTATCAATCTTACCAAAAATCCCATCCAACACTCTAGAACTAAGCACATTGAGATTAGACACCATTTTATAAGAGATCATGTGCAAAAAGGTGATATAATTCTAGAGTATGTAGATACCTTGCACCAACTAGCTGATATCTTCACAAAACCCTTAGACAAGGAGAGATTTGGCACACTTAGAGGTGAACTTGGTCTCATGAATGCTCCTTGAATTAAATTTTTTTTGAATGAATGGCTTAAGTTGGTTGTGATAATTGCAAGACAGAAATTTAGAGAATGTATTGACCACTTGCTGTTTATGACCTTAACTTGCCATATTGATGCTAGTTCTTAGGATGAATTATTGAAATATGTGTGTTTGATCATGCAAATTCTTTATCATTCAGCTTCATTAGCTAAAACTCACTTCTCACGCTTATAACTTCCACACAATCATGCCAAAATGGTCTATGATGTTTTTGTGCATATTTTCAATGCTTTTATGCATTTTTTAGCATTTTTCAAGTTACACATCTTGGTTTCCAAGTAGCACTAACTTGATTTTGATTTTAAATAATGAAAATGCACAAGTTCTTTAATTTTCAAATCATTTTTCTGCATCAAAACTGAGGCAATGGGCTAAGGGGTCAATTCTTCTGAGAATTGGATTGATTCTCAGGTCATTTAGGCTTAAAAATCTGGGTTTCTGCTATGAGGGATCGCTCCCTTTCACCATGGGATAGATCCGTTATTTCCAGAATGGTCAGGAAGGGTTTCGGCCAAAAAGGGATCGATCCGTTACTAAAGGGATCGATCCCATCGGGCCAGATTCCATGAATGGCCTTCTTAAAATCGTGATTCCTCTTTCATTCTTCATACTATTCATCTTTTCATCTACAGAAACCTTCCTTCCTCCATTCCCCTTCACCAAAACTTCAATATCTACTATATTTCTTCACCAAATCGCTTCATTCCTTCACCATTTTTCATCTTTTCTCCATATCTTTTACCTCTCATCATCCTTTCACATCAAAACCTCATCATTCTTGATTTCCTTTCTCTTTTCTTGTTTCATTACTATTCACGCCTAATATTTCGATTGTAAGTGTTCTTCACTCATTTTCAGCAATTTTTCTTGCATTTCTTGTTTATTTCATCATATCTTGCTAACCCATTTCAAGTTTATGCATTAATTTTCATTTTGTCTTGTTTTCATTTCACATACAACACATGTTTTCTGTATAACTTCTAGTGTTCATAACTTAGAATCATTTGAATATTTCAGCATCATCTCTCCATCAAAATTATAGATTGCATATTGATCTGTGGTTTTGTGTTGTTGGTTAGGCTTACATTTCCCCATCCACTCATCCATCATCACCCAAACTTGTGCTCACCAACTGTTCGACTAAATTCCTCTTCGAACTTTCCTTCATTTCTTGACCTCAATCTTCACTCCCAATGGCTCCTAAAATCAAACATGCTGCCACCAGGAAAAGAACTCGTCCCTCTTCTTCCTCCGCTTCCGTTCCAACAGCCTTCAATCGATGCTTTCGAAATGCGGAAGAGAAAAACCGTTACCATGCACAATTTGCCAATATGCACATTAAGCATTGTCGTCCAATTGATTTCGGTTTCTTGGAATCAATTAACTTTCCTTATTTGGCCAAATTTGGTGCATTTCATTGGACTCACTTTCTCAAAATCAACACTTCGGTTCCTCTCAACATCATTCGAGCATTCTTTTCAAATGCCGAACTTATCATGTCACCAAATGACCCATGCAAGGTGGTGGGAATTTGGTCATTTGTCATGGGCAAAGATGTTGAAATCATCAAGCAATCCTTTTCATATGCCTTTCACATTTCGGAGCATGGTCTTATGTTCGAAAATATCAACGTCCCATTAGAATTTAATGTAGTCAATGACTGTGCGGGTGACCTTCCCGTCTTCGCATGGCTTCATCACATCATAATCTCCTGGAATCTTTGGCCACTCGGCACCAAATACTCTCAACTCCGGTGACTTGATCGCTTCTGGCTCCACAAATTCATTCCCCTGAAGGTGAGCAGCCAAACCTTGTTCGTTTCATTCTCCAAGATTGGGTGAAGATTGTTCGTGGCAAGGTCCGAACAATTGTTTTCCCACAGCCCCTTGCATTTTATCTACTCGATCAAGGGATTGATTGTTCATGTGAGGTTGGTGTCCTTCCGGACCCAAGTACCACTATCAACCTTGCTACATTGCATAATCTTGGATGGTATTCTTGTCAGCAAGGTGATACTGTAGTATGGGAAAAGGCTCATGGTGCTCTTGCATCTCCCGAGCATGCTAGTGAAGAGGACGCTCTTGAAGAGGAAGCCCCTGCATCTTCCTCCGCACCATCAGGGTCCGCATCTAATGACCAAATCATGTTCATGCTTCAAAATTTCCAGCAGACCTTCACTCAGTGTTTTGATCAGCTTGATGATCGTTTTGGTCAGCTCAATGTTCGTCTCGACAATGTGAAGGAGACACAGGCTGCCTTGTTCGATGAAGTCCAAGATATCCGCATGCAGCAAGAGGACTTCATTGACTAGTATCACAAGACATTTCCTAGGCATTGACTATGATCTTTGTGTGAGATGATCCTTTAGCTTGTTATGTGTAAGATCCGATTCTACACTACTGTAGAGTCTAATTTCATAAAATTGATAATGGAAATTAAATAAATAATGAATATTGATTTCACTTAAGTGAAATGCTCCTTAACTTAGGATGAAAAGGGAGCAATTTCTGTGAAATACTCGACAGGCGAGTACAATAAAGAAACGGCTCGCTAATGGGCGAGCAAGGTAATGGTGTGATCGCCAATGGTGATGGCGAGTTGGGTGAGGGTGTGGGCGAATAGGTGTGTTCGCCAACGTGTGAGGTGAATCAGAACAAGGTTGGCGAGTTGAGCCATACCTGGTGATCGCCTAAATGGGCGAGAACTTGGGATCGCCTTACTGAGAGGCAAAGAATAGCCTAGTTGGCGAGAAAGGCAACTGCCACTTGCTAAATCTCAATATGATTGCCAAGAAAAAGGAATTTCTTGTAATTGCTAAGATAAAGCTGGCAAGCTGAATGGTTGGCGAACTGAAATTGTGTTGGCGAGCTGAGGTCTCAAGATTGACCAGGCGAACTGAATAAGCATGGGCAAAATGAAAACAGATTCAACCTGGCAGCCAAGATTTGACTTTGTGAGTTGTACGGTTGAAGACAATAAATTGAGAAAGAATAAAGTCAACAAAGGAAGTAATCTTATTGGTTGAGGAATAAGACAAATGGTGTAATAAGTCAAGAAAAGAGGCTGTGGACTTCACGCCATTGGCTTCTCAGTTTAGACAATTAATGGCAAGTGAAGTAAGTCAAATTGTGCAGAGATTAGCTTCGCATAGTTGTTGCTTTTGCTGCAGTTTTCTTCATGCATTAAATGCATGAAAGACGTGAAATAAATGCAAGAAGAAGGGATAAGGCCAAGTGATGAATTCTGATTGGATAGCATGGCTATATAAGGAGAAACAATTGAGGAAGACCGGCTTAGCAAACTTCATCTTCCTCCCGAGAGCTATGCAACTGTAATGGTTATGTTCTGATTTTCTCTCATTTCTACCATGCCCGATTTACAAAACTTCACTTTTAGGTTGGCTAAACACATAAACTGCTTATAAAACCTTTCCTCCATAGTTGATGAGCTGAAGGAATAAGCAAAAGGAGACCAACATGAGACAGAAAACAATCTATTTTGGAAGTGCAAATGGTTAAGGTGAGCTTCCTTATTTCTATGATTATCTTGGTGTTTGATGATAGATTTCTATGTTTTACAAAGTAATAAACATAGAGGCATCCTTGTTTTGAGTTAGATCCGTAGAGAATATGAAAATAAGGAAAGAAATAGGAATAATGTAGAAGTGAAAATAAGTGGGCGAGCTCAGTAGCGAGCTCAGCAATCATTGGCGAACTAAATAATGTGAAGTGTAATTGTGGGCGAGGACGCCATATGTTAGTCATTGGCGAGCCCACCTTAGACTTAAAAGTCTTGTCGGGCGAACGCACTTGTAAAGGATTGGGCGAGTAGATTTGGGGGCGAACTCCAAAATTTAAGCCAACAAAGGCTTGGCGAGTTGAATGCTGGGCGAGCTAAAAATATATGGTGAGAAATGGCGAGCGAGCTGCCACGTGTAAGCCATTCGGTGAATGGCGAGCTCGGCCGGGTGAGCTAGTTAGAGCTCTGTTGGGCAAGTAGTCATTTTATTTATCGCAATCTCGCTAAGTGATATGAAATGAAAATATCAATAGAATTTATAAATTATTTGTAGCCGGGAATTATGAACTCGGTAAATGCGATTTGGAAGGCGAGAAGGAAGCAAGGCTTCGTTGAATCAGGTAAGGGAGATGTGTGTGAAGTGAATGCATGTCCTATGGAGTTAAATTTTATGAAATTATTGAGAAATTGTTTTGTTTTTGACATGCATTATTATGAAAAATTGTGTGCTTGGGCGAACTGATAATGGCGGGCGAGCCAAGTATTATATTTGATATCTTGGGCGAGAAGCCATGTTTTAAGTGTAAATCCGGGCGAGCCAATTTGGCGAACCCCTTTTGATGTTATTTTGAGTCGGGCGATTCCCGTTTTTATGAGATAGGCGAGTTGACCATGCAACCCATAATGGGCGAGCCACTCTGGCGAGCCAGTTTTACGTTTTGTGTTAAAAGCAAGGTTGGCGGGTGAACATTAGTTCACCGTACCTGGCGAACTGAGTTATGAGTATTTTCTTAATGAAAAATAAATTAATTTCCATATTTTTGAAAAATAGAAATTATGAAACTTTTTGGGCGAGTTGACCGTTGGGCGAGTTGACCATGGGCGAACTAGCAATGGGCGAGCCAGTATAACCCGTGCTTTTCTCACACGGAAATTGTTGAGATTTCGGGCTGTTTTACTATTTTATAAGACCTTTTGGAAATCAAATCATTTTGTGGAAATAATAACATAATATATGACTTGATTTTGAGACGTTAGGCCATGAATTCATGCATTATTATTCATGTAGTTGCGTGACCCACCTGGGGCAGTGGCTCGGTCGATAGACCAATGAGTGCACCTCAGGGAGTCACAAGGCTGATGGACCCGTCAAGTCATCAACGGTCTCGAGGTCACTTGGCAAGTGGACCCGAGGACCACCTATAGATTATAGCCATAGATCTAGCAGAGATAACCGTGAGGGGCGATGGCCTACGGGTGCACCCCAATAGCGGTAGATTCCGTTCTCGCAAGGGGGAGAGGTGTAAAATCTGATTTTATACTACTGTAAACCCAAATTTCATAAAATTTGGTAATGTCAATAAAGTAAACATTGCATATTGATTCTCACTTGGATGAAAAGTTCCTTAATTTGAGATGTGCATGGAAGAACGTTGGTGTGATAATGTATGAGCAAGGAAGACTGCTCGCCAATGGGCGAGCTAAATTGGCGAACAGAACGCCAATGTTGCTGGTTAGGGCGAGTAGAATAGTTCGCCCAAGCTGGCGAGGGCGTTGATCGCCCAGATGGATTGAGAAAAATTAAAAGTTAAATAAAAGTGAAATTTTGTAGGAAAGCATGGCAAACAAGTCAATAACGTGTGGGTAGAAAAGAGTTCTACTTGATTTCGTTTACTACAAATAGTCTCCATGAAATTAATGCTAAGTATGAAAGCATTTAATGAAGAATATGGCTGTCAGACAAATGGAGAAAAAAAATGAAAGGAAAGCCAATAAACATTGGCTGACAGTGGCGTGGACTGGGAAGGATAAGGAGTTAGCCAATCAACGTTGGCTGGAAGAGAAGTTGACGAGGAGAAGAATAATTTTAGTCAAAAAGGAAGAAAGAAACGGACTGCAACGAGAGACCTTACCACCGTTCCTTTTGTCACCAATTTCTCTGGGTTTTAATTACATGAAAGACGTGCAATGATGACATGAAACAGGATAAGAATAGGTGGCGACTTCTAAGTGGATTTGAGGGGCTATATAAGAAGCATACCTGAGGAATTGTTACTCGCCCATTCTGTTTGCTACAAATTTTACTTCGTTTCTTCCGTTTCTTTATAACCAAGGAGTTTCATCTTTCTGCCAGTTTAATACTTTCCTCACCAATAAAGAGCTAAGGACACAGAAGAAGTAAAACTAAGAAAGGCAAGAAAGCATTCTGTTTATGGAAGAGCAATTGGATTAAGGTGAGTTTCATACTTTCCATGGTTCTCTTGATATTCCATATTAGATTCTATGTTTTATAATGTGATAAACATAGATATAGCCTGGTTGTGGTTAAATATTGTGGGAATATATAAGAAATCAGATGGAAATGATTAAGAAAAAACAAAAGGCGAGCAAGGAGTATTCGCCCAAAGGGTGTGGCGAGTACAATACAAGATATAACTAGGTGAGAACATGTTCGCCACTGGTTGTGGGATAATATGGAATGTGGAAGTAAGGCGAGAACCAATGATTGCCAATGAGGCGAGTAGGAAATAGAGAACTCGCCAAAGTGTTGTTCAAGAGGACGAGATAGCCAAGGGCTATCCAATTCATGGGCGAGCCCAATTATGAATGAAAAGCCACGAGTGGCGAACTGAATGGATGAGCATGGCGAGTTGAGCTCCCACGTTGGGCGAACTCCCATGAATAAGCCGCTAATGAAGGGCGAGCTCAGTTGGGCGAGCGGTATTTCGCCAAAATAGTTAAAACGAGTTTTAGAAAATTATTAGAAAAGAAAATATTAATGGAATTAATATTTTACTTTGCAAACGGGAATTGAGGAAGGCGGGCGAGAAGCAAGGCTGCAATAGACGAGGTAAGGAAGTAGTATGTGATGCAAATGCATGTCCTGTGGAGTAAAAACGTTAAGAAAATATAAGAAATTGTTTTATTTTCTGACATGCATTGGTTGATAAAATGGTTGACCATATGTTGTTTTGTTGGGCGAACTGATCAGGGCGGGCGAGTAGTTTTGTTTCGGGCGAGCCAAATGGCAAGCTCTCTTTTGTGGAACTGGGCGAGTGCCTTTGTTTTAAAATTTGAGAGAACTTTTATGTTGTATGGGCGGGCGACCCTTCCTAAAATTAAAGGCGGGCGATCTATTAATTGATGAGCCAAACTTGGTCTGGAAAAGCTAAGTGGCGGGCGATTACTAATTCGCCGCCTTGGCGAATTGACCAGTGGGCGAACTGATTTATGAGTATTTTCTGAACGCAAATTAAATAAATAAATAAATAAATAAATTTTGAATTAATATTTTTGAAAAATAGAAAATGTGAAACTTTTTGGGAAAGTAGACCCTTGGGCGAGTTGACCATTAGGGGAGTTGAGAATTGGGCGAGTTGGCCAATGGGCGAGCTGACCTTGGGCGAACTAGCCATGGGCGAACCAGCTCCAAACGTGCCTTTCTCTCACAGAAACTGTTGAATTTGAGGGTTGTTTTACTAGTTATAAAACCTTTTGGAAAACCAAATCATTTTATGGAAATGATACATATGATAACTTGATTTTGAGACATTAGGCCATGAGTTCATGCCTTATCATTCATATACTTTGCATGACCCATCTAGGGCGATGGCTCGGGTCAAATAGACCAACGAGTGCACCCTAGGGCGTCACAGGGCTGATGAACCTGCCAAGTCTTCAGCAGTCTCGAGGTCACTTGGCAAGTGGACCCGAGGACCACCTACAGATTATGGCCATACATCTAGATGAGATAGCCGTGAGGGGCGATGGCCTACGGGTGCACCCCAAAAGCGGATGACTAGTGTTCTTTGCATGATTTAAATTGTTGCCTAGTCTCAATTAAACGATTTATGAAAGGATCTGGTAAATCCTATTTCATGGTTACTATATTTATTGTTTCCTAATGAGTTTGATCGTTAGGATAATTTAATAGTTTTGAGAATATAGCTTTTATTTTTATAAAGCAGCATACACCTTCCTTACTGAGCACATTGTCGCTCACTCCTTATTTTTCCACTCCACAGATAACTGATTTGGGGCTAAGAGACTTACCTTTTTGAGATTTGCTATTTGAAGGTATGTTAGACTCTTTTATATATTCAGCAAAGTTGTACAGTACTACTTTAAATAGATGGGAATATAGATACATCTTAAAGAAGAGACTTTAATAATTCATATTTACATAAGAATGTAGTAGAAGTTGTTAAGCATCACAGACAGCCCAACCGGTAAGTGATGAGTAAGTATCATGTTATACAGTAACTCTGGGATGTTACAAGAGGGAACGATGATAGCATGATTTGTTTGTTGCCTAGTCTCAACTTGTTGATTTCTGTTTATTGAGAGGATTTATTGAATCCTATTTGCTGTTTACTACATTTTAAAGTAAACTGTTTAACCAGTGGTTTGAAAGGTGTATTGAGAGTGTTGCTTACTATATCCACTGTTTTCCTATTCGATATAATTTTAGGAAAAACAAATATTTGGTGGTATATGATTTTGGTTTTATAAAGCAGCATATGTCTCCTTTACTGAGCGTATGAATCGCTCACCCCTTTGTTTTAACTCCACAGATAAAAGACACGGAGTTTGAGAGAATTAGCTCCCACATGGACAGCTACATATAAAGCGCGGGGGCAACTTATGTCAAATATGACAGGTACAGTCACTTCTCTTTTACATTTCAGACATATGTATACAGTACTACTTTATTGAGACAAAGATAATAGGGGATGTCAGATGTAAGGAGTAATGAAAAGAAATTTCATATTCCGTATTTGATAAATAAATATTATTATTTATCACTATCATTGTAGAATGTTATTGGCATCGCAGACAGCCCAAACGGTAAAGTTGTATAGACATACGTGCAAAATGTGGTAACGGGATGTTACATTATGATTTCTGACCTTATGCTTATTAGTTTGTTTTGCCATTACCTAGTATGCTTATGGTGTTTTAGCCTTATGTTTGTGACTATGACTGGTGTGTTCTGCTGTTAGACTCTTTGCACTTGATGTTATATTGGATTGGTTTATCACTTTGACTTAGTCTATTTATATCATTGAATTTCTATCCTTGGATTGTTGCTTTAAATTGCTTATACCCCTAACCATTTCTCCATGTTGTTTATTTCTATTATTGAAGGGGAGTATATCTACCTCTTAGTTATCATTTTTTTTGCTATGACAAAAAGGGAGAGAATTAATGTGGTAAATTTATATAAATTTCTGTAACACTTCGTGCTTAAATTGAGGGGGAGCATCATTTTTCAAAAATTTAAGCAACCTCATTTTTCAAACATATAAGCAAATTTACCTTAAGTTTTGTCATATCAAAAAGGGGGAGATTGTTAGCTTTAAATTGACATGTATTTTGAAATGACAAAACTCAAGTAAACTTAAAGCATTTTTCTACAATGTAAACTTGCTTAAAATGAACTTAATAATGGAATATACTTTAAACAAATTTTTGGATTGTGATTTCAATTGAAAAGTCAGTAAATACTTTTATAAAAGTGATAGAATACTTTGAATTGACTTAAAATCACAAAAACCCATCAAACCATCCCAAAATTGTTCACAAGTATGCAGGTTGGATATGAGGGATTGATCCCCTCTGACAAAGGATCGATCCCAAAGTGGCAGAATGGTTTTCAAAGGCTGAAAAGGGTCCTCGAGCAAGAACCAAGCATTCTGGAGAAAAGGAATCAATTCGTTTGAAAAGGGATCTATCCCTTTGCACGAAACCTAAGCCCAACGGCTAGTTTTGAGGGTTTCAACGGGAGGATTAGTATTAAATGCTTCACCAACCGTTCCAATCAGTTGGTGGACTGTAAATAGAGGCATTTATGAAGATTGGAGGCAGAACAAGCACTCATAAATTCTCCAAGCTTCAAGAGACAAAATCAAATCTGAAAATTCATTCTTTGTAACTCCATTTGTGTGAATTCTCATTGTACATCACCCATTCACTCAAACTTCTGATATTTAAAGGGTGTGTAAGCCTTGTAAGAATTGTTATTGTAAGAGTGTGGGTAGTATTACAAGGAGATAGGCTTAGAAAATTATTTCTAAGTATTCAAGAGAAATTGTAAGAGGTATCACCACACCTTGAAGTGGTTTGTAAGAATTCCAAAGGAAGAGTGGAATCGATACCTTGACAAGAGGATCAAGGAGAGAGGACGTAGGTAAGAGATTGGCCGAACCTCTATAAATCTGTGTTTGCTTCTCTTTCCCTTACTTATTTACTGCATTCATTTTATTGTAGCCTTATTTATTTTATTTGTGCATTAAGTGTTAGAAAAACCAAAAATTAGTAGAAATCCCAATTCACCACCCTCTCAGTAGAGCCAACAAAAATAATAATCATATAATTATAATTCGGGTTTTTCGGGTTATAAATTCGGGTTTTTAAGGGTTTAGGATCGGATCGGTCTCGGTTTCGGATCGTATCGGGTTCAGGTTATGTCAGGTTCGGGTTGTGTCGGGTTCAGGTTTTTTCAGGTTCGAGGTTTTTTTTGTTCGAATTTTTTCGGTTTTTGGCTTTTGACTTTTTTGGTCAATTCAGGTTGGTCTGGGTTCGATCTTGGGCGGATTTTCGGGCTCGAGCCAGCTTTTGCCACCTCTAACTATAGCTAGATACTGCTGGATCCAAAATATACAGCAGTCCAGATATTGTAAGATGACGGTTAGCCAGTGTCTTAAAACATAAAGTTTCATAGTTCAAAATTCAAATTAGTAAGTCAAATCATATAGATATTCATAGGAGTTCATAAAGCAAATTATCTAATCAAATCAGAATTATATTCCAAATATTCAAAAACTTCGTAATTTCCAATATATAAAGAAAATAGGTTTCAGTGCCATGATTTGTAATAAATTCATAAAACAAAAATTAAAATAGAAAAATCACAAAGCTTTAAAATCATGCAATTAATTAAGCTTCTTACAAAAACCGAGCTCCTTAGAAAATCCATGCTATTGAAGAGTTTCATAAATCCAAATTCGAAAACAGCATTTTCAAAACTTACATAGGTTCCAAAATCAGTTAAAATACCAGGTATCCCAAAAATCCGAAAATTTCATAACTTTTTCTAAAATACTAAATTTTGGTAATTTCCATAAAATAAAATTTAAACTAAAAATTCAAGAATATGCCAAAATCATGTAATCTAATATTTTCAAAACTAAATTCTTTAGCAAAGTTCTATTCTTAAAACGTTTCTTAGATTTTTAGCTTAAATCCCAATAATTAATATTTTTACGAAAATTCGGTAGTATAACGATATTAATTTTCAAAAACCTTTTGCAAAGCAAATGCATTTATAAAAACCCAATGCAATTGATTTTAAAACCATTCCAGTACCTCCTATGTTTCTTATATGTATCCCTTCTCTTACTCACTTAGCAAGTATCTTTTCAAGTTTTTGAACCATGACTCAAGCTCTTAATTAGTCTAAGTCACTATAAACCAAAATCATCACCGTCTCAAAACAAATCTTAATCACGTTTAATCATCTACCAAAATCATATATCTTAGAGCGACAATTTAGTCGACTTCATTCCTACATTAAAACTAATCCTTCATTATCGTGCCAATAATATATATTTATATATTCGTATGTATATATATACATGTGGATTTATAACTTTACATTACTCATCCTTATCATTTAAAGGATCTATATGTATTTGCATAATAGCATATCCATACACATCATGTCCTATATTTCTTTTCCTCATCAAACTCATGGTGTGTGTATATAACTCCACCTTATCCTTGCATATACACCCATACTCGTACAAATATTATCCAACCATATCACATATAATTACACAATACACTTATACAAATCTTTATACCTTTGATTAATCTTTACCTTTAAAATTCTTCAAATTTAAGCTTTTTACCTTCTCTTTCTTTCCTTTTTTTTTAAGATCTCCAATCAACTCCTACATTAGCAATTCACTTCCTTAATACCCTATCCTCGTCAACATTTAAAATCAAATGACAACCAAACACTTCCTTTGGACCTCTCGGCTTTTGGCCCTTTTGTTTCCTGGACCAAGAGGTACTTCAGTGTGGCTTCTATTTGCACTCGAGATCTTCACTCTTTCCTTTCAAGGTCTCTCAGTTTGGACCTTATGTTCAAAACAGCATCAATGCCTTCGGTTCTGTACAGTAGCCCTAAGAAAACAGTCCTTCACGCCTTCCTCAAACTCGCATGATTCTCAACCCGTTGCCCTTACTACTGTGATGTTTAGACCGAAAAGATGGAAGGCCTAGGAGCTCTCCTTGCTGCTTTCTTGCTCTACTTCTTTCCCTTAAAACCTCCCCTATAATGCTTTGCTTTCTAACGCCGTGAAGTACAGTTTTTTTTTCCCAATCTGTCCCCTGGCCATTCACTCTTGCGTAGAGGTGGCAAATGGGCGGGTCGGGTCGAGTTTGGGTTGGATCATTTTGGATCGGATCATTTTGGATTAAGGAAAAATTGGATCATTTCGGATTCGGGTCATTTCGGGTTCGGATAAGGTCGGGTTTGGGTCAAGGAAAAATCGGTCTATTTCGGGTTTGGATCATTTCGGGTTCGGATAAGGTCGAGTTCGGGTCAAGGAAAAATCGGTCTATTTTGGGTTTGGATCATTTCGGGTTCGGATAAGGTCGGGTTTGGGTCGTTGACTTTTTTAGTCAATTCGGATTGGTCGGATTTGGATTCGGGTTGGTCGGATTTGGATTCGGGTCGGTCGGATTTGGATTCGCGTCGATTTGACAAATTTTAAGTTTTGGTCATCTTGATGTGATTTATCTTATATGAAAATCACTTGAAACCATATTTCTAAGAATTACAAAACTCATGAAAATAAAATTTTCTTCTTACATGACCTATAGTACAATTGGGATTGAAATAATAAAAATATTTAATAATCTGTATGATAGTTTTCTTTATAATATATTTACCAATATTCATAAATTAATTACATTTTTTTCATTTTATTTTTATTATCTACAATAATTAATAACTTTTGAATCAAAGTGATTTAATAATCTCTACTAAAATCATAAAACAATACTATATATTTCTTTAATTTATTTTGATTTTTTATAGAATAATTGAAGACATTAGTGTAGATGATATAGCTTCTGTACTCTATTATAAATTAGCCATTAAATAATTATACATTAGGTTCAAATGAATGCAATATAAAAGTGAATATTTAAATTTAACTAGATTAAAAAAATATATAACACTCATATTATTGAAAAAATTATATTTTTACTATATTAAAATACTTTGATATTTAATTTTAACATTTAAATATTTATTGATAATATTAAATTTAAATTTGAATCTTTTTAGGTGGTAAATTTGGATTCGGATCAATTTGGATTCGGGTCAATTTGGGTTTGGATCAATTCGGATTCGGATCAATTCGGGTTCGAATTAATCTAAATTCGGATGAATTCGGGTTCGGATCAATTCGGGTTCGGATTCGGTCGGATTCAGATCAATGTAAATTCGGATAAATTTGGTTTCGGATCAATTCGGATTTGGATCGGGTTGGATTTGGGTTGTTGACTTTTTTAATCAAATCGAATTGGTCGGATTTGGATTCGGATTAATTAGACGAATTTTTTGAGTCGGGTCAACTTTTACCACCTCTACTCTTGCGTGATCTTTGAAAACACCAAGCCTACAGCCCACTTTCATAGCTCCTTCACACCTCGCCCATATTACCCGAAATAGAGACCACTGTTTTGCTTCATTTTGCTCGAAGACAGACCCCTTTCCTGACTCTCACTTGTTGGCTTCACTCTTCCCTCATTCACCGTCAAAACAGCCTGCCTATTGGCCCTATTCTACTGCTGCAACTCTCTGTTTTTGCGAGATACTTCGAGGCAGAATTTTACTGCTGCTTCAACCCTTTTAAGTTTTGCTTGATCTCCTCTCTTGGCCTTCACAAGCTTCCAGCCAACCAAAGTGCACTTGAGGAGTCCTTGACTTATAATTTCAAACTCGTCCTAATGCAGCAACCGGTCCACCCTTGAAGAAGCCACTGACCGGAGCTTCAAGACAACCTTTCTTCCCCTGTTTTGCGCGCATCAGTCGGCCCCTCCAAGAGCTTGGTTTTCAGCCTATTCTTCCTCTCTTGTTCCTGCTCTCCAGGTACTATTTTCCTTCTTCTTCCACTGCAGTTTCTCTCTCTCTCTCTTGGTGCTCTCTTTCTCCCTCCTCAGTTCACTTTCATCACTTTCTTTCACTGCTGCAGTTTCCTCTTTCCGTTTCTCTACTCTCACTCCCGATCTCTTTCTCGGTTCCTTATAGCCGCAGCTTTCTTTTCTTCCTCAGCCCCCTTGAACTCAGTCTTGTTGTAGCACCAGGTTCACCCGAAAGCTCCTTACTGCCACCTGAACCGAGCCTCTCCTCTCTTCGTGTCGCTGCTGCTTGCTCCTTCTCTTCTCCCGTTTCTCCCTTACACATTTCCTTCAAGTTTTCTTCTCCTTAACAACAACAAGAGCCTCCTCTTTCATTTCTCTCTCGCGTGTCTTTCTCTTTTCTTATTTCTTTCATTGTCATTTCATTTCTTCTTTTTTTTAAAATTAAAGTGGACGGAGGTCTGCCAATATCGGGTTTGGTGCCTTTCCTTCGATGCATGATTTAACGTGGGAGTAGGTGGGGGAAATCGACGGCTTCCCAGGGAAGCTAATCCGGTTTCCCTCCACACATATATATATATATATATATATATATATATATATATATATATATATATATATATATATCTCTTAGATATATTATATTTATATATTTTAATTATATATAAATATGTTACATGTATTTTTTATTTATTATATATATTCATTTATATATATACACATTAGTAATATATATTTTCTTTTTTTTTTAATTTGACACCTAATATATTATATTTAATATATATAGATATTTATATAGTTATATATTTTATTTATATTACTTACATGTACATCACGTTTAATTTGATATACATGTGTTTTTATTTAATTAAATAAATATACACACTTATGTATATTTATGTATTCTTTTTAATTATTTAATCATTGACATTCATGTACGTAGGTTTATAAGTGCACTTACCTAATTGTTAATGTGTTTCATTCCTACATAAAAGTATCATTTATTTTCTTTATCAAATTAATATATATACACATATATATCTCAAACCTATATATATAATCTAAATTATATACATATTAATCATTTATAGTCAAATACACTAACTCACATATTTGATTTCATTACTAAAATAATAACTTCAGAATACGTCTCGATACTTAGTTTATTTAAATACCTTCTTTTATTTCGCAAATTTGTTACAAAAATTTGCAGTATTCACATGCATTTTTAACTAATTGTATTAGATTAGATTTTTATTAAGCGTGATCTAATTTCACTATAAAGTGTATCGGTGTATCGTACGATACATATCAATTCGTTTGTGTATCGATAGAAACACTACTGATACATAATAAAACCTATTCTTTTATATCGATATGTATTAAGTTTATAGTGAATCGAATTATATCGTACGATACGTATCGCGTATTGTTCGATTTTGATAACTGTAACATCCCAAAGCTACTGTATATCATGATACTTACTCATAACTTACACTTAATTACCTGTTGGGTTGTCTGTGATGCTTAAAAACTTCTACTACTTTATTAAAAATTGGTACTTTTACTTCACGTACTAATATGTAAATATGAATTATTAAAGTCTTTTCCTTAAGATGTATATACATTCCCTTCTCTTTAAAGTAGTACTGTACAACTTTACTGAATATATAAAAGAATACAACATACCTTCGATATCAAATCTCAGGAAGGTAAATCTCTTAGTCTAAATCAGTTATCTGTGGAGTGGAAAAATAATGAGTGAGCGACAACGTGCTCAGTAAGGAAGGTGTATGCTGCTTTACAAATATAAAAACTATATTCTCAAAACCACTTAATTATCCTAACAATCAAACTCATTAGGAAACAATGAATATAGTTAACATTAAACAGGATTCAACAGATCCTTTCAGAAATCATATAATTGAGACTAGGCAACAATTTAAATCATGCAAGGAACACCAGTCATCCGCTTTTGGGATGCACCCGTAGGCCATCGCCCCTCACGGCTATCTCAACTAGATTTATGGCCATAATCTATAAATGGTCCTCGAGTCCACTTGCCAAGTGACCTAGAGACCGTTGATGACTTGGCGGGTCCATCAGCCTTGTGACACCCTGAGGTGCACCCGTTGGTCCATCGACCAGAGCCACTGCCCCAGGTGGGTCACGTAATTACATGAATAATAATGCATGAACTCAGAGCCTAAAGTCTCAAAATTACTTTTATAACTCATGAAAAACCTTTATGAAATTATTTCACCCATATATCATTTCCTCAAAATGATTTGATTTCCAAAAGGTTTTATAAAATAGTAAAAATAGCTCGCAATCTCATCATTTTCAGTGTGAGAAAGGCACGAGTTAAATTGGCTTGACCATGGCTAGTTCGCCCATAGTCAGCTCGCCCAATGGTCAACTCGACAAGGCGGCGAACTATTATTCGCCCGCCACTTAGCTTTTCAAAATCAAAGTAGTTTGGGTCGTCCACAACGGATCGCCCACCTTTTATTTAAGTAAGGGTCGCCCGCCTTTTATTTAACTAAGGGTCGCCCACCCCAAACACATTAAAAAGGGTTCGCCCAACTTTGGCTTATCCGGATTTCTATTTAAAACAAAGCGACTCGCCCGCCCTTACCAGTTCGCCCAACAAATATCTTATGGCGGCTTGTAGCTCGCCCAATATCAAAACACTTTATCAAACCAATGCATGTTAGAAAACAAAACAATTTCTAATATTTTTCTTAACATTTTTACTACACAGGACATGCATTCACTTCACATACTACTTCCTTACCTGATCTCACGAAGTCTTGCTTCGCCTTGCTTCCTGCTCGCCAATAGCAATTCTTAATTCCTGGCTGCAAATAATTTATGAAACTATTAATATTTTCTTTTTTAACAATTTTCCTAAAACTATTTTCATTCACTTTGGCGAGATAATAGCTCGCTCAATTGAGCTCGCCTAGAATTGCTCTCTATTCATCTATTTGGGAGCTCGCCCAACATTCAGCTCGCCAGACATACATTTTCTTAGATGTAGGAGTTCGCCCAATTTTACTCGCCCAATGCCTTATACATGTGAGTTCGCCATACGACTTTCTACTCAGAGATAGGCTCGTTTATGGGTTAAACTAGTGTTGGGCGACCTCGCCCCCTTGAACAACACTTTGGTGAGTTCTCTATTACCTACTCGCCTCATTGGCGATCACTGGTCCTCGCCCTTACTTCCACATTCCAGATTTTAGCTCGCCCATACTAACTGACTCGCCCATTATCATTATTTCCAGTATTTTCATTGTCTATTCTCGATTCAGACTACACCTTGTTCTAATTCTTATATATTCTAGCATGATTTAGCTAAAACAAGGTTATATCTATGTTGATTACGTTATAAAAATAGAAACCCAGTATTGAATATAAAAAAAACCATAGAAATTATGGAACTCACCTTAACCCAGTTGCTCTTCCAAAAACAGAATGTTTTCTTGTCTCCCTTAGCTTTACTTCTCTTGTTCCTTGGCTTTTCAACACTGCGGAAGGGTTTGGCTAGCTAAAAGATGAAATTGCATGGCTCATTTATGAGGAAAACGGAGGAATGAAAGATGGACTTGCAGAGAAACAGAATGAGCGAGAAGGTTATTTGAGAAGATGAGGTTGGCTAAATCATCTTCCCTCACGTATTCCTTCTTATATAGCCATGTTGATCCTGTTAGAAACTACCACCTGTTCCTTATCACGTTTCCTTCATCATTTCATGCATTAAAACCTAAAGAAACTGCAGCAAAAGGAACAGTGTAAAGTCTTTATTGAAATCCCGTTTTTTTACTATTCTCTCTTCCATTTATTGCTTAGTCCCATTGTCAAGAGAAGCAAGTGGCGAGAAGTCCACTATTAGCCCCTTTCCTTGACTTTTCTCTTTTCTTTTCTTCTCTTCTTCACGCCAACTCACTTCCAGCTAATGTTGATTGGCTATCTTCACATTCTTTTCTTCATTTTGTCCTTTAGCCATTAATCTCTTTCGTACTTTCATTTAATGCTTTCATACCTTTTATCCACATTAAATTCCAACAATTTCTTGTTGCTCTTTAATATTTGTTTTTCTTTCTTTATACACTATACTATAAATCATCACTTAAATTGAAAAGTGGAAATTCACATTCGGTTATTCTTTAATTTCACTAAAAGAATTTATTTCCACTATCAATAATGTACACATATGGCATACAGTATAATAAAATTTGGATTTTACAATAACAGTGATTAGGATTAGTTTGGATGGATGGTGAGATTGACTCCAATAAAATTAAAAAAAATGATCATTAAAGATATATACTTGTAGACACCCTATTTTGTCCGGGTCTTAACTTGTAAAATTAATTAATTGAGTTAGAAAATATGGTATTTTTAACATTAGATTAGGATAATTAATTAATTTAAAATTAAAATAGGATTTTTATAGATTAGAATTAACATTAGGAAATTAAAAATCAAATGGGATTTAGAAATAAGAAAAACAAAAAAATATGAAATAAAAAATAAAAATAAGATTAATTTTAGATAGGATAATTAGATTATTAGATTTTTAGGATAATTATTATGATTTATATTATTAGAGTTTATGATAGATTAGAATTAGAGTTAGATAATTATTAAAGTAAGATAAAAATAAAGAGATTCACTTAGGCTAGGATATGGATACTACTTGTGTATATAAGGAGGGAGGTAGCACATAAAATGGGGGGACCATTTTTTTGGCAGAAAGCGACTTCATCAGCCATTATCATCATCGGATGCCATCACCATCTTCAAAAGCCACCCTCAGCCCTTGTTCATCATCACAGCCGAGCTTCCCTTCATCTTGCCCACGGTTCATCCTCGACCTCTACTTGCTAGCCTGAGAATTCCCCTGCATCGAACTTCACTCCTACCTGTTACTGCTGATTGCACAGTGTCACGCCCTCGGAAGGCGGATTTTTCGGGCTAACTTTTTCTTTCACTTCCTATGTTTGTCTCTCGCTCAATGTAGCTAAATACCTAATGAGTAGTCCTACTCTTATATTTGTTTAAGACTAGTTGTCTAAGGTCCCATTATAGTCT
Organism: Heritiera fomes; assembly: GCA_032173925.1. Lineage (NCBI taxonomy): Eukaryota > Viridiplantae > Streptophyta > Magnoliopsida > Malvales > Malvaceae > Heritiera > Heritiera fomes. The sequence continues at coordinate 5,767,465 of JAPDPM010000002.1, read as the reverse complement.
TCTCGTAAGACATGTCGAAAACGAAACTGAAAAACTCCCCCCCTATTTTGGTCTAGTATTCATCCCCCTACTAATGTACATCATTATCTCAACCTGTAGAAATTTTAAATCCCCATGTAACTACTGGAATACTAGACATCCATGTGATTCAATATATAAACATATCGAGACTACAACTTAATTACGATCACACCGTGTTTACAGACTCGATATCACCTAGTACTTACATCCCAAAATCCTATACACTGTGTACACAAAAGAATTTAGTCTGGGATATAAACAAAAGAACAAAAGATTATACCTTGGCTCGAGATATAACTTTCTGTAGCTCGACAAAAAGACTCCCAATGCCCCACGCTCGTGCCAAGTCTACCTGAAATAATCTGAGGTGGAAGGGGGTGAGCTTTGGGGAAAGCCCAGTAAGAAAACATACGCTAAGTGATATTAGATGTTCTGCTATGTGCGTGCATGTGTATGCGTGAATAAGTATGTCAAAACTCATGCTTAAGTGCGTCTTACGAAAAATGCAAGTTGACAATTCATTGTTCTATAAGCTATAAAAACACCTGCACCCACGCATTTACAAAATCGAAATACACAATCAAAATATTTTCAAGAGACAGGATTTCTCTGATAAGGTATCGCAATATAATCGGGATCTTTGGAAATAACCAAAAGCGTTCTATGAAAGCGTCCACTGTAGCTAGCAGTGGTTACCGTTCCGAACCAAGATTCTATCCATGATCATGAATCATCCCAGCACTAGTGATCATCTAGTAGCTGAGGTACAAGTCACGACTATTTGTCGGATACCTGGAAGATCACAAAGCAATCCAGGACCTGGAATATCACAAAGTAATCCAGGATATTTTACGTTAATTGCCACACAGGCTTACTAAATGCCACATAGGCATAATTTAAACGCCACACAGGCGGGTGCCACACAGGCTCATCTACGCCACACAGGCGAGTTAAGTGCCACACAGGCAACTTCCAAGCATCCCTCGTCTCTTATGCCAAAATTCATGCGAAAATACTTTTATACGTATCCAGAGTATAGGAGGCATGAATTGTAGTAAACACTCTAGTTTTGATAACCTCGTAGTACAAAACACATTTTAGAAAGACAATATTTCGGTGACAAGAAATAGTGCTTAAAATATATGAGGTTTTTAAATACATTGTAGGATTTAAATTTAACACCAAAATCCATTGAATAATTTCTAACGAAATTTCGGCATTATGACGGCATAGGTAGGACACTACCCAGCATCATAATCCACAACCAAATAACCTGCATAAAACGCCAACCAACAGCATTTTTATCCACAAATCCAACACAGTTCAAATTCAAGACCATTTGTACTTCAATTCAGTTCAATACATATGAAATTCAACTAAGGATGCATTTCAAATCAATAAGTATTAAATAACAGAACTTTGGACATACACAACATAGCAGACTAATAAACGTTTACCGTAAATTCCCTTACCTAGATAACGTCACTTTTGCACTCCTTAGCCAATTGTTCAACTTCACCTCCTTGGAAGTTTTTCTCTATAATGTCAATACATAAATCCCATTTAATAATTATTCATACTATAATTTCAGAACTATATCTCACTCAAATTTTATTTAGTTCACACTATATCATTTTAATAATTTATTTTATCCACCTTAGTTCTTTACCTTCGAAGATCTCCCAATTCTAGCTCTTTCTTGGTATATATTTATTCAAGGCTCCCACCAAGAACCTACACCATCCACACTTCAAAATTAATATTCATAAGACACATTATAAGTTCATCCCTACTAACAATGTCTCATTAGTTAGATATATTAACACAAATACACCTATATATATATATCTTATTATTAATCCTATTTGTAACATCCTTATCCTTCAAATTCTTCAGCCGCCTATCATCATATCATAATCCCATATTATCATACAATTCATCTACATTAAGTTTACACAAAAGAAAAGCCTTTACCTTTAAACTTACACCAAGCTTTTCTCCTATTTTTCTTGCTATTGAAATTCTCCAAACAGCCCCCCTTTTTTTTTTTGCCGGTTCCTTTAATTTCGTGTCTTTCCTTCCTCTCTTCTTTCTCCCATGCACGAACCCTCACTAGTAATTTCAATTGGAAGCCAAACGCCCTGACCAGCCCACGTCAATGACCAACCATCATTTCTGGTTTGGTAAAAATTTCATCAACGCCAAACTCAACTCTTAGTCATCCAATTTCGGTGCCCAACAACTCCCCTGGGTAGTTCCGAAATGAAGCTGAACGCCTTTCCTTGGCTGCTCCTGCTACTATCGAAATCTGCTTCTTTGGTCTTGTCGAAAGGGGCGATTCAAGTCTTGGTTTAATCCTCCCTCTCCTCACCTATCCTTTGATCGATTCTCCCCTGTTTCCCTCTCTCTGTTCATGTGTGCAAAAGAGTTGAACTTTTCTTTGGCTGTGAGCAGACCCACGTTTTGCACATTTTCTCTGGCAAAATGAGCACACAGCTAGCAGCCTTCTCTTTCCTTTCTCCAATCGCCGAACAGACCTTTCTCGGGCCACCTGAACAGCACCGATCTCCACCTCTGCTGTTTCCGTTCCAGTCGAGAACCCTAGCTTCAAATCCCTATCTCCCTCTCTGTTTCTTTTCTTTCTTTCTTTCCTATTCCCTTTCCCGATCGGTTTGCTCCTCTTTCATTTCTTTAGGTTTGTTTTGTTTCACTTTAAATCCCACGTGAAGTGGGGTAGGGCTGGAAGGTTTGATGTGTTTAGCCTCATTTTGGTCTTTTGTGTATATTTCTATTTTACAAGCTTTGCTACACGTTTCTTCTATCAATTCTACAAGTCTCTTTATATATAAAATTAAATGTTCATAACATAGTTAAGTTATAACATAATGCTACTCCAAAAATATTCATTTTATTTTATTTTATTTTATTTATATATATATTTTTATTTATCATGAATATTAAATAGTACACAACTAATGTAAGATTTAGATAAAATTTTCAGTTATTACATTCCACCCACCTTAAGAAATTTGGTCCCCCAAATTTTCCATGTCGGGTTGGAATAGGTAGGGGTACTTCTCCTTCATTAAGCTCTCAAGTTCCCAAGTAGCTTCTTCCGATGAGTGATGCTGCCATAGAACTTTTACCAAAGGAATAGTCTTTGATCTCAACACTTTCTCCTTTTTATCTACAATTCTGATTGGCCTCTCTACATAACTTAAGTCTTCTCGAATCTCAAGTGGTTCATATGCTATCACGTGAGAGGGATCCGGATAGTATTTCCTTAACATGGATATGTGGAAGACATTATGCACACTCGATAGCTGTGGCGGTAAGGCTAATCGATATGCAACGTCTCCAATCCTCTCTAAAATCTCAAATGGACCAATAAATCGAGGACTTAACTTCCCTTTCGTGCCAAACCTCATGATGCCCTTTGATGGAGAGACCTTCAAGAAGACACTATCCCCTACTTCAAATTCCAATTCTCTCCTCCTAGTGTCCGCGTAACTCTTTTGTCTGCTTTGAGCTGTTCGAAGTCTCTCACATATCAATCTAACATCTTCTGAAGCTCGCTCAACAAGCTCAGAAGTAAACAACTTTCTATCACCCACTTCTTCCCAACCGATTGGAGATCGACATCTCCGTCCATACAAGGCCTCATATGGCGCCATTCCAATACTAGCATGGTAACTATTGTTGTAGGCAAATTCGGCTAAGGGTAAGTGGTCATCCCATGAGCCTCTAAAATCAATAGTACATGCCCTCAACATATCTTCTAGGGTCTGTATAGTTCTCTCAGATTGTCCATCAGTCTGAGGATGAAAGGCAGTACTGAAATTGAGTTGTGACCCCAAAGCTTCTTGAAAGTGTTCCCAAAACCGAGACGTAAATCTTGAGTCTCTATCTGAAGTAATACTTGCTGGGACGCCATGTAATCGAACTATTTCTCTCACATAAAGGTTTGCCAATGCACTTAAGGGATCAGTAGATTTCATGGCAAGAAAATGGGCCGACTTAGTTAATCGATCTACTATCACCCAAATTGCATCATGATTCCTTCTAGTTCTCGGCAATCCCATGATGAAATCCATGGTGACATGTTCCCACTTCCATGTTGGAATTTCCAAAGGCTTAAGTAATCCGGCTGGCCTTTGGTGTTCAACCTTCACTTGCTGACAAACTAAGCACCTTGATACAAACTCAGCTATATCTTTCTTCATCCCTGACCACCAATACACTCGGCATAAATTCCGATACATCTTTGTACTCCCCGGATGCATGGTATACTTAGAACTGTGAGCTTCGTCCAAAATCTGCTTCTTCAAGTCATCATCACTAGGGACACATATTCGGCCTCTAAACCTTAGTAGTCCATCTTCGCCTACTTTATACTCCGAATTTTCGTTTTGTTCAGCTTGATTTACCATCTCCACTAATCTAGAATCTTCTCTCTGTGCTCGTCTGAGCTGCTCCACTATACCCGGTTCGATTCTTAGACTAGCAATTAGAAAACCTTCGGAAGGCTTTACATTCATACTCAGCTCGGAAAACTGTTTCATCAAATCCCATTCCTTGACCATCATGTAGGCAACCAAACCCATGCTCTTCCGACTCAAAGCATCAGCCACCTTGTTCGCCTTACCAGGATGGTACAAAATTTCACAATCATAGTCTTTCAACAACTCCATCCATCTCCGTTGTCTCATGTTTAACTCCTTTTGAGAGAACAAGTATTTGAGACTCTTATGATCTGTGAATATTTGAAACTTTTCTCCATAAAGATAGTGGCGCCAAATCTTCAATGCAAACACTATGGCTGCCAGCTCAAGATCATGAGTAGGGTAATTCTTTTCATGGTCCTTAAGCTGTCTAGAACCATAAGCTACTACTTTGCCATTTTGCATTAGCACACACCCTAGACCCTGAATGGATGCATCACTATACACCGTAAAACCTCCCGATCCACCTGGGATAACTAGGACTGGTGCTGTGGTCAACTTCTGCTTCAACTCCTGAAAACTACGCTCACACGTATCAGTCCATTGGAACTTGACCTCCTTGCGTGTAAGTCGTGTTAATGGAGCTGCTATCTTAGAGAATCCTTTAACAAATCTCCTGTAGTACCCCGCTAAACCCAAGAAACTTCGGATCTCTGTGACGGTCTTTGGCCTTTCCCAATTAACCACAGCCTCAACCTTGGACGGGTCTACGGATACTCCATCCTTTGTCACAATATGGCCCAAAAAGGAAATCTGCTCCAGCCAAAACTCACACTTACTAAACTTGGCATACAACTTCTTTTCTCTAAGTGTCTGCAAAACAATCTGTAAGTGTTGAGCATGCTCATCATGAGACTTGGAATACACTAGGATGTCGTCGATGAACACTATCACAAACTTGTCCAAAAACGGCTTAAAAACTTCATTCATCAAACTCATAAATGCTGCGGGTGCGTTTGTTAAACCAAACGGCATCACTAAGAATTCATAGTGGCCGTAACGTGTTCTGAATGCTGTTTTCGGGATATCTTGACTTCTGATCCTCAACTGATGGTATCCCGATCTCAAGTCAATCTTGGAAAATACCTGTGCACCTCGCAACTGATCAAATAAGTCATCTATTCTAGGTAGCGGGTACTTGTTCTTTATAGTGGCCTTGTTTAATAGCCGGTAATCCACACATAACCTCATACTCCCATCCTTCTTCTTCACAAATAGTACCGGAGCGCCCCACGGAGACACACTGGGGCGTATAAACCCCTTGTCTAAAAGTTCCTGAAGCTGAGTCTTCAACTCCTCTAACTCTACCAACGCCATTCTATACGGAGGCTTGGAGATTGACTGAGTGCCGGGAAAAAGGTCAATGGCGAACTCAGTTTCTCTTTCTGGGGGTAACCCTGGTAGGTCATCCGGAAAGACATCTGGAAAGTCTCTCACAATGGGAATTGCAGACAATGTCGGATGGTCCTTATTCGCATCTTCAACGAATGCTAAATAGCCTTCACAAGAATAACATTTCCACAAGTAAGATTCACAAAAGATATTAATTATATTTCATTTCTTACCTCCAAAATGTATTACAAGTGGTTCAGGTAGGGAGAAGGTTACAATCTTTTTATAGCAGTCTACATTGGCACGGTTAGCTGTCAACCAATCCATGCCTAAAATAACATCAAAGTCTAGCATGTTCAACATGATTAAGTCTGCTATTAAATTCCTACCTCCCACCTTAACTTTACAATTCTTATATACTAGGTCGGTTGTTTGTGACTCTTTCATAGGAGTACTAACACACAATACGTAGTCTAAGTGTTCAGGCTCTATATATAGTTTCTTAGCAAATGCAGGTGATATGAATGAGTGCGTGGAACCTGAATCAATTAAAACGAATGCTTCTAAGTCATGGATTAGAAGTTTACCCTTGATCACATTAGTGGAAGCGTCAGCTGCTTCCTGGTCTAATGCAAAGACTCGCCCCTGTGTCACTGGTTTCTTTCCCTTGTCTGTGACCTTCTTCTGTTGACTACTTTGTCCTTCAACTGGTTTCGGTGGAGCCGAAGGTGTGGTAGTAAGTGTCGGGCAATCCTTCATCATGTGCCCATATTTCCCGCAGTGATAACAAGTCCGAGGGACCATGTAACAGGGCTTGTTCCCGTGAAACTTACCACATACTCCACAAGTCTGAGCTTTTGGTGTGGCATGGAATGGTGTGGATCTCGTAGGCTGATGTCGAGTGTCATAAAACCTCTGCCTCTTGAAAGGAGTTTGATTAGGCTTATGTCTCCCCATGTCTGGCCTTTTCCCCTGACTCCTTCCATGGTCCTTACCCTTAGAGCCATACTCATTCTGTGTGAGTTCTATGTCATGCTCCGCTAGTTGGGCCTTTCTTAGGGCTTCCGGGTAAGTAGTGATGTCCAATACTGCCAATCGACTCCGGATGGACGGTCTCAATCCCGTAATAAACTTTAGAGTCTTCTTAGTCTCATTACAGGAGATATCAACATCATATCGAGAGAGGGCCGTGAACTTGGCCTCATATTGGTCCACCGTCATACTCCCTTGAGTCAAGCTCAAAAACTCTGTTTGTCTCTTCCTTTGGGCTGTCTCGGGAATATACTGATTTTGGAAGTACTGTAGGAAGACTTCCCATGTAATCTCCGAGTGTTGCGCACTCAATATTTTCTCAGTGGATGTCCACCAATGTTCAACATCCGATTGCAACATAAAAGTGGCTAAGGACACCCTTTCGGTACTACTACAGCCCATAAACTTGAATGACTTCTCCATTTGTAGGACCCATTCCTCTGCTTGCACTGGATCCTTTACTCCCTTAAATACCGGGGGACTCATTTTCTGAAACTGTTTGAGGAGCTCCATATTCTTCTTAACTATGTCCCCAGTAGCAGAAGATGATGCTGGTGGTTGTGGAGGCTCAGATTGTGGTTGTGGGGTAACCACTTGTGGTGGCGGTGGTACTTGAGTGCTCGGTGGTGGTGGCGGAGGTGGTTGAGGAGGTACAACTGATGGAGGAGGTGGCGGTACTGTTGGGGCCAAGGGTGGCACCACCTGATCCGGATTAAACCTCGCCATGAACTGAGTAAACATGGTAGACATAGCATCCATGTTTCGGGACATGGTGTCTAAATTCCTCTCAACTCGAGTAATACGGTCTCCTTCAGCTTCTGGCTGAGGAGGAGGAGGTGGCGGTGGCTCTGGAATCGGTGTTTCGGGAGCCTGCTCCTCTTGTCTCCTCCCAACTTTCCTCACGCTTCTATACCGTCCTTTCATTTCAGATATACCTAATTATGATAAACATGTTTAGTACTCTAATCGAAAAACACACAGTAACATCGTATCAAAACATCATTCGCAGTTTATATCCAGACGCACACAGTTACATGGGATGTAAGACTAGTTCTAGCCTATCTACACTGACACGAGACTAGACAAACTATGCTCTGATACCAATCTGTCACGCCCTCGGAAGCCGGATTTTTCGGGCTAACTTTTTCTTTCACTTCCTATGTTTGTCTCTCGCTCAATGTAGCTAAATACCTAATGAGTAGTCCTACTCTTATATTTGTTTAAGACTAGTTGTCTAAGGTCCCATTATAGTCTTCTCGTAAGACATGTCGAAAACGAAACTGAAAAACTCCCCCCCTATTTTGGTCTAGTATTCATCCCCCTACTAATGTACATCATTATCTCAACCTGTAGAAATTTTAAATCCCCATGTAACTACTGGAATACTAGACATCCATGTGATTCAATATATAAACATATCGAGACTACAACTTAATTACGATCACACCGTGTTTACAGACTCGATATCACCTAGTACTTACATCCCAAAATCCTATACACTGTGTACACAAAAGAATTTAGTCTGGGATATAAACAAAAGAACAAAAGATTATACCTTGGCTCGAGATATAACTTTCTGTAGCTCGACAAAAAGACTCCCAATGCCCCACGCTCGTGCCAAGTCTACCTGAAATAATCTGAGGTGGAAGGGGGTGAGCTTTGGGGAAAGCCCAGTAAGAAAACATACGCTAAGTGATATTAGATGTTCTGCTATGTGCGTGCATGTGTATGCGTGAATAAGTATGTCAAAACTCATGCTTAAGTGCGTCTTACGAAAAATGCAAGTTGACAATTCATTGTTCTATAAGCTATAAAAACACCTGCACCCACGCATTTATAAAATCGAAATACACAATCAAAATATTTTCAAGAGACAGGATTTCTCTGATAAGGTATCGCAATATAATCGGGATCTTTGGAAATAACCAAAAGCGTTCTATGAAAGCGTCCACTGTAGCTAGCAGTGGTTACCGTTCCGAACCAAGATTCTATCCATGATCATGAATCATCCCAGCACTAGTGATCATCTAGTAGCTGAGGTACAAGTCACGACTATTTGTCGGACACCTGGAAGATCACAAAGCAATCCAGGACCTGGAAGATCACAAAGCAATCCAGGATATTTTACGTTAATTGCCACACAGGCTTACTAAATGCCACATAGGCATAATTTAAACGCCACACAGGCAGGTGCCACACAGGCTCATCTACGCCACACAGGCGAGTTAAGTGCCACACAGGCAACTTCCAAGCATCCCTCGTCTCTTATGCCAAAATTCATGCGAAAATACTTTTATACGTATCCAGAGTATATGAGGCATGAATTGTAGTAAACACTCTAGTTTTGATAACCTCGTAGTACAAAACACATTTTAGAAAGACAATATTTCGGTGACAAGAAATAGTGCTTAAAATATATGAGGTTTTTAAATACATTGTAGGATTTAAATTTAACACCAAAATCCATTGAATAATTTCTAACGAAATTTCGGCATTATGACGGCATAGGTAGGACACTACCCAGCATCATAATCCACAACCAAATAACCTGCATAAAACGCCAACCAACAGCATTTTTATCCACAAATCCAACACAGTTCAAATTCAAGACCATTTGTACTTCAATTCAGTTCAATACATATGAAATTCAACTAAGGATGCATTTCAAATCAATAAGTATTAAATAACAAAACTTTGGACATACACAACATAGCAGACTAATAAACGTTTACCGTAAATTCCCTTACCTAGATAACGTCACTTTTGCACTCCTTAGCCAATTGTTCAACTTCACCTCCTTGGAAGTTTTTCTCTATAATGTCAATACATAAATCCCATTTAATAATTATTCATACTATAATTTCAGAACTATATCTCACTCAAATTTTATTTAGTTCACACTATATCATTTTAATAATTTATTTTATCCACCTTAGTTCTTTACCTTCGAAGATCTCCCAATTCTAGCTCTTTCTTGGTATATATTTATTCAAGGCTCCCACCAAGAACCTACACCATCCACACTTCAAAATTAATATTCATAAGACACATTATAAGTTCATCCCTACTAACAATGTCTCATTAGTTAGATATATTAACACAAATACACCTATATATATATATCTTATTATTAATCCTATTTGTAACATCCTTATCCTTCAAATTCTTCAGCCGCCTATCATCATATCATAATCCCATATTATCATACAATTCATCTACATTAAGTTTACACAAAAGAAAAGCTTTTACCTTTAAACTTACACCAAGCTTTTCTCCTATTTTTCTTGCTATTGAAATTCTCCAAACAGCCCCCCTTTTTTTTTTTGCCGGTTCCTTTAATTTCGTGTCTTTCCTTCCTCTCTTCTTTCTCCCATGCACGAACCCTCACTAGTAATTTCAATTGGAAGCCAAACGCCCTGACCAGCCCACGTCAATGACCAACCATCATTTCTGGTTTGGTAAAAATTTCATCAACGCCAAACTCAACTCTTAGTCATCCAATTTCGGTGCCCAACAACTCCCCTGGGTAGTTCCGAAATGAAGCTGAACGCCTTTCCTTGGCTGCTCCTGCTACTATCGAAATCTGCTTCTTTGGTCTTGTCGAAAGGGGCGATTCAAGTCTTGGTTTAATCCTCCCTCTCCTCACCTATCCTTTGCTCGATTCTCCCCTGTTTCCCTCTCTCTGTTCATGTGTGCAAAAGAGTTGAACTTTTCTTTGGCTGTGAGCAGACCCACGTTTTGCACATTTTCTCTGGCAAAATGAGCACACAGCTAGCAGCCTTCTCTTTCCTTTCTCCAATCGCCGAACAGACCTTTCTCGGGCCACCTGAACAGCACCGATCTCCACCTCTGCTGTTTCCGTTCCAGTCGAGAACCCTAGCTTCAAATCCCTATCGCCCTCTCTGTTTCTTTTCTTTCTTTCTTTCCTATTCCCTTTCCCGATCGGTTTGCTCCTCTTTCAGTTCTTTAGGTTTGTTTTGTTTCACTTTAAATCCCACGTGAAGTGGGGTAGGGCTGGAAGGTTTGATGTGTTTAGCCTCATTTTGGTCTTTTGTGTATATTTCTATTTTACAAGCTTTGCTACACGTTTCTTCTATCAATTCTACAAGTCTCTTTATATATAAAATTAAATGTTCATAACATAGTTAAGTTATAACATAATGCTACTCCAAAAATATTCATTTTATTTTATTTTATTTTATTTTATTTTATATATTTTTATTTATCATGAATATTAAATAGTACACAACTAATGTAAGATTTAGATAAAATTTTCAGTTATTACACACAGCCACCATTCTGCCCTGTTGTGCCACCTTCCTGCTTTGCCCTGCCTTACTCTGCCAGATATTCGATCAGCCACTGCGCCGCATCATTGCTCAGCTCATCTTCATCGGACCAAACTTATAGGTTCTGTGTTCATCATCACCACTTAAGGGCTGCGTTTTTTGCTACTCCGCCGCTGCTGCATTACGTCGGCCCTTGCTGCTGCGTTTCTGCCCAGCCTCGTCATCATCATCACCTGCTCCATTATCATCGCTGTTGGCTGGAAGAATCGCTACTGAGAGTTTGTTGCTGTTTAAAAACGTTGGAACAAAAGCTGTGATCGTGGGTAGCTAGCTAGCTCGATGTGAAGAGGAGTAAGGTTTGCTACAGGCCACGTGAAACCAAGAAAGACAGAAGAAAAGAACGTGTAGCAATAAAGAAAGAAAAGAAATAATCAAGTTAGCTCAATTTTCCAGGTCTGTTTTTTTTGTTGGTTAATTGATTAGTTAAAACAAATATAATCTAACAGCATGATTTGATAATTACTGGCATGATTAATTTAATATGGTAATGGTCTAACTTTGTTATTAAATCTGACTTAATAATTTAGAAAAATTTACATGATAATTAATTTGAGTTGATGACTGCTTGTAAAATATAATTTGTATATATGTGTTACTTGATTTGTTGTATGACTATAATATAGTACATTGACTTAGTTTGCATGTATGATTTTTATTTAACCATGTTGTATGATTTAGATGAGTATTCTAAGGTTATAAAAAATATATGAACAATAAATATATATAATTAAAATCAAATAAATAAATGTGGATTATACCGATGATGACATTTTGAGGAAGTCAATTGAGACACCTTAGAGATGTTTAGGTGAGAGGATTCTTTCTTAAGTTGAGCCAAATTGATGAGATACTTTTGGGAGAATTTTCAATAAAATATAATTCATATCTATTTTAAGATTAAATAGAGATAAAAATTAATTAGTAAAGACTAAAATTAAATAAGCATAAATAAAAACAATAGATAAATAAAAGGATAATAAATAAGAAATAAGAATTAGATTGAGAATTAGATTTTATAGAATAAGTATGAATTATACTGATGATGAAACTCCAAGAAAGTCAATTGAGACTCCTTGAAAATTTCTAGGTGAAAGAATCTTTCTTAAGTTGAGCCAAATTGATGGAATACTTTTGAAAGAATTTTTTTAATTCATATTTATTTATAATAAAAATAAAAGCAAGATAAGATAGATGGATTAGATATAAATAAATAAAAATGAGCAAATAAAGACAAGTAAACAAATAAAGATAAATAAATAAAATAAGATAAGATAAAGTATATAAATAATAAATAGAATTATAATAAATAAGATAAATAAAAAAGAGTAAATATGAGTTATGCCGATGATGAAATTTCAAGAAAGTCAATTGAGACTCCTTGGAAATTTCTAGGTGAGGAGGTTTCTTTCGGGCCGAGCCAAATTGATGGGACGCTTAAAAGTGAATTTTCAATAAAACATAATTCATGTTTATTTCTTAAAAGTAAGGTAAATAAGAATATAAAAATAAAAATAAATCTAAGAAATTTATAAAATGAATATGGAGTCAATATTAGAGACAAGGTTAGAGAAAGAAGGAATCTCATAAAATGTTAAAATCTATCCGACGATGGAGTTCAAGAAAGTCAATTGAGACTCCTTGAATATCTTGAGGTGAGGGGAATTTCTAAGGTTGGAGCCAAATTGATGGAAAAATCTTAGAAATTTTCCCAATATATAAGTATATCGAAATTAATATGAACTTAAGGCAAACTATAAAGATAACCTAAAGCTAGTTGGTACCATCTTAGGATGGGCGTTGTGGGGGTGCTAATCCTTCTCCACACGTAACCGTACTTCCGAGTCTAAGAATCTTTGAACGTAAACCATGCCTTATCTTTAGACAAGAATAGGTGACCAATCACACCTTAGGTTTGAATGGTTGGTGGCGACTCCTTGGTATTAAGTCTAGCGGGTTAGGTCTTAGGAGTAGACGTTATGACAGTTTGGCGACTCCACTGGGGACTTTAGAGAGTCGAGCCAATAACTGGTTTTATGTTATTCTATGTTTGCCTTAGGAATGTTAATTTTGATAAAATAATTGTTTGTTCCTTCAACACACACTTCACTTGCATATGCATGCATTGGCCCTCTACTCGGGCTTTATCCTTTTTAGGAGGAAGTAGAGTAACTACGCTCTCGTGAGGTAATACCTCCGCAATGGCTAGCGAAATACTACCACTCAAATTGAACCTTTCCGTTTGTAGCCTGTCATGGGTGAGGTTTGGGTGCCTTACTAGTCCAATGTGAATGACAGTGAGGAACAATTTGGGAACCTTTAGAATTTTGAATCATCCAACCCATGCATATAAAAGCCTAAGTAAATTATCCTAGGATGAAACCATAGTATAGAGACTTCCTTTATAGGACACGTGAAGGGACAATAAAGTGAAAAAATAAAAAAAAAAAGGGTTTTGTTTTCTTGTTTTAGGAAAAACTGTCTCATAACAATTATTTGATAAAATTAAGATTCTTTACATTCAGGAAGAAAACCATGTTGGAAGAGATTGCAGATGATGTGAAGGCTAAGTCTGAAAAAGCCCAGAAGCGAGATGGTGATTGCTTACCTAGAGATCACACCTGTAACCTTCCTGAAAAAGTTCGTCTAGATCTCCAACAAAATGACCTCACTGAGTTAATTGACATTTGGAGAAATTGGGATACGACAAAGAAGACCGCTTTCCAAGAAAAGTATGGGGACTTGGTATTGCTTCTAACTATACAAATGGATCCCAATCTGATCAGGGCCATGGTACATTTCTGGGACCCCTCTTACAGGTGTTTTGTGTTTAATGAGGTAGATATGGTGCCTACTATTGAGGAATATATGGTCTTACTTCGTATCAAGGAGTCAAACAAAAAGATTTACAAGAAGAATAAGATGAGTCATCGAAAATGTTTGGCCCAAATGATAGGTGTCAATGTGCAAAAAGTGGATCAACATCTCAAAAAGAAAGGGGAAGGCACTTATTTGGCTTGGGATTTTCTTCGAGTTTGTTTTGACAAGCAATTAACAGACAAGCAAGTTACGAGTTTGATGGCATTAGCTATTTATGGGATGGTGATATTCCCTCGAGCCCTACAATATGTGGAAATTACTCTTGTAGATATTGTTGAACAACTTGAGCATGAGGTGAATGTCGCTCCAGCAATTTTAGCGGAAACATTTAGATCTTTGAGCTATTGTCGTAAGACCGGAGGGGGACGTTTCATTGGATGCATGCAACTATTGTATGTGTGGATGAAAAGTCATTTCAAGTGTGAAGAACTTGCCTTTAAGAATGTCTACTTCGCAAGCAGTGTACCCCTCAAGGAATTCTGCAAGAGCAAATGGCCCAACTCAAAAACAAAAAAGGAATGGGTTTCTACCTTGCGTAAAACCAAAAGTCAAGAAGTGGTTTGGTTAGCGCCATGGATGCCAAGAAGGTCAATACTATATAAATGTGGAGATCAACCATGGGTTCCTTTGTTGGGTATATGGGGAACCATTTCTTATTCTCCCATTATGGCACGAAGGCAATTAGGGTATGACCAATTTATCCCTATGACTTATGGGCTTAATCGAAGGGAGTATTCTTACACTGAGAAAGGAGCATTGAGGAAGATAGAAGAAGATGTCAAAGCTTGGAAGACAGCTTGTGTAATAACAAAAGGAAGGTTTGTCGACAAGATTTCTCCTGAATATTTTGTTTGGCATGCAAGGCGAGCCAAGGATATTAAGATACCACCTGAGAAAGATGAAGAACTTCCCCAGAAGCATATTGTCCAAGATCCCATGATTGGCCTAGAGATTGCAAAAAGGAAGTTAGAAGAAGAGAAGAGGGGATTAGAACAAGAATACAAGAAGTTCAAGCATGAGACCGATGAGAGGATAGGAAAGAGAGATCATGCATATTCAAAAGTCCATCAAGAGAAGAACAAGTTGGTGGAAAGTTGGTGGACGAAATTAGTTACTTGAAGAAAAAGCTCGCGAGGTCTGAGAATAGTCGTCTTATGGAAGAAAACAAACGACTAAGGAAGAAGCTCAGAAGAACCAAGAAGAAATTGCACGACTCCAGGAGAAAGCACAAAAGAAGGAGAATGAGCTTGATGAAGCCCAAAGGGAGATAATACGATGGAAGATTCGACTGCAAGGAGTTCTTAATCAAGCCCAAGAAGATCGACAGAAGATGGCCCAAAATATGCAAACCTTAGTAGATGAATGGAAAATCTTCAAGAAAGACTCACAACTCCTATGGACAATGTTTCATCAAATTAATTGGGTGGCTCATAGGGTCCAACAAATCGAAGATGAAATAAGGGAGGTGAAGCCCGGAGTTAACCCAATAACTGAGCATGGAGAAAGGATGCTACGATTGTTGGAAGAGATAGAAGGCCATTATAGTGCTGTTAGAAGACTCATGTGGCACCATTAGATTTCTTCATGTATGTCTTAGGATTTTGGTTTTGTTAAATAATTGTTATGAGACAACTTATTTTTCCATTTTATGCATTTAGGTTGTAAAATTCCATCCATCAATAAAATACATTTTTGAATTCTTTTAAGTCTTTGCACATTTTTTTCTTGAAAATAATTTCAACTTAATTGTGGCATTCAAGGTGTCAAAATTGAATCTACTAAACGATCCACCCTCCATAAATACCACACAAGGTATCAAGCTCGTATAATGGAAGAAGATCAAAATATTAGAATAGAGAGGTTGGAAAGGGATAATGCAGAAATGAAGGGGCAATTGGGTGAAATTACCCAGTTGCTAAAAGCCATGATTAAAGGAAAGGAGAAGATGGGTAATCAAGAGGAGTCTATCCAAGAACCTCAACAAAGCATGCGAGACAACCCCATTTTTGTTCATGAGGGAAGTACTACCAAAGCCCCAACACCTCTACAGATACAAGTAGAGGTACCAAATTTGGATGATCCCACAGAGCTAGAAAAGCTGAAGCATAAAGAAGAATATAGTGGTACTAAAGCTCAACTGAGTTTGATAGAGGAAAGACTAAATGCCATGGAAGGGGTTGACTATTTTGGACCCGTTGATGCTGAAAGGTTATGTTTGGTACTTGGTGTCGTTCTTCCACCAAAATTCAAGGTTCCTGAATTTGAAAAATTCAATGGAACATCGTGCCCAAAAGATCATCTCACCATGTACTGTAGAAAGATGGCGGCATATGCATGGGACGACAAACTATTGATTCATGTTTTTCAAGATAGCTTAATTGGGTCAGCTGCTAAGTGGTATAACCAATTAGAAAGGAGCAAAGTTTCCTCTTGGACGGAATTGGCAAGGGCTTTTATAGCTCAATACAAACATGTGTCTGATGTAGCCCCTGATCACTTGTCTCTCCAAGGTATGGAAAAGAAGAAAGATAAGAGCTTCAAGGAATATGCCCAACGATGGAGGGACATGGCATCACAAGTTCAACCTCCTTTAACTGAAAAGGAAGTCACTATGTTCTTTTTGAATACTCTCAAGGCACCCTACTATGAGCGTATGCTTAGCAGCGTAACTAAGAACTTTGCAGATATGGTGTTAACTGGTGAAGCCATTGAGAATGCCATCAAGAGTGGTAAGATCGAAGCACCTATGAATGACAGTAGGAAAGGTGGATTTTTGAAGAGGAAGGAAGGAGATGCACAAGCTGTCTCAAATAATTCACGCCACCTTTATACCCCTTACCCACCTTTAGTGAATTACGCCTATTCCCCATCTTACCCACAAACCCATCCCCAAAATACATATCAACCTGTTTTCTCTCAACAAACTCCTACAGCCTCAACAAACCCCACTTTCCCACCTAATGACCAAAGGAACACCCGACTTGGCCGAAATATTACCATAGACCCTATACCCATGACATATGCTGAGCTATTCCCAAAGTTGGTGGAAGGTCATCTTATTGCCCCTATTTATATAGAACCCTTGAAACCTCCTTACCCAAAATGGTATGACCCCAATGCAAAATGTGCCTATCACAACGGTAATACTGGTCATTCTATTGAGAATTGTATGGGTTTGAAGGTGAAAGTCCAATCCCTCGTCAAAGCTGGACCCCTAAGTTTTGGGAAAAAGGGGGAGCCAGATGTCAATTCAAATCCATTGCCCGATCATGCCGGAGCAACAGTAAATGCAGTCGAGGATCAAAGGAGAGGTACAATCAAGAGGACCGTGGCCGAATTAAAAACTCCATTGGAAAAGGTGTTTGAAGTCCTGGTGGAATCTGACTTATTACAACCAGTGGTGCCTGTCGCGAGCTCTTATAAGGGACAACATGATAAAAGAACGACATGCAAATACCATTGTGGAGCAATGGGGCACTCTGTTCAGTATTGCGAGGATTTTAGAAGGACGTTGCAAGAACTAATTGATGAATCTTGCGTGGAGTTCTATGAAGAAGTTCAAGATGAAGGAGTTCATGCCACTGATAAGGAGTTTGTTTTAAAACCATTGAAAGTGCTTTATGAAGATAAACCTACACCATCAGTTCAAGGGCCTAAGGTGGTGATAGAGGTGCCAACTCCATTCCCATACAAGAGTGACAAAGCCGTACCTTGGAGGTATGGGTATGATGCAATAATCAAAGATGGAGCAAATGTTGAACTAATGGTGGATAGTCCTGATTCCGCCAATATAGCTGGAGTTGGGGGGATGATACGTAGTGGACGTTGCTATACTCCTGAGATGCTACAACAGGCAAGAAAAGAGAAGGCCAAAGTGGGAGAAGAAGAGGTGGCACCAGTCCCAGATCCTGAGGAGAATCGACAAAGGTCAGTAACAGACGAAGATGCTTGTGAATTCTTGAGACTCATTAAGCATAGTGAGTACAGTGTGGTAGAACAATTAAACAAGATGCCGGCTCGAATTTCATTATTGTCTCTGCTCTTGAACTCTGAACCTCATAGGAAGGCATTGTTGAAGGTGTTGAATCAAGCTTATGTGGTGCACGATGTATCTGTAGAAAAGATAGACCATCTAGTGAGCAATTTGGTGGTAGATAATTTCATATCCTTTAGTGACGATGAAATTCCAGCTGAAGGAAGAGGGAGTACTAAAGCTCTTCATATAAGTGCAAAATGTAGAGGCATCACAATTGGTAGGGTGTTGATTGATAAAGGCTCATCTATCAATATCATGCCGATGATTACTTTGACAAGGATGCTGATAGATGAATCTCATATGAAGCCAAGTAATATGGTGGTAAAGGCATTTGATGGAGCTCGTAGAGAAGTTATGGGAGATATAGAGCTTCCAATGCAGATTGGTCCATGTACTTTTAATATACAATTCCAGGTGATGGACATTACACCATCTTATAGTTGCCTTTTGGGAAGGCAATGGATTCATATGGCAGGAGCGGTCCCTTCCTCTCTTCACCAAAAGCTAAAATTTGTGGTGGACGGCCAAATAATTATTATCTCAGGAGAAGAAGACATGATGGTAGCTCAAACTTCCGCTACACCTTATGTGGACATTGGAGATGAAGCTGTGGAATGCTCATACAGATCCTTTGAGGTGGCAAATGCTCTATATGTGGGTGAAGGGTCAAGTCTGTGTACTCCTCGCTTGTCAAATACCACTGGTATGGTCGTGAAGCAAATATTGTGGAAAGGATGGTGCCCTGGTTCTGGGTTGGGCAGAAACCTGCAGGGAATATTGGAGCCACTAGAGATCATCGAAAACAAGGACAGATTTGGGTTAGGGTACAGACCGACAAGGATGGAAAAAATGAAGATGATGACTGAGAAGAAAGAGAAAAGAATTGCTCGTTTGCATGGCCGTGATTTTGAGTCTAAGAGACTAATCATACCACACTTATATGATTCGTTTCACTCAGCAGGGTATATTCATCCAGATTCAATGATGGTGACTGAAAATGGATTGTTGAAGGTATTTGCAAATTTGTCTGTTTCCGTGGTTGATGAAGAAGGAAGTGGAGAGTTTGACGTTGATCGATTCGTGTACCCTTCAGACGCAGAGCTAGGAAATTGGACTGTTTATGAGATGCCAGTTGTCTATGCCACCCAAGAGTAATGGATTTTCTTTATTTTCTTATTTTCATTTGTTCTAGGTTTTCTTAGGATCACTCAGTTTCTTAAATAATGTAGGAGTGCTTATGCCCAAGAGCACTGAGATTTTCTCTTATGTATTGGGCCAACTTTCATTCATTTTCATTTCAATAAAAAAATTAGTAAAATGCATTTTCTTCAATTCCTCAAGTGCAAATCTCGTTTTCTGTCCAAGACACAATTACCCACATTCTTCATTTTTACCAATTTTCAGGGATCCAGACAATGAAAATGATGATAACAATGATAATAATTCAAAATTTAATTTTGAGAATCTTGTTCAATTTAATGAATCTGATCATGAAGAGAACCTTGAGGATTGTATTGTGCCTTTTGAGTTATTAAGATTGGTAGATCAAGAAAAGAAACCCATTGAACCTTATCTGGAAGAAACAGAAATAATAAGTTTGGGAGAGGATGAGAATAAAAAGGAGGTTAAGGTTGGAACTTCCTTACCATCCAATGAAAGGGAGAAATTAAAGGAGCTACTTCATGAATATGTAGATGTGTTCGCTTGGTCTTATCAAGATATGCCTGGGCTCGATACTAGAATTGTGGAGCACAAGTTGCCATTAAAGCCCGAATGTAAGCCTGTACAGCAGAAGTTAAGGCGCATGAAGCCTGATATGTTATTGAAGATTAGAGATGAAGTTAAGAAGCAATTTGATGCTAGTTTCTTGGAGGTGGCCAGGTACCCTGAATGGGTAGCCAATATAGTTCCAGTTCCGAAGAAAGGGGGGAAAGTGCGAATGTGTGTGGACTATAGAGACTTGAACAAAGCTAGTCCTAAGGATAATTTTCCTTTACCCCACATTGATACACTTGTGGACAATACTGCCAAATACTCCACATTTTCATTCATGGATGGATTTTCGGGCTATAATCAAATAAAAATGGCTCGCGAAGACATGGAGAAAACCACATTTGTGACAATGTGGGGAACCTTTTGTTACAAAGTTATGCCTTTTGGACTGAAGAATGCTGGAGCTACATATCAAAGAGCAATGGTGACTCTCTTCCATGACATGATGCATAAAGAGATAGAGGTCTATGTAGACGATATGATTGCAAAATCGCGTAAAGGGGAGAATCATGTCACTAGTCTCAGAAAACTATTCGATAGATTGAGGAAGTATCAATTGAAGTTGAATCCGGCTAAATGCACATTCGGGGTTAAATCTGGAAAGCTATTGGGCTTTATGATCAGTGAAAAAGGGATAGAAGTGGATCCAGATAAGATACAAGCTATTCAAGACCTGACTCCTCCACGCACCCAAAAGGAAGTGAGAGGATTTTTGGGTAGATTAAACTATATCTCTCGTTTCATTTCTCAACTCACCCTCAAATGTGATCCGATATTCAAGCTGCTTCGTAAGAGAGATCCCGGGGAATGGAATGAAGAATGCCAGGAAGCCTTCAACAAAATCAGAGAATATTTGTCGAACCCTCCTGTGTTGGTACCACCAGTAACTGGAAGACCTTTGATTTTGTATTTGATAGTCTACGAGGAGTCAATGGGATGTGTGTTGGGGCAAAGAGATGAATCTGGGAAGAAAGAACATGCAATTTACTATCTGAGCAAAAAATTCACAGATTATGAGTTTAAATATACCAAGTTAGAAAAAATGTGTTGTGCGTTGGCTTGGACGGCTCATAGACTTAGACAGTACATGTTGTATCATACCACATGGTTAATCACAAAATTGGATCCTCTCAGGTACATCTTTGAAAAGCCTGCATTGTCTGGAAGGATCGCAAGGTGGCAAGTAATGCTTTCCGAATATGATATCACATATGTGGCCCAAAAAGCCATCAAAGGGAGTGCAATTGCAGAATTTATTGCTGATTGCAATACGAATGGTTATGAACTAATGAAGATGGAGTTCCCAGATGAAGATTTGATGTTTGTAGAAGAAAAATGTGAGAAAAGACCATGGAAGATGTGTTTTGACGGGGCGTCAAATGCTCTGGGGCACGGGGTAGGAGTGATTCTTATATCTCCTGAAGGTAGTTATTATCCAATTACTGCTAAATTGGATTTTAATTGCACGAACAATGTAGCTGAGTATGAGGCATGTGTCATGGGTCTGCAGGCGGCCGTAGAAAGAAAAGTCAAGATACTTGAGGTGTATGGTGATTCAGCTCTGGTAATTTATCAATTAAAAGGAGAATGGGAAACCAGAGATCCAAAATTAATCCAGTACCGAAAGTATATCGTTGAGTTGATGGATTATTTCGAAAATATCCAGTTCGAACATTTGCCACGAGAGGAAAATCAGATAGTTGATGCTTTAGCCACTCTAGTAGCAATGTTCAAGCTGGATGCAAATGCAGAGATCCAACCAATTAGGATGGAAGTGAAGAGTTCCCCAGCACACTGCTTGAGTGTTGAAGAGGAAGTAGATGGGAAGCCTTGGTATCACGATATTCTGCAATACATAAAAAATCAGCAGTATCCTGAGCATGCTACTGAAAATGACAAGAGAACTACAAGAAGATTGGCTATGGGATTCTTCTTAGATGGAGAAATTTTGTACAAAAGAAGTCGAGATCAAGTACTGTTAAGGTGCGTGAATTCAACTGAAGCTACTAAAATTCTTGAAGAAGTGCATAATGGAGGTTGTGGAGCTCATGCTAACGGTCACATGATGGCCCCGACAAATCATGAGAGCAGGTTACTACTGGCTGACTATGGAGAGAGATTGTATTAACTATGCTCGAAAATGCCACAAGTGCCAGATCTATGCTGATAAAATTCATGCACCTCCAAATGCTCTAAATGTGTTAGCACCTCCATGGCCTTTTTCAATGTAGGGCATGGATGTGATCGGACCAATTACCCCCAAGGCTTCGAACGGGCATAGGTTCATTTTTGTGATGATTGATTACTTTACCAAATGGGTTGAAGCTGCTTCTTATGCAACTGTAACACGAGCAGTTGTTTGCAAGTTTATCAAGAGGGAGATAATTTGTCGATACGGGCTTCCAGAAAGAATTATCTCTGATAATGCTCGAAACTTGAACAACAAGATGATGGAAGATGTGTGTACTCAGTTCAAAATCAAGCATCATAATTCAGCGCCATATCGTCCAAAGATGAATGGGGCAGTAGAAGCAGCAAATAAAAACATCAAGAGGATAGTGGAAAAAATGGTTGACACATATAGAGATTGGCATGAGAAGCTGCCATTTGCCCTACATGCTTATAGAACATCTGTTCTCACTTCTACTGGGGCAACACCATTTTCACTAGTGTATGGGATGGAAGCTGTATTGCCTGTTGAAGTTGAAATTCCATCCTTAAGGGTCCTGATGGAAACAAAGTTAGAAGAGGCTGATTGGGTGAAAGATCGTTACGAGCAGCTCAACTTCATTGAGGAAAAAAGAATGGCAGCATTGTGTCACGGCCAACTGTATCAAAGAAGAATGATGAAAGCACATGATAAGAAGGTCCAACCAAGAAAATTCAGAGAAGGAGAATTGGTCCTGAAGAAAATTCTCCCAAATCAACCAGACAATAGAGGAAAATGGGCTCCAAATTGGGAAGGTCCTTATGTTGTGAAAAGGGCATTCTCTGGCGGGGCATTACTTTTGGTAGATATGGATGGAGATGATTTGCCAAACCCAATAAATTCAGATGCTGTGAAGAAGTATTATGCCTAAAAAAAAGAAAAAAAAGAGAAAGAAAAAAAAGAGAAAAAAAAGAAAAAAGAAGAAAAAGAAAAAGAGATAAAGAAAAAGGAGGATTCAAATTGAAAACCCAAAAGGGCAGTTTGAGTCAATAGGGGGTGAATTCGAACTGAAAACCCGTAAAAGGGCGGCTTGAATCAAGGAGACATATCTAAGTTGAAAACCTGAAAAGGCGACTTAGGTATGAGGAGAAAAGGCATTAAAGGGTCATGATATAGAAGCACTAATGTGATTTGATAGGACTTTACATGGTCGGATGACTTGAAGAGAATGAGATTTTTGAATGAAAATTTTGTATTAATTGATCAGAGTTATTTGAATGTCTGCCCAAAGCCTGGTTAAATAATCCTAGAATCCTTGTTTTTCTTTCAACCTTGCTTTACCTTCACACTTGGCTACCTTTGTAATATTTTCAGATATTGAATAATACCATTCCTTTCATTTTCACTTATTATTTCCTTACTTTGAGGGATTGAGAAATTGTGTTGCATTGATCTTGAAATTGGAATTGTAATGAATGTTTGCTTGGCAAAATATGTGAAAGACTCCTATATTATTTAGGAAAATGAAATAAAAGGAAACTTGTGAATGAATGGAAATTGGAAATCAAGAAAAACCAATGAAAATGAAAGAATGAATGATGAGGTTTCAGTAAAGATTTTACTGAGCAAATGAATAACCAGAAAGAGTGAACGAAGGAAGAAACAAGGGATAAGATAATATAAAGAGGGCACGAAGACAAGAGCTTCATTGGGAAAGAAACATGGAAGAAGGAAAATGAGAAAAGAAGTAGGAAATACAAGGACAGGATGACAAATAAAAGAATGCATGAGATGGACTGATACAGAAAAACCCTGTTATTGCCACAGTTAAAGTTGAAATGCTTTTCAAAGAAAACATTGCATGAATAGAATAGATTGTGTGTGTAATATTGCATGAATGGTATTACACAAATAACATTGCATAGATAGGATAGAATGCATGCGTAGTTGCAAACATGATGCATTGCATGAGAAAAATTACAGACAAGGTTCCTTGAGTACAATCTATAAGACCTTCGGGCATGATTCCTCCAAATTTTGGACAAGATTTTTAAAGTTTGACTGCCTGCCTGTTTAGGAGGAGCTTTTGGACAAGATTTTTAAAGTTTGACTGCCTGCCTGTTTAGGAGGAGCTTTTAGACAAGATTTTTTTTAAAGTTTGACTGCCTGCCTGTTTAGGGGGAGCATTTTGGACAAAATTTTTAAAGTTTGACTGCCTGCCTGTTTAGGAGGAGCTTTTAGACAAGATTTTAAAGTTTGACTGCCTGCCTGTTTAGGAGGAGCTTTTGGACAAGATTTTTAAAGTTTCACTGCCTGCCTGTTTAGGAGGAGCTTTTAGACAAGATTTTTTAAAGTTTGACTGCCTGCCTGTTTAGGAGGAGCTTTTAGACAAGATTTTTAAAGTTTGACTGCCTGCCTGTTTAGGGGGAGCTTTTTGGACAAGGTTTTAAAAGTTTGACTGCCTTTCTGTTTAGAGGGAGCTGTTTCAAAAAAAATATATAAAAAAAATCAAAAAAAAAAAGAAGGAGAGAAGAAGTCAGATAAAATAGGTGTCTATGTCTTTGTGCAACTACTGTTTCACAGCAAATGCACAAAGAGGGGCAGCTGTAGACACCCTATTTTGTCCGGGGTCTTAACTTGTAAAATTAATTAATTGAGTTAGAAAATATGGTATTTTTAACACTAGATTAGGATAATTAATTAATTTAAAATTAAAATAGGATTTTTATAGATTAGAATTAACATTAGGAAATTAAAAATCAAATGGGATTTAGAAATAAGAAAAACAAAAAAATATGAAATAAAAAATAAAAATAAGATTAATTTTAGATAGGATAATTAGATTATTAGATTTTTAGGATAATTATTATGATTTATATTATTAGAGTTTATGATAGATTAGAATTAGAGTTAGATAATTATTAAAGTAAGATAAAAATAAAGAGATTCACTTAGGCTAGGATATGGATACTACTTGTGTATATAAGGAGGGAGGTAGCACATAAAATGGGGGGACCATTTTTTTGGCAGAAAGCGACTTCATCAGCCATTATCATCATCGGATGCCATCACCATCTTTAAAAGCCACCCTCAGCCCTTGTTCATCATCACAGCCGAGCTTCCCTTCATCTTGCCCACGGTTCATCCTCGACCTCTACTTGCTAGCCTGAGAATTCCCCTGCATCGAACTTCACTCCTACCTGTTACTGCTGATTGCACAGCCACCGTTCCTCCCTGTTGTGCCACCTTCCTGCTTTGCCCTGCCTTACTCTGCCAGATATTCGACCAGCCACTGCGCCGCATCATTGCTCAGCTCATCTTCATCGGACCAAACTTACAGGTTCTGTGTTCATCATCACCACTTAAGGGCTGCGTTTTCTGCTACTCCGCCGCTGTTGCATTACGTCGGCCCTTGCTGCTGCGTTTCTGCCCAGCCTCGTCATCATCATCACCTGCTCCATTATCATCGCTGTTGGCTGGAAGAATCGCTACTGAGAGTTTGTTGCTGTTTAAAAACGTTGGAACAAAAGCTGTGATCGTGGGTAGCTAGCTAGCTCGATGTGAAGAGGAGTAAGGTTTGCTACAGGCCACGTGAAACCAAGAAAGACAGAAGAAAAGAACGTGTAGCAATAAAGAAAGAAAAGAAATAATCAAGTTAGCTCAATTTTCCAGGTCTGTTTTTTTTTGTTGGTTAATTGATTAGTTAAAACAAATATAATCTAACAGCATGATTTGATAATTACTGGCATGATTAATTTAATATGGTAATGGTCTAACTTTGTTATTAAATCTGACTTAATAATTTAGAAAAATTTACATGATAATTAATTTGAGTTGATGACTGCTTGTAAAATATAATTTGTATATATGTGTTACTTGATTTGTTGTATGACTATAATATAGTACATTGACTTAGTTTGCATGTATGATTTTTATTTAACCATGTTGTATGATTTAGATGAGTATTCTAAGGTTATAAAAAATATATGAACAATAAATATATATAATTAAAATCAAATAAATAAATGTGGATTATACCGATGATGACATTTTGAGGAAGTCAATTGAGACACCTTAGAGATGTCTAGGTGAGAGGATTCTTTCTTAAGTTGAGCCAAATTGATGGGATACTTTTGGGAGAATTTTCAATAAAATATAATTCATATTTATTTTAAGATTAAATAGAGATAAAAATTAATTAGTAAAGACTAAAATTAAATAAGCATAAATAAAAACAATAGATAAATAAAAGGATAATAAATAAGAAATAAGAATTAGATTGAGAATTAGATTTTATAGAATAAGTATGAATTATACCGATGATGAAACTCCAAGAAAGTCAATTGAGACTCCTTGAAAATTTTTAGGTGAAAGAATCTTTCTTAAGTTGAGCCAAATTGATGGAATACTTTTGAAAGAATTTTTTTAATTCATATTTATTTATAATAAAAATAAAAGCAAGATAAGATAGATGGATTAGATATAAATAAATAAAAATGAGCAAATAAAGACAAGTAAACAAATAAAGATAAATAAATAAAATAAGATAAGATAAAGTATATAAATAATAAATAGAATTATAATAAATAAGATAAATAAAAAAGAGTAAATATGAGTTATGCCGATGATGAAATTTCAAGAAAGTCAATTGAGACTCCTTGAAAATTTCTAGGTGAGGAGGTTTCTTTTGGGCCGAGCCAAATTGATGGGACGCTTAAAAGTGAATTTTCAATAAAACATAATTCATGTTTATTTCTTAAAAGTAAGGTAAATAAGAATATAAAAATAAAAATAAATCTAAGAAATTTATAAAATGAATATGGAGTCAATATTAGAGACAAGGTTAGAGAAAGAAGGAATCTCATAAAATGTTAAAATCTATCCGACGATGGAGTTCAAGAAAGTCAATTGAGACTCCTTGAATATCTTGAGGTGAGGGGAATTTCTAAGGTTGGAGCCAAATTGATGGAAAAATCTTAGAAATTTTCCCAATATATAAGTATATCGAAATTAATATGAACTTAAGGCAAACTATAAAGATAACCTAAAGCTAGTTGGTACCATCTTAGGATGGGCGTTGTGGGGGTGTTAATCCTTCTCCACACGTAACCGTACTTCCGAGTCTAAGAATCTTTGAACGTAAACCATGCCTTATCTTTAGACAAGAATAGGTGACCAATCACACTTTAGGTTTGAATGGTTGGTGGCGACTCCTTGGTATTAAGTCTAGCGGGTTAGGTCTTAGGACTAGACGTTATGACAATACTTTTTAATAAAATTGAAATCAAAGGTGAATGAATGCTTTTACCCTTTATTTTTTTTTTGTTTTTTTATCTACTGTCATCACTTCAATGCGATAAGATCCAAACTAAGCCTTAATCCACCAACCTCTCTCTACAAGAGAGGTTAATATCCATTAGCCTCTTTTTTTTTTCCAAAGTAAAGTGTGCAGTGCCCGAAGAGAGAATTACAAAAGAGAGAGCAGTTCATAAAGGGGACAAATAAACCAGTTAAGAAGATAAGGGATGCCAATTAAGAATTTCTACCAAAATTGATATCATTACATGGGATTAAAAATAGTTTGTAAAGGGAAATTAAAATTTTTAACGTGTATTAAACTTGTAAATTTAATTAAAAATCACTAACTATGTAATAATCTTAAATGTACCATCAATTTGGAAAACGTGCAAGAACATAAGATTTCAGGGTTTGGCCACTCTTCAATAATAATAATAATAATAATAATAATAATAATAATAATAATAATAATAATAATAATAATAATAATAATAATAATAAAACATATAAAGTTTATAAGTAATAATAAAATAATTTTAAACAAAAGAAAAATTACTCACCATCCAATCCAATTTTTAGTCCGCATTTTAAGGCTATTGATTTATATGCTACCACAATTCCATATATATGATTCTACCTTAATTCCATTCCATATGTTTTATAAATTTTATTAAGTTAAAGTTAAAAAACTTGGTAAATAAAAAATATATATAAAATATAAAAGTTTTATGAATTAGGTTCAATTTGTTAATTACATAATGATAGTATTTTACTGTAAAAATATTTTAAAAAAATATTTGTATATTCATAATTAGAATAAAAAAATTATTATATACAATTTTAGACAAGTACATCGACCTTTGTGTACATCTAGTAATATATATATATATATATATATATATATATATATATATATATATATATATATATATATATATATATATATATATATCATTAACTTTCAGTACTAAATTGGCTGTCACATGATTCCATATACTTCAATGGCATTGGCAATATAAACAGTCATATCCGTCCACCAATTCGGAAAAAATTTAATTTTTTTAAATAATTTAACCTATATATATATATATATATATATATATCAGAAATTGAAAAAAGATTATTGATTTTTTTAACATTTCATATAAATTTTAAGATTGAGGCCTTGGTTTCGCTATACAAAGAATGCTTTGAAATTAATTTGAGGTTTTGGTTTAGTGGTAAGGAAGAAGTCTTAAAATTTTGAGATCCATGTTTGAGTCTCACCATATTTACTAGTTTAATTAGTTATAGTTATTTATTAGATTACTGTAACCTGATTTAATAATTATCAGTTTATAAAATATATTTTTTTTGTTAAAAGCAAATAAAAATAAAAGTTAAGATAATACATTTAAAAAGATAATACATCTATCAAAAGTTTAGGATATATATTCAAATAGAACATCATCTCTTTAACCAAAAACATTGGCTTTTATATCTTTATATAAGATCTTTTTTATAGATCACATAAGCAAAATCTATCTGCACTTCTCTCAAAAATTTAAGTATTTTATTTTTTTCAAATTCTTTCCTATTATTGTTTTATTTTCTTTCAAATTTCTTAGACCGACGGTAAAATGGAATACGGTGCTAACCGTGACAGCTTTGTGTATAGCGGGAGTACAATGGAAGAAGGTGGTAATCATGGCAATTTTGTGATAACAAATCCTATAAACCGGCTTCCGATGACATATAAGTCCGACGAAGAAGGCGAAGCACGCTTGAAATCACTTCCGCCAGGTTTTCATTTCAGGCCACTTGATGTTGAGCTTGTTCTTTGCTATTTGAAGAGGAAAGTTTACAATAGACCACTGCCACCGAATAGAATCAAGGAGGTTCAACTTTACAACTACGATCCTAAAACTCTTACAGGTTTTTCTTTCAGACCTTCGTTTTCTTTGGATTTGTTTTCGATGCAAAAAAAAAAAAAGAAAAGAAAAAAATTGATCAAGAATCAAGATTTCTTTTATACGATCTTTATAATAAAATTTTTTTTCTTGTTTTTGACAACAGAGATGAGTAATAATAAGTCATTCAATGGAACCATGAATGAATGGTATTTCTTTACCCCAAGAGAT
This sequence comes from Heritiera fomes, assembly GCA_032173925.1. Lineage (NCBI taxonomy): Eukaryota > Viridiplantae > Streptophyta > Magnoliopsida > Malvales > Malvaceae > Heritiera > Heritiera fomes. The sequence continues at coordinate 5,737,976 of JAPDPM010000002.1, read as the reverse complement.
CGTAAATATCCCAATGGCTCAAGACCTTCGAGAGGAGCTGGTGGTGGATTCTGGAAGGCAACTGGAGCCGGTCAGCCTGTCGACTATAAAGGAAAATTAGTTGGATGGAAGAAAACTTTATTCTTCTGCAAGGGGAAGCAACCTCATGGTCAAAAGACCAGTTGGATCATGCATGAATATGTATTGGAAAATCCTCCAGCAAAACAAAGAGCTAGCAATGATGACATGACGGTAACAGTTTTTTTTGTTAATTCATTGTTTTTTTTTTGTTAATTTTCGTATTTTTATGTTGGTTAATTTCAGTCTTCATTATATTATTTTGTTCTTCTTTCAGCTTGATGAATGGGTACTGTGTAGAGTGTATCAGAACCAGAAGGATGCAAAGCGAAAGGCTGATGAAACCCCAGCGCGGGAGGAAGCTGAAGCTGCAATTCCGGCTTCGCAGATTCCGCCTCCTCAATCTGATCAACAGTTTCACACGCCGCCACAACAAACTTACCCAAAGCCTTTTTACAACAATGCATTTGATAATTCTACATCTGCAGGACACCCGGCTCTTCCTGAATCTTTTAATCCAATTCTGGAACCTGCTTCACCCATATTTCCTCAACAGGCAGCATTGCCTGATTATGGTAGTTTTATACCATCAGTTGGACCCATGTCATCTGATGACTTCCATTTAATGGGCCATTATAATTTTTACCTACATCAGCAGCAGCAGCAGCAGCAGCAATTTTCAAATTTCCATTATAATTTCAACATACAGCAGCAGCCATTTTCAAATTGCCATTATAATTTCAACATACAGCAGCAGCAATTTTCAAATTTCCCAGATGCTGATCAAATGCTTTCGGATTCGGGTTGGGGTTTCGGATCTTCATAATATATAGTGTTGTAGGGTCTGAATTTTTGTTTTCTTTATTAGGTCTGAAATTTTATGGCATTACAATAATATATATTTTTTAAATTGATTTCCAAGTTATAGTTACAGAAAAATTATAAGCTTTCCACCCTCTTCTCTTCTCCTCACTTCTATATACTTTCTACCTTCAAATCTATCTTCACTCACTTTCTGCGTTTCCCAAAACTGAAAAATTCATGTATTAGTTCTTTCAAAATCAAAATCCTAATTTCCACTTCTCTTCTTTCCATCGTCTCTCACTTTTTCTAATCTCTGTCTCTATTCTCTTCTCATCCGTCTTCACAGCTCAATCGCTTAATTTGTTGTAAGTGGAGAAAAATGATAAATTTGAATTTTTTTTCTTTGGATATATTGATTGATTACATAATTTCTCGGTTATCTAATGCAAAAGTTCGCAGATTATTATGGGCTCAGGAAGTGGTAGCGGGATAGTTTCCTTGATGAAGATGTGAAGATGTTTAGTAACCACTATATTTCTTGCTTATGTAAGTTTATGTTTTTTTTTATTTTTTAGTTTTAGCAATTGGCAATTTGAATTTCTCAGCTGGATTGTTTTAAGGAAACTTTTTATACGTACTCCTTCAAACAGAATCCTTGCTAGTTTGAATGCTCAAAATGAAAACTTTTACCAAACCTTGATTTTTGGATTGACTGGAGCAATGTGTTTTCTTATCCTCCATGATTTTGCTAGGAAATGCGATAGTGATTTTTTAATTTTGTTTGCATGATTGTAAATCTATGGAATCGGTGATTTTTTTATTGCCTTCTTCACTTGGTCATGAAGAACAGGATGTTAAAACCTGTATGAATTTCAGTGATCATTTTACATGTGTTAATCTTTTTTTGATATATATTCCATATGCTTACGTTTAAAAAAATTTGTTACGATTGTTATTATCCATAACTATATAAAAATAGTACTCAATGAGGTAATTCTTTTGTTTGCAGGGTATTGATTATTTGAAGTACGATAACTACTCTTTGAGCACACACTTAAGTTTCAATGTTGGCTGGAACGAGAATGCCTCGCAAGGTTTGGATTTACTCTTGAAATGAAGGATGGTAATATTATTGGATGGAAGCTGTTAGTTATTTATGAGGTTTATTGTCAGATTTTATACAGTGCAAACCGTGATAATTGGTTTTTCCATAACTTCTTAGTTTTCTTTTTTCTTTTTTTCATGAAAACATTTATGAATTCCTATTTCTGGGTTATATTACTTCTATTATGTAAGTCTGGTACCTTAGATTATCCAGCTGATTGTCCACTATACAAACACGGATTCACTCTACCTGAAAGAATCACATTGCTTCTTATTTGTTGAGACTCTTGTACACCATCATCCCATTCCAAAGAAGCAGAAACTATAGATTTATCAGTTTTTCCTTCAATTGTTAACACAAATGATTGCTTTTGCCCCAGAGATGTGAATGACAAAACATTTGGATTAACTTGTATCTTAACATCTCCTGCTGGGGCACTCACTTTTGCTTTATATACAGACATTGGTGATCCCACATTTGTGACAGTCCTGTTGAAGGCTTGGCTAATAGTTTTAAAGGGTGGGGTAAAAAAAGCAAAGCGTGGTTTAGATCCTTAACTCTTTTATTGTTAGCTTCAGAACAAGTAGCATTATCCCCGGTTACTAATTGCAGAAACCGACTGCCTACATTACAGCAAAATGTACTTTTAACGACATTTTTTTTTGTTATTTAGCGGCGTTTATAAATGCCGTTAAAAAATCGTGACACTAGCAAAAAACACCACAAAAAATGCCGGCTTTTTTAGTATTGGAAAAAATAGAGATATTTTTAATAAAAATACCGCTAAGTTTGCGGTGATTTTTTTGCTCAGTAACGGCGTTTATGGCCTTTTAATTCTGTGTAGTCAAGTAGCATTATGGCCTTTTAATCTAAAATGTAGAATAATGTTTAAGATTAAAAAACAATGTAGAATTTATCAAAATTCTTTATTTAAGTATAATGACAATCAAAGCTTGATTTAGTAATTGTTATTCCACTCTAAGAAGAATTAGATTCAAAGTTTAGTTCTTTCTTTGACTTTTTCCCCGTAAATACAGAAAAATAAGAGCATGTTTTTTTTATACATTTTTTTATGAGCATATATAATTCTTTTTGTGTTATGGATATACACAGCCTAGCAACCATTAACAAGAATTTTTTTTGGATAATTATCCAGTATATTGGTAGTGAAATTTTTATACTTCAAAAGTAGTGTTAAGATTGCAACATATATTTCATTTTATTTATTTTTTGTTATTTTTTAAATATTCCATTGATATATAAAATCGTAGTAATTAAATGCCGTATGTATGATTCAAGCAATTCCCAACGGAAAATGAACAAATGCCTATATTTTTTTTGATAAATGGTGTTTATTATATTTTATTTTGAAAAGCCAAATACTATTGTTAGAAACGGAACAAGACAAATCCTAACAGGGGAGCAGCATACAAAGACACGCCTGTGACTAACCCATTGCAAACTGCCAAACATAAAACTAATTAAGACAAAACTTCAAACACCTCGTATACGACTAAAAACAAGCTGAATCCAAACAATAAATTGCATCCAACGATCCAATGAAAAACGCATGTAGCCCGCAAAACAAACACTTAACCAACTTAGCAGCCAACAAAACAAGAACCAAAGCTTAGCAGATTTCAAATCAGCAACCTTCAAAAACTAGACCCCAAACCATCATGCCACGGCCACCCAGCCTTAGGCCAACCAGAATGCAAACAAGCACACACCGCTCAAGGAAAATACTTCAGCCCAAAAGAACCATACCAATTAGATTCAGACCAATGATCCAACACCTCGTGTGCAAAGAAGCAGGAAAACTTGCTACCAATCAAAAATATACAAAAAGAAGAAGTTGTTTAAGTTGTTATATAATTCTCCAACTTTTACATACAAAGCTAACAGAGGGATTTTCAGTAATTTTTACAAATTTTTAAATAGTAAACTTTACATCAAAACTAATTGCCTGTAGATATTATCAACAGTAGGTGAATAACTACCGAGTTTCAAACAATTCCTTACGTGTCATATATGATAAATGCTTGTTGTCCAGCCTCCCTTCAAAAGCAAAGCAATGGATTTACTTTTGAAATGATGAATAGTCCAATCAAGTTCCTCTTGCCAATTTTGGATCTTACGGAGTCAAACCACACATTGCTAAAACAAGCTGCCAGACTTTTTTTTTTTTTTGAGAATGCACAAGAAAAATAAGAGATGATCTCTAGACTCTTCCTCAACATCATAGAAGAAGCCAGTGTGCTCAATCTATTAAGAACTGCAAGCCAAACAATGAAGTTGTGTCTTGGGAGGGATGAGGAGATCCGGACCAATTTGTGCGAGGCCACAATGGGGTGTCTATCCCTATGTATCTGAAAGAACAGAGTTACCACATTTTGACGTCTGATAGACAATAACATTTTCATCTTCAGTGAAGGCAAGGTCAGCCAAAGTTAAGAGGCGTCCTTGTCTAATTCCTTTTGCCTATATTACTATATTAACATATAATAGAACTGTGTGGAAGCATTCTAATAATATTAATGGGATTTGGAAAACAATTGCTAGTGGCTATTTGCTAAATTGCTTAGGCAAAAGACACATATTTGTGTGTGTGTGTATGTGTATATATGCCAAATATATGTGACGAATTGAACAGTGAACTGTCTAACATTTTTCCTTGTAATCAACACTTTTAAAGTACTATTGTTAGAATTTATTTCGTAAGGATCATAGTAATTAGTAAAAGCCGGCAGTGGACACCTTTGTTCATGTTGGCGAGCTTAACAATGTAGATGTTTCGAAAATTAATGAATGCAAGGAGCTTATTCCTAGTACTCTTAAAACTTATATAAAGTCCCATTCCAGGGCAATGTCTATTGCAAAACCAAGTTACTGAAACTCAGCAATGGCAGTCCAGACTTCTCCTTTGAGATGGCTTATGCTAATCAGTTTCACTCTTAGCATGCTTGTCTCCTGCCACGGATCCTCTGATCACAGACAGGCAAACAAATTTTTGCTTCCCTTGCTTTTAATTTGAACTGTTTTGTTACAGGGACCAGCATTGGGTTACTAGGCATGAAACCTGAGTTGGTTTGATTTAGAAATTTAGAATTAATTTTTGATATGTTAATTGTATTGACGGAGCAGGTCTACATTGTCTACATGGGTACACTTCCAAAGGCTCATGAGGCCTCTGCTGCAAGCCTTCACACCAGCATGCTTCAAGATGTTGTTCCTAGGTTTGTCATTTTTTTAATTACTCTAGAGCGTTGCATGGTATTTTAAGACAATTTGGATATTTACCTAGATTTCTAACTCTAGTACTTATGTTTTGAATCCAACAGTACTGTTGGATCAGATATTTTGCTCTACAGCTACCACAGGAGCTTCAATGGATTTGCTGCCAAGTTGACCAAGGAGGAGGCAGAGAAACTGAGAGGTCTCTATATAACTTTGAGACAAATCTTCCAAAGTAGACCTAGCAATCGCAGATATAATTCATGTTTGCGTTGTGTACAATAAAAGAATTTTGTATCAAAGTTCGTATATAGACATTGAATACAAAACTTCAAAAATTTTCTCATATTTATATATAATTTTTACTAAATTTTAACATATGTCATTTTCGTATTTTTAATTTGTATCGTTTTACCATATCGTGTCTAACATTATCAAGTCTGATCTATTCCAAAGTATTACTTTTTTGGTGAAATTATGGAAACAACTCCCATTTCTCCCTAGCTTTAACAGTGCATTTATGTTTTCTTTCCAGGAAAGGAAGGTGTAGTGTCTGTGTTCCTTAGTCAAAAGAAGCAGCTCCATACAACAAGGTCATGGGACTTTATGGGATTCTCTAAAAAAGTGAAAAGATCAGTTATCGAAAGCGATATCATTGTTGGAATGCTTGACACAGGGATTTGGCCAGAATCTGAAAGTTTTAATGACACAGGATTTGGTCCACTTCCAAAAAAATGGAAGGGCACATGCCAAACGTCAGCCAATTTCACTTGCAACAAGTAAACAGAATCCAACATAACCTTAACATAACATATGTAAACACATACGAATCAATTAAATCCTGAAATTGGTCTTAACAATGTTACAATCTCTTTCAGAAAAATAATTGGAGCTAGATACTATCGGGCTGATGGACAATTCAGTCCGGATGATTTTAAATCTCCAAGAGACTCCGAAGGTCACGGGAGTCATACTGCATCAACGGCCGCAGGTGGCTTAGTTAGCAAGGCAAGCTTATATGGTATAGCCAAAGGGAAGGCTCGTGGAGGGGTTCCATCTGCCCGCATTGCTGTGTACAAGATATGTTGGTCTGATGGTTGCTATGACGAAGACATTCTTGCAGCATTTGATGATGCAATAGCCGATGGCGTTGACATAATTTCTCTTTCAGTTGGGAGTCTCTTTTCATCTGAATATTTTGACGATTCAATTGCCATTGGAGCTTTCCATTCGATGAAGAATGGGATCCTCACATCCAACTCTGCTGGTAATAGTGGTCCTTATCCTGCATCAATTGTGAACTTTTCACCTTGGTCTTTATCAGTGGCTGCTAGTACCATTGATAGAAAGTTTGCGACTACGGTGAAGCTCGGTAATGGTGAGATCTATGAGGTAAGCAGGTTCATTTCTGTCACTGAAATCCCAACTCTTTAATTGACTAGTTATATATTTATAGATTATATCTAAATTTTCTACATTCAGGGAACCTCTATAAACACATTTGATCTCAAGGGGAAAATGTACCCTTTCATCTTCGGTGGAGCTGCCCCGAATACCTCACAAGGTTACACTTCAGAGGATTCCAGGTACTATAAAATTATATAAACTGCAGATACTAATTTTGTGTTGTTTAATTCAACAATAAGTTCAAAGTTATGCTACTTCTCTCCAGTAACTCTGCTTGTTATCTTGATGCCACAAAATTTGTCATGGATTGCATTACAGGTATTGTTTGCCAGGATCATTGAACGAAACCTTAGTGAAAGGAAAAATTGTTTTTTGTGACTATGACAGCAATGGGGACGGTCTTCGCGAAGCAGGAGCTGTTGGTGTGGTCACGTTTGGAGAAAACAAAGATTATGTCTTCGCTTACACTTTACCTCTTTCCAACTTGAACATTGATGATGGAAGATTTGTTTTCAACTATGTGAACACAACGGAGTATTTACTAACTTCTCTACCAAAATATTTATTCGTAAAACTTAATTAGTATGGTTAAACATCATTAATTTAGTTTCATGTTTGAATAGAAACCCAACTGCAACAATATTCAAGACCAACATAGATGATCAGTTCGCTCCATTTGTTGCTTCATTTTCATCAAGAGGGCCTAACCCTGTTACATCGGATATTCTCAAGGTAAACGAGATAAATTTCTCCAATTTCTGTTTATAATTGCATTAGCCTCTTTCTTAGCTCTAAACATTTTTTAAATGCAGCCTGATCTTACAGCACCTGGGGTTGACATTTTAGCGGCATGGTCTGAAGCTGCCCCTTTGACAGAAACTGGAGGTGATACAAGAGTAGTTCCATACAATATTGTTTCTGGCACATCCATGTCTTGTCCACATGCAAGTGGGGCAGCAGCTTATGTTAAATCATTTCATCCAACATGGTCTCCTGCTGCCCTTAAGTCTGCTCTAATGACAACAGGTATGCATATAGTTTTATGCAAAGATCAAGACTTGCAATTGAGTTATTGTCAAAGAGGAAAATTAAAATCAAACAGCCTTTATTTGAATTTGAACTCTCACTGAGTCCCGTGCCTTTTGCAGCTTTTCGAATGAGTATTGAGAACAATATTGAAGCCGAGTTTGCATACGGAGCAGGTCACATAAATCCTGCACTAGCAGCCCAACCCGGATTGATATACGATGCTGGGGAGATTGATTATGTTAAATTCTTGTGTGGACAAGGATATAGCCCTCAACGCCTACAGCTCATTACTGGAAATAATAGCAGTTGTTCTGGAGAAACAGATGGAACAGTGTGGGATCTAAACTACCCTTCTTTCGCATTATCTGCTAGTCCTGGGACATCTATCACAAGAGTCTTTCGTAGGACAGTAACAAATGTTGGATCAGCTGTGTCAACTTACCAGGCAGTTGTTAAGGCTCCACCAGGGCTGATAATCCAAGTTCAACCAAGTGTACTTTCCTTTAAGTCTCTAGGCCAAAAGCAATCCTTCGTTGTGACTGTTGGAGCTCAAGTTGGTAACTCTATGATCTCTGGCTCTTTGACTTGGGATGATGGCGTGCATCAAGTGAGGAGCCCTGTTGTCGCTTTTTCTTCCTTACTCTCATGAATTCCATGGAAGCAAATAGTTTTAACCATTTATCTGTTGTATTCACTCTTCTTAGTTTCATCTACAAAGCAAATCAGTTGAGAATTATGCAAAGTGAGATTGAAAAATAAAAGGACATAGTGCAAATAGCATTAATGTCATCCTAAATTTACATACTGTATTTTTGTTGATCGAGAAAAGTGGAAAAAGTAATTCTCATCAAAATTGATACATAATTCTTTTACAATTGTTTATTTGGTTTGATAATTGTATCAAAATTTAACATATAGATTAAATTAGCCACACCAACAGCTTTCTCAAAAAAAAAAAATTTACAGTCCAGAGGTATTACTAAGAACACAATCTTTTTGATATTCCTATATATGATTATATAAGAAATTGTCTGTTGACTTTTGCCTAATTAGTTACCTTAATACTATAATAAGGTTTATATATGTATATATATATATATATATATATATATATATATATATATATATATATAAGACGTTTATATAAAGCAATGAACCAAAAAAAAAAAGGTATACATTAAGAAAGGGATATTAATTATTGAACTATACATTAGAATATATATATATATATATATATATATAATTTTCTCACTTTTTTTTTACTTAATTTCATTTTCCCCCTGTTTTTTTAATTTTCATTTTCCCTTTCTTTGACATAAATACTAAACAAAAAATTGATTAGGGTTCTTATAAAAAAGTATAGTATTTTCTAGAATTATTAACTCTAATAAGAGTTAAAAGGAAAGTCATAGAGGAAAATTTAGTTAAAGCAGTGGGTAAAGTAGTCAAATAATAAAAAAATATTAAATTGAACTTACTGAATGTTAGAAAATTTCAAAATATAAAGTGAAAAGATTGATTAAAATGTTGTTTAATCAACGTGCAAGTAAAACTAGTGTTTGGTATGACTCCGGGTGAAGTAAAATCATGTTAAAATGATTTTTACTAATTTTACAGGGCAGTCAATTGCCCATATAGGGCAGTCAATTGCCCTTGCGCAGTAAGTATTCTGTCCGAAAAATGCACTTGGGTAGTCGGATGCCCTGGAAGGGCAGTCGGATGCCCTGGGATGACAGTCAATTGCCCAAATAGGGCAGTCAACTGCCTATTCAAAGTGAAAACTCGAATTTTAAGTTACTTTAAGGCAATCGACTGCCATATGAAGGCAGTCGACTGCCCTCATGGAAGTTGCATACTGTTTCAAAAATACACTAGGGCATTCGGATGCTATTTTCGGGCATCCGACTTCCTTGCCTGGAAATCCAAAGGCAGTCAACTGCTCTAGTGCAAAATGAATTGTAACGACTAGTTTTCTTTGAATAGGTGCAACCTCATTCAAAGGGTAATCTTTCACTACAGAATGGTTAAAGGACATAACCATTGAATTTGAGAGGTTGTGAACAATCTGAATGATGTGTTTGTTTAAATGAAACAACACAATTGAAAGGTTGTATCATTCAAACCAAAGATCACATATCTTGAAATTATCTCTATAAAAGAGATGACAATGTTCATTCAAGAAGACAGAACAAAAGATAACGAAAATATTCTGAATTCTTCTTTCTCTCCCAATCTCAAAACAAAAAACAAGTCTCTTAGACATTGTTTGCTGCAGAAAACTTTGGCTAAGTCATAATACTTTTGTATTTGTCTAAAGTGTTTAGTGGTTTAATATTACAAGTGCAAGGTAATATTAAACAAGTTGACTTCATTGTATCCTGAGGCTATTTCCATAATCCCTGTTGCATACCATAATTGGTGGGGGTAAAATAAGTCTTAAGGAAAGTGGCATTATAATAGCACGCCTTGAAGTCTTTTTTTGCATTTAGTTCGTGATTGTTCGTGATCAAAGAAGTTCAATTCCAGAAGTTGAAGTCCAAGAAGAAGTTCAAGTTTTTCATCTTCATAGTACCCCAAGTGGACAAGAGCTGTAATCCTATATTTGTTGTTTCTTGTTCAACAATCTTAAGACTTATTTCACAGAAACCATGAAGATGGAAACATTGAAAGAATTGGCATTTAACTTCCAAAAGTTGGAGAGGTTCGATGGAGGGAACTTCCTAAGGTGACAACAGAAGATGAAGATTTTACTTACATCCCTCAATGTGCTCTATATACTCACAACACCAAGACCAGAAGAAAAAGAAGATGACACAAATGAGGAAGTGCATCAAAGACAAAAGTGGGACAACGATGACTACACTTGTAGAGGATGCATCCTAAACGGTATGTCTGATTCTTTATTTGATACTTACATCACAATCAATACATCGAAAGAGTTATGCGAAATGCTGGATGCAAGATACATGAAGGAAGACTCAACTAGCAAAAAGTTCCTGGTAACAAGTTGGAATATTTTTAGAATGAATGATTCCAGCCCTATTATGGAACAGTTTGCTGAGATTGAAGTCATCCTTAACAAGTTTAAGCAATATTCAATGAACATGGATGAGTCAATTATAGTGTCCTCTATAATTGACAAACTTCCAGCATCATGGAAGGATATCAAGAGAACCTTGAAACACAAAAAAGAAGAAATCACTCTTGATTACCTTGTAAACTATCTTCGGATTGAAGAGGAATATTGCAAGGAGAATGACAAAGAAAAGGAGAAGGAGACTAACATCTCCAAAGTCCACGTGGTGGAAGATACTGTTTCCAACAAAAAATCCACAAAGAAGAAGAAAAAACTTTCCACCAAAGGTAAGAAAATTAATTAGAAAGGTGCATGTTTCCATTGTGGAAAACCAGGGCACTTAAAAAAGGATTGCTATGTCTTCAAAAAGAAGAAAGAAGCATCCAATGCAACCAAGGACAACTTTGTTGCTATGATTTCTGAAATCAATGTCATTGAAGACAAAGAAGCATGGTGGATAGATTCTGGTGCTACAAAACATGTGTGCACAAACAAGGCTATGTTCAAAGCTTTCAAAGAGGAAGTAGATGGCAATGTGCTCTACATGGGGAATTCTTCTTCAACTGAAATCAAAGGCAAGGGGGCCATAGATTTAAACTTCACTTCTGGAAAAACATTGACTTTAACCAATGTTTTCTATGTTCCAGAAGTTAGGAAGAATCTGGTGTCTGTTAGTTTACTAAATAAGTTTGGGTTCAAAGTTGTCTTTGAGGGGGATAAGTGTATACTATCCAAGAGTGGAACTTTTGTGGGAAAGGGATATGCCAATGAAGGCATGTTTAAACTTAATGTATCTCATTTCAATATCAATAATAAGAAGAATGATTCAGCTTATATTTTGGATTCTTTTGATTTATGGCATAGTAGATTAGGACATATAACCTATGATAAAGTAATCATGATGTCTAAATCTAATATGGTTCCATATGTAGTTAGAAGTGATGAAAAATGTAGAACTTGCATGCTAACTAAAATAACAAAGAAACCTTTTTCCAAGGTAGAAAGAAATTCTAAATTGTTAGAATTAGTGCATAGTGATGTAGGAGATTTACATGGAACCCCATCAATTGGAGGAAAGAAATATTATGTGACATTCATAGATGATTTCTCCAAATATTGTTATGTCTACTTAATGCATTCTAAGGATGAATCATTAGATAAGTTTAAAGCTTATAAAAATGAAGTAGAATTACATTGTAATGTTAAGATTAAAACATTAAAAACTGATAGGGGAGGAGAGTACTATGATCCAACATATTTTGAAACTGTTGGCATTGTTCATGAGATTACAGCACCATATAATCCCCAATCTAATGGTGCGGCTGAAAGGAAAAATAGAACATTAATCGAAATGGTTAATGCTATGTTATCCTATTCAGGATTAAGACAAGGATTTTGGGGGAAAGCAATGTTGACTGCATGTCACATTCTTAATAGAGTTCCTATCAAAAGGAACAATATTATCCCATATGAATTATGGAAGAAAAGGAAACCCAACTTGAGTTACCTTAAGGTATGGGGTTGTAGAGCAATTGTAAGAATTCCTGAACCTAAAAGAAAGAAATTAGGTGAGAAGGGAATTGAGTGCATCTTTATTGGTTATGCACAAAATAGCAAGGCATATAGATTTTTGGTTGTTGAACCAAATAATTCAATATCAATTAATACGGTTATTGAATCAAGAGATGCATTGTTTGATGAAGGAAGGTTCAAACTGATTCCTTTACAAAAAGAAGTTTCTCAAACTAATTCTAAGGAATTAGTGAATTCCACCACAATTGAAGAACAAAACCTTGTACCAAGAACAAGCAAAAGAGCAAGAAAAGTTAAGACTTATGGTTCAGATTTTCATATGTTTCTTGTGGAGGGATCAAGAGAAACCATAAGCAATCACATTGAATATTGTTTCAATATTGAATCTGATCCAAAATCATTTGAAGAGGCTATGAAGTCTCAAGATGTAGCTTTTTGGAAAGAAGCTATAAATGATGAGATGGATTCAATTATGGGGAACAATACTTGGATCTTAGTATATTTATCTCCAGGTTGCAAACCAATTGGTTGCAAGTGGATTTTCAAAAAGAAAATGAAAGTGGATGGTACTATAGACAAGTTTAAGGCTAGACTTGTTGCTAAGGGATTTACACAAAAACATGGAATCGATTATTTTGATACATATGCACCAGTAGCAAGAATTGCTACAATAAGAATGCTAATAGCATTGGCCTCAATTTATAATTTGGAAATTCACCAAATGGATGTCAAAATAGCATTTTTATATGGTGAATTGGATGAGGAGGTGTATATAGAACAACCCAAAGGGTTTGTTATTCCTGGACAAGAAAGGAAAGTGTGTAAATTAATTAAGTCCTTGTATGGACTTAGGCAAGCACCTAAGCAATGGCATCAAAAGTTTGATGAAGTACTACTAGCAAACGGATACATTATAAATGAATCCGATAAATGTATCCATAGTAAGATCATAAATGGAAAAGGTGTCATCATATATTTATATGTAGATGACATGTTAATTTTTGGTACAGACTTAGAACAAGTTAAAAATACCAAGAAGTTTTTATCGAAAAACTTTTTCATGAAAGACATGGGTGTTGCAGATGTGATTTTGGGAATAAGAATTCATAAAAGAGAAAACAACTTAATCTTATCCCAATCACATTATATTGAGAATATTCTCAAAAGGTTTAACCACTATGAACGTGTAACAATTGCAACACCATATGATCCAAATTTGAAATTGAATTCAAATAAGGATAAACCAATTGCACAACTTGAATATGCAAGAGTGATTGGTTGTTTGATGTATTCCATGACATGCACAAGACCGGATATTGCTTTTGCTGTTGGAAAGCTTAGTAGATATACAAGCAATCCAGGTAACATGCATTGGAATGCCATTTCTAGAGTATTAAGTTACTTGAAGAAAACTATGAATTATGGCATTGCTTATAGTGGTGAACCTTCTGTTTTAGAAGGTTACACAGATGCAAGTTGGATTAATAACATGGAGGATCATTCATCCACTAGTGGATGGATATTCATGTTTGGTAGGGGTGCAGTTTCTTGGGGATCCAAGAAACAAACTTGTATTTCTGATTCTACTATGGCTTCAGAATTTGTGGCATTAGCTTCGGCAAGTAAGGAGGCTGAGTGATTGAGAAACTTACTCTATGAAATTTCTTTATGGCCTAAACCAATGTCACCTATATCAATACATTGTGATAGTGAAGCTACACTATCAAAGGCTTATAGCCAAGTATATAATGGGAAATCTAGACATATTGGTCTAAGGCACAGCTATGCTAAACAATTGATTAAAGATGGGGTGATCACCATTAACTTTGTCAAGTCAAGTGAAAACTTGGCGGATCCATTGACAAAAGGTCTCACAAGAGAGATAGTGTCTAGAACTTTCAGGGGGATGGGACTAAAACCCATTTGAATTAGTCACACATAATCTAAACTCAACTCAACACTTAATTGGACATTAAGTCTTGAGTTCAATGAGATCAAGTACATTATCTGAATGTGGCTGCAAGTATTATGCTGTTAAACATCCCAAAGGTTATGAATACTTGAAATCATATGAAATAAGGAGGTTGAGTTGTTACTCTTAATGAACCCATAACACGTAAGTATAAGTGTTGGAATGCTTATATGTTTGCATTTCTGATGAGTTCACCTATATGAGTGGAAGTGGTGCCACTTCTAGGAGCTTAGGGTTTAGCTCTTAAGCACTCATGAAATGATACAAGACACATGGCCAGTATAAGTGTCGAAGTTCTACTAAATGACTTTGGACAAATTTTTGAAGTCTCATGTGAGATTTAGTCATTAGTTAATCATCATAGAACCGTTGGTTCAAGACTTAGTCCACCATACCGTTCTGATTAACTGAAAGTACTTTTTCTATAAGGTGATGATTCAAGACCTAGTTCACCATCATTTTATGCAAAAGGATTCCTCAAGTATTAGAATTGTTTTATTTTGAAATTGGTGGGGGATTGTTAGAAAATTTCAAAATATAAAGTGAAAAGATTGATTAAAATGTTGTTTAATCAACGTACAAGTAAAACTAGTGTTTGGTATGACTCCGGGTGAAGTAAAATCATGTTAAAATGATTTTTACTAATTTTAAAGGGTAGTCAACTGCCCTTGCGCAGTAAGTATTCTGTCCGAAAAATGCACTTGGGCAGTCGGATGCCCTAGGAGGGCAGTCGGATGCCCCGGGATGGCAGTCAACTGCCCAAATAGGGTAGTCAACTACCTATTCAAAGTGAAAACTCGGATTTTAAGTTACTTTAAGGCAGTCGACTGCCCTCATGGAAGTTGCATACTGTTTCAAAAATACACTAGGGCATTCGGATGCTATTTTCGGGCATCCGACTTTCTTGCCTGGAAATCCAACGGCAGTCAACTGCTCTAGTGCAAAATGAATTGTAACGACTAGTTTTTTTTTTGAATAGGTGCAACCTCATTCAAAGGGTAATCTTTCACTACAGAATGGTTAAGGGACATAACCTTTGAATTTGAGAGGTTGTGAACAATCTGAATGATGTGTTTGTTTAAATGAAACAACACAATTGAAAGGTTGTATCATTCAAACCAAAGATCACATATCTTGAAATTATCTCTATAAAAGAGATGACAATGTTCATTCAAGAAGACAGAACAAAAGATAACGAAAATATTCTGAATTCTTCTTTCTCTCCCAATCTCAAAACAAAAAACAAGTCTCTTAGACATTGTTTGCTGTAGAAAACTTTGGCTAAGTCATAATACTTTTGCATTTGTCTAAAGTGTTTAGTGGTTTAATATTACAAGTGCAAGGTAATATTAAACAAGTGCAAGGTAATATTAAACAAGTTGACTTCATTGTATCCTGAGGCTATTTCCATAATCCCTGTTGCATACCATAACTGGTGGGGGTGAAATAAGTCTTAAGGAAAGTGGCATTATAGCAGCACGCCTTGAAGTCTTTTTCTGCATTTAGTTCGTGATTGTTCGTGATCAAAGAAGTTCAATTCCAGAAGTTGAAGTCCAAGAAGAAGTTCAAGTTTTTCATCTTCTGTAAAATCCGAATTTTATTATACTGTATACTATATGTGTACATGATTGATGGTGGAAATTAATTCTTCTAGTGAAATTAAAGAATCATTGGATGTGAATTTTCACTTTGCATTTTAAGTCATGATGTATAGTATGGTTGATAAAAGAAAGAAAAATAAATATTTAAGTGTAACAAGATATTGTTGAGATATAATTTTGATATTATAGTATGAAAGCATTAAAGGAGGTAAGACAAAGTTAATAATTGTGGTTGACATTGGCGTGGGAAAGAAGAAGAATAAAAGGAGAAATTGTAGTCAAAAACGTGCAGAGACTCTGTTGCCCGTTCCCTTTTTGACTGCAAGCCGTCCCTTTGGCTGGAAATTCTTCAACATTTAATGGCTGTAGAAAATTTCACCACGCCATGCCCTTGAACGGTTGTTTTTCTTCATGAATTAATGCACTACCAGATGAGGTAATGATGAAGGAAGGGATAAGGAGCAGATGGTGAGTCCTGGTTGGACTAACATGCCTATATAAAGAGGCTTCAAGAGAAGAAATGGATTGAAATGAACTCCATCCTCTCCAGAATCCTTCTCGCCCATTCCGTTCCACTACAAGTTTATCTTTAGTTCTTCAGTTTTTCTTAGATGTAAGCAATGAAAACTTCCTTATTAGTTAGCCAAACCTTTCCTCCAATGTTGAAGAGCTAAGGAACAAGCAAACTAAAGCTAAGAGAGATAAGAAAGCATTCTGTGGTTGGAGGAGTAACTTGGTAAAGGTGAGTTTCATAGTTTTGCAGTTCTCTTGATATTTAATCATAGATATAGCCTGGTTGTAGTTGAATATTGTTGAATATATAAGAAAACTAGATGGAAAAATAACTAAGAATGAGTAAGGAAACACGATGGGCGAGTAGGAAGTTGCTAGTCAAAATGGGTGACTACTCGCCCAAAGGATAGGGCGAGTTTGAGAAATTGTTATGTGCGTTCGCCAGTTTTGTGGGATAGTTAGAATGACTGTTTGGGCGGGCGAGAACCCATGATCGCCAAAAGGCGAGAATGGCGATAACAGTGATCGCCAATGTGAAATGATGATGAGTGCCAATGATGCAAGAAGGAAATAGAGAACTCGCCAAAGTGTTGTTCAAGAGGACGAGATAGCCAAGGGCTATCCAATTCATGGGCGAGCCCAATTATGAATGAAAAGCCACGAGTGGCGAACTGAATTGATAAGCGTGGCGAGTTGAGCTCCTATGTTGGGCGAACTCCCATGAATAAGCCGCTAATGGACAGCGAGCTATGTTGGGCGAATGGCTAGCTGTTACCTCGCCAAAGTGCCACTATTATTAGGGAAAATATAATCGTTTTGGAAAATATTTATAGTTTGAATAAATGTTTTTGCAGACGGGAATTGAGGAAGGCGGGCGAGAAGCAAGGCTGCATTAGACGAGGTAAGGAAGTAATATGTGATGCAAATGCATGTCCTGTGGAGTAAAAATGTTAAGAAAATATAAGAAATTGTTTTTATTTTCTGACATGCATTGGTTGATAAAATGTTTGATCTCGGGCGAGCTAAAAGCCGCCATATGTTGTTTTGTTGGGCAAATTGATTAGGGCGGGCGAGTAGTTTTGTTTCGGGCGAGCCAAATGGCAAGCTCTCTTTTGTGGAACTGGGCGAGTGCCCTTGTTTTAAGGAGAAATATGGGTAAGCCATAGTCGGGCGAACCCTTTTTAATGTGTTTGGGCGGGCGACCCTTGTTTTAAATATAAGGCGGGCGAACTGTTATTAGCCAGCCATACTTTTGTTTTGAAAAGCTAAGTGGCGGGCGATTACAAAGTCGCCGTCTTATCGAGTTAGTCAGGGGCGAGCCGTGAAGGGCGAGCTGACCCTAGCGAACGGTTTTAAAATGTAATTTCCTAAACGAATAAAAATGAATTATTTTAAATATTTCAAAAATAAAAATATGAAATCTTTTTGGGGCGAGTTGACCATTGGGCGAGTTGACCATTGGGCGAGTTGGCCAATGGGCGAGTTGACCATTGGGCGAGTTGAGTTTTGGCAAGCTTACCATGGGCGAACTAGCCATGGGCGAGCCAGTCTAAACCGTACCTTCTCACACGGAAAATGTTGAAGTTACGGGCTGTTTTATGGTTGTATAAGCCCTTTTGGAAATCAAATCATTTTATGAAAATGATATATAAAGATAACTTGATTTTAAGACATTAGGCCATGAATTCATGCATTATCATTCATATACTTTGCGTGACCATCTAGGGCGATGGCTCGGGTCAAATAGACCAACGCGTGCACCCTAGGGTGTCACAGGGCCGATGGATCTGCCAAGTCTTCAGCGGTCTCGAGGTCACTTGGCAAGTGGACCCGAGGACCACCTACAGATTATGGCCATACATCTAGATGAGATAGCCGTGAGGGGCGATGGCCTACGGGTGCACCCCAAAAGCGGATGACTTATGTTCTTTGCATGATTTAAATTGTTGCCTAGTCTCAACTAAACGATTTATGAAAGGATCTGGTAAATCCTATTTCTTGTTACTATATTTATTGTTTCCTAATGAGTTTGATCGTTAGGATAATTAAATAGTTTTGAGAATATAGCTTTTATTTTTATAAAGCAGCATACACCTTCCTTACTGAGCACATTGTCGCTCACTCCTTATTTTTCCACTCCACAGATAACTGATTTGGGGCTAAAAGACTTACCTTTTTGAGATTTGATATCGAAGGTATGTTAGACTCTTTTATATATTCAGCAAAGTTGTACAGTACTACTTTAAATAGATGGGAATGTAGATACATCTTAAGGAAGAGACTTTAATAATTCATATTTACAAAAGAATGTAGTAGAAGTTGTTAAGAATCACAGACAGCCCAACCGGTAAGTTATGAGTAAGTATCATGTTATACAGTAACTTTGGGATGTTACATCTTCATAGTACCCCAAGTGGACAAGAGCTGTAATCCTATATTTGTTGTTTCTTGTTCAACACTGAATACAGTAAATATTTCATTTTCCCTTTCGTTGACATTTAAATACTAAAAAAATTGATTAGGGTTCTTGTAAAAAAGTATAGTATTTTCTAGAAATATTAATTCTAATAAGAGTTAAAAGGAAAATTGCAGCAAAAAATTTAGTTAAGGCAATGGGTAAAGTAGTCAAAAATTAAAATATTTTAAATTGAACTTAGTGAATACAGTAAATATGTATAGTGCCCAGTTAAAACAAAAAAAAAAGAAGCCCAATAACCCAATAACAGTAGAGGGCACCGAAGGTCTGACGCCGAAAAGAAAAAAAAATAAAAGCAAGCAAGTTTGGTATGGAAGTGCCCTGTAGCCGCCGTTGTAGAATTTAGAATTTTGTACAGAAAGAGTCAAAAAAAAAAAGAAAAGAGAGTAGAGTGGCAGCTAAGCGGCGCCAAAAGCAAAGAAAGAAAGTAATTAAGCTTCGCTACCGTAGTGATACGTCGAGGGTGAAAAAAAATATTAGAAAGGGATATTTGGCTATTAGAGTTAGTGTAAGAAGACCAATGTAAGTAAAGAAATCTTTTAATTTTTACGTTTAGCGTTGTTAGGAATTGAGTTTTGAGAAAAAAAAGACATTAAAAATTTGGAAAAAAATTTGTATTTTAAAAAAAATACAGATATTTTTAGCTATCGTCAAATAGCATAACTCGCACCAAATTCATAGTTTATCGAATTATAGTCTTTTAGCAAATACAGTATAAATTGTCAGCTTCTGTCAGATAGTGTATTTTTCTAATATTAAATATTTTTGAATAATAGGCTCTGAGCGATCTTAAAGCTTTGTTTTGGTTTCAATTTAGCAAGTTCAGGTAAGTGACTTGATATCTTTTTGGTATTTTTACACCTTTACAATTAATCCCAATATGAGTTACATTTAAGTACAATTGTAATGTTTTATCCCTTGATTTTTTTTTTAATTTTGAGTTAAGCATGCAAATGTATGTCTATGTGATTTCCTTGTTATGAATTACGAAAACGATTTTGTATTAACTTTTCAAATATGATTTTATTCAAGTATATGTACATAATTATCTTTGAGAATATAATTTTTCATACAAGATATTTTGGAAAAAAAATGCAAAATATGCTTTGCATAAGATACATTTTGTATGATACATGATTTAGTCGCTTATGTACTTACATATATTTTTATTTTAGAAATACGAAATCTGCTTTGGAATGATGAATGAAATTTGCTTTGATCGATTTACGAAATTCGTTTTGTATGAAATATGTTATGAGATTTATAGTACTACTTTGTATATTGGGTAATCTGAAATTATGTTTTGTTTTATCTCCTAGTATGGCTGTGCTCTGACCCTGCCAATAGGGGTTGAATGTTGGTTATGTCGACATGTATTCTGTTAAAAGAAACTAGTTTTTAACTAAACCACCGATTAAGAATATTAGCTCTCTGTTCTGTTCTATGCAACTATCAGTTGCTTCTGATATCTCTAACCCGAGCCACCACGATTAATTGTGGTTTTTGTTCTAATTCTGACCTGTGCTACAAGGGTTAAAAGTGGCCATGACATGTTACGAGAGATCGAAAATTATGATTTGTGAAGCTTTTGTTCAGTTTTGGTATCTATGAAATTCTATTTAGTTTTGAAATATGAATATACGAATTTGAATAAATTACCTGATTAAATATGAGATCACAAAACGTTGATTTTGAATCTTTACATTGATTTTTTGGCCTAGTGTTTTTATGGCATGCTTAATCCAACTGTTGGGATATCGATTGCTTACTGAGTTGTTCTACTCATCCCTTTTCTTAACATCTTACAGGTTTTGATGTTGATAATGTCCATGGGAATGTTGGGGAGTGATGCTTTGGAGTTTAGGATATGTTTCAAGATTTTTAAGTTTATGATTAGATCGAGATTTAAGAACGTTCCATTTTCTTTGTTGGCTTTAAGTAATAAGTTAAAGTTTTATAAACTTCTTTTGATCATTAGTGGTATATTTCAGTTTAGATATTTGAAAGGATTGAATTTTGTATGATAAATGCCTTACATATCTGTAAGATTATATTTTACAGGTGTGCAGCGTCTGTTATGTCTTGAGTTCGAGATGTGACATACATAATATTTTCAACAGTTTTTCATTGAAATATATGAATATGAGTAGCCAAATTCACTGAGGGAAAAATGATAAAGACTTAAAAGTTTCATTTTGAATTGCAAGGTTTTAATGTTTATCAAACAACAGCTAATTAAGCTAAACTGACGAGATTGAATTTTTCTAATAATCTTACTATGGTTTTTGTTAGTACTAAAAGATATTCATTAATCTTGGTTCAAAAGAAAAAAGATATTCATTAATCCTTTCATACATCAAATTAGTCATTTAAGGTTTATGTTGATGACATTTCCGAAGTTGGAATGTTGCCAAAAAAATGAAACAGTGGAATGTCCTTAAACTAGATAAGGATAAAGGAAGCTGCCACACCTCTTTTCTTCAATTTTCCAAAGATCCAAACAGAGAGATAGCAAATTTCTAAATCATAATGTCGAATTTTCAGTTCTTTCAAGACCACCCAAGTTTTTGAAGACCGTTAGCAAGTAAGCTTTTTAACAATAACACAGTAAATGCTAGCTTTGGAGGCTTTTGCTTGTTGGCGATAGCAGCAAAGTAAATTCCTACTTTCCTGGTACATTCACTGCATTTTTTTTGCTAAGTCAAGATTTCAATAATATTAAAATTTGAATATTTAAAAAGAGAAAAACACCAAAAGTCAACCCTTCATGAAGTTCAAACCCCCAATCTCACAACAGCCTCACCACATAGACCCATCTCAAAGCAACAACATTGGACACATCACAGAAACATGTATTGGAAAAAAATCTAAAAAATACTGGCTTTATTGATTCAAAAAGAGCTTTTCTCACACACCAACTGAACTGTCAGCTAAGTTTTTATAAAGACTAGTAGGCTCCTACACACAAAGGACACTAACATATTTATCTCAACAACATCACTAAAAAATAGCCACTTCTAACTAACAAAATACTAAAGAATAGGAAACAATTCCAAAAACATCTATAACATGCTAACTAACAGAAGAAAAAAAATGCTACAGTTTTGAATTAGTCAACATTTCCCCCCTTAATTCAAGCAAGTGATTGAACTCCAACCATCCTGCATAGCTTCTGAAATTATGAGCTTGTTAAGGTGTTCGAGAATTTGTCTATCCAGATGGTAAACACAGATAACGAAGAGGCCCCAAGAAGTTCAGAAGTGCGCCCTTGTCCGCCAGGCTTTCAACTGAGGAATTGGCATTACATCGATCTTCCTGTTATCACTAAATCTCTGCCAAAGTAATTCAAAAAGTAAAGCCTGATTTCCCCTGCCCAAGCGTATCAAGGTCTCTTATGTAGGGCTATTTCTATTTCAATAAAATCTGGCCTTTTGTCATACCTTTTTCCATGTGAATTCTTTCATTTGCATCTTTTCTGCCCATGCATATTCGAGTCCATCTACATTTTGCCAACTTTTGTCCCATATGCAGGTACCCAAACAATGAATATGAAGGCCATTGTGATGATATTCCGAAACCTGATTTTGAAAGAACTGTTTGTGCTGGTGAATTTAATGAAGAAGAGGGTATTGATGATGATACATTGCCTTCTGAACTTACAAGACTAGTGGAACAAGAAGAAAAGCAAATTATACCCCATCAAGAACCCATTGAGACCTTAAATTTGGGGAGTGACGAAGTAAGAAAAGAGGTTAAAATCGACACATTTTTATCATCGTCCATAAGGAAAGGGCTGATAAGCTTACTCCATGAGTATGCCGATGTGTTCGCATGGTCGTATCAAGACATGCCAGGTCTGAATTCTGATATTGTGGTTCATAAGCTACCAGTAAAGACCAGAATGCAAGCCAATTCAGCAAAAGTTGAGGAGAATGAAGCTTGAAATGTTGCTAAAAATCAAAGAAGAAGTCAAGAAGCAGTTTGATGCGGGATTCTTAGAGGTGGCAAAATATCCTGAATGGGTAGCAAACATTGTTCCAGTTCCTAAAAAAGATGGAAAGGTGCGAATGTGTGTGGATTATCGTGATCTAAATAGGGCCAGTCCAAAAGACAATTTTCCCCTGCCACATATTGATACCCTAGTCGACAACACAGCTGGACATTCTTTATTTTCTTTTATGGATGGTTTCTCGGGTTATAATCAAATCAAAATGGCGCCTAAAGATATGGAAAAGACCACTTTTATGACTATGTGGGGAACATTTTGTTACAAGGTCATGCCATTTGGGTTGAAAAATGCCGGTGCAACTTACCAAAGAGCCATGGTAACCTTGTTTCATGACATGATGCATAAGGAGATAGAAGTCTATGTTGATGATATGATTGCAAAGTCTCAGAAAGAGGAAAATCATGTTGCCAACCTTAAAAGGTTTTTTGAAAGGCTGAGAAAATTCCAACTTAAGCTCAACCCGGCCAAATGTACTTTCGGAGTGACATCAGGAAAGCTATTGGGATTTGTAGTCAGTGAACGAGGTATAGAAGTGGATCCCGATAAGATACATGTCATCCAGAATTTATCATCGCCTCGTACCCAAAAGGAAGTAAGAGGATTCTTAGGAAGATTGAATTACATCACACGCTTCATCTCCCAACTCACTGCTAAGTGTGATCCAATCTTCAAACTCCTCCGAAAACGGGACCCGGGAGAATGGAATGACGAGTGCCAAATAGCATTCGATAAGGTTAAAGAGTACCTTTCGAATCCTCCGGTGTTGGTGCCACCTGTGCCAGAGAGACCCCTCATCTTGTATGTAACAGTGTATGAAAATTCCATGGGATGTGTGCTGGGGCAACATGATGACACTGGGAGAAAAGAGCGGGCTATCTATTATTTGAGCAAGAAGTTCACCGATTATGAAGCCAGATATTCTTCGTTGGAGAAGATGTGTTGCGCTTTGGCTTGGATAGCTCGTAGACTAAGACAGTACATGCTTTATCATACTACATGGCTAATTTCAAAATTGGACCCTATTAAGTACATCTTCGAGAAACCTTCATTGTCCGGGAAGATAGCAAGGTGGCAAGTGTTGCTTTCTGAGTATGACATTGTTTATATGACTCAAAAAGCCATTAAAAGTAGTACAATTGCTGATTTCCTCGCAGATCAAGCTGAAAAAGAGTATGACCCAATGAATTTTGATTTCCCTGATGAAGATTTAATGGCCATATCACAAGAAAATGTTGAAGGTACCGCAGAAGGACTCGTTTGGAAAATGTACTTTGATGGGGCGTCTAATGCTTTGGGGCATGGTGTTGGGGCAGTTTTAGTATCCCCTGAAGGAGATTGTTGTCCATTCACTGCAAAATTGGATTTTGACTGCACTAATAATATGGCAGAATACAAGGCTTGTATCATGGGGCTCCGAGCTGCAATCGACAAGGGTGTTAAAATACTAAAAGTATATGGAGATTCAGCCTTGGTAATTTATCAATTGCGAGGTGAATGGGAAACAAGGGATTCAAAATTGGTCCAATATTGTGAATTTGTGACTGATCTAGTTAAAAATTTCGAGAAAATTTGTTTTAAGCATTTACCTCGAGAAGAAAACCAAATGGCTGATGCATTGGCTACTCTAGCTGCAATGTTCAAGGTAAATTCAGGTGCTAAAATTTATCCCATCAAGATGAGCATACATGGATCACCAGCACATTGCTCAAATGTAGAAGAAGAGATAGATGGGAAACCATGGTATCATGATATATTGCAATACATAAAGCATCACCAGTATCCAAAAGGGGCATCAGAAAATGACAAAAGGGCTTTGAGAAGAATGGCCATGGAATTCTTCTTGGATGGTGAAATTTTGTACAAAAAGGGGAAAGATCAAGTATTGCTAAGGTGTGTGGATGCCATAGAGGCCAAAAGAATACTCAAAGAAATTCACGAAGGGGTTTGTGGATCTCATGCAAATGGTCACATGATGGCTCGACAAATTATGAGGGTCGGATATTATTGGATGACAATGGAAAGTGATTGCATCAACTTTGCTCGAAGTTGTCATAAATGTCAAATATATGCCAGTAAGATAAATGCCCCTCCCACATCCTTACAGGTCATGACAACTCCTTGGCCATTTTCTACATGCGGAATGGATGTGATTGGACCAATTACCCCTAAAGCTTCAAATGGACACCGCTTCATTTTGGTAATGATTGATTACTTCACAAAATGGGTGGAAGCAGCATCTTATGCCAATGTGACAAAGTCTGTAGTGTGCAAGTTTTTCAAGAAAGAGATAATTTGCCGGTATGGGCTACCAGAAAGGATCATTTCAAACAATGCTCTGAATTTCAACAATAAGTTGATTGAGGAAGCATGTGCCCAATTTCATATTAAGCATCACAATTCGGCGCCTTATCGTCCAAAAATGAATGGAGCTGTCGAAGCTGCAAATAAAAATCTCAAGAAGATCATTCAGAAGATGACAGATACATACAAAGATTGGCATGAAAAGTTACCTTTTGCTCTGCACGCTTACCGTACATCGGTTCGCACGTCCACAGGAGCCACCCCATTTTCATTAGTATATGGGATGGAGGCAGTTTTGCCTATTGAAGTGGAAATCCCTTCTTTGCGTGTCCTTATGGAAGTTTAATTGGACGAAGCTGAATGGGTCCGAGCCCGATACGAGCAATTGAACCTTATTGAGGAAAAAAGACTCAATGTGCTATGTCATGGGCAATTGTATCAAAAGATGATAATGCGAGCACATGACAAGAAGGTTCGTCCTAGAAACTTTCGAGAAGGGGATTTGGTTTTGAAAAAGATTCTACCTAATATCCCTGACCCGAGGGGCAAATGGACTCCAAATTGGGAAGGCCCTTTTGTAGTAAGAAAAGCATTCTCAGGAGGAGCATTGATTTTGGCAGAAATGGACGGAAGAGACCTTCCCAATCCAATAAATGCTGATGCAGTAAAGAAGTATTATGCATAAAAAAAGAGAGAAAAGAAAAAAATAAGGAAGGGTTCAAGTCGAAAACCCAAAAGGGCGACTTGAATCCAAATGGGAATGTTTGAGTTGAAAACCCAAAAACGGGCAACTTAGACAGAAAGCAATGGTGCATGAGATTGGTAACCAAATATCTTACAAGGAAAGGTAGAGTTCAGTTTGAGGTATTCTCTGAAGCTTAAAGCCATCGGCTAAACAGTGAAGTCAAAAGAAGGTTTTTGGATTAATTCACAATGATCAGAATAATTATTGTAAGGGCATCCTCTTGTGAAACTTTGATCAACCATTTCATTGTATCTGTTTAAATTGCCTTTCATATAAGAACACATTCCTCTTTTGTTGTCTTAACTTAACACTCATCTTCTCTTATCCATCTTTTGAAAGAAATTCGCGATTGCAGTATGTCTCATAGTCCACTTACTTTTCAAATTACTTAAAAGAGATTTAACAATAACAAGAGTGAGATGTAAATGAGGAAAAATATGATGGTACCAGCTGAATGATGATTAAAGGAAGTTTAAGATTAAGTGATGAGACCTAGCTGGCATAACACAGGATTAAGAATATATGAATGCAAAGGTTGAAGGTCATCTTGGGAGAATGATGAAAAGAAAAGGAAAAGAAAAGAAAGGAAAAAGGGCATAAGATTGCGAAACTCGGAATTAAAATTTATCTCATAATAGGTGTTGCATCCCTTTAAGAAGCATACACATTTTATATACACATCCCCAAAAATTGTGCAATACATCTCATTAATCATTTGAGAATATTTGCATCATGATAATGCAATAGTACATGTGAATAAAAACACCTTGGGTAGGATTTGGGTATATAACTAGCCAGACATAGAGTTACCTTTCGATAGGAAAAGGCTAAACTATGATCAATCAAGAACCTTCTACGAGTTTATTTTTCAAAGTCGTGAGCCTCTTAAGAGAGGAGCCCAGTTTATTTTTCAAAGTCGTGAGCCTTTTAAGAGAGGAGCCCAGTTTATTTTTCAAAGTCGTGAGCCTCTTGAAAGAGAGGAGCCCAGTTTATTTTTCAAAGTCGTGAGCCTCTTGAAAGAGAGGAGCCCAGTTTATTTTCCAAAGTCGTGAGCCTCTTAAGAGAGGAGCCCAGTTTATTTTTCAAAGTCGTGAGCCTCTTGAAAAAGAGAGCCCAGTTTATTTTCAAAAGTCGTGAGCCTCTTGAAAGAGAGGAGCCTAGTTTATTTCCAAAAGTCGTGAGCCTTTTGAAAGAGAGGAGCCCAATTTATTTTTTAAAGTCATTCGCCTCTTGAGAGAGGAGCCAAATTAAAGTGAAGAGCTTTTTGGTAAGAAAAAGATTGTTAAACTTAAAGAAAAAAAGTAGGCCATGAGTCGGACAAAATTGTTGTCTATTGTCTTTGCCCCATTCCTGATTCTCAGCAATGCGCAAAGAGGGGCAGCTGTAGACACTTAATTTTGTCCGGAATAATAAACCTATTTAATCATACGTTTGAATTTGTAAAAAAAATAAATGATAATAATAATATAAAAAAGAAGGAAAAGAAAATCAGTATTAAAAAATAAAATAATAAAATAAATAATAAAATTAATAATAAATAATTAAAAATAATAATAATAATAAAAATTGAGTTCGCCAGCCTTGAGGTCGCCAGTTCGCCCATCGGTGTTCGCCAGCCTTGTGGTCGCTAGAGCCCTGCTGTCTCACCAACTTCACTAACACCGACTGTGTATAGCAATCATAATCTCTTCATCTTAGAGATTTGATCCGCTTTTGTTGACTAAGGAATTCATAAAAAGCTGCTCGAGGAAAAGAAAAAAAGGAAGAAAGAACAATGTCAACAACACCGGCGTGAAGGCTGTCAGACAGCCACCCTACCTGAGCTTAGCTCTGCTATCCTCGCCGACCTCTAGACAAACCTCATTTGGAGTAAAAGTCTTCCGAAAATTAATTTGCTCCGATTTTATTGACTAAAAGTTGCCCGGAAAACATGAAGAAGAAAGGAAAATCATTACGAGATCCTCTGCAACTCTACATCCACATGGAAAACCAAGAATGTCAAGCATGCATTTAAGAATGCTCAGGAAAAACTAGCGGAACAATGGATTATAGTCCCTGGTTTCAAAGATTTCGTTTGATTTTTCTTGACTAAAAATGCTTATAAATAGTCTAAAGGAGATCAGAGATATGGAGACAGAAAAAAAAGGGAGAAACAAGGAAGAACAGAGAAAAACAGAGAGACAGAGAGAAAAGAAAGAAAGATATACAGAGACAGAAAATATTGAAAGAGAGACAGAGAGAAAGAGAGAATTCAACTACCTTCAATAACAAAAATCTCAATATCAGTTCTGGTGCGATTGGGACGGTGATTGGAGCATTGAAGAGGATGTGAAGACGACGGTGAGCAGTATCCACATTTGTTACTGGGAAGAAGAAAGTGTAGTGGCGAGAGGCGAATACGGTTGGACTAGTGGTGACCAATCCAGAAGATTGAAAGGCGAGCTTAACAAAACTTCAACGAGCCAAACATTGTAAGTGTACTCTGCCTTCCTTATTTAAGAAATTTTAAATAAATCCTATATTTAGCTAAACCTACTTCACTCAAATAATTACAAAACACTACAAAATCTTCTTCGCCGGGCGAACTCTCAACGATGGTTTAGTTGAATGGGTGAGCTCGCTACTTGCCAGTTCACTTGCATGGGTGATTTATAATGGGCGGGCGATCTCTCTATACTCTAGCTCACGGGCGACCTATTAGGAAGAGTGTTGGTTCAAGCCGTCCAGTAGGTTAAAACTAAGTCTTTAATAAAAATAATAATAAAAATTTGGAATAAAATTAATAAATTCTTTACATTCGATCAAAGTGT
This sequence comes from Heritiera fomes, assembly GCA_032173925.1. Classification (NCBI taxonomy): domain Eukaryota; kingdom Viridiplantae; phylum Streptophyta; class Magnoliopsida; order Malvales; family Malvaceae; genus Heritiera; species Heritiera fomes. The sequence continues at coordinate 5,709,304 of JAPDPM010000002.1, read as the reverse complement.
TGAAGGATGTAGAGAAAATTTTCGCAAAAACTAACCTTTTGGTGGCGAGCTGTTAAGTTATAAAAATTTGATTTTTTTTAAAAAAAAGATTTGTTCGGGTGAGCTCTTTTGTGTAAAGTTGTGTTTGGCGAGCTACAAGAGGACGAGCTTCTGCCAGCAAATGCCTGGCGAATTAGTAAAAGGCGACATCTCGTGCATGGCGAGCTATTTGGGCGGGCGAGTAGATTAAAAATAAATCTTTAGGAAAAAGGTAAATGCCTGGCGAATTAGTAAAAGGCGACATCTCGTGCATGGCGAGCTGTTCGGGCGGGCGAGTAGATTGAAAATAAATCTTTAGCAAAAAAGGTTATAAAAAATAATAATAATTTCCAAATAGAGTTCTCACGAGCAAGTTAACTTGTGCATGGCGAGCTGTTAAGTGGCGTGCTCTAGTATAAAAGTTATTTGTGTGAGACGAACTGTTCCAGGTGAGCTAGTAAATTGAAAATAAATCTATGATTATAAAAAAATAAAAATAATTTTTCAAATTTCACCAAAGTGTTGGAAAAATTTGGAATAAAAATTAATAATTCCAATTCTCTACATTCGATCAAAGTGTTGAAGGATGTAGGAATTTGTCTAATTCAAGAATAAATTATTATAATAATGAATGATCTTCTAATAAAAATGTATATTTTTTTATAATAGTAGTAAATGAAAACCTAACCGATGATGAAATTTCAGAATTTCGCGAGTGTGCGATATTTAGAAAATTCTTAAGTAAAAAGATATTTCTTCTAAATTTGACCAAAGTGTTGGAAAATTTAGGGAAAATAACTTCAATATTAAAGATTTTCGTTATAATAAATTTTACAAGAGAATTAAAAATATAAAACCGACGACGGAGCCTCTTCACAAGGATGAGTGTGTCCTATGAATACTCTTGAGGTAACAAATTTTCCTTGGGAATTCGATCAAAGTGTTGGAGAATATCCTAAAGAAAATGACAAATTAAATAATAAAAAGAAAATTTTAATTAAATATAAAAGACCATTTAAATTAAGATTGCTAAAGATAAAACATGATTAATTGGTACTGTCCATTGGACGGGCGTTGTGGGGGTGCTAATACCTTCCTCACACGTAACCGTACTCCCGAACCCAAATTTCGAAACGTAGATCAATGTACTTATCCTTAGCTTTGAATAGGTGGTCAATCACACCTAAGTTAAAATTGATTGGTAGCGACTCTATAATTTTTAATGTCTAGCTATTAGATTCCCGGACGAAAATCGTTACGACAGGCTGGTTTTCGAGCTCGGGCCAATTTTTGCCACCTTTATTGAAAAGCATGCAATATTAAGCACAAAATCAACTTATATGTTAAATCATGATTTGTGTGTTTCGAAAAATATGCTTTTATATATTATTAAATGATGAAGAGTTACGTGCATTATCATCGCACATCTTAAAAAAGAAGTAAAATATGTTAAGAATATACATACATGAAATATTTGAGAACCCAATAACTAAAATTATTTGACTAATATAATAAAAAAAATTCTTAATTTCTTAGCTTGGTGGCCATTTCCACTAAGGAATCAATAATTAATGCCTTTGCTTTTATTATTATGCAGCATATGCTTTTGGGAGGAACCAACATAGTGACAACAATAGAATGGACCATGTCGCATTTACTCAACAATTTAAATGTATTGGAAAAGAGTAAGTCTAAACTAGACTTTCATCTTGGTCATGATACCTTGTTAGATGAAGCAGATCTCTCCAAACAACATTATTTACAAAACGTATTCTCCGAAACCCTTTGCTTGAAACGGCTGTGCTACTCCTAGTTCCCCATGTCTCCTCGGATCATTGTAATATAGGAGGGAATGCCATTCCCAAAGACACCATGTTGCTAGAAATTGCATGGGCATTTCATAGGGACTCACAGTTATGGGATGAAGCAACAAGCTTCAAGCCTGAAAGGATTGAAAATGGAAAATTTGAGGATTATAAGCTTATGCAATTTGGGCTAGGAAGGAGATCTTGCCCTGGAATGGATCTAGCCCAACGTGTGGTTGGCTTGGCTTTGGGGCCATTGATTCAATGCTTCGAGTGGAAAAGAGAAAGCGCGAAGAAAATCGCCATGACGGGAGGGAAAAGTCTGAGCTTGACCAAAGTTGAACCTTTACAGGCCTTGTACAAGGCACGCGACACTGCAGAGAAGCTGCTGTCTTGAACGATTAAAAATATTAAATTATGTGCATTGAATAAATTGGTAAACTGTCACTACATATTTTTAATTTAATTTTTTAAAAGATATATTAAAATGTGAGATTAAAAGAGTGAAAAATATTTTTAGGATATAATAATAGAATAATTATTACATACACTGACAGTGGAGTTTTTTTATTCCACAAGCAACGTTAAGATCGTGACACGTGTCCTATTTTATTTATTTTAATATTTTTATAAAACACATGTCATGATCTTAACGCTGCTTGTGGAATAAAAAAACTCCACTGTCAGTGTATGTAATAATTATCCATAATAATAATAATAATAATAATATAATAATAATAATAATAATAAATGAGATCATGACAGTTTTCATTTCTGTTCGTGGAATTAAAACTTTTGACCCTCTAAAAAACTGCTAATTATTTTCATTCGTGTCTTAAAACTACTTTTTTTTTTGTGCGAGTTTCAGAATGTTTCCTAAATCCATTCGTGCTCAGTTGTTAGAATTTGATGAAATATTGAGAAAATTTACATTGTGATATTTTGATAGATACACAGGTAACAAATTTCATTCAAATTTTAAGCATTTTTTTAATCCATGAAGTATGCTTATATCATATTGAGCATGAAATTAATTTTCGCTTGAGCTACATAATTGACGCTAGTCCAAGAGAATTTAATATAGTAAGGATTCAAACACGAAATCTCTCGCTATATATCGTTCTCACTCAAAAATTCAGCAAAATCTTACACCATTCAATTAACTATTTGAGTTATTTTAAGCCCATTTTAATCCCCATTTTGATGAATAGATAAATTTAAAATAAATTCAAAAACATTTTTAAGTTGTAAATAAAATTAAAATATTACAATTAAATGACAAAATAAATTATGAAATTTATTTTCTTTTTTTTTTGTTTATAGAGAGACACACAAACAAAAATCAAAGAAATAAACCTTAAATCTAAGCCTCCCTAAGAAAAGTAACAACCGAGTGAAATTTACTCCATCTATGTCAATCTCATGGACACCCACTAAATGGGCTAAAGATAAAATAATTTAACTATTTTGATAGATATTAAAAGAACAAAATATAAGAGAGAGGAAAAGAAGGGATAACTACACCAGGCTTCTAAAATGAAAAAAAAATATCTAGAAATGAATTTGAAAATATGAATTCTCACTCTATTTTTAAAAGGAAAATAAATTATTATATTGTAATCTTATTAATAAAAATATATATTATAAAATTTTCAATTTTTCAATTGAATTATTTGAGTTGAAGATAATTGCAGTAGTCGAAAAGGTTGGACTCCCATTACATTATCTCACTCCTTATAAGGAGCAGCTTTGGTTGAATATTTTATGTATCCTAAATGACATTCCTTGATAATTTATGATGATTTTTTCATGCAAATACAAATTGAAAAATTTTATGGTAAGGTCAAACTTAATGAAAGATTAATTAATTTTATAGTTATTTATTTTTATATTATAAATATAATAAATACATGAAAATAAGTATAAAATTAATATCAATAAATATAATAACATGATAATAAACATAAACACACGAAATAAATGTAAATTTAATATTAATAAATGTAAACACATGAAAAAAACCTAAATTTAATATCAATAAAAATAAAATAAATTAACTATATTGTAAATAAACATAAATACATAAAAATAAATATAATTTAAACATAAAATAAAATAATGTTACAAAAAAATCGGTCTTACCATAATTTTTCTGGTACAAACTTATGACCAAACGCCTCTTCTATTAGGAACACCACTTGGCGATGAAAGGAGGTTTTTCTAGAAAAACCATAAATGATAAGGATAAGGATAATATTTATCTATGCCGGTTGGGTATGCATTTAAATCACACAATAAATTCTAGAAAGTCAAATTGATAACGAAAGGAGAACACCGAACGATGTCATTTTCTGGAACTTGGACAAAACTGCCATAATTTGTCAATTTATTACCCTATTTCAAGCCCATGCAAGACTGTATTGCTAGGCTTGTTGTAGTTATTCTAGGCCTGTCGATATCGTTCATCAACCTTATAGTCAATGCTGCCATTTTCTTGTCCTTTTTTTTCTATATTTCTGCGTAATTCAAGTGGATTTTTTTTTTTTGCGATCATGATGATTTTGAATCAGTTGATGGATCTTGAGATTAATTTTTTTAATGATCTTAAAGATGCACATTGCACATGAACTTATATTTAAGAAAATTAATTTCTTTATATGCTAATTTCAGAACTTAAACTCTGATATTAAATTATAAAATAAAACGTATTTTTCAGTAGATTCAATCCTTAAAGTTAATTTAAGCGAACTTTCTAGCTAAAATTAATTTGCTTGCAGATCGCAATTAATTTAAATGATCCCTTCATGGCATCTTCAATATATATTTAATCAATAAAAGGGAAAAACAATTTTGTAAACTAAAAAAATTTAATGAGACATTTTTAGAAAAATGCTAATTATTTAAAATGAACTATATACACACTATGATATAAAACTTAAATTTTGTGAATTTTTGAAAGATTTTGGGATGGTTGGACGAAGGTATTGGCAACTTGAGGCCATGTGAGAATACCATATTCATAACATGCTAGAACAAATTAGCTAGAGTATAATATATACATACATACATATATATATATATATATACATACATATATATATATATATATATATATATTTATGAAGTTGAAAATGTAGACAGATCAGACGAGGACGGTTATTGTTTTTCGAAGTGATACCCACGGTAAAATCCTGTTAATTTATTATTATATATTATTTACTTATCGTCTTGGTTGGCCCTAATCATGCATGGTGGTCACTTCAATTGTCTTGACCTTAAATAAAGCTGGAAAACCAAGAAAGTTGTTGAAAGTTATGACTTTAGGAAATGTGAACAGCATACAACTTCCTGTCACATTTTGTTTATTTTTTTCTATTAATTTGAAATTCTTCCCGATGGGTAATGTACTCAATTTTATTCATGAACTATATATAATATTTTTTTTAATAAAAAAAGATCGCAAGCTTAAAATTTAATAAAGATCATGAAATATTGAAAATTTAAGCTCAAATCTACTATTAGTCACCTTTTAAGAGGACTCTAAGACTAACTAAATTAATTTTTGAGAATTGCGATATGTCAATTTTAGATATATGGAATGCAACTCAAGAATCATCTATTATATATCTTATGTTATTCTCTACTTTAGTGATGAAATAAGAATTGATAATACTTGGTAAACAAAGTAAAAAAAAAAGTTTTGGGACGATTTCACACTAGTTATAGTCCACAAATTTGATTCTAGAATTCTATCTATAGATACCCATAGTATGTATAGGACAAATAAGCATTTAATTTGGAGACAAAGTAGTCAGCTTACCCCTTAAAAGAAGTCTTGGTTTTCATTTGATGGAGAGGAAAGTAGTCCAATTTCCTTTGACTATAGGAAATTCTCTATTATTTTTCCAAATTCTCACAAAAAGCAATAAATTAAGCATATGTTCAAATTAAAAGGTGAATTTAGTCATGTCAAATGAATTTAGTCAAGTCTCTCTTTCACACTTGCGAGGTTAATAGAAACCTCGTGATTCTTTTCATGGAAATCATTCACCAATATGTGTTGGAAAGTTTAGTGAAATTTTCCTATGATGTTTTTCTTTTTGTTTTTTTTTTCTTGGCTTGACCCGATTGAAAAGTTGATAAAATCATGTGAAAATGATTTCGAAATTTTACTTTTAACCCACGAAAACGTTAATAAGCATTTGCCAATAACCTTTTGATACAAAATTAAACTTAAATTTTTTAAAAAATAAATAAAGATTTTAATTTTGAGTCAAATGTATTAAATCGATTCAATTATGCATGAGATTTTTTTTTGTCGTGATGTATAAATCAATCAATAAATTCAAAAAGACAATCCATTTTGGAAGTCTAGAAAGATATCATAAAAAAAATTTTATTAGCGTCTTTAAGGTTATAGACTTTTAATTAATCATCGCTGGGAACTGATAGCCATCTAGATGAAAAACTTACTATAGGAGGGTCAAAGAAGAAGAACAGAAAAAGTTAAACTTTGAATTCAGAACTTAATTCAATTTGTTTTTACACATGTTTAAGGCGTAAATAATTTTCAATATGTTTGAAGTGTTCAAAACAACAGTTTTAATAAAATAAAACAAAAACATAACTTCTTATATCATACCTCAACCAATTAACTGCTTTGCAAGGAAAGAAAAACCCGAAAAGTATATTTTAAATCGTTTCTTATCCTAAGAAAAACTTCAAAATTAAATCAAGAGGATTGGACTCTCCAAATTTTGGTTAGTTGAAAATTGTGAATTTGTGTTCAAAGTTTTTGAACTGAACAGATTCCAGCTTAATTCCAGATCAATTAATACATGTATCTTTGTCACAAAACAATTGAATTTGAGTTTCCAAATTTCAAAAATAAAGGATGCTGTCATTTTCAAAAATGATAACGCTGGATCAGATTTAAATAAAGTTCTTTTTTTATACACTAAAAATGAATTTTTTTAATTTCATAAACGGAATAAAAAAAATTGTCACATTTTTATAATTTCTTTAATTTTTAATTTATAGGCCCTATTTTATTAATTCCACATTTTAACTTATGAAGTCTAAATTATACTAGTAATAACTTGTTATCAAGTAAAAGGGAGAAAAATTTTTACAAATTATTTTGAGCAAATTAATTCTCTTGTTTTGTAGACCTCCTTTCAAAATTTTCTTTTAATAATCAGGATTAGGTGGTGAGATTGTTTGGGTTTGAATGTATGACTATAATATGTCATATTTTTATTTTAACTATTCGGTCAAGAAGTTGTTAGCTCATTTCAGAAATTCTTGAACATTGAAAAATTACCCTTATGTCCTAACTGTTGAGACTTTGAGTCGATGAAAACGCGTGGGTACGTCGGCTATCCTTTGGTTCAAGAGCTATAAAAACCCCTCACTGCTATTGTGATTAATTGCAAGCTTTTCTTATTAAGTCATTTAAGCAAGCATTGGATGGCTATGGCTAAACATGCTGGGTTCTTCGTCTTGCCCTTCATGCTTCTTCTAATGCCCTGGAATTTCGGAAACGTTGAAAGTAGAATTCTCAAACGTGTTCATCAACAAGGTTAGGGTAAATCTGTTTCTGCACGCAAAAACATTAATTAAATCTGAAAAATAAGATTATTCTGATCTCGAAGCATATCTATGTTACAGGGTATGCAAAACTGGCCACCCTTGGAGTTGTATGCAAGTGCTGTGATGGTGAAGGAGGTGAATGCAGAAGCTGGTCATGGAATGCTTCTGAGTCTTGCCCAAAGCTTCAATGTCTTCCATGGAAGCACCAGTGAACCAGTCTGAACTCATGAATATAATAAGATTAATTCTATGATGTATGTGTTCTTTTCTGTTATACTTCCAAAATGACTTGCCATTTACTATATTATGGAGCTCGATTATCAACTTCATATGATAAATTTAATAATAATACCTAGTGGTTCTTGTAAGATATATAAAAGAAGAAACATATGAATATTATATATATATAGATATATTTCTGGTAATTTTCATGATGATTTACATTTTTTTCAGAAAGAATGGTATGAAAAAAAAAAGATTGGGAGTCATATATCAGATCCAAACTGCCAGGGAAATGAATTTTGCTTTTATTCAGCTTTTCAGTTTTAATTGATAACTTAAAGCCGACCTCTTCTGTCAGATAAAACCAAAATGTGTTCAAACCCATTCATGGAAGTTTTCTGTCACCCTTTTTCTTTTCATTCTCTTTTTCTTTTGTTATTTTTTACTAATTATATTTTTGTCAACTATATTTAATTTTTTTTGAAACACTGACAGTAAAATTTGCTAATTTCACAAATGAATTAATTAATTTTTTAATATACTTAAAAATATGTGTTAATTTTTTAATTCGTTGATAAAATATAAGTTTTATTGGTGGTGAATGAGATTTTCTTTTTTTATATTTATAAGCAAATGTAAAAAACTTACAAGCACTTTATAAGCTCCTAGACCATAATTAAAAGATTTTTTTTGATGAAATCAATGCCTATATATATTTTTTCTACAAAGAAATAATATTAGCATACTAAAATTAAATATGTGGTTCTTGACAAATATAATCTGAACATTAATACATCATAAATAAATTATTTTTCGATACCCACGCACAAATATAAACATATATATATGTGAGTGTTAATATAATAAAATTTTGCTCATAGAATTCTTAAAGATAGATATAATATGTGGAACAATAAAAATCAGTATGTCCAATTTTATCATCTACTACTTTTAATAAACAATTATATTTCATTTCTCATTCATTATTATGTGGAGAATAAAAAAAATGTTATAATAGAAATAAGAATGAAGAGTTTAGTTAGTTGATAAACAATAAATAATTTCTTGTATGAGCCTCAATTTAGTAAGGGCAAATATGATCAAAAGAATTTTCATGTGAGCAAAACTTTAAATTTTAAAACTTGTGAGAATTTTTTACACTAAGCCTAAAGAATTTTAGTATTTCAGTGGAGGCAACTGCCCCAACTCCCCTGTAAGTAGATCCGTGTTCATGAATCTATCCACGAACCAATTAACCGTTGATGAATGTAGTTTTTGTTTAATGTAATATAAGTTGATTAGATTTATTGAATAATAATAAATAAGCAAGAATCAAATTTAATTTACCATGTTTCAATACGTTATAAATTATTCGTTTTGAATTATTGAAATTATCTATTCTTAAATTAGCCTTTTGCTTTTCCATCTACATTCCTTTTTTATTCATGTCAAGTGATTAAGAAATATTTTTTTTTTATAGTTGAAGGATGAAATTGAAGTTATTTGAACTCAAACCAAAACTTTAGATATGTCATAATTTTTTTTAACCATTCATTTAAGAAATTATTAGCCACGCGGTTAATAAATACTAAGTTTAATACTTCAAAGAAATTTTACTATCAAATTAGACAGTTAGACGCAAAGTCAATTTAATTTACCAGCTTGCAAGAATCAACGGGTACTTATAAATGTGTAAACGTGAAAATTACAAATGCAAATGCATGGCAAAATGTCTTTATATTTTCACAAAGCAAGAAGGTTCTTCACTTTGTTGCAAGTTGACTAGTGGATCATATTCCCTGTGTGCGGGGTTTAATTTTGAAAATTTCTAAAACAGAATTTATATAATTAAATTGGTATGTTTGACCACTACTTTTGAATGAATATTTGAAATTAATTACAACCATTCATTAATATACTAATTATAGTTCGGTTCAAATTTATGAAACTTATAAACCTTTGACAACAATCACAATGTGAATATTCTGTAAGGCTTTGATCGTTCATGATAATTTCTGAAGGAAAACAATTATTTTCAGAAAATTTTTCCCATTTTTATAAGATTATATATAAGTAAAATTTGCATTCATCTAATCAAATAAATCTCGAGATATATATATATATATATATATATATATATATATATAAGTCATAAAGTTTTCATTTAATCGCATAGATAAGTATATTCTCACGTCAAACGGTCAAAGTAATTACTATAAATAATGAAACATTAGTGGAGAATAAGTAATCATAACGAAATTGCTTAAACCCTTTTGGTTAACAAAATTATGCTTCCTATATATTAAGTTTGCAATAATTGAGGAGAAAGTGGCATCAATGCCATCGAATTTTGCTTGAAATATTAGGGGAATCATTTTACATTTTTAGCAAAGGGAATGAATGTTTTGTAGTCAATAGTCTTCCTATGGTTTTTTTGTTTTAATGGTAAAAGCTTTTAGTCTTTGTTCAAAGGATTTATTTATGTCAGACCTAACGAATTTAAGAAAAAATTATTCTTTTACGAAAATTCGAGCTCTGCAGCCCAAAGAGGAGCAAATTCTCTTGTGACATGAGCCAACATCCATTAATATATTTTCCTACGTTTTCTAGCTAAAATGATAATAATAAATTAATTTCGGATGCAATTAAAGACCAAATTGTAAAAAAGAATCAAACTTTTATTATTAACTGAAGAATTGTTGCTAAGAAAAATTACGAAGAAAGGCAAAGCTACAACATGGTAAAAGACAAGTCATTGGTTAATTAACAGATTTTGATGTAATTAATGAAGAGTTTATAGATTTTCTATGGGATTTGAGTTGAAACATAGTCTTTTTTTAATTACTTTCATTTTCAGTTATGACTTATGATATATATATTATAGTTTTAAGTTGTTGCAATAAGCTCAATTAACATTTGAGTTTTAATTGTTAATGAAGCCGTGGTTTAGTGGCAAGGAGGAGGCTTTGAAACTTTGAGGTTCCAGGTTCGAGTCTCATTGATGTGAGTTCGAGTTAGTTTATTTGTTATTTATTTAGTTTGTTGTTATCATTTATATTTACCAATTTATCAAATTACCAGTTCATAGAATGTAATATGCTGATTGTGATTGTAACTTTGATGATAATGTACTACTCAAAAAAAACATTTGAGTTTTACTTAGGTGATGTCGAATTAAAATCTTCAAATTAAATGAAAAAAATGAGATTAACAAGAAGATTATCTATTTTATGTTATTTTAATTATTTTATGCTTTCGTTAATGATTAAATATTAAAAGCTAACTATATCAACACGTAACGAAACATATATAACCAAAGATTTAATTTAATTGGTACATGATCCCTTACTTTTTAAATAGGATCGATCCCTCTTTTTCAAATAAAAAAACAAAGTAATACATGATCATGTGCGACCTAACAAGCTTTTTTTTTTGTCTACCCAATTAATTCAATAATTGTCTATTTTTTGTGGACAGTTTTAACCTAGCCCTCTTCTATGATCCAAAATTCACGACCGAAATTCGTTGTACTCCCTGCATATTAAAGAAGTCTCTCCCCATTCATAAATTAAGAATATATGAATCTGATGACTTCAACGAGTACAATTTTCAGCTTTGATGCGGTTTCTGCAAGAGCAATTGGGGGTGAAATTAATAATAGAATTTCCAAGTACCATGTTCATGCATGCATGAAAAAGCAGAATATATGGGGTCATATGCTTTCAAACCAAGAGCCAATGGTGTAGCACGTGAGAAAAGTTTGTGTAGCACGTGAGAAAAGTTTAACTTCTTTTACACTTTAAAGTGACACATTTATGGGGGATTCTTCACCGGTTATCCTTAGCTATCCAAATGGAACCTAAAGGAGATGATATAAAAGAAAATTCCCTAACTACCGTATCATCATCTAGGTATCATTTACGCCTTCCATATCTTCTTTTTTTAATTAATCATCGAAGGACTTTGGAAAATACATTATTAATTTCCGACAGGGCAATAAGATTAATTCCATGTGTCATACCCAAATTATATATTATTAAATTGTCGATTTGGTAATTAGAATTTTAAAAGAACTTAATATGTCGGCATATCAAGTTAAATATAAATCATTTATGCCTTGCATGTCTTCCTTCTTTTTTTGACCATCGAAGGATTTTGAAAAATACATTATTAGTGTAGACAGCTAATTTTTCTTTATTATTATTTTATTATTATTCTATTTTATTTTATTTTATTTTTTATTTTTCTTCTCATTTTTTATTTCTTTATTTTTATTTTATTTTAATTTTGTTTATTATTATTATTATTATTTAAATTAATATTCGAAAAAAAAAGGGACAGAACGGCACCAGTCCCTGACACCCCTTTCTGCCACCACCACCCCCCTCACCGAGACAACCACCCGCTGCTAACCCATCTCCTCACCACCAGCCGCCACCAACTCTGCAATATCCTCACCCTATAAACAACCAAATCCACGAACCCTAAAAGAAACGATTGCGACCCGTTGATTCAGAACCCAGAACCCTTTCTTTTTTCTCTCGACCAACTCAAAATCACCACTGAAATCAACACCAGACCATCACCAAAAGCCACCGTCCAAAACCGAGATTCACAAAAAATCAAAATCCCTAACCCAGATCTGGAAACCCTAGAGTCCTACCACACAAACCCGTACTTGCAAACACACACACACGCATATCAACGAACCACAAAAACCAAAAACCTTAACCGAAACCAACAACAACGAAAACTAAAAAATGATGAGGGAGGCTTCGGTTAAGGTCAGATTTGTGAAGTTAGGTTTTTTTTGGTTAAACGGAGGCCGGATCTGAGGAGAGGGAGACGAGGGGAGTGTTTTTGGTGTGTCGGGAAGACTACCGGTGACCGGCGCACGGCGGTGCACGGCGGCCGGCAATCGTCCGGAGAGGGAGAGAGGCAAGAAGCTTGAGAGGATTTTGGTCTTTTTTTTTTGGGAGAAACCGGGTAAAGTGAAGGGAAAAAAATATAGGGCCTTTTATAGAGGAGCAAAACGCGGCGTTTTGAGGGCTTGAAGATCCGCGCGGCGACCCGACCCGACTCCACGATCCGCGCACCCGGTTCCCGCACCCGCGTGTCGACCCGGTTCCGCACCCGCGTGTCGACCCGACCCGCTCTGCCACCCGCGTGCCGACCCGCTCCAGCCCCTTTGATCCGGCCTGCTTTGGCCCACAGCTTCCGAGCCCAAACCATTTGGGTATATATTTATAATTTTATTTGTTTATTTAGTATTTATTTAGTTATTTATTATTTCTGTTAGAAAATTTATTTTATGCATGAAAAAAATGAATATTTATTTGTATATAAAATTTTTTAAGATTTAATAACTTTAAGCTCAATTATGAAATTAATCTTAATAATAAATGTATAGTTTTAAGATGTGTATGTAAATGAATAATATAGTTTTAAAATATGTGAATATATTAAATATATAGCCTTAAAACATATATAAATATATATATTTTTTAAATGTATGTAAATAAATATATAAAAATAATAAATCAATAAAAAATAAAATAAAATGAGTATGAAATCCCGATAATAAGTTTTCGTAGAACTCGCAAGTAGCGATTCTTCAAAAAACTTTAGGTGAGAGGAATTATACCGAATGTTACCAGAGTATTGGGATATTCGATATTATTTCTTAATATATCAATTTCATGCTTATTTTTGAAAAATATATACACATAATAATAATAATAAATATATAAAATAATTAAACCAATAAAAATTAATAATAGTAAAGTTTCCAAAGGTAAAGAATGGTAATTAAATTAATTAAATAAATAATAATAGAATTTTAATAAAAAGGAATAATTGAAAGAATCAAGATAATAAATCTTAAAAACGAAAATAAAATGAAATTCTACCGAGGATGGGATGTCATGAGACTCACAAGTAGTGATTTCTTGACTGATCCCTAGGTGAGAGGAATTAGCTAAATGTTACCAGAGTATTGGGATATTTAGTTAAATTTTTCAATATTAAGAGTTTCATAAAAAAAATCAAAATATAAAATTACTTTTCATAATTTCGTATGCATCATAAATCATATGTTAGCATCATGTGCATTAAAAAAGGAAATTAATAATAAAAATTAAATTTAATTAAATGAAATTCTTCCGATGATGGGATGCTATGAAACTCACAAGTAGTGATTTCTTAACTAATCCCTAGGTGAGAAGAGTCATACTAAATGTTACCAGAGTATTGGGATATTTAGTATGATTTTTCAATAATTTAAATTTTTCTTAAAAAATAAAAATAAATAAGTTTTTAAAAGAAAATCCAAAAAGGAAATTAATAATAAAAATTAAATTTAATTAAATGAAATTCTTCCGAGGATGGGATGTCATGAGACTCACAAGTAGTGATTTCTTGACTGATCCCTAGGTGAGAGGAATTAGCTAAATGTTACCAGAGTATTGGGATATTTAGCTAAATTTCTCAATATCAAGAGTTTCATCAATAGAATCAAAATAAATAAAATTTCTTTTAAAGTTTCATTTGCATCATTCATTATATGTTTGCATCATATGCATTCATAATAATTTTCGAAGCGAGTGTGAATCTTCCGATGATGAGATTCTATAGAACTCACAAGTAGTGATTCTTAAGAAATCTCTAGGTGAGGAAAATTATTTCAAATGTTACCAGAGTATTGGGATACTTGATTTAATTCTTCAATACTAAAAGGTTCACATTCACTTTTGGAAAATAAAATTCAACTTTTTAAAATAAAACAAAATAAATACAAATAAAAATGATTTTGAATAAAAAGATTCCAATAAAATAAAAATTATTTTTAAATGTTAATTCAAGACTATTTTATTAAAATTAAAGGATAACACATGATTATTATGGTACCATTGTTTAACGGGTGTCGTGGGGGTGCTAATCCTTCCCCACGCGTAACCGTACCCCTGAACCCAAATTTTGTTTTCGTAGACCAAAAATTTGTCTTTTTAATAAAACTTAATTAATTTTGAGATTTTGTTAAAAAGATAAATATTTTTAGGTGGCCAATCACACCTAGTCAAAAAAGATTGGTGGCGACTCCCTTTTATTTTTAATCGTTTTCAAAATCGTCGAGCGCGAAGCCGTTACGACAATTAGTTTCCGATAAAGCAATAAAATTAATTATCCGTGTACCTGTTCATAGGATATCAAGTTTGAGTCGGGCTTAGGTAATATATTAAGGACGTAAGGCTTCGTTTGGTTTGCGTAAAATGACTTTTTTGAAAATGATTTTTATAAAATAATTTCTGAAAATTTAATTTTCTAGAAAGATTAATATTTTCTATTGTTTGGTTGGTATGCTGAAAAATATTTTCTGTTGTTTGTTATTTTAATCCAATATAGATTAGGTTGAGTTTTAAGTGAGAGTTTTTTTTTTCTTAAGAGTGGCATAGGTTTAGAAATTGGCTTCCCCTTTTGAAAATGGGAAGACAATTTCCAAAAATCTTTAAAGATTTTTCATTGACCAAATTTCATTTTTCATTAACCGAAAATATTTTACATGTACCAAATACTGAAAAATGTAAAAAATATTTTTTGGAAAATGAAATACGTGAATCAAACGGACCTTATATGTAAGCTAAAAGTCTAGCTTTGTTCATTTTCTGGGTCTATTTTTTTTTGTCTAAATCCATCCAAATACTATTACTTTTTTTTAAATTTATAATAAAATATAAAAATATTAAAACATGTAATAATTAATAAGTATAACACTATAAGTTTGAATAAAATTTTACAAAAAGACTACAAAAAATATGAAAATTTAAATTAAAGTATATAAAAAATATAAACTCAAAATAAATTGCACAAAAAAAGCAGTAGCAGCAACAGCAACAACAACAACAACAACAATAATAATAAAGTAAACGGGTCAAGTCAGGTCGAGCTTAGCTTGAAACGGTGAGCCCAAGCTTAGTTCATTTTTTACAGTCCTCAATCTTTCAGCTCAAGCTCATTTAACAAGCTTAATATTTTTATCTAAACTCATTAAAAATAAGGATAGGCCTTCGAATTTAAATGAATAACTCGATCTTTAAACAGGTCTATATGTGATACCTAAATTATATGTTATGAAATTGACGATTTGGTACCGAGTCATCAATACGAAACTGTATTTTCTTTCTTTCTTTTTTTATTCATTTTTAACTACTTAATTTAGAAAAATATATTATATATCATCGATATAGTAATTTCCTATAAAATAACAACACAACTGTTTGCTAATTCAAAGTCATAAATTATCTGAACCCTTTTTGATATTTGTTTATTTCTTTAATAATAATTTTCCAGCCTCTGCTTGATTTTAACTATGATATGACTCCATTAAAAGGGTCTCTCCTAATCCTCATCTTTGTCGAGTAGTAATTGATTGCTTAAGAACCTTATCTTGAAAATTCATGTTTATCTAAATTCAATTATAAATGCCCCTGTTGTCAACTTTCAAAATGCCAAAGATATGTATGAAACCCCACCAGTTATTTATCTTTAATTTCTGTTTTGAGCAAGATTAGAAAATGAGAGACTTATCTTGATTCCTTCCAATGACAAGTTTTAAAATAGATATTGACAATTTTGTTCTGTTCTGCTAACCATGAATCATCCATTAGCTTGGTTGATGAGATTAATTAAAGGAGAAGCTAGTGTGGCAACTAATCATTGTCATTTGCTTAATTAAAGTCACTATCTAATCATAATCACTTTTTTTTATTTACAAAAAGTTCACAATTTGAAAATAAATTGAAAAAAAAAACCACAAATCTTTATGAGTTTATATATATATATATATATATATATATATATATGATGCATTAATAGTGTATAACTTTTACATATTGTCAGTTAATTATGAGATGACATTTCATATGGAGATCCTTAAAAATAAATATTAATAAAGTTTGTAATTTATTTTTAATGGCTTATATATTTTTAGATTTTGCTTATTAATAAAGTGTCATTTTATAATTGACAGACAGTATATAAAAGCTATACACTATCAACGTACCATATATAAAATTCAATCTTTATAATATGCTCCTATTGTGATTTTCTATTTGGAATCTTTTTCTTTTTATTAGACTCATGTTATCTTAATTTTAATATAACTTGAATAAACTCGTACCAATCTTTTAATACATTTATAAAATTAATAAAAGAATTTTCCTTTGGATGTATCAAATAATATTATTTGAATCAATTAATGTATTTTTTTTTTTGGATATATCAATTAGAGTAATTTTAAATTGGTGATTATCATGAATATTAATAAACCATAACTTTTTTTATATTAAAATCATTTCATTTTTTTAATTTCCGAATATCAAAATGACACATCCCGAAGTTGAAAGAAATCAAAATCTAGTAGCTCTATCTTTCTCAAGAACATATATTCTTTCGGTCCTTGATTCTTCAAAGATTTGTAGGGATGACTGTCAGATTGATTTCTGTAATATCTTCATTGCATGGCATAAGGGTATCTTCAGTGATTCTGCCGAGCTGAAACAAAAACAAAAACAGAAGCAAAAACAAGACTGAGGAGTCAACTGTTTATTATGTAACAAAGGCATATCCCACATATCAACTTGAGCCAACCGACCTCATCCATTTTATCACATCATGAAACAGCAACGGCTAAGAGTCTTCTTCAAAACTCTCTTTCTCCAAGAACGATAAACTAAAAAAAATAAATAAAAGTGAAAGATAAATATATAACGACTCTCAATATATCCTTTTTTTTTCTTGAAATTTTTTGATAAAATTGTATAACAATTTAATATTATAAGCCGGATTCATTTCAAATTAAGAGGTTTAAATAGGTGATTTGATTCTATACCAAAAAACAAAAGAAAATTGTAACAAAAAAAAAGAAAATACAATTGTTTTCTTTTTTTAAGGAAAGTTTTTGATATGATAAAAAAAATACAAGTATTAAAATTTGAATTTCAAATGTGTAAAACTTTGGCGTTTAAAAGGTAAAAACAAAAAACTTAATGCATGATCTAGCATTTATTATTTCTTTTTAGAAAGGATTAGGAGATCTAAGGTTCAAATTCTCTTTTTTTTTTTTACCTCTTTATGAATAAAAAAATAAAAACATGACCATTTAAGTTAATGTTTCCTTTCTCTTATTTTGCACGTCCCTTACTAATTTTAAATAAAGAAATAAAACAGTTTGTGATTTATTCATAAAATATTATATTCTTTGTTTTAATAATTAAAATTCAATTTATGATAACTTCAATTACTAAAAACAAAAAAATAAATCAAATAATGAAAATGTTTGATATTCAAAAACTCAACTAGGATAATATTGTTACAATAATACTATTTAAAAAAAAAGCTTATGTAGAAAATATGCTTTCTTTCCTTTTTTGCTTCTTATTCTCTCAGAATCCCAACAATCCAAAACACCAGGTCAAAGGAATACGCAAGGAGACACATGGCAAGCAAGGGTTGGACTTGAGGCAAAAGAAATGTTCCACTTGGGTGTCCACTGATGCACCCATGTGTCAAAAACCTGACACAAAAGAAATGGATTCACATGGGTTCTTTGCCTTCAGCCCTTAGCCTTGGCCTTTCCTCTCCGAATGGGTCGAAGAAGAAGCACAACCCTTTTTTTGTGGCCTATAAATACCTTAGACCGTTTGCCAACAAACCATATCTTCCCACATCTGCAGTCTTCACGTGCTCTCTCTCCTTCACTCTGTTCTGCCTTGCTTTCCATTACTGCTGTAATCTGCCTTTTTTTCTTTTCTTTCTTCTGTTTTTCTGAATACAGAAAAGAAAAAATTAAAAATCTTATCCGATAGCCTCTTTTTGTTTTTGTTTGGACTCTTTTTTTGAGCGTCGTTTCCTGTTAAGAGATATATCTATCAAGGAGTAGTTTTGTTCGTTGGTTGACAAAGAAAGCTTTTAAGTGAAGAAAAGGCAAAAAAAAAAAGCAGTTTTACTTTTTCGGGTATGGAAAACAAAAGGCAAGTGAGTGGTGGTTCTTCTTCTTCAAAATCTTCATCTTCTTCTTCATCATCATCTGTTTCTTTCGATCATCTCTTTGGTCCCAAGGACCCCTCTTCTTCTGCTTCATCCACAAGTGGAATTTTTGGGACTATTTTCTCTTCTCCATCAACGGTAAAAACTTGTTTTCTGCATTCTTTTCTCATTGATTTGTATTCATATATAAATTATACAACTTTGTTAATTTTGATGGTTTAGAATGCAAAAAGAGATATAACCTTTACCGTTTAGACAACTATTTACTTGAAAATATGTGAAATTTTGATACTGAGAGGTAATTCTTGATTCAAAGTTAAGAAGTTGATGTATGGGATAAATATGGTTTATTTTTTAATTAGTTTGTCTTGCTCCAACTTCATGGAATTGGCTTTGAATGATGATAAAAAGTTGACTGGATTTATATTTAAGTGAATGATTCTTGAAAAGATGAAGACAGAAGCTTATATATAATACACTAAATCCGTATATCAAATGCTTGTTATAAGCTTTTCCTATGATTCACTTGGTAGGTAGATATATATTACCTAGTGGAGTATACACTTTTTTCTTTTGAATAGTTTAACTTTGCTAAGTGATTTGCATCATTGATGAAAGGGAATGGATATGGGAAGTGAAGGATAAGAAACTAAATGTAGGCTGTGATTGTATATTCCAACACTAGCTAGAATTAGTGCTTTCGGATTAGGCTGTGCAATGGAACTAGACCCTGGTGGTTTATAACTATGCATGGCTTTTTTTTTCTTTTATTGTAATTCTCCTTTGAATATTTTTCTGGTTGTGTTAAATGGAATTGTGCTGCAATGGTCTTAAATGTTCTCTTTCTGATTTCAGGTGCTAGGAAGGGACTCCAATCACTCTGGGATGATGGGGTCATGGAATAATCAGGGTTTGTCCCACCATGGCAAATATGGAAATCCAGGTTTGTCATGCTAGTTGTACCATTTTTGTTAAATGCTTTAGCTTGTCTCATTGTCTTTTTCCGTGGGAAATCTTAAGTTCGATAAAAAGAAAAGTATATGAAGTTGCTTTTCCTGGATTCTCAAGCAACTGATGATAAGAGAAAGGTGGATGAGAGAATATAATGTGAATATTGCGCATGTTTCTTTCAGATTACACCACTGATAGCAGGGAACAAAGCAGTGGAACAACTAACAAAGACAAGGATTCATCCATTTATCAGTACGAAACTGTGGAACCTTGCAATTTCAGCTCATCTATCTACTATGGAGGCCAAGAAAATTATTCTCCAAGGAAGAAGACTACTGAGTCTCCTCATTATGTAAGTATAACACACATTACAATATCCCTTAACTGACACTTTGTATAGGTTCTGCATCCTGCTTTCTCTACATGCTAATCACCATGGATTTCTCTGTTCTTGGTCTTTTCTTGTGACAGTTCAAGAAGGATGAGGAAGATGATGATCCTGATGGAAGCAATTCTGGTGGTGCTTCAAGAGGGAATTGGTGGAAGGGTATGAAAGTGGTGGATCTTTTGTGATAAATAAAATACTCTTCACTGTCCCGTAGAAATGATATTATTGAATATTCTTTAATCAATTATTCTTTGTTTGTGCAGGTTCACTTTATTACTAACATCTCAATCTAAAATAATGCAAATTTGCCATCCCAATACCATAAGGTATATATTAAAAATTGACTGATGGATCTCCTTTTTGCTTTTCTACTTGCTAATATATATTTGTAATGATATTGTTGAATAGTGCAGTTTCTTCATTTGCATTCACCACTTTTAAAAGTTATTCACAGTGAATTAACAAGGACAAGAAATCAGCCGACCTTTTTGGTGCTTGACTTTCTGTGCAAAAAGAAAAAATAGTGATAATAATAACAGTAAAAGAAAAAAGGAAAAAAGAGACCATTTTTTGAGGAATAACAATCAGAGTTGGAAGTAATTTTTATTTTTGTGTTCTTAGCGTAATATATCTTCTTGTAGTCTAACATACTTCCATGTTTCTTTTGCATAGTCCTTTGATCGAGCTGATTGAAATCATGTTTATGCACTATTTTCAGGAATAGTAGCGGCATAATCAAGTTTATATCACTGTGGAAATAAGCTGGTAGATAGGTAGCAGTACAGTAGAAGTATATAGAGCATAATACAGCTTAGGTCCAGTGGAAGAAAGTTGGGTTCTTTTTGTCCCAAGTCTTCCACTTGAGCAAGTCTCTCCCTGTAAGCTGATATATTTAGGGCAGACAGTTTGGGGTATCTTGTATTATAAGTTTTTCTACTTTTTTTTGCCTGACTAGTCTTTTCTGCATGTCCTGAACTATGATCTGTGGGATTTTTTCCCACTAGAAAATGGACTGGTATAAATATATATTGACATATATATGTATTCTGCCTTTCTCTTAACTTGATTTCACTTTCAAGATAAGACTCATTTTAGCATATTGTATACAATGAATGATCACAAACTTAATCCAATTTGCAAAACAGGAAAGGTAAGAGGGAATTTTTTATTTTGACTCAAAAATCAGAGCTGATTATCCAAACATCCACATATTCAATTACTTAAGGGGAAGTTGCATGTCATTTAGTTTAACAAAACTCCAATTAAAGACATCTGATTGTATACCAGTTTCCAATTTCTGGTTTTGGTTTACAGGAATCATGCAAGGTAAGGGTCTCAAGGATTCCATTGATTGGGGATAGGTTTTTGAGAATTAAGCAGTAAGAAAATAGTTGAAGCAATGGAAAGATTGCTAAACAAAAGCTTTTATTTATAATTCAAATAGCCAGATGTTACAGTTAATTCATCAACCAGATGAACTAGCTAAAAGAAAAGCACAAAATCCAGCACACCGGGTACTCTTACTATTAAGCGCACAACACCAGGAACCATGACTTGTGTCTTCATGCTCAAGGCAAAATGTAATCTGCAAAATATATGAAGCAATTTCAAGAGATGAAAATGAAGATGGAAAATGAGACTGAAACTTGGAGAATCTTATAAAAGCAGAGCAAATAAACTATACCTCCACATTTGTAACCCACAGGATGATCAGCGATGTTGCAGCGTTTAGGAATGGTCACAGATTTCTGGCTTGATTCCAGCGTTTTTAGCTGTGTTAGAAAGCACAACAGCGCAGAGGCATCTAGCATTCTGGCCTATTATCCTCACCTGTTGGCAGCAACTGTCAGACACTTGAGCATTATAATCTGCTGCTGCCATTGCACAAGGAGGTAACTTCCAGGCTTCCCTGTCAGGAGATGATCTCCCACATATTCACCAGCGCCTTCTGCTACATTGAGCACAGCAATGCCCGAAATAACAAGAAACACCAGAAAGCAGATGTTCTTCATTTCTTCAAAATTGCAATGCATTAACACATCTGAACTTCAAAATTTTTAGTGAAAGTGTGAAACCAAGCAACTAAAAAGGTTTTTAATAAGTAGTCACAAAGGGTAGTGGAGGCAGCACCAGAGAAAAATGTTTTGTTTATTGCAGCACCTACTACTCCAAAAGCATGTATTTAGGAATTACCTGGCTATTCTAAGCCAATGTCTTTAAGTCATTGCTACGGCCATTAAAGCAATTCCACTACTTTATCATGAAGGGTCAAAAAGAAGTCTTTCCATGGGAAACTGACAGCATAGCATCTTTCTCTAGAGTCTATAACCTCATTTCGACATTAACAACCTTACTGAAACCCCACATTTCAGTTGAATATATGGACAAAATACAAATTTTCTTGTCTTTAACTTGAACAGAAGTGGGAATCAGATATTTAGTGTTCCCTATAAAGTCCTCTAGCAACAATTCTTGTAAAGTTCGTTGGCTTTAATTAAGAGTTCTTTACAAGATAAAGAGAATACATCAATGAAGTATGGACTGTCAACAGTTTTACTAGTTCATTAGATCACATTATCAAGGATCCAGCAATCTTTGCTTTTCCTCCCACGGTTAATCCAAAATTGTAAACTCTCTTTTCGTAATAGGCTAACCCTCATCTTTTCTTTTTTTTTTTTATTTTGAGTCATTGCTTTATAAATTCAAAAATTTTTAGATGCAGCAGATAAACATGGCCAGTTTTTGTTTAACCACTATTTACTAGTAAAAAACCATCGAATTACACCACAAAATATCCTAACATTTGGCTCAATGACTGATTTATTATGCCTGTTCAAAGAGCAAAGTGTGAATGCACCTTACCCAAATCGAAAGATGAAAAAAAAAAAAAGAAGCGAATTCTCCAATCTCCATGGACCACTTGCATTATTCACCTTTATGGTGGAACCAAGCTTTTCTGCTCTATTTGTAGAATCACCAGCTGTTCTCTTCTTGCAACTTGCCAGTCACATCTTTGGCTAAAACCTGTATATGCTGAAGTTTCTATAAATTTAATTACCTACCATTTCTTTGAACTGCTTTTCCATTGCTTTTATCCTTTCCTCTCTCCTTTATAACCCCATTTCTCTGTCACAATTTATTATAGTTTTAATGTAATCTACAACGTCTTTGCTACCAGAACAGAAACTCATCAACAACTAGATTGACTAGCAACAACGAACGAAATCCCACACCCGCTACTGCTGATGCAAAGTAGTATATAACTGGAAAACGAACCATGGGAGCTGTCACACCTAAACAAATGGGAAAGCTGCAAGAAACAGACAATAGCTTAACGAGAATGAAAGTAACACTAGAAGCATTATATAAAAGCAAAGGAGAAAAGGTAACCAAAAAGAGATTAAGAAATATGCAAATTCTACCTCCACACTTGTGACCGACAGGACGAACGGGAATGTTGCAGCGTTTTGGAATGGTCACGGCAACTTCTGGCTTGACTCCAGCATTGTATGCTGTACGAGAAAACAAAATAGCACAAAGGCAGCCTGGATTCTTGAGCTTTTTCTCTATTACATCACAGCAACGGTCGGAAACTGGAGCTTGCCAATATTTTGCTGCCTCTGTGCAAGGAGCCAGCCTCTCAGCTTCCTTCTCAATGTTATGTTTCCCGCATGGACCATAATCACCATGTCCATCTACTCCATTGAACCCAGCAATGCTCATAATAGCAAGAAACGCAAGAATACAAATGAACTTCATAGGAGGTTCCATTTCTTCAATGCAATTCAGGGACACTTCTCAACTTGTACCGAAAGAAAGATGTTAACGTAATATTACAATTAATGTTACAATCAATTGTAATATTACAGCTGACTTAGATTAATTGATTACAGTTGACTAATTGATTACGATAATGTAAACGTAATATTACAATTAATGTTACAATCAATTGTAATATTATAGTTACCTTAGACTAATTGGTTATAGTTGACTAATTGATTATGACTGATTTTAGGATTTAATTACGATTTTATTTCCTGATTGTATTTCCTTTATTGTCATGTTCTATTGCCTATATAAAGACCTTTAACCTTCTTGTAATGTATCATCAGAAATACAATTCCTTCTTTCATTCTTTCATTCTTTCTTTTCTTTATCTCTTTCTCTTATAATCTCTTTCTTTACAAAAGACACTTCTCAACAATTTATACTGAAACAAATAGCTAAAAAATGGCCGAATGCATGTGAATTCCACCAATTACAATGGACGTGGAACTAGAGAAAAGTCTATTATCTGCCACAGCACCTACTATTGCAGAACATTGATTCAAAGTTACCTGACTATCAAGTAAAAAATTACACCTTGTTTGTCCAAAATTTCTTCCCTAACAACCTTATGAAACCCATCCACAGTTTAAACATTCATGCAAACCAGAATCAGGCAATACAAGTCAACATAAGTACATCTATAACAATTGACGGAAGCTATAATTTCAAACTGACCACATAGCATTAGCTTATAAAAGCCTAGTCTAAAAGTTCACTATCTTACCTACTATTATTCTGACTTCATAGCGTCTTTGTGGGCAGATAAGCCTGTGGTTTTTGTTTTTCTATATTTAGTTGTGGCTTTTCATTTGTTTATATGGGCATTCAGCTAGAAATCTGGTCTTTCTTCCTGCTGCTTTCTTGTCTGCAACTCATTAAGACAATATTCTAAGACTCAATACCCTCAGTAATCTCAATAAGCAACTTGTTTCCCTGTTCATCTGTCGGTGAAATACAAACTCTAGCAATTTGCCAAACTCTACTCAATATTCTGAAACCTGGAGCTGATTTCTACCCTACTTGATACCTACCCTGTTTCAGCCCAGGAAACTTAATAAAAAAAATTATCTTCCCCAACTCTGCCAAACCCAAACAAATCTCGCAAAATACAAACTAAAAAGATTAACAAATATATTCATTTCAGACCTTGATGAAAATAAACCTCCCCTTTTTTCTTCATGATTTCTCCCCAGTCATACTAAAACAACAGAAATGTCAATCCTTGAAATTACAATGCTAAATTTCAATGTGATCACACCCAGAACAAAATATTGCTATCCTATATTCACATATTTCATTATAATCTCAGCTGGATTATACAACAATAATAACAACAAAATAAAAATCCCAAGTGAAAATATAGCATCAAACTACTTTTTTAAAAGTTTCAACTTTTCCCCTGGTTCATCATAATTTCACTACTTGGTAAGATCCCCAGAAGTAATAAAAAACCAGAAACCTAAATAAAAACGTCAACGACATTCTCAAAGTTCCAATCTTTACAGCCTTGTTCCATTATAATTCCAGCTTAGATCATACAACAAATAAACCCAAAAACACTTCAAATTAAGAAAACAAGGAAACTCAACATTCTCAAAGTTTATTTATTTTTCAATGATTCATCATAATACGACCTAGATCATACAACATCCCACTATGATTCCACCTACATCATACAGCAAAAGCACCAAAAAAGAAGAAGACCAAAACGTTATCGAGGAAAAGCTTAAAGCCCGACACAAGCATAGATCAAAAGAGCAAGGGGACCAAAATAACAAGCGGAACAACAGCCGCAAACGCATGTCCGCTCGTGCAAGCCAAAGTCCCAACATTTATCTGAACAGACTGAACTACATTAACCAAAGCCAACATCAAAAACACACTGTAACATCCCGTTACCACATTTTTTTACATATTTCCATACAACTTAATCAGTTGGGCTGTCTGCGATGCCATTAACATTCAACAGTAACAGTGATAAATGATAAACATTTATCTATTAATTATGTAATATGAAATTTCTTTTCATTATCCCTTTAATTTGACATCCCCTATTAACCTTTATTTCACTAAGGTAGTACTATATACACATGTCTGAAATGTAAAGGAGAAGAGACTATACCTGTCACATTTAACGTGCCATGTCTCAGTACTTTAAGCATAGCTATACTCATCTGAGAGCTAATTCTCTCAACTCCGTGTACTTCTTATCTGTGGAGTTAAAAACAAATGGGTGAGCGATTCATACGCTCAGTAAAGGAAATATATGCTGCTTTAAAATAAGCAAAACTATATATCACAACACATTTATTCTTTTCTTAATCATAACCCAGAAGAAAAGACAATGGATATATAGTAAACAACTCTCTTAAAACACCATTTCGAATCACTGGCTAACAGTTTACTTTAAAATGTAGTAAACACTATATAGGATTTCAACAAATCCTCACAGTAAACAGAAATTGATAAGTTGAGACTAGGCAACAATTAAATCATGCTATCATCGTTCCCCCTCCCCCTTGCGAGAACGGAATCTGCCGCTTTTGGGGTGCACCCGTAGGCCATCGCCCCTCACGGCTATCTCAGATCTATGGCCATAATCTATAGTGGTCCTCGGGTCCACTTGCCAAGTGATCTCGAGACCGCTGATGACTTGGCGAGTCCATCAGCCCTGTGACGCCCTGAAGTGCACTCATTGGTCCATCGACCGAGCCACCGCCCCAGGCGGGTCACGCAATATTAATGCATGAACTAGAGGCCTAACGTCTTAAAATCAAATTATATCACACGAAAAACCTTTAAGGAAATCATTTCATAATGTCATTGTTTTCTTTCCAAAAAGGTTTTAAAAACAGCCCGCAATCTCACTGAATTCCGTGTGAGAAAGGCACGGGTTAAACTGACTCGCCATGGCTATTTCGCCCATGATCAACTCACCCATTGGTCAACTCGCCCAAAAACATAATGAAAACAATTCATTTTTCGTTGAAAAATTTCGGAAAAGCGAAACCTGTTCGCCATGGTCGACTCGCCCGATATGGCTCTGTGACGTCCCCGTTACTTCACCTTAGCACCTAATTTTTTTTCTTATTATCTTATCCGATCTTATTTTGATTTAGTTTATCCAGTGTCATTCTTCCCTTGGTCTTAAGCTAATCATTTACTAGCTCATATAAACATTTTTCTAAATTTCCATAGACATAAAAATGATATATATAAATATCATTCCATTTCCACAGGATCTCATACATCGTCTTAACTTACATCCCCGACATCTTATATATATAAAGATTTCTTGTACTGTACCGTAACTGAAATACAATTTACTGTACATAAACATGTAAGTATACCTTCTATGCTAACCGAGAAGCGTATCGAGAAGGTACACTGCAACTTTTCAAAATCAGGCTCCTCTAACTGGAGCAAGGCTTACTTCAGGAAATCTGAAAAATAGTCGTAAAAGGGTGAGTTTACGCTCAGTAAGAAAACTATATAAAAGAGCGTGCTATGCCTCTATATGCCTTTTTCCTACTTGGCTCTATAATGTCAGGTAAATCATTATAAAGCATGATTCATAAACTTCTTTCATGCATTGTTTGTAACCATGCATATTCATTTAAAATGACATGGCAAACATACTTTGTATGCTTCATTTAAATATAGCATACATATAAAACATGCATCATACTTCTTTCTTGAAAACTTCTTACTTCATAGCATACTTCAAAACATACTTCATACTTGAAAACATACATCATACGTCATATCATACTTTTAAACATCATACTTCCTTGTCATACATACATCTTATACTTGAAATAGATGGAGACTATGTACAATGTTTAAGCGATTGAGTCGTCATATGAACCGTTCATTCCCATTCATATGACTCATATGACTCTAATCATGCATTGGTACAGTAGTGCACTCTGCATAGGTCAGGGATTCTCTCCTGCCTTTATAAATCCACAGCGAACACTTATCAGATGTCACTTGTGGGATTGAGGACCGGATTAGGGTTTCTCGCTCAACATACATATTACTGAGGACTTGATCATAGTCACTCAGCCATCAGAAATGCATAATCATTACGCAGTCCATATTCTCAAAACATGTATTGTATACTTCTTTCTTTCAGAAAACACTTTGGTGTTTGAAACATTTTGGCTTTGAAATTCTCTTTTCATACAGGGCAGTCGACTGGTCTTATAAGGCAGTCGACTGCTGCTTCATAACTTTATTTCTCGAAATTATTTTCTTTTCGAAAAATACATGGGAGCAGTCGACTGGTCCATATAGCAGTCGACTGGTTTTTAAACAGAATGCATTTTGGAAAATAGCAGTCGACTGGCCCATATAGCAGTCGACTGGTTTGACACAGAATGCTTACTGGGTAAATAGCAGTCGACTGGCTTACATAGCAGTCGACTGGTTTGCATCGGTTTTCGAAAACGACGTTTTGGTTGTCTCTAGGCAGTCGACTTCCCTCTAAGGCAGTCGGCTGCCCCTAGCCTAATTGGTACTAGGAGACAAGTCCAAAAATGCATCTTTTCCTGCATAGAAACAGCTCATACTTCTCTCCAAAACATGTAAAACATCATAAAACATGCGGACATAGCCGCCTTACGTCCGTTACATAATTTCCTTACCTCGATTCCTTCGAGAACGCGAGATCACTTGTGCGTTACCCTAGCTCTTCACTTCTTTAACCTAAAATCATCATACCACATCAAACCTTAAATTAAACCACATACACATGTTATACCAACTCAGTATAACTTCAAAGCATAAACCAAATTGACTAAACCATCTTCTTCTCTTACCTTCACTAGAGACCAAAACTTCAAATGTTGAGATCTCCTCCAATACTTGGAATTGATCTACCAAACTTTGGATATCTCTTAGTCTAGTGACAAGGATCGATTCTTGTTCAACAAACTAGTTGGATTGATGAGGGAGTAAGGTGGTTTAGCAAGGAACTTGGAATGGAAAACTTGGAAGAATGGAGATGAACGAGAGGGAGAGCTGGAAGAAGAAGCTGGCGTAGGGTGATGATGGTGAGGGTGGTGAGTCATGCAAAGACATTAAATGCATGCTCATTTCATCCTTTATCTCAGCCATTAGCATCCCCTTGACTCATTTGACCCATTAATTTCCTCATGACTCATCCATTTAACCTCCAATCAACATCTGATTTAATTTCTTGTCTCATACTCCTAATATTTCCCGATATCAACATACTTCATTTGACTTATTGACCTTCAACTCTATTATTTCTTCTATATTGCATTCATCATGCATACATCATTCATACATTATTCATACATCAATTACACATCAACTTCACATTCATTTAATCATATTAACTCAAATTACTTGGCATACATGGAGGAATACATGAAAATTGAGGATCTCACATCCTCCCCACCTTAGAAAATTTGGTCCTCCAAATTTGCCTTAGCTTATCATGTGAACAACTCTGGATACCTTTCTCTCATTAGGCTTTCTAGCTCCCACGTAGCTTCTTCCGTCGTATGGTATTGCCAGAGAACTTTCACTAACGGAATCGTCTTAGATCTCAATACTTTATCTTTCCGATCCAAGATCCGAATCGGCTTCTCTACATAGCTCATATCTTCCCTTATCTCCAAGGGTTCATACTCAATGACATGAGACAGATCCGGATTATACTTCCGAAGCATCGATACATGAAACATATTGTGCACTCCCGATAGCTCCGGAGGCAATGCCAACCTATAGGCAACATCACCTATCCGATCTAAGACCTCAAATGGACCGATGTAGCGAGGACTCAACTTACCTCGTCGGCCAAATCTCATGATCCCTTTTGATGGAGAAACCTTCAAAAACACAAAATCTCCAACCATAAACTCAAGTGGCCTCCGTCGAGCATCCGCATAGCTCTTTTGTCTACTCTGAGCTGTCTTAAGCCTCTGACAGATCAACTTAACGTCTTCTGAGGCTTGCTCGACTAGATCTGGAGCCAACAACTTACGTTCGCCCACTTCTTCCCACCCAATCGGAGATCGACACCTTCTTCCATACAAAGCTTCATATGGTGCCATCCCGATACTTGCATGGTAGCTATTGTTGTACGCAAACTCAGCCAATGGCAGATGGTCATCCCAGGAGCCTTTAAAGTCCATAGCACAAGCCCTCAACATATCCTCGAGCGTCTGAATCGTGCGCTCGGACTGTCCATCAGTCTGCGGATGAAAAGCTGTGCTAAAACTTAACTTAGATCCCATGGCTTCCTGAAAATGCTCCCAGAAATGGGAAGTAAACCTGGAATCTCTATCAGAAGTGATGCTCACTGGAATACCGTGTAGTCTTACTACATCTTTTACATACATATCTGCCAAAGCATTGAGTGTATCAATTGACTTCATGGGTAGGAAATGAGCTGATTTTGTCATTCTATCGACAATCACCCAAATACCATCATGGTTTCTCTTGGTTCTGGGCAATCCCATAATAAAGTCCATCGTAATGTGTTCCCACTTCCATGTAGGTATAGGCAGAGGGTGCAGTAATCCTGCTGGCTTTTGGTGCTCTACCTTAACTTGTTGACATGTGAGACATTTTGTTACAAAATCTGCGATGTCTCTCTTCATACCCTTCCACCAGTACACCTTGCGAAGATTATGATACATCTTCGTATTTCCTGGGTGTAACGTGTACTTAGTGGCATGTGCTTCAGTCAAGATCAACTTCTTCAATTCGTCATCATTAGGAACACATATACGACCTCTAAACCTCAAAATTCCATCACTACTGACATTAAATTCTGAGGTCATACCTGATTGCATCTGACTCATAGCCTCAATGCATCCATCATCTTCCTTCTGAGCACTTCGGATTCTGTCCATCAAATCCGGCTCAATCCTCAAACTAGCCATCATTCCCGTTTGCTCATTAGGCATAACCTTCAAATTGAGGCTTGCAAACTGTTCAATCAATTCATATTCTCTTATCATCATATAGGCTACCATACTTACATGCTTCCGGCTCAGAGCATCCGCTACCACATTGGCTTTCCCCGGGTGGTACAAGATCTCACAATCGTAATCCTTCAGTAGCTCGAGCCATCTTCTTTGCCTCATGTTTAATTCCTTCTGAGAAAACAAATATTTCAGACTTTTGTGATCCGTAAAAATCTGAAATTTCTCACCATATAAGTAATGCCTCCATATCTTCAGGGCAAACACTACTGCAGCTAACTCCAAATCATGAGTGGGGTAGTTCTTCTCATGGTTCTTTAGCTGTCGAGAACCATATGCTACTACCTTACCATGCTGCATTAACACACATCCCAGACCTTGCCCTAAGGCATCACTATACACTGCAAATCCACCTGAACCACTAGGGATGGTAAGGATTGGTGCAGTCGTTAACCTGCGCTTCAACTCTTGGAAGCTACACTCACAGGCTTCATTCCACTCATACTTCACTTCTTTGCGCGTCAAGCGCGTCAGTGGAGCAGCTAGCTTCGAGAAACCCTCTACAAACCTCCTATAATAGCCAGCTAAACCCAAGAAACTCCTAATCTCCGTCACTGTCTTCGGTCTTTCCCATTGAACCACCGCTTCAATCTTTGATGGATCAACCGAGACTCCATCTTTACTGATCACATGACCTAAAAAGGAGATCTGGTTCAACCAAAAATCACATTTACTTAGCTTGGCATACAGTCCTCTATCTCTGAGGGTCTCTAAAACAATCCTCAATTGCTGCTCGTGCTCTTCCCATGACCTCGAGTACACCAAGATGTCATCGATGAAAACAATGACAAACTGGTCCAGGTACTGCTTAAATACATCATTCATCAGATTCATGAAGGCTGCAGGTGCATTGGTCAGACCAAACGGCATCACCAAGAATTCATAATGGCCATACCGTGTCCTGAATGCAGTCTTAGGGATATCTTCATTTCTAATCTTCAACTGATGATATCCCGACCTCAAGTCTATCTTGGAAAAGACTTGTGCACCCTTTAGCTGATCAAAGAGATCATCTATCCTGGGAAGAGGATACTTGTTCTTGATTGTCACCTTGTTTAACCACCGGTAGTCTATGCATAATCTCATACTACCGTCCTTCTTCTTGACAAAAAGTACAGAAGCACCCCAAGGGGATACGCTGGGTCGTATGAATCCCTTGTCTAGCAACTCCTGAAGCTGTTTCTTAAGTTCTTCCAATTCTACCAAGGCCATCCGATAAGGAGCTCTTGATATAGGCTCAGTCCCCGGCACCAAATCGATAGTGAATTCCACTTCCCTATCCGGAGGAAGTCCTGGAAGATCATCCGGGAACACCTCAGGAAAATCTCGGACTACAGGAATATCATCGAGTCCGGGACGTTTCTGATCTACGTCTTCCACATAAGCAATAAATCCTTCATACAGTCATACATACTTCTCATTACTTTCATATGAATTCAAATCAAAACCAAACAGACTTCATATTAATTACTTGCAAAATTTACAACATAGCTAACGGGTGAAGAGAAGGTTACACTCTTAGCATAACAGTCTAATATAACATGATTATTAGCTAACCAATCCATACCCAAAATAACATCAAACCCATACATATTTAGTAGGATTAGGTCAGCCTTTGATTCCCTTTCTCCTACCCGTAGCTTACAGTTTCTATACACTAACTCTGTTATTTGTGATTCTTTAAAGGGTGTGCTTATTCTTAATAATTGTTCTAAAATCTCAGGCTCAACAGGCACTTTCATAGCAATACTAGGAGACACAAATGAATGCGTAGAGCCTGGATCAAACAATGCCATGACACTCATATCAAATAGGTAAATCGTACCTTTAATCACTTTGGACGAGGCATCGGCAGACTCTTCATCAATGGCAAATACTCGTCCTTGGGTCACAGCTTTCTTTCCCTTTTCAGTAGCAGTAGCCTTAGGTTGTGGTTTAGGAGTCTTATCCGATTCATCAGGCATCCTCGGATCTCTCTGAGGGCAATCTCTAATCATATGCCCTTTCTCCCCACATCTAAAGCAAGCGCCACTCGCCAAGCGACATGGCTGTGATCCGTGAAATTTCCCGCATTGCTCACATCTTTGCATCGTGCCCTTTGGTGAGCTAGCGGTACTTCCAGTTGGATATCGGGATCTCTCATCACTTATCTTGATCCCGGTAGCTCTAGGAGTCCCTGTATCATCATCATCATAATTCCAAATTTAAAGCATTTCCATAGAAACAATTAATTAAATTGGAAATCATCTTCTTATACTTTACTTACCTATAGAAACTCATTCAGATCGTCTACTTCTCCGAAATGGATACTTATCACTCGAAGCATTCTCATCCGACTTCCGCTTCATCGGTTCTTTGCCTTTACCCTTGGCTCGGAAGTCAACATGATGCAGATCATAGTCCTGCTCACACAACTGAGCCTTACGGACAGCTTCTCCATACGTGGTGATATCCATCGGATGCAGTTTAGATCTAATCGGGGACTTCAATCCCTCGATGAACCTGTAGATCTTATGCCCTTCATCTCTTCGGACCTCTGGATCAAATCTACTCAAGGTGGTGAACTTGGATTCATACTGATTCACTGTCATAGTACCTTGAGTCAAGCTTAAGAACTCAATCTTTAACCTATTCCGATCTGTGCGTGGGATGTACTGCTCATTAAAGGCTTCCACAAACCTGTCCCACGTGACCTCATCATATCGGGCCTCTAACACGGTCCGAGTGGCTTGCCACCAATATTCAGCATCATCTACTAGTAGGTAGGCAGCCAATCCTACTTTCTCCCTTTCAGAATAGGGCATGTACTCAAAAGATTTGAGTACTGCTTTCATCCAGTTCTCAGCTGTCAACAGGTCTCTTTCCCCCTTGAACTTAGGCGGATCCAACTTCTTGAATTCCTTAATCAATGCCACACTGCAATAAGCTCTAGAATCCCTCCTTCCAGTAATTGGGACTGGTGGGGTTACTTCCGTAGGAGGAACTACAGGTGTAGCTGCTGGTGTACTTGTGGCCACATTCGGGAAATTAGACATAAATTGGGTAAACATCGTGGCCATATTCTCCATGTGCTTCTCCATCTTAGCCAGTCTCGTATTCGGGCTATGTGGTGGAGATGGATGAGGAGACGGAACTGGGGGCTCTTCAGTGCGACCCCGTCCTCTTCCTCTACTTGTACCTCTTCTTCGTGAGCTCATACTGTAAAGATAGTCATCATTGAGCTCTTTAGTATAACTATAAGCAGTTATACTATACATTTGCATTCAGACAAGTACAGTACAATTGGGGATATACTCTATTTCTAACTTATTGACACTGACAAACTACCAATCAAATTGCTCTGATACCACTCTGTGACGTCCCCGTCACTTCACCTTAGCACCTAATTTTTTTTCTTATTATCTTATCCGATCTTATTTTGATTTAGTTTATCCAGTGTCATTCTTCCCTTGGTCTTAAGCTAATCATTTACTAGCTCATATAAACATTTTTCTAAATTTCCATAGACATAAAAATGATATATATAAATATCATTCCATTTCCACAGGATCTCATACATCGTCTTAACTTACATCCCCGACATCTTATATATATAAAGATTTCTTGTACTGTACCGTAACTGAAATACAATTTACTGTACATAAACATGTAAGTATACCTTCTATGCTAACCGGGAAGCGTATCGAGAAGGTACACTGCAACTTTTCAAAATCAGGCTCCTCTAACTGGAGCAAGGCTTACTTCAGGAAATCTGAAAAATAGTCGTAAAAGGGTGAGTTTACGCTCAGTAAGAAAACTACATAAAAGAGCGTGCTATGCCTCTATATGCCTTTTTCCTACTTGGCTCTATAATGTCAGGTAAATCATTATAAAGCATGATTCATAAACTTCTTTCATGCATTGTTTGTAACCATGCATATTCATTTAAAATGACATGGCAAACATACTTTGTATGCTTCATTTAAATATAGCATACATATAAAACATGCATCATACTTCTTTCTTGAAAACTTCTTACTTCATAGCATACTTCAAAACATACTTCATACTTGAAAACATACATCATACGTCATATCATACTTTTAAACATCATACTTCCTTGTCATACATACATCTTATACTTGAAATAGATGGAGACTATGTACAATGTTTAAGCGATTGAGTCGTCATATGAACCGTTCATTCCCATTCATATGACTCATATGACTCTAATCATGCATTGGTACAGTAGTGCACTCTGCATAGGTCAGGGATTCTCTCCTGCCTTTATAAATCCACAG
Organism: Heritiera fomes; assembly: GCA_032173925.1. Lineage (NCBI taxonomy): Eukaryota > Viridiplantae > Streptophyta > Magnoliopsida > Malvales > Malvaceae > Heritiera > Heritiera fomes. The sequence goes on along the minus strand of JAPDPM010000002.1, from coordinate 5,674,155 downwards.
CGAACACTTATCAGATGTCACTTGTGGGATTGAGGACCGGATTAGGGTTCCTCGCTCAACATACATATTACTGAGGACTTGATCATAGTCACTCAGCCATCAGAAATGCATAATCATTACGCAGTCCATAGTCTCAAAACATGTATTGTATACTTCTTTCTTTCAGAAAACACTTTGGTGTTTGAAACATTTTGGCTTTGAAATTCTCTTTTCATACAGGGCAGTCGACTGGTCTTATAGGGCAGTCGACTGCTGCTTCATAACTTTATTTCTCGAAATTATTTTCTTTTCGAAAAATACATGGGAGCAGTCGACTGGTCCATATAGCAGTCGATTGGTTTTTAAACAGAATGCATTTTGGAAAATAGCAGTCGACTGGCCCATATAGCAGTCGACTGGTTTGACACAGAATGCTTACTGGGTAAATAGCAGTCGACTGGCTTACATAGCAGTCGACTGGTTTGCATCGGTTTTCGAAAACGACGTTTTGGTTGTCTCTAGGCAGTCGACTTCCCTCTAAGGCAGTCGGCTGCCCCTAGCCTAATTGGTACTAGGAGACAAGTCCGAAAATGCATCTTTTCCTGCATAGAAACAGCTCATACTTCTCTCCAAAACATGTAAAACATCATAAAACATGCGGACATAGCCGCCTTACGTCCGTTACATAATTTCCTTACCTCGATTCCTTCGAGAACGCGAGATCACTTGTGCGTTACCCTAGCTCTTCACTTCTTTAACCTAAAATCATCATACCACATCAAACCTTAAATTAAACCACATACACATGTTATACCAACTCAGTATAACTTCAAAGCATAAACGAAATTGACTAAACCATCTTCTTCTCTTACCTTCACTAGAGATCAAAACTTCAAATGTTGAGATCTCCTCCAATACTTGGAATTGATCTACCAAACTTTGGATATCTCTTAGTCTAGTGACAAGGATCGATTCTTGTTCAACAAACTAGTTGGATTGATGAGGGAGTAAGGTGGTTTAGCAAGGACTTGGAATGGAAAACTTGGAAGAATGGAGATGAACGAGAGGGAGAGCTGGAAGAAGAAGCTGGCGTAGGGTGATGATGGTGAGGGTGGTGAGTCATGCAAAGACATTAAATGCATGCTCATTTCATCCTTTATCTAAGCCATTAGCATCCCCTTGACTCATTTGACCCATTAATTTCCTCATGACTCATCCATTTAACCTCCAATCAACATCTGATTTAATTTCTTGTCTCATACTCCTAATATTTCCCGATATCAACATACTTCATTTGACTTATTGACCTTCAACTCTATTATTTCTTCTATATTGCATTCATCATGCATACATCATTCATACATTATTCATACATCAATTACACATCAACTTCACATTCATTTAATCATATTAACTCAAATTACTTGGCATACATGGAGGAATACATGAAAATTGAGGATCTCACAGGCTCGCCCATAACAGCTCGCCCAACGCGGAGAACATGTGTTCGCCCGCCATCTTGCTTTTAAACTTGAAAACAAAACCAGCTCGCCCTCAGTGGCTCGCCCAGTAATCAACTCGCCAAAGGTTTCATATTTCTATTTTTTTTATTTTCAAAGATAATAAAATTAGTTTATTTTTCAATTTAGAAACCTTGGAAACGTGAAACCTATTCGCCATGGTCAGCTCGCCCATGACTAACTCGACAAGACGGCGAATTAGAATTCGCCCGCCACTTAGCTTTTCAAAACAGAACTCTCTCGTTGATCGCGGTTCGCCCGCCTTAAATTCAAGACAAAGGGCCGCTCGCCCAAACACATTAAAAATGAGTTCGCCCGCCCTTAAAACTAAAGACGGTTGTATAAAAATTATAAAAGAGCTTGGCTCGCCCGCCATTACCAATTCGCCCATCATAAATTACAAGGGCTCGCCCGCCCTGTATCAGTTTACCCAAAACAGCATAGGGGTCGGCTTTTAGCTCGCCCGTATCAAAAATAATTATCAAATAACTTTTCTCAAACAATGCATGTCAGAAAACAAAGCATTTAACTTATTGTTTTCATAAAATTTACTCCACAGGACATGCATCACTTCACACACATCTCCCTTACCTGTTAGAAACGAAGCCTTGCTTCGCCCTGCTCTCTGTTCGCCCACAGCTATTCCCCATTCTCGGCTGCAAAAATGATTTATTAAAATTATTAATATTCTCTTTTTCCAAATTTTCAACATTTTGGTGAAACTTAATAATCAAATATCTCGCCCATACAAGTTCTCACTAGCTCGCCCAACTAGAGCTTCACTAGTTCGCCCAGACAAGCTCGCCATTCACTATATGGCTACCACGTGGTATCTCGCCCGCCATTACTCACCGTGGTTTTGTGAACTCACCCATGAACTAAACTACCGTTGGGCGACCTAGCCCACATGAATAACAACATTGGCGAGTTCATCATTTCCTACTCGCCTCATTGGCGATTACAAACTTTCAACACGGGCGATCAACATAGTCGCCATTGTCGTCACTTATTCCATTATTTTCCTTGTTTTCATATTCTCCAAAGATCTAACTAAAAACAAGACTGTATCTATGTTTATTACTGCATAAAACATAGAAATCTATCATTGAGCATCAAGAAAACCTCAGAAAATATGAAACTCACCTCAACCAACTGCACTTCCAGAACAGACTGCTTTCTGTCTCATGTTGGCCTTCCTTTTGCTTATTCCTTCAACTCACCAATTATGAAAGAAAGGCTTTATAAGCAGATTCATGTGTTTTGGCCAACTGAAGAGTGAAGCTCAGTAAATCAAGTATGACAGAAATGTGAGGAATAACATAAGCTCTCAGTTGCATAATTTTTGGGAGGAAGATGAAGTTTGCTAAATGTATTTCCGTCAAGTGTTTCTTCTTATATAACCCTGCTCAACCAATCAATAGCTACCGCCTGTCCCTTATCCTGTTTCTTTCATTATTCCTCACGTCTATCATGCATTTAATGCATGAAGAAAACTGCACTTACATGGGCGAGAAAGTCTTCCTTCCACACACCTTTTTCTTCTGCTGCAGCCTTTGCTTAATTCCTCAACCAATAAGGCTAATTCCCTTATTGACTTTAACTTTGCTTCATTTATTGTCCTCAACTGTGGGGCGTCCAAAGTCCATTTTTGCGGCACGGTTCTGATTTATTATTTCATTCTGTCCGTGCTAATTTCAGCTCGCCTAGTCAAGCAGAAACCACATTTCGCCCGATTTACTATCATATGGGCGATCAACAGTCCTCGCCACGTTGGCGAACTCACCTATTCGCCCACGCCTCGTCCAACTTGCCATCAACATTAGCGATCACTTCTTACTCGCCCACTGGCGAGCTATTCGTACTCGACTTTAGTGTTTTTCACAAAAATTGATCTCTTCTCATTTTAAATTAAAAATCTTTTCACTTAAGTGAAATCAATATTCACTATTTATTGAAATTCCATTTTCAATTTTATGGAATTAGAGTCTACAGTAGTGTAGAATCAGATCTTACACACACATCCCGACACCGCCCCAGCACCCGAAACCAACATCCCGACCCGAAGCAATGTCTTAATAACATCAACATGTTCCAAAAACTTTGAACCACGGAAACTAACATGGATGTTAAAAATATGGGATTTGGATATCTTGATTGCTTGTTTAAGAGCTAAAGCTATGAGGCTGGAGAAGAGGAAGGAACCGAAGGAATAGACGTGGAATTTTATAAGTCTTCGGCGATTTTTGAGTTTGGGAAACATTGGTTACTGGGTCGACGAGGGTATTGCTCAAATCGTAAGGGTTCCATGTTAGGCAGATGAAGACGGCAAGCGTTAAGAGGGAGTTCACGTTCACGACGCTATCCAGGGCGTTGACATGGGTGCTGGTTGTCATGATCGTACGATGGAGTGTTTCAGTAGGGAAGACCAGACAGTGGAGATCACTCTGTTTCTACATGGTGATTAGACCTGCTCAAGGGCCGGGCTACCCGCCCAAGCCTGAAGGCCCGTTCGATATTTGGGAGGGCTTGGACAAAAATATTTGATGTAATTATCGGGCTTGGATAAAAATTTTAGGCCCGTTTAAAAACGGGCCTGGGCCCGGGCTTAGCCTTTCAAAGCCCGGGCCCGGCCCGGCCCGGCCCGATATTAATATTAAATATATATTTTTTAATATATTTATAATATTAAGTATGTTTTTAATATATTTATTAAGTATAATATAATTTTATATATATAAAAAATATTATTAATTAAAAAAAATGATTATAAAATTTTTAATATGAGAATTGATAGACAAATTTTGACAAATTAAATTAAATTTTAAAGGAAATAAAATAATAAAAAATAAATAATTAAAAATATAAAAAATTAAATTCGGGAGGGCCGGGCTCGGGCTTATTATATAAAAAATAAAACGGGCCTGGACTAAATATCAGGCCCGTTTTACCGGGCCGGGCCGGGCTTGGGCATTGCTTATAACTCTTATTACCTGTCATGGGCCCGACCCGAACCCGGCCCGGCCCGGCCCATGATCAGGTCTAAATTGGTGATGAAGTTTTACATAGTTCGCATTGTTTGTTGAAGTCTGTGGCGTTTTTATCTCTTTTTTTCCAGGAAATGATTCTCTGGGAAAATGTGTAGGAAAAAAAATGTTAAAAGGAGGTTCTTTGGGGAAAAAAAATTATAACATGAACGCTGTTGCCGAGGATCGAACGCGGGTCACCCGCGTGACAGCGAAAATACATACCTCCATGCTCCAACTCGTTGACCTTTCAGAACAGCCCTGAATTTCACCCCATCAATACAAGCCAAACTTGTGAAACAGTGCATAACAATGAGCTGTTTAACGTTTAGATGTTCACTATAGTTTTTTTTGTTCTCGAGGTTAAAAAAAAAGGGACACAAGGTTTAATTCAAATTATTCATTTGAATTCTCACAATATTAACAATCAATTTTTAATACATGTAAATTCTTCGCTTACTTGGACTCTGTATAAATTTTGTTAATGTTCCACAAAAATTGATACTCGGTATTTTTCTTGTTCATTGTTTTATTGTTGAGAATTCATTTGGAATGAAGGGTGGTGAAATTTAAGCAGTGTTATGTAATGTTTTCAACCCACTCAAAAAAACAAAGTGATCCATATGAATGAATATATGTATGGATTTGATTCCTCTACATGAATTATGTAGCTGAGGCCATAATAATAAATGCCTCCTCTTACTTTTTGTAGACCTACAAAAAATTCAACTATCCTAGAGTTACATTGAATTTTTACATTTTGTTTTAGAAAATCCAGATGCAATTGATCATAGTTGTTTAAGCTGGAAATGCCATTTTACAAAAGTCTGAAATGCGTGACAGAAGTCTCTTCTTATTGAAATTCCCAGCGAGCTCTATTTTACTCCGATAAATTCTAAATGCAAACTCTTCACAACCAACGGAAATTTGAATATCGACATCATACGCTAGAGAGAATGGTTATTGACCAATAAAAAGCAAATGTTCTGCAAAGACAACTTATCTTTTATTCGGTATTATTGAAAGAAACAACTATAGCTGTATTTATTTGTGATAACCCCAAATTTCATTACCTTTGTAAATAGAATTGTTGCTATTAAATAAAATAATAATAATAAATATTGTATACACACATAAGCTAAAACAAAATAGATAAAATAAAATATTACTTTGATGTTGCAATAAAGTACATGTATAATATAAAATATGCTTATATATAATAATATAATAATCAAATAATAATAACAATCTGATGAAAACCCCTTCCAGCTTTATCCCACTCACGTGGGATTCAAATTAAAAACAAAACAAAGAATAAAGAAATGAAAGGGGAGAACGGGAACGAAAAACAGAGAGGGCAATAAGGATTGAAGCTGGGCTTCTCGACTAAAATAGAAACAAGGAAAAAAAAAGAGAACAGAAAAGAATCGAAGGAAAGGGGCTTAGCAGGTTCGACTATTTGGGAGCGTGGGTTTTGACGCTGGAAAAAGGGAGGAAAAGAAAAAGGAAATAACGGTAGAAACCAATGGAAGAGAGGGCTGAATCGGGTTGAATGGGGAAGCTCTCTCTCGCCAGTAAATGAAGAAAAGAAAAGAGTAGGCTTGAGGTGGTGTTTCAAGACTGTTGGAGCTGCGTGTGGTGGTATTTCAAAGGGGCAATAACGGAGAAGAAACAGTGATTTTCGGGAGGAAGAAACGTGATTTGTTAAGGGTTGTGTAAAGAGGGTTTTTAGGTGTTGAAAAATAAGGGCTTCTTGGCTGGAAAATACGGAGAGAAATGTGAAAGATTGAAGCCTTTCGGCTGAAACAGAAACGATAGGAGCAGCGGTGATCCACGTCTGAAACAGGGTACATTAAAGGCGAAATGAGGCTGGTTGCTAGCTTGGAAGAGGGCTGAATCGAGGCAGAACCAAGGCTTGAATCACCTTTGAACACAACATTTTAAGGGCCTGAAGTTGTGGCTGTGTCAATACTAGTTTTGGAGTTAAGGGCTACGTTTGAGCTATGTACAGGGGATGTAATAGGGTTAAGAGGCTGGAATTAGGTGCTGCAGCAGGGAAGCGTTAAGAGCCGTTATTTTTGGTACTGCAAGGTAGACTTTCAAGAGATGAGACAGCAGCTAAATTCTGGGTTAAAATTAGCAGCAAGTTTTGACTACCTTGAAGAAAATTAAGGGTAAGGCTTGTCCTAATTAATTGAGGTTAATGTATATGTTTAGTGGGTTAATTCTAAGATGTTGTAGGGTGAAAAGCTCGTTGGAAACTTGAAGTGACTATTGTTTGGAGGAATTCCAACAGCTATTCTCAGAGTGAAGGTAGCACAAAGTTCAGCCATGAGGTAATATTAAGGATAAGGGATTATTCTACTAAGTTAAGTAAAATATATAATATATGTATACTAATGTAGAGGTGTTGAATGGTGATACAAACTGTTGATGCGAGGATGTTAGAATTATTGGATATTGTTGCTAGATTGTTTTTAGTATTTGTTTGGAATATGCTAAGATAGTGATCGTATATATTGATAGGTTTGTTTGAAAATAATGTTGAAATGTGGTTTAATGGTGTTTCAAAACATAGAAATGATTTAAGGAAGAACACGGTTGCAAGGGTGCTCGGTTTTCTTGGAAGAGTCTTAAAAAGGTGATAAGTTTTCTTTTGAACATGATTTATAAATTGATTAATGGAGGTTGTTATGAATGTTGGTTTTAGTATAGCAAGGCTAAAGATATTGGTTTAAGTGTAGGATAAGTGAAGAATGATTCTGAGAAAATGCTAAAGCGATAAGGCTTGCAAGTGTTGTGTCACCAATCTCGGTGTCATGCAACGTAAGGTAAGGAAATATACGGTAAATGCCTGTCAGTCTACTATGCTTATGCATGTTTAAATTAATGTTATTTAATATTTATGGATTTAAATGCATCTTTGGTTAAAAGTCCAAATACGTTGGATTGAGTTTTAAATGCATAATGTTTTGGATTTGGACTTGGATTTGGATTTGGATGTGTATTGGAAATTGGTGTATTGAAGATATATTGCTTGATTTAATTTTCTACAGGTATCTGATTTGTGGTTATGACGCTGGGTAGTGTTCTACCTATGCCGTTATAATGCCGAAATTTCGTTAGAAATTGTCTAAATAAGTTTCTTGATATTAAATTGGATTTATTAAATGCCTTTAAAACCTCATGCATATTAATCACTGCTATTTGTTATTGAGACTTCGTACGATTAGATTTTTAAAACTATAAGTATGTGGAACGGTTTATGCCTTTAGTACTCAACCTATTTTGTAAGATATGTTTCTAAACGAGTTTTGACTCATGATACATGTGATGATGTATAATGCCTGTGTGGCATTTGGAAATGCCTGTGTGGCACTTGGAAAGGCCTGTGTGGCACTTAGAAATGCCTTTGTGGCACTTGGAAATGCCTTTTTGGCACTTGAAAATGCCTATGTGGCACTTGCCTGTGTGGCGTTTTATTATGCCTGTGTGGCATTCAGTAAGCCTGTGTGGCAAATGGGTAGCGGTAATTATGTATGATTGTCCGACAACTAGTCGTGACTTGTACCTCATCTACTAGCTGATCACTGGTGCTGGGCTGATTCATGATCATGGATAGAGCCCTGGTATGGGACACCGACCACTGCTAGCTACAGTGGATGCTTTCATTGAAAGCTTCTTGGTTATATTTCCAAAGATTCCTGTTACGTTACCGAATCTCCTAATGCTCGTCTCATGTAAATGTTTTTAAATGTATATTACGATACTGTTACAAAGACGAGCGAATGTATCATTTCTACTACTACTATATATATCTTGATTCGGTGAATGCTTGAGTACTAAATTGTTTTGAAATTACTTGGCATAACATTTTATAGCTTATAAACTATGGTTTATCAATTTGGTATTATTTCCAAATAATCATCTTTGAGCATGAGTTTTGGGCACGTTCATTCACGCATGCACATGCATTTAACATAGTAGAAACCTAACATCATTTAGCGTATGCTTTCTTATTGGTAGACCTGCTCAAGGGCCGGGCTACCCGCCCAAGCCCAAAGGCCCGTTCGATATTTGGGAGGGCTTGGACAAAAATATTTGATGTAATTATCGGGCTTGGACAAAAATTTTAGGCCCGTTTAAAAACGGGCCCAGGCCCGGGCTTAGCCTTTCAAAGCCCGGGCCCGGCCCGGCCCGATATTAATATTAAATATATATTTTTTAATATATTTATAATATTAAGCATGTTTTTAATATATTTATTAAGTATAATATAATTTTATATATATAAAAAATATTATTAATTAAAAAACATGATTATAAATTTTTTAATATGAGAATTGATAGACAAATTTTGATAAATTAAATTAAATTTTAAAGGAAATAAAATAATAAAAAATAAATAATTAAAAATATAAAAAATTAAATTCGGGAGGGCCAGGCTCGAGCTCGGGCTTATTATATAAAAATTAAAACGAGCCTGGACTAAATATCAGGCCCGTTTTACCGGGCCGGGCCGGGCTTGGGCATTGCTTATAACTCTTATTACCTGTCATGGGCCCGGCCCGAACCCGGCCCGACCCGGTCCATGATCAGGTCTACTTACTGGGCTTTCCCCAAAGCTCACCCCTTTCCACCTCAGATTATTTCAGGTAGATTCGGCACGAGCGTGGTGCATCGAGAGTCTTTTTGTTGAGCCGTAAAAAGCTATAATTTGAGCCAAGGTATAATCTTTTGTTCTTTTGTTTATATCCCAGACTAAATTCTTTTGTGTACACAATGTATAGGATGTGGGATGTAAGTACTAGGTGATATCGAGTCTGTAAACATACTGTGATTCGTAGTTAAGCTGTAATCTCGATATGTTTATATATTGAATCATTTGGATGTCTAGTATTTTAGAAGTTACATGGAGATTTGAAATTTCTACAGGTTGAAACGATGATGTACATTAGTATGGGGATGGATACTAGACTAAAATAGGGGCGGAGTTTTTCAGTGTCGTTTTCGACACGTCTTACGAGAAGACTATAATGGGACCTTAGACAACTAGTCTTAAATAACTATAGGAGTGGGACTCTACTCATTAGGTTTTTAGCTACACTGAGCGAGAGACAAACATAGGAAGTGAAAGAAAAAGTTAGCCCGAAAATCCGGCTTTCGAGGGCGTTAGGACAAATGGTTAGTCGTTACTCGACTCTTGAGGAAGTCAAAGGTTCGAGTAGCGGCGGACGCGAAAGAAAACCTTGAGGGGTAGTGGAACCCGGTGGGGGGAGAAGCCCATCACTACGCCCAAAGAGGACAGTACGGTTGAGTAATGATCCAGTGGATGGGCTGGGCGTCACATTATTATTCAAAGATACAACTGCAGTTTAATTTATTGCTCAAAATGCTGCATGTAGCAGTGAAACTCATCAACTAGTAGATTGACTAGCAACAACAACGAAATCCCACACCTGATACTGCTGATGCAAAGTAGTATATAACTGGGAAACGAACCATGGGAGCTGTCACACCTAAACAAATGGGAAAGCTGCAAAAAACAGACGGTAGCTTCATGAGAATGAAACTAACACTAGAAGCATTATACAGAAGCAAAGGAGAAAAGGTAACCGAAAAGAGATTAAGAAATATGCGAATTCTACCTCCACACTTGTGACCAACAGGACGAAAGGCAATGTTGCAGCGTTTTGGAATGGTCACAGCAACTTCTGGCTTGACTCCAGCATTGTATGCGGTACGAGAAAACAAAATAGCACAAAGGCAGCTTGGGTTCTTGAGCTTTTTCTCTATTACATCGCAGCAACGGTCGGAAACTGGAGCTTGCCAATATTTTGCTGCCTCTGTACAAGGAGCCAGCTTCTCAGCTTCCTTCTCAATGTTATGTTTCCCACACGGACCATAATCGCCATGTCCATCTACTCCATTGAACCCAGCAATGCTCATAATAGCAAGAAACGCTAGAATACAGATGTACTTCATTGGAGCTTCCATTTCTTCAATGCAATTCAGGGACACTTCTCAACTTGTACCGAAAGAAAGACACTTCTCAACAATTTATACTGAAACAAATAGCTACAAAATGGCTGAATGCATGTGAATTCCACCAATTACAATGGACGTGGAACTAGAGAAAAGTCAACTATCAGCTACAATGCCTACTATTATTCTGACTTCATAGCGTGCTTCTGGGCAGATAAGCCTGTGGTTTTTGTTTTTCTATATTTAGTTGTGGCTTTTTATTTGTTTACAATATAAACTTTACATGGGCATTCAGCTAGAAATCTGGTCTTTCTTCCTGCTGCTTTCTTGTCCGCAACTCATTAAGACAAAGCAACTTGTTTCCCGTTCATCTGTCGGTGAAATACAAACTCTAGCAAATTGCCAAACTCTACTCATTATTCTGAAACCTGGAGCTGATTTCTACCCTACTTGATACCTGTACCATTTCAACCCGGGAAATTTAATAAAAAACATTATCTTCACCAGCTCTGCCAAACCCAAACAAATCTCGCAAAATACAAACTAAAAGATTAACAATTATATTCATTTCACACCTTGATGAAAAAAAACCTCCCCTATTTTTCATGATTTCTCGGGTGTCATACTAAAAGAACAGAAATGTCAGTCCTTGAAATTACAATGCTAAATTTCAATGTGATCACACCCAGAACAAAATATTGCTATCCTATATTCGCATATTTCATTATAATCTCAGCTAGATTATAATAACAACAAAATAAAAATCCCAAGCGAAAATATAGCATCAAACTACTTTTTTAAAAGTTTCAACTTTTCCCCTGGTTCATCATAATTTCACTACTTGGTAAGATCCCCAGAAGTAATAAAAAACCAGAAACCTAAATAAAAACATCAACGACATTCTCAAAGTTCCAATTTTTATAGCCTTGTTCCATTATAATTCCGTCTTAGATCATACAACAAATAAACCCAAAAACACTTCAAAGGAAACAAGGAAACTCAACATTCTCCAAGTTTATTTATTTTTCATTGATTCATCCTAATACGAAACTCCGTCTGTGTGAGTTAACGCAACCAGTCCCAAGCCCGGGTGAAGGAGGAGGGTGGCAGTAGGTTTGGACAACCAGCCTTAAAACTAGTCCAATCTCATGAAATGAACCAATATCAAAACATCGTTGGGGCGTCCCCTACACAGCGACGCGCTGCATCAGAGCCCAGGTGTAGTGAAAAGTGGGCAAGGGTTGCTAGGTTGTTGCCTGAAAGTGACACGTCACATCGACGCCTGGATGTGGTGTTAAATAGGCAAAGGTTCCCACACCACAATGGACGGGGGTGGGTAAAGAAGTTAGTCCATAACCATAAGCTTAGGTTAGGATCTTGGAATATAGGTATGCTTAGTGGTAAGTTAGGTGAGATTTGTGAGGTTATGAGTAGGAGGGTTAACATCTTGTGTCTGCAAGAGACCAAATGGGTTGGGGAAAAGGCTAGAGAGATAGCACCTTGGCAATATAAGCTTTGGTACACAGGGAAAGATAGAGACCGAAATGGAGTAGGTATCATTATAAATAAAGAGTTCCATAAAGATGTTGTACAGATTAAGAGACAAGGGGATAGGATTATTTTGGTTAAACTAGTTTTAGGAGAAGAGGTGTTGAATGTCATTAGCGTGTATGCACCCCAAATAGGACTTGATGAGGTTAGTAAACAACATTTTTAGGAGGATTTAGATAAGGTAGTACAAGAAGTACCCATAGGAGAAAACCTTTTTATTGGCGATGATCTTAATGGACATGTAGTACAAGTAAAGAGGGTTTTGAGAGAGTACATGGGGGTTTTAGTTATGGTGTAAGAAACGAGGGAGGAGATGCTATCTTAAATTTTGCTTTATCTTATGACCTAATCCTAGCAAATACATTGTTTAAGAAGAGAGATTCTCATTTTATAACCTTTAGAAGTGGACCAAGAGCAAGTCAGATAGATTTCTTTTTAACTAGGAGTAGGGATAGACATAGATGTTTGGATTGTAAGGTTATCCCAGGTGAGAGTGTTACCGCGCAACATAGACTTTTAGTTCTAGATATGAAGATAGATAGACGACATCGAAGGAACCAAGAAAAAGGAATTGAATGGATTCGATGGTGGAAGCTAAAAGAAGATTGTCATACAACATGTAGAGATAGTTGGATTCAAAAAGAGGCTTGGACAACAGAAGAGAACCCAAATGTAATGTGGAATAAGATGGCAAAATGCATTCGGGAGGTAGGCAAAGAGACATTAGGAGTATCAAACGGAAGAGTGCCGACTAGAAAGGACGCAACATGGTGGACTGCAGTAGTAAAAGATGCTATAAAGACTAAGCGAGAGCATTATAAGGCTTTTGTAAAATCCGAATTTTTTTATACTGTATATTGTATGTATACATTATTGATAGTGGAAATAAATTCTTTTAGTGAAATTAAAGAATAATCAAATGTGAATTTCCACTTTTTATTTTATGTTATAATGAACATATGGTGTATAAAGAATAGAGGAGAATCAATTTGATATTATAGTATGAATGCATTAAATGAAGGATTAATGAATATAAGACAAAACAAAGAAATGAATGAGATGATAGCCAATCAACGTTGGCTGGAAGAGACCTTGGCGTGGAGAAGGGAAGAAAAGAAGAAAAAAAAAAGTCAAGGAAAGGGGCTGATGGAGGATTTCTCGCCAATTGCTTCTCCTGACAGCGGGATTAGGCAATAAATGGCAAATGCAATTAGTCAAAAATAGAGCTGCAGTAGGGACGTCATTACCGTTCTTTTTGCTGCAGTTTTCTTTGGTTTTAATTGCATGAAATGATGAGAAAACAGGATAAGGAAACAGATGTTAGATTTTAAGTGAAACGGAATGGCTATATAAGGAGAGTTCATGAGGAGAGATTGATGGAAGCAACTTCATTCCTCAAAATCTCTCTCGCCAATTCGGTTTTCATTGTAAGTTCACCATCAGTTTTTCCTCTACTTCCATAAGTGAGCCGTGAGACTCATCCTTGGTTAGCTAAACATTCATCCAGTGTGTGAAGAATTGAGGAATAAGCAAAGTAAAGCTAGTTGAGGCAAGAAAGCACTCTGCTCCAGGAAGTGCAACTCAGTTGAGGTGAGCCTCCATATTTCTATGGTTATTTTGATAATGAGGGTATATTTCTATGTTTATAACGTTATAAATATAGATATAGCCTGGTTATAGTTAAATATTGTGGAAATATGTAAGAAATCAGTTGGAAATGATTTAAGAATAACAATGGCGAGTACAATGCATTATGACTAGGCGAGAAACATGTTCGCCAATGGCTATAGGAAATTCAGAATGTGGAAGTAAAGACGAGAACCAATGATCGCCAATGAGGCGAGTAGGAAATAGAGAACTCGCCAAAGTGTTGATTTAGAGGATGAGATAGCCAAAGGCTATCCAATTCATGGGCGAGTCCAATTATGAAGGAAAAGCCACGAGTGGCGAACTGAACTGATAAGCATGGCGAGTTGAGCTCCCTGTTGGGCGAACTCTCATGAATAAGCCGCTAATGGACATCGAGCTATGTTAGGCGAATGGCGAACTGTTACCTCGCCAAAGTGGTTGAAAATAGTTTTAGAAATAAATTGCTAAGAAAAGAAAATATTAATGGAATTAATATTTTACCTTGCAGCCGGAAAGTGAAATTGCTATCGGCGAGTAGGAAGCAGGGGGAAACAAGACTTCGTGAGATCAGGTAAGGAAGTAGTATGTGATGCAAATGCATGTCCTGTGGAGTAAAAGTGTTAAGAAAATATTAGGAATTGTTTTATTTTCTGACATGCATTTATTTGATAAACTGTTTTGATCTCGGGCGAGCTACAAGCCGCCATACGTTGTTTTGTTTGGCGAACTGATTAAGGCGGGCGAGTATATTGTTCTTAGTAGAAAAATCGGGCGAGCCAAGTGGCGAGCTCTCTTTTACGAGAAACTGGGCGAGTGCCCTTGTTTTAATAAAAATCCGGGCAAGCCAAAGTTGGGCGAACCCTTTTTAATGTTTTTGCCGGGCGACCCTTGTTTTAAATATGAGGCGGGCGAACCGTTATCAAACAAGCCGTACCTTTGTTTTTAAAAGTTAAGTGGCGGGCGAATACAAGTTCGCCGGATTATCGAGTTAGTCAGGGGCGAGCCGTGAATGGCGAGCTGACTCTGGCGAACAGTTCTAAAGGGTAAAATCTTATACGAAAAATAAGATGTTTTAACATTTTCAAAAGAAAATAGAAATATGAAACCCTTTGGAGCAAGTTGACCATTGGGGCGAGCTGACCAGTGGGCGAGTTGACCAATGGGGCGAGCTGACCAGTGGGCGAGTTGAGTAGTGGCGAGCTTACCATGGGCGAACTAGCCATGGGCGAGCCAGTCTAAACCCGTACCTTCTCACACGGGAAATGTTGAGATTACGGGCTGTTTATTTATTTTGTAAAACTTTTTGGAAATCAAATCATTTGGTGGAATTGATAACATGAGATAAAACTTGATTTTGAGACATTAGGCCATGAGTTCATGCATTATTATTCATATACTTTGCGTGACCCATCTAGGGCGATGGCTCAGGTCAAATAGACCAACGAGTGCACTCTAGAGCGTCACAGGGCTGATGGACTCGCCAAGTCATCAGCGGTCTCGAGGTCACTTGGCAAGTGGACCCGAGGACCACATATAGATTATGGCCATAGATCTGAGATAGCCGTGAGGGCGATGGCCTACGGGTGCACCCCAAAAGCGGATGACTTATGATGCTTGCATGATTTAAATTATTACCTTGTCTCAATTAAAAGATTTCTGAAAGTATCTGTTGGATCCTGTTATTCATTGTTTTCTAATGAGTTGATCGTTGAAATAATTCAATGGTTTTGGAGAACATAGCTTTTACATTTGTAAAGCAGCATACATTTTCCCTACTGAGCAAATTGTCGCTCACTCCTTATTTTTCCACTCCACAGATAATTGATTTGGGCTAAGAGATTTACTTGACTGAGATTCAATATCAAAGGTATGTTGTATATTCAGTAACGTTGTACAGTACTACTTTAAATCAAAGGGAATGTATATACTTCGTAAGGAAAAGACTTTAATAATTCATGTTTACATATATATATAGTAGAAGGTGTTAAGCATCACTGACAGCCCAACCGGTAAGTAAGTATAAGTTACGAGTGAGTATCATAATATACGGTAGCTTGGGATGTTACAGCTTTGAAGAAGAAAAATACAGAAGAGAGTTTTTCAGAATATAAGGTAGCAAGACAGGAGGCAAAGAAGGCTGTGGTAGAAGCTAAGACGAAGGTTGCGAAAGAGATTTACGACAAGTTGAACACAAAAGAGGGAGAGAAAAGGATATACAGATTGGCGTGAGCAAGAAAAAAGAGGAGTCGCGACCTAGGAGTAGTAAAATGTATTAAGGATGAGCATCAAAGAACTCTCGTTAAAGATAATGACATTAAGGACAGGTGGCGAGATTATTTTAACAAATTATTTAATGACGGACAAAATAAAGTTTTGGATAATATTTCGGTGCCTCTTAAGGATTTAAATCGGTGCTTTATGCGTAGAATCCAAGAGACAGAAGTAAAAGAGGCACTAAAGATGATGAAGAATGGAAAAGCTGTTAGACCTGATGACATCCCAATTGAAGTTTGGAAATGCCTTGGAGATGTAAGAGTTAGGTGGTTGACAAATCTATTTAATAAGATTTGGCACACTAACAAAATGCCAGAGGAACGGAGGAAGAGTGTTTTAGTACCTTTATATAAGAACAAGGGAGATATTCAAAGTTGCGCCAACTACCAAGGCATAAAATTGATGAGTCACACGATGAAATTATGGGATAGAGTAATAGAACGGAGATTAAGAAAGAATGTAGAGATATCAGAGAATCAATTTGGTTTTATACCAGGTCGATCAACTATGGAGGCAATATATTTGCTTAGACAACTTATGGAGCGCTTTCGAGTAATGGGTAAAGATTTCCATATGGTCTTTATAGATTTGGAGAAAGCATATGATAAAGTGCCTAGGGAGGTACTCTAGTGGTCCTTAATGAAGAAAAGAGTTCCTTTGAAATATATTAAACTAACTATGGACATGTATAGAGGCGCAAGGACACATGTGAGGACAGGTGAGGGGCAAACAAGTGAGTTTCCTATCATGGTGGGATTACACCAAGGGTCAGCGTTGAGTCCATTCTTGTTTGCGGTAGTTATGGATGAACTGACAAAATCCATCCAGGATAAGGTGCCTTGGTGTATGATGTTTTGTAACATCCCGTTACCACTTTTTGCACGTATTTCTATACAACTTTACCGGTTGGGCTGTCTGCGAGGCCATTAACACTCAACAATGACCGTAATAAATGATAAATATTTATTTATCAAATACTGAATATGAAAAATTCTTTTCATGATTTCTTACATCCAACATCCCCTATTGATTTTTTTCGCCAAAGTAGTACTGTATACTTATGTCTGAAATGTAAAAGAGAAGAGACTGTACCTGTCACGTTTAACATAACATGCCTTAGCGCTTTTAAACATAGCTATACCCATCTGAGAGCTAATTCTCTCAACTCCGTGTCTTTTATTTGTGGAGTTAAAACAAAGGGGTAAGCGATTCATACGCTCAGTAAAGGAAACATATGCTGCTTTATAAAACCAAACTATATACCATTAAATCAAATAGGAAAACATTGGATATAGTAAACAACACTCTCAAAACAACATTCAAATCACTGGCTAATCAGTTTACTTTAAAATGTAGTAAACAGTAATTAGGATTTAATAAATCCTCTTAGTAAACAGAAATCAACAAGTTGAGACTAGGCATCCTCATGCTATCATCGTTCCCCCTCCCCCTTGTGAGAACGGAATAATAATCCCAAAAAGGGATATAGTAGATCTATGGCCACAATCTCTAGGTGGTCCTCGGGTCTACTTGCCAAGTGACCTCGAGACCGCTGATGACTTGGCGGGTCCATCAGCCCTGTGACGTCCTGAGGTGCACTCATTGGTCCATTGACCGAGCCACCGCCCCAGGCGGGTCACGCAATAGTAATGCATGAACTCATGGCCTAAAGTCTCAAAAATAACTTTTATATCTCATAAAAACCTTTATGGAATTATCTCACCCATATTATCATTTTCTCAAAATGATTTGATCTTCCAAAAAGGTTTAGGCTTCTGTTTACAAAACACCTTTACAACATTCCAAAATCTCAACGTTTAAAACCTGCTTGCCCATGGTCAGCTCACCTAATCGGTTCGCCCATGGCAGCTCGCCCATGCGGTGAACTTGTGTTCGCCCGCCAACCATTGCTTTTTAAAACATTAAGCAAATCGGGCTCGCCCTCAGTGGCTCGCCCAATAGTCAAATCGCCCAAAAGGGGTTTATAATTTCTATTTTCAAAGGTATGAAAATCAGTGTATTTTTCAATTAAGAAACTTTGGAAACATGAAACCTGTTCGCCATGGTCAGTTCGCCCATTTGGCTCGCCCATGGTCAATCATCAGTGCGGGAAATAGTATTCGCCCGCCACCTAGCTTTTCAAAATAAAGCATCTTGGCTCGCCTTAATCGGCTCGCCCAAAAAAATATAAAGGGCTTCGCCCAACATTGCTTGCCCACTTTTTTTTTTCAGTTCGCCCGGCATTATCAATTCGCCAAAGCACACAATTTTTCATAAAATAATGCATGTCAAAAACAAAACAATTTCTCAATAATTTCATAAAATTTAACTCTACAAGACATGCATTCACTTCACACACATCTCCCTTACCTGTCCAACGAAGCCTTGTTTCCTTCTCGCCTTCAATATCACATTTACTGAGTTCAGAATTCCCAGCTGCAAATAATTTATAAATTCTATTAATATTTTCATTTCATATCAGTTGGCGAGATTGCGATAATAAAATGACTACTCGCCCAACAGAGCACTAACTAGCTCGCCATTCATCACCATCAACTATTATGTAGTTCGCCCAACATTCACTTCGCCATGCTTTATTGGCTTAAATGTGGGAGTTCGCCCACAACTCAACTCGCCCAATGAACTTCTATTTGAGCTCGCCCTACACTGTTTTCTTATTCAGAAGTGAGCTCACCCATAAATTAGACTAGCGTCAGGTGACCTCGCCCACTCGAACATCAACTTTGGCGAGTTCTCAATTTCTTACTCGCCACATTGGCGATTACTAACACTGTACATGGGCGATCACCATAGTCGCCGTACTCATCACTTTTCCAGTATTTTTCCATCATTCTACTACAATATCAACACAGTTTCATTTTATACTTCATCTACTTCAAGACATGAATTTATTCTATTTCTATGATCTATCAAGAATAAATCAAAAGCAAGACTATACTCATGCTTCTCACACTTGAAATCATAGAAATATATCATTAAATCTCAATAACCCTTAAATCTCACCTTAATCAACTGCACTTCCGGAACAGAATTATTTCTGTCTCTTGTTAGCCTCACTTAGCTTATTCCTTTAGCTCATCCAGTTAAGAAGGAAAGGTTTGCAAGCTGGTTTACTTGTTTGGCCTACTTAAGGTGAAGCTTAGTAGATCAAACATGGCAGAGAAATAGAAGAAACAGAGCATAACTTGCAGTGAAAGGGTTTTCGTGAAGAAGGTGGAGTTGGCTAACTCTGTTATCCTCATTTGTTTCTCCTTTTATAGCCACAGTATCCAATCAGAATTCACCACTTGGTCTTATCTCATTTCCAGCATTTATTTCACGTCTATCATGCATTTAATGCATGAAGAAAAACTGCACTAACAATGGCGAGAAAGTCTCCCTTCCACACACCTTTTCTTCTGCTATTGACTTTGTTTTTTTTGTTCCCCAACCAATAAGAATAAGTGCCTTACTGACTTCATCATCTTCTCCATTAATTGTCTTCAATCGTATGACTTACAAGTCAGTTTTGGCTGCAAACATGTTTTGAATCTATTTCCGTTTTGTCCGTGCATGATTCCAGTTCGCCACCTCATCTTGAGTCATCAACTCACCAACTTAATCTCATGTCGCCAAATGTAATTCAGTTCGCCAACTCAATATTTGGAAAATATAAGATGATTCCCTTCCCTTGGCAATTACATATAGGCTTGGCGATCACATTCATCTATTTAATTTACATCATTCATATGGACGATCACAAGCCCTCGCCCATTCGGGCGATCATGCTAACAATAGACATGGCGAACTCAACTATTCGCCCAACAAGCCATTAAACCATCATGCCAACAACACACTCGCCACCATTCATTGGCGATCCGTTCGCCTATTGGTGAACTCCCTAGCTTGGTCGCCATTTGGCGAGCTGAACAACATTCTCGCCCATACAATATCTCACCGAAATTGCTCCATTCTCATCTCATGATAAGGAGCTTTTCAACCAAGTGGAAATCAATGTTCATTATTTATTTAATTTCCATTTTCAATTTTATGAATTTAGGGTCTACAGTAGTGTAGAAACAGATCTTACATGTTTGCAGATGATATTGTCCTATGTGCGGAAACTAGAGCGAAAATCAATACAAAGTTGGAATTATGGAGACAAACGTTGGAATCAAAAGGATTTAAACTAAGCAGAGTGAAGACTGAATACATGGAGTGTAAATTCAGTTCTAACCGACTAGAAGAGCATGATGTAGTGAAGTTAGATGGGGTGGTGATACCTAAGCGGGATCATTTTCGATACTTAGGATCAATAATACATATGGATGGAGAGATTGATGGTGATGTGACCTATAGGATCCAGGCTGGATGGAGTAAGTGGAGAAGTGCTACAGGTGTGTTGTGTGATAAAGGAATTCCTACATGGCTGAAAGGCAAGTTTTATAGGACAGTTGTTAGACCAACATTGTTATATGGTAGTGAATGTTGGGCGACTAAAAGGCTACATACACAAAAGATGAGTGTAACAGAAATGAGAATGTTACGATGGATATGTGGATATACAAGAAAAGATAGAATGAGAAATGATGATATTCGTAAGATGATTGGAGTGGTACCTATCGAAGACAAACTGTGTGAAAATCGTTTACGTTGGTTTGGACATGTAAGACGTAGACCTATAGATGCTCCAATTAGGGGAATAAAGGCTATGGATGTTGAGAGAAGAGTTAAGACTAGAGGAAGATCGAAAAAGACTTGGAAGGAAGTAGTTTGGAAAGACATGAAAGTTTTAGAATTAGATGAGCAAATGGCCTTGAATAGGAATCTATGGAGACAGAGAATACATATGGACGATCTAACGTGATTTTAGATATTGGTTCATATAGCCTACCCCAATCTATTGGGATAAAGGCTTTGATGATGATGATGATCATGATTCATCCTAATACGACCTAGATCATACAACATTCCACTATGATTCCACCTACATCATACAGCAAAAGTACCAAAAAAGAAGAAGACCAGAACGTTATCGAGTAAAAGCATAAAGCGCGACAGAAGCATAGATCAAAAGAGCAAGGGGGACCAAAATAGCAAGCGGAACAACAGCCGCAAACGCATGTTCGCTCTTGCAAGCCAAAGTCCCAACATTTATCTGAACTATGTAATGAATTTGATCAATTCCAGGAGCAAGAAGCTATGGAACAAGGTAACAACAAGTCTGATAATGAATTGGGAATTACACTAGCTGGACTAGTGTTGAGGAAAGGCTGTGAGACAGGAAAGGAGCTGCTAACCTCGTGAACGAGACAAATAACCTTTTTTTGTCATTTCCTTTATTTCATTCTTTGCATTTGTCCTATGTACAGCTCAGCAGTGTACTACAAACAGGGTATATGAACCTTGTAAACAAATGAAAAATGTATGAATGAAATACAAAAAAACATTATGTTTCTCTTCAATCTTTTGTTCTTCTTCTTCTTTATCCTTTCTGTTTACTCATTTACACTAAAATCACAGCTCTAAGCTGTGACAATTAGCATCAAAGTGGTTCAAATCCATTTCTTAAAACTGGGAAGAGCTAAGAAAAACCTGAAAACCATGTCCAATGAAACGAGATTGAACTCTTTGCAAGAACAGGTACAAATGATTCAAAATAAGATGGAGGCATTGAAGGTAGCTAAGAACAGCATGCCTCGATGGTGGGAAGAACATAAAAGATCCACAAAGAGCCAGTTAGTTGAAGACCAAAACTCATTAAGCAAAATGATCCAATCACTATTGATGAAGGAGAGCACCCACATTCCAACAGATCCAAGAGGCAAGGGTATGATCAGCACCTCTCAAACAGACATGGATTTTTAAAGAAGAGAAGGTAAGAATCTTGTGGAAATCACTGTTGTTGATAATCTTGCTAGATATAAACTTAGACCTCATGAACCTGGAATCTTACCCACATACCAATCAAAAAACACTCAAACCAATTTTCTAGAAGGGGTAATAGGGGTAGAAACATTGAGACAGGAGCGAGGCAATTAGCTAGCCACCAAAACCTTTTCCCTCCAAGGCCAAAAATTGAGCTACCTATGTTTGAAGGGGACAAACCGAGAGGTTGGATAAAGAAATGCCAAAAATATTTTAGTATTTTTGCTATAGAAGAAGCTCAGAAACTAGAAATTACTTCTATATACTTATTTGGAAAAGCTTAGACTTGGTTTGATGGGCATTTGATGCAAAAACCAAGGCTTTCATGGCATGAACTTGTCAATGATTTATGCTAGAGGTTTAGAGACAGAACGTGTGCTGATATAGTTGAGGAGTTTAACATGTTGGTGCAGAAATCCTCCGTAGAGGACTATCAAGAAAGGTTCAAAGAACTCAAACCATACATGCTCTAGACCAACCCTGACTTAGATGAAAGCTATTTCTTATCTAGCTTTATCAGTGGGCTAAAGGAATTGATTAAACACAAAGTCAAAGCAAGCGCACCTATGTCACTGGCTGTTGTATTTAGGCAAGCCAAACTGCAGGAACTCTCACTAGAGATTGAGAATAGGAGACACAAGTAGTTCAATAGAACCAATACCTTACCTACCCAAAATGCTGCACCTAGACAAACCTATAATTCATGGAATCCAAACCCTAAAAACACAAACCACAATCTGAATACAAGTAGCAAACAGACTCCATATGAACAAAGGAGAGTTCAGAATCTGTGTTACAAGTGTGGAGAGAAATTTGGGCCTGGCCATGTGTTTAAGCCAAAACAACTGCATACTATGACTGGAGAGTTAGTTTCAAATGAGATGGAAGATGTGACAGGGGAAACCATTGAAGGGGAATAAAGTGGGGTTGAAGAGGACAAAAACCATGAAGAAAATCTGGAAATCTCTATAAATGCCTTAACAGGCAACATAGGACACAGTACATGGAGGATAAAAGGCCATATAAAGGGCAAGCCACTTAATGTTCTCATTGACAGTGGAAGCATATACAGCTTTATAACCCTTAGATAGGCAAAAGAAGGGGTAGAGGTAGTGTATACCACTCTTTTATCAATTACAGTAGCTAATGGTGAAAGGCTTTACAGTGACGCTAAGTGTAGGCAGGTATAATGGATGATGCAAGGGCACACTTTCAACCATGATCTTAGAGTTGTATCACTAGGAGGTAGTGATATGGTGTTAGGGGTTGACTGAATTAAAAAGTATAGCCCTCTTGTGTTTGATTTTAATAAATTAACTTTGACCTTTAAAAAAGAAGGGCAAGAGGTAACTTTGACAAGCGGACAGTATCAACCTACACTAAAATATATTATTGGCTAGAAGTTACAGAAAATGGCAAATAAAGATCAAGAGATTTTTAGAATATGGTGAAATGGAAACTCCATCATAGCTTAGATGTTTGATTGACTCTTATCAAGATGTGTTTATAGAACCAACAAGCCTACCCGCTAAGAGGTTGCATGATCATGCCATTCCACTTAAACCTGGAGCTCAAGCAATCAACCTACAGCCCTACAGATTCCCATACCATTAAAAGATAGAGGTTGAAAAACAAATAGCTTCTATATTGTCTTCATCCATTATCCAAACTAGTAGCAGCTCATTTGCATCACCATGTTTGTTGGTGAATAAAAAGGATGGAAGTTGGAGACTCTGTGTGGATTATAGATAGCTCAATGCCTTAACAATGAAAAATAAGTTCCCAATCTCTATTGTGGAAGACTTATTAGATGAACTAAAAAGGGTTGATTTCTTCTCTAAAATTGATCTTCGTTCAAGGTATTGGAAAATTTGAGTCAAGGAAGAGGACATCCAGAAACAACATTCAAAACTCACCAAGGCCACTATGAGTTCAAGGTAATGCCTTTTGGACTTATAAATGCACCTGCAACATTTCAATCACTCATGAATGACATCTTTACTCCTTATTTAAGAAAATTGATGTTGGTTTTTTTTAATGATATCTTGGTATATAGCCTTAATCTTGATAAACATGTGGAACACTTATCATCTGTGTTAGATATTTTGAGAAATTCCTAAGCTACATGCCAAAAGAACAAAGTGTTTCTTTGGATAGCAAAGGGTTGAATTCTTTGGGTAAATAATCTCAGCTAAAGGAGCGGCCACAGACCCTCCTAAAATAGATGTGATGTTGAACTAGCAACAATATAAGAATTTGAAGTCTTTGAGAGGGTTCTTGGACTTAACATGCTATTACAGAAAGTTTATTAGGCACTATGGCATCATCAGCAAACCACTTACTGGCATGTTAAGGAAGGATAGCTTTTATTAAACAACTGAAGCATTGGAAGCCTTTGATAAATTGAAGGCAGCTATGACATCTACTCTTGTCCTAGCCTTGCCAGACTTTAACAAGTCTTTTGTGGTTGAAACTGATGCTAGTAGTAGGGGTATTAGGGTTGTTCTATCCCAAGAAGGTAGACTTATTGCCTACTTGAGCAAGGTTCTAGGATTCAGACATGTAGACTTATTCATCTATGAGAAAGAGTACCTAGCTATCCTTATGGCAGTGGGAAAATGGAGGCACTACCTTGAAGGCAATCTTTTTATTATAAAGACTGATCATGAAGCTCTTAAACACCTGTTGGAGCAAAGGTTAACTAATATTATAGAGAAAAAAAGGAATGACCAAGCTCTTGGAATTGCATTATACTATCCAGTATAGGAAATGAGAGTCTAACAAGGTAGCTAATGTATTGTCAAGGAAGTTTGATGAAGGAGCTATGGTTAGTAGCCTACAATCCACTAATATAATTCTAGAGTGGGTGCAAGAAGTGGAAGATAGCTATAAGGGTGATTTGCTTGCTCAGGAGAAAATTTCAACACTGGTAATTCTCTCGCTAGACAATTCTAAGTACTCTTTTACTAATGGAATACTAAGATATAAAGGGAGGGTTTACATTGGCAGCTAAGGAAGCCTCAAAATGAAAATCTTGCAACAACTACATGACTTCCCTCAAAGGGGCCATTCTGGATCACAAGCTACTCAATAGAGGTCAAACTCTATTTTTACTAACCTAACATGAAGATGCAGATTTTGGAATACGTTTAGCAATGTGAGGTTTGCCAAAGAAACAAAAAATGAAAATACAACTTATCCTGGTATTTTGCAGCCTATTCCTATTCCAAAACAAGCTTGGGATGTTACAACAATGGATTTTATAGAAGGGCTTCCACAGTCAAAAGTTTTTAACAGCATCTTAGTGGTTATTGATAAAATCATTAAGAATGCTCATTTCCTTCCACTCTCTCACACCTATTCTACTACAGAAGTGGCAAAGTTATACTTAGATCATATGCATAAGCTGCATGGAGCTCCAAAAATTGTCATATCTGATAGGGACAAGATCTTTACTAGTCTGGTTTGGAAAGAATTCATGAAGTTGTTGAGAACTCAAGTTAGTCTTATTACAGCCTACCACTCAAAATCTGATGGTCAGTCAGAAAGGTTGAACCAGTATTTGGAACAATATTTAAGGTACATGTGCTTCCTTAAACCCAAGGGTTGGTCTCAATGGTTGCCCTTAGCAAAATGGTGGTACAACAGTTGTTACCACACTGCTACAGGTCTTACACCTTTTCAAGCCTTATATGGCTATCCACCTTCTGAGCTAACTTGGGATGCTAGTGCCCATGCTAAGGTAGCTACTGTAGAAGAATTACTAAAAGAAAGTAACATCTAAGCAAATTGCTAGTAGACTAGTTGAGAAAATCACAGCAAAGAATGAACTTCTATGTGAATAAACACAGGAGTGAGAGAGCATTTTAAGTTGGTGATGAAGAGCTGCAACCCTATAGGTGAACTTCTATTACCCTAAGGAAGAACCTCAAGCTAGCTTCAAGGTACTCTGGGCCTTACAAGGTGATAGCCAAGGTAGGTTTAGTTGCTTATAAGTTGTTGCTGCCTTCTAGCTCCAAGATTCACCCAGCTTTTCATGTAAGTTTGCTTAAGAAGAAAGTGGGAAATAAGGCTATTCCTTGTGTTCCACCTCCGGAAACTAATGAAGAAGGCACCCTACTTATATATCTAGTCAGAGTTTTGGACAAAAGAATGGTTAAAAGAAATAATCAAGTTGTAACTCAACCCTTTGTAGAGTGCTTTAACTTAGGCCCTGATAATGCTACATGGGAGGATTACACTATTCTTCATTCTCAATTTCCAGAATTTGATCTTTGGGAACAAGGATCTATTAAAGCAGAGGTGAAATGTAATGAATTTGATCAATTTTAGGAGCAGGGAAGCTGTGGAACATGGTAACAACAAGTTTGATAATGAATTGGGAATTACACTAGCTGGACCAATATTGTGGAAAGGCTGTGAGACAGGAAAGAAGCTGCTAACCTCGTGAACGGGACGGATAACTTTTATGTCATTTCCTTTATTTCATTCCTTGCACTTGTCCTATGTACAGCTCAACAGTGTACTGCAAACAAGGTATATGAACCTTGTAAACAAATGAAAAGGAATGAATGAAATACAAAAAAAAAACATTTTATTTCTCTTCAATCTTTTGTTCTCCTTCTTCTTTATCCTTCCTGTTTACTTGTTTACATTAAAATCACAGCACTAAGTTGTGACACACTATATTAACCAAAGCCAACATCAAAAACACACATCCCGACACCACCTCAGCACCCAAAACCAACATTCTGACCTGAAGCAATGTCTTATTAAGATCAACATGTTCCAAAAACTCCGAATCATGGAAACTAACATGGATGTTAAAAATATGGGATTTGGAGATCTTGATTGCTTGTTTAAGAGCTAAAGTGACAAGGCTAGAGAATAGGAAGGAACTGAAGGTGTTAGGAAAATAAGAAATAGAATAAAAGAAGAAGAAATGATTTTAAAGCGCGAATATTTGTCACTATTTTTAAGGATTCAAAAATTCTCCATGATATAACAGAATCTCACAATCTCTCTTAAAATAGGTATGAAATTTCAGAATGAAAATTAAGCACACAAGTTTGAATATTTATAATGGCCAAAAGACACTTTGAATAGACATGTCTTCTCCGAAAGACACCTCTTCAAATAAGTTATGTCTTTTAGACATCACTTTTGCCCAAAAGGTACTTCTTCAATTAAGCTATGTCTCTTAGACATCACTTTTGGGCTAATTATATTTATTGAAACTAGTTATGTCTATTAGACATAACTTTCTAACAGATTATGTCTATTCAAAATTTGTCATTCATAACTTTTGGTAACTTAAACATAATTTCCAAACTTAACATTTCAAACTACTTACCAATCCCCGACTAGTTTGAAATGTTTTCTTATTTATTATTTCACACGAAAAGAAATATGCTTAAAGAAGTTATCTCTCGATTTAGACCTTCAATTAGTGTTCATACATTAATATCTAATGAAATTAATGGTGTCTGCGGATTGAACCACAATTCCTAATGTTAGATTTAATAATATGACACACATAAGACTTTTTTGCTTGTTTTAAGAGGTTTACTACCTTTGTAGCAATATTATGGCCATGTGTTCATCTTGGTAACATGATCACTTAACAAGAAAATCCACTAATGTCTTGTTTGAAGCAGCACTACTTCTATGATCACTAGGTGGAGTTCTTTTATGTCTCTGTTGCTATGGACATTTTTTTAACTCCATTAAGAGCAAAACTCATCCTCCAACTAATGCAATGTGATACCGCGATTTTTAAACTATAGTTAGTAAATCAATTTATTTTAGACTCGTTTAAGTTAATATATGAGGAACAAGAAAATCATGGAAGTTAAATGGATAATGCAAATTGAGATTTTAAGAATTATAATTGATAAAGGATTTAGTTTATTTGTTAAATTAATAAATAAATAAATAAATAAGAGTTTGGTGGGAAATTTCCCACCAAACCGTCTGTCCTACCCTGCTATTTCACTTAATATAAGAAAATAAAAGAAAAGAAAGGTTAGCAAGAAGTGCAAGCAAAAGCAGAGAAAGATGGAATGAAAGGGAAATAATGGAAATGAACAGATGAGAGAGAACGAGGTATAGTGGTGACTAGCAAAAAGGAGAGAAAAAGGGAAAAGGAAAGAAAGAGGAAGAGAGAAATTGGAAAAGTTGGAAGCGTGGAGAGTGAGAGACCAAAAAAGAGAGAGAGAGAGACGATTAAAGCAAAGAATTTCGTTGAATGAAAGAAAATCAATGAAGGAGGAAGAGGCGAGAATGGTTGTCGAGAGAGAGGCTTAAGCCTAGCCTGAAACAGTATTGACTTAGAGTGACCATGAAGAGCTGAACAGGAAGGGGCAGTATTGATTAAGGGCCATTGATTGGGACTGGAAGAAAGCTGAAACAGGGGGGATTTGGAGCGCCTATAAATGCAACAAAAGGGGTCATGTGTTTAAATAAATAGAGGGCTAGGAAAGGGCTACACATTCTTGAGTTTCAGGACTGAAGCAAAATAGGGGATTTTAGCTGAATGTTAGGCTGTTGTTTTGGTGTTGAAATAGAAGAAATCAAGGGTGCTGTATGCATAACAGAACAGGAGTGTGAGGAATATTCAAATTGAAAGGGAAATGTTGTTGGTGGACCGAGGATAGGGAGCAAGTGATGTGTAGCATTTCAACCCTTAAGAGTTTCTTTGTCTCAGTTTAGAACATGAAAACAGTAAGAAGAGCTACTAGTCTTTGCATTCTCTCAGCAAACAACATTAGCAAAAAATTGCTCTTCTATTAACAACCTATGGAGGTGTGAAGGGCAGTCACCTTCAATTGAAACCAAGCCACAACAGGGACTTTTTTGGGTCTAGTATAAAGCAGCAGCAAAGGAGCTATTGGTTGCTTCTCTTAGTCTTGGAATAGGGCAGTAAAGAGGGGAAGCTTGGCTAGACTAGAAGGCCATAATAGCAGGCCTTTTGGTACAGAAAGCCCTCCCTTTGGCACACACAGGACAGCAAACAAGTAGCTTGTTGGCTTCCAACCATTGGTCTAAGGAAACTCCAAACAACAAGCGTGGAGACAGCCACTTTAAGGCTTGAACCGAGAGGGTTAGCCATACTTGGATATTTTTATTTATTTTACAATATATATACATATATTTAAATTTATTATGAAAAGGTGGAGTAGTGATGAGTAATGAAGAATTAATGCTTGGTGTAGGATCTTTGAGATATATTAAGAAGCTTGATTAGAATGTCTAGACTTTTTCAAGAGAACAAAAGCAAGGTTTATTTTATTATTGAGATTAATATACATTAAATGGAAATGGTATATATTATAAGGGGTTGGAATTATGCTAGAAAATTTGTGACATGGTTAGGTCAAGGTGGTTTCCTAAGGGTAGAGACAACTTCTTTGTGATTGACTTATATGTATAGGATCTAAAGTAATGTTAAGTGTTGCGTTGATGTGGCATGTAGAAAAGCATCAAAGAGGAAGGATTATCACATTGAGCCTAAGTTGAAAGTAAGGGTAAGTGTTGAGGTAAGGAAAAAGGGTAATATTTATTTAGATTAATAATGCTTTGGTGAAATATACATAATGGTAACTAAACTTACCTTGGCCACTACATAGAGGATATGTCAGATAAGGATTTTTATTATTTAGAAATTTATAATGTATTCGTGGTGTATACAAAGTTAATGAATGATAAATATGCATTGATTCTAGAAAGTTACTAAGGGCGCCGAGAGCACCAATTGGTCAAGAAAAGTGTGGTGCACTTTGCACAAGTGTGGTACAAAATAAAGCTACTTGGTGGACATATGCAATGAAGGAATAGAGAAAAGAGGATTTCTATTAGTAAGTTAGCTAAGGTAAGGGGATATATGTTAAATGCTTGTTAGTCCTCTATGTTTATGTATGTATAAGTTAATGTTATTTAACATTCATGAGTTTAAATGCATTTTTGTTTGAATTTCAAAATATGTTGGATTGAGCTTATGCTTGAGATTTGGATTTGTGTTGGATTGGTGTATAAAATATATAATGCTTGATTGAGTTTTCTATAGGTATTTGGTTGTGGTTATGACGCTGGATAGTGTCCTACCTATGTCGTCATAATGCCGAAATTTCATTAAAAATCATTAAGTGGATTTCATGGTATTAGTTTAAATTTATATAATGCATTTAAAACCTCATACACTCTAAGCATCATTACTTGTCATTGAGATAATGGTTTTTAAGCACGATAGCGTACGATGAGGTTTTTGAAATTGTAAGTGTTTAAAACGATTCATGCTTTTAGTACTCAAATCATGTTGTGAAAGCTATCTTCGTATAGGTTTTGACATATGAGACATGGGGTGCTGTGTGTGCCTGTGTGGTATTTACCCTGCCTGTGTGGCACCTTATGCCTATGTGGCGCTCCATGCCTATGTGGCCCTTGTTATGCCTGTGCGGCACTTAACCTAGCTATGTGGCATTTATCATGCCTATGTGGCATTTGGTATGCCTTTGTGGCATTTAGGGGCCTACCTATATATACATATTTCAGATTCCTCCTGTGTGTTGATGGATATCTGTGTATATATATGAATTGTGAAATATCATGAATGCTTTGTGATCTTCCAGGTACCCAACAACTAGTCGTGACATGTACCTCAACTACTAAATGATCATTGGTGCTGGGATGATTCATGATCATGAATAGAGCCCTAGTATGGAACTATGACCACTGCTAGCTACAGTGAATGCTTTCATAGAAAGCTTATTGGTTATTTCTAAGGATCTCGGTTATGTTATCAAATCTTACCAATGGATGCCTGTCTCTTGAAAATACTTTTGATTGTATATCTTGATACTGTCACACAAATGAATGAATGTATCATTTCTATTTCTACTGTATCTCGATTTTATAAATGCATGAGCACTAAAATGTTTAGAAACTATTCGGTGTAAGTGTCTTATATCTTATAAACAAAAGTATACTGACTTTGCATTACTTTCGATAAACCATATAAAAGCATGAGTTTTTGTGCATTCGTTCACGCATAAACATGCATTAAGCATACTAGGAGCCTAGCATCACTTAGCGTATATTTTCTTACTGTGCTTTAGCTCACCCCTCTCTTTCACCTCATAGGTTACTTCAAATAGGCTCGAGTGCGAGAGTGCTGCACTAAGAGCTCGACTTACATGTTGCTAAGCTACTACTTTTTATATTGAGGTAACCTTTCATTACTTTTGTTTATATCCCAAACGAAAAGATTCTTTTCGATATACACAGTGTACATGGATTAGGATGTAAGTACTAGGACTATATCAAGAATTATATATAATTGCGCCTTATAATGATTAGTATCTTGATAGTATATCTTGCTAAAAAAAATGCGATACTCTAGATGGTTTCTTAGATGATAATTGTGCCGCAAGTTGGATTATTGCTATGTTACAAAGTGTGGTTGGACAATAAGTATATATAAAGGGATGGAGTTTTTCAGTTTCGATTTTAGCACGGATTATGAGGTAATTGAATGGGACCTTAGATAATTAGTCTTAAATAAATAAACAAGTACTAATCTACTTGTTAGGCTTTAGCTACACTGAGCGAGTGACAAATATAGTAAGGAAAAAAATTAGCTCGAAAATCCTAGCTTCCGAGGGCATTACAGACAATTGGTTAGGAGTGACTTGTCACTTAATGAAGTCAAGGGTTCGAATCGCTCTGGACACGAGAGAAAACTGTGAAGGTCTTGCTTAGTGATCTAAACCCAAAGCGGACACTACGAGTGAGAAAGGTGACCCTGCTTAGTGAATTGGGGCCTTCCACGCTACAAACAACACTTGACTAAACAATTTAGGAATAGGAATCAAGTGCAAAACAGCCATATTGTAAAATCTGATTTTACACTACTGTAAACCCAAATTGCATAAAATTTGATAATGTAAATAAAGTAAATATTGCATATTGATTTTCACTTGGATGAAAAGCTCCTTAACTTGAGATGTGCATGGAAGAATGTGCTGTGATAATGTACGGGCGAGGACCTCGAACAGCTCAACAATGGGCAAGCAAGGATGGCTATTCGCCAATGGGCAAGCATAATTGGCGAACAGAACGCCAATGTTGCTGGCGAGGGCGAGTAGTCTAGTTTGCCTAGGTTGGCGAGGGCTCCTGATCGCCCAGACGGATTGAGAAAAATTAAAAGTTAAATAAAAGTGAAATTTTGTGGGAAAGCAGGGAAAACAAAGTCAATAACGTGTGGAAAGAAAAGAGTTCTAATTGATTTCTTTTACTACAATAGTCTCCTTGAAATTAATGCAAAGTATGAAAGCATTAAATGAAGTTTGAGTCAAAGTGAAGAATTGAAAGCAAAATGGAAAATAGAAGAAGAGAATTAATGGCTAGAGGACAAAACAAAGAAAAGGATGGGTTGATAGCCAATAAACGTTGGCTGGAAGAGAAATGGATGACGAGAAGAGTAAACTAAGTCAAAAACGTGTATGAAAAAAATGAGCTATTGTCGCCTTTTTGCTGCACTTTTCTACCCGTTTTAATGCCGTTCAGATGTTCTTTTGGTGTAATTTTCTTCATGAATTAATGCACTACAAGACGAGATAATGATGAAGGAAGGGATAAGGAGCAGATGGTGAGTCCTGGTGGGACTAACATGCCTATATAAGGAGGCTTCAAGAGGAAAAACGATGGAAGCAAACTTCTCTCCTTAAACAACCTTCTCGCCCAATCCTTTGTTTTCTGCAAGTTTAACTTTTCTTCCATTTCCTCACGTACAGGAGCCATGAAAACTCCATTCTTAATGAGCCAAACCTATTTCTATTGTTAAAGAGTTGAGGAATAAGCAAAGTAAAGCTAAGTAAGGCAAGGAAAACACTCTGTTGTTGGAAGAGCAACTTAGTTAAGGTGAGTTTCATAGTTTTATGGTTCTCTTGATTTTAATGTTAGATTTCTATGTTTTACAACGTAATAAACATAAATATAGCCTAATTTTAATTAAATATTGTTGAATATATAAGAAACTAGGTGGAAAAATAAGCAAGAATGAGTAAGGAAACACGTTGGGCGAGTAGAATGTTGCTAGTCAAAATGGGTGAGTACTCGCCCAAAGGATAGGGCGAGTTTGAGAAATTGTTATGTGAGTTCGCCAATATTTTGAGATAGTCAGAATGTAACACCCTCGGAAGCCGGATTTTCGGGCTAACTTTTTCTTTCACTTCCTATGTTTGTCTCTCGCTCAGTGTAGCTAAAAACCTAATGAGTAGTCCTACTCTTATATTTGTTTAAGACTAGTTGTCTAAGGTCCCATTATAGTCTTCTCGTAAGACGTGTCGGAAATGACACTGAAAAACTCCGCCCCTATTTTAGTCTAGTATCCATCCCCATACTAATGTACATCATCATCTCAACCTGTAGAAATTTCAAATCTCCATGTAACTTCTAAAATACTAGACATCCATGTGATTCAATATATAAACATATCGAGATTACAACTTAACTACGAATCACACTGTGTTTACAGACTCGATATCACCTAGTACTTACATCCCGCATCCTATACATTGTGTGCACAAAAGAATTTAGTTTGGGATATAAACAAAAGAACAAAAGATTATACCTTGGCTCAAAATATAGCTTTTTACGGCTCAACAAAAAGACTCTCGATGCACCACACTCGTGCCGAGTCTACCTGAAATAATCTGAGGTGGAAAGGGGTGAGCTTTGGGGAAAGCCCAGTAAGAAAGCATACGCTAAATGATGTTAGGTTTCTACTATGTTAAATGCATGTGCATGCGTGAATGAACGTGCCCAAAACTCATGCTCAAAGATGATTATTTGGAAATAATACCAAATTGATAAACCATAGTTTATAAGCTATAAAATGTTATGCCAAGTAATTTCAAAACAATTTAGTACTCAAGCATTCACCGAATCAAGATATATATAGTAGTAGTAGAAATGATACATTCGCTCGCCTTTGTAACAGTATAGTAATATACATTTAAAAACATTTACATGAGACGAGCATTAGGAGATTCGGTAACGTAACAGGAATCTTTGGAAATATAACCAAGAAGCTTTCTATGAAAGCATCCACTATAGCTAGCAGTGGTCGGTGTCCCATACCAGGGCTCTATCCATGATCATGAATCATCCCAGCACCAGTGATCATCTGGTAGCTGAGGTACAAGTCACGACTAGTTGTCGGACAATCATATGTAATTACCACTACCCATTTGCCACACAGGCGGGATCCCTGACGCAATTACGTATACGGCGCCTCAATGCCACACAGGCTTACTGAATGCCACACAGGCATAATAAAACGCCACACAGGCAAGTGCCACACAGGCATTTCCAAGTGCCACACAGGCATTATACATCATCACATATATCATGAGTCA
The DNA here is from genome assembly GCA_032173925.1 of Heritiera fomes. NCBI lineage: Eukaryota > Viridiplantae > Streptophyta > Magnoliopsida > Malvales > Malvaceae > Heritiera > Heritiera fomes. Next base: position 5,639,850 of record JAPDPM010000002.1, on the reverse strand, counting down.
AAACTCGTTTAGAAATATATCTTACAAAATAGGTTGAGTACTAAAGGTATAAACCGTTCCACATACTTATAGTTTTAAAAATCTAATCGTACGAAGTTTCGATAACAAATAGCAGTGATTAATATGCATGAGGTTTTAAAGGCATTTAATAAATCCAATTTAATATCAAGAAACTTATTTAGACAATTTCTAACGAAATTTCGGCATTATAACGGCATAAGTAGAACACTACCCAGTGTCATAACCACAAATCAGATACCTGTAGAAAAATTCAAACAAGCAATATATCTTCAATACACCAATTTCCAATACACATCCAAATCCAAATCCAAGTCCAAATCCAAAACATTATGCATTTAAAACTCAATCCAACGTATTTGGACATTTAACCAAAGATGCATTTAAATCCATAAATATTAAATAACATTAATTTAAACATGCATAAGCATAGTAGACTGACAGGCATTTACCGTATATTCCCTTACCTCTACTTTATGGTGGCTACATCAACTCACTTCCTTAGTGTCTCTCTACAAATAAATACCAAATAATGGTCATCATTGTTCTAGCACGTGCACATGCATACATATATATTAAATTCACATATCACGGCTAGTGTACTCTTGCAATGTAGCTTCTTACCATTTGTATCAAGACTTGGTGCTTAGAACACTACACTTGGCCAATTATGCACTTCCACTTCTTTGATAAATTTCTATAAATTTAGCATCCTAAAACACTTAGGATAATTCCACATATATACTAGAATTATAATTATATAGTAAGAATCAACTTACCTTATGAAACTTACTTGGCAGTGAGCCCTCACAAGGATTTTCTTGTACTTTTCTACTCTTACTTCCTTTAAGACACTATTGAGAAAATCTTCCTTTATTTCCTCCTCTTCAATATTTTCTCTACATTAAACATCGACAATTACTACTCAATGTTACTTTAAAAAAAACCAAAACAATTCCTCAAGGTTGTTCAAATATTCCTACACTAAAATGATCTCAATTTCATCCCACCTAACTTATATTTCAACTTAACTCATAGAATTAACTCTTACCCCTAAGATCACCTTATGGCGGCACTCCCTTGCATTTTCTGTCTTCACCAATCAGCAGTTGTTTGCCTACATTTCAGCTGCTGTCCATGGAGCTTTAATGGCTAAAAAAAATGATGGAGAATACGGTGGTGGAGTAGGCTGAAGTTTCCTTCCTTCCTCTCTTTCATTTTTTTTGCTTTCCTTTTTCCTCTTTCTCGGTTTAATGCAAATAATAAGCAACAGCAGTGGTTCACATTTCCAGTTGTTGCCTCACGATCCTTCTCTTCAGTTTCTTCTACTCCTCGCCTCTCTTATTTTCTGCCTTCAGCCTCCCTTATTTCTGTCCAATAAACCCAAGATAATAGCCCTTCTAGCCACAATTGAGAGCCCCCTATACATAGCCCCTTACTTGGTAACAAACGTGTATAAATCCAGCACCCATTGAGGCTAAGAACAACCTTCATTGGCCGCCAAAATCTGCTGTCAAGATGAGGCCCTCATGTCCCCTTTTTTGAATCCCTAACCACTGAGAAAGCCTAGTTGCATTCTCATCACTCTTTCAGCTTCTTAAACTCGAGAAATAATAGCCCTTGTGAGCTGGGTTTGAAGATAAAATGGTGGTGTTTAATAGCTCTCTTTCTCCCTCAATCACTCTCAGCTTTTCACTTGCTTTTACAAGTTGTTCCACTGCTGATCTTCTTGATGGCTTCTAACCGAGAATGGCTCTCAGTTTGCTTCAAAAATTGGCCCTTTGTTGCTGCGATTTAGGTGCACTTATCCTCCTCTTCTACTGCCTTTCTTTTCTTCACCTGACACTAGCAAAGTTGTCTTCTGTTTCAGCTTTGCAAAAACTGAAAATAAAGCTTTTCCTTGGCTATAGATTGACGTGGGAGTAGGTAGATGGTGATTGGCTTCTTCAAGAAGCCAATCACTTATTTTATTATAATAATTATTATTATTATTATTTTGTATATTATCTTTTGTTTTATGTCCTTCAAAAGTCTGTATATGCAGACAAATCTGATGTGGCAAGCTTCCTTTGGAAGCTTGCTGTAAATTTTAATTTTTATTATTTATTTATCTTCTTTTTTTTATTCAACATTTAATTAAAAGTATTAATCCCAAGTGAATTATTGAACACTTAAAATCAACAAACAAATTTCCTTATTTCATATTCTAATAATTCATATTAATTTGTAAAGTTTGAATAAAATGGATTTACTCACCAAGGGCCAAAAATTGGGGTTGTCACACAGAATGACTATCCGTGTGGGCAAGGACCAATGAACGCCAAAAGGCGAGAATGTCAACAATAGTGATTGCCTTGGAGGAATGCTGATGATCGCCAATAAGGCGAGTAGTAAATAATGAGGTCGCCCAACAGTAGCTTAATACATGGGCGAGCCCATCTCTGAGTAGAAAGCCGTATGGCAAACTCACATGTATAAGTAATTGGGCGAGTAAAATGGGGAGAACTCTTAAATAATAGAAGATGCCAGTCTGGCGAGCTGAATGTTGGGCGAGCTCCCAATTAGTTGAATAGAGAGAAATTCTGGGCAAGCTCGGTTGGGCAAGCTATTATCTCGCCACGGTAATTGGAAATAGTTTTAGGAAAATTGTTAGAAAAGAAATATTAATAATTTTATAAATTATTTGCAGTCGGGAATTGGGAATTGCTATTGGTGAGCAGGACGCAAGGCGAAGCAAGACTTCATAAGATCAGGTAAGGGAGATGTGTGTGAAGTGAATGCATGTCCTGTGGAGTTAAATTTTATGAAATTATTGAGAAATTGTTTTGTTTTTGACATGCATTATTATGAAAAATTGTGTGCTTTGGCGAATTGATAATGGCGGGCGAGCCAAGTGGGCGAGCTCTTTTAATATATTTGATATCTTGGGTGAGTAGCCATGTTTTAAGTGTAAATCCGGGCGAGCCAATTTGGCGAACCCCTTTTTATGTTATTTTGGGTCGGGCGATCCCCGTTTTATGAGATGGGCGAGTTGACCATGCAATCCATATGGCCAGTTTTACTTTTTGTGTTAAAAGCAAGGTTGTCGGGCGAACACTAGTTCACCGTAACTGGCGAACTGATTTATGAGTATTTTCTGAACGTAAACTAAATAAATAAATAAACAAATATATTTTGAATTAATATTTTTGAAAAATGGAAATTATGAAACTTTTTGGGCGAGTTGACCATTGGGCGAGTTGACCATCGGGCGAGTTGACCATCGGGCAAGTTGACTATGATCGAACTAGCCATGGGCGAGCCAGTATAACCCGTGCCTTTCTCACACGAAAATTGTTGATATTTCGGGCTGTTTTACTATTTTATAAGACCTTTTGGAAATCAAATCATTTTGTGGAAATAATAACATAATATATGACTCGATTTTTGAGACGTTAGGCCATGAGTTCATGCATTATTATTCATGTAGTTGCGTGACCTGCCTGGGGCGGTGGCTCGGTCAATGGACCAACGAGTGCACCTCAGGGCGTCACAGGGCTGATGGACCCGCCAAGTCATCAGCGGTCTCGAGGTCACTTGGCAAGTGGACCCGATGACCACCTAGAGATTATGGCCATACATTTAGTTAAGATAGCCGTGAGGGGCGATGGCCTACGGGTGCACCCCAAAAGCGGATGATTTGTGTTCCTTACATGATTTACATTGTTGCCTTGTCTCAATTAAATGATTTCTGAAAGGATCTGCTGAATCCTGTTTAAGGTAAATTATAATCATTGTTTCCTAATGAGATAGATCGTTAGGATAATTAAGTGGTTTCGAGAATATAGTTTTTATATTTGTAACGCAGCATACACCTTCTTTACTGAGCACGTTGTCGCTCACTCCTTATTTTTCCACCCCACAGATAACTGATTTGGATTAAAGAGACTTACCTTCCTGAGATTTGATATCGAAGGTATGTTGCATTCTTTTATATATTCAGCAAAGTTGTACAGTACTACTTTAAATAGAAGGGAATGTATATACATCTTAAGGAAAAGACTTTAATAATTCATATTTACATATTAGTAAGGAAGTAAAAATACAAATTTTAAATAAAATAGTAGAAGTTGTTAAGCATCACAGACAGCCCAACCGGTAATTAACTGTAAGTTATGAGTAAGTATCATGATATACAGTAGCTTGGGATGTTACAGATTTAATGGTATCAGAGCAGGGTTGGTCGGATGTTTCGTGATGCTTAAAGTAAATAGTATACATTCCCTTTAGTACTGTACAATCTGAATATATAATTGATGTATTAATAAATGATCTCTGTGGTACAGATATGAGTGGAAGAAAGAGGATGCGCTCAGTGAGAGACATAGGCCAAGGTAGGGCGGCACAGACTCCGGAACCACATACATCGGAACCTGCCCCAAGACCTCCACGTTCTCTACAGTTAGAGAGCATTGATGCTCGTGTGAATCAAGTAGAGAGATTAGTAGCCGATTTTATGGCTATGTACCAGGCGGATAGAGCCGCAGATAGGACAGAGAGGGAGAGAGCCACAGCTCCCGCAGCCCCAGTAGAGGCGCCAGTACCACCACAGTCGACACCAGTTGTGCATGAGCCTCAGCCTATTCCACCACTGGCACCTCAGCCACAGGTAGCTCCACCACAGCCACTGATTCAGCCTCCTCGTAATGCGGAGTCTCATTGTAATGTGGCATTGGTGAAATCATTTAAAAAGTTGGATCCACCTAAGTTCAAAGGTACTAGAGATCCATTGGCGGCAGAGCAATGGATTATCGAGATTGATAGATTACTTCAGATTATGAGATGTTCAAAGACAGAGAGAGTAGGCCTAGCAGTGTTCCATTTGGCAAATGATGCGAGACATTGGTGGAAGGCCACTCAGACAGTATTATTTACTCAGCATCAGGATTTGTCTTGGGATATTTTTGTGGAAGCTTTTAGGAGGCAGTATATTCCTGACACTGCTCAGGATAAATTACCGCAGGAATTCATGGGTTTAGTTCAGGGCAGTATGTCAGTGGACAAGTATGAGGCCAAATTTACTACATTGAGCCGTTTTGATCCACAAACTAGTGCGAATACCCGGTATAAGATTTCGAGGTTTAGAGCTGGTTTGAGGCCATCCATCAGAATGAAGCTAACCCCATTTGTTATACAGACCTATGATGAGATAGTTCAACGGGCTCAACTATGTGAGAGGGATTATGAGCAGTTCCAGCTCGATTTCAGTAGCAAGAGTAGAGATAAAGCAAAGGGAAAGACCAAGAGAGTTATGTAGAACAGATCAGGTAGAGAGCAGCTTAAGAGAAGTAGACCTACGGGCATACAGATTTCAGAGGGCAGATTTAGTAGACCAGCAGTTTCTACTCCTGCCAGTGGCCCCACCACTACTCAGAGAAGTGTTGCGCGCTTATGTAGACATTGTGGAAGGTCGCATGGGTCACGCCCTTGTCCTTTAATGTCTGGTGCATGTTTTAGATGTGGACAGACGGGGCACTTTATCAAGAACTGCCTGATGCTCAGAGAGTCAACTACTTCTACTAGACCTCCTGCATTACCTCTAATAGCGGCCCCGGCAACTCAGAGTGAGCCAGAGAAAGCGACACCCTCACAGCCTAGGCGGGCGACAGCCGCCGAGAAGGGTAAGAAGGTTGTGACTCAGGGTCGGGTGTACGCGTTAGATCATGAGACTGTCGACGCCTCTATCGACGTGATTAAAGGTAAGGTTTATCTTTTTGATATCCCCGTAAGGTTTATCTTTTTGATATCCCCGTAATTGCCTTAATTGATTCGGGTTCTACCCATTCATTCTTATCGCCCGCATATGCCAACAAGACCCCAGTAGAGCCGGAGTTGTTAGAGTATACTTTGCAAGTGAAAACTCCTTTTAATGACTTTCAGAGGACGGATATTATATATAGGAATTGTAAATTGACTATAGGAGAGAAGGTTATGACAGCTAACCTAATTTTGTTAGATATATATGATTTTGATATCATTTTAGGTATGGTTTGGTTAGCTGCAAACCATGTTAGTTTGGATTGTAATACTAAGTTTATTACCTTCTCTCACCCCAAAAAGTACATTGTAAAGTTATTGTAAATTAATAAATTATGTTATGAAATGATATGTATATTGAAATTGTGGTTGTGTATGAATGTGTATGAAGGATATATTGCTAGTGTGGAGGATGTAGAGAGGAAACATCCAGAGATTCAAGAGATCCCTGTGGTCAAGGACTTCTCGGATGTATTTCCAAAGGATTTACCAGGGTTACCACCGGATCGAGAAACGGAGTTTACTATCGAGTTGGTACCTGATACGGAGCCGATTTCTAGACCCCCATATCGGATGGCACTGACAGAGTTGGATGAGCTCAAGAAACAGCTACAGGAGTTATTAGATAAGGGATTTATATGTCCCAGTGTGTCACCGTGGGGAGCTCCAGTATTATTTGTTCGGAAGAAGGATGGTAGTCTCCGGTTGTGTATAGATTATCGGATGTTGAATCGGGCTACCGTTAAGAATAAGTATCCACTACCTCGGATTGATGATCTGTTTGATCAGCTCAGGGGTGCACAGGTCTTTTCCAAGATAGATCTCCGATCAGGCTATCACCAGTTGAAGATTAAGGAGTCGGATGTGCATAAGACAGCATTTCGGACTCGTTATGGTCATTTTGAGTTCTTGGTAATGCCTTTTGGATTGATAAATGCCCCTGCAGCTTTTATGAGTTTGATGAATGAAGTATTTCATCCATTTTTGGATAAATTTGTCATAGTATTTATAGATGACATTCTGATTTATTCTAAGACTCTAGAGGAGCATGAACAACATTTGCAGACGGTTCTACAAACCCTCAGAGAGCGAAAGTTGTATGCTAAGCTTAGTAAATGCGAGTTCTGGCTTGACCACATTATATTTCTCGAACATGTAGTGTCGAAGGACGGGGTGTCAGTTGATCCATCCAAGATAGAGGCCATTGTTCAATGGGAGAGGCCTAACACAGTTACCAAGATACGGAGTTTCTTGGGTCTTGCCGGATATTATCGCAAGTTTGTGGAAGGATTTTCTAGGCTTGCTGCTCCATTGACACGACTCACCCGTAATGATGTAAAGTTTGAGTGGAATGATGCGTGTGAACGTAGTTTTGGTGAGCTTAAGAGGAGATTGACTAGTGCCCCCGTATTAACCCTTCCTAGCAGATCAGGTGGATTTATGGTGTATACTGATGCATCCGCTCAAGGTTTAGGGTGTGTGCTCATGCAGCATGGTCGGGTTATAACATATGGTTCTCAACAGTTGAAAGATCATGAGAGGAATTACCCGACACATGACTTGGAGCTAGCCACCGTGGTGTTTGCACTGAAGATATGGCGACATTACTTGTACGGGCAGAAATTTCAGATATATACAGACCATAAGAGTCTGAAATATATATTCTCACAGCGAGAGTTGAATTTGAGACAACGATGGTGGATGGAACTACTACAGGACTATGATTGTGAGATTTTGTATCACCCAGGTAAAGCTAATGTAGTAGCTGATGCACTGAGCCGTAAGCATGTTGGCATGGTATCGTACATGATGATCAGGGAGCATGAGTTGTAGAGCAGTTCTCTAACCTCAGTCTGACAGTTGTTTCCTCTGACCAGTATGGGTTTACAGTTAGTTTCCGTATAGAGCCGGATTTAATAGATCGAATCAAGGAAGCTCAGAGGAGTGATGATTATTGTATTGGGATGTCCAGTCAGATTCAAATGGGAGATGAGTTGGATTTTGAGATTGGCACCGATGAGATACTAAGGTTTAGAGGTCGGATATGTGTTCCCGATGATCAGCATCTTAGAGATTTGATTTTATCAAAGGCCCATACCTCTAAATACACATTACATCCGAGTAGTACTAAGATGTACCAGAATCTTCGTAAAGTGTATTGGTGGCCTAAGATGAAAAAGGACATCACATATTTTGTTACTAGATGTCTAACATGCCAACAGATTAAGATTGAGCATCAGAAGCCGGCGGGTAAGCTTCGACCATTATCGATTCCTACGTGGAAATGGGAGCATGTAACTATGGATTTTATTATGGGATTACCACGGACCCGGAAGGGGTATGATGCTATTTGGGTGATAGTCGACAGATTGACTAAGTCTGCTCATTTCTTAGCCATGAGATCTACGGATTCAGTTAGTGCCTTGGCCGAATTGTATGTCAGGGAGATAGTAAAGTTACATGGTGTCCCAATGAGTATTACCTCTGATAGGGACTCTCGCTTCACCTCTCATTTTTCGGAGAGATTTCAGGAGGCTATGGGATCCCAGATGAGTTTTAGCATCGCTTTTCATCCACAGACTGATGGACAGTCCGAGCGCACTATATAGACGCTTGAGGATATGTTGAGAGCGTGTGCATTGGATTTTAGAGCCTCATGGGATGATCACTTACCCCTAGCAGAGTTTGCTTATAATAATAGTTTTTATACGAGTATCGGCATGGCACCGTATGAGGCCTTGTATGGCAGACGATGCAGATCCCCGATAGCATGGGAAGAAGTTGGAGACCATAAACTGTTAGCTCCCGATTTGGTCGAGCAGGCTTCTCGTGAGGTACGAATGATTTGTGAGAGGCTCAGAACGGCTCAGAGTCGGTAGAAGAGTTATGCAGATACTAGACGTCGACCATTAGAGTTTGTGGCGGGTGATTATGTGTTTTTAAAAATTTCACCATCCAAGGGTATAATGAGATTCGGGAAGAGAGGAAAGCTGAGTCCTCGATACATTGGGCCTTATGAGATCTTAGATCGCGTAGGAGATGTGGCATATCGGTTAGCACTACCACCAGAGCTGTCAGGGGTGCATAATGTGTTCCATGTCTTGATGTTGAGAAAGTACTATCCAGATCCTTCTCACGTGATTCGACATGAGCCACTGGAGATCAGAGAGGATATGAGTTACGTTGAGAAACCAATACGGATCCTGGATAGGAAGGATAAGGTGTTGCGATCTAAGACGATTTCTTTGGTTAAAGTACTCTGGCAGTATCATAACGAAGAGGAGGCTACTTGGGAGTTAGAGAGCCTTATGCGTGACAAGTATCCAGAGCTTTTTCAATGATAGGTCCGAGTTAAATTTGGGGGACCAAATTTCTTAAGGTGGGGAGAAATGTAAAATCTGATTTTACACTACTGTAAACCCAAATTGCATAAAATTTGATAATGTAAATAAAGTAAATATTGCATATTGATTTTCACTTGGATGAAAAGCTCCTTAACTTGAGATGTGCATGGAAGAATGTGCTGTGATAATGTACGGGCGAGGACCTCGAACAGCTCAACAATGGGCGAGCAAGGAAGGCTGTTCGCCAATGGGCAAGCATAATTGGCGAACAGAACGCCAATGTTGCTGGCGAGGGTGAGTAGTCTAGTTCGCCCAGGTTGGCGAGGGCTCCTGATCGCCCAGACGGATTGAGAAAAATTAAAAGTTAAATAAAAGTGAAATTTTGTGGGAAAGCAGGGCAAACAAAGTCAATAACGTGTGGGAAGAAAAGAGTTCTAATTGATTTCTTTTACTACAATAGTCTCCTTGAAATTAATGCAAAGTATGAAAGCATTAAATGAAGTTTGAGTCAAAGTGAAGAATTGAAAGCAAAATGGAAAATAGAAGAAGAGAATTAATGGCTAGAGGACAAAACAAAGAAAAGGATGGGTTGATAGCCAATAAACGTTGGCTGGAAGAGAAATGGACGACGCGAAGAGTAAACTAAGTCAAAAACGTGTATGAAAAAAATGAGCTATTGTCGCCTTTTTGCTGCACTTTTCTACCCGTTTTAATGCCGTTCAGATGTTCTTTTGGTGCAATTTTCTTCATGAATTAATGCACTACAAGACGAGATAATGATGAAGGAAGGGATAAGGAGCAGATGGTGAGTCCTGGTGGGACTAACATGCCTATATAAGGAGGCTTCAAGAGGAAAAACGATGGAAGCAAACTTCTCTCCTTAAACAACCTTCTCGCCCAATCCTTTGTTTTCTGCAAGTTTAACTTTTCTTCCATTTCCTCACGTACAGGAGCCATGAAAACTCCATTCTTAATGAGCCAAACCTATTTCTATTGTTAAAGAGTTGAGGAATAAGCAAAGTAAAGCTAAGTAAGGCAAGGAAAACACTCTGTTGTTGGAAGAGCAACTTAGTTAAGGTGAGTTTCATAGTTTTATGGTTCTCTTGATTTTAATGTTAGATTTCTATGTTTTACAACGTAATAAACATAAATATAGCCTAATTTTAATTAAATATTGTTGAATATATAAGAAACTAGGTGGAAAAATAAGCAAGAATGAGTAAGGAAACACGTTGGGCGAGTAGAATGTTGCTAGTCAAAATGGGTGAGTACTCGCCCAAAGGATAGGGCGAGTTTGAGAAATTGTTATGTGAGTTCGCCAATATTTTGAGATAGTCAGAATGACTATCCGTGTGGGCAAGGACCAATGAACGCCAAAAGGCGAGAATGTCAACAATAGTGATCACCTTGGAGGAATGCTGATGATCGCCAATAAGGCGAGTAGTAAATAATGAGGTCGCCCAACAGTAGCTTAATACATGGGCGAGCCCATCTCTGAGTAGAAAGCCGTATGGCGAACTCACATGTATAAGTCATTGGGCGAGTAAAATGGGGCGAACTCTTAAATAATAGAAGATGTCAGTCTGGCGAGCTGAATGTTGGGCGAGCTCCCAATTAGTTGAATAGAGAGAAATTCTGGGCGAGCTCGGTTGGGCGAGCTATTATCTCGCCACGGTAATTGGAAATAGTTTTAGGAAAATTGTTAGAAAAGAAATATTAATAATTTTATAAATTATTTGCAGTGGGGAATTGGGAATTGCTATTGGTGAGCAGGACGCAAGGTGAAGCAAGACTTCGTAAGATCAGGTAAGGGAGATGTGTGTGAAGTGAATGCATGTCCTGTGGAGTTAAATTTAATGAAATATTGAGAAATTGTTTTGTTTTTGACATGCATTATTATGAAAAATTGTGTGCTTTGGCGAATTGATAATGGCGAGCGAGCCAAGTGGGCGAGCTCTTTTAATATATTTGATATCTTGGGCGAGTAGCCATGTTTTAAGTGTAAATCCGGGCGAGCCAATTTGGCGAACCCCTTTTTATGTTATTTTGGGTCGGGCGATCCCCGTTTTATGAGATGGGCGAGTTGACCATGCAATCCATATGGCTCGCCAATTTTACGTTTTGTGTTAAAAGCAAGGTTGGCGGGCGAACACTAGTTCACCGTAACTGGCGAACTGATTTATGAGTATTTTCTGAATGTAAACTAAATAAATAAATAAACAAATATATTTTGAATTAATATTTTTGAAAAATGGAAATTATGAAACTTTTTGGGCGAGTTGACCATTGGGCGAGTTGACTATTGGCGAGCTGACTATGGGCGAACTAGCCATGGGCGAGCCAGTATAACCCGTGCCTTTCTCACACAGAAATTGTTGAGATTTCGGGCTGTTTTACTATTTTATAAGACCTTTTGGAAATCAAATCATTTTGTGGAAATAATAACATAATATATGACTCGATTTTTGAGACGTTAGGCCATTAGTTCATGCATTATTATTCATGTAGTTGCGTGACCTGCCTGGGGCGATGGCTCGATCAATGGACCAACGAGTGCACCTCAGGGCGTCACAGGGCTGATAGACCCGTCAAGTCATTAGCGGTCTCGAGGTCACTTGGCAAGTGGACCCGAGGACCACCTAGAGATTATGGCCATACATCTAGTTGAGATAGCCGTGAGGGGCGATGGCCTACGGGTGCACCCCAAAAGCGGATGATTTGTGTTCCTTGCATGATTTACATTGTTGCCTTGTCTCAATTAAATGATTTCTGAAATGATCTGCTGAACCCTGTTTAAAGTAAATTATAATCATTGTTTCCTAATGAGATAGATCGTTAGGATAATTAAGTGGTTTCGAGAATATAGTTTTTATATTTGTAAAGCAACATACACCTTTTTTACTGAGCACGTTGTCGCTCACTCCTTATTTTTTCACTCCACAGATAACTGATTTGGATTAAAGAGACTTACCTTCCTGAGATTTGAGATCGAAGGTATGTTGCATTCTTTTATATATTCAGTAAAGTTGTACAGTAGTACTTTAAATAGAAGGGAATGTATATACATCTTATGGAAAAGACTTTAATAATTCATATTTACATATTAGTAAGGAAGTAAAAGTACAAATTTTAAATAAAATAGTAGAAGTTGTTAAGCATCACAGACAACCCAACCGGTAATTAACTGTAAGTTATGAATAAGTATCATGATATACGGTAGCTTGGGATGTTACACATATCCAGTAACTTGTTATTATGCATTGAACTTTAAGTTTAGAGGTTAATAAACTAAAGTTAGGTTCCCATTAGTGATGTCAAATTAATGGATTTAAATCTCATTCCTATTTACATTCTCTTTAACACATCTTTCGATAATGCTTTGGTGAGAAGATCAACTAGATTGTCTATAGACTTTACATAAATTATGGTTATAACCCACTGGTGATCAACTCTCAAATATATTCATGTATAAGGCTAATTTGTCTAAATTTTCATTATAAATACTATTGTATGCTTTAAATATTATAGCCTCATACCATAATGCGTGGATATGGCTAGCATAGGTTGTGGCCACAACTTTATATCAACTAAAATATTTCTCAGTCATTCTACCTCATTGCCTGTAGTTACCCAAGCAATAAATTTAGATTACATGGTGGATACAAGACACAAGTTTGTTTCTCTGAGGCCAACTTATCGCACCTCTTTCAATAGTGAAATCCAACTTGCATCTTTATAGCCTTCTAAAACGGCTTTACAACCTAAGTAATAATAACCAAGTTCCTTTGTTTTCTTTTAAATAGCCAATTACTCTTTTAATGGCCATCCAATATTCATTACTAGATATACTTACATATCTTGCAGTTTACATATAACAAGAGCTATATCTGGCCTTGTGCATTGCATGCATTGGCCTCTTAATTGCACTTCATACTCCAATTGAGTAATCATCTGACCAAAGTTTTGTTAATTTCATACCCGGATCATTTGGAGTGGTAAATTCCTCTATATTAAGATGTCAGATTATTCAACATTGTCTCTATGTAATGTAACTGGTTAAGTGAAAAACTATTGTTATGTCTCTTTACTTTGATTCTCAAAATGGAATCTACTTCAAATTGATGATTAATGATGTCTTTTGGTCTCGTTTACACTAAACATGTTGGTATAAAAAAAAATTAACGTGTCATCACATAGAGACACACATCACTCTATAATCTTTGGTAAACTTTGAGTATTTGAATTTGTCTACACCATCGTGCTTAAAATCATTGCCCAAATTTTGTGCATCAAATTCCTTATGCCATTGCTTGGGACCCTGTTTTAGGCCATATAGTGACTTAACCAATTTTTTGGTTGCTATATCACTTAAGTCACATTCTGCCCGCACAAATCATGCTATGTTGGTGATCAAAATTGCATTGACTTATTCTTTTAATATTGAAGGTCATATTACATCATCTTAAATATATTAAGACAATCCAATGCAATTATACTTACTAACCTTTGCTAATCACAAAAATTATACCCCACTATATGTCATATCATGCACTCGTTGTGTAATTAGCATATCTCATATAGTGTTGAATCTATTGCATAGCCAAAATAATACATTCTTTTTAGAATCTTTCATATATAGTGAAATTGAGAAAATTAAATTGTCATTTTTTTAACTTCTTAGTTCCAAAATGGCATCTGCAACACTTATTTCTTCCTATCAAAATTGCTAAAAATCCCTTTGGTACCTTTAATTTATTCTTAATCCATGCCAAAATTAACATGCCATATTCCTATAATCATTTGATGATATCTCATTGAGCTTACTATAGATATAATCATATGCCAAAGTTATCTCATCAAATTATGATGTCATTTGGTTCATTTAGGAACTTGAATAATCTACACTTTTATTCTTGTCATGGAATCAATAACCATTTAGGTTAGTCCATATACACCCTTTTGTCTAATTCATCATTTTAAAATCATGTGAATTTCACATTCTTTGGTGAATTAACATAAATTTTACAATGCAATAAACATTCTCTTAAGCAATTAATTCCTACTATGGTGTATATGTATGAAAAGAATCATTCCATATTTGTGTAAAACTTTCCTTAGCAAAATATTTGGCTTCTGATCTATAGTCCTATCAACTTTACAATCATGTTCATGATCAAAACATATCTAATAATCATCCTTTGCAAGCATCATAAAATCATAGTACTACTTAAACAATTAACATAGAAGTCACGTACTTGTCTTTCCTTCTATCAAAAGTAATGTTATATAAATCACATATAACACCATGCATTAATTAAAGTAATTTTAAACACACTTTTATCTTAGGAATTAAATTCCTAAAAAATTAATAAGCATGCAATTTCCTAAATAAATCATCTAGTACATATTTAATCAAGATTCATTTTAAAACATAAATTTATCAATACATGCTTTTATAACTTCAATTTAAATGATCTGATTTAATCATATCAAACATAGTTTTTATTAAAAAATAAACTTTAACAATTTATCTTAATCAATAATACAAAATAAATATCAACATGTCCTCACATACATAGTCATTTCTAAATATTCCAACCCTAGACAAGACAATTTAATCTTGTCTTCAATATTAACCAAACTTAATTATCAATTAATCTAAAAACTTTCAAATTATAAAACTTCACTTTTAGTTTCAATGTCAAAGAAATTTCATCATTTGATGATATCTCATTGAGCTTACTATAGATATAATCATATGCCAAAGTTATCTCATCAAATTATGATGTCATTTGGTTCATTTAGGAACTTAAATAATCTACACTTTTATTCTTGTCATGGAATCAATAACCATTTAGGTTAGTCCATATACACCCTTTTGTCTAATTCATCATTTTAAAATCATGTGAATTTCACATTCTTTGGTGAATTAACATAAATTTTACAATGCAATAAACATTCTCTTAAGCAATTAATTCCTACTATGGTGTATATGTATGAAAAGAATCATTCCATATTTGTGTAAAACTTTCCTCAGCAAAATATTTGGCTTCTGATCTATAGTCCTATCAACTTTACAATCATGTTCATGATCAAAATATATCTAATAATCATCCTTTGCAAGCATCATAAAATCATAGTACTACTTAAACAATTAACATAGAAGTCACGTACTTGTCTTTCCTTCTATCAAAAGTAATGTTATATAAATCACATATAACACCATGCATTAATTAAAGTAATTTTAAACACACTTTTATCTTAGGAATTAAATTCCTAAAAAATTAATAAGCATGCAATTTCCTAAATAAATCATCTAGTACATATTTAATCAAGATTCATTTTAAAACATAAATTTATCAATACATGCTTTTATAACTTCAATTTAAATGATCTGATTTAATCATATCAAACATAGTTTTTATTAAAAAATAAACTTTAACAATTTATCTTAATCAATAATACAAAATAAATATCAACATGTCCTCACATACATAATCATTTCTAAATATTCCAACCCTAGACAAGACAATTTAATCTTGTCTTCAATATTAACCAAACTTAATTATCAATTAATCTAAAAACTTTCAAATTCTAAAACTTCACTTTTAGTTTCAATGTCAAAGAAATTTCATGCATGTCAGATTTCATTCATTATCTTATTTGAAATATTTATTAAACAAATCCTAGTTAACTAGTCCTTATCTACCATGCCTCATTTATTCAAGCTGTTCAACTTGAATATTGTTGGAACAAATTAAATTTGTCGCTACTGATGCATTTTCCTTCTTTAAGAAGAAGTGATAGTCATTCTTTAATAACTTGTTTTTCATAATAAAAACATGCACCCTTTATTTACTTTAATTTCATGGGCAAGCATTAGCATAAAGCTTTTTCTTTTGTGTATTTGCTGGACTTTCATTCTTCCATCTCATGTACTAACATTTAAGTCTTAGTATATCAAGTCTTTGGTGAATTTTTGAGTTTGGGAAACATTAGCTTCCTGGGCTGACGAGGGTATTGTTGGAATTGTAAGGGTTCCACGTTAGGCCGATGAAGAGGATAAGCGTAAAGAGGGAGTTCACATTCACGACGCTATCCAGGATGGTAACATGGATGCTGGTTGTCATGATTGTATGATGGAGTGTTTCAGTAGGGAAGATTAGACAGTGGAGATCACTTTGTTTCTATATGGTGATGAAGTTTTATAGTTCGCATTGTTTGTTCTAGGTTGTAAATTTTTTATGGCATTTCTATCTCTCTCTTTTTTTTTCCAAGAAAATGTTTAGAAAAAAATAAAGTTAAGAGGAAGAAGAAAGCTCTTTCCGTTGCCAATGATCGAACTCGGGTCACCTGCATGACAAGCAAGAATACTTATCACTATACTACGACAACACAATTGGTGTATCATTGAATTACACCCTCTAAATTGAATAATCACTGAGAACACCCTTGAATTTTGCCCCATTGATAACAAGCCAAACTTGGGCTGTGCACAGGAAATAAGGATCAAACAGTGCATAACCATGAGCGATTTAATGTTTAGATATGTTCACCATAGATTTTTTATTGTTCTCAAGGTAAAAAAAAAGGGGGGGGGGGGGGGGGGGACTCAAGGTTTAATTCAAACTATTCACTTGAATTTTCACAATATTAAAATTTGATTTTTAATACTTGTAAATTCTTCACTTACATAGATTCTTTACAAATTTTGTTGATGTTACACGGAAATAGATACTTGGTATTTTTCTTGTTCATTGTTGAGAATTCATTTGGAGTAAAGGGTGGTGAAATTTAAGCAGTATTATGTGTTATGTAATGTTTTCAACCCACTCAAAAAAACAAAATGATCCATATGAACATAGAATTTATATACGATACACTAACAGTGTATAATTTCTATACACTATTAGTTAATTATGGGATGACACCTCATATAAAGGTCCTTAAAAATAAATATTAACAAAATTTTTAAATTTATTTTTAAGGGCCTATACACTTTTAGATTTTGTTCAATAATGAGGTGTCATCCCATAGTTGAATGATAGTGTATAGAAATTATATATTGTTAGTGCATCATATATAAACTCATGAACACATGTATGGATTTGATTCCTCTACATGAATTATGTAGTTGTGGCCATAATAATCAATGCCTCCCCTTACTTTTTGTAGACCTACAAAAAATTCAACTATCCTAGAGTTACATTGAATTTTTACATTTAGTTTTAGAATATCCAGATGCACTTGATCATAGTAGCTTAAGCTGGGAACACCATTTTAGAAAAGTCAGAAATGCTTGATAGAAGTCTTTTCTTATTGAAGTTCCCAGCGTGCTTTATTTTACTCCGATAAATTCAAAATGCACACTCTTCACAACCAATGGAAATTTGAATATCAACAGCATACATTAGAGAAAATGGTTATCGAGCAATAAGAAGCAAATGTTCTGCAAAGATAACTGATCTTTTATCCACTATTATTGAAGGAAACAACTATGGTTGTATTTATTATTCAAAGATACAACTGCAGTTTTATTTATTACTCAAAATGCTGGATGTCGCAGTGAAACTCATCAACTAGTTGATTGACTAGCAACAACGACGAAATCCCACACTTGATACTGCTGATGCAAAGTAGTATATAACTGGAAAACGAACCATGGGAGCTGTCACACCTAAACAAATGGGAAAGCTGCAAAAAACAGACAGTAGCTTCATGAGAATGAAACTAACACTAGAAGCATTATACAGAAGCAAAGGAGAAAAGGTAACCGAAAAGAGATTAAGAAATATGCGAATTCTACCTCCACACTTGTGACCGACAGGACGAACGGGAATGTTGCAGCGTTTTGGAATGGTCACGGCAACTTCTGGCTTGACTCCAGCATTGTATGCTGTACGAGAAAACAAAATAGCACAAAGGCAGCCTGGATTCTTGAGCTTTTTCTCTATTACATCGCAGCAACGGTCGGAAACTGGAGCTTGCCAATATTTTGCTGCCTCTGTACAAGAAGCCAGCTTCTCAGCTTCCTTCTCGATGTTATGTTTCCCGCACGGACCATAATCGCCATGTCCATCTACCCCCTTGAACCCAGCAATGCTCATAATTGCAAGAAACGCTAGAATACAGATGTACTTCATTGGAGCTTCCATTTCTTCAATGCAATTCAGGGACACTTCTCAACTTGTACCGAAAGAAAGACACTTCTCAACAATTTATACTGAAACAAATAGCTAAAAAATGGCCGAATAATCTCACATTGATGTGAATAATTAAGTCATCTATAACCTAAAGTTCTTAAGACTTTACTGAGTAAGAAAAACAAAAAGAAGTAAGAGTGAATCGGCGATGACAGTTTGGGGTGGCAGAGCTGGCGGCTTCAAATATGGTGGTGGTCAGAGCAAGGTTTTCTCGGTATTTGTTAATAACATTCCTCCAAGAGTTCATTGGAAATGGTTGAAGCAAATTTTTCAGCATTTTGGAAAGGTCGTGGACGTGTTCATCTCAGTAAGAAGAAGCAAGAGTGGCAGAAGGTTCGGTTTTGTTAGATTTGTTGACTTCATAGGAGCTAGAAGGGCTGTGGAGATGCTAAATGGTTCCTGGCTTTTGGATTTCAAGATTGGCGTTAACCACGCCAAATTCCAAACCCGTTCTTCGTTTTGGAGGAAAGTCCAGCCCCAAAGACAATCTTCTGATAATAGCAATCAATTTGAGCCTTCTTCATCCAACCACTCTCCGGAGATCCAAGTTCCCATATTAGGTGCTATGAATGAAGCAAAAAATGACCAACCACCTGGAACAAACAGAAAAACTCATATGCAAACTCTTCTTCCAGATCCTTATGTTCCTGGAAATGTTTGGGTTGATTGTGACGCCCCTGTTAAATCATGTGTGGCTGGTTCTTTTGAAGAAGCAATTCATAAACTCGATCTTTGTGTTGTTGGAACCACTACGGGGTATTATGAGGCGACAAGACTTCAAGAGAATTTTAGAATGCAAGGTGTTTTTGATCTTTTTGTTAAAAAATTATCAGGTAGGCAGTTTTTGATAATGTTTGATGACCGAGATATGTTTGAAACAATGAAGGCCTCTAACTGGTCGTGGCGCAAGGAATGGTTTGAAGAAGTGGTTGTTTGGTCAGAAAACTTTAATCTCAGATTTAGAACCACTTGGATTACTTGCTTTGGTGTTCCTCTGCATGCCTGGAACCTTTGTACTTTTACAAATATTGCAAATTTATGGGGTGATCTCATTTCAATGGATGGTACCACCCTAAAGTTTAATGATTTTAGTAGGGGTGCGATGTTCATTATGACTGATCAACTCGAAAGAATCGATGAAGTTATTCGCCTGGAATGCGGTCAGAAGTCATTTCCCATTCGTGTTACAGAAGTTGGCTCCGATGTTATTTCCCTTTTCCATTGTTGTTGTGGGAACTTCAAACTAGATGAAAATGCCATTAAAAGAGCTTCTGGTTTGCGTTCAGGTAGTCTCTGCTACTCTGTGGAAGATAATGTTGAAGTGGAACAGTTGGCTTCAAAGAGCATGGGTAGCAATAAAGAAGGTTCTGATTCCCAACCGAATGATGTTGAGTTGGATGTGGGCATCAAAGCTGTTGCTGAAGAGGAGCAGTTGACTTCAAGGAGCATGGGTAGCAGTAAAGAAAGTTCTGATTCCCAACCTAATGAAGTTGAGCTGGATATGGGCATCGAAGCTGTTTGCATGGATCTAGGGAACGATGATGTTGTTAATGACAACGTGCAAGGTGACGTTGTTGGTGATAACGTGCAAGGTGACGTTGTTTGTGACAACGTGCAAGGAGGGGTTACTATTTGTTCTCCTGATCTTAGAAATGAGGCGGCAAATATGAACGATTCAAATATGGTAGTGGATGTGGACAAAGAGGTGAATTATTGTGAGCCTGCTCCTTTAAAGAATTTGTTGAGCCTTGAGGAAAATGATTCTGATGGACAATCTCAGTCCCCTATACTTGTCAGTAGGCCTCGTCATTCCTATGGCCAGAGGAAAGTCAAAAGTCTGGTTGATATTGAAGATGCCATTCTACGTAAACTCTCCAAGAAGACTAAATGTTCAAAAAACCTGAAAAGAGCCTCTCGTTTCTGCAAGAAAAAGAAACATGAGACTATCTCAACGAAAATAGCAAATGAATCCCTCTCTGATGGGGATTTCCTAAACAGATTTAATATTTTATCAAAGGAGGCTGAAGATGCATGGAGAATTGGGAAAGAGTTAGGTCTATCTGCAAACTGTGAAGATACTATGGTCATTGAAAGCTTGAAAGAACTGATTCAAGCAGATTAAGTGATCGCCTTCATTTGGGGTGTGTCGGGGAATCCGACTTGTTCTCTACCTTTACTATGAGAATTCTCTGTTGGAATCTAAGGGGTTTGGGGAATGGGCCTAAAATTAGAGTATTAAAAAAACTGATTCGATCTTACAGAATTGATATGGTGTTACTTCAAGAAACTTTAAAGGAAGATTTTTCTGATGTGAATTTTCAGAATATTTGGGGCAATATGAATTTCGATTGGATTTTGTCTCCTGCAAGTGGGCATTCCGGCTGTTTGCTTCTTATTTGGGATAAAAGCTGTTTTACTATGTGCCATTCTGTGATTTCAAGTAGACTTCTTATTATAAAAGGTACATGGTCGGGGTGGGGTTTTGATTGTGTTATTTGTAATGTTTATGCTCCTTGCGATGCAGTAAATAAAAAGGATCTCTGGAAGGAAATTCTTGATTACAAAAGCTCATTTGGATCTAATTGGTGCATTGCTGGTGATTTCAATACGGTGAGATCTAGTTCGGAGAGAAAAGGTTGTCTTCATGGTGGTTCAGGTATTTCTGATTTTAATAAGTTTATCTACATGAGTGAGCTTATTGACCTTCCTCTCAATGGAGCCAAATTCACCTGGTTCGGTTATGGCAATAGGAGGAGTCTTCTTGATCATTTTCTTGTTTCCTCTGAATGGTTAGATGTTTTTAAAGACTTATGTCAAAGAAGCTTGAAGAGGTCGGTCTCTGATCACTTACCGTTAGCTTTATTTTCTGATAATGTTGATTGGGGTCCTCGTCCTTTTAGATTTCTTGATTGTTGGTTTTCAAATAACAAGTTCACTCTAGACGTTGAAAGTGAATGGAAACGTCTTTCGGTGGTAGGCACAGCTGGCTTCTGTCTACGCACAAAGCTTAGTAAATTGAAGATCTTCCTTAAAAGATGGAACAAGGAGGTTTTTGGAGATGTAGAGGAGAAAATTTCTTTATTAGAAGACAAAGTGGATTATTATGATAAAATTTGTTCTGAGAGGGAATTAAGTTCTGAGGAGATTGAACAGCGGAAAATTGTTTCAAATGATTTGTGGTCTGCTCTTAATTGTAGAGAGTCCATTTGGCGCCAAAAGTCGAGAATCCTATGGCTAAAAGAGGGTGACAAAAACTCTCGTTTTTTCCAATGTTTTGCAAGAGCAAGGGCATCTAGGAATTTTATCTCTGGTCTGAAGTTTAACGATGAATGGATTTCTGATCCTAGGAGGGTGAAGGATATTGTTTTCCAATTCTTCAAAGATCACTTCTCTGCCAGTAAGAGAGCTTTTAATGTGGGCTTCAGTGTTGACTTTAATCGGCTTTCAGATGAAGTGTCTTCTTCGTTGGAGAAACCTTTCACTATTGAAGAATTAAAGGCTGGGATTTGGGATTGTGATGGAACTAAAGCTCCAGGACCAGACGGTTTTAACTTTAATTTTTTTCAAGAAGGAATGGCACCTTTTAAAGGAGGATCTCTTTCTTTTTATTTCAGATTTCCACAGGTCTGGAAAGCTGGAAAAGGGTATAAACGCTTCTTTCATTACCCTTGTTCCAAAAATGGATAATCCAAAAGGTCTTAAGGATTTCAGACCAATTAGTTTGATTAATTCACTTTACAAGATTATTGCCAAGATTTTGGCTAGGAGACTTAAATCAGTGATTGGTGCTTTAGTCAATGACACTCAATCTGCGTTCATTGCTGGTAGGCAGATCCTTGATGGCCTTCTTCTTGCCAACGAGTTAATTCACACTCTTAAGGAAAGGAGAAAGAGTGAGAACTTTGTTATTTTCAAAATTGATTTTGAAAAAGCATTTGATTGTGTTGATTGGAGATTCCTTGATCATGTTTTGGACTGTATGAACTTTGGCCTTATTTGGAGAGGTTGGATTCGAGAGTGTCTTTCTTCTGCATGGATTTCCATTTTAGTTAATGGATCTCCATCTAAAGAGTTCCAAATGAAGCAGGGTTTAAGGCAAGGGGACCCCCTTTCACCTTTCCTTTTTATTCTAGTCACAGAAGCATTGCATTTGCTACTTCTCAAAGCTGAATGTCGTGATTTCTTCAAGGGTGTTTCCTGGCCTCCTTCAGATTTCTCCATTTCCCATCTTCAATTTGCAGATGATACTGTCTTGTTCTTAGAAGCAAAGGAGGATTTCCTTTATAATGTCAAGCTGATCTTAAAATGCTTCGAACTCAGCTCTGGCCTTAAGATAAATTTTAAAAAATCCTGTATTTATCCAATTGGGGAAGGCGTTAGGAATGTGGATTCTTTGGCTAACATCTGTGGATGCAAGGTTGGATCTCTTCCTTTTAATTATCTTGGAGTTCCTATAGGTGTCAACCCAAGAAGATTATCTGTTTGGCAACCTGTGATTGATAAAATTCAGAATCGTCTTGCACTTTGGAAAAGAAAATTTTTGTCTTTTGCAGGCCGCATTGTTCTTATTAACTCAGTTTTGTCCTCTCTTCCTTTATACTACATGTCGATTTACAAGACACCTTCTGGAGTTTTCAAAAAAATTGACAAACTTAGGAGAAACTTCCTTTGGGGTGGAAAAGAAAATCAGAAGAAGTTAGCCAAAGTTAACTGGATGACTGTTTGCAAACCAAAAAAATGGGGGGGGGGGGGTCTTGGAGTGACAGATCTTGCTATTAAAAATTCTACCTTGTTAGCAAAGTGGTGGTGGCACTATGCTTCTGATCATAACTCTTTATGGAAATCCTTAGTGGAAATTAAATATGGTTCCTCTCCTCAAAAGTGGCTCCCTGTTACAAGCAGCTCAAAGAAATTTTCACCTGTTTGGAAAGACATCATTAGCTTGTCTTCTTCGGACTCCATGAAAAACTATATTGGGGCTGGTTGCTGTCGGTGGCTTGTTGGTAATGGTTTGGATACACTTTTCTGGCTTGATAAATGGAATGGTGATGTCTCTTTCCATGTTGCTTTCCCTCGACTCTTTCTCCTTGCAACCAATAAAAACGCTAAAGTCTCTGAATACTCCTTTGGGAACTCCTTCTGCCATGGTTCTTGGCATAGTTTTTTTCGAAGACCTTTATTTCAATGGGAGGTTGAAGATCTTGGGCGTTTATGTTCCTCTATTCAAAATTGGGTTCTTATTCCTTCAAAAAAAGATCAAATTGTCTGGGAATTTGATTGTAGGGGTCTTTTCTCTGTCAAAAAGTTAACGGACCTCCTTATTCAATCAAATTATGTGTCCTCTTCCCCTCCCTTTTGCCAACTTTGGAAGTTCAAAATTCCACCAAAGGTACAATGTTTCCTTTGGCTTGTTTCTTTGGATCGGATCCCTTCAAAAGTTTTCTTGAAACTTCGTGGTATTCCACTCTCTCCTTCCCAGTGTAAATGTCCTTGGTGTCATGATATTGATGAAGACACTAATCATGTCCTATATGCTTGCCCTTGTATCTTCAAATTTTGGTGCTCTTTTTTCGAATGGTGGAAGGTTAAATGGTGTTTTCCAAGTTCACTCATTCAGTTCCTCCTTCAATGTTTCGACTATCCTTTTTTTGGTGAATTACGATCTTGGTGGTTGGCCTCTGTCTCTGCTGGTACATGGTCCATCTGGCTTCATCGAAATGACGCTATCTTTGGTAATAAAAAATTGAATATAGATGAGTTATTATTCCTGGTTAAACTGCGGTCTCTCTTTTGGATTAAAGCATCAACTAACGGGTCTCTCTTCCCTGATTCCTTATGGTGGGATAATCCACCTTCTTGTGCCCCTTCCTTTCAGCTCCCTACAAAGCTTTGTAGAACTAATCTTGTGTGGCGCCCTCCTATTCAGAATTTTCTAAAAGCTAATGTTGATGGTTCTGCTCGTGGGAAACCAGGCCCTGCTGGTTGTGGTGGAGTTCTTCGAAATTCATCTGGAAATGTTGTTGCCCTTTTCTCTTGTCCTCTTGGGTCTTTGGATTCAAATGTTGCTGAATTAATGGCAATTAGATTTGCTTTGGCGTTATTTTTGCAGCAGGGCTCCATCAGATATGAAGGTTTAATTGTTGAATCTGACTCTAGAGTTGCTCTTCGCTGGGTGAAAGACTCATTTTCTCGTCCGTGGAGGCTGTTTGCTATTTTTGCTGAAATTGACATCATGATCGAGCAAATCTCTAAAGTGGAGTTTGTCAACATTTTCCGGGAGATTAATGGTATGGCAGACTCTTTAGCTAAGGCGGGAGTGGACAGGGTTGATGAATTTATTGCTTGGTTGTAATCTGGTTGCTTGCCCAGGCTTTTGTCCTTTAAGTGCTTTGCATAATCTCTTTGTAATGCTGGGATTTGCCTTATGTTCTGTTTTGGGATCTTGCCTCTCTCGATGGCATTCCCTTATTAACTTAATAAAATTCATACTTTGGCTGAGCAAAAAAAAAAATGGCCGAATGCATGTGAATTCCACTAATTACAATGGACTTGGAACTAGAGAAAAGTCTACTATCAGCTACAACACCTACTATTATTCTGACTTTATAGCATACTTGTGGGCAAATTAGCCTGTGGTTTTTGTTTTTCTATATTTAGTTGTGGCTTTTTATTTGTTTATAATATAAACTTTATATGGGCATTCAGCTAGAAATCTGGTCTTTCTTCCTGCTGCTTTCTTGTCCACAACTCATTAAGACAATATTCTAAGACTCAATGCCCTCAGTAATCTCAATAAGCAACTGGTTTCCCTGTTCATCTGTCAGTGAAATACAAACCCTACTCATTATTCTGAAACCTAGAGCTGATTTCTACCCTACTCGATACCTATACCATTTCAACCCGGAGAATTTAATAAAAAAAATTATCTTCACCAACTCCGCCAAACCCAAACAAATCTCGCAAAATACAAACTAAAAGATTAACAATTATATTCATTTCACACCATGATGAAAATAAACCTTCCCTTTTCTTCATGATTTCTCGGGTGTCATAGTAGAAGATCAGAAATGTCAGTCCTTGAAATTACAATGCTAAATTTCAGTGTGATCACACCCAGAACAAAAGATTGCTATCCTATATTCGCATATTTCATTATAATCTCAGCTAGATTATACAACAAAATAAAAATCCCAAGTGAAAATAAAGCATCAAACTACTTTTTCAAAAGTTTCAACTTTTCCCCTGGTTCATGTAGTTTCACTAATTGCTAAGATCCCCAGAAGTAATTAAAAACCAGAAACCTAAATAAAAACATCAACAACATTCTCAAAGTTCCAATCTTTATAGCCTTGTTGTTAACGTAAATTACAATTAATGTTACAATCAATTGTAATATTACAGTTGACTTAGATTAATTGATTACAATTGTCATAACGTCTAGGTCCGTGAACCTAACAGCTAGACTTTAAAATTCAAGGAGTCGCCACCAACCATTCAAACCTAAGGTGTGATTGGTCACCTATTCTTGTCTAAGGATAAGGCATGGTCTACGTTCAAAAAATCTAGGGTTCGGGAGTACGGTTACGTGTGGAGAAGGATTAGCACCCCCACAACGCCCATTCTAAAATGGTACCACTTAGTTTTAAGTTTAGTCTAAATTTGCCTTTATGTTTGTATTAGTTTAGATAATTAAATATTGGGAAAGTTTCTAAGACTATTCCATCAATCTGGCTCAAATCTTAGAAACTCCCCTCACCTCAAGATGTTCAAGGAGTACCAATCAACTTTCTTGAACTCCATCATCGGATTGATTGAGTATATTATGGAATTCTTATCTTTAAATATTTTCTAATCTTATTCTTCTTATTGTATTGTTTTAATTCTATTATTTTATATTTTTAAAAATAAACATGACATATGGGTTATTGACAATTCTTCTTAAGTATCACATCAATCTGGCTCAACCGAAGAAGAATCCTCTTACCTAGAAATTCCAAGGAGTGCCAATTGACTTTCTTAGAATTTCATCATCGGCATATGTCACATTTACTTCTTTTATTATCATCCCATTACCTTATTATGATATTATTTTATATTTCTTTAATCTCGATTCGTTATTTTATTTTATTTTATTTCATTATATCTTTAAAGTGAACATGAATTATGTTTTCTTGAAAATTCTCCTCAAGTATTCCATCAATCTGGCTCAACTCAAGAAGAATCCTGTCACCTAGAAAATCCAAGGAGTACCAATTGACTTTCTTGGAGTTTCATCCTCGGCATAATCTATATTCATCTTTGATAACTAATTTTGTTATCTCCTTATTCAATCTTTATTCCATTTATTCTTATTTGCATTTTTTCTAATTTAATTTATTTTATTATTTTATTTATCTAATATCTATCATACTAAACATACAAAATATAAAATATATCACACAAATTAAACTAAACAAATCATATCAACATACAAATTATTTATTCAATATGTATTAATCAAATATTATCAAAATAATTAAATCATGCAAAGTAAATCGATTCATATTATACAAGTCATGCAAATAAATCCACCATTTACTAACTCATATTTTTAAGTTAAGTCAAGCCATGTTATCTTAATCTTATTATGTTAATTAAAAATATATTAAACAAAATATATACTACAAATTAAGTCCAATTATACAAATTACATTTTAAAATCATGCCAATTTAAGTTTTAATTTATTTAATAACACAAATTAAAAATACTTTTTTGCTTACCTTTAATTTCCTGCGTCTTTCCCTTCTTTTCTAGTTATTTCTTTCTTTCTTTCTTTTAGTTCCTTGTACCAGTTACCAATAGCAGTAGCAGATGGTCTGATGAAAATGGTGATGGTGTAACCACGGGTATGGCTGCAACGATTCAAGGAGAAACGGGAACGATGGTGGATGCCGGTTCTAACTCAAGGCTCGGCAGCAGCGTTTGGAGCAGGTGATGATGGATGTCCGTTCTGCCTCAAGCCTCGATTACAGCGTCTGCCTTCGGAGTAGCGGTGAAGATGCAGTGATAGCTCGACTCTATGTTTGGTCTTCCGTAAGGTGCAACAATGGTGATAACTACGATGGTGGCAGGAGTTGAACTTGGCAAGACAGCAGCGATTCAATAGCGCATGTGTTGAACTGGAAATGAATCTGCCTGCCTTGTTTCCTTTTTATTCACTTGAACTTTCCACTATTTTCTTTTAATCTGATGACGTGCTACAAGAACAGTGGTGCAGATGGGAAAACGCTGCAGCGAGGAAAATCCAAAATCGTTGCACACAAAGATATTGGTTCTACAATGCACAGGCAGCAGGAAAAACCGGCGATGAAACTTGCTACACTACGACAAAGCGATGAAGCAACAACCCGCGAAAGGGATGAACGCAGCTGAGCAACGAAGATTCAGTTAGAAGCAGCTACGATGGCTTTTGGGTATGAAGCAAGCCCGATAATGCACAGCTTGGAGCAACAGTAGTGAAGCAATATTGCGATGATGATGGCTATCGGTGAAGGGCTGTGATGAATGGGAAAACCAGTGTAATGATGACAGTAGAGCGTAAAGGCGGTTCGGCTGACGGGTAGGTATTAAAGAAAGGTGGTAGAGATTATGGGTGGCGCAAGTTATGCGATGGAACGGTGCTAGGGGAAGAATTTAGAAACTGAGATGCCAGATTGTGAATTTTTTTTTTTTAAAACCCTAAGCTTTAATCCTTTTTATAGCCACAAATTAGTTAGAGTCCTAATACAACTATACTTATTCTAATAATTATCTCCTCCTTTTTTAATATTTTATCTACTTAATTTCTATATTAATCTTAATCCAACTCTATTAATCTAAATAATTATCCTAAAAATTTAATTATCCTAATTATCCTATACTAAAATTAATTTTATTTTCTTTTCTTATCTCTCCTTTTTTTTAATTATTCCTAAATCCTATTTTAATTGTAATTTCCTAATTAATGTTAATTCTAAATCTAAAAATTCTAATTTAATTTTAGCCTAATTCTAAATTGTTAAATTATTTAAAATACAAATGTCACCCAACTCAATTAACTATTTTTACAAATTAAGACCTCGGACAAAATAGGGTGTCTACAGCTGCCCCTCTTTGTGTATTTGCTGTGAAACAGTAATTGCACAAAGACATAGACACCTATTTTGTCTGACTTCTTTTTTTCATTTTTTCATTTTTTTCAAAAAGCTCCCTCTAAACAGAAAGGCAGTCAAACTTTATAATCTTGTTTAATAGCTCCTCCTAAACAGGCAGGCAGTCAAACTTTAAAATCTTGTATAAAAGCTCCTCCTAAACAGTCAGGCAGTCAAACTTTAAAAATCTTGTTCAAAAAGCTCCTCCTAAACAGGCAGGCAGTCAAACTTTAAAAATCTTGTCCAAAAAGCTCCTCCTAAACAGGCAGGCAGTCAAACTTTATAAATCTTGTCTAAAAGCTCCTCCTAAACAGGCAGGCAGTCAAACTTTAAAAATCTTGTCCAAAAAGCTCCTCCTAAACAGGCAGGCAGTCAAACTTTAAAAATCTTGTTCAAAAAGCTCCTCCTAAACAGGCAGGCAGTCAAACTTTAAAAATCTTGTCCAAAAAGCTCCTCCTAAACAGGCAGGCAGTCAAACTTTAAAAATCTTGTCTAAAAGCTCCTCCTAAACAGGCAGGCAGTCAAACTTTATAAATCTTGTCTAAAAGCTCCTCCTAAACAGGAAGGCAGTCAAACTTTAAAAATCTTGTCCAAAAAGCTCCTCCTAAACAGGCAGGCAGTCAAACTTTAAAAATCTTGTCCAAAAAGCTCCTCGTAAACAGGCAGGCAGTCAAACTTTAAAAATCTTGTCCAAAAAGCTCCTCCTAAACAGGCTGGCAGTCTTGTCTAAAAATTTGGATGAATCATGCCCGAAGGTCTTATAGATTGTACTCAAGGAACCTTGTCTGTAACTTTTCTCATGCAATGCGTCATGTATGCAACTGTACATGCATTCTAATTATCTATGCAATGTCCTTCGTGTAATGTCATTCATGCAATATTACTCATACAGTCTATTCTATTCATGCAATGTTTTCTTTGAAAAGCATTTCAACTTTAACTGTGGCAATAACAGGGTTTTTCTGTATCAGTCCATCTCATGCATTCTTCTATTTGCCATCCTGTCCTTGTATTTCCTACTTCTTTTCTCATTTTCCTTCTTCCATGTTTCTTTCCCAATGAAGCTCTTGTCTTCGTGCCCTATTTATATTATCTTATCCCTTGTTTTTTCCTTCGTTCACTCTTTCTGGTTATTCGTTTGCTCAGTAAAATCTTTACTGAGACCTCATCATTCATTCTTTCATTTTCATTGGTTTTTCTTGATTTCCAATTTCCATTTATTCACAAGTTTCCTTTTATTTCATTTTCCTAAATAATATAAGAGTCTTTCACATATTTTGCCAAGCAAACATTCATTACCATTCTAATTTCAATATCAATGCAACACAATTTCTCAATCCCTCAAAGTAAGGAAATGAAAGGAATGGTATTATTCAATATCTGAAAATATTACAAAGGTAGCCAAGTGTGAAGGTAAAGCAAGGTTGAAAGAAAAACAAGGATTCTAAGATTATTTAACCAGGCTTTGGGCAGACATTCAAATAACTCTGATCAATTAATACAAAATTCTCATTCAAAAATCTCATTCTCTTCAAGTCATCCGCCCATGTAAAGTCCTATCAAATCACATTAGTGCTTCTATATCATGACCCTTTAATGCCTTTTCTCCTCATACCTAAGTCGCCTTTTCAGGTTTTCAACTTAGATATGTCTCCTTGATTCAAACCGCCCTTTTACGGGTTTTCAGTTCGAATTCACCCCCTATTGACTCAAACTGCCCTTTTGGGTTTTCAATTTGAATCCTCCTTTTTCTTTATCTCTTTTTCTTTTTCTTCTTTTTTTCTTTTTTTTTCTCTTTTTTTTCTTTCTCTTTTTTCTTTTTTTTTAGGCATAATACTTCTTCACAGCATCTGAATTTATTGGGTTTGGCAAATCATCTCCATCCATATCTACCAAAAGTAATGCCCCGCCAGAGAATGCCCTTTTCACAACATAAGGACCTTCCCAATTTGGAGCCCATTTTCCTCTATTGTCTGGTTGATTTGGGAGAATCTTCTTCAGGACCAATTCTCCTTCTCTGAATTTTCTTGGTCGAACCTTCTTATCATGCGCTTTCATCATTCTCCTTTGATACAGTTGGCCGTGACACAATGCTGCCATTCTTTTTTCCTCAATGAAGTTGAGCTGCTCGTAACGATCTCTCACCCAATCAGCCTCTTCTAACTTTGTTTCCATCAGAACCCTTAAGGATGGAATTTCAACTTCAACAGGCAGTACAGCTTCCATCCCATACACTAGTGAAAATGGTGTTGCCCCAGTAGAAGTGCGAACAGATGTTCTATAAGCATGTAGGGCAAATGGCAACTTCTCATGCCAATCTCTATATGTCTCAACCATTTTTTCCACTATCCTCTTGATGTTTTTATTTGCTGCTTCTACTGCCCCATTCATCTTTGGACGATATGGCGCTGAATTATGATGCTTGATCTTGAACTGAGTACACACATCTTCCATCATCTTGTTGTTCAAATTTCGAGCATTATCGGAGATAATTCTTTCTGGAAGCCCGTATCGACAAATTATCTCCCTCTTGATAAACTTGCAAACCACTGCTCGTGTTACAGTTGCATAAGAAGCAGCTTCAACCCATTTGGTAAAGTAATCAATCATCACAAAAATGAACCTATGCCCGTTCGAAGCCTTGGGAGTAATTGGTCCGATCACATCCATGCCCCACATTGAAAAAGGCCATGGAGGTGCTAACACGTTTAGAGCATTTGGAGGTGCATGAATTTTATCAGCGTAGATCTGGCACTTGTGGCATTTTCGAGCGTAGTTAATACAATCTCTCTCCATAGTCAGCCAGTAGTAACCTGCTCTCATGATTTGTCGGGCCATCATGTGACCATTAGCATGAGCTCCACAAACTCCATCATGCACTTCTTCAAGAATTTTAGTAGCTTCAGTTGAATTCACGCACCTTAACAGTACTTGATCTCGACTTCTTTTGTACAAAATTTCTCCATCTAAGAAGAATCCCATAGCCAATCTTCTTATAGTTCTTTTGTCATTTTCAGTAACATGCTCAGGATACTGCTGATTTTTTATGTATTGCAGAATATCGTGATACCAAGGCTTCCCATCTACTTCCTCTTCAACACTCAAGCAGTGTGCTGGGGAACTCTTCACTTCCATCCTAATTGGTTGGATCTCTGCATTTGCATCCAACTTGAACATTGCTGCTAAGGTGGCTAAAGCATCAGCTATCTGATTTTCTTTTCGTGGCAAATGTTCGAACTGGATATTTTCAAAATAATCAATCAACTCAACGATATACTTTCGGTACTGGATTAATTTTGGATCTCTGGTTTCCCATTCTCCTTTTAATTGATAAATTACCAGAGCTGAATCGCCATACACCTCAAGTATCTTGATTTTTCTTTCTACGGCCGCCTGCAGACCCATGACACATGCCTCATACTCAGCTACATTGTTTGTGCAATTAAAATCCAATTTAGCAGTAATTGGATAATAACTACCTTCAGGAGATATAAGAATCACTCCTACCCCGTGCCCCAGAGCATTCGACGCCCCATCAAAACACATCTTCCATGGTCTTTTCTCACATTTTTCTTCTACAAACATTAAATCTTCATCTGGGAACTTCATCTTCATTGGTTCATAATCATTCATATTGCGATCAGCAATAAATTCTGCAATTGCACTCCCTTTGATGGCTTTTTGGGCCACATATGTGATATCATATTCGGACAGCATTACTTGCCATCTTGCGATCCTTCCAGACAATGCAGGCTTTTCAAAGATGTACCTGAGAGGATCCAATTTTGTGATTAACCATGTGGTATGATACAACATGTACTGTCTGAGTTTATGAGCCGTCCAAGCCAACGCGCAACACATCTTTTCTAACTCGGTATATTTAGACTCATAATCTGTGAATTTTTTGCTCAGATAGTAAATTGCATGTTCTTTCTTCCCATATTCATCTCTTTGTCCCAACACACATCCCATTGACTTCTCGTAGACTATCAAATACAAAATCAAAGGTCTTCCAGTTACTGGTGGTACCAACATAGGAGGGTTCGACAAATATTCTTTGATTTTGTTGAAGGCTTCTTGGCATTCTTCATTCCATTCCCCGGGATCTCTCTTACGAAGCAACTTGAATATTGGATCACATTTGAGGGTGAGTTGAGAAATGAAACGAGAGATATAGTTTAATCTACCCAAAAATCCTCTCACTTCCTTTTGGGTGCGTGGAGGAGTCAGGTCTTGAATAGCTTGTATCTTATCTGGATCCACTTCTATCCCTTTTTCACTGATCATAAAGCCCAATAGCTTTCCAGATTTAACCCCGAATGTACACTTAGCCGGATTCAGCTTCAATTGATACTTCCTTAATCTATCAAATAGTTTTCTGAGACTAGTGACATGATTCTCCCCTTTACGCGATTTTGCAATCATATCGTCTACATAGACCTCTATCTCTTTATGCATCATGTCATGGAAGAGAGTCACCATTGCTCTTTGATATGTAGCTCCAGCATTCTTCAGTCCAAAAGGCATAACTTTGTAACAAAAGGTTCCCCACATCGTCACAAATGTGGTTTTCTCCATGTCTTCACGAGCCATTTTTATTTGATTGTAGCCCGAAAATCCATCCATGAATGAAAATGTGGAATATTTGGCAGTATTGTCCACGAGTGTATCAATATGGGGTAAAGGAAAATTATCCTTAGGACTAGCTTTGTTCAAGTCTCTATAGTCCACACACATTCGCACTTTCCCCCCTTTCTTCGGAACTAGAACTATATTGGCTACCCATTCAGGGTACCTG
Source organism: Heritiera fomes (assembly GCA_032173925.1). Lineage (NCBI taxonomy): Eukaryota > Viridiplantae > Streptophyta > Magnoliopsida > Malvales > Malvaceae > Heritiera > Heritiera fomes. The sequence continues at coordinate 5,606,521 of JAPDPM010000002.1, read as the reverse complement.
GCCACCTCCAAGAAACCAGCATCAAATTGCTTCTTAACTTCATCTCTAATCTTCAATAACATATCAGGCTTCATGCGCCTTAACTTCTGCTGTACAGGCTTACATTCAGGCTTTAATGGCAACTTGTGCTCCACAATTCTAGTATCGAGTCCAAGCATATCTTGATAGGACCAAGCGAACACATCTACATATTCATGAAGTAGCTCCTTTAATTCCTCCCTTTCATTGGATGGCAAGGCAGTTCCTATCTTCACCTCTTTTTTATTTCCATCATTTACCAAACTTATTATTTCTGTTTCTTCTTGATAAGGCTCAATGGGTTTCTTTTCTTGATCCACCAATCTTAATAACTCAGAAGGCACAACACAATCCTCAAGGTTCTCTTCATGATCAGATTCATTAAATTGAACAAGTTTCTCAAAATTAAATTCTGAATTATTGTCATTGTTATCATCATTTTCATTGTCTGGATCCCTGAAAATTGGTAAAAATGAAGAATGTGGGTAATTGTGTTTTGGACAGAAAACGAGATTTGCACTTGAGGAATTGAAGAAAATGCATTTTACTAATCTTTTTATTGAAATGAAAATGAATGAAAGTTGGCCCAATACATAAAAGAAAATCTCAGTGCTCTTGGGCATAAGCACTCCTACATTATTTAAGAAACTGAGTGATCCTAAGAAAACCTAGAACAAATGAAAATAAGAAAATAAAGAAAATCCATTACTCTTGGGTGGCATAGACAACTGGCATCTCATAAACAGTCCAATTTCCTAACTCTGCGTTTGAAGGGTACACGAACCGATCAACGTCAAACCCTCCACTTCCTTCTTTATCAACCACGGAGACAGATAAATTTGCAAAATCCTTCAACAATCCATTTTCAGTCACCATCATTGGATCTGGATGAATATACCCTGCTGAGTGAAACGAATCATATAAGTGTGGTATGATTAGTCTCTTGGGCTCAAAATCACGACCATGCAAACGAACAATTCTCTTCTCTTTCTTCTCAGTCATCATCCTCATTTTTCCATCCTTGTCGGTCTGTACCCTAACCCAAATCTGTCCTTGTTTTCAATGATCTCTAGTGGCTCCAACATTCCCTGCAGGTTTCTGCCCAACCCAGAACCAGGGCACCATCCTTTCCACAATATTTGCTTCACGACCATACCAGTGGTATTTGACAAGCGAGGAGTACACAGACTTGACCCTTCACCCACATATAGAGCATTTGCCACCTCAAAGGATCTGTATGAGCATTCCACAGCTTCATCTCCAATGTCCACATAAGGTGTATCGGAAGTTTGAGCTACCATCATGTCTTCTTCTCCTGAGATAATAATTATTTGGCCGTTCACCACAAATTTTAGCTTTTGGTGAAGAGAGGAAGGGACCGCTCCTGCCATATGAATCCATTGCCTTCCCAAAAGGCAACTATAAGATGGTGTAATGTCCATCACCTGGAATTGTATATTAAAAGTACATGGACCAATCTGCATTGGAAGCTCTATGTCTCCCACAACTTCTCTACGGGCTCCATCAAATGCCTTTACCACCATATTACTTGGCTTCATGTGAGATTCATCTATAGGCATCCTTGTCAAAGTAATCATCGGCATGATATTGATAGATGAGCCATTATCAATCAACACCCTACCAATTGTGATGCCTCTGCATTTTGCACTTATATGAAGAGCTTTAGTACTCCCTCTTCCTTTAACTGGAATTTCATCGTCACTAAAGGATATGAAATTATCTATCACCAAATTGCTCACTAGATGGTCTATCTTTTCTACAGACACATCATGCACCACATAAGCTTGATTCAACACCTTCAACAATGCCTTCTTATGAGGCTCAGAGTTCAAGAGCAGAGACAATAATGAAATTTGAGCAGGCATCTTGTTTAATTGTTCTACCACACTGTACTCACTATGCTTAATAAGTCTCAAGAATTCACAAGCATCTTCATATGTTACCGGCCTTTGTCGGTTCTCCTCAGGATCTGGGACTGGTGCCACCTCTTCTTCTCCCACTTTGGTTTTCTCTTTTCTTACCTGTTGTAGCATCTCAGGGGTATAGCAACGTCCACTACGTATCATCCCCCCAACTCCAGCTATATTGGCGGAATCAGGACTATCCACCATTAGTTCAACATTTGCTCCATCTTTGATTATTGCATCATACCCATACCTCCAAGGTACGGCTTTGTCACTCTTGTATGGGAATGGAGTTGGCACCTCTATCACCACCTTAGGCCCTTGAACTGATGGCGTAGGTCTCTCTTCATAAAGCACTTTCAATGGTTTTAAAACAAACTCCTTATCAGTGGCATGAACTCCTTCATCTTGAACTTCTTCATAGAACTCCACGCAGGATTCATCAATTAGTTCTTGCAACTTCCTTCTAAAATCCTCGCAATACTGAACAGAGTGCCCTATTGCTCCACAATGATATTTGCATGTCGTTCTTTTATCATGTTGTCCCTTATAAGAGCTTGCGGCAAGCACCATTGGTTGTAATAAGTCAGATTCCACCAGAACCTCAAACACCCTTTCTAATGGAGTTTTTATTTCGGCAACAGTCCTCTTGATTGTACCTCTCCTTGGGTCCTCAACCGCATTTACCGTTGTTCCAGCATGATCAGGCAATGGGTTTGCATTAACATCCGGCTCCCCTTTCTTCCCAAAACTTAAGAGTCCAGCTTTGACGAGTGATTGGACTTTCACCTTCAAGCCCATACAATTCTCGATAGAGTGACCAATATTACCATTATGATAGGCACATTTTGCATTGGGGTCATACCATTTTGGGTAAGGAGGTTTCAAAGGTTCTATATAAATAGGGGCAATGAGATGACCTTCCACCAACTTCGGGAATAGCTCAGCGTATGTCATGGGTATAGGGTCTATGGCAATATTTCGGCTAAGTCGGGTGTACCTTTGGTCATTAGGTGGGAAAGTGGGGTTTGTTGAAGTTGTAGGAGTTTGTCGATGGAAAACAGGTTGATAGGTGTTTTGGGGATGAGTTTGTGGGTAAGATTGAGAATAGGTGTAGTTTACTGAAGGTGGGTGAGGGGTATAAGGGTGACGCGAATTGTTTTGGACGGCTTGTGCATCCCCTTCCTTCTTCTTCAAGAATCCACCCTTCCTATTATCATTTACAGGTGCTTCGATCTTACCGCTCTTGATGGCATTCTCAATAGCTTCACCTGTTAGCACCATATCTGCAAAGTTCTTAGTTACGCTGCTAAGCATACGCTCATAGTAAGGTGCCTTGAGAGTATTCAAAAAGAACATAGTGACTTCCTTTTCAGTTAAAGGAGGTTGAACTTGTGATGCCATGTCCCTCCATCTTTGGGCATATTCCTTGAAGCTCTCATCTTTTTTCTTTTCCATACCTTGGAGAGATAAGCGGTCAGGAGCTACATCGGACACATGTTTGTATTGAGCTATAAAAGCCCTTGCCAATTCCGACCAAGAGGAAACTTTGCTCCTTTCTAATTGGTTATACCACTTAGCAGCTGAACCAGTCAAGCTATCCTGAAAAACATGAATCAATAGCTTGTCGTCCCATGCATATGCCGCCATCTTTCTACAGTACATGGTGAGATGATCTTTTGGGCACGATGTTCCATTGAATTTTTCAAATTCAGGCACTTTGAATTTTGGTGGAAGCACGACACCAGGTACCAAACACAACCTTTCAGAATCAACAGGTCCAAAATAGTCAACTCCTTCAACGGCACTTAGTCTTTCCTCTATCAAGCTCAGCTGAGCTTTAGTACCACTATATTCTTCTTTATGCTTCAACTTTTCTAACTCTGTGGGATCATCTAGATTTGGTACCTCCATTGGGTTTTGAACTTGCATCTGTAAAGGTGTTGGAGCTTTGATAGTATTTCCTTCAGGAACAAAAATAGGGTTGTCTCGCATGCTTTGTTGAGGTTCTTGGATAGACTCCCCCTGATTATCCATCTTCTCCTTTCCTTTAATCATGGCTTTTAGTAATTGGGTAATCTCGCTCAATTGCCCCTTTATCTCTGCATTTTCCCTTTCCAACTTCTCTATTCTGTTATTTTGATCTTCTTCCATTATACGAGCTTGATACCTTGTGTGGTATTTATGGAGGGCAGACCGTCTAGTAGATTCAATTTTGACACCTTGATTGCCACAATTAAGTTGAAATTATTTTCAAGAAAGAAGAAAGAAGAGAGAAGAAAAAAGAAAGAAGAAAAAAAATGCAAAGACTTAAAAGAACTCAAAGATGTATTTTATTAATAGATGGAATTTCACAACCTAAGTGCATAAGATGGAAAAATAACTTGTCTCATAACAATTATTTAACAAAACCAAAAATCCTAAGACATCCATGAAGAAATCTAATAGTGCCACATGAGTCCTCTAACAGCACCATAATGGCCTTCTATCTCTTCCAACAATTGTAGCATCCTCTCTCCATGTTCAGTTATTGGGTTAACTCCAGGATTCACCTCCCTTATTTCATCTTCAATTTGTTGGGCCCTATGAGCCACCCAATTAATTTGACGAAACATTGTCCATAGGAGTTGTGAGTCTTTCTTGAAGATTTTCCATTCTTCTACTAAGGTTTGTATATTTTGGGCCATCTTCTGTCGATCTTCCTGGGCTCGATTGAGAACTCCTTGTAGTCGAATCTTCCATCGTATTATCTCTCTTTGAGCTTCATCAAGCTCATCCTCCTTCTTTTGTGCTTTCTCCTTGAGTCGTGCAATTTCTTCTTGGTTCTTCTGAGCTTCTTCCCGGTTCTTCTGAGCTTCTTCCCGGTTCTTCTGAGCTTCTTCCTTTAGTCGTTTGTTTTCTTCCATCAGACAACTATTTTCAGACCTCGCAAACTTTTTCTTCAACTAATCTCATCTACCAACTTGTTCTTCTCTTGATGGACTTTTGAATATGCGTGATCTCTTTTTCCTATCCTCTCATTGGTCTCATGCTTGAACTTCTTGTACTCCCGTTCCAGATCCCTCTTTCTTCTTCTAACTTCCTCTTGGCAATCTCTAAATCAATCATAGGGTCTCTGGGTGTAGGTTCTTCAAGAACTTCATCATCTTCTTCAGAAGGAATTTTGACATCCTTGGCTCGTCTAGCATGCCAAACAAAATACTCAGGCGTAACTTTTTCGGTGAATATCCCTAGTTTTATTGCGAGAGGTGTCTTCCATGCTTTAACATCTTCTTCTATCTTTCTCAAAGCCCCTTTCTCTGAATAAGCATACTCTCGTTGACTGAGTCCATAAGTAGCTGGGATAAATTGCTCATATCCTAGTTGTCTTCGTACCATCAAAGGAGCATAAGATACGGTGCCCCATAATCCTAACAAGGGAACCCACCATCGTTCTCTACAACCATATAACATTGGTCCTCGTGGCATCCACGGCGCTGTCCAGACTATGTCTCGATTTGTGAGTTTGCACAAGGTAGCAACCCACATCTTTTTTGTCTTTGGCTCAGGCCAATTATTTTCACAAAATTCCTTGATAGGGATGTGTTTAAAGTAAGGCTCTCAAAATTTGGCTTCTCTGTTTCTAAGATGACTCTTCATCCAAATGTACAATAATTGCATACATCCTATGAAACGCCCGTCCCCCACTCGCCGACAATAATTCAAGGATCTAATGGTTTCAGTCAAAATAGCAGGGACAACATTTACCCCAAAATCAATCTGTTCCACAAAATCTGCAATTGTGATTTCAATATGCCCTAAGAATTTTGGGAAAATCACCATCCCATATAGAGCCAAGGCCATTAGTTTCATGCATTGTTTATCCTCTGCTTGTTGAGTGATTCGACTTCGTAGGTAATCCCAAGAGAGATAAATACCTTTTCCTTTCTATCTTAACCTTTGATCAATTTCTTGCACATCGATACCAATCATCGCAGCCAACTTCTTGCGATAACTTGTCTTGTTCCTCCAATAGATTTTGTCTCCAACTGGCAATTTTGGATAAAGCAACTCTGAATATTCCTCTATTGTTGGCACCATGTCATTTTCATTAAACACAAAACACCGATAAAACGGATCCCAAAATTGTACCATAGCCCTGATCAAATCAACATCCACATCTACAAAGAGGAGTAAAGCCAAACCCCCATATTTGTTTTGGAATGTCTCTTTCTTCTCTTGATCCCAACTTCCCCAAATGCTAATTAACTCGGTGAAATCATTTTGTCTAAGATCAAGACGAACTTTTTCAGGAAGATTGGAGATTTAATCTTTAGGCAAGCAGTCACCGTCCCTTTGCTGGGCCTCTTCAGATAATAGCTTCACTTCACTGGAGGGTAGAGACTTAGCAGACTTCTTCTGGGAAAAATTCTCCATGGATGCAAATGGACTTTTAGTCTGTTAATCAATTGCTATGAGACAAGTCTCCTAAGAAATGCACAAAAACGTTAGAATGAAACAAAAAGAGATTTTATACATAAAAAGTTTTCCTTCATGTGTTCTCCTAACATGTTTTTTTCTATATGTTGGGTTTGGTTAAAGAGCTAAAGGTTCCCAAATTGTTCCTCACTATCATTCACACAGGACTAGTAAGGCACCCAATCCTCACCCATTATAGGTTACAAACGGAAAGGTTCAATCTGAGTGGGAGTATTTCGCTAGCCTATGTGGAGGTTATCACCTCACGAAAGCGTAGTTACTTTACTCCCTCCTAAAAAAGGAAGAGCCCGGGTTGAGGGCTTATGCAAACGCAAGTGTTGTGTGTGTTGAAGGAATGAATTAACATTTTATTATATATTTTCCAAATACTTCTAGGCAAACTTAAACTAATCTTCAAACTAATCTTTGGCCTGACTCTCTAAAGTCCCCAGTGGAGTCGCCAAACTGTCATAACGTCTAGGTCCGTGAACCTAACAGCTAGACTTTAAAATTCAAGGAGTCGCCACCAACCATTCAAACCTAAGGTGTGATTGGTCACCTATTCTTGTCTAAGGATAAGGCATGGTCTACGTTCAAAGAATCTAGGGTTCGGGAGTACGGTTACGTGTGGGGAAGGATTAGCACCCCCACAACGCCCATTCTAAAATGGTACCACTTAGTTTTAAGTTTAGTCTAAATTTGCCTTTATGTTTGTATTAGTTTAGATAATTAAATATTGGGAAAGTTTCTAAGACTATTCCATCAATCTGGCTCAAATCTTAGAAACTCCCCTCACCTCAAGATGTTCAAGGAGTACCAATCGACTTTCTTGAACTCCATCGTCGGATTGATTGAGTATATTATGGAATTCTTATCTTTAAATATTTTCTAATCTTATTCTTCTTATTGTATTGTTTTAATTCTATTATTTTATATTTTTAAAAATAAACATGACATATGGGTTATTGACAATTCTTCTTAAGTATCCCATCAATCTGGCTCAACCGAAGAAGAATCCTCTCACCTAGAAATTCCAAGGAGTACCAATTGACTTTCTTAGAATTTCATTATCGGCATATGTCACATTTACTTCTTTTATTATCATCCCATTACCTTATTATGGTATTATTTTATATTTCTTTAATCTCGATTCGTTATTTTATTTTATTTCATTATATCTTTAAAGTGAACATGAATTATGTTTTCTTGAAAATTCTCCTCAAGTATTCCATCAATCTGGCTCAACTCAAGAAGAATCCTGTCACCTAGAAAATCCAAGGAGTACCAATTGACTTTCTTGGAGTTTCATCCTCGGCATAATCCATATTCATCTTTGATAACTAATTTTGTTATCTCCTTATTCAATCTTTATTCCATTTATTCTTATTTGCATTTTTTTCTAATTTAATTTATTTTATTATTTTATTTATCTAATATCTATCATACTAAACATACAAAATATAAAATATATCATACAAATTAAACTAAACAAATCATATCAATATACAAATTATTTATTCAATATGTATTAATCAAATATTATCAAAATAATTAAATCATGCAAAGTAAATCGATTCATATTATACAAGTCATGCAAATAAATCCACCATTTACTAACTCATATTTTTAAGTTAAGTCAAGCCATGTTATCTTAATCTTATTATGTTAATTAAAAATATATTAAACAAAATATATACTACAAATTAAGTCCAATTATACAAATTACATTTTAAAATCATGCCAATTTAAGTTTTAATTTATTTAATAACACAAATTAAAAATACTTTTTTGCTTACCTTTAATTTCCTGCGTCTCTCCCTTCTTTTCTAGTTATTTCTTTCTTTCTTTCTTTTAGTTCCTTGTACCAGTTACCAATAGCAGTAGCAGATGGCCTGATGAAAATGGTGATGGTGTAACCACGGGTATGGCTGCAACGATTCAAGGAGAAACGGGAACGATGGTGGATGCCGGTTCTAACTCAAGGCTCGGCAGCAGCGTTTGGAGCAGGTGATGATGGATGTCCGTTTTGCCTCAAGCCTCGATTACAGCGTCTGCCTTTGGAGTAGCGGTGAAGATGCAGTGATAGCTCGACTCTATGTTTGGTCTTACGTAAGGTGCAACAATGGTGATAACTACAATAGTGGCAGGAGTTGAACTTGGCAAGACAGCAGCGATTCAATAGCGCATGTGTTGAACTGGAAATGAATCTGCCTGCCTTGTTTCCTTTTTATTCACTTGAACTTTCCACTATTTTCTTTTAATCTGATGACGTGCTACAAGAACAGTGGTGCAGATGGGAAAACGCTGCAGCGAGGAAAATCCAAAATCGTTGCACACAAAGATATTGGTTCTACAATGCACAGGCAGCAGGAAAAACTGGCGATGAAACTTGCTACACTACGACAAAGCGATGAAGCAACAACCCGCGAAAGGGATGAACGCAGCTGAGCAACGAAGATTCAGTTAGAAGCAGCTACGATGGCTTTTGGGTATGAAGCAAGCCCGATAATGCACAGCTTGGAGCAGCAGTAGTGAAGCAATATTGCGATGATGATGGCTATCGGTGAAGGGCTGTGATGAATGGGAAAACCAGTGTAATGATGACAGTAGAGCGTAAAGGCGGCTCGGCTGACGGGTAGGTATTAAAGAAAGGTGGTAGAGATTATGGGTGGCGCAAGTTATGCGATGGAACAGTGCTAGGGGAAGAATTTAGAAACTGAGATGCCAGATTGTGAATTTTTTTTTTTTAAAACCCTGAGCTTTAATCTTTTTTATAGCCACAAATTAGTTAGAGTCTTAATACAACTATACTTATTCTAATAATTATCTCCTCCTTTTTTAATATTTTATCTACTTAATTTCTATATTAATCTTAATCCAACTCTATTAATCTAAATAATTATCCTAAAAATTTGATTATCCTAATTATCCTATACTAAAATTAATTTTATTTTCTTTTCTTATCTCTCCTTTTTTTTTAATTATTCCTAAATCCTATTTTAATTGTAATTTCATAATTAATGTTAATTCTAAATCTAAAAATTCTAATTTAATTTTAGCCTAATTCTAAATTGTTAAATTATTTAAAATACAAATGTCACCCAACTCAATTAACTATTTTTACAAATTAAGACCTCGGACAAAATAGGGTGTCTACAACAGTTGATTAATTGATTACGATAATGTAAACGTAATATTACAATTAATGTTACAATCAATTATAATATTATAGTTACCTTAGACTAATTGATTATAGTTGACTAATTGATTATGATTGATTTTATGACTTAATTACGATTTTATTTCCTGATTGATTTTAGGACTCAAGGTTTAATTCAAATTATTCACTTGAATTTTCACAATATTAAAATTTGATTTTTAATACTTGTAAATTCTTCACTTACATAGATTCTGTACAAATTTTGTTGATGTTACACGGAAATAGATACTTGGTATTTTTCTTGTTCATTGTTGAGAATTCATTTGGAGTAAAGGGTGGTGAAATTTAAGCAGTATTATGTATTATGTAATGTTTTCAACCCACTCAAAAAAAAAATGATCCATATGAACATAGAATGTAAGATGTGATTTTACCCTACTGTAGACCTTAAATTCATAAAATGGATATTGGAAATTAAGTAAATAATAAATAAAGATTTATATTTTGATGAAAAGCACCTTAACTTTGGTTACAAATGAAGCAAGTATGGTGAAATAAACGTATGGGCGAGAATGTTGTTCAGCTCGCCAAAGGGCGAGAAGGTAGTATGTTCGCCAATGGGCGAGCAGATCGCCAATGGATAATGGCGAGGGCGAGTATATTAGTTACCCAAAATCTGCGAGGGCTCCTGATCGCCCTCACCAATTTGAAGAAATTAAAATGTTAAATAAAAATTTCCAAATGTGGGGAATCTTAGCAATTGGCGAGTTGGTTGGTTGGGCGAATGAGTTCGCCAACGACGAAAGTGGATGATTTCCGTGTGTGTTGTTGTAAGATCCGATTCTACCTATTGTAGAGTCTAATTTCATAAATTAATAATGGAAATTAAATAAATAATGAATATTGATTTCCACTTGAATGAAAAGTTTCTTCACTTGAATTGCGAAAAAAAGGCAATTTCGGTGAAATACGCAATGGGCAAGCAAGATGAAAATCGCCAATTATGATGGCGAGTTGGACTAGGGCGTGGGCGAATAGGTGTGAGGTGAATCAGAACCGTGCAGCAAAAAATTGACTCTGTGAGATATACAGTCAAGGACAATAAATGAAGGAAGGTTAAAGTCAATAAGGGAATTAGCCTTATTGGTTGAGGAAGTAAGCAAAGTCTGCAGCAAAAGAAAAAGAGTGTGAAAAGGAGACTTTCACGCCACTTGTTCTTTAGTTTTCTTCATGCATTAAAGGAGTGATGGACATGAAATGATGAAAGAAGCAGATAAGGGACTCAAGGTTTAATTCAAATTATTCACTTGAATTTTCACAATATTAAAATTTGATTTTTAATACTTGTAAATTCTTCACTTACATAGATTCTGTACAAATTTTGTTGATGTTACACGGAAATAGATACTTGGTATTTTTCTTGTTCATTGTTGAGAATTCATTTGGAGTAAAGGGTGGTGAAATTTAAGCAGTATTATGTGTTATGTAATGTTTTCAACCCACTCAAAAAAACAAAATGATCCATATGAACATAGAATTTATATACGATACACTAACAGTGTATAATTTTTATACACTATTAGTTAATTATGAGATGACACCTCATATAAAGGTCCTTAAAAATAAATATTAACAAAATTTTTAAATTTATTTTTAAGGGCCTATACACTTTTAGATTTTGTTCAATAATGAGGTGTCATCCCATAGTTGAATGATAGTGTATAGAAATTATATATTGTTAGTGCATCATATATAAACTCATGAACACATGTATGGATTTGATTCCTCTACATGAATTATGTAGTTGTGGCCATAATAATCAATGCCTCCCCTTACTTTTTGTAGACCTACAAAAAATTCAACTATCCTAGAGTTACATTGAATTTTTACGTTTAGTTTTAGAATATCCAGATGCACTTGAGCATAGTAGCTTAAGCTGGGAACACCATTTTAAGAAAAGTCAGAAATGCTTGATAGAAGTCTTTTTTTATTGAAGTTCCCAGCGTGCTTTATTTTACTCCGATAAATTCTAAATGCACACTCTTCACAACCAATGGAAATTTGAATATCAACAGCATACATTAGAGAAAATGGTTATCGAGCAATAAGAAGCAAATGTTCTGCAAAGATAACTGATCTTTTATCCACTATTATTGAAGGAAACAACTATGGTTGTATTTATTATTCAAAGATACAACTGCAGTTTTATTTATTACTCAAAATGCTGGATGTCGCAGTGAAACTCATCAACTAGTTGATTGACTAGCAAGAACGACGAAATCCCACACCTGATACTGCTGATGCAAAGTAGTATATAACTGGAAAACGAACCATGGGAGCTGTCACACCTAAACAAATGGGAAAGCTGCAAAAAACAGACAGTAGCTTCATGAGAATGAAACTAACACTAGAAGCATTATACAGAAGCAAAGGAGAAAAGGTAACCGAAAAGAGATTAAGAAATATGCGAATTCTACCTCCACACTTGTGACCGACAGGACGAACGGGAATGTTGCAGCGTTTTGGAATGGTCACGGCAACTTCTGGCTTGACTCCAGCATTGTATGCTGTATGAGAAAACAAAATAGCACAAAGGCAGCCAGGATTCTTGAGCTTTTTCTCTATTACATCGCAGCAACGGTCGGAAACTGGAGCTTGCCAATATTTTGCTGCCTCTGTACAAGGAGCCAGCTTCTCAGCTTCCTTCTCGATGTTATGTTTCCCGCACGGACCATAATCGCCATGTCCATCTACCCCCTTGAACCCAGCAATGCTCATAATTGCAAGAAACGCTAGAATACAGATGTACTTCATTGGAGCTTCCATTTCTTCAATGCAATTCAGGGACACTTCTCAACTTGTACCGAAAGAAAGACACTTCTCAACAATTTATACTGAAACAAATAGCTAAAAAATGGCCGAATGCATGTGAATTCCACTAATTACAATGGACTTGGAACTAGAGAAAAGTCTACTATCAGCTACAACACCTACTATTATTCTGACTTTATAGCATACTTGTGGGCAAATTAGCCTGTGGTTTTTGTTTTTCTATATTTAGTTGTGGCTTTTTATTTGTTTATAATATAAACTTTATATGGGCATTCAGCTAGAAATCTGGTCTTTCTTCCTGCTGCTTTCTTGTCCGCAACTCATTAAGACAATATTCTAAGACTCAATGCCCTCAGTAATCTCAATAAGCAACTGGTTTCCCTGTTCATCTGTCAGTGAAATACAAACCCTACTCATTATTCTGAAACCTAGAGCTGATTTCTACCCTACTCGATACCTATACCATTTCAACCCGGAGAATTTAATAAAAAAAATTATCTTCACCAACTCCGCCAAACCCAAACAAATCTCGCAAAATACAAACTAAAAGATTAACAATTATATTCATTTCACACCATGATGAAAATAAACCTTCCCTTTTCTTCATGATTTCTCGGGTGTCATAGTAGAATATCAGAAATGTCAGTCCTTGAAATTACAATGCTAAATTTCAGTGTGATCACACCCAGAACAAAAGATTGCTATCCTATATTCGCATATTTCATTATAATCTCAGCTAGATTATACAACAAAATAAAAATCCCAAGTGAAAATAAAGCATCAAACTACTTTTTCAAAAGTTTCAACTTTTCCCCTGGTTCATGTAGTTTCACTAATTGCTAAGATCCCCAGAAGTAATTAAAAACCAGAAACCTAAATAAAAACATCAACAACATTCTCAAAGTTCCAATCTTTATAGCCTTGTTGTTAACGTAATATTACAATTAATGTTACAATCAATTGTAATATTACAGTTGACTTAGATTAATTGATTACAGTTGTCATAACGTCTAGGTCCGTGAACCTAACAGCTAGACTTTAAAATTCAAGGAGTCGCCACCAACCATTCAAACCTAAGGTGTGATTGGTCACCTATTCTTGTCTAAGGATAAGGCATGGTCTACGTTCAAAGAATCTAGGGTTCGGGAGTACGGTTACATGTGGGGAAGGATTAGCACCCCCACAACGCCCATTCTAAAATGGTACCACTTAGTTTTAAGTTTAGTCTAAATTTGCCTTTATGTTTGTATTAGTTTAGATAATTAAATATTGGGAAAGTTTCTAAGACTATTCCATCAATCTGGCTCAAATCTTAGAAACTCCCCTCACCTCAAGATGTTCAAGGAGTACCAATCGACTTTCTTGAACTCCATCGTCGGATTGATTGAGTATATTATGGAATTCTTATCTTTAAATATTTTCTAATCTTATTCTTCTTATTGTATTGTTTTAATTCTATTATTTTATATTTTTAAAAATAAACATGACATATGGGTTATTGACAATTCTTCTTAAGTATCCCATCAATCTGGCTCAACCGAAGAAGAATCCTCTCACCTAGAAATTCCAAGGAGTACCAATTGACTTTCTTAGAATTTCATCATCGGCATATGTCACATTTACTTCTTTTATTATCATCTCATTACCTTATTATGGTATTATTTTATATTTCTTTAATCTCGATTCGTTATTTTATTTTATTTCATTATATCTTTAAAGTGAACATGAATTATGTTTTCTTGAAAATTCTCCTCAAGTATTCCATCAATCTGGCTCAACTCAAGAAGAATCCTGTCACCTAGAAAATCCAAGGATTACCAATTGACTTTCTTGGAGTTTCATCCTCGGCATAATCCATATTCATCTTTGATAACTAATTTTGTTATCTCCTTATTCAATCTTTATTCCATTTATTCTTATTTGCATTTTTTCTAATTTAATTTATTTTATTATTTTATTTATCTAATATCTATCATACTAAACATACAAAATATAAAATAGATCATACAAATTAAACTAAACAAATCATATCAACATACAAATTATTTATTCAATATGTATTAATCAAATATTATCAAAATAATTAAATCATGCAAAGTAAATCGATTCATATTATACAAGTCATGCAAATAAATCCACCATTTACTAACTCATATTTTTAAGTTAAGTCAAGCCATGTTATCTTAATCTTATTATGTTAATTAAAAATATATTAAACAAAATATATACTACAAATTAAGTCCAATTATACAAATTACATTTTAAAATCATGCCAATTTAAGTTTTAATTTATTTAATAACACAAATTAAAAATACCTTTTTGCTTACCTTTAATTTCCTGCGTCTCTCCCTTCTTTTCTAGTTATTTCTTTCTTTCTTTCTTTTAGTTCCTTGTACCAGTTACCAATAGCAGTAGCAGATGGTCTGATGAAAATGGTGATGGTGTAACCACGGGTATGGCTGCAACGATTCAAGGAGAAACGGGAACGATGGTGGATGCCGGTTCTAACTCAAGGCTCGGCAGCAGCGTTTGGAGCAGGTGATGATGGATGTCCGTTCTGCCTCAAGCCTCGATTACAGCGTCTGCCTTTGGAGTAGCGGTGAAGATGCGGTGATAGCTCGACTCTATGTTTGGTCTTACGTAAGGTGCAACAATGGTGATAACTACGATGGTGGCAGGAGTTGAACTTGGCAAGACAGCAGCGATTCAATAGCGCATGTGTTGAACTGGAAATGAATCTGCCTGCCTTGTTTCCTTTTTATTCACTTGAACTTTCCACTATTTTCTTTTAATCTGATGACGTGCTACAAGAACAGTGATGCAGATGGGAAAACGCTGCAGCGAGGAAAATCCAAAAACATTGCACACAAAGATATTGGTTCTACAATGCACAGGCAGCAGGAAAAACCGGCGATGAAACTTGCTACACTACGACAAAGCGATGAAGCAACAACCCGCGAAAGGGATGAACGCAGCTGAGCAACGAAGATTCAGTTAGAAGCAGCTACGATGGCTTTTGGGTATGAAGCAAGCCCGATAATGCACAGCTTGGAGCAACAATAGTGAAGCAATATTGCGATGATGATGGCTATCGGTGAAGGGCTGTGATGAATGGGAAAACCAGTGTAATGATGACAGTAGAGCGTAAAGGCGGTTCGGCTGACGGGTAGGTATTAAAGAAAGGTGGTAGAGATTATGGGTGGCGCAAGTTATGCGATGGAACGGTGCTAGGGGAAGAATTTAGAAACTGAGATGCCAGATTGTGAATTTTTTTTTTTAAAACCCTGAGCTTTAATCCTTTTTATAGCCACAAATTAGTTAGAGTCCTAATACAACTATATTTATTCTAATAATTATCTCCTCCTTTTTTAATATTTTATCTACATAATTTCTATATTAATCTTAATCCAACTCTATTAATCTAAATAATTATCCTAAAAATTTAATTATCCTAATTATCCTATACTAAAATTAATTTTATTTTCTTTTCTTATCTCTCCTTTTTTTTAATTATTCCTAAATCCTATTTTAATTGTAATTTCCTAATTAATGTTAATTCTAAATCTAAAAATTCTAATTTAATTTTAGCCTAATTCTAAATTGTTAAATTATTTAAAATACAAATGTCACCCAACTCAATTAACTATTTTTACAAATTAAGACCTCGGACAAAATAGGGTGTCTACAACAGTTGATTAATTGATTACGATAATGTAAACGTAATATTACAATTAATGTTACAATCAATTATAATATTATAGTTACCTTAGACTAATTGATTATAGTTGACTAATTGATTATGATTGATTTTATGACTTAATTACGATTTTATTTCCTGATTGATTTTAGGACTCAAGGTTTAATTCAAATTATTCACTTGAATTTTCACAATATTAAAATTTGATTTTTAATAATTGTAAATTCTTCACTTACATAGATTCTGTACAAATTTTGTTGATGTTACACGGAAATAGATACTTGGTATTTTTCTTGTTCATTGTTGAGAATTCATTTGGAGTAAAGGGTGGTGAAATTTAAGCAGTATTATGTATTATGTAATGTTTTCAACCCACTCAAAAAAAAATGATCCATATGAACATAAAATGTAAGATCTGATTTTACCCTACTGTAGACCTTAAATTCATAAAATGAATATTGGAAATTAAGTAAATAATAAATAAAGATTTATATTTTGATGAAAAGCACCTTAACTTTGGTTACAAATGAAGCAAGTATGGTGAAATAAACGTATGGGCGAGAATGTTGTTCAGCTCGCCAAAAGGCGAGAAGGTAGTATGTTCGCCAATGGGCGAGCAGATCGCCAATGGATAATGGCGAGGGCGAGTATATTAGTTACCCAAAATCTGCGAGGGCTCCTGATCGCCCTCACCAATTTGAAGAAATTAAAATGCTAAATAAAAATTTTCAAATGTGGGGAATCTTAGCAATTGGCGAGTTGGTTGGTTGGGCGAATGAGTTCGCCAAGGACGAAAGTGGATGATTTCCGTGTGTGTTGTTGTAAGATCCGATTCTACCTACTGTAGAGTCTAATTTCATAAATTAATAATGGAAATTAAATAAATAATGAATATTGATTTCCACTTGAATGAAAAGTTTCTTCACTTGAATTGCGAAAAAAAGGCAATTTCGGTGAAATACGCAATGGGCGAGCAAGATGAAAATCGCCAATTATGATGGCGAGTTGGACTAGGGCGTGGGCGAATAGGTGTGAGGTGAATCAGAACCGTGCAGCAAAAAATTGACTTTGTTAGATATACGGTCAAGGACAATAAATGAAGGAAAGTTAAAGTCAATAAGGGAATTAGCCTTATTGGTTGAGGAAGTAAGCAAAGTCTGCAGCAGAAGAAAAAGAGTGTGAAAAAGAGACTTTCTCGCCACTTGTGCTTTAGTTTTATTCATGCATTAAAGGAGTGATGGACATGAAATGATGAAAGAAGCAGATAAGGGACTCAAGGTTTAATTCAAATTATTCACTTGAATTTTCACAATATTAAAATTTTATTTTTAATACTTGTAAATTCTTCACTTACATAGATTCTGTACAAATTTTGTTGATGTTACACGGAAATAGATACTTGGTATTTTTCTTGTTCATTGTTGAGAATTCATTTGGAGTAAAGGGTGGTGAAATTTAAGCTGTATTATGTGTTATGTAATGTTTTCAACCCACTCAAAAAAACAAAATGATCCATATGAACATAGAATTTATATACGATACACTAACAGTGTATAATTTCTATACACTATTAGTTAATTATGGGATGACACCTCATATAAAGGTCCTTAAAAATAAATATTAACAAAATTTTTAAATTTATTTTTAAGGGCCTATACACTTTTAGATTTTGTTCAATAATGAAGTGTCATCCCATAGTTGAATGATAGTGTATAGAAATTATATATTGTTAGTGCATCATATATAAACTCATGAACACATGTATGGATTTGATTCCTCTACATGAATTATGTAGTTGTGGCCAGGGTTTTAAATAACGGCCGCTATTTCGAATAGCGGCCGTTATCTCGCGGTAGCGGCGGTGGCCGCCACCGTTATTTCGGTAATAACGGGTGTAAGTACGGATCACACCCGTCGCGGCTAATAACGGCCGTTATAAAACGCCATAACGGAGGATAGCGACAATAGCGGCTCGTTATCGCCACTATCCTCCGTTACCTTTCAAAGTTCAGACAAAATAAAAAAAATCAGTCGAAACACAGATGACAGAACAGAAGACAAGCAGTGGCCTGGCCAGATTTCCCAAGTACAAATAGCACTCTCAATCACAGAAGCAAGTATCAAATTCAAAAGAATCAAAAGTTCAAAACATCAATCATCAGTTCATCACAGACTCACATTCACATAGCCTAAAAAATTCACAGCAGAAATTCACAATCCCCTTCCTAGCAAAAAAACCAGAATCTTCGATCTAGATTCTAGATCAGTCATCACTCATCAGAGGGGCGTGCTACGTGCGTGATGGCGAGGGCGGCTGGGCTGTCAGCCTGTCACAGGCTCACAGCCTCGGGTGGTGCTGGCGGCTCAGATCTGGCCTTGGCGTTGGTGGCTGGTGGCGTGAGGTCACGAAGGGAGGGGGGGAACTGAGTGAGATGAGGACTGAGGCCGCATGAAATCATTCGTGAATGCCGAGCCCGAAAGGAAAGGAGGTGAGGGTGCGACGGCGACCAACGCGAGGCGTGGGTGACTGAAATCGTGAAACAGAGGGAGGGAGAGGCGAGGCTCAGGTGACTGGTGAGGGCTTCGCCATCGCATGAGGCTAAGGTGAGTGGCCAGGGGAGAAGGCGGGTGGTGGTGACTGGTGAGATGAGGGACGAGGGTGACCGGTGAGATGAGGGACGAGTGACAGAGGAGATGTGAGGGTTGGGGGAGGGGGGGGACAATGGGGGTTTTTTTTATATTTTTGTTTTAGAAATTTAATATGTTTTAATTAGTGAGGTAATATATTAAATAATGAGCAATTTGTATTTAAAAAATAGCTAAGTTTGAATTTAAATTATTAATTTAATTTTTTTAAAATAAAATTTGTAGTGTAATTAAATATATGATATTAAATATTATTACAACTTAAGTAAAAAAATTAATACTAATAATTTGATATTGATATATGAATATGATTGCTTAAACTAATTGATTGTGGCAAATTAATATTAAATTTTTAATATAATTGAACATTAGTGTAATTCAAGAAAAATATTGATAATGTAAATGTAATGAATTAAATTATTATTACTTATTAAAGGGTTGAAAATGTGATTAATTAATGATTCTAATTCAATTTTTTTTATTTATAAAAAGTTAAGAAGGAGAATTTGATGCTCCTCGTCATTCCACTATATGATAATCGATAAGATTTAAAGTGTTTTTTTATTAGTTTCCTTAAATTGAATTTAACAAGTTCTATTTGTTAATTATTAATATTCGTAGAAATTCATGTAGAAGAGGAAAAAAAAGAAAAATATTGACATAATTAATTTAGATGAAAAAAGATTTGACAAAATTTAGATGAAAAAATTCCTTAATAATTTAGATAAAAAATAATTAATGCTAAATAATTAGTACATAATTATTTATCTTTATTTTCAATATTTGTTTTTTTTAATTATCATAAATAATTTTTTAAATATAAATGTTTTATTTTAATTCAAAAAATTATAAATAACCTTTTTTTCACATAAATAATAGACTTAAGATATCGTAAATTACTTTAAAAACTATAAAATAAGACTTTACATGATTATAAATACAATTACTATACTTTATATAAAATTGTGCGAAATTAAAAAAAAATTCACGACCGCTATGACCGCGATGACCGCAATTACCGCCGTTATGTCCGCAACCGCGAAAAACGCAACGCGACCTAAAACGCGACCGTGACCGCAATTTAAACCATGGGTTGTGGCCATAATAATCAATGCCTCCCCTTACTTTTTGTAGACCTACAAAAAATTCAACTATCCTAGAGTTACATTGAATTTTTACATTTAGTTTTAGAATATCCAGATGCACTTGATCATAGTAGCTTAAACTGGGAACACCATTTTAGAAAAGTCAGAAATGCTTGATAGAAGTCTTTTTTTATTGAAGTTCCCAGCGTGCTTTATTTTACTCCGATAAATTCTAAATGCACACTCTTCACAACCAATGGAAATTTGAATATCAACAGCATACATTAGAGAAAATGGTTATCGAGCAATAAGAAGCAAATGTTCTGCAAAGATAACTGATCTTTTATCCACTATTATTGAAGGAAACAACTATGGTTGTATTTATTATTCAAAGATACAACTGCAGTTTTATTTATTACTCAAAATGCTGGATGTCGCAGTGAAACTCATCAACTAGTTGATTGACTAGCAAGAACGACGAAATCCCACACCTGATACTGCTGATGCAAAGTAGTATATAACTGGAAAACGAACCATGGGAGCTGTCACACCTAAACAAATGGGAAAGCTGCAAAAAACAGACAGTAGCTTCATGAGAATGAAACTAACACTAGAAGCATTATACAGAAGCAAAGGAGAAAAGGTAACCGAAAAGAGATTAAGAAATATGCGAATTCTACCTCCACACTTGTGACCGACAGGACGAAGGGGAATGTTGCAGCGTTTTGGAATGGTCACGGCAACTTCTGGCTTGACTCCAGCATTGTATGCTGTACGAGAAAACAAAATAGCACAAAGGCAGCCTGGATTCTTGAGCTTTTTCTCTATTACATCGCAGCAACGGTCGGAAACTGGAGCTTGCCAATATTTTGCTGCCTCTGTACAAGGAGCCAGCTTCTCAGCTTCCTTCTCGATGTTATGTTTCCCGCACGGACCATAATCGCCATGTCCATCTACCCCCTTGAACCCAGCAATGCTCATAATTGCAAGAAACGCTAGAATACAGATGTACTTCATTGGAGCTTCCATTTCTTCAATGCAATTCAGGGACACTTCTCAACTTGTACCGAAAGAAAGACACTTCTCAACAATTTATACTGAAACAAATAGCTAAAAAATGGCCGAATGCATGTGAATTCCACTAATTACAATGGACTTGGAACTAGAGAAAAGTCTACTATCAGTTACAACACCTACTATTATTCTGACTTTATAGCATACTTGTGGGCAAATTAGCCTGTGGTTTTTGTTTTTCTATATTTAGTTGTGGCTTTTTATTTGTTTATAATATAAACTTTATATGGGCATTCAGCTAGAAATCTGGTCTTTCTTCCTGCTGCTTTCTTGTCCGCAACTCATTAAGACAATATTCTAAGACTCAATGCCCTCAGTAATCTCAATAAGCAACTGGTTTCCCTGTTCATCTGTCAGTGAAATACAAACCCTACTCATTATTCTGAAACCTAGAGCTGATTTCTACCCTACTCGATACCTATACCATTTCAACCCGGAGAATTTAATAAAAAAAATTATCTTCACCAACTCCGCCAAACCCAAACAAATCTCGCAAAATACAAACTAAAAGATTAACAATTATATTCATTTCACACCATGATGAAAATAAACCTTCCCTTTTCTTCATGATTTCTCGGGTGTCATAGTAGAATATCAGAAATGTCAGTCCTTGAAATTACAATGCTAAATTTCAGTGTGATCACACCCAGAACAAAAGATTGCTATCCTATATTCGCATATTTCATTATAATCTCAGCTAGATTATACAACAAAATAAAAATCCCAAGTGAAAATAAAGCATCAAACTACTTTTTCAAAAGTTTCAACTTTTCCCCTGGTTCATGTAGTTTCACTAATTGCTAAGATCCCCAGAAGTAATTAAAAACCAGAAACCTAAATAAAAACATCAACAACATTCTCAAAGTTCCAATCTTTATAGCCTTGTTGTTAACGTAATATTACAATTAATGTTACAATCAATTGTAATATTACAGTTGACTTAGATTAATTGATTACAGTTGATTAA
Source organism: Heritiera fomes (assembly GCA_032173925.1). Lineage (NCBI taxonomy): Eukaryota > Viridiplantae > Streptophyta > Magnoliopsida > Malvales > Malvaceae > Heritiera > Heritiera fomes. Next base: position 5,584,658 of record JAPDPM010000002.1, on the reverse strand, counting down.
TTGATTACGATAATGTAAACGTAATATTACAATTAATGTTACAATCAATTATAATATTATAGTTACCTTAGACTAATTGATTATAGTTGACTAATTGATTATGATTGATTTTAGGACTTAATTACGATTTTATTTCCTGATTGATTTTAGGACTCAAGGTTTAATTCAAATTATTCACTTGAATTTTCACAATATTAAAATTTGATTTTTAATACTTGTAAATTCTTCACTTACATAGATTCTGTACAAATTTTGTTGATGTTACACGAAAATAGATACTTGGTATTTTTCTTGTTCATTGTTGAGAATTCATTTGGAGTAAAGGGTGGTGAAATTTAAGCAATATTATGTATTATGTAATGTTTTCAACCCACTCAAAAAAAAAAATGATCCATATGAACATAGAATGTAAGATCTGATTTTACCCTACTGTAGACCTTAAATTCATAAAATGGATATTAGAAATTAAGTAAATAATAAATAAATATTTATATTTTGATGAAAAGCACCTTAACTTTGGTTACAAATGAAGCAAGTATGGTGAAATAAACGTATGGGCGAGAATGTTGTTCAGCTCGCCAAAGGGCGAGAAGGTAGTATGTTCGCCAATGGGCGAGCAGATCGCCAATGGATAATGGCGAGGGCGAGTATATTAGTTACCCAAAATCTGCGAGGGCTCCTGATCGCCCTCACCAATTTGAAGAAATTAAAATGCTAAATAAAAATTTCCAAATGTGGGGAATCTTAGCAATTGGCGAGTTGGTTGGTTGGGCGAATGAGTTCGCCAAGGACGAAAGTGGATGATTTCCGTGTGTGTTGTTGTAAGATCCGATTCTACCTACTGTAGAGTCTAATTTCATAAATTAATAATGGAAATTAAATAAATAATGAATATTGATTTCCACTTGAATGAAAAGTTTCTTCACTTGAATTGCGAAAAAAAAGGCAATTTCGGTGAAATACGCAATGGGCGAGCAAGATGAAAATCGCCAATTATGATGGCGAGTTGGACTAGGGCGTGGGCGAATAGGTGTGAGGTGAATCAGAACCGTGCAGCAAAAAATTGACTTTGTGAGATATACGGTCAAGGACAATAAATGAAGGAAAGTTAAAGTCAATAAGGGAATTAGCCTTATTGGTTGAGGAAGTAAACAAAGTCTGCAGCAGAAGAAAAAGAGTGTGAAAGGGAGACTTTCACGCCACTTGTGCTTTAGTTTTCTTCATGCATTAAAGGAGTGATGGACGTGAAATGATGAAAGAAGCAGATAAGGGACAGGCGGTAACTAGTGATTGGTTGAGCATGGCTATATAAGAGGAAATGCTTGAAGGAAATCCATTTAGCAAACTTCATCTTCCGCCCGAGAGCTATCCAACTGCAATGGTTATATTCTGATTTCCTCTCGTTTCTACCATGCCCGATTTACAAAACTTCGCTTTTAGGTTGGCTAAACAAATAAACTGCTTATAAAACCTTCCCTCCATAGTTGTTGAGCTGAAGGAATAAGCAAAAGGAGGCCAACATGAGACAGAAAATAATCTATTCTGGAAGTACAAACGGTTAAGGTGAGCTTCCTTATTTCTATGATTATCCTGGTGTTTGATGATATATTTCTATGTTTTACAAAGTAATAAACATAGGGGCAACCTTGTTTTGAGTTAGATCTTTAGAGAATATGAAAACAAGGAAAATAATGGAATAAGTAACGGGAATGGCGACTACTATGATCGCCCACGTTGAAATTAGTGATCGCCAATGGGCGAGTAGGCAATATAAACTCGCCATGGTTGTTGTTGAATGGGCGAGATTGCCCAACTCTAGCGAAATGAAATAATGGGCGAGCTCCCAAATTGTAAGCCATTGTTGAATGGCAAGCTCGATAGGGCGAGCTAGTGAGAACTTGTATGGGCGAGCTATTTGATTATTAAGTTTCATCAAAATGTTGGAAATTTGAAAAAAAAAGAATATTAATAATTTTAATAATAAATCATTTTTGCAGCCGAGAATGGGGAATAGCTGTAGGCGAACAGAGAGCAGGGCGAAGCAAGGCTTCGTTTCTAACAGGTAAGGGAGATGTGTGTGAAGTAAAATGCATGTCCTGTGGAGAAAAAAATATTATGAAAATATCGAGAAAACTATTTTGGTTTATGGCATGCATTTATTTAATAAATAATTTTGATTTGGGCGAGCTACAGAGATAGCCGACCCTTATGTTGGTTGTTGGGTGAACTGGTATTGGTGGGCAAGCCAAACATTTATAATATTTGGGCGAACTGTTATGGCGGGCAAGCCAAAACTTTTATCATTTTGGGCAAAGAACCATTTTATGTTCTTTTGGGCGAGCAACCATGTTTTAAATAGAAAATCCGGGCGAGCCATTGTGGGCAGACCCTTCTCAATGTTTTCTGGGGCAGGCAACTATCTTTTCTTATATTGGGCGAGCCGTTAAGGGCGAGCCAGTTTTATTTGTCGATTAAAAAGGAAAGCTGGTGGGCGAATACTAATTCACCCACCTTGGTGTTCACCATGGGCGAGCCGTGATGGGCGAGCTGACCATGGCGGACAAGTTTAAAGTACATTTTCTAAAACGAAAAATGAGAAAGAATAATATTTTGAAAATAGAAAATACGAAACCTTTTGGGCGAGTTGATCCAATGGGCGAGCTGACCATTGGGCGAGTTGACCATGTGCGAGCCAGAATGGGCGAGGTGACCATTGGGCGAGTTGACCATATGCGAGCCAGAATAGGCGAGTTGACCATGGGCGAGTAGATTTCAATTTATATTTCTACGAAAATGAGAATAATACCTTTTTGGAATTATTATTTATTTAAATGATTTAAATTCAATGATGTGTTTCCTTAAAGGTATTTTGAGTTATAAATATGATTTTGAGACTTTAGGCCCCTAGTTTCATGCATTTTTATTAGTTATGAGGCTGATGGACCTGCCAAGTCATCAGCGGTCTCGAGGTCACTTGGCAAGTGGACCCCGAGGACCACCTATAGATTATGGCCATAGATCTGAGATAGTCGTGAGGGGCGATGGCCTACGGGTGCACCCCAATAGCGGCAGATTCCGTTCTCGCAAGGGGGAGGGGGAACGATGATAGCATGATTTATTTGTTGCCTAGTCTCAACTTACCAATTTCTGTTTACTGATAAGATTTATTGAATCTTATGTATTGTTTACTGCATTTTAAAGTAAACTGTTTAACCAGTGATTTAAGTGGTGAAATAAGAGAGTTGTTTACTATATATCCATGTTCTTTTCTACTGAGTTATTATAAGAAAAGAATAAATGTGTTGCGATATATAGTTTTGCTTTAATTAAAGCAGCATATGTTTCCTTTACTGAGCGTATGAATCGCTCACCCCTTTGTTTTTAACTCCACAGATAAAAGACAAAGAGTTAGAGAGTTAGCTCTCAGATGGATCTAACTATGTTAAAGCACTGAGGCATGTTATGCTAAACGTGACAGGTACAGTCTCTTCTCTTTTACATTTCGAACATAAGTATACAGTACTACTTTAGTGAAATGAGTCAATAGGGGATGTTAGATATGAGAAATTCAGAAAAGAATTTTATATCCTGAATTTGATAAATAAATATTTATCAATTATTACGGTCACTGTTGAATGTTAATGTGTCACGCCCTCAGAAGCCGGATTTTTCGGGCTAACTTTTTCTTTCACATCCTATGTTTGTCTCTCGCTCAATGTAGCTAAATACCTAATGAGTAGTCCTACTCTTATATTTGTTTAAGACTAGTTGTCTAAGGTCCCATTATAGTCTTCTCGTAAGACATGTCGAAAACAAAACTGAAAAACTCCACCCCTATTTTAGTCTAGTATCCATCCCCCTACTAATGTACATCATTATCTCAACCTGTAGAAATTTCAAATCTCCATGTAACTACTAAACTACTAGACATCCATGTGATTCAATATATAAACATATCGAGACTGCAACTTAATTACGATCACACTGTGTTTACAGACTCGATATCACCTAGTACTTACATCCCGAAATCCTATACACTGTGTACATAAAAGAATTTAGTCTGGGATATAAACAAAAGAACAAAAGATTATACCTTGGCTCGAGATATAACTTTCTGTAGCTCGACAAAAAGTCTCCCAATGCACCACGCTCGTGCCAAGTCTACCTGAAATAATCTGAGGTGGAAGGGGGTGAGCTTTGGGGAAAGCCCAGTAAGAAAACATACGCTAAGTGATATTAGATGTTCTGCTATGTGCGTGCATGTGTATGCGTGAATAAATATGTCAAAACTCATGCTTAAGTGTGTCTTACGAAAAATGCAAGTTGACAATTCATTGTTCTATAAGCTATAAAAACACCTGCACACACGCATTTATAAAATCGAAATACACAATCAAAATATTTTCAAGAGACAGGATTTCTTTAATAAGGTATCGCAATATAATCGGGATCTTTGGAAATAACCAAAAGCTTTCTATGAAAGCGTCCACTGTAGCTAGCAGTGGTTACCGTTCCGAACCAAGATTTTATCCATGATCATGAATCATCCCAGCACTAGTGATCATCTAGTAGCTGAGGTACAAGTCACGACTATTTGTCGGACACCTGGAAGATCACAAAGCAATCCAGGACTTGGAAGATCACAAAGCAATCCAGGATATTTTACATTAAACGCCACACAGGCTTAATAAACGCCACACAGGCGAGTGCCACACAGGCGAATTAAGTGCCACACAGGCAATTCCATGTGTCCCTTGTCTCTTACGCTAAAATTCATGCAAGAATACTTTTACAATGTATCTTGAGTATGGGAAGGCATGAATCGTATTAAATCCTTTCAATTTGACAACCTCATCGTACAAAACATATTATAAATAAAACATTATCTCGAGGATCAGTAATAATGCTTAAGGTATATGAGGTTTTTAAAGACATAGTAAAATTTAAACCAATGCCAAAAAATCTATTTAATAATTTCTAACGAAATTTCGGCATTATGACGGCATAAGTAGAACACTACCCAGCATCATAATCCACAACCAAACAACCTGTATAAAACGCCAACCAACAGTATTTTTATCCACAAATCCAACACAGTTCAAATTCAAGATCATTTGTACTTCAACTCAGCTCAATACGTATGAAATTCAACCAAGAATGCATTTCAAATCAATAAGTATTAAATAATAGAATTTTGGACATACACAACATAGCAGACTAATAAACGTTTACCGTAAATTCCCTTACCTAGATAATGTCACTTTTTGCACTCCTTAGCCAATTGTTCAACTTCACCCCCTTGGAGGTTTTCTTCTCTATAATTTCAATACATAAATCCCATTTAATAATTATTCATACTATAATTTCAGAACTATATCTTACTCAAATATTAGTTTATGCAATATCATTCTCATAATTTAGTTCACCAACACAAATTCTTTACCTTTGAAGATTTCTTACTCTAGCTCTTCCTTGAGATTACTCAAGTCCCCAACATAATCCTACACCATACACACGTTCAAGTTATTATTTCATATCTCATATAATAAGCTCATTACTACAACAATTTCTCATTAGTTGTGCAACTCGATACATATATATGCACACACACCATATTCTTAATCAAACTATAATATCCTTATCTTTTGAATTACCTTGACAAGCTTCCCTTCTTCTTCTTGAATCTCCCTCTCTGGGTTTCGATCCTTAGAGTTATTATTTGAATAGCTAGCAAATGGAGACCAACAGCCCCTGTCAACGCCCTGTTTTCCTAGCTAAAGAGACCTTAAACTTCCAGCCAAGTGCCACGGATCAGTCGTTACACCCCTGTCCAAAAATCCAGCCGTGAGCCTCCTGTGCTTCTGCTGCTGTTCATTTTCCAACTAATCCCTCCTTTGAAGACTTTCAAAACCAAGAATCTTGTAAGCTTTCCTTTACCTCGATTTACCTCTGCACCGCTTGGTTCGGTTGCCTATCAGGCCATTTTGGCCTTCGGTTGTGCACTGGTTCACAGCAACCCTTTGCACTCTTCCTTTCTTGGTTCCTTTCCCTCAGCTGTAACTCCTATTTCACCCCCTCCTTCGAACCCTAATGATGCTAATATCTGCCCCTAACTCAGCGCCCCACAGCAGCTTTTGGCCACCCCAAATGTCACGGCTTCTGACCCTTCCAATCTGCCGCCCAGATAGCCACCAAAATCAGAAGCCTTTGGTCCAGATTTAGCCCTCCAATGGCAGCTTCAAACCATCTCCAACGCCACACTTTCAGCCTTTTATGAAAACCTTTATGTCCAGCCTGTTCTGTTCTACCATTTGCTCCCTTTTCCGGCACCGAACTGCTCCTCTTTCCTTTCTCCAAATCGCCGGACAGCCCTTCTTTTCCTTGTTTCTGTTTTAGTCGAGAAGCCCAGCTTCACTCTCCTATCGCCGGACAGCCCTTCACCTCGTCGCCCCTCTCGATTTTCTTCTCCCGATCTGCCTTCTCCCCTTTCTCTCCTTTAGTCTTTGTTTTGTTTGACTTCCAATTTTGTGCTTCTAAATCCCACGTGAATGGTAAAGCAAGGAAGCCGATTGGCTTCTTAAAGAAGCCAATCGGTTTCATAAATTTTTTTTTTTAATATAATTTCATTATTACATTATATATATCTACATATATACATATATCTATATATATGATGTATAATATGTAACTACACCCAAGACTCAAGCTTAGATTTAATAATTCTATTATTTCCAAATTTAACTAATTAAAATACATTAAAATCAACTTTGTGAACTTAGTTGATTTACACAAGGCCTAACCAAAATTCATAGGCTTACTATAGCTTGTCGCTCCCAGGCTCGAAGTAGGCAAGATCTCTTATCTCCGGGACTACTTAAGCCGTGCCGAGATGTCCACCCGTCTACATGTCCCTATATAATTATTTTAAATTTATTTTTATTAGTTATAAAATTGTGCTAAATAATAGACAATTAATTTAATATAGTAAGAATTTTTCCGGTTATTACATTCTACCCACCTTAAGAAATTTGGTCCTCCAAATTTTCCATGTCGGGTTGGAATAGGTAGGGGTACTTCTCCTTCATTAAGCTCTCAAGTTCCCAAGTAGCTTCTTCTGATGAGTGATGCTGCCATAGAACTTTTACCAGAGGAATAGTCTTTGATCTCAACACCTTCTCCTTTTTATCTACAATTCTGATTGGCTTCTCTACATAACTTAAGTCTTCTCGAATCTCAAGTGGTTCATATGCTATCACGTGAGAGGGATCCGGATAGTATTTCCTTAACATGGATATGTGGAAGACATTATGCACACTCGATAGCTGTGGCGGTAAGGCTAATCGATATGCAACATCTCCAATCCTCTCTAAAATCTCAAATGGACCAATAAATCGAGGACTTAACTTCCCTTTCGTGCCAAACCTCATGATGCCCTTTGATGGAGAGACCTTCAAGAAGACACTATCCCCTACTTCAAATTCCAATTCTCTCCTCCTAGTGTCCGCGTAACTCTTTTGTCGGCTTTGAGCTGTTCGAAGTCTCTCACATATCAATCTAACATCTTCTGAAGCTCGCTCAACAAGCTCAGGAGTAAACAACTTTCTATCACCCACTTCTTCCCAACCGATTGGAGATCGACATCTCCGTCCATACAAGGCCTCATATGGCGCCATTCCAATACTAGCATGGTAACTATTGTTGTAGGCAAATTCGGCTAAGGGTAAGTGGTCATCCCATGAGCCTCTAAAATCAATAGTACATGCCCTCAACATATCTTCTAGGGTCTGTATAGTTCTCTCAGATTGTCCATCAGTCTGAGGATGAAAGGCAGTACTGAAATTGAGTTGTGACCCCAAAGCTTCTTGAAAGTGTTCCCAAAACCGAGACGTAAATCTTGAGTCTCTATCTGAAGTAATACTCGCTGGGACGCCATGTAATCGAACTATTTCTCTCACATAAAGGTTTGCCAATGCACTTAAGGGATCAGTAGATTTCATGGCAAGAAAATGGGCCGACTTAGTTAATCGATCTACTATCACCCAAATTGCATCATGATTCCTTCTAGTTCTCGGCAATCCCATGATGAAATCCATGGTGACATGTTCCCACTTCCATGTTGGAATTTCCAAAGGCTTAAGTAATCCGGCTGGCCTTTGGTGTTCAACCTTCACTTGCTGACAAACTAAGCACCTTGATACAAACTCAGCTATATCTTTCTTCATCCCTGACCACCAATACACTCGGCATAAATTCCGATACATCTTTGTACTCCCCGGATGCATGGTATACTTAGAACTGTGAGCTTCGTCCAAAATCTGCTTCTTCAAGTCATCATCACTAGGGACACATATTCGGCCTCTAAACCTTAGTAGTCCATCTTCGCCTACTTTATACTCCGAATTTTCATTTTGTTCAGCTTGATTTACCATCTCCACTAATCTAGAATCTTCTCTCTGTGCTCGTCTGAGCTGCTCCACTATACCCGGTTCGATTCTTAGACTAGCAATTAGAAGACCTTCGGAAGGCTTTACATTCATACTCAGCTCGGAAAACTGTTTCATCAAATCCCATTCCTTGACCATCATGTAGGCAACCAAACCCATGCTCTTCCGACTCAAAGCATCAGCCACCTTGTTCGCCTTACCAGGATGGTACAAAATTTCACAGTCATAGTCTTTCAACAACTCCATCCATCTCTGTTGTCTCATGTTTAACTCCTTTTGAGAGAACAAGTATTTGAGACTCTTATGATCTGTGAATATTTGAAACTTTTCTCCATAAAGATAGTGGCGCCAAATCTTCAATGCAAACACTATGGCTGCCAGCTCAAGATCATGAGTAGGGTAATTCTTTTCATGGTCCTTAAGCTGTCTAGAACCATAAGCTACTACTTTGCCATTTTGCATTAGCACACACCCTAGACCCTGAATGGATGCATCACTATACACCGTAAAACCTCCTGATCCACTCGGGATAACTAGGATTGGTGCTGTGGTCAACTTCTGCTTCAACTCCTGAAAACTACGCTCACACGCATCAGTCCATTGGAACTTGACTTCCTTGTGTGTAAGGCGTGTTAATGGAGCTGCTATCTTAGAGAATCCTTCAACAAATCTCCTATAGTACCCCGCTAAGCCCAAGAAACTTCGGATCTCTGTGACGGTCTTTGGCCTTTCCCAATTAACCACGGCCTCAACCTTGGACGGATCTACGGATACTCCATCCCTTGTCACAATATGACCCAAGAAGGAAATCTGCTCGAGCCAAAACTCACACTTACTAAACTTGGCATACAACTTCTTTCCTCTAAATGTCTGTAAAACAATCTGTAAGTGTTGAGCATGCTCATCATGAGACTTGGAATACACTAGGATGTCGTCGATGAACACTATCACAAACTTGTCCAAAAACGGCTTAAAGACTTCATTCATCAAACTCATAAATGCTGCGGGTGCATTTGTCAAACCAAACGGCATCACTAAGAATTCATGTGGCCGTAACGTGTTCTGAATGCTGTTTTCGGGATATCTTGACTTCTGATCCTCAACTGATGGTATCCCGATCTCAAGTCAATCTTGGAAAACACCTCTGCACCTCGCAACTGATCAAATAAGTCATCTATTCTAGGTAGCGGGTACTTGTTCTTTATAGTGGCCTTGTTTAATAGCCGATAATCTACACATAACCTCATGCTCCCATCCTTCTTCTTCACAAATAGTACCGGAGCACCCCACGGAGACACGCTGGGACGTATAAACCCCTTGTCTAAAAGTTCCTGAAGCTGAGTCTTCAACTCCTCTAACTCTACCAACGCCATTCTATACGGAGGCTTGGAGATTGACTGAGTGCCGGGAAAAAGGTCAATGGCGAACTCAGTTTCTCTTTCTGGGGGTAACCCTGGTAGGTCATCCGAAAAGACATCTGGAAAGTCTCTCACAATGGGAATTGCAGACAATGTCGGATGGTCCTTATTCGCATCTTCAACGAATGCTAAATAGCCTTCACAAGAATAACATTTCCACAAGTAAGATTCACAAAAGATATTAATTATATTTCATTTCTTACCTCCAAAATGTATTACAAGTGGTTCAGGTAGGGAGAAGGTTACAATCTTTTTATAGCAGTCTACATTGGCACGGTTAGCTGTCAACCAATCCATGCCTAAAATAACATCAAAGTCTAGCATGTTCAACATGATTAAGTCTGCTATTAAATTCCTACCTCCCACCTTAACTTTACAATTCTTATATACTAGGTCGGTTGTTTGTGACTCTTTCATAGGAGTACTAACACACAATACGTAGTCTAAGTGTTCAGGCTCTATATATAGTTTCTTAGCAAATGCAGGTGAGATGAATGAGTGCGTGGAACCTGAATCAATTAAAACGAATGCTTCTAAGTCATGGATTAGAAGTTTACCCTTGATCACATTAGTGGAAGCGTCAGCTGCTTCCTGGTCTAATGCAAAGACTCGCCCCTGTGTCACTGGTTTCTTTCCCTTGTCTGTGACCTTCTTCTGTTGACTACTTTGTCCTTCAACTAGTTTCGGTGGAGCCGAAGGTGTGGTAGTAAGTGTCGGGCAATCCTTCATCATGTGCCCATATTTCCCACAGTGATAACAAGTCCGAGGGACCATGTAACAGGGCTTGTTCCCGTGAAACTTACCACATACTCCACAAGTCTGAGCTTTTGGTGTGGCATGGAATGGTGTGGATCTCATAGGCTGTTGTCGAGTGTCATAAAACCTCTGCCTCTTGAAAGGAGTTTGATTAGGCTTATGTCTCCCCATGTCTGGCCTCTTCCCTTGACTCCTTCCATGGTCCTTACCCTTGGAGCCATACTCATTCTGTGTGAGTTCTATGTCATGCTCCGCTAGTTGGGCCTTTCTTAGGGCCTCCAGGTAATTTGTGATGTCCAATACTGCCAATCGACTCCGGATGGACGGTCTCAATCCCGTAATAAACTTCAAAGTCTTTTTAGTCTCATTACGGGAGATATCAACGTCATATCGAGAGAGGGCCGTGAACTTGGCCTCATATTGGTCCACCGTCATACTCCCTTGAGTCAAGCTTAAAAATTCTGTTTGCCTCTTCCTTTGGGCTGTCTCGGGAATATACTGATTTTGGAAGTACTGTAGGAAGACTTCCCATGTAATCTCCGAGTGTTGCGCACTCAATATTTTCTCAGTGGATGTCCACCAATGTTCAGCATCCGATTGCAACATAAAAGTGGCTAAGGACACCCTTTCTGTACTACCACAGCCCATAAACTTGAATGACTTTTCCATTTGTAGGACCCATTCCTCTGCTTGCACTGGATCCTTTACTCCCTTGAATACCGGGGGACTCATTTTCTGAAACTGTTTGAGGAGTTCCATATTCTTCTTAACTATGTCCCCGGTAGCAGAAGATGATGCTGGTGGTTGGGGAGGCTCAGATTGTGGTTGTGGGGTAACCACTTGTGGTGGCGGTGGTACTTGAGTGCTCGGTGGTGGTGGCGGAGGTGCTTGAGGAGGTACAGTTGACGGAGGAGGTGGCGGTACTGTTGGGGCCAAGGGTGGCACCACCTGATCCGGATTAAACCTCGCCATGAACTGAGTAAACATGGTAGACATAGCATCCATGTTTCGGGACATGGTGTCTAAATTCCTCTCAACTCGAGTAATACGGTCTCCTTCAGCTTCTGGCTGGGGAGGAGGAGGTGGCGGTGGCTCTGGAATCGGTGTTTCGGGAGCCTGCTCCTCTTGTCTCCTCCCAACTTTCCTCACGCTTCTATACCGTCCTTTCATTTCAGATATACCTAATTATGATAAACATGTTTAGTACTCTAATCGAAAAACACACAGTAACATCGTATCAAAACATCATTCGCAGTTTATATCCAGACGCACACAGTTACAGGGATGTAAGACTAGTTCTAGCCTATCTACACTGACACGAGACTAGACAAACTAGGCTCTGATACCAATCTGTCACGCCCTCGGAAGCCGGATTTTTCGGGCTAACTTTTTCTTTCACATCCTATGTTTGTCTCTCGCTCAATGTAGCTAAATACCTAATGAGTAGTCCTACTCTTATATTTGTTTAAGACTAGTTGTCTAAGGTCCCATTATAGTCTTCTCGTAAGACATGTCGAAAACAAAACTGAAAAACTCCACCCCTATTTTAGTCTAGTATCCATCCCCCTACTAATGTACATCATTATCTCAACCTGTAGAAATTTCAAATCTCCATGTAACTACTAAACTACTAGACATCCATGTGATTCAATATATAAACATATCGAGACTGCAACTTAATTACGATCACACTGTGTTTACAGACTCGATATCACCTAGTACTTACATCCCGAAATCCTATACACTGTGTACATAAAAGAATTTAGTCTGGGATATAAACAAAAGAACAAAAGATTATACCTTGGCTCGAGATATAACTTTCTGTAGCTCGACAAAAAGTCTCCCAATGCACCACGCTCGTGCCAAGTCTACCTGAAATAATCTGAGGTGGAAGGGGGTGAGCTTTGGGGAAAGCCCAGTAAGAAAACATACGCTAAGTGATATTAGATGTTCTGCTATGTGCGTGCATGTGTATGCGTGAATAAGTATGTCAAAACTCATGCTTAAGTGTGTCTTACGAAAAATGCAAGTTGACAATTCATTGTTCTATAAGCTATAAAAACACCTGCACACACGCATTTATAAAATCGAAATACACAATCAAAATATTTTCAAGAGACAGGATTTCTTTAATAAGGTATCGCAATATAATCGGGATCTTTGGAAATAACCAAAAGCTTTCTATGAAAGCGTCCACTGTAGCTAGCAGTGGTTACCGTTCCGAACCAAGATTTTATCCATGATCATGAATCATCCCAGCACTAGTGATCATCTAGTAGCTGAGGTACAAGTCACGACTATTTGTCGGACACCTGGAAGATCACAAAGCAATCCAGGACTTGGAAGATCACAAAGCAATCCAGGATATTTTACATTAAACGCCACACAGGCTTAATAAACGCCACACAGGCGAGTGCCACACAGGCGAATTAAGTGCCACACAGGCAATTCCATGTGTCCCTTGTCTCTTACGCTAAAATTCATGCAAGAATACTTTTACAATGTATCTTGAGTATGGGAAGGCATGAATCGTATTAAATCCTTTCAATTTGACAACCTCATCGTACAAAACATATTATAAATAAAACATTATCTCGAGGATCAGTAATAATGCTTAAGGTATATGAGGTTTTTAAAGACATAGTAAAATTTAAACCAATGCCAAAAAATCTATTTAATAATTTCTAACGAAATTTCGGCATTATGACGGCATAAGTAGAACACTACCCAGCATCATAATCCACAACCAAACAACCTGCATAAAACGCCAACCAACAGTATTTTTATCCACAAATCCAACACAGTTCAAATTCAAGATCATTTGTACTTCAACTCAGCTCAATACGTATGAAATTCAACCAAGAATGCATTTCAAATCAATAAGTATTAAATAATAGAATTTTGGACATACACAACATAGCAGACTAATAAACGTTTACCGTAAATTCCCTTACCTAGATAATGTCACTTTTTGCACTCCTTAGCCAATTGTTCAACTTCACCCCCTTGGAGGTTTTCTTCTCTATAATTTCAATACATAAATCCCATTTAATAATTATTCATACTATAATTTCAGAACTATATCTTACTCAAATATTAGTTTATGCAATATCATTCTCATAATTTAGTTCACCAACACAAATTCTTTACCTTTGAAGATTTCTTACTCTAGCTCTTCCTTGAGATTACTCAAGTCCCCAACATAATCCTACACCATACACACGTTCAAGTTATTATTTCATATCTCATATAATAAGCTCATTACTACAACAATTTCTCATTAGTTGTGCAACTCGATACATATATATGCACACACACCATATTCTTAATCAAACTATAATATCCTTATCTTTTGAATTACCTTGACAAGCTTCCCTTCTTCTTCTTGAATCTCCCTCTCTGGGTTTCGATCCTTAGAGTTATTATTTGAATAGCTAGCAAATGGAGACCAACAGCCCCTGTCAACGCCCTGTTTTCCTAGCTAAAGAGACCTTAAACTTCCAGCCAAGTGCCACGGATCAGTCGTTACACCCCTGTCCAAAAATCCAGCCGTGAGCCTCCTGTGCTTCTGCTGCTGTTCATTTTCCAACTAATCCCTCCTTTGAAGACTTTCAAAACCAAGAATCTTGTAAGCTTTCCTTTACCTCGATTTACCTCTGCACCGCTTGGTTCGGTTGCCTATCAGGCCATTTTGGCCTTCGGTTGTGCACTGGTTCACAGCAACCCTTTGCACTCTTCCTTTCTTGGTTCCTTTCCCTCAGCTGTAACTCCTATTTCACCCCCTCCTTCGAACCCTAATGATGCTAATATCTGCCCCTAACTCAGCGCCCCACAGCAGCTTTTGGCCACCCCAAATGTCACGGCTTCTGACCCTTCCAATCTGCCGCCCAGATAGCCACCAAAATCAGAAGCCTTTGGTCCAGATTTAGCCCTCCAATGGCAGCTTCAAACCATCTCCAACGCCACACTTTCAGCCTTTTATGAAAACCTTTATGTCCAGCCTGTTCTGTTCTACCATTTGCTCCCTTTTCCGGCACCGAACTGCTCCTCTTTCCTTTCTCCAAATCGCCGGACAGCCCTTCTTTTCCTTGTTTCTGTTTTAGTCGAGAAGCCCAGCTTCACTCTCCTATCGCCGGACAGCCCTTCACCTCGTCGCCCCTCTCGATTTTCTTCTCCCGATCTGCCTTCTCCCCTTTCTCTCCTTTAGTCTTTGTTTTGTTTGACTTCCAATTTTGTGCTTCTAAATCCCACGTGAATGGTAAAGCAAGGAAGCCGATTGGCTTCTTAAAGAAGCCAATCGGTTTCATAAATTTTTTTTTTTAATATAATTTCATTATTACATTATATATATCTACATATATACATATATCTATATATATGATGTATAATATGTAACTACACCCAAGACTCAAGCTTAGATTTAATAATTCTATTATTTCCAAATTTAACTAATTAAAATACATTAAAATCAACTTTGTGAACTTAGTTGATTTACACAAGGCCTAACCAAAATTCATAGGCTTACTATAGCTTGTCGCTCCCAGGCTCGAAGTAGGCAAGATCTCTTATCTCCGGGACTACTTAAGCCGTGCCGAGATGTCCACCCGTCTACATGTCCTTATATAATTATTTTAAATTTATTTTTATTAGTTATAAAATTGTGCTAAATAATAGACAATTAATTTAATATAGTAAGAATTTTTCCGGTTATTACATAATGGCATCGCAGACAGCCCAACCGGTAAAGTTGTATGGGAATACGTGAAAAATGTGGTAACGGGATGTTACAGTTGTGATAGCCCAAGGCATGTATTGGGCGAGTAAGGTGGTTACCCAGATAGAGAGACAAAGTGAAATAGATTTAAAACCAATTTGCAGCCAAAATTGACTTGTAAGTCGTACGGTTGAAGATAATGAAGGGAGAAAATGTTAAAGTCAGTAAGGAATTAGCCTTATTGGTTGAGAAAAGAAACGAGTCAATAGCAGAGGAAAAGACATGTGAAAGGGAGACTTTCACGCTATTGTCAGTACAATTTTCCTTCATGCATTTAAGGTATGAAAGACGTGAAATAAATGAAGAAACAGGATAAGGGACAGGCGGTAGCTTTGGATTGGATGGCACGACTATAAAAGAAGAAACAATTGAAGATAACAGAGTTAGCCAACTCCAGCTTCTTCACGAGAGTCATTTCTCTGTTTCTTCCATTTCACTGCCATGCTTGATTTACTAGACTTCAACCTTAAGTTGGCCAAACACATAAACCAGCTTGTAAACCTTTCCTCCTTAGTGTGATGAGCAGAAGGAATAAGCAAAAGGAGGCCAACATGAGATGGAAAGTAAGCTGTTCTGGAAGTACAGTTGGTTGAGGTGAGTTTCATACTTTCTGGGGTGTTCTTGATGCTCAATGATAGATTTCTATGTTTTATGAAGTAATAAACATAGAATACAACATTGTTTTAGTTAGATCTTTAAAGAATATGGAAACAAGGGAAAATAATGGAATAAGTGGCGACAATGGCGACTATAGTGATCGCCCATGTTGGAAGTCAGAAGTCGCCAATGAGGCGAGTAGATAAAAAGAAACTAGCCAAGGTAAATTCTGTGTAAATGGGCGAGATCGCCCAATTCTAATGAAGTGAAATAATGGGCGAGCTCGAATGCGTGAGGCATTGGGCGAGTATAAATAGCGGGTGAACTCCCACCTATAAGCCAATGTGAATGGCGAGATAATGTGTGTAAGCCATTGAAGAATGGCGAGCTCGAAAGGGCGAATAAGACCCCTTGCGGGCGAGCGAGTTGATTTTAAGTCGTATAATATATTGGAAATTTGGAAAAGGAAAATATTAATAATTTTAATAAATCATTTTTACAGCCGAGAATGGGAAATGGCAATTGGCGAGCAGGAAGCAGGGCGAAGCAGGGCTTCGTTGGACCAGGTAAGGGAAATGTGTGTGAAGTGAATGCATGTCCTGTGGAGTAAGTTTCATAGAAATTATTGAGAAATTGTTTTGATTTATGACATGCATTATTTTGATAGTTGTTTTGATTTGGGCGAGCTAAAGGTCGACCCTTATATTATGATTGGGCGAACTGGTATTGGCGGGCGAGCCAACCCCTTTTATAAAATTTTATATATAAACCCGTTTATAATTTTAAGGGCGGACGACCCGTTTTGTTAAGTAAGCTATGGGCGAGCCAGTGTTTATGTTTTAAAAGAATGATTGGAGGGCGAATACATGTCCACCCGTTTGGAGTGACCATGGGCGAGCTGGGCTAGCGAGCTGACCATGGCAAATTGAGTTTCGGTAGTATTTTCTTGGAGAAAATTAGCCATTTTAACATTTTAAAAAATGGAAAATATAAATTCTTGATATTGGCGGGCGAGCCAAATTTCTTATAAAATTGTGGCGGGCGACCACTCTTGTTATGATAGCTGAGTGGCGGGCGAATAATAGTTCGCCGTCTTGTCGAGTTAGTCAGGGGCGAGCCGTGAAGGGCGAGCTGACTCTGGCGAACAGTTTTAAAGAGAAATTTCTTTTGCAAAAAATAAATAAATAAAATTTCAATTAATATTTTTGAAAAATAGAAAATATAAATCTTTTTGGGCGAGTAGACCCTTGGGCGAGTAGACTCTTGGGCAAGTAGACTCTTGGGCAAGTAGACCCTTGGGCGAATTGGCCAATAGGCGAGCTGACCCTGGGCGAACTAGCCATGGGCGAACCAGCTCCAAACGTGCTTTTCTCTCATAGAAAATGTTGAAATTAAGGGTTGTTTTACTGATTGTAAACCCTTTTGGAAACCAAATTAGTTTATGGAAATGATACATATGATAACTTGATTTTGAGACATTAGGCCATGAGTTCATGCATTATCATTTATGTACTTTGCGTGACTCAGCTAGGGCGATGGCTCGGGTCAAATAGACTAACGAGTGCACCCTAGGGCGTCACAGGGCTGATGGACCTGCCAAGTCTTCAGCGGTCTCGAGGTCACTTGGCAAGTGGACCCGAGAACCACCTACAGATTATGGCCATACACCTAGATGAGATAGCCGTGAGGGGCGATGGCCTACGGGTGCACCCCAAAAGCGGAGGAATTGTATTCTTTGCATGATTTAAATTATTGCCTAGTCTCAATTAAATGATTTATGAAAGGATCTGGTGAATCCTGTTTCATGTTAATTATATTTGTTGTTTCCTAATGAGTTTGATCGTTAGGATAATTACATGGTTTTGAGATTATAGCTTTTATTTTATAAAGCAGCATATATCTCCTTTACTGAGCGTATGAATCGCTCACCCCTTTTGTTTTTAACTCCACAGATAAAAATGTACACAGAGTTGAGAGAATTCGCCCTCAGATGGGTATAGCTATGCTTAAAGCACTGAGGCATGGCACGTTAAACGTGACAGGTACAGTCTCTTCTCTTTTACATTTCAGACATATGTATACAGTACTACCTTAGTGAAATAAAGGTTAATAGGGGATGTTAGATGAAAGGAAATATGAAAAGAAATTTCATATTCCGTTTTTGATAAATAAATGTTTATCATTTATTATTGTTACTATTAAATGTTAATGGCATCGCAAACAGCCCAACCGATAAAGTTGTATGGAAATACATGAAAAATGTGGTAACGGGATGTTACATAGAATTTATATACGATACACTAACAGTTTATAATTTCTATACACTATTAGTTAATTATGTGATGACATCTCATATAAAGGTCCTTAAAAATAAATATTAACAAAATTTTTAAATTTATTTTTAAGGGCCTATACACTTTTAGATTTTGTTCAATAATGAGGTGTCATCCCATAGTTGAATGACAGTGTATAGAAATTATGTATTGTTAGTGCATCATATATAAACTCATGAACACATGTATGGATTTGATTCCTCGACATGAATTATGTAGTTGTGGCCATAATAATCATGCTTCCCCTTACTTTTTGTAGACCTACAAAAAATTCAACTATCCTAGAGTTACATTGAATTTTTACATTTAGTTTTAGAATATCCAGATGCACTTGATCATAGTAGCTTAAGCTGGGAACACCATTTTAGAAAAGTCAGAAATGCTTGATAGAAGTCTTTTTTTATTGAAGTTCCCAGCGTGCTTTATTTTACTCCGATAAATTCTAAATGCACACTCTTCACAACCAATGGAAATTTGAATATCAACAGCATACATTAGAGAAAATGGTTATCGAGCAATAAGAAGCAAATGTTCTGCAAAGATAACTGATCTTTTATCCACTATTATTGAAGGAAACAACTATGGTTGTATTTATTATTCAAAGATACAACTGCAGTTTTATTTATTACTCAAAATGCTGGATGTCGCAGTGAAACTCATCAACTAGTTGATTGACTAGCAAGAACGACGAAATCCCACACCTGATACTGCTGATGCAAAGTAGTATATAACTGGAAAACGAACCATGGGAGCTGTCACACCTAAACAAATGGGAAAGCTGCAAAAAACAGACAGTAGCTTCATGAGAATGAAACTAACACTAGAAGCATTATACAGAAGCAAAGGAGAAAAGGTAACCGAAAAGAGATTAAGAAATATGCGAATTCTACCTCCACACTTGTGACCGACAGGACGAAGGGGAATGTTGCAGCGTTTTGGAATGGTCACGGCAACTTCTGGCTTGACTCCAGCATTGTATGCTGTACGAGAAAACAAAATAGCACAAAGGCAGCCTGGATTCTTGAGCTTTTTCTCTATTACATCGCAGCAACGGTCGGAAACTGGAGCTTGCCAATATTTTGCTGCCTCTGTACAAGGAGCCAGCTTCTCAGCTTCCTTCTCGATGTTATGTTTCCCGCACGGACCATAATCGCCATGTCCATCTACCCCCTTGAACCCAGCAATGCTCGTAATTGCAAGAAACGCTAGAATACAGATGTACTTCATTGGAGCTTCCATTTCTTCAATGCAATTCAGGGACACTTCTCAACTTGTACCGAAAGAAAGACACTTCTCAACAATTTATACTGAAACAAATAGCTAAAAAATGGCCGAATGCATGTGAATTCCACTAATTACAATGGACTTGGAACTAGAGAAAAGTCTACTATCAGCTACAACACCTACTATTATTCTGACTTTATAGCATACTTGTGGGCAAATTAGCCTGTGGTTTTTGTTTTTCTATATTTAGTTGTGGCTTTTTATTTGTTTATAATATAAACTTTATATGGGCATTCAGCTAGAAATCTGGTCTTTCTTCCTGCTGCTTTCTTGTCCGCAACTCATTAAGACAATATTCTAAGACTCAATGCCCTCAGTAATCTCAATAAGCAACTGGTTTCCCTGTTCATCTGTCAGTGAAATACAAACCCTACTCATTATTCTGAAACCTAGAGCTGATTTCTACCCTACTCGATACCTATACCATTTCAACCCGGAGAATTTAATAAAAAAAATTATCTTCACCAACTCCGCCAAACCCAAACAAATCTCGCAAAATACAAACTAAAAGATTAACAATTATATTCATTTCACACCATGATGAAAATAAACCTTCCCTTTTCTTCATGATTTCTCGGGTGTCATAGTAGAATATCAGAAATGTCAGTCCTTGAAATTACAATGCTAAATTTCAGTGTGATCACACCCAGAACAAAAGATTGCTATCCTATATTCGCATATTTCATTATAATATCAGCTAGATTATACAACAAAATAAAAATCCCAAGTGAAAATAAAGCATCAAACTACTTTTTCAAAAGTTTCAACTTTTCCCCTGGTTCATGTAGTTTCACTAATTGCTAAGATCCCCAGAAGTAATTAAAAACCAGAAACCTAAATAAAAACATCAACAACATTCTCAAAGTTCCAATCTTTATAGCATTGTTGTTAACGTAATATTACAATTAATGTTACAATCAATTGTAATATTACAGTTGACTTAGATTAATTGATTACAGTTGACTAATTGATTACGATAATGTAAACGTAATATTACAATTAATGTTACAATCAATTATAATATTATAGTTACCTTAGACTAATTGATTATAGTTGACTAATTGATTATGATTGATTTTAGGACTTAATTACGATTTTATTTCCTGATTGTATTTCCTTTATTGTCATGTTTTATTGCCTATATAAAAACCTTTAACCTTCTTGTAATGTATCATTAGAAATACAATTCCTTCTTTCATTCTTTCATTCTTTCATTCTTTCATTCTTTTTTTTCTTTATCTCTTTCTCTTATAATCTCTTTCTTTACATGGTATCAGAGCAAATTTTCTGTTCATCCCGAAAGTGAATCATCTTGGGATAACTCGTTTCTTTCCATTTTTTTTTCCAAACCCAATCATCTAGAAAAGATGATAAGTACTCAAAGAGAAACCGCGCAACCAATATCAGTCATTCTTGATGGGCATAACTACAATCGATGGGCTTCAGCTATGCGCAGTTATTTAAAGGGGATGAACCTATGGCTTGTTGTCACTGGAGAACGTAAGGCACCGATCAAACAAATAGAAGAATCTGATGAGAAGTACGCAGATCGACTTGAAGAATGGGAAAGTAAGAACCATCGGATCCTTACATGGTTCACCAACACTACTGTTCCCTCTATCAATGTACATTTTGGACGCTTTGATCTTGCTAAGGAAGCTTGGGATTTCATTGCAACACGGAACAGTTCTACTACTCTTTCTCATCAATACCATCTTATGATCACTTTGTCTCATCTTCGCCAAGAATCAGGTCAGTCAATTGATGAATTTCATTCCAAAATGCAACATTTATGGGATATGCTTGAGAATTCTGAGTCAGAGTTCAAAAATGATCGAGATATTTTTATTGATTATCGGAATCAACTTCGACTTATTCAATTTCTCATGGCTCTTCGAGATGATTTTGAGAATACCAAGTCTTCACTTTTGCATCGACACCCTCTACCGACTATGGATAATGCACTTACAGAGTTGATTTCTGAAGAAACTCGGTTAGCTATGACTCGAACTCATCAAACAGACACTGTTGTTGCTGCAACTCCTAAACAACGCACTTCACCTTGTTTTCGATGCAGACGAAGCAATCATCTTGTTGCCCATTGTAAAGCAATATTTCATTCTAATGGAGCACGGATTTCTGACTCCAAATTTTCTTCGGCAATGCCTTGTTTGCGATGTGGTAGGACTAATCATCCTGTTGAAAAATGCAAGGCTACATTTCATGCCAATGGAACACGTCTTGATGGTTCTCCAAGCACCAAGGCTGCTACAGCAACCAACACTGAGTCTATTACCTCTGAATCTTCTTCTAACAAATTTACAATCTCGACTGATGACCTTCAGGCTTTGATCAATCAAGTAATGTCTCAAAATCACACTACTGCCATGTCTGCTGCTACATCAGGTAGCACTTGGTTGTTAGATATTGCTTGTGGAAACCATATGACTGCTGATCCTTCTTTATTTAAGAATACAATGCCTATTTCTAATAATTTCATCATTACAACTGCTAATGGTTCCACCTTGAAAGCCACCCACATTGGTAATGTTGAAACTTCCACTCTTTGTATACCTAATAGTTATCTTGTTCCTAACCTTGCCTTTAACTTGCTTTCTGTTGGCCAACTTTGTGATCTCGGTCTTGACTTACATTTTTCAAAACAATATGGTTGTATTGTGCAGGATCCTCGAACAGGTCAGAAAGTTGGGACAGGGCGTAAGGTTGGAACACTGTTTGAACTTGAAAGCCTAAAAGTTCCACAAAACTTGATCACTGCCGCTACATCTCAAACACCTATTCCAGCTTCTTTAGAGTTATGGCACTCTAGGTTAGGTCATGCATCTATTTCTCGAATAAAATCACTATCTTCTACTGGTGTTTTAGGTAAAGTTTCTCAGGACATTTTTGATTGTTTATCTTGTCAACTTGGAAAACAAAGTGCATTACCATTTAATAAAAGTGAATCTTCTTCTTCTTCACCATTTGTTTAGTCCATTCTGACATTTGGGGTCCAGCTCCAACATCAACTATGGGAGGTTCATGTTATTTTGTTATTTTTATTGATGACTTTTCACGATATACTTGGATTTATTTATTCAAACAACGATCTGAACTCTTGTCAATTTTCAATGAATTCAATAATATGATACAAACTCAGTTTTCTCGCAAGATAAAAGTTTTTAGGTCTGACAATGCTGGTGAATATACATCAATTGAGTTCAGTAAATTGTTAAAGAATGATGGAACTCTTTCTCATCGATCTTGTGCACACACTTCACAACAAAATGGTAGAGCTGAAAGGAAACACTGTCATATCCTAGACACTGTTCGTGCCCTTCTTGTTTCATCCTCTCTTCCTGAACAATTCTGGGGCGAAGCTGCTCTTACTGCTGTTTACACTATCAACAGAGTTCCTACACCAGTGCTAGGCATGTGAACTCCTTTTGAGTGTCTATACAATAAGACCCCTGACTATCATTCTCTTAAAGTTTTTGGATGTGCTTGTTTTGTTCTACTTCTTGATCATGAAAGAACTAAACTTGAACCTCGAGCTCGTTTATGTTGTTTTCTAGGGTACGGTATAGAACATAAAGGCTATAGGTGTTATGATCCAATTTTTAAGCGTCTTCGTGTCTCGCGTCATGTGGTCTTTTGGGAGCATAAGCCATTTACTAGTGTTTCCGCATTGCCATCCCAATCTTCTTCTCCACAGGTTTTCACAGACCTATCTTTTGATATTTCACTAGCTGACGAGAATCTTGCAGGTATTTTTAGCTCAAACAGTGACCAATCTTCCTTGTCTCCCTCAACTTTGATTTGATCGAGGCTCCTGCTGATACATCCGTGCCTTCCTCATATGTACCTCCTCCTCTTCGTCGCTCCACTAGAGTAAGGGAACCAAATACTCAACTTCGTGATTTTCATTGTTATTATGCCTTAGCCACATTACATGAACCTCGTAATTTTCATGAGGCAGCTTCTAATCCTATGTGGCAGCAAGCAATGGCAGAAGAGTTACAAGCTCTTGAGAAAACACATACTTGGGACATTGTTGATCGACAACCCGATAAGTCAGTCATTAATTGTAAGTGGGTTTACAAGATCAAGACTCGGTCTGATGGCTCAGTGGAACGTTACAAAGCACGCCTTGTTGCTCAGGGATTTACTCAAGAATATGGCATTGATTATGAAGAGACTTTTGCTCCAGTCGCTCGTCTCACATCTGTTCGCTCCCTCTTAGCTGTTGCTACATCTAGAAAATGGCCAACATATCAAATGGATGTTAAGAATGCATTTCTAAATGGTGAACTTATTGAGGAAGTTTAGATGAAGCCACTTCCTGGTTCTTCTGTACCGTCTAATAAGGTTTGTCGTCTTCAACGAGCATTGTATGGTCTTAAGCAAGCCCCTAAAGCTTGGTTTTCAAAATTTAGTAACACTATTGGTCAGTTGGGTTTTACATCCAGTGCCTATGATTCTGCTCTTTTTACTCAAAAAACTAGCCAAGGTACCACCCTTCTTTTACTTTATGTGGATGACATGATTATTATAGGAGATGATAGTGATGGTATTCGAGATCTCAAGACTTTTCTCCATTCCCAGTTTGAGATGAAGGATCTTGGTTCTTTGAGTTACTTTTTGGGTATTGAGGTTACCTCTGATTGTACAGGCTTACACTTATCACAAACAAAGTATGCTTCTGATCTTATTGCCAAAGCAGGATTGACAGATAGTAAGATTTCCTCTTCACCACTAGAATAGAACATCAAGCTTTCTCCTTCTGATGGTAGTCTTCTCCCAGACCCGACTTTGTATCGTACTTTGGTGGGTAGTCTTGTTTATCTGACGGTTACTCGCCCAGATATTGCTTATGCTGTTCACTTGGTCAGTCAGTTTCTTTCAGCTCAACGTTCTACTCATTTTGCTGCTGTTCTTCGTATCCTAAGATATGTAAAGGGTACTATGTTTCATGGACTGCATTTTCCTTCTAGCTCATCATTGGATTTGCAATGTTATTGTGATGCTGATTGGGCAAGGGATCTTACTGGTCGTCGTTCTACCACTGGTTATTGTTTCTTTCTTGGTTCGTCACTTATCTCTTGGCGTAGTAAGAAACAAACTGTTGTCTCTCGCTCCAGTACTGAGGCTGAGTATCGAGCTCTTGCAGATGCAACATCTGAACTCCTATGGTTACGATGGCTTCTTCAAGACATGGGTGTTTCTCATCGTTTCGATATTCCAATCCATTGTGATAATCAAAGTGCTATTCAAATAGCTCATAATGATGTCTTTCATGAGCGTACTAAACATATCGAGATTGATTGTCACTTTGTTCGTCATCATTTGCTTAGCCAAACTCTACGGCTTGTTCCTGTCACTACCACAGATCAGAAAGCAGATATCTTCACCAAAGCACATCCACCTGGACAATTTCTTGCACAAGTTTCCAAACTCAAGTTGGCTTCCACATTACCACCTTGAGTTTGCGGGAGGATGTTAACGTAATATTACAATTAATGTTACAATCAATTGTAATATTACAGTTGACTTAGATTAATTGATTACAGTTGACTAATTGATTACGATAATGTAAACGTAATATTACAATTAATGTTACAATCAATTGTAATATTATAGTTACCTTAGACTAATTGATTATAGTTGACTAATTGATTATGATTGATTTTAGGACTTAATTACGATTTTATTTCCTAATTGTATTTCCTTTATTGTCATGTTCTATTGCCTATATAAAGGCCTTTAACCTTCTTGTAATGTATCATTAGAAATACAATTCCTTCTTTCATTCTTTCATTCTTTCTTTTCTTTATCTCTTTCTCTTATAATCTCTTTCTTTACACTTGTTCCATTATAATTCCGCCTTAGATCATACAACAAATAAACCTGAAAACACTTGAAACTAAGGAAACAAGGAAACTCAACATTCTCAAAGTTTATTTATTTTTCATTGATTCATCCTAATACGACCCAGATCATACAACATTCCACTATGATTCCACCTACATCTTACAGCAAAAGTACCAAAAAAGAAGAAGACCAGAACGTTATCGAGGAAAAGCATAAAGCCCGACAGAAGCATAGATTAAAAGAGCTAGGGGGACCAAAATAATAAGCGGAACAATAGTCGCAAACGCATGCCCGCTTCCGCAAGCTAAAGTCCCAACATTTATCTGAACCATGTAATGAATTTGATCAATTCCAGGAGCAGGGAAGTTATGGAACAGGGTAACAACAAGTCTGATAATGAATTGGGAATTACACTAGCTGGACCAGTATTGAGGAAAGGCTGTGAGACAGGAAAGGAGCTGCTAACCTCATGAACGAGACAAATAACCTTTTATATCATTTCCTTTGTTTCATTCCCTGCATTTTTCCTATGTACAGCTCAGTAGTGTACTGCAAACAGGGTATATGAACCTTGTAAACAAATGAAAAATGTATGAATGAAATACAAAAAAACATTATGTTTCTCTTCAATCTTTTGTTCTCCTTCTTCTTTATCCTTTGTGTTTACTCATTTACACTAAAATCATAGCTCTAAGCTGTGACAATTGGCATCAGAGTGGTTCAAATCCATTTCATAAAACTGGGAAGAGCTAAGAAAAACCAAAAACCATGTTGAATGAAATGAGATTGAACTCTTTGCAAGAACAAGTACAAATGATTCAAAATCAGTTGGAGGCATTGAAGGTAGCTGAGAATAGCATGCCTCGATGGTGGGAAGAATAGAAAAGATCCGTAGAGAGCCAATTAGTTGCAAACTAAAACTCATAAACAAAATGATCCAATCACTATTGGTGAAGGAGAGCACCCACATTCCAACAGATCCAAGAGGCAAGGGTACGGGCAACACCTCTCAAACAGATATGGACTTTTAACGAAGAGAATGTAAGAATCCTGTGGAAATCACTGTTGTTGATATTCTTGCTAGATACAACCTTAGACCTCATGAACCTAGAATCTTACCCACATACCAACCAAAAAACATTCAAACCAATTTTCTAGAAGATGTAATAAGAGGTAGAAACACTGAGACAAGAGTGAGGCAATTAGCCAACCTCCAAATCCTTTTCGCTTCAAGGCCAAAAATTGAGCTACCTATGTTTGAAGGGGACAACCCAAGAGGTTGGATAAAGAAATGCCAAAAATATTTTAGTATTTTTGCTATAGAAGAAGCTCAATAACTAGAAATTGCTTCTA
The DNA here is from genome assembly GCA_032173925.1 of Heritiera fomes. Classification (NCBI taxonomy): domain Eukaryota; kingdom Viridiplantae; phylum Streptophyta; class Magnoliopsida; order Malvales; family Malvaceae; genus Heritiera; species Heritiera fomes. The sequence continues at coordinate 5,557,828 of JAPDPM010000002.1, read as the reverse complement.
TGTACTTATCTAGAAAAGCTGAAACTTGGTTTGATGGGCATTTGATGCAATGGCTTTCATGGCCTGAATTTGTCAATGATTTATGCTAGAGGTTTAAAGACAGAACGTGTGCTGATATAGTTGAGAAATTTAACAAGCTGGTGCAGAAATCCTCTGTAGAGGACTATCAAGAAAGGTTCGAAGAACTCAAACCATATTTGCTCCAGGCCAACCTCGACTTAGATGAAAGCTATTTCTTATCTAGCTTTATCAATGGACTAAAGGAAAAGATCAAACACAAAGTCAAAGCAAGTGCACCTATACCACTAGCTATTGTATTTAGGTAAGCCAAGCTGCAGGATCTCTCACTAGAAATTGAGAACAGGGGACACAAGCAGTTCAACAGAACCAATACCTTACCTACCAAAAATGCTGCACCTAGGCAAACCTATAATTCGTGGAATCAAAACCCCAAAAACACAAACCACAATCTGAATACAAGTAGCAAACAGACCCCATATGAACAAAGGAGAGCTTAGAATTTGTGTTACAAGTGTGGAGAGAAATTTGGGCCTGGCCATGTGTGTAAGCCAAAACAACTGCATACCATGACTGGAGAGTTAGTTTCAAATGAGATGGAAGATGTGGTAGGGGAAACCATTGAAGGGGAACAAAGTGGGGTTAAAGAGGACGGAAACCATGAAGAAAATTTGGAAATCTCTATAAATGCCTTAACAGGCAACATAGGACACAATACATTAAGGATCAAAGGCCATATAAAGGGCAAGCCACTTAATGTGCTCATTGACAGTGGAAACATACACAACTTTATAACCCTTAGATAGGCAAAAGATGGGGTATAGGTAGTGTATACCACTCTTTTATCAATTACAATAGCTAATGGTGAAAGGCTTTACAGTGACGCTAAGTGTAGGCAGGTATAATGGATGATGCAAGGGCACACTTTCAACCATGATCTTAGAGTTGTATCACTAGGAGGTAGTGATATGGTGATGAGGGTTGACAGGATGAAAAAGTATAGCCTTCTTGTGTTTGATTTTAATAAATTAACTTTGACCTTTAAAAAAGAAGGGCAAGAGGTAACTTTGACAGGAGGGCAGCATCAACCTACACTAAAATATATTACTGGCGAAAAGTTACAGAAAATGACATATAAAGATCAAGATATTTTTAGAGAGATCTTTATGCTCAATGTAGAATATGGAGAAATGGAAACTCCACCATAGCTTAGATGTTTGATTGACTCTTATCAAGATGTGTTTACAGAACCAACAAGCCTACCCCCGAAGAGGTTGCATGATCATGCCATTCCACTTAAACCTGGAGCTCAATCTATCAACCTATAGCCCTACAGATTCTCACACCATCTAAAGATAGAGGTTGAAAAACAAATAGCTTCCATGTTGTGTTCATCCATTATCCAAACCAGTAGCAACCCATTTGCATCACCATGTTTGTTGGTGAATAAAAAGGATGGAAGTTGGAGACTCTGTGTGGATTATAGATAGCTCAATGCCTTAACAATGAAAATTAAGTTCCCAATCCTTGTTGTGGAGGACTTATTAGATGAACTAAAGAGGGTTGATTTCTTCTCTAAAATTGATCTTCATTCGAGGATTGGCAAATTCGAGTCAAGGAAGAGGACATCCAGAAACAGCATTCAGAACCTACCAAGGCCACTATGAGTTCAAGGTAATGCCTTTTGGACTCAGAAATGCACCTACCACATTTCAATCATTCATGAATGACATCTTTGCTCCTTATTTAAGAAGATTCATGTTATTTTTTTTAATTATATCTTGGTATATAGCCTTAATCTTGATAAACATGTAGAACATTTATCATCTGTGTTAGATATCTTGAGAACTCCTAAGCTGCATACCCCAAGGAGAAAGTGTTTCTTTGGATAACAAAGGGTTGAATACTTAGGGTACATAATCTCAGCTAAAGGAGTGGCCACAGACCTTTCTAAAATAGATGTGATGTTGAACTAGCAACAATCTAAGAATTTGAAGTCTTTGAAAGGGTTCTTGCACTTAACAGGCTATTATAGAAAGTTTATTAAGCACTATGGCATCATCAGCAAACCACTTACTAACATGTTAATGAAGGGTAGCTTTTATTAGACAACTGAAGCATTGGAAGCCTTTGACAAATTGACGGCAGCTATGACATCTGCTTCTGTCCTAGCCTTGCCAGACTTTAACAAGTCTTTTGTGTTTTAAATTGATGCTAGTAGCAAGGGGATTGGGGTTGTTCTATCCTAAGAGGTAGTCTTATTGCCTACTTGAGCAAGGCTTTAAGATTCAGACATGTACTTATCCATCTACGAGAAAGAGTACCTAGCTATCCTTAAGGCAGTGGGAAACTGGAGGCACTACCTTGAAAGCAGTCCTTTTATTATAAAGACTGATCATGAAGCTCTTAAACACCTGCTGGAGCAAAGCAGAACTACTATTTTACAGAAAAAGGGAATGACTAAGCTCTTTGGATTGCATTATACTATCCAGTATAGGAAAGGATAGTCTAAAAAGGTAGCTAATGTATTGTCAGGGAAGTTTGATGAAGGAGCTATGGTTAGTAGGCTACAATCCACTAATATAATTCCAGAGTGGGTCCAAGAAGTGGAAGATAGTTATAAGGGTGATTTGCTTTCTCAGGAGAAAATCTCAACACTGGTAGTTCACTCACCAGACAATTCTAAGTACTCTTTTACTAATGGTTTACTCAGATACAAAGGGAGGGTTTACACTGGCAGCCAAGGAAGCCTCAAAGTGAGAATCTTGCAACAGCTACATGACTTCCCTCAAAGGGGCCATTCTAGATCACAAGCTACTTATTAGAGGTCAAACTATATTTTTACTGGCCTAAGATGAAGATGAAGATTTTGGAATACGTTTAGCAATGTAAGGTTTGCCAAAGAAATAAAAATGAAGATACAACTTACCCTGGTCTTTTGCAGCTTATTCCTATTCCAAAACAAGCTTAGGATGTTACAACAATGGATTTTATAGAAGGGCTTCCACAGTCAAAAGGTTTCAACAACATCTTAGTGGTTTTTGATCAAATCATTAAGAATGCTCATTTCCTTCCACTCTCTCACTCCTATTCTGCTACTGAAGTGGCAAAGTTATACTTAGATCATGTTCATAAGCTGCATGGAGCCCCAAAAATTGCCATATCTGACAGGGACAAGAACTTTACTAATCTATTTTGGAAAGAATTGATGAAGTTGTTGGGAACTCAAGTCAGTCTTATTACAGCCTAAGAATTAAAATCTAATGGTCAGTCAGAAAGGTTGCACCGGTATTTGGAACAATATTTAAGGTACATGTGCTTCCTTAAACCTAAGGGTTGGTCTCAATGGTTGCCCTTAGCTAAATGGTGGTACAACAGTAGTTACCACACTGTTATAAGTCTTACACCTATTTAAGACTTATATGGTTATCCACCTCCTGAGCTAACTTGGGATGCTAGTGCCCATGCTAAGGTAGCTACTTTAGAAGAATTACTAAAAGAAAGAGAACATCTAAGCAAATTGCTAGTAGACTAGTTGAGAAAATCACAACAAAGAATGAACTCTATACTGATAAACAAAGGAGTTAGAGAGCATTTCAAGTTGGTGATGAAGAGCTGTAACCCTACAAACAAACTTCTATTACCCTAAGGAAGAACCTGAAGCTATCTTTAAGGTACTATGGGCCTTACAAGGTGATAAGCAAGGTAGGTCTAGTTGCTTATAAGTTATTACTGCCTTCCAGCTCTAAGATTCACCTAGTTTTTTTTATGTAAGTTTGCTTAAGAAGAAAATGGGAAACAAGGCTACTCCTTGTGTTCCACCCCTAAAAACTAATGAAGAAGGCCAGCTAATTGTATATCTCGTTAGAGTTTTGGACAAAAGAATGGTTAAAAGAAACAATCAAGCTATAACTCAACTCTTAGTAGAGCGCTTTAACTTAGGCCCTGATAATGCTACATGGGAGGATTACACTATTCTTTATTCTCAGTTTCTAGATTTTGATCCTTAGGAATAAGGTTCCCTTAAAGCATAGGGGAAATGTAATGAATTTGATCAATTCTAGGAGCAGGGAAGCTATGGAACTGGGTAACAACAAGTTTGATAATGAATTGGGAAGTACACTAGCTGGACTAATATTGAGGAAAGGCTGTGAGATAGGAAAAAAGTTGTTAACCTCGTGAACGGGACAGATAACCTTTTATGTCATTTCCATTATTTCATTCCTTGCATTTGTCCTATGTACAACTCAGCAGTGTATTACAAACAGGGTATATGAACCTTGTAAGCAATTGAAAAAGGAATGAATGAAATACAAAAAAAAAAAAAACATTTTGTTTCTCTTCAATCTTTTGTTCTCCTTCTTCTTTATCCTTTCTATTTACTCATTTACATTAAAATCACAGCTCTAAGCTATGACAAACGATATTAACCAAAGCCAACATCAAAAACACACATTTCAACACTACCCCAGCACTTGAAACCAACATTCCAACCCGAAGCAATGCCTTATTAACATCAACATGTTCCAAAAACTCCGAACCATGGAAACTAACATGGATGTTAAAAATATGGGATTTGGAGATCTTTGATTGCTTGTTTAAGAGCTAAAGCGACAAGGCTGGAGAATAGGAAGGAACTGAAGGTGTTAGGAAAATAAGAAATAGAATAAAAGAAGAAGAAATGATTTTGAAGCATGAATATTTGTCACTGTTTTTAAGGAATCAAAAATTCTCCATGATAAAATAGAATCTCATAATCTCTCTTAAAATAGGTATGAAATTTCATAATGAAAATTAAGCACATAAGTTTGGATATTTATAATGGCCAAAAGACACTTTGAATAGACATGTCTTATCTGAAAGACACCTCTTCAAATAAGTTAAGCCCTTTAGACATCACTTTTGCCCAAAAGGTTCTTCTTCAAATAAGTTATGTCTCTTGGACATCACTTTTAGGCTAATTATATTTATTGAAACTATTTATGTCTATTAGACGTAACTTTCTAACAGATTATGTCTATTCAAAATTTGTCATTCATAACTCTTGGTAACTTAAACATAATTTCCAAACTTAATATTTCAAACTACTTAATAATCCCCCACTAGTCTGAAATGTTTGCTTAATTTATTATTTCACACGACAAGAAATATGTTTAAAGAAGTTATCTCTCGATTTGGACCTTTCATTAGTGTTCATACATTAATATCTAGCGAAATTAATGGTGTTTGTGGATTGAACCACAATTTCTAGTGTTAGATTTAATAATATGACACACGTAAGATGTGAGACCCGATTCTATGATACTGTACACCATATTTTTGTAAATTGTAGATAGTGGAAATAATTATTTAGTGAATTTTCACATTGAAATTTTGAATTTTTGAGATTATGGTTTATAATATGGTGTATAAGAGGTGAAATGTAACATCCCAAAACCACTATATAACAGAATATTCACTTGTAAACTCCACTTACTTACCGGTTGGGCTGTCTGTGATGCTTAACAACTCTTAATACTTTAATAGGAATTAGTACTTTTATTTCTCGTACTAATATGGAAATATGAATTATTAAATTAAATTCTTTTTATGTATATACATTCCCTTATTTATAAAGTAGTACTGTACCCTTTTACTGAATATATAAAAGAATACAACATACCTTCGATATCAATCTCTGGAAGGTAATTCTCTTAGTCCAAAATCAATAATCGGTGGGGTGGAAAAATAAGGAGTGAGCGACAACGTGCTCAGTAAGGAAGGTGCATGCTGCTTATAAAAATAAAATTATATCCTCAAACACAATTTACTTATCCTAACAATCAAACCCATTAGGAAAACGATGGATATAGATAACCTTTAAATAGGATTCATTAAATATTTTCAATAAATGAAAATAAATAAGTTGAGACTAGGCAACAAACAAATCATGCTCTCATTGTTCCCCCAGGAACACAAGTCGTCCACTTTTGGGGTGCACCCGTAAGCCATCTCCCCTCACGGCTATCTCGGCTAGATCTATGGCCATAATCTATAGGTGGTCCTCGAGTCCAGTTGCCAAGTGACCTCGAGACCGCTGATGACTTGGCGGGTCCATCAGCCCTGTGACGCCTTGGGGTGCACTTGTTGGTCCATCGACCTGAGCCACCGCCCCAGGCGGGTCACGCAATAGTAATGCATGAACTAGGGGCCTAAAGTCTCAAAATCAAATTATATCTCATAAAAAACCTTTAAGGAATCATTTCATAATGTCATCGTTTTCTTTCCAAAAGGTTTTAAAAACAGCCCGCAATCTCACTGAATTCCGTGTGAGAAAGGCACGGGTTAAACTGACTCGCCATGGCTAGTTTGCCCATGGTCAACTAACCCATTGGTCAACTCGCCCAAAAAGGTTTTATATTTTCTATTTACAAAACAAAGTAAAAACAATTCATTTTTTGTTGAGAAAATTTGGAAAAGCGAAACCTGTTCACCATGGTCAGCTCGCCCATTCGACTCACCCGGATTTCTATTTAAAACAGGGTCACTCACCCAAGATATCATAAAAAGGGTTATTCGCCCAAAACATCAAAAAAGTTTGGCTCGTCCGCCATTACCAGTTTGCTTAACAAACAACATAGGGGTCGGCTATCTCTGTAGCTCGCCTAAGTCAAAATAATTTATCAAATAAATGCATGTCATAAACCAAAATAGTTTTTTAATATTTTCATAATATTTTTACTCCACAGGACATGCATTTTACTTCACACACATCTCCCTTACCAGTCTTATGCCGACGATCGTCCCGGTAATGCTAACCGAAATTCATCTACTCGGGCTGCAAAATAATTTTATTGAAAAATTATTAATAATTTTCTTCTTATTTTTAAGCCACTATTATTCGCAAAATGCAGTCACTAACTTCATATTATGAGCACAACCAGTATAAATTATACTGGTGCTAAAATTCAACTCGTTCACCTAAGTTTCTTTTTCGGTTTTAAGTTCACCAATTCTCTTCTTTTAATTCTTATAATTATTTCTCACCAAAATTTATAATTTTTAGCAAAATTTCCTTGTCCAATTGTCATAGCCGAACCTCTTAATGGCCATGGTCATTGACTTTTCAATATTTTTCTTCTACTTGCATGAAACCACAATTTTTCTTTCATCTTTTCATGCCAACCGAACCTTCCAAAATTTGTCAAATTTTGGATCCTTCATCTTTTCAAATTTCCAAGCTTACTCTTCATTTTATTTATACTACATACTTTATTTCTTATCATCCTATCAAAATTTCTAACCTATTTCCTTTAGTTCTTCGTCTAACTCAAGACTTTAACTAAGACTAATCCTATAATCCTATTAACTAAGTCATAAAACATGGAATTTTATCCTTAATATCAAGAAGCATAAAATCATGGAAGCTCACCTTAACTAATTGGTGGACTGCCAAACAGGACAAGTTGTTTTTACTTGTTCCTTCTTCCTGTTAGCCTTCTATCTTCTTGATCCTTTGAGGGTTCTTCAAATAGGTAAGGATTTAGTAAGCAAGGATGAGTATCAAGGTCTAATGTTTTTGCTGAATTTTTTTCTTGGTTGAATATAGGCTGAAACAGAACCAAAAATGGAATCACTTCTGCCTCTCGTAGAACAGCAAGTTCGATGGTGAAGGAGGCAATTTGCTGATGTCTTTGTTCTATTATGTCTCCATATATTCAAGACAACCAATAACACTTAATCACTTAGCATCTTATCTATTTTATTTCATCATTCCTTTGTCTTTTCATGAATTAAAGTCTTGTAGAAAAAAACTACATCCAACACAGACGGCGTGGAGTTCATTCTCCACCCGACTTGACTTATTTTGATGTCTTTATTATTTTCTTCTTTCCATTCTTTGCTTACGTGACTACTCCTATTATTTTCTGTCATGAAGCCATTTTTGTTGACTTGCATTGCTCACTCATTAATCACATGTTCCCTCTTTCTTTCCTCTTCATTTCGACGTCCCTTGTTCAGCCATTTTTCTTGACTTTCATCGCTTAGCCATTCATCACCATTCAGCCTATCTATATTCGGTCAGCAACAATGATTTATCTTCACATTTTTCATTCAATTTTCAGCCTACATGTTCTTTTCGATGCAGTCCTTTTCTGTTCTATTTTCACACTATCCATGCACTACGTTTATATCTCTTTGAAACCTCATGGCTAACCTTGACACTATAGCTTCATATATATATATATATATAATACTAACTTATCTATTTGTTTTCTGCTCTTCACGTCAGCTACATACAAAACAGAAATTTTCTGCTCTTTTATTCACGCCATTTACAATCATCATATATGAGTATTTTCAAGCTTATTTCCTTTAAGAATTTACTTCATAATACACATCTAAAAGCACTCTAATAAATTTCCTTCAAATTAACAATCATATACTAAGTATTAAAATTCTCTCCCTATATGTACTATTTAAATCAACCAATTTACCTCACATGAAATTCTCATTTCTATTCATCTCTTTAGTTTTTCATTCTAGTTCCTATACACCATATTATAGGTTAAATTCTAAAATTTTCATAAATTAAAGTGGAATTTCATAATTTATATTTATTTAATTCCACTCAATAATTTATTTTTATTATCAATCATTTATAATATGGTGTACAGTATATAAAAATTCAGGTCTCACATGAAATAAATATTAAATGATGAATTGAGGCATAGAAATCAATAAAGAAAACAAATCTGGAATTTATGAATAGAAGTGAGATTTTCATAGTATAATATACAATAAATTATCTCTTTAGGAGAAGGGGATTTTATTTTGAAAATATGGCAATTTGTCATTGGAAGGAACATACAAAAAGAAGACGAAAACAAACAAAAAAATGTGCAGAAAATTGGACTACACGCTGCTTCATTTTTGCCATTATGATGCATGGCTGAAAATGTTCCAAGGAAAGTGAAATGTAAAAGATACTTAACAGAAGAGGATTTTTAAAGTCTAACGTGGGATTAAGCCTATTGGTTGGAGCTTTCCAAAAGAAAGCAAACAAGTCAAAGAAACGTGCAACACACTTCATCACCGCCACTCCTCGCTGCAGTCTTTTTCTTCTCATTTTAATGCTCAATGGGACAAGAATTTATGAGGAAAGGGGATAGGAATATAGGTGGAAAAATATTATTGGCTAGCATGTATATAAAGAAGACTAAGGGGAATTAAAACTTCAGTAATTTTCTTCTTCTTCCTCGTCCCTTTTTTTTGCTGCATCGACTTTCATTTCTGTGCAGTGCAGCCGATTTCTTCTTCACGTGTTCCCATTTTCACCATGGAAAATCCTTCCTTTAAGCTTCTAAAACCACCAAACCTCTTTCATCCACCTTGCTTCCCATTATAAGGGCTGAATAGAACTGGTGTTTTGTGGACAGGAAACCCACGAAAAGAGCTGGACAGTTCGGTTGTGCAGGTAAGAATGGTGATGACAAGTTCACGCAACTTTGTTTAATGTCTATGTTCGTATTAGATGAATAAATGATATGCATGATTATTGTTTGAACTGAAAATTTGTTGAGAACATGTGGAACTAATCTGTTATGGTGTTTAAGGGGCTGAGTAGAAAATAAAAGCTAGATCGAAATTAAAATGGAACCAGAAATTTGAATTAATTAAATTATAGTCATGGTGGGCTACTATGTTTAAGTTGATTTCAAAGGAAGAAAACATGGCGTTGATAGTATGAATGATAGAAAACTATATGGAGTGATCCTTGGTATGAATGGCCTGACAAAAGGGGCTGAAAATTTTGCTGTGTATGGCGTGAAATATGGAAACAAATGCCAACTTTGAGTGTTGCATGGCAAAGAAAGTCAAAAATAGTGGCTTGTTGTGAAATATCATTAGCCATACAAATTAAATTTAATAAAAGCATAAGAAAATAAGCCTACTTTATGGCTTCATGACAGAAAATAATAAGAGTGGTCACGTAAGCAAAGAATGGAAAGAAGAAAATAATAAGGCATGGAAAAGATTAAAAACCATGAAAGTGTACTTCAAGGAGATTTCGGCCATGGGTTAATTGAGCATGAATTCATGCTGAATTTTATAGTTTGATAGTAGGAAATGAATATAGAAATTGAAAAAGAAGGATTGGTGAGATCGAAACCGAAAAAGGAGCTAAAACAGAAAAGTTCAGTTTTAGCACCAGTGTAATTTATACTGGTTGTGCATAGGTTATGACATTAGTGGCTGCATTTTTTAAATTTTAGTGGTTTAAAAATAAGAAGAAAATTATTAATAATTTTCGATAAAATTATTTTGCAGTCGAGAAGTATGATTTCGATAGACGCAACCGGGAAGCTCGGTTTCGTAAGACTAGGTAAAGGAGATGTGTGTGAAAGAGAATGCATGTCCTGTGGAGTTAAATTTATGAAATTACTGAGAAATTGTTTTGATTTATGACATGCGTTATTTTGATAAATTGCTTTGCTTTAGGCGAACTATAAAGCAAATTCTAATGTAGATTTGGCGAACTGGTAAAGGGCGGGCGAGCCAATTTATTTATAAACAGAAAATATGAAACCTTTTATGATGTTTTGGGCGAAGAACCCTTTTTATATCTTGGGCGAGTGACCCTGTTTAAAATAGAAATCCGGGCGAGCCAATATGGGCGAACCCTTTTAATAGTGTTTTGGAGCGGGCGACCCCTTGTTTTAAGAAAGTTATGGGCGAGCCACTGAGGGCGAGCCAGTTTTATTTGTTGTTTTTAAAAGGAAAGATGGCGGGCGAATAATAGTTCACCGCACTGTTGACTTGACCATGGGCGAGCTGACCATGGCGAACAGGTTTTTACTTTTCCAAATTTTCTCAACGAAAAATGAACTATTTTTAATACCTTTGAAAATAGAAAAGGTAAAACCCAGATGGGCGAGTTGACCAATGGGTGAGTTGACCATGGGCGAATTAGCCATGGCGAGCCAGCTTAACCCGGGTCTTTCTCACACGGAATTCAGTGAGATTACGGGCTGTTTTTAAAACCTTTTGGAAAGAAAATCATTTCGGGAAAATGATGAATCTATAAAGCAATTCCTTAAAGGTTTTTCATGAGATATAAAAGTAATTTTGAGACTTTAGGCTCTGAGTTCATGCATTATTATTCATGAAATTGCGTGACTCACCTAGGGCAGTGGCTCAGGTCGATGGACCAACGGGTGCACCTCAGGGCATCACAAGGCTGATGGACCGGCCAAGTCATCAGCGGTCTCGAGATCACTTGGCAAGTGGACTCGAGGACCACCTATAGATTATGGCCATAGATCTAGCTAAGATAGCCGTGAAGGGCGATGGCCTACGGGTGCACCCCAAAAGCGGACGACTTGTGTTCTTGAGGGAAACATGAGAGCATGATTTATTTATTGCCTAGTCTCAACTTGTTGATTTCTGTTTACTAAGAGGATTTACTGAATCCTGTTTACTGTTTATTACATTTTATTGTAAACTGTTTAGCCAATGATTTGAATATCAAAAACTGGTTACTATATCCATTGTTTTTCCTATTTGGTATGATTTTAGGAAAAATAAATACGTTGTGGTATATAGTTTTGCTTTATTTAAAGCAGCATACGTCTCCTTTACTGAGCGCATTGTTCGCTCACCCCTTTATTTTAACTCCACAGATAAAGAGACACGGAGTTAAAGAATTAGCTCCCAGATGGATATAGCTACATATAAAGCGTTGGGGCAAATTATGATAGATACAGTCACTTCTCTTTTATATTTCAGACATATGTATACAGTACTACTTTATTGAAACAAGGATAATAGGGGATGTCAGATGTAAGGAATAATGAAAATAATTTTCTATTCCGTATTTGTTAAATAAATGTTTATCATTTATTACTGTAAAGGTTGAATGTTAATGGCATCACAGACAGCCTAACCAAAAATGTTGTATGGAAATACGTGAAAAATGTGGTAACGGGTTGTTACAGATTTAATGGTATCAGAGCTTTGGTTGGTCTGATGTCTGTTGATGCCCTTAGAACGAAAAATGTTGAAAAAGGTTAACATCCCCTGTAGTACTGTATAATCTGAATGTATAGAAGAGTCAAGTGACTGTAAATGAAGTTAAGTGTTTAAATATGGTAAAAGTTGATGAATTAAGGATTACAAATAGATATTGTAATCCGGGAATTTACATGAGATAGGTGATCTTATCATCATAATGTCAGGTCTATTCGGTAAGGTATAGTGAGGATCTCGGTGAGGGCCCCACCAGGACTTCTCTGTCCATATCGAACTAAGATCCTGAAATGATGATATTGAAATGTTTTTTCTAAGTCATAAATGACAAAATTGATTTAAAATAGATTGATGGTGAAATAGTATTTGATGGTGTAAAGGACATATTACACGTTTAATGATCCCTACTGTGAGCCCCATTTATATTTTGATGAGTAATGCGACCCGGAGTATATGCTATCAGAGGTCGCGAGATAGTCGACCCTATTGTGGATTTTAGGGTCTGAATTAAAGTGAAAATATGGGCTATATTGGTTAGGAATTATTGAATAATATGAAAAGTGATAGAGTGTGAACTAAAAAGATGAATTGTGTGATCAATGATTTAAAATTGACGATGTTAATACCGGTTCTATATACTCCTTATGTTGTTAGGAGAATAAATATGACATTCATAGAATCGAAATATTGAGAAATACATGTGGAGTAACTTGAAAATTATGCATATGTGTTTAGAAGATACATCGTGGATCCGTTTGATATCAATAATGAGACATCCAAGACGGTATGGGTTAGTGAATTAGAAATTACGGGAAGATATTTCAGATAAACTTTTGGAATAATGTAGATTCGAGAGATTGTTGACTTGATTCACAACATGGAAATTTTTGTAAGCCTTACCAGAGAATCAGAAGAACTTAAGAAATTACTCAAGAGATTGATGAGTAGAGAAATCAACTGTTTTGGTATAACCGGGGAAAACGAAAATTTTATCGTTTTGAAAACAACGGGATTAGTATTCTCTACAGTTGCTTCTAGGTTCCGGAACAAGTATGGTATTCTAAAATACCTACCTTATTCTATCTGGATCCCTAGCCGACTGTAGTATCCTTTTTATATGTGAGCCTAGAGCCAGCTAGGAAGATTTTAAAGAGAATGAATATGTACCAGTTCAAGATCGATGTGTTGCTTGATTTACGTAGTGATGTATACAGAATTCCAAGATCAATTTTGAACAAGATGTTGACGGATAAAAAGCTTGTAGACGAGTGGTTATGTGAGGATGTGCAAATGCGATATAACCTTTATGAGTTCTTTGTGGAACTTAAGAGAATTATAAAATCTCTTGTGAAGTATGTGAGTTAATGAATGAAAGATTTGGGGCGAACCCTTTTAATGGTGTTTTGGGGCGGGCGACCCCTTGTTTTAAGAAAGTTATGGGCGAGCCACTGAGGGCGAGCCAGTTTTATTTGTTGTTTTCAAAAGGAAAGATGGCGGGCGAATAATAGTTCATCGCACTGTTAACTTGACCATGGGCGAGCCGAATGGGCGAGCTGACCATGGCGAACAGGTTTTTACTTTTCCAAATTTTCTCAACGAAAAATGAACTATTTTTAATACCTTTGAAAATAGAAAAGGTAAAACCCAGATGGGCGAGTTGACCAATGAGCGAGTTGACCATGGGCGAATTAGCCATGGCGAGCCAGCTTAACCCGGGTCTTTCTCACACGGAATTCAGTGAGATTGCGAGCTGTTTTTAAAACCTTTTGGAAAGAAAATCATTTCGAGAAAATGATGAATCTATGAAGCAATTCCTTAAAGGTTTTTCATGAGATATAAAAGTAATTTTGAGACTTTAGGCTCTGAGTTCATGCATTATTATTCATGAAATTGTGTGACTCACCTGGGGCGGTGGCTCGGGTCGATGGACCAACAGGTGCACCTCAGGGCGTCACAAGGCTGATGGACCCGCCAAGTCATCTCGCCGCCAAGTCATCAGCGGTTTCGAGATTACTTGGCAAGTGGACTCGAGGACCACCTATAGATTATGGCTATAGATCTAACTGAGATAGCCGTGAGGGGCGATGGCCTACGGGTGCACCCCAAAAGCGGACGACTTGTGTTTCTGAGGGAAACATGAGAGCATGATTTATTTATTGCCTAGTCTCAACTTGTTGATTTCTGTTTACTAAAAGGATTTACTGAATCCTGTTTACTGTTTATTACATTTTATTGTAAACTGTTTAGCCAATGATTTGAATATCAAAGACTGGTTACTATATCCATTGTTTTTCCTACTTGGTATGATTTTAGGAAAAATAAATACGTTGTGGTATATAGGTTTGCTTTATTTAAAGCAGCATACGTCTCTTTTACTGAGCGCATGGTTCGCTCACCCCTTTATTTTAACTCCACAGATAAAGAGACACGGAGTTAGAGAATTAGCTCCCAGATGGATATAGCTACATATAAAACGCTGGGGCAAATTATGATAGGAACAGTCACTTCTCTTTTATATTTCAAACATATGTATACAGTACTACTTTATTGAAACAAAGATAATAGGGGATGTCAGATGTAAGGAATAGTGAAAATAATTTTCTATTCCATATTTGTTAAATAAATGTTTATCATTTATTACTGTAAAGGTTGAATGTTAATTGCATCACAGACAGCCTCACCGAAAATGTTGTATGGAAATACATGAGAAATGTGGTAACGGGTCATTACATAAGACTTATCTGCTTGTTTCAAGAGGTTTACTACCTTTGTAGCAATATTATGGCCATGTATTCATCTTGGTAATCATGATCACTTAATAAGAAAATACACTAATTTCTTGTTTGAAGCAGCACTACTTCTATGATCACTAGGTGGAGTTCTTTTATGTCTTTGTTGCTATGGACATTTTTTTTTCAGCCCTATTAAGAGTAAAACTCATCCTCCAACTAATGAAATGTGATAACCACGATTTTTAAACTATAGTTAGTAAACCAATTTATTTTAGACTCGTATATGTTAATATATGAGGATCAAGAAAATCATAGGAGTTAAATGGATAATGCAAGTTAGGATTTTAGGAATTATAATTAATAAAGGATTTAGTTTATTTATTAATTAAAAAATAAATAAATAAATAAGAGATTGGCGGAAAATTTCTCGCCAAACCGTCTATCCCACTATGCTATTTCACTTAATATAAGAAAATAAAAGAAAAAAAGGTTAGAAAGAAGTGCAAGCAAAAGCAGAGAACGATGGAAAGAAGAGGAAATAATGGAAATGGACAGATGAGAGAGAACAAAGTATAATGGCGACCAGCAAAAGGGAGAGAAAAAGGGAAAAAGAAAGAAAATGGTAGAGAGAAATCGGAGAAGTTGGAAGCGTGGAGAGTGAGAGACGATTAAAGCAAAGAATTTCGGTGAGTGAAAGAAAATCAATGAATGAGAAAGAGGTGAGAATGGCTGTCGAGAGAGAGGCTTGAACCTAGCCTAAAATAGTATTGATTTAGAGCGATCATGGAGAGCCGAACAGGGAGGGGCGGTGTTGATTAAGGACCATTGATTAGGACTCGAAGAAAGCTAAAACAGGGGGATTTTGAGGGCCTATAAATGCAGCAAAAAGGGTCATGTGTTTAAATAAACGGAGGGCTAGGAAAGGGCTGCACATTCTCGAGTTACAGGACTGAAGCAAAATAGGGGATTTTAGCTGAATGTTAGGCTATTGTTTTGGTCTTAAAATAGAAGAAAACAAGGGTTGAAGCTTGCAGAAATTTTAGGGAGAAAAAGGGGTTGTATGTAGAACAGAACAAAAGTGTGAGGAATGTTCAAATCGAAAGGAAATGTAGTTGGTGGGTTGAGGATAGGGAGTAGTTAATGTGCAGCATTTCAACCCTCAAGGGTTTCTTTGTCTCGGTTTAGAACATGAAAGTAGTAAGAAGAACTGCTAGTCTTTGCATTCTCTCGACAAACAATAGCAGCAAAAAGTTGCTCTTCTATTGACAACCTATGGAGGTGTGAAGGGCAATCACCTTCAGTTGGAACCAAGCCACAACAGGGACCTTTTTTGGGTCTAGTATAAAGCAGCAGCAAAGGAGCCATTAGTTGCTCCTCTCAGTCTTGGAATAGGGGAGTAAAAAGCGAAAGCTAGCAGAAGGCCTTTTGGTGCAGAAGGCCTTTTGGTGCAGAAAGCCCTTTCCTTGGCATGCAGAAGATAGCAAACAAGTAGCTTGTTGGCTTTCAGCCATTGGTCTAAGGAAACTCTAAACAACAAGCGTGGAGACAGCCACTTTAAGGCTTAAATTGAGATGTTAGCCATACTTGGATATTTTATTTATTTTACATTATATATATACACATATATTTAAATATATTATGAAAAGGTGGAGTAGTGATGAGTAATGAAGAATTAATGCTTGGTGTAGGATCTTTGAGATATATTAAGAATTTTGGTTAGAATGTCTAGCCTTTTTAGAGAGAATAAAAGTAAGGTTTATTTTATTATTGAGATTAATATACATTAAATGGAAATGGTATATATTATAAGTGGTTGGAATTATGCTAGAAAATTTGTGACATGGTGAGGCCAAGGTGGTTTCCTAAGAGTAGAGACAACTTTTTTGTGATTGACTTATATGTATGGGATCTAAAGTAATGTTAAGTGTTGCATTGATGTGGCATGTAGAAAAGCATCAAAGAGGAAGGATTATCACATTTAGCCTAAGTTGAAAGTAAGGGTAAGGGTTGAGGTAAGGAAAAAGGGTAATATTTGTTTAGATTAATAATGCTTTGGTGAAATATACTTAATGGTCATTAAACTTACCTTGGCCACTACATAAAGGATATGTCAGATAAGGATTTTTATTATTTAGAAATTTATAATGTATTAGTGGTGTATACGAAGTTAATGAATGATAAATGTGAATTGATTCTAGAAAGTTGCTAAGAGCACCAAGAGCACTAATTGGTCAAGAAAAGTGTGGTGCGCTCCACACAAGTGTGGTACAAAATAAAGCTACTTGGTGGACATACGCAATGAAAGAATAAAGAAAGGTGGATTTCTATTAATAAGTTAGCTAAGGTAAGGGAATATATGTTAAATGCTTGTTAGTCCTTTGTGTTTATGTATGTATAAGTTAATGTTATTTAACATTCATGGGTTTAAATGCATTTTTGTTTGAATTTTAAAATATGTTGGATTAAGCTTATGCTTGAGATTTGGATTTGTGTTGGATTGGTGTATAAAATATATATTGCTTGATTGAGTTTTCTACAGGTATTTGGTTGTGGTTATGACGCTGGATAGTGTCTATGCCGTCATAATGCCGAAATTTCGTTAGAAATCATTAACTGGATTTCATGGTATTAGTTTAAATTTATATAATACATTTAAAACCTCATACACTTTAAGCATCATCACTTGTCATCGAGATAATGGTTTTTAAGCATGATTTTGTACGATGAGGTTTTCGAAACTATAAGTGTTTAAAACGATTCATGCTTTCAGTACTCAAATCATGTTGTGAAAGCTATCTTCGTATAGGTTTTGACATATGAGACATGAGGTGTTGTGTGATGCCTGTGTGGCATTTACCCTGCCTATGTGGCACTCTATGTTTATGTGGCATTTATCAGGCCTTTGTGGTACTTTATACCTATATGGCACTCTATGCCTGTGTGGCACTTGCTATGCCTAGGAGGCACTTAACTTGCCTGTATGGCATTTATCATGCCTATGTAGCATTTGGTATGCCTGTATGGCATTGAAGTGCCTACCTATATATATATATATATATATATTTCATATTCCTCATGTGTGTTAATGGATATCTATGTATATATATGAATTGTGAAATATCATGGATGCTTTGTGATCTTCCAAGCATTTGACAACTAGTCGTGACATGTACCTCAGCTACCAGATGATCACTGATGCTGGGATGATTCATGATCATGAATAGAGCCCTAGTATGGGGCTATGACCACTGCTACCTACAGTGGATGCTTTCATAGAAAGCTTACTGGTTATTTTCAAAGATCTTAGTTATGTTACCAAATCCTACCAATGGATGCCTGTCTCTTGAAAATACTTTTGATTGTATATCTCGATACTATCACAAAAATGAATGAATGTATCATTTCTATTTCTACTGTATCTCAATTTTATAAATGCATGAGCACTAAAATGTTTGGAAACTATTCAGTATAAATGTCTTATATCTTATAAACAAAAGTATACTAACTTTGCATTACTTTTGATAAACCGCATAGATGTATGAGTTTTTGCGCATTCGTTCACGCATAAATAGGCATTAAGCATACTAGGAGCCTAGCATCACTCAACGTATATTTTCTTATTGTGCTTTAGCTCACCCCTCTCTTCCACCTCACAGGTTACTTTAGATAGGCTCGAGTGCAAGAGTGTTGCACTAAGAGCTTGACTTATCTACTGCTAAGTTACTGCCTTTTGTATTAAGGTATAACCTTTCATTACTTTTGTTTATATCCTAGACAAAAAGATTCTTTTCGATATACACAATTTACATAGATTGAGATGTAAGTGTTAGGACTGTATTGAGAATTATATATAATTGTGCCTTGTAATGATTAGTATCTCGATAGTATATCTTGCTAAAAAAATGCGATACTCTGGATGGTTTCTTAAGATGATAATTGTGCCACAAGTTGGATTATTGCTGTGTTACAGAGTGTGGTTGGACAATAAGTATATATAAAAGGACGGAGTTTTTTTGTTTCGATTTTAGGACGCATTACGCGGTAATTGAATCGGACATTAGACAATTAGTCTTAAACAAATAAACAAGTACTAATCTACTTGTTAGGTTTTAGCTACACTGAGCGAGTGACAAACATAGTAAGGAAAAAAATTAGCCCGAAAATTCTAGCTTTCGAGGGCGTTACAGACAATTGGTTAGGAGTGACTTGACACTTGAGGAAGTCAAGGCTTCGAATCACTCTGGACACGAGAGAAAACTATGAGGGTCTTGCTTAGTGACCTGAACCTAAAGCGGACACTACGAGTGAGTAAGGTGACCCTGCTTAGTGAACTGGGGCCTTACACGCAACAAACAACACTTGACTAGACAATTTAGGAATAGGAATCAAGTGCTAAACAAACATATCCAGTAACTTGTTATTACGCAACTTTAAGTTTAAAGGTTACTAAACTAAAGTTGCATTCCCATTACTGATGTCTAATTAATGGATTTAAATCCTATTCCTATTTACATTCTCTTTAACACATCTTTTAATAATGCTTTGGTGAGAAGATCAGCTAGATTGTCTACAGACTTTACATAAATTATGGTTATAAACCACTGGTGATCAACTCTCAAATATATTCATGTATAAGGCTAATTTGTCTAAATTTTCATTATAAATACTATTGTATGCTCTAGACATTATAGCCTTATACCATAATGCAGGGATATGGCTAGCATAGGTTGTGACCACAACTTTATATCAACTAACATATTTCTCAGTCATTCTAACTCTTTGCTTGTAGTTACTCAAGCAATAAACTTAGATTCCATGGTGGATACAAGATACAAGTTTGTTCCTCTGAGGCCAACTTATCGCACCTTTTCCAATAGTGAAATCCAACTTGCATCTTTATAGCCTTCTAAAATGGCTTTACAACTTGTGTAATAATAACCAAGTTCCTTTGTTTTCTTTTAAATAGCCAATTACTCTTTTAATGGCCATCCAATATTCATTACCAGATATACTTATATATCTTGCAATTTACATATAGCAAAAGCTATATCTTGCCTTGTGCTGCATGCATTAGCCTCCTAATTGCACTTTCATACTCCAATTGAGTAATCATCTGACCAATTTTTTGTTAATTTCATACTCGGATCATTTGGAGTGGTAACTTCCTCTATATTAAGATGTCGGAGTTTATTCAACATCGTCTCCACGTAATGTGATTGGTTAAGTGAAAAACTATTGTTATGTCTCTTTACTTTAATTTTCAAAATGGAATCTACTTCAATTTGAAGATTAATGATGCCTTTTGGTCTCATTTACACTAAACATGTCGGTATAAAAAATTAACGTGTCATCACATAGAGACATACTATCACTCCATAATCTTTGTTGAACTTTTAGTATATGAATTTGTTTACACCATTTTGCATAAAATCATTGCCCAAATTTTGTGCATCAAATTCCTTGTGTCATTGCTTGGGAGCTTGTTTTAGGCCATATAGTGACGTAACCAATTTTTTGGTTGCTATATCACTTAAGTCACATTCTACCCGCACCAATCATGCTATGTTGGTGATCAAAATTGCATTGACTTATTCTTTTACTATTGAAGGATTACAATATTGAAGGCCATATTACACTCTCTTAAATATATTAAGACAATCTAATGCAATTATACTTACTAACCTTGGCTAATCACAAAAATTATACCCTATTATATGTCATATCATGCACTTGTTGTGTAATTAACATATCTCATATAGTGTTGAATCTATTGCACAATCAAAATAATAGATTCGTTTTAGAATCTTTCTTATATAGTGAAATTGAGAAAATTAAATTGTCATTTTTTTAACTTCTTTGTCCCAAAATCACATTTGTAACACTTATGTCTTCGTATCAAAATTGCTAAAAGACCCTTTAGTACCTTTAATATATTCTTGATCCATACCAAAATTAACATGCCATATTCCTATAATCATTCGATGATATCTCGTTGAACTTACTATAGATATAACCATATGCCAAAGTTATCTCATAAAACTATGATGTCATTTGTTTAAGATCTTATTATGTTCATTCAGGAACTTGAATAATTTACACACTTTTATTCTTGTCATGGAATCAATAACCATTTAGGTTATTCTATATACTGTGAGAACCGATTTTATTACACTGTACACCATATTTGTAAAGGACTGATAGTGAAAATAAATATTGAATGTGGATTTAGACTTCCCATTTTTATTGGATTTAAATTCTGTATGGTGTATGTGAAGTAGAATGAATATCTAAAAATTATAGGAATGGAAATTAAATATAACATAATGCCTAGAAGCTTATTGGAGGAAGCTTTGAAATTTAAGCATGAAGAGAAGTCAAGAAAAGAGGCTATAAGTGGACTTCATGCCACTTTGCTTCTCCTTGTACCAATCGGTTTAGACACCAAATGGCTTAACCGATTTACATGCAATGTGAAAGATACTTAATGGCAAAGAGAAGTAAGTCAAACGGACTGCAGCAAGAAGCTTCACCACCGTTCCTTTTTGCTGCAGTTTTCTTCAAGTTTTAATGCATGAAAAACGTGAAACGAAGAAAGAAAACAGGAAAAGGAACAGGTGGTAGGTTCTAATTGGATTAGCATGGCTATATAAGAAGAAATACATGAGGAAAACCAACTTAAGCAAACTTCATCCTCTAGTTAGCTAAACCTCTTCTCCATTGTTTGAAGAGCTAAGGAATAAGCAAAGTAAAGCACTGTGAGGCAGAAAGCACTCTGTTTCTGGAAGTACAACTCAGTCAAGGTGAGTTCCATATTTCTATAATTCTCTTGATATTCAATGGTAGATTTCTATGTTTTATACCGTAAGAAACATAGATATAGCCTTGTTTTAGTTAAATCTTGTTAGAATATATAAGAAACTAGAACAAGATGTGGTCTGGAAATTAATCAAGAATAAATAAGGAAAGTGCTGAAAACGGTGTGAAAGTGATGATAAAGAGGCGAGCTCAGCTATTATGGGCGAGTTAAATAATATGGAGTGGTATAGGGGACGAGGTCACCACATGCTAGTTTAATTCATAGGCGAGCCCACCTCTGAATAAAGAAAAGTCGTGTATGGCGAACTCCCATGCAAAGGCATGGCGAGTTGAATTGTGGGCGATCTCACATGTAAAGGCATGGCGAGTTGAATTGTGGGCGATCTCACATGCATAAGCATGGCGAGTTAAAAAGTGGGTGATCTCACATGCATAGGCATGGCGAGTTGAATTTTGGGCGATCTCCCATGCATAAGCCAATATAAGAATGGTGAGTTACATTGGGCGAGCTAGAGGATTAGCCTCAAGTCTTGCCAAAGAATTGGAAAGATTCGAACAAAATATATTGATAATCTTGATAATTTATTTTGCAGTCGGGAATTAAGAATGGACAAAGGCGAGTGGGAAGCTAGGCTTCGTAAGACCAGGTAAGGGAGTAGTATGTGAAGTGAAATGCATGTCCTGTGGAGTAAAATGTTATATAAATATTATGAAAATGTTTTGGTTTGAGACATGCATTAGTTTGATAAACCGTTTTCACAGACCATGAGTTGGGCAAGCTATAAAGCTAACCCCTAAGTTGTTTTGGGTGAGCCAAAGAGAGGCGACCCCTTTTGTGATGTCTTAGGCGAGCCAAAGAAAGACAACCCCTGTTTTAATAAAATTCGGGCGAGCCAAAAATAGGCGACCCCTTTTGTGATATTTCAGGCGAGCCAAGAGTGGGCAACCCTTTGGTTTTGAAAGACTATTGTTTATAGGCGAGTTGACCATGGGCAAGCCATAATGGGTGAGTTGACCGTGGGCAAGCCGTAATGGGCGAGCTGACCATGGGCGAGCCAGTTCAACATGTTTTTCTCACGCGTAAATTGGTGAGATGACGAGCTATTTTTACTATGTTTTGTAAACAAAAAATATAATACCTTTTTGGAAAACAATATTTTGAGAAAATTATGAAATATATGAAATATTTCTTAAAGGTTTTTCATGAGATATAAAGTGATTTTTGAGACTTTAGGCCCTGAGTTTCATGCATTACTATTTCACGAGGCTGATTGACCCGCCAAGTCATCAGAGGTCTTGAGATCACTTGGCAAGTGTACCCGAAGACCACTTATAGATTATGGCCATAGATCTAGTTGTGTTCCATTAGGAACGTGAGTTGGAGTGTTGGCCTAAGGGCACACTCCGAGAAAGCCGTGAGGGGCGATGGTTTACGTGTGCACCCCAAAGTGGACAACTTGTATTCCTGGGGGAACGATGATAGCATGATTTATTTGTAAGGTGATGCCTAGTCTCAACTTATTAATTTCTGTTTACTGAAAGGATTTACTGAATCATGTTTACTGTTTACTATATTTTATTATAAACTGTTTAGCCAGTGATTTGAATATTAAAGGTTGTTTACTATATCCACTGTTTTCTTACTAGGTATGTTGATAGGGAAAATCAACGTTTTGTAGGATATAGTTTTATTTTATAAAGCAGCATACACCTTTCTTACTGAGCACGTCGTCTCCCACCCCTGATTTTTCACTTCACAGGTTGTTGATCTTGTATTAAGAGAGTTACCTTCCAGAGATTATCGACTGCTAGAGTCAGCAGATTTTTGATATCGAAGGTATATGATTTTCTTTTATATATTCAGTGAATTTGTACAGTACTACTTTGTTAGAAGGGAATGTGTATATATATATCTTAAGAAATAATGTAACAATGCATACTTCCATATTAGTACGATGAATTAGAGCACTAATTTTACTGAAGTGATTAATAGATGGTTAAGCATCACAAACAGCTCAACCGTTGAAAATGTGTGATTTGTAAGTAAATATTATGTTATACTATAGATTCGGGATGTTACAGATTTAATGGTATCAGAGCAGGGTTGGTCGGATGTCTAGTGATGCTTAAAACGAAAAGTAAATAGTAAACATTTCCTGTAGTACTGTATAATCTGAATGTATAATAGAAATACTAATGATAAGTGATAAATGATCCCTGTGGCACAGATATGAGTGGAAGCAGGAGGAACGCTCAGTGAGAGGTATAGGCCGGCACAGATTTCGAAACCACAAACACCGAAACCCGCCCCAAGACCTACACGTCCTCTACAGTCGAAGAGCACTGATGCTCGTGTGAGTCGAGTGGAGAGGTTAGTAGCCGATTTCATGGCTATGTATCAGGTGGATAGAGTCGCGGATAGGGCGGAGAGGGAAAGAGCAGCAACTCTCGTAGCCCCAGTAGAGGCGCTAGCACCGCCACAGCTGGCACAAGTGGTACCAGAGCCTCAGCCTATTCCACCACCGGCACCTCAGCCACAAGTAGCTCCACCACAGCCATTGATTCAGCCGCCTAAAGATGTGGAGTCGTATTGTGATGTCACTTTGGCATGATCATTTAGGAAGTTGGATCCACCTAAGTTTAAAGGTGCTAGGGATCCGTTGGTGGCAGAGCAATGGGTTATTGCTATAGAGAAGCTATTAAGGATTATGAGGTGTACAGAGACCGAGAAGGTAGGTCTAGCAGTGTTCCAGTTGACAGATGATACAGAGCACTGGTAGAAGGCTACTCAGATAGTATTGTTCTCCCAGCATCAGGATATTACTTGGGCGATTTTTGTAGATGCCTTTAGACGAAGGTATATCCCTGACACTGCCCAACAGAAACTACAGCAAGAGTTTATGGACTTAACTCAGGGAAGGATGGCAGTGGACAAGTATGAGGCTAAGTTTACCACCTTGAGCCGATTTGATTCACAGACCATGTTAATGAAAGACATAAGATCGAGAGATTTCAGGCTGGTTTGAGACCCTCCATCAGATCGAAGCTAGCCCCATTCGATATTGTGACATATGATGAGGTAGTACGACGGGTGCAGCTATGTGAGAGGGATTTTGAGCAGTACCATGTAGAGGCTGGTGGTAAAAGCAAAAGTAAAGGTAAAGAAAAGGGTAAGAGATTTTTTGAAAATAGATATAGTAGGGAGCAGCCAAAGAGGGCTAGATCCTCGGGCATACAGATTTTAGAGGGACAATTCAATAGATCAGTAGTTTCTACCCCTGCTAGTGGTCTCACCACTACTCAGAGAAGTGTTGCGACTTTATGTAGACATTGTGGAAGGTCACATTGGTCACGCCCTTGTCCTTTGATGTCTATTGCATGTTTTAAATGTGGACAGAAGGGGCACTTTATCAGGAATTGTCCGATGCTTAGGGAGTCAGCTGCTTCTACTATTCCTCCTGCATTACCTCAGATAGCAGCACCGGCAGCTCCGAGTGAGCCGGAGAAGGCGACACCCTCACAGCCTAGGCGAGCGACAGCCACAGAGAAGGGTAAGAAGGTTGTGACTCAAGGTCGGGTGTACGCGATGGATCAGGAGACTGCCGACACCTCTATTGATGTGATTAAAGGTAAAGTTTATCTCTTTGATATTCCCGTAATTGCCTTAATTGATCCGGATTCTACCCATTCGTTCTTATCGCCTACATGTGCTAACAGGATCCCAGTAGAGCCGGAGTTGTTAGGGTATACTTTGCAGGTGAATACCCCTTTTAAAGATTTCCAAAGGACGGATATTATATATAGGAACTGTAAATTGACTGTAGGAGAGAAGGTTATGACAGCTAACCTAATTTTGTTAAATGTATATGATTTTGATATCATTTTGGGTATGGATTGGTTAGCTGGGAATCATGTTAGTTTGGATTGTAATACTAAGTTTATTACCTTCTCTCATCTCGAAAAGTACATTGTAAAGTTATTGTAAATTAATAAAAAGTATGTGAATATATGTTTGTGAAATGACATGTGTACTGAAATTGTGGTTGTCTATGAATGTTTATGAAGGATATATTGCTAGTGTGGAGGAGGTAGAGAGGAAACCTCCAGAGATTCAAGAGATTCATGTGGTTAAGGATTTTCCAGATGTATTTCCAGAGGAATTACTAGGATTACTGCCAGATCGAGAGACGGAGTTATGATCGAGTTGGTACCCAGTACGGAGCCGATTTCTAGACCCCCATATCAGATGGCACTGACTGAGTTAGATTAGCTTAAGAAGCAACTCCAAGAGTTATTAGATAAGGGATTTATACGTCCCAGTGTGTCACCGTGGGGAGCTCCAGTATTATTTGTTCAGAAGAAGGATGGTAGTCTCCGGTTGTGTATAGATTACTGGATGTTGAATCGGGCTACCATTAAGAATAAGTATCCACTACCCAGGATCGATGACTTGTTTGATCAGCTTAGGGGTGCAAAAGTATTTTCTAAGATAGATCTCCGATCAGGCTATCACCCGTTAAAAATTAAGGAGTCAGATGTGCATAAGAGAGCATTTCGAACTCGCTATGGTCACTATGAGTTCTTAGTGATGCCTTTTGGGTTGACAATGCCCCTGCAGCTTTTATAAGTTTGATGAATGAGGTGTTTCATCCATTTTTGGATAAGTTTGTCATAGTATTTATTGATGACATTTTGATTTATTCTAAGACTCCAGAGGAGCATGAGCAGCATTTATATATGGTATTACAGACCCTCAAAGAGCAGAGGTTGTATGCAAAATTCAGTAAGTGTTATTTCTGGCTTGACCATATAATCTTTTTGGGACACATAATGTTGAAGGATGGGGTGTCAATTGATCCGTCCAAGATAGAGGCCATTGTACAGTGGGAAAGGCCTAACATCGTTACTGAGATACGGAGTTTCTTAGGTCTTGCCGAATATTATCGTAGGTTCGTGGAGGGATTTTCCAAACTTGCTGCTCCATTGACACGACTCACACGTAAGGATGTGAAGTTTGAGTGGAATGACGCGTGTGAGCGTAGTTTTCTTGAGCTTGAGCGTAGATTGACTACTGCCCCCGTATTAGCCCTTCCTAGCAGATCAAGTGGCTTTATGGTGTATACTGATGCGTTCGTTCAAGATTTAGGGTGTGTGCTTATGCAGCATGGTCGGGTTATAGCCTATGGTTCTCGGTAGTTGAAGGATCATGAGAGGAATTACCCGACACATGACTTGGAGCCAGCCGCAGTAGTGTTTGCACTGAAGATATGGCGGCATTACTTGTACGGAGAGAAATTTCAGATATATACAAACCATAAGAGTCTGAAGTATATATTCTTTCAACAAGAGTTGAACTTAAGGCAGCGATGATGGATGGAACTGTTAAAGGACTATGATTGTGAGATTTTGTATCACCCGGGTAAAGCTAATGTAGTAACAAATGCACTGAGCCATAAGCATGTTGGCATGGTATCTTACATGATGATCAGGGAGCATGATTTGATGGAGCAGTTCTCTAGCCTCATCTTGACGGTTATTTCCTCTGACCAGTATGGATTTACGGCTAGTTTTCGAATAAAGTCGGATTTGATGGATCAGATTAGGGAAGCTCAGAGGAGTGATGATTATTGCATCGGGGTAGCCAGTCAAATTCAAATGGGAGTTGTGTCAGATTTTGAGATTGGCACCGATGGAATACTGAGGTTTAGAGGCAGGATATGTGTTCCCAGAGATTAGCAGATTCGAGAGATTATTTTATCAGAGGCCCATACCTCTAGATATACGTTACATCCGGGTAGTACTAATATGTACCAAAATCTCCGGAGAGTATATTGGTGGCCTAAGATGAAAAAAAGACATCACTGATTTCGTTGCTAGATGTCTAACATGCCAGCAGATTAAAATTGAACATCAGAAGCCTGTAGGTATGCTTCGACCGTTATCGATTCCTACGTGGAAATGGGAACATGTGACTATGGATTTTATTATGGGATTACCACTGACCTGGAAGGGGTATGATGCTATTTGGGTGATCATAGATAGATTGACTAAGTTTGCTCATTTCTTGGCCATGAGATCTACAGATTCAGTTAGTGCCTTTGCCGAATTGTATGTCAGGGAGATAGTGAGGTTACATGGTGTTCCAGTGAGTATTACTTCTGATAGGGATTCCCGCTTCACATCTCATTTTTGGGAAAGACTTCAAGAGGTTATGGGATCCCAGCTGAATTTTAACACCGCTTTTCATCCACAGACTGATGGATAGTCGGAGCGTACTATACAGACGTTCGAGGATATGTTGAGAGCGTGTGCACTGGATTTTAGAGGCTCATGGGACGATCACTTAACCCTGGCAGAATTTGCTTATAATAATAGCTTTCATACGAGTATTGGCATGGCACCTTATGAGGCCTTGTATGGCAGACGATGCAGATCCCCGATAGCATGGGAAAAAGTGGGAGACCGTAAACTGTTAGCTCCCGATTTGGTCGAACAGGCTTCCTGTGATGTACAGATGATTTGTGAGAGGCTCAAAACGGCTCAGAGTCAGCAGAAAAGTTATGCATATACAAGACGCCGACCATTAGAGTTTGTAGCGGGTGATTATGTATTCTTAAAGGTCTCACCGTCCAAAGGTATAATGAGATTTGGGAAGAGAGGAAAGTTGAGCCCCCGATACATTGGACCTTATGAGATCTTAGATCGCGTGGGAGATGTGGCATATCGGTTAGCACTACCACTAGAGTTGTCAGGAGTGCATAACGTATTCCATGTCTCGATGTTGAGGAAATACCATCCAGATCCTTCTCACGTAATTCGGCATGAGCCATTAGAGATCAGAGAGGACATGAGTTACGTTGAGAAACCAGAACGGATACTGGATAGGAAGGAGGATAAAGTATTGCGATCTAAGACGATTCCTTTGGTTAAAGTGCTCTGGCAGTATCATACTGAAGAGGAGGCTACTTGGGAGTTATAAAGCCTTATGCGTGAGAGATATCCAGAGCTTTTTCAGTGATAGATCCAAGTGAAATTTGGAGGACCAAATTTCTTAAGGTGGAGAGAAATGTGAGACCCGATTTTATTACACTGTACACCATATTTGTAAAGGATTGATAGTGAAAATAAATATTGAATGTGGATTTCGACTTCCCATTTTTTATTGGATTTAAATTCTATATGGTGTATGTGAAGTAGAATGAATATCTAAAAATTATAGGAATGGAAATTAAATATAACATGATGCCTAGAAGCTTATTGGAGTAAGCTTTGAAATTTAAGCATGAAGAGAAGTCAAGAAAAGAGGCTATAAGTGGACTTCACGCCACTTTGCTTCTCCTTGTACCAATCGGTTTAGACACCAAATGGCTTAACCGATTTACATGCAATGTGAAAGATAATTAATGGCAAAGAGAAGTAAGTCAAACGGACTGCAGGAAGAAGCTTCACCACCGTTCCTTTTTGCTACAGTTTTCTTCAAGTTTTAATGCATGAAAGACGTGAAATAATGAAAGAAAACGGGATAAGGAGCAAGTGGTAGGTGTCGTAACGATTTTCGTTCGGGGACTCGATCGCTAGACGATTTTGAAAAGAAACACAAAATGGAGTCGCCACCAATCTTTTTTGGCTAGGTGTGATTGGCCACCTAAAATTGTTTATTTTTTTTAATAAAATCTTAAAATTAATTTAGGTTTATCAAAAAAATAATTTTTGGTCTGCGAAGGCAAAGTTTGGGTTCGGGAGTTCGGTTACGCGTGGGGAAGGATTAGCACCCCCACAGCGCCCGTTAAAAAACGGTACCACTTAATCATATTTTATCTTTTAATCTTAATAAAAATGCTCTTAATTAAATATTTAAAAGAACTTCATTTATTTCGAAATCACTTTTGTTATTTGTTTTATTTTGAAGTATTTAAGTTTTATTTTTTATTTGAAATAAGTGAAAATCTTTTGCATTGAAAATTATTCCGAAATACCCCAATACTTTTGGTAGCATTTCAGATAATTTCCTCACCTAGAGATTTCTTAAGAATCGCTACTTGCGATTTCTATAGAATCCCATCCTTGGGAGATTCACACTTATTTTGAAATTCCATAGATGTTAATGATGCAATCAAAATACAAATGATGCACATGAGAAATCCATTATTCATATTATTATTTTGTAATTTATTTATATTTATAAAATTTGGTTTTTATTGAAAAATCATACTAAATATTCCAATACGCTGGTAACATTTAGCATATTTCTCTCACCTAGAGATCAGTTAGGAATCACTATTTGTGAATTCCGTAACATCTCATCATCGAAAAATCTTTAAAACTTATACTTTTTATTTAATATTTAATTGTTTTATTATCATTTATTTTTTAAGGTTAATTGTAACAATTTTGTACTCTTATTTATTTGTTTAAAAATTTTATTTATTTATTATTTGTTTATTAATATTAATTTATTTCATCGAACTAAAACTACTTGAATACCCCAATACGCTGGTAATATTCAAATATTTCATTTCGACCCTAAGGATTATCAAAGAATCACTACTTGTGATTTCTAAGAAATCTTATCATCGGAAATTAGTTTATATTTATGTTTACTTATTTATCTTAAAATTTATATTTACATTTATATTTATTTATATCAACATTTAAATTTACTTAGTTTTACCATTTCTTACTTATTTTGTTTTTTATATATTTTTATCGAGATAAAATCGATTAGATGTCCCAATACGCTGGTAACATCTA
Source organism: Heritiera fomes (assembly GCA_032173925.1). Lineage (NCBI taxonomy): Eukaryota > Viridiplantae > Streptophyta > Magnoliopsida > Malvales > Malvaceae > Heritiera > Heritiera fomes. The sequence continues at coordinate 5,527,502 of JAPDPM010000002.1, read as the reverse complement.
ATTTTTTTCTCGATCCTAAAGATTATCGAAGAATCACTACTTGTGATTTCTTTGAAATCTTATCCTCGGAATTTCTCATTATTTCTCATTTTTATATATTTTTTAATTTTTTATTGTTACTATTAATAATTCATATTTAGAAAATTGCTCGAAAAATATTTATTATTTTTTAAGATATTATTTATAGTATGTGTGTGCATTGAGTAAATGAACCATACTAATGAAAATAATGAATAAAATCCTTTTTTTATTTTTTTAGTTTTTTTAAAAAATGAATGAATTAAAATATAACATGTAATTAAAAAAAAAACTCAAAGTAAAATAGCATGTACCTAAATGAGTGCTCTCCTTTTTGCCTTCCTTGTTAACGCTACGTCTCTTTCCTGTCTTCAAAGTTTTGCAATATCTGTGTTACCAAAGCCCAGCCACAATACACCAACGCAGCAAGCCACGTTGAACTCAACAACTCATGGTAGCGTATAAGTAGGCAACAAGCGAAGATGGTGCTCGAGCAGGCGGTTCGGCGATATTGGATTCAAGAACAGCAACTATTGGAAACAACAAAAGCGAGCAGTTGGTGCAGCAAAACCTGGTGGTGGCGTGAGGCACAACAAACAACTGCAAGTGTGGGGCTGTAACGAAGGCTATCACGGTAATCCAACGACAGGGGCACACGGTGCAGCCTTGATGATGAAGGGATGATGATGGGAGGCTCGGCTGAAGCGGTAAGTGATGGAGATGGTTAAGCAGTGATGATAGTGGCTGGATGGTGACCGATGATAGAGATGCGATGAAGATGGCTGGGTCAATAGCTTGAAGGTGGTGAAGATGAATACAGAGGCTGTGTAATAAGGCCTCCTAAAGCTATGCCGTTCAATCCACTCTCCTTTCTTTAAGCTTTTCCTTTATTTTGCAGCAGCCCACGTGACTATGTAGGCAAGAGAATGGCAACCCACAACAGCGGTTATTGGGCAAGAAAACTCCTCAAAGCAACAGCAAGCTAGCGAGGAAAGGCAAAGTGTGGTGTAGTGCAGGTAGTGTAACCAACAATAGGCGCAGCAATGGAGGAGTTGGCAAGGGACGGGCTCAGCAGAAGAGCGGGCTGAATGACTTCAGTGTAGGGCTGTTTGGTGCGCAACAAGGTGACTCGGGCTTGAGATGATAGGAAGCAGCAGCATGGATAGCAGTTGGAGGAAGATGGAGGTTCGGCAATTGAGCAGTGTAGGAGAAGTGCGACTTGGGTTGAAGAGGACGAGGCAGCAAGGATGAACGATGGGATGATGAGCGGAGGATACTGCAGCGAGGAACCTGGCTGTGGTGATGAAGTTGGGGCAGTGGCCAAGGTTTTGAGGATGAAGGTTGATCAGGGCAGGGTGGCTCGGTTGCAGTGGAAGGTGGCGATGGCAGAAGAAACGATGGAGATCAGTAGAAAAATTTTTTAGGTTTTTTTTCTCTAGGTTTTTTTTCTAGGGTTTTTCCTCCTCCTTTTTTTAGCTTTTCTCTCCTCTTTATATACATATTTTTTTATCTCCTTTTGGAAAATGAATCAATGAGCTTATTCATCCCATAATCATGGGATTTTCTTCATTTATTTTCATTTGACCTTTCCATTTTTTTTTATTTATTTCCTTTTCATTATTTTATTTTTGGTAATTTATTTTTAGACTTTATTTCACTTTGATTATTTCCTTTATTATTATTATCTTTCTTATGGCAACAAATCATTGAAGTCAACTCTCTTTTATTTTATGGTTTGTTTCTTTTATTTATTTTTTTTATTTTTTATGTTTTTTTTATATATAAAAAAAATTTGTTCGGACAAAATTAGGTGTCTACAGTAGGTTCTGATTGGATTAGCATGGCTATATAAGAAGAAATACATGAAGAAAACCAACTTAAGCAAACTTCATCCTCTATTTAGCTAAACCTCTTCTCCATCGTTTGAAGAGCTAAGGAATAAGCAAAGTAAAGCTAAGTGAGGCAGAAAGCACTCTGTTTCTGGAAGTACAACTCAGTCAAGGTGAGTTCCATATTTCTATAGTTCACTTGATATTCAATGGTAGATTTCTATGTTTTATACCGTAAGAAACATAGATATAGCCTTGTTTTAGTTAAATCTTGTTAGAATATATAAGAAACTAGAACAAGATGTGGTCTGGAAATTAATCAAGAATAAATAAGGAAAGTGCTGGAAATGGTGTGAAAGTGATGATAAAGAGGCGAGCTCAGCTATTATGGGCGAGCTAAATAATATGGAGTGTGGTATAGGGGGCAAGGTCGCCACATGCTAGTTTAATTCATAGGCGAGCCCACCACTGAATAAAGAAAAGCCGTGTATGGCGAACTCCCAAGCAAAAGCATAGCGAGTTGAATTGTGGGCGATCTCACATGCATAGGCATGGCGAGTTGAATTTTGGGCGATCTCCCACGCATAAGCCAATATAAGAATGGCGAGTTACATTAGGTGAGCTAGAGGATTAGCCTCAAGTCTCGTCAAAGAATTGGAAAGATTCTAGCAGAATATATTGATAATCTTGATAATTTATTTTGCAGTCGAGAATTAAGAATTGACAAAGGTGAGCGGGAAGCTAAGCTTCGTAAGACCAGGTAAGGGAGTAGTATGTGAAGTGAAATGCATGTCCTGTGGAGTAAAATGTTATATAAATATTATGAAAATGTTTTGGTTTGAGACATGCATTAGTTTGATAAACTGTTTTCACAGACCATGAGTTGGGCGAGCTATAAAGCTGACCCCTAAGTTGTTTTGGGCGAGCCAAAGAGAGGCGACCCCTTTTGTGATGTCTTGGGCGAGCCAAAGAAAGACGACCCCTGCTTTAATAAAATCTGGACGAGCCAAAAATAGGCGACCCCTTTTATGATATTTCAGGCGAGCCAAGAGTGGGCGACCCTTTGGTTTTGAAAGACTATTGTTTATGGGTGAGTTGACCATGGGCAAGCCATAATGGGTGAGTTGACCATGGGCAAGCAGTAATGGGCGAGCTGACCATGAACGAGCCAGTTTAACATGTTTTTCTCACGCGTAAATTGGTGAAATGACGAGCTGTTTTTACTATGTTTTGTAAAAAGAAAATATAATACCTTTTTGGAAAACAATATTTTGAGAAAATTATGAAATATATGAAATATTTCTTAAAGGTTTTTCATGAGATATAAAGTGATTTTTGAGACTTTAGGCCCTGAGTTTCATGCATTACTATTTCATGAGGCTGATTGACCCGCCAAGTCATCAAAGGTTTGGAGGTCACTTAGCAAGTGTACCCGAGGACCACCTATAGATTATGGTCATAGATCTAGTTGTGTTCCATTGGGAACGTGAGTTGGAGTGTTGGCCTAAGGGCACACTCCGAGAGAGCCATGAGGGGCGATGGCCTACGGGTGCACCCCCAAAGCGGACGACTTGTAGGGCGATGGCCTACGGGGGAACGATGATAGCATAATTTATTTGTAGGGTGATGCCTAGTCTCAACTTATTGATTTCTGTTTACTGAAAGGATTTACTAAATCCTGTTTACTGTTTACTATATTTTATTGTAAACTGTTTACTATATCCACTGTTTTCTACTGGGTATGTTGTTAGGGAAAATCAACGTTTTGTGGGATATAGTTTTATTTTATAAAGCAGCATACACCTTCCTTACTGAGCACGTCGTCACTCACCCCTGATTTTCCACTCCACAGGTTGTTGATCTTGTATTAAGAGAATTACCTTCCAGAGATTATCGACTGCTAAAGTCAACAAATTTTCGATATCGAAGGTATATGATTTTCTTTTATATATTCAATGAATTTGTACAGTACTACTTTGTTAGAAGGGAATGTGTGTGTGTGTGTGTGTGTGTATATATATATATATATATATATATATATATATATATCTTAAGAAGTAATGTAACAATGCATACTTCCATATTGGTACGATGAATAAGAGTACTAATTTTACTAAAGTGATTAACGGATGGTTAAGCATCACAGACAGCCTAACCATTGAAAATGTATGATTTGTAAGTAAATATTATGTTATACTGTGAATTCGAGATGTTACATATACACCCTTTTGTCTAATTCATCATTTTAAAATTATGTGAATTTCACATTCTTTGGTGAGCTAACATAAATTTTACATTGCAATAAACATTTTCTTAAGCAATTAATTCTTGCTATGGTGTATATGTATGAAAGTAATCATTCCATATTTGTGTAAATCTTTCCTCAGCAAAATATTTGGCTTCTGATCTATAGTCCTATCAACTTTACAAACATGTTCATGATCAAAATATATCTAATAATCATCCTTTGCAGGCATCATAAAATCATAGTACTACTTAAACAATTAACATAGAAGTCATGTACTTATCTTTCCTTCTATCAAAAGTAATGTTATATAAATCACATATAACACTATGCATTAATTAAAGTAATTTTAAACACACTTCTATCTTAAGAATTAAATTCCTAAAAAATTAATAAGCATGCAATTTCGTTAATAAATCATAGTACATGTTTAATAAAGATTCATTTTAAAACATAAATTTATCAATACATGCTTTCATAACTTCAATTTAAATGATCTGATTGAATCATATCAAACATAGTTTTTATTAAAAAAAATAAACTTTAACAATTTATCCTAATCAAAACATCATTCAATACAAAATAAATATCAACATGTCCTCACATACATTGTCATTTCTAAATATTCCAACTCCAGACCAAAAAATTTAATCTTGTCTTCAATATTAACCAAACTTAATTATCGATTAATCTAAAAACTTTCAAATTATAAAACTTCACCTTTATTTTCAATGTCGAAGAAATTTCATTCATGTTAGATTTCTTTCGTTATCTTATTTGAAATATTTTTTAAACAAATCCTAATTAACTAGTCCTTATCTACCATGCCTCATTTATTCAAGCTTTTCAACTTGAATATTGCTGGAAGAAATTAAATTTGTCGTTGTTGATGCATATTCCTTCTTTAAGAAGAAGTGATAGTCATTCTTTAATAACTTGTTTTTCATAATAAAAACATATACCCTTTATTTACTTTAATTTCATGGGCATGCATTAGCATAAAGCTTTTTCTTTTGTGTATTTGCTGGACTTTCATTCTTCCATCTCATGCACTCGGACATTTAAGTCTTAGTATATCAAGTCTTCGGCGAATTTTTGAGTTTGGGAAACATTGGCTTCCTGGGTCGACGAGTGTATTGCTGGAATTGTAAGGGTTCCGCGTTAGGCCAATGAAGAGGGCAAGCGTAAAGAGGGAGTTCACGTTCACGACGCTAACTAGGGTGGTAACATGGATGCTGGTTGTCATGATTGTATGATGGAGTGTTTCAGTAGGGAAGATTAGACAGTTGAGATCACTTTGTTTCTATGTAGTGATGAAGTTTTACAGTACGCATTGTTTGTTCAAGGTTGTAAATTTTTTATGGCATATCTCTCTCTCTTTTTTTTTCTAGGAAAATGTTTAGAAAAAAATAAAGTTGAGGAAGAAGAAAGCTTTTTCCGTTTTCCCCTTTTTAAATGAAGTTCTCTAGGGAAAAAATTATAAAATGAGCATCATTGCTAGAGATCAAACTTGGGTCACCTGCATGACTGGCGAGAAAACTTACCACTATACTACAACAACACAATTGGTGTATCGTTGAATTACACCCTCTAAATTGAATAATCATTGAGAACACCCCTCTAAATTTTGCCCAATCGATAACAAGCCAAACTTGGGCTGTGCACAGGAAATAAGGATCAAACAGTGCATAACCATGAGCAATTTAATGTTTAGATGTTCAAAAAGAGGGGGGGGGGGGAGGGGGGGGGGGGGGGGGGGAAGGGGGGAGCGGACTCAAGGTTTAATTCAAATTATTCACTTGAATTTTCACAATATTAAAATTTGATTTTTAATACTTGTAAATTCTTCACTTACCTAGATTCTGTATAAATTTTGTTGATGTTACGCGGAAATAAATATTTGGTATTTTTCTTGTTCATTGTTGAGAATTCATTTGGCGTAAAGGTTGGTGAAATTTAGGCAGTATTATGTAATGTTTTCAACCCACTCAAAAAACAAAGTGATCCATATGAACATAGAGTTTATATATGATGCACTGACAGTATATAGTTTCTATACATTGTTAGTTAATTATAGGATGACACCTCATATAGAAGTCCTTAAAAATAAATGTTAACAAAATTTTAAATTTATTTTTAAGGACCTTTACACTTTTAGATTTTGCTTATTAATGAGGTGTCATCCCATAGTTGATTGACAGTATATAGAAACTATACACTGTTAATGAATCATATATAAACTCATGAACAAATGTATGGCTTTGATTCCTCTACATGAATTATGTAGTTGAGGCCATAATGATAAATACCTCCTCTTACTTTTTGAAGACATACAAAAAATTCAACTAACCTAGAGTTAAATTGAATTTTTACTAACCTAGAGTTAAATTGAATTTTTACAATTTGGTTAGTTGAATTTTTACAATTTGTTTTAGAAAATCCAGATGCACTTGATCATAGTAGTTTAAGCTGGGAAGCCATTTTAGAAAAGTCAGAAATACTTAGACAGAAGTCTTTTTCTTATTGAAGTTCCCAGAGTGCTTTATTTTACTCCGACAAATTTTAAATGCAAACTCTTCACAACCAACGGAAATTTGAATATCGACAGCATACATTAGAGAAAATGGTTATTTAGCAATAAGAAGCAAGTGTTCTGCAAAGACAACTGATTTTTTATTCAGTATTATTGATGGAAATAACTATGGTTGTATTTATTATTCGAAGATACAACTGCAGGTTTATTTATTACTCAAAATGCTGGATGTCGCAATGAAACTCATCAACTAGTTGATTGACTAGCAACAACTACGAAATCCCACACCTGATACTGCTGATGCAAAATAGTATATAACTGGAAAACGAACCATGGTAGCTGTCACACCTAAACAAATGGGAAAGCTGCAAAAAAACAGACAGTAGCTTCATGAGAATGACACTAACACTAGAAGCATTATACAGAAGCAAAGGAGAAAAGGTAACCGAAAAGAGATTACGAAATATGCGAATTCTACCTCCACACTTGTGACCGACAGGACGAACGGGAATGTTGCAGCGTTTTGGAATGGTCACAGCAACTTCTGGCTTGACTCCGGCATTGTATGCAGTACGAGAAAACAAAATAGCACAAAGGCAGCTTGGGTTCTTGAGCTTTTTCTCTATTACATCGCAGCAACGGTCGGAAACTGGAGCTTGCCAATATTTTGCTGCCTCTGTACAAGGAGCCAGCTTCTCAGCTTCCTTCTCAATGTTATGTTTCCCGCACGGACCATAATCGCCATGTCCATCTACCCCCTTGAACCCAGCAATGCTCATAATTGCAAGAAACGCTAGAATACAGATGTACTTCATTGGAGCTTCCATTTCTTCAATGCAATTCAGGGACACTTCTCAACTTGTACCGAAAGAAAGACACTTCTCAACAATTTATACTGAAACAAATAGCTAAAAAATGGCCGAATGCATGTGAATTCCACCAATTACAATGGACTTGGAACTAGAGAAAAGTCTACTATCAGCTAACACCTACTATTATTCTGACTTCATGGCATTCTTGTGGGCAGATTAGCCTGTGGTTTTTGTTTTTCTATATTTAGTTGTGGCTTTTTATTTGTTTATAATATAAACTTTATATGGGCATTCAGCTAGAAATCTGGTCTCTCTTCCTGCTGCTTTCTTGTCCGCAACTCATTAAGACAATATTATAAGACTCAATGCCCTCAGTAATCTCAATAAGCAACTTATTTCCCTGTTCGTCTGTCTGTGATATACATACTCTAGCAAATTGCCAAACTCTACTCATTATTCTGAAACCTGGAGCTGATTTCTACCCTACTTGATACCTATACCGTTTCAACCCGGGGAATTTAATTAAAAAAATTATCTCCACCAGCTCCGCCAAACCCAAACAAATCTCGCAAAATACAAAGTAAAAGATTAACAATTATATTCATTTCACACCTTGATGAAAATAAACCTCTCCTTTTCTTCATGATTTCTCCCAAGTCATACTAAAAGAAGAGAAATGTCGGTCCTTGAAATTACAATGCTAAATTTCAATGTGATCACACCCAGAACAAAATATTGCTATCCTATATTCGTATATTTCATTATAATCTCAGCTAGATTATACAACAATAATAACAACAAAATAAAAAATCCCAAGTGAAAATATAGCATCAAACTAATTTTTCAAAAGTTTCAACTTTTACCCCGATTCATCATAGTTTCACTAATTGCTAAGATCCCCAGAAGTAACTAAAAACCAGAAACCTAAATAAAAACATCAACAACATTCTCAAAGTTCCAATCTTTATAACCTTGTTCCACTATAATTCCGCCCTAGATCATACAACAAATAAACCCATAAACACTTCAAACTAAGGAAACAAGGAAACATAACATTCTCAAAGTTTATTTATTTTTCATTGATTCATCATAATACGACCTAGATCATACAACATTCCACTATGATTCCACCTACATCATACAGAAAAAGTACCAAAAAAGACGAAGACCAGAACGTTATCGAGTAAAAGCATAAAGCCCGATAGAAGCATAGATCAAAAGAGCAAGGGGGACTAAAATAAGAAGCGGAACAACAGCTGCAAATGCATGTCCGCTCCCGCAAGCCAAAGTCGCAACAGTTATCTGAACTATGTAATGAATTTGATCAATTCCAGGAGCAGGGAAGCTAAGGAACAGGGTAACAACAAGTCTAATAATGAATTGGGAATTACACTAGCTGGACCAGTGTTGAGGAAAGGCTGTGAGACAGGAAAGGAGCTGCTAACCTCGTGAACGAGACAAATAACCTTTTATGTCATTTCCTTTATTTCATTCCTTGCATTTGTCCTATGTATAGCTCAGCAGTGTTCTGCAAACAGGGTATATGAATTGTAAACAAATGAAAAATATATGAATGAAATACAAAAAACCATTATGTTTCTCTTCAATATTTTGTTCTCCTCCTTCTTTCTCCTTTTTGTTTACTCATTTACACTAAAATCACGCTCTAAGCTGTGACAATTGGCATCAAAACGGTTTGAATCCATTTCTTAAAATTGAGAAAAGCTAAGACAAATTTGAAAACCATGTCAAATGAAATGAGATTGAACTCATTACAAGAACAGGTACAAATGATTCAAAATCAACTTGAGGCATTGATGGTAGCTGACAACAGCATGCCTCGATGGTAGGAAGAACAGAAAAGATCCATAGAGAGCCAGTTTGTTGAAAACCAAAACTCATTAAGCAAAATGATCCAATCACTATTGATGAAGGAGAGCACCCACATTCCAGCAGATCCAAGAGGTAAGGGTACGGTCAATAGCTCTCAAACAGACATGGATTTTTAAAGAAGAGAAGGTAAGAATACTGTGGAAATCACTTTTGTTGATAATCTTGCTAGATACAACCTTAGACCTCATGAACCTAGAATCTTACCCGCACACCAATCAAAAAAAAAAAACTCAAACCAATTTTCCAGAAGGGGTAAAAACACATTGAGACAGGAGTGAGGCAATTAGCCAACCACCAAAACCTTTTCTCTCCAAGGCCAAAAATTGAGCTACCTATGTTTGAAGGGGACAACATGAGAGGTTGGATAAAGAAATGCCAAAAATATTTCAGTATTTTTGCTATAGAAGAAGCTTAGAAACTAGCATTTGCTTTTATGTACTTATCTAGAAAAGCCGAGACTTGGTTTGATGGGCATTTGATGCAAAGCCCAAGGCTTTCATGGCCTGAATTTGTCAATGATGTATGCCAGAGGTGTAGTGATAGAACATGTGCTAATATAGATGAGGAATTTAACAAGCTGGTGCAGAAATCCTCTATAGAGGACTATCAAGAAAGGTTCGAAGAACTCAAACCATATATGCTCCAGACCAACCCCAACTTGGATGAAAGCTATTTCTTATCTAGCTTTATCAGAGGGCTAAAGGAAGAGATTAAACATAGAGTCAAAGCAAGTGTACCTTGGCTGTTGTATTTAGGAAGCCAAATTGCAGGAACTCTCACTAGAGATTGAGAACAGAAGACACAAGCAGTTCAACAGAACCAATACCTTACCTACCTAAAATGCTGCACCTAAACAAACCTATAATTCATGGAATTAAAACCCCAAAAACACAAACCACAATCTGAATAAAAGTAGCAAACAGACCCCATATGAACAAAGGAGAGCTCAGAATCTATGTTACAAGTGTGGAGAGAAATTTGGGCCTAGCCATGTGTGGAAGCCAAAACAACTACATACCATGATTGGAGAGTTATTTTCAAATGAGATGGAAGATGTGACAAGGGAAACCATTGAAGGGGAACAAAGTGGGGTTGAAGAGGACAAAAACCATGAAAAAAATTTGGAAATCTCTATAAATGCCTTAACAGGCAGCATAGGACACAGTAACTTGAGGATCAAAGGCCATATAAAGGGTAAGCCACTTAATGTGCTCATTGACAGTGGAAGCATACACAGCTTTATAACCCCTAGATAGGCAAAAGATGGGGTAGAGGTAATGTATACCACTCTTTTATCAATTACAGTAGCTAATGGTCGAGTCACTACGGACGCGCTCAAGGGGATTTATCCTGAGTTCTTCAGGACCCTTGGGACAAAGCCGTGAGGGTCCTGCTTTGTGGTCTGGACCCAAAGCGGACAGTACGGGTGAGTAAGGTGACCCTGCTTTGTGGTCTGGGGCCTTATAGTCTTTGTACAATTACTGTTTCATTATAAATGCACAAAAAGGGGCAACTGTAAATACTCTATTTTGTCTAGGTACTAATTTAAAAGAAAAATAACTTGATTAATTAAGTGGTATTGTAATTAACATTAGATTAGGAGAATTATTTAATTAGATATTTTAATTAGGATAATTATAAATATTTGGATTAAGTTAGAATTAAATTAGGATTTGTTTTTAGTTAGAATTAACATTAGAATTATGTATAGGATTAATTAAGAATTAATTTAGGATAAATTAAAAATAATAATAATAAAAGAAAATAAAGTAAGAGTAATTAATTAATAGGATAATTAAAATTAGATTAGGTTTTATTGACTAGAATAATTTTAGATTTTCAATAAAGATAATTAAGATAGAATTAATATTAAAATAGGATTGTATTTGATAAATATTCAGATAACATTATTATTAAAAATGAAAGAGAGAGAGAGAGAGAGAGAGAGAGAGAGAGAGAGAGAGAGAGAGAGAGAGAGAGAGAGAGAGAGATAACTATTCATGAAACCACATTGTAGGAAAACACTAAAGGTTTGTTTATAAAAGCATGGTTGGAACACGATTTAAAAGGGGATTTTCAAGCTTCTTCACAACCCATAGCTCCTGTCTTTGCTTCCTTGCCTCGCACCACCATTCAACACCGATCCCTGCATTATCTTAATCTAGTCCTTGTTTTCTCTTCATCATCATTCAACTGAATCTTGTCTCTTCATCACAGCAATCCCTTTGCCGTCACACCCTTGCCAAAAATCTCCCCTGTTTCATCTTCATCGTATCATCTTCTTGCGTTGTCACACATCATTATCGCCACCCTCCCCTATTCCTTTGATGCTGCTTTGTCCACCTTGCACCACTCCACTATCATTGCATATCCCTACTGTGCGTCATCATTCTTACACATCGCGAAGCACCTACTACCTGAGTCTCGCACAACTTTGCCACTGTCTTACATCACGTTACTGCTTTTGCTACCTTCTAGTACCGGTTGCTCCCTCACTTGTTGCTCTTGCCATCAAACATTTGTGCCCTACCACTTCGCCTCTACCCTGTGCTGCTTTGATCACTACACCTCTCAGTGATTCCTTGCAGTTGTTGTACAAAAGAAGGCTACCATTTCAGTGAAAAAAGGAAGGAAAGAAAAGAAGTGAAAATAACAAAAAGTAAAGAAAGAAGATAAGGAAATTAAGAAAGAGCTCGCATATTGACCTTTGGAAGTATCCAAGCAGCCTGCAGGTGTCATGGCCCGCACACCAAGTGTCCAACAAAAGGAGTCCTTAGGCACGATCCAGTGCTTTTTACACATACAGAGGGGTGAGGGACTACATGGCTTATCCGCACATATGATCACAGCACTAGAAGTGGGGCATACTAGACATTCTGTGTGGATAGACACACAGGATTGCTTCACTGCTGATGGAGGTCCTTGACCCAAACAAAGTCCTTGACAGCCAAGACTCTAGAGTCCCTAAGATTAGAGACTCCATAGGGATTTAAGCTCTTGTAGATGGTGTCCTGTTGTATTTAAATCCTTGTAGATATGCTTGGAAGAGTCCAACTATGTAAAAACTCCACTATAAATAGAGGGCTTCCCCACCCTCATTTGTATCTAATTCTTTTAAAGTTTTTCAGTAATATAGAGCTTATGAGTTTTCTTTGCATTTCTCTTGCGTTTCTTGCTTCTCTTGTTTTCTGTTGTGCTCTTTGTAGAGTGAAATTAGGCTAACTTAAGGTTCCTAGGATGTAAGCTTTAAGCCTAAGGTCACATGGTTCTCGACTAAAGATCGCACCTCGTGGCAAGTGGTATTTGAGCCAGATTCATTTGAAGCACTAGCAGAACAGTGATGGCTTCTTAATTCGACAACCAGCAAGAGGTCTAGAAGGTTCATGAGACACGAGGACATGGCAAGAAGACCAGCCCTAGGGATGTCATCACAGCCATGGAGGCTAGATTGATTAGAGTTGAGATCACTGTGGGAGAAATGAAAGACGAGTGGGATGAGACTAATGGGCGCTTTAAGGAGACCAGTTCCTTGGAGGAGAATCTCAATAGGGAGGTGCAAAACGCTCTCCACAAGGCACTGGACATGGTGACCCAGAAAAATGAGGTTGTGAAAGTAGTCATTGAGGTGATGCGTAAGGAGATAAAAGCCTACAAGACAGCCATTGGGAGTGGCGTGTTGGCTGCTACAATTCCTAGATATCGTGTTGAAGTTCCAAAGCTAAAAGAGTTCAACGGAACCAAAGTTACCAAGGATGTTGACAACTTTCTCTGGGGTATGGAATAATACTTCCTTGGGACTGGTATTACCAATGAGCAAATAAAGGTAAACATTTCCAATTTGTATTTGGTTGATATTACATTGCTTTGGTGGAGACACAGGTGTGAAAGTGGTGAGATTAGGACCTGAGATGAATTCAAGAAGAAATTCAAGAAGCAATTTTATTCTGTGTATGCCAAGGATGATGGGCATTGCAATTTACGTGAACTCGCTCAAAAAGGTGAGGTACAGGAGTACGTCAGAAAATTTTCAGAGATCATGCTACAGATTTTTAACCTTAGGGATAGCAAAGGTCTATTCCAATTCATAAATGGTTTGAAGCCATGGACATAACAGCAATTGAGGTAGAAGGGTGCCCAGGATCTGACCAAGGCTAGTCTGTTGTAGAGTCATTGGTAGATTTCGAGGGAAAGCGAGATGAGTCTAAGTCTTCCAAACTTAACGGCAAGGGCAATGGTGGGGGAGACAAGAGTCTATAGTCAAAGTATGGCAACGAAAAGCCATCATGGTGGAAGTCTATGGAGTCCAATGGGAAGGATTCTAAGAAGGACCATGAGCCTCCAAAATGTTTCTTATATTAGGGGCCACACAAGGTACGTGACTGCCTAAAAAGAAGTTATCCGCAATAGCAAAGCAAGATGATGAGCTAGAGTAGGAAACTCTGGAGCTTGGTTCGATTAAGCCTACACCAGTTCAGGTTCAAAAGACAAAGAAGGGATTGATGTATGTAGACACAGTGGTTGTAGGCAAACCGATCACAACTTTGGTTGATACAGGGGCTTCAAATATTTTTTTAAGGTACAGCTAGAAAGCTTGACCTGACAATAAAGAAAGGAAATAAAACCATCAAGACAGTGAACTCAGATCCAATTCCGACAATTGGAGTAGCACACGATGTAGAGCTATCGTTAGGTGATTGGAAGGGTAAGAAATCAATCAAGGTAATCCCACTTGACGATCATGACTTTATAATTGGTTTAGATGACTGTATTTGTACATTTATTGTACCTTTTGCGATCTACATAAGCATCATAGATAAGTGATGCCAATGTGTTGTTCCAATGAGACGAGGGCCAAAGAACGGAACTAAGGTATTGACAACCATTCAGTTAGGCAAACTGAGCAGAGTGAAATGGTCACTTGCTTACCTGTATTGAAGCCTAATGACTCCCTAGAGAATGGGGATGACAGAGTCAGCATTTTTTAAGCCATCTTACATGGATAGTGATGATCCAGCATGAGCAGAGTCTCAATGTGCACCAGTGAGAGTGGTTGCCTCATATGACAGGGAGGTCAGAGGCATTCTAGCTGATTGTGTGGAACGGAGGAAGGATTGTATGCTGAAGCACAAGTACCTGGTTCAGTGGAAGGGACTACCCGACAATGAGGCTAGTTGGGAACTCATTGAGGCATTGTGGTAGTTCAAGAACATATTAATAGGTTTCATGAAGAAGATGTGAGGAGGGCATTGCAAGAAAAATTGGGGGAGAATGTCATGGCCCGCACATCAAGTGTCCAACAAAAGGAGTCCTTGGGTACAATCTAATGCTCTTCACACATACAGAGGGACGAAGGACTACATGGACTATCTACACATATGATCGTAGCACCAGAAGTGGGGCGTACGGGACATTTCGTGTGGACGTATCACAAGATTGCTTGACTGTTGATAGAGATCCTGGACCCAATCAAAGTTCTTGATAGCCAAAACTCTAGAATCCCTAGGATTAGAGATTCCATAGAGATTTAAACTCTTATAAATAGAGTCCTATTGTATATAAATTCTTGTAGATAGGCTTAGAAGAGTCCAGCTATGTATAAATAGAGGGCCTCTCCACCCTCATTTGTATCTCATTCTTTCAGAGTTTTTCAGTAATATAGAGCTTTTTTCTTTGCATTTCTCTTGCTTAACTTGCTTCTCTTGTTTTCTGTTGTGCTCTTTGTAGAGTGAAAGTAGGCTAACTTAGGCTTCCCAAGAGGTAAACTCCAAGCCTAAGGTCTTACAATTCTCGACTAAAGATCACAACCCGTGACACAGGTAAAAGGTTTCGTTATGTTTTATATATGCTTATTCACTAGTTTTTAATGTTTCTTTGATAATATGCTTTTAAATATTTGAAATGGGGAAAATAATTTTAATTTAAATAGTTCAATAGAGATAATTAATTGGGATATGATGTTATGTTCTGTTTATGCATTTTATATATTTGTTCATTGGGTTAGTCATTTAAGGAATAAATGAAAGGACATAGAATTTGAAGATTACATTAGGATATTAAATTTTTAAGATTTAAGCTATTTGAAATAATAAATAATTAAGAAAACTTTATCGAGTTATGTGAGATTACTTTAAATAGTAAATACATTTATTAGTGCAATAGATTTAGGGAAATATTTTAATAAATTCAATTGGTTAGAAATATATAAAATTAAAATGGATGAGGAAATTAGATTTGAAAGGATAAGAATTAAGTTTTATAAAACAAAATTGTGAAGCGATGAAAATAGTCAAAATTAAATTGTTTAAAAATTAAATATAAAATAAATAAATAATGATAAATAAAAAATAAATTAGATAAAATTATAAAATAATATAGATAGAATAGAAATTAGAGGATTTACATAAATCATATAACTTAATGAATATATTATAGATGGAGATAAATTGAAATTATTCCGATGATAGAATTTCAAGTGTCACGAGTGATTGCCATATTAGAAATTCCTAAGTGAGAATATTTATATTAAATTTTGTCAGTATGATGAAAGATTTAAGGTAAGTATTCAATGTCAATATTCAGTATTTATTTCTAAAAATATAAATATAAGTATAAATATTAATAATCGATATATAAAAAATAGTAAATAATAATAAATAAAATTAAGTAGGGGATAATAATTTATAATAAAATTAAAAATTAAAAATTAAAAATTAAAAATAATAAAAAATAAGTGGAGGTTATCCTGATGATAGAATTATAAGATGTCACAAATGATTGACATGTTAAAATTCTTAGGTGAGAAATTTTTCTTTAAATTTCACCAGCATAATGGAAGATTTAAAGAAAATTTTCAATAAGAGTAATTGCCATTTATTTCAAAAAATAAAAATGAATAAAAGATAGGAAAATTAAATAGGAAATAAATATATGAAATACATAAATTAGGAATAAAAAATAGAAAATAAAAATTAAGATATTTCATAAGAAATATAATGAATCTGAGGACGGAGCCTTTCTAAGTAAGACAAATGAGATTTCTTGAATACTCCTAAGATAATGATGAAATTTAAGGAATTCTGCCAACATAATGGAGAATTTCTTAGAGGTTGTCCAATATTTAAATATTTGAAATTAATAAAAACAAAGACCATTTAGTTAAGAATTCTTTAATATATCACAAAATTAGTTGATATCATTTTAGTATGAGCATTGAGGGGTATTAATTATTCTCCACATATAACCGTACTCTCGAGTCTAAGAATTTTTGAACATAGATCAAGCTTTATCTTTAGACAAGAATAGGTAACCATCACACCTAAAATAAAATAATTGGTAACAATTCTATGAATTTAAGTGTATCGGGTTTGAAGATTTGACACATTGCGACACCTATATTCACATACTTCATTATAATCTTAGCTGGATTATACAAGAAAAAATAAAAATCCCAAGTGAAAATATAGCATCAAACTACTTTTTTTTCAAAAGTTTAAAACTTTTCCCCTTGTTCATCATATTTTCACTACTTGGAAAGATCCCCATAAGTAAAAAAAAACCAGAAACCTAAATAAAAACATCAACAACATTCTCACGGTTCCAATCTTTATAGCCTTGTTCCATTATAATTCCACCTTAGATCATACAACAAATAAACCCAAAAACACTTCAAATGAGGGAAACAAGGAAACTCAACTTTCTCAAAGTTTATTTATTTTTCATTGATTCATCATAATACGACCTAGATCATACAACATCCCACTGTGATTCCACCTACATCATACATCAAAAGTACCAAAAACGAAGAAGACCAAAACGTAATCGAGTAAAAGCATAAAGCCCAACACAAACATAGATCAAAAAGCAAGGGGGACCAAAATAACAAGCGCAGCAACCGCCGCAAATGCATGTCCGCTCCCGCAAGCCAAAGTCCCAACCTTTATCTGAACTATATTAACCAAAGCCAACATCAAAATCACACATCTCGCCACCGACCCAGCACCCGAAACCAACATCCCGACCCGAAGCAATGTCTCATTAACATCAACATGTTCCAAAAACTCTGAACCATGGAAACTAACATGGATGTTAAAAATATGGGATTTGGAGATCTAGATTGTTGTTCAAGAGCTAAAGCGACGAGGCTGGAGAATAGGAAGGAACTGAAGGAGTTGGCATGGAATTTTATCAAGTCTTCGGCTATTTTTGGGTTTGGGAAACATTGGCTACCTGGGTCGACGAGGGTGTTGCTGGAATCGTAAGGGTTCCATGTTAGGCTGATGAAGACGGCAAGCGTAAAGAGGGAGTTCACGTTCACGACGCTGTCCAAGGCAATGACATGGATGCTGGTTGTCATGGTCGTACGATGTAGTGTTTCAGGAGGGAAGATCAGACAGTGGAGATCACTCTGTTTTTATATGGTGATGAAGTTTTACATAGTTCGCATTGTTTGTTGAAGGATGTGAAATTTTGATGGCGTTTCTATCTTTTTTTTTTCCAAGAAAATGTGTAGGAAAAAAAAAGGTTAAAAGGAAGAAGAATGCCTTTTCCGTTTTCTCCTTTTTAAACAAAGTTCTTTGGGGAAAAAAATTATAAAATGAGCGCTGTTGCCGGGGATCGAACAGGGATCACCCACCTGATGGGCGAGAATGCTTAACGCTATACTAGGATGGCATAGTAATTACTTGGATGGCCTATATCCTTAAAATTGAATAAACTTTGAGAAGGCCCCTAAATTCTTCCCCATCGATAACAAGCCAGACTTGGGCTATGCGCAGGAAACAAGGATCAAACAGTGCATAACAATGAGCTGTTTAATGTTTAGATGTTCACCATAGATTTTTTTTGTTGTTCTCAAGGTAAAAAAAAAAAGGCACTCAAGGTTTAATTCAAATTATTCACTTGAATTTTCACAATATTAAAAATCTATTTTTCATACTAGTAAATTCTTCACTTACCTGGATTTTGTATAAATTTTGTTTATTTTACGCAGAAATTGATAGATACTTGGTATTTTTCTTGGTCACTGTTTCATTGTTGAGAATTCATTTGGAATGAAGGGTGGTGAAATTTAAGCAGTATTATGTAAAGTTTTCAGCCCACTCAAAAAAACAAAGTGATCCATATGAATGAATATATGTTTGGATTTGATTCCTCTACAAGAATTACGTAGCTGAGGCCATAATAATCAATGCCTCTTACTTTTGTAGACCTACAAAAAATTCAACTACCCTAGAGTTACATTGAATTTTTACATTTTGTTTTAGAAAATTCAGATGCTATTGATCATAGTGGTTTAAGCTAGGAATGCCATTTTAGAAAAGCCAGAAATGCTTGACAGAAGTCTTTTCTTATTAAAGTTCCCAGAGAGCTCTATTTTACTCCAATAAATTCTAAATGCAAGCTCTTCACAACCAACGGAAATTTGAATATCGATAGCATATATTAAAGAAAATGGTTATTGAGCAATAAGAAGCAAATATTCTGCAAAGACAACTGATCTTTTATTCAGTATTATTGAAAGGAACAACTATGGTTGTATTTATTATTCAAAGATACAACTGCAGTTTTATTAATTACTCAAAATGCTGGATGTCGCAGTGAAACTCATCAACTAGTAGATTGACTAGCAACAACGACGAAATCCCACACCTGATACAGCTGATGCAAAGCAGTATATAACCGGAAAACGAACCATGGGAGCTGTCACACCTAAACAAATGGGAAAGCTGCAAAAAGCAGACAGTAGCTTCATGAGAATGAAACTAACACTAGAAGCATTATACAGAAGCAAAGGAGAAAAGGTAACCGAAAAGAGATTAAGAAATATGCGAATTCTACCTCCACACTTGTGACCAACAGGACGAACTGCAATGTTGCAGCGTTTTGGAATGGTCACAGCAACTTCTGGCTTGACTCCAGCATTGTATGCAGTACGAGAAAACAAAATAGCACAAAGGCAGCTTGGATTCTTGAGCTTTTTCTCTATTACATCGCAGCAACGGATGGAAACTGGAGCTTGCACATATTTTGCTGCCTCTGTACAAGGAGCCAGCTTCTCAGCTTCCTTCTCAATGTTATGTTTCCCACACGGACCATAATCGCCATGTCCATCTACTCCCTTGAACCCAGCAATGCTCATAATAGCAAGGAACGCTAGAATACAGATGTACTTCATTGGAACTTCCATTTCTTCAATGCAATTCAGGGACACTTCTCAACTTGTACCGAAAGAAAGACACTTCTCAACAATTTATACTGAAACATATAGCTAAAAAATGGCCGAATGCATGTGAATTCCACCAATTACAATGGACGTGGAACTAGAGAAAAGTCTACTATCAGCTACAACACCTACTATTATTCTGACTTCATAGCATATTTGTGGGTAGATAAGCCTGTGGTTTTTGTTTTTCTATATTTAGTTGACTTTTTATTTGTTTATATGGGCATTCAGCTGGAAATCTGGTCTTTCTTCCTGCTGCTTTCTTGTCTGCAACTCATTAAGACAAAATTCTAAGACTCAATGCCCTCAGTAATCTCAATAAGAAACTTGTCTCCCAGTTCATCTGTCGGTGAAATATAAACTCTAGCAATTTTCCAAACTCTGCTCATTATTCTGAAACCTGGAGCTGATTTCTACCCAACTTGATACCTACACTATTTCAACCCAGGAAATTTAGACAATAAAAAAAATTATCTTCACCAACTCTGCCAAACCCAAACAAATCTCGCAAAATACAAACCAAAAGATTAACAAATATATTCATTTCACACCTTGATGACAATCAACCTCCCCTTTTCTTCATGATTTCTCATGAGTCATACTAAAAGAACACAAATGTCAGTCCTTGAAATTACAAAGCTAAATTTCAATGTGATCACACCCAGAACAAAATATTGCTATCCTATATTCTCATATTTCATTATAATCCCAGCTGGATTATACAACAATAATAACAACAAAATCAAAATCCCAAGTGAAAGTACAGTATCAAACTACTAGTTTCAACTTTCCCTTGGTTCATCATAATTTCACAACTTTATCATACAAAAAAAAGATCCCAGAAGTTATAAAAAAACAGAAACCCAAATGAAAAGCAGCAAAAATATTCTCAAAGTCCCAATCTTCATAGCTTTGTTCCATTATAATTCCACCTTAGATCATACAACAAATAAACCCAAAAACACTTCAAATTAAGAAAAATCTAAACTGAACATTCTCAAATTATAAACTTTTTTTCCATTATTTTATCATGAAAGAAACTCCAAGTTATAACATTCTCAAAGTTCCAATCTTTTCCCTACATTCCACTGTAATTCCACTTACATCATACAGAAAAATAAAAAGTACCCGAAAAGAAGAAGAGCAAGACCTTAACGAGTAAATGCATATAGCCCGACACAAACATAGATCAAAAGAGCAAGGGGGACCAAAATAACAAGCGGAACAACCGCCGCAAACGCATGTCCGCTCCCACAAGCCAAAGTCCCAACCTTTATCTGAACTACATTAACCAAAGCCAACATCAAAAACACACATCCCGCCACCGACCCAGCACCCGAAACCAACATCCCGACCCGAAGCAAAGTCTTATTAACATCAACATGTTCCAGAAACTCAGAACCACGGAAATTAATATGGATGTTAAAAGCATGGGATTTGGAGATCTTGATTGCTTGTTTAAGAGCTAAAGCGACGAGGCTGGAGAAGAGGAAGGAACTGAAGGAGTAGACGTGGAACTTTATCAAGTCTTCAGCTATTTTTGAGTTTGGGAAGCATCGGCTACCAGGGTCGACGAGGGTATTGCTGGAATCGTAAGGGTTCCAGGCTAGGCCGATGAAGACTGCGAGCGTGAAGAGGGAGTTCACGTTCACGACGCTGTCCAGGGCGGTGACATGGATGCTGGTTGTCATGATCGGACGGTGGAGTGTTTCAGTAGGAAAGATGTGGAGATCACTCTGTTTCTATTTGGAGAAGATGTTTAAGATGGTTCGCATTGTTTGTTTTAGGTTGTGAAATTTTTATGGCGTTTTTTCTCTTTTTCTTTTTCCCGGAAAATGCGTAAAACTATAGAAAGAAAAAGTTGAGTGAGGAAGAAGAATCTTTTTCCGTGTCTCCTTTTCAAACGAAGATCTTTGCAAAAAGGAAAAGTTATAAAAGAAACGCCGTTGCCGGGGATCGAACCCGGGTCGCCCGCGTGACAGGCGGGAATACTCACCACTATACTACAACGACTTGTTTGTTGTCTTTTGAACTTACCTTCTTTATTCAATTTTTCCAACCTTAGCCAAACTTGCCCAAAGTACAAATCGCTAAAGATGAGACGATGCACAACAATGAGATGTTTAATGTTTAGCTGTTCACCATATATTTTATGTTGTTCTCAAGGTAAAAAATAACTTGAGGTTTAATTCAAATGATTAAAATTTTACAATATCAGAATTTGATCACTAGTACTTGTAAGTTCCTCTTTTTCTTCAAATCTTTTAGGGCAATAAATTATGTTGATGTTAAATGTAAATGGATGCTGGGTATTTTTCTTCTTCATCGTTTCATTGTTGAGAATCCATTTAGAACGAAGGGTGGTGAAATTTATGCAGTATTATGTAATGTTTTCAACCTACTCAGAAACATAGTAATCCATACGAACATACATATGCATGGATTTGATTCCTCTACATGTATTATGTATGTAGTTAAGGCCATTATAATCAGTGCTTCCTCTTTCTTTGGAGACCTATGAGAAATTCAACTATGCTAAATATGTTGGAGTTTTACCTTTTGTCATTAGAATATCCAAATGCATTTGATCATAGTAGTTTAATCTGGGAATGCCATTTTGAAAAGCCATGGAAATGCTTCACAAAGGCATTTTTCTTATTGAAGTTACCTCCTAGCCTGCTCTATTTAGCTTTTGCTTTCCCCTTGGATGTTCTTGGGCAACCCTATCTTGCCATGGATACAGGTTACTTTCTACTTCCAGTTCCAAGGTTAATAATTACTAAGAAAATTTAGGTATTAATATATATGATTTGCTGTATTAATAAGGGCATTTGATCTAGTGGTATGATTATCGCTTAGGGTGCAAAAGGTCCCAAGTTAAATTCTTGGAATGCCCCTATGCTTGCTGTTTAACTTTTAATTTTATAGTAACCATTCAAATGAGCTCAAGAGAAAATGTGAACAAACATCTCATGAATTTTTTATCTCATCTCAGTTACATTCACAACCAGTTAACACCCTAAAGAAAAGTAGACTGCTTTGATATAAATAGCAGCTGCTTCGAATTAGCTACAAGAATCAGGAACACAACCAAAAGTATAAACCTTAACTCATAAACATCAGTATTTTACTACAACCAGAAGTTTTCTATCATTGACTGTTCTATTTCTGATATCTTATTCTTTTCCTCTTCTCAGAAAAATCTCAAGTGACAGTATATCGCGGAGGATTTTGTCGCATTCTGATCCCACTCTGGTACGCTGATGATTGCTTTGATGCAATTTGATCCTTTTGTTTCCCTGAGCTCTCAGTACTGTTTGAGTTAAGAATTGATGAACCATCTGTTGAATTGCCACATATCTTTGCTTTAGAATCAACTCCAAGATAGTTAGTCAAGACTCTCTTCACTCCAAAGCCACGGCGGTGAGGTTTGATGTTGTTGTTGTTCTCCTTGAGAAAAGGAGTTCTCTCTCCCTTTGTAGGGCTGGTCAGCGGTGCAGGTGAAAACCTCGGTGTGGTGATTGCTGTATTGTAGGGAGTGCTTGAGTGAGGCACCGAATATGGGATTGAAACCTTTTTGTGTGCAATTACACTAACTGTAGGAATCGATGAAAACTTTTCCGAATGCTTCGTTAAGTCATCTACATATAACAAATCATCGATGCGTGCCACAATGTTATATGCCAGGCTTTCCAGAACTCTTGAATAGCTTTCAAGAATGGACTTTCCAACATCCTGAAAATTCAAAATAAGTTATATTTGAACAACATTTGGAGGGAGAATTAAGTAGCCTTTGGCAAAACTAGATATTTTTGGAGTAGGGATTCAACCTTGTTGCATAGGATTTTGCTGGTATCCAAGGCGGTTTGAGTTAAGCCAGGGAACCGTTGCTTCAAGCAAAGCAGGAGACTTTCAGCCCTTTCTGCTAGAAATTCTCTCTTGTCTCCATCAACCATTAGGTCTTTTACCATTTCCCACGATGATTTTGCAGCAGATCTGTTTGGATTGATTGGAGGCTTTGAATGAGATCTTCGACGCCACACATATATTGCGGCTTCAACACGGTTTGCAATCTCAAGAGCAACATGTTCCGAGGATAGATCAAGGAAATCAAGCAAGCACTCTGCTGAGAATTGATCGGATGTAATATACCTATAAATTAGGTCTCCCAGACAAGCTCTTCCATTCTGCCCAAAATTTTAGGAAACTATATATGTCACATAACCTTTGAATATTAAGGTATATAACATTTGATCTATAACAATTGAAGAAGGTGGTTCAGTAGCTGGAAAAGCAGCAAACATCAACTGAAAAAATATTTTTCTGCTCCTAAAGGAGGTAGTTGGCATAACTAACAAACATTTGCAAGATTTAAGAGATTAAGAAGGAACTTTTGGCATTTTCTATCTATCTAAATGCAGTTCATGAGAAGGAGATATAAGTTATGTCTAATTTGCTGACCTTTGGAAGAGTGTCCAAGTACGAGTCTGGAACTTCCATTTCGGACAAAGAAATGCTGTTGATGGCCATAGCAGCCTTCAATATTTGGTTTGTGCACTCACGCGTGTGATTCAATTGCCTTCTTGAATTATCACTAAGACCGCCTGTGGGCACACGGGGCACAGGTAGCCACCACTTCTCCTCCTGGCGTTGCAGTGTTTTCCGAAAGGAGGCTGACCCATCGGCATCTGAGGCTATAATTCCTTGATCAACATACCAAAACTCTGTGTTGGTGAAACTATCTAATATATCCTGCCACAGCAAAGCCAGCTTATAGTTTTAAACAAGAACTTTTACCCAATATTAAGACAACCATGAATCATAAATCAAGCATTGTTACTTCTTACCAGAAGCATGTTATCTAGTTTACGCAGGGCGGGTAGATTGATGAAAATATCTGATCTAGGCCTGCAGGTCATGACCTATGAAACACATGGAAAAAACAGTTAAAAGATCAGAAACTTTAATTTGGATGCCGATTATGCCATATGTTTTGTAATTATGCTCTCTTGATTGTTGAGTTTCGGGGATAAAGCCAGCAAAACAGCTGAATTTAGCTTTAATTTAGTAAAACTCTACCATTAATTTACAAACAGTGAAAATTCCAAAAGAAAGATACTTTCTTTTCCCATGCTTTCTCAGCAGACAACAACCAAAAAGGATTATACAGTAACCTTAAAAATTTCACATGATTCTGAAATTTTTCTTTTTTTTTCCTTTTAATGAAAAAAAAAAGAGAGATTCTGCACTACTTTAAGACTAGATAATAATTACCTCAAGCTTACTTCCATCTGGAAAATTTTGCCAAGAGGGTATCAACTCAACAATGTGGTCACTAACACAAACAAGCCACTCCACCTCTCTTTTCCACATGGATTTCTTCTCCTCAGGTATAGGCTCTAATCTCCACAATTGGCCAAATACAGTAGCTACAAATAGTAATTACAAACTTAATAAGTTAACAAAAGAACAAAATTAAATTGGAACAGGAACGTTTAAAATCCATACATTCAAAGAGAAAGAGAGAGCATACCACAGAGATTGGTAATGGCATTTGAGATAGCCAAAGCTGTGCAAACCCCTTTTCCTGACCCTGACATGTCTTCACCAAGCAGCAATTTTGCAAACCTCTCCTTCATCATGTCAACCTCTACTTAAAATTCCAAAAAGAAAAAGAATTAAACTTTAAAAAAAAAAAGTTTGGTCTAAATTGGCCAAACCAAAAACTACCTAAAAGGAACAAATTCATGTGGGATTTATGAAATGACAGAAGGTAGCTCTGCCTTCCTAACCAAACATCAGAAAGCCAAAATGGAAAATTTAAACTTTAAAACAACAATGCTAACCATTAATCTTTGAATCCAGGTTTTTGAACTTGTCATCTTCATTACAAATCTTGTCTTCATCTCCATTTCCATTAGAAACATCCGAATTCTTTGACACTTTAGGAGGAGTAGTAGCAATAGCTCTTCTTATAGGCCAACCCAAAAGAGGAGGAGGTGAAGCTGAAGCAGACCCTGACGCTCGAACCAAATTAACCTTAACTTTCTCGACCAAATTCCCTGAACTCGATCCACAGGAACTACTACTACTGTTACTCTCTTTAGACTCACCACTATTACAACTACTCAGCTCACTCACAGACTCAGTCCAATCATCCTTCTTCTTCAACAAAGCCTCCATTTTCGAAAAGGGCACTAACTTAACGAACTACCCTTTTCCTTATCTCTGAAAAAACATGCAAAAAAACAAGAAACAAGGCTAAGTCTTTGGATCACAAAGAGAAGACATTTTCTGGGGAGTGAGGGTGCGGGAGAGTTAAAAGATTTGATTTTTGAACTTCCAGAAGAAGAGAAAGGCACGTGCCGGTGCCATTGGGGTAACGTCTCTCTTTGAAAATTTGTTTTGGATCGTTGTCTTGTTGGATTTGCCTCTGTCGCTCTTCAGGATCGAAGCAGTTTTAGCTTCGGCTTTCGCTCTCAGTTTTGTGTGGACACTACACTACGTTCAAAATAATGATAAAATAAGAAAAAGGTGGGTCAGTCGTCAGCTAGCTTAGAGCCGATGGATGTGACAATCCACGTGAACTTACGTTTTTACCCTGCCTGAAAGTACGGGAGGCTGGTAAATTTTCGATTTTTTTAAAGTAACAAAAATAAATTGCCACTAAAAAGTTTACTTTTTTATAGCAGGGAAGTTAAAGTAGTCGATTTGAATTTTCATGACGTATAGAAAAGAGCTCCTATTCACAAAAAAAAAAATCACACATTCTATTTAAAAAAAATTAAATACTAAAATACTTTTATAAAAATTACATAATTACTCTTATTGATATTTTTTAATTTTAATTTTTATATTTTGAAAAATGAATTTTCGAAAATACATAAAGTACTCCCGATGATAGAGAACAATAGGACTCCCGAAATCTACTTCCGGGAACTCATTTTGTGCTGCCCAAGCAGCACTTGGTTGCTGCCGCTTGCTGCCAAGTAGCCCAAATAGCATTCAATTGCTGCCCAAACAGCACTTGGTCTCTGCCAGACAGCACCAAAAAAATTTTATAAAAAAAGAGTTTTTTTTTTTAGCAATAAGGAAAATCTTGGAAAAAGTTTAAATTTTTTAGGCTTAATAGCCAAATAAATTCTCAATCATTAGTTCAAAATGAAATTCAGCTTTCAATGTTTTATCGAGTGAAATTCAGTCTATAAACTTTTATTTCGGTGGAAATAAATTCTCAACCTTTTAAAATTATACAATTAAGTCTAAATCTGTTAAATGACACTAATTACCGTTAGTATATCTAACGTGAAAGTTGACATGGATAGCTTAGTTGGCTGCCACGTGGCATGCCACATGTGCAATACTAACGGTTATTAGTGTCATTTAACAGATTTGGACTTAATTGCATAATTTTAAAAGGTTGAGGGTTTATTTCTACTGAAATAAAAATTTATGGACTGAATTTCACGCAATAGAACATTGAGGGCGGAATTACATTTTGAGCTAAAGGTTGAGGGTTTATTTGGCTATTAAGCCAATTTTTTAAGTGTGAGAAGTTATTTTAAAATGGGGATTTAGGGTTTAGAATTTTCTAGTAAATAATGTATGTCTAGCAATTTTTAAGGTGTGAATATAATTACTCTGTATAAAACTTTTTTAAAAAAATCAAAATTCAATCAAGTGGGTTTTACTTGAATTTAATTAAATATGTTAATTTAATTATTCAAAATATTTTTTCTTACTTATGCATATAAAGAAAGAGATTGACATTTTTAATTTCATCTATTTACATATAAAATAATACTAGTAGTAGAGACTAATCACTTTTTCAATTCTTATTTTGAGTTTCTAAAAAAAACTTCGATAAAAAAACATTTTTACTATTATTAGTGAGTGATTTTAAGAGTATCTGTAAAAATACATAAGCAAGTATCCATAATTATGTGTGCTAGTGGATATTATTTAGTTGGTCTATATTTAGATTATAAGTTTATAACAATTAATTTTTAAAATTATTCAAAAATTATAAAAATAGAAGTAATTTTCCCCTCAAACTTGTTAAACTTGAATAGTTGAGCACCACAAGGGGAGAAATTTAGTTGTTGAACACATGTTGGTGCTCCATGTGCTTATCTAGGAAGTTATACCTAAATTAGAAAAAAGCAAGCTTTTTTATTAAAGGAAAATGAATGATGTAAACTGTCGCATTAGGTTACAGTTGAGTTGTGAGTTGTGACCTTTAAAAGATGTTAATTTTCATTGTTCGATCCAGCCCATGTTATTAATCAGTGGGACTCACTTGTTGATTCACTTTTACTTTCAATTACTCAATACACACAGAGAAATTAACCATACAAGATTCGACATATCACATCTACGCGTGAAATGAATTATGTCTTTAAAATCGTTCGAAAAAAATTTATTTTCAAAAAAATCTGAAAATACTCTTGGCCGAAGATAAAATCAAGAAAAAATACAGGGGGGAATCTAATGTGGTCATCCAAAAGAAATGTACTTATGGAACACCACCAAAAATTTGATTGACTGCAGCAGCCCACCATGGCCAATGCAAATTGTAAAAGTAACCGCCACTTATAACTGTTAATATAAAGCTTAATGACTATCTGGCAGCCATAAAATTGACAATGAAACGAGATTCAAAGTAGCAGTAATCAACCAGTGATTGTAAGAAGTGAAATTTTGGTAAGGACTGGGCATTAGCAGGCAGAAGAAGGGCCAAATTGGAAATGGGGTTTGGGGATTTGAATTGGGGTAGAGATTTTGGTGAAAATATAGCCGTTTAGAAGCAAAAAAGACAGAAGCTACTTTTGCCTTTTGGTTGTCCAATGAGTCTGTCTATGACTATTCCCTTCCCCTTGTCTTCTGTTTTGACCCTTTTTACTGTTTGAAAATTGAGCCCCTTTTGCTTACTGTGGCTCTGAATATTGCTAAAAAGGACCATAACCTAAGAGGCTAAAACCCCTTTACTGTATGAAATGTAAAAGTAGATCGATCCATGAATCCTATCAAAGTTGGATTTGAATCCAAAATTTACTAAATGTCATATTTTAATAAAATTTCATATGTTAATACATTGTTATCATCTCTTTCTTCAATAGTATGAGAAAATATCAAATTCGAACATTCAATTCCATAAATGTACTCCATGTATTTAAAAATTGAATTTGAATGCGTTGTTTTTCAAAAAAAAAAATTATGTCGCATTCAAGCGAAATCTATATTTATTATATCTGAATTTTTTTTTATCTCAATATAAAAATTGAAGCTATACTCAACTTTGTTTTTTGTATATAAATGGTTGTTGGGCTTGTCGATGCACTCTTATTTCCATTTTCCTCATCTTCCCAACTTGCAACTATAGCAAAAAAAAAAATGAGAGACCCCACCAAGGTTTCCCCTAGCTTCAAGGTATTGACATTTGATTCAAGTTCAAAAAACCCCATACAAACAAAATGGCGATAGAAAAACATATATAATGCCAAAAGGCAAGAAACTCCGTGGCTTCACAATCAAGCATGAGTAAAGAGTTAAGAGTTTACATTTCCAAAGTCCATTTCCTACATTCCCAAATATCCCGCCTTCCCAATTCAATCTTCACAAAACTAAAGACCTTTTTGGCATGCAGTGGTTGATTCTTATGTCAGCATTTTGTTCAGCACTAAAATTATTTCCCTTTTGCATGGTAAAAGCCCTTAAAAAAAATCTTAGTCTCGAAATAAAATGAAAGAATTTAAAGAGATTTCATAAAAGAATTAATTGAATCAACTAAAATAAACATATTATGTTAGGGCTATATTTAGTACACTAATAGCGACATTTTTTAACTTTATAAGCGAAATTAAAAATTTGTCACATATCCTTTTTCTATCATTCTGTTAATATCATTCGTAATATTTAACAACTATATTGATGGTGTAGATCTTTAAGTTTTATGTAATCCTTGACTCTCATTATTTGCCATTTGAAAGCTAAGGTCCCTACATCTAACTACTCTCAATTATGCTTTGTTTGATGAGCATATTTAGCACACACCCCAAAATAAGGTTTAAAATTAAAACCTGAAAAAGTGGTGGTTAGGCAAAGGGTCCAGCCTTTTATGTATCAGCCTATGGCTATAAACCAGTTTTAAGTGACCCCATATTGGGACCTCATCTCAATAAATTTTTGTATAATTAGCCACTGTTCTAAAATGCTGCAAGCTGTGCCCACATGAATGAGCTAGCTGCAGAATTGAAATGAAATTACTACGGTCATTATTAACATTGATAAGGGCTTTTGCCTTGACCAAAGACTCCTGGCATGCAAACTTAAGGTTCCAAATGCAACACGTTTACGTAGTTAATGTATCTCAAAATTTTAACACTATAGTTTTGAGTTTTGCCTATTCTGTGTGAATGAACCATTGTATAACCCTACATGAGATTCGTACCGGTATATTGTTAGCAGCATCACTAGGGATTAATTTCTTACATATTGAAACTGACTCTATCAGTTATATTCAACCCTTTCACAAGATCAAGAAACTTCATCTGTTGCAGGAGATCCTCAGTAGTGACTGTCATATGCTTTCGGCAATATTTGATAGTATGATCGTAACTTTTGCATACAGGGAGGCGAATCTGAAGGAAACCGAAACAACACGCAGCGGAATTTAAATCATTCGGCCTCCACCAAGATCGATTCGGAGAGTTACCTGATTAGGGTTTCGAGATTTTACCTAACGTTTTCTCTGAATTTTCTGTCGTTGGTCGAGTCACAAGCAGCAACTTTTCGTTCCTGCCTCTATGGTATCCACACGAACGGATCTCACGACTCTTGAACGTCTCACGATCAGAAGCCTTGAAGAGCGTTTTGATTCCTTATAACCGAACTGCTAGCTTCGATTAAAAGGAATGTTTTTTTTTTGTTTTCTGTTTTAAAAAGTGCGGCTCTGTTTAAGAAAAACTTCCTTTTATAGGCAGTAAATTTTACCCTAAAATTTACTGCCAAACAGAACTCTAATCCTACTTAGAATAGGATTAGATATATCCTTAATCCAATTCAGAATAGGATTAGATATATCCTTAATCCAATTCAGAATAGGATTAATTAAGCTCCTCATTGATCCGTTCTAAGTGTGCGACCCAATAGGTTCTCAAAACAATGGCAATGACAAAATTGTCACAGGCAATGAGCGGTATCTAGCAACACATCATTGCTACCCATGTAACGAGAATGTCAATGACTCGACATAACCTTACTCGTGATAGATGTTACCGTGTAGTCTAATCCCTTTATCCTTTGATGTCTCGATTAGACACAAGTCATGGAATGTGTCACACTTGTATAGTCTAATCAGCGTTTCTTGATTCCTGAGTAGACTAATTAAACAAATAAAATCAATATCTCATATTGACTTATTCGAGCACGGCCATGCATTTCTTAGTCTCACTCTATCAAAGGGCCCAAGACATCACTCTTGTTATATAAGAGGGATAAATCCTATCTTGATCACTCAACATCCCTCTACATAGATCAAGGCATACCCAATTACTACATTTATAGTCCATCCTGTTACGAATGACATCTAGCAGCATTAAAGTATACAATTCTCTATATTGGGATCTCTGATGATCTCAAGTCAAAGGATCACATACACCATCATCACTATGAGAATCGCTTATGACACTCATATAACAATCCATGTAGCGTTCTCATGGAGGGTCGATCCAGTACATAGTTCTCTAACATGTACCTATGTGATGACTTGATATCTTATATCCATGACAATAGTCATCAGTCAACCACATACTAGTCTTATCGTATCATTGTTATCCTTATTCACAATAATACTTGACTAGGGATATTTTAAGAATAGTGTGTTATTACTATTCTAAGGACATTATCATATAAGACTATATTACGCAGTTATAAGACAAATATAATAATGAACTATGATAAATAAAATGTCATGATACATAAAAAATGCCAAAGTCAATCATCTAATGAATGGTTCTAAGGGCATAATCCAACAGAATCAACAAATTCTTTCGCAACTTTTGTATTTGGTCATTGTAATAGCTACACATCTAGACTTGTTGAATCTGTTATATCATGTACTTTTCGGTTTCAATAAATAAATAACACTATCCTATCTTTTGTTAAAAAAAAAGGGGAAAATCTCATTTACATTGTTGGGATATACTTGTTAGTAGTTACTAAAGTTTCTCTCTTTTTTTATTTTTTGAGTTTTTGTCCTTCATACAAAAAGCAAATAAAAAAATTAACATATTTATTTTTGTAGGGATTTGAATAAGCCTGTTCATGAATCGTATTATTTGTTTATTTTGCAAGTTTGAACTTTTTATCAAAACATGTAAAAAATAATCAAATTTGAATTTTGAAACAAAAAGGGATAAAGATATTAACAATTCTTATTATGCATATGAAGTACAAAAGGAAAATACACGTACAGCAATGCCAAGTGAGATTCACAAGGTTCTTCGAGTATTTTACTTTCCTTCTTTCAGTTTCTTCCGTGTTAGACAGACAATTCATGCATTTATGTGTTCTTTTTCATTTATATTTTACCAAGTGATGGGGAAGAATAAGCGGCCCATACAAGGATGTAAATTAGGGGTGGTAATGAGTACTTTATAATCAGATACCTAGCATTATTCAATCCGATTAAGTAGAATTAAGATATTACATAATCGGGTTTGGATAGGATTTGGATGGTAAAACTACTATCCGTCACGGGTTCAGATAGGTTTTGAATAGTTATCTTAGAATACCCATTATTTAAATCTGATTACAAATAATAGTTGTTTAATATTATATTTATAATTTTGTCTATAAATTATTTATTAGTAATGTTCTATTTAATTAAATTAATTCATTCAACTTTAATTTATTTTTAGGAGTTAAATTAAATTTATTAATTTATTTTTTAAATAATTTATTTTAAAATTAATTTTTTATTTAAATTTAAAAGTCAAATTTTGACTTAATAAATGAGAATTTAATGGGTTCGGATAATTAAATGAGTATTTTTTATGTTATAGGATTAGGGTTCGGATAACACAAATCAAAATAATCCGATAATTAATCAGATTTGAGTATTATAATAATTAATTGGGTTCAAGTATTCCAATATTAGCGGATACCCGACCCATTTGTATTCCTAATGTAAATAGGTACCATTTAAATAGTTATCTGGGATTATCTATTTCGATTAAATCGGGTTTAAATACCCTATAATCGAATTAGAATAGTGATTTCACTATTCTTGTTTGTCGGGTTCGAATAGAGTTCAGGTAATGCCCTTAACGTACCTTAAATCCAAATCCGATTAACTTTTTATTAAATATGTTTGTATTTTTTATAAATTATGTTTGTTTTTAGTTTCATAAATATATTTCCCTGGGTTTGAAGTGTTGAACTACTAAAATTTGTTGAATTATGATGAAATTTGTATGTTATTATTTAATTTTATGTTTTTAATTTATAAAAATTTAAATATTAGAATAATTATTTTTTTGTAAGAGTTCAAGTTCATGTTAGGGTTCACGTCAATTAATGGTTTTGTCAAAATTTTGATTGAATAATCAAGTAATTAAATGAGTTCGGATAATAAACGGATAGTATAAATTTATTAAGATATGGTTCAAGTAATGCATTTAAAAAATAATCATGTAATTATAAAGTTAAAGTATTTTAATTAATAATTAGATTCGAAATCGTATGCCACAATATTAACAGACACCCGTCCGGTTTATATTCCTGAGCCCATGCATGACATATAATCTATGATCACAAGTGCACAGAGATAAGGTCTTTTTAATTCTTTCGGTGTGTGTCGGAGTTTGGAATCGGACTTTTCAGCTTGATGTTTCCGACTCAACCCAAGGCTCAAAATATTATCCAAAATTAGCCCAAAGCTTATCTTTGGGTCATCTTTATGGCCCACACACCTGTAATTTTTAACTAAATTACTTTATCCAACCAAGGAGAGCTCTTATTTATACCCACTTTTTTTTTCTTTTTACCCTATTTTTTTATTGTATTTACTGTTTATTAGACAAAAATAGAATATAAAAAGCAAAAAAAAAATAAAGTTTATTTAGAAGTTCTCCCAGAAAAGTCGTTTTCATTTATTTAATTCTAGAAAAGAAAGAACAAAAGACCGCCGAAAAAGTCGAAAAACAGAGAAAAAAAAGAAAAAGTCATCAATCAGACTCAAAACAGTTGAAAATCTCTGCTCTCTCATTTCAGACTAACGAAACCAAAAACCAGAGGTATTTTATTTTCTATCTCTTTTTTTAATTTATTATTTTTCACAATTTTTATTCAATTTTCGCTCTTTATTTACATTTTTGAATCGTGTATTGTGTTTAATTTTTGCATTTGTTTTACTTGATTGTGTTTCTTCCGTTTTCTATCAATAATTCTGTGCTACTATTTCGTTTTTTGAGTGCACGAATTGAGAAATATCAACAGTTTGTTTGACTTTTTGAAAGCTTTTGATTCTCTCTTTAAGAAATATTAATACGAAGTAAGTACCTAAAAATCTTCGTTTTTCTGTCTAATCAGAGTATAAATAACTTCAAAAACGTTAAAAAAAGCTAACTTTAACACTAACGTTTTCAAATTTCCTAATTTAAGTATGAGCTATCAGAACTGTGAACAAAATTCCTTATTTTGATTTTATTTATGTTTTTGTTTGTCCAGGAAAAGCAGCAAGGGGAAGAAGAATTGATGGTGTTGTTGTTGAAGGTTGTTATAATTGATTAACTAACAGCTCAGTGGCATTATTGTAATTTACTCGGGCGGCATCACCTGATGTGGCCTTTATATTTTCTGTTAAACAAGATTATTAAAACAGATGAAGAAGATGAAGAAGGAAAAGATGGGGATCATTTGAATGTGGCATCAGGATGCTTCCATTTTGAACTATCATCTGATAATCGAATTGGCCATGAGGCAGTCTTGCCTCGATCACATTTTGTTCAAGTGAGTGCATTGGGGTTTTAAGTTACCTTGTGTTGCAAGTTTATTTTGTTTATGTTTCGATAGATAGGGTTTGCATCTCTGTAAAGCTGTGACCAGGATTTGCTTCTCGATGCTGAAGTTTGGCGTTTATAGGTTCCACATATAAACCAGCTGTTCTCTTGGGACTGTGGACTTGCTTGTGTTTTGATGGCTTTGACTACTGTTGGCATTAATAACTGTAGTATTCAGAACTTGGCTGAGCTTTGCTGCACAACTAGGTGTGTTGTCATTAAAAAGTCAGAAGTTAAAACTTTTATTTGTTTTAATAGATGAGAAGAATTATATAGATCTAGGAAATTTAGGACATGATGTACATTCCAACCATTTCATTTCATCTTTAAGATAGGCTGCACTGGATATTTAAACTGATATGAGCCGTTTCTGATGAATATTATTGTTTACATCTTCTATGCAGCATTTGGACTGTTGATTTGGCTTTCTTACTGCAAAAGTTTTCTGTTAGGTTTTCATATTACACTGTAACATTTGGAGCTAACCCAAACTACTCCGGTGAGACATATTACAAGGTAATTTGCCTTTTCACCATTTGCATTTTCGTATTTAATTTGTTTCAGTATTATTGGGTTTTTGTTTGGTGCAAATTGATGAGGGAGTGTCATGTTCTGATGCTTGTTTCTTGCTTCAATCTTCATTCCATGACTTGTATGATTTATGTTATAAATTAAATTATATGCATGCTTTTTTAATTGCTTAAATAGCCAGTATGTGGTTTTCCATTAGCTTGTGTTATTGTAGATCTAACTAGCTGTGTGATGTTTCTGCTTGACCACATCTTTTCAGTAACATGAATATGTGGCACGCTGCTTCTGTTTTCATTGTTTTGCATCCTTGGAGTGAAATTATATCTGAAAACTTTTGTGTGATTTTCCTCCTTTCCACCCTATCCCTCTCTCCAATGGTGTAGTTCAGGAGATTGTATCTCATAGAAATTCCTATGATTTATCTTTTTCGGTTGATTAACGTGTTAGGTTATTATTGCAAACGTAATAATAAAAGATATTTACTTTGAGTATTCTGCAGGAACAACTACCTAAAGATCTTGTTCGAGTAGATATGCTATTCCAAAAAGCAGTAGAAGTGGGAATCAATATACGGGTATTCATCTGAAAGCATGTTGTTCTTTATCCTCTATACATTAAATTGATATAGGATAGAACGTTATATTCTGACTGCAATTTGATCACTGTAGTGATGAAGTTTTCTTTTAAATCCTTTCTCATGTCAATTAAATAATAAAAACAAAAACCTTGTTGCTGATGAAATTTTAAGCTCCTGGTCTCTTTCTGTCTCTATTTTGGATGGTTTTTGTCACAATTTAACTTTTTTCTTGGGGAATGTACCCATTTTACAGTGCAGTTCAATTTGTGGAGAAGAAATCTCTCGCTGGATCTTGTCAGGAAAGTATATTGCAATTGCTTTGGTTGACCAGTACAAATTGAGGTATATGATCTTCTTTTTGGAATTTTTTTTCCTAGTTGGCAGTTATTGTACATCTGCTGTTTCGTTTGGACTCTGAAATGAAACAGTCCTGATATTAATATAATATCTGGTTTCATGTGCTTTATGTTTTCCCTTTATTATGCCTCTGTATTTGAGCAGGTATTATACAAAGGCTTAAGTTCTTGCATGATATGACTTCTTATCTAGTGATGATATCCTAGTGCTGAATTCTTCTGCCAAAATCTTGCATTGCAGTCAGTCTTGGGTGGGGGATGTCATTATCCCTGGATCTCACGGCAATGATGTAGGATACACTGGTTAGTGATGCACTCTTTTAGAATGTTGTTTTCCATATACAAGTTGAAAATATAAATCAGAATGCTAGTAACGAGAATGCATATCCTTGGTACTTTGTGTTTCAATGACAAAACAGTTTCCTGTATAACAGATGCAATGGTTTCTCAAAGCAAATAAATATATGCTTGTGGATAATTTCTTAAACACTTCTGAGCCTGGAAATCATTGTGATAATTTGTTTATATCATAATGCTGCTTTATGTAAATGCAAGACTGGAAGTGTTAATGAGATGATTAGACTGCACTGTGTGCCCTTCTCCCATGCTTGGTGTATTGTTGCAAACTAAATTATAGCTTGGCCAATCAGATTTTCGTCTTTATAGCTTGGAAACCCAAATTTTCTTTCCATGCTTTAAACATCTCACCCAGGTACTCCTTCAAATAAAATTAACGATGAAGAACTCCTGCAGGATGACTTGTAGCATCTATGAATTACTCAAATGTGAGATTTAGTTAATAACAGATGGTTCATAGTTATAATAAATGATTCTGAACCTTTGGGTACTCATTGCTTCATTTCCTGTTCAATTTTTTTCTGCTCAACAAACTTCTATTAACGTTGCTATATAATTTCTAGGCTTAATAGCCAAATATCTCTTCCACATTTGCCACAAAATGGAATTAAATCATCAACGTTTAAATGCATGGAAATCAGTCCTAAACGTTACAAAATAATTGAATTAAGGACATTTTCGTTAAATATTTTAATTTCCGTTACCCCTGCCAGTAATAAAACTTAGCGGAAATTAAAGGATTTAACGAAAATATCCTTAATTCAATTATTTTGTAACTTTTAAAACTGATTTCCATGCATTTAAACGTTGAGGACTTAATTCCATTTTGTGGCAAACGTGGAGAACACATTTGGCTATTAACCCTAATTTCTATAAACTTATATAATCATTAAACATCTGATATCATTAATGAGAAATTTGTTCTCTTTGTAGGTCACTATGTTGTGATATGTGGCTATGATGCTGAAGCAGATGAGTTTGAGATTAGAGATCCTGCAAGTTCTGGGTACAATCTAAGCTTTCTTTATCACTCATTGGCCGCTCCCTACTGTGTTTGTCATATAATCTCTGTCATTCTGGTTTTTTCAAAGTTGTAAAATTATTTTAATCACTGTCTCACTGTCATCATTATAGGTACTTTTTAACACTAATGTTCATAAATAAGCATGTTAAGAAACTTGACTTAATGCTGCATTTGCTTGACACTTGGAATGCCAATGCACTTTCAAGGCATATTAATGCCAGGCACAATATATTGAATGAAAAAATTCATCATAGACTAAGACTGGTGTAAGATTCAGGTAACTGTCATCTACCAATATTACAATAAATGTACAAAAATCTTAGTATATCGAATTTGAATTTACATAAGAAGTTTCAAACAATTTTAAAATGTTTCATGGCATAATTGGGTAATTAGAGCAATACATATAGTGTTCATAAAATATATGAAGATTTTGAATCCTATCGTAATATCCTGTTTTGCTCACTTTTCTGACAACTCCTTTCTTCTTATAGTTTCCTTGTTACTTCTATGAGCCTTCATCTTGTCAATTTAAGCTAAGATTGCACAATTTATTATTATCCTTTGTGATAACATTCATGATGATTGGATATTATCATGTAAAAATCTTCTTGATTTTCTTGTGTTCTATTTATGTGTTTCTGTCAGCAGAATGTTTTAATAGAGTTTCATTGTTTTCTGTCTTCTTGATGTCATCCTTCATTAAATTTATATATAGATTAGAACCATGCGGTTTCACAAATTAATTTCCTACTAGTAAATGGTTGATTCGGCAGCTATGGATGAGGGTAAAACATACTTAGCAAGATTAATGTGTTAAGCTACACAGTGCTCATTAAAATTGGTTTAATGGAGTTATATCTGTCTTGATCGTGATATTTTCCTTCTTGTTAATTCATCAACTCTGCAAACTGTCCTTGAGAAATTTT
This sequence comes from Heritiera fomes, assembly GCA_032173925.1. Classification (NCBI taxonomy): domain Eukaryota; kingdom Viridiplantae; phylum Streptophyta; class Magnoliopsida; order Malvales; family Malvaceae; genus Heritiera; species Heritiera fomes. The sequence continues at coordinate 5,489,114 of JAPDPM010000002.1, read as the reverse complement.
TTTAATCTTCTGCTAGAAGCATAAAACTTAGGAAAGAAAATGTGCAGGAAACATGACAGGGTCTCATCAAAGTGTCTCAATGAAGCACGCAGGTCTTTTGGTACTGATGAAGATCTTCTTCTGGTAATTTATCTACAAAACAATAAAACTTCTGCCTTTACTGCATTGCATCTTAATATAATACCTTATCCGTGTTGGTTGAAATGTCTTTCCCTTCATGTTTGTTTCACATTGCCATGCGAGTGACAGTAACTTAGCCTTTAACCGTCTCTGATTGTTATAGTCTAGTTGACAAATCATCTATTACTATAACTTATTTTGTTTAAACAAGGTATGTAACAGAGTAGTTGGTGGTTCCTTCCTCCAAGGATTTAAAAAAGATTAAAAGAGAAGTCTATGCATCAGTCTATGACTATCCCTCCAAATACAAATCTCCTATCTCTAGGAGGTGGTGATATGATTGTTGCAAAACTCAACCTTGAGAAGAGAAAAGAAAGAAAAAGTTTTAATCTAATGGCTGAGCTATGAAATGGTGTATTTTATTAAGGATTTCAACCATTAGGTAAAAAATTTTTCCATCCTCTCCACCAAACAAAGCACTAAGGTTTTAAAAGGAGAAAGAAAACTTGTCTGACGTGCAGGGGTGTGAGCCTAGATCTGATGTTGACTAGTTACTTAAATATTTAAGTTTCCTCTAGATTACATTGAACTTTGCATGATATGAAAAGAAATGTATTTGCCTATTGTCCATCACTTGTTTGGGCTTGCGATGTTCATGTGCAGATATCTCTCGAGGAGAGGCCGAAGCAGAACTACTCTGTATTATGATTTTCTGCACTTGTCTATACTATTACCTGATATTTTCTCGCAACCCGTTCACCGAACAGTTCTCACCATGTTCTTCGTTTATGGCCTTGGCTCGCTTTGCTTTCACCATTTTATGTACTGCACATATTTCAAGCTAGTGTATGGTAAGCTTTCAGGAGAGGTAGTCTCGTATGTTGCTGCTTATGTTAGCAAAAAATGATTTCGTTTTAATTTGAAGCATTTGTACAAAAGTGCATTCATTTTGTACATGACTTGTATATTTCAATATAATTATTGTATAATAAATTTATGTATCTCTTTTTTCTTTCACAATGTTGGAAACTCTTAGCAAGATTGTTAAAACTAAAATTTATAAATGAAAACGAAGGAAGATTATGTGTAATCTAAATATCACTTGTAAAAAAAATTACACGATATTAACCAACAAACTGAGACACGTAATTGAAAAAAAAATCCGAATTTAAAATTTTACATTTGATTTTTCTTATCATGATAAATCCACATCGATGATAAATCTGTAAATCAACATAAAACATGTAATTAAAAACTAATCCCGGCAGACTCAATGCCATGGTGTGTTTATAACTAAAAAATGCAAAACAAAAGCATCTGTGACTAGAAAATGGTGTAGTAAACTAAAGCCTTAATTAAATTCGGCGGAAAACCTTTATAATATCAAATTATGAAGTGGAAGGTGATGCTGATGATATGGTGGGAAGAGATTTGGGGTTGGAAAGATAGAGTTTTATTATTTTTTTGGCAATTGGGTCAAAAGTTAAGATTGCAAAGCTATTTATGAGTGGTATACTGGAATACATCCCCAAGAAGAAATAGAATCTCCCAAAACAAGTTGCCAAGGCTTCCGACACTCCTTCGCTATTTCCCGCACAAGAATGCGACATGTCCTTACTTACACACACAGCATTTTTTTTTCTCATGGTCGCAAAATCGAAGAATTTTTTTTAAATACAAGAAGATTGGTTGCAATGTGGAGACAAGAGAAAGAAATGCAAGATTTAAGATTTGATTTTTAGATTTATTAAATTGATGTTATTTTATATTTGTTAAACACAGAGATCTTTGTAATCTTATATTCAAAATAAACTCTTTCACTTATAGTCGATTGATTTTAGATTGAATGTCTAACGTGATATAAGAGCCTATGTTTTTTTCTTTCGTAATTTTAGTCTATTACTCTTTGTAGGATTGTCTCGTAGTAGGCTTTCATGTTCCTGCTTATATATGATGGCAGTATGTTTAAATGATATAATCATATTTGTTAATTATTAAGTTTTTTATATTTTATATTCAAGTTGTGCAGCGTTAACAAGAATTTAGATTGTATATCTAACAAGAGTTTATATTTGATGCACTGTAGGAAAACCATGAGCTGCAATCTCATTGATAAACAAAGTTAAAAAGTAACAAAGTTGAAAATTATATAAGTCTTTAAAAATAAACTCATTGATGAGGTGACAGTTTATTAAATATAAACTCATCTAACAAAATTTATGAAAAGCAATTTTTGCAAGGAATTTTTTCATGAATCAGTAGAATTAAACTTTGGGTTCAAGAAATAATTTTTATATGAAGGAAATATCTTATAATTCGAATCTAAAATCTTTTTTTAAATTTAATCTCAAATTAAGAACAAGTTTTGATGAATATATCTTTTAAAAAATTAGAGAAGAATCCATTTAAAAGGTTAATATTATCCAATTTGGATTCTCAGCTCTCAACAACTCATTTTTTAAGTGAAACGTTGATGGAAAATGAAAGCCATTTCCTTTTCCCCATGCGGATATCGACATGCCAACAAACGTGGTTGCACAAGCTCAATATGTAATTTCAAGACAACGACTGCCTTCTTCAGTGTCTCAACAACTTTAACCAAAGCATGCAAATGTCATCTTGTCTCTTAAGGCCTAGGCTTTACAGGTAAATCCATTAAAGTTAGCTGCTGTTCCAAGTAACTTTAATCTCGAAATCTTGTAAGAAAACCCAAGTTAAAACCTGAGGGTAGATTTAGATTATGTTCTACTCAGTGCTCAGCAAATAAGATCAAATCGATCAAATTAATTTAATTTAAAATCGATAACTTATCCAGTTTGATGAGATATATTAAACCGGATGCAAGTTGAACCAATCAAGAATCAATCAAACATCACTTCTAATTGATTGTTTATCGAGATATATTAAATTCGTATACAAGTTAAAAAATTAAATTCAAATAAAATATGAAAACTATTTTACTCGTATTATTAAAAAAATGCAATTATTAATCAAGAATTTGGGGGTATCACTTCTGGAACATGCACAGAAGCAAGACAAAGAAAAGAAATGTCTTAGGTTGCTTCACCGACATATGGATCAGATCACTTCTTCCTGTTCTTTACTAACTTCTCTTTCCTCGTCAATCTCATTTTCTTGTCAGATCTTCAACAAAGCCAAACTCAATCTGCCTGCAAAAAAGAGAGGCCATAGAAAAAATAAGAAAGAAAGCATGTGCATCCACTCCAAGGGCTTAGTTGCCCATAACTACAGGACATTTCTCAAGCACTAAATAACACACTTGATAGCTTGGAATTGCTAGAAAAGTTTCAGCCATCTGCAAACTCTTTCTCGATTTTTCATTTTTTTTTTCGTGAATACTGAGGTCTAAATTCAGTGTAAACACTCCAAAAAAAAAAAACCCAATCAGATCCCAAATTTAGTTTTTTTTTTCTTTCTTTGTCTTTAAAGTAAAGTGTATAAACCAAGCATTTGCATGTGTAGATAAGAAAATAAATATAAAAATTAATAAATAAATAAATAAATTCTAACTAATATTTGTTGAGATAAATGGAAGGAACTTGGTACTCCTTAAGTAAGGTTTCGAGTTCGAGTCTTGTGAATGGAGAAAACAGCATTGGGAGAGCTTCCCCCCAAATGAGGTCCGACTTGGCTCAACTTCGGATTAATCGGGACCCAAAGTGGCTTTCAGATACCGGAAGGCATTTACATAAAAAAAAAATATATATTCTATAATGGTAAATGATTTTTTTTGTGATCCAAAATTTCAATTGGTAAGTTGATCTGGTGACAAAATTGGGTCTATGTCTATCAAGATTCAATCTGAGTAAGCTAAATACAATGGATAGTTGTTTTCATTGGATTTTATGCTTTTTTTGTGCAATTGTAATGTCTAAAGTGATGTATACCAATTTCGCATGTGCATGTGTGGACATAAACCATAGTCTAATTTTTATCTAAGAATTTTTTTTAGAACTACAAAATTAAGCTGCAAAATTTGTATTGAGGCAACATTGTAGAGCATATATGGCAATAAAATCAACAATATTTTAATCTTTCACTAGCATTTCATACATATTACCTAAGTGGAACGTTAAAAAGTACTTGTGAAATCTGTAAAGCTCAATAAATCTGATCTTAGTCAAAAGGTAGATAAAAGACAGATTTCCGTGTATAAAGCCATTCAACATAAAAATTCCAAATATTCGCACACAATCCAATTATCTCATTTGTTTTTATTTTAATTTATAATAATATAAATAATTCTTACACTTCTTTTTTTTTTTCAAAAAAATACGAAGTAGATAAGTTGATGTGGATATTTCTTACTCACCTTATATATAAATTTACATTTAAAATAAATTAAAATCAAAAGTCACCAATATTCGAATATTAGTCAGTATATTCTATCGAGTAGGATAAAGTAATCAATTAAGTCAACATGTATTGAAATTTGAACACTATAACTTATTAAAATCAGCTTTCGAAAGAAATAAATGAACACATTAATAATAATCGAATAAAAGGGAACTAATCCCAACTCTATTTCTACTATTGGTGAACTTTCTTAAATATATAGATAATTATTTGAGTTTATATATGATGCACTAATAGCGTATAATTTTTATATACTGTCAATTAATCCTAAAATGATACTTCATATGAATGTCCTTAAAAATAAATATTAACAAAGTTTTTAAATTTATTTTTAAAAGCTTATACACTTTTAAATTTTACTCATTAATAAAGTATTATTCTATAGTTAACTAACAGTGTATAAAAGGCCTATACACTTACACTGTTTGGATTTAAATGCATGTTTGTGCAAGACATGTATAAAGGCTTCTTCCGTATTAAAAAAATTAAAACCTACAATAATTGAAGATTTCTTTTTCTATCAATTTCCTTGCATGGAGAAGCTATTTCTTTAAATAAAGAACACAAACACAACGCCCAAGAATTGACCACTGACCTCAACATTTTTCTTGAAGTTCCAGGATGTGACCCACCGGCTTTTTTTTTCTTTTTTTGTTCAAAGACCCACTGGCTTATAGTGAGCTAGTGTAATGCATTTAAACTTTACGCTACCATTTCAATCAACATTTACAAAATCTAATCCAATGGTATCCTATGCATGTGACATGGAGGGTCCACTAGGGTTTTCTTTTGAAGAAAAATTGAAATTAAAGTAGCAAAGTTTCAAAAGCAAAATCATGGCTTAGGTGTATATCTGTTTTGTCACTTTGACATGGTTCATTTTGTTGATAAAGATTATGTTTCACGTAATGGTGAGATTAATTTTGATAAATCAAAATAACTATGACAATAAAATTAATAATTATAGCTAGCAACAAGATTAATAATTGCAATTTTGAGACATAAAAAGTGATTAAATATGGTAAAAAAATAGCCGTTAAAAACATTAGATTAAAGTTGATGTATTATAAAATTTATAGTATATTTTCAATTAACCAGAAAAAGGGTTTTAATTTTTTTTTCAGCCCTTTCTAACCGAAATGAAACCTAGGACAAACAAAAACAAGTAACAACTATTCTTCCTCGTCTTACCCATTAGGTCAAGTTAGCTATCTTGCATTACATGTGGAGCAGGCCAAAATTATTGAGAATCATAAGTACTATAATGAAGAAGAGGCTCAAGGCTCCCTCAATGATGGAAGGGGAGGTGCCCTTAATTTATATAGGACACCATTTTTTTTTCTTAGTCATTCACATTCTTCCCCCATTATTGAAACAAAAACGTCTTTCTTTCCCTTCTCATTCTTCTGTCAAAAGAATGTGCCCCCACTCAACCAATGCAAACACCCAAACCCAATTTCATCATGAGGCTTTTTTGTTCTACAGTTGTTGTTTTTCAAAGTTTCAAATCTATGCTTTGCTAAAAATAAACAAAAGAACAAACATGTATTATTTATTGTGCAATGTATAATTGTAACATGTAGCCCCATTTGTTTTCTAAGAGGGGGTTTGGATTTCATTGTACCGCAAGAGAAAAGATAAATTTTGATGAAAGGAAAAATTATCATTTCATTCTTGTTTTCAAAATTTTTTTATTATTTTATTAAAATTTATTTTTTTAAGTTTATCAAAATCAATTTTATGGTTCATCCAATATTCTTTTTTTGATGAAAATACGTGCATTAAATCCCCAAATCAGGGAAAAGGTTCATCCAATATTCTAAATCAAAAGGTTGCCATCTTTGCTGCTTGTAACTAAACATTGGGTGGGTCAATTGTTACTTTTTCGGAATGAATTAATTTTCTCTCACCCAATAGAAGCCGTGTAATGACTAAAGAATCATGTTAATGAGTACTCCTGGAAATTATTACATTATTAATTTATTTTTTTCAGTGTATTGAAATTCATAATATTAATGGTTAAGTGTTAATTATGGTATTTACTATAAAATTTTGATACTAATCTTAAAGAATGTTTTAAAAGTAATTGTTAGCAAAATCCAAACTATACTTAAAATCAAATAATTTCTACAAATATGATACAACTATTTCATTATGTAAAACAAATCAAATAAATAAATAAAAATTAATTAATACAAGACCATACTATATTTTTGTACAATAAGACTCTTAACTTAGAAATTTAAAAGTTGCAAAGTCTCTTTGCCATACATGGAGATCAATTATGTGTTGAGGTAATTTCCAATATGGTTGAGGTAGCTTCTAATTCAAGCTAGTTGTTAGGACTTACAAAGAGGAAGATAAAAGTGTTGGGCCTCAAACGACAAATATGCGGAAGCAATGTCACAATAACAATACCCACAACAATCAACAGTAATATCTCAAGCCAATAATAATAATAAATCAAGCTATCAAGCTACCAAGCCACAAATAATACGCAGACAATAAAACGTAAATAAAACGACACCAAAGTTTAACGTGGAAAACTCTCTAGTGTAGAGAGAAAAACCACGGGGCAAACCGAATAAAAATCCACTATGAGAAATAAGCAAATTACAAAGTTTCAATACCCTAGGCTTTTTGCCCAAAGCTCAGGATTCCAACAATTGGCCTAAAAACAATAAAGTTTACCTCTTTGGATTCACCAAGATAATCTACCCAAATAATACCCAATTGTTGTACAAGCTTATCTCTCCCCTTGCTCTCTCTATGGAACAAGAAAAATATCACAAAGCCTAAAGCTTACTTTTTCTCCTTTGTGTCGCCTCTCACCAAAATAGACTTCTCACTCTGTCTTAACAAATTGTTTATGCAACACTTTATATAGAGAAAAAACAAATCCCTAACTGACTCCATGTAGGACTCTAATAATTAATGTGGGCTGGACCCCACACATCTAACAATGTCCCCCTCCAGCCCTATTAGGAGGAGATTCATCACCACGACCTGTCATTTAGAGTTCACCTTGGCCAAAGTGTTCATCCCGGCCAAGTCACTACACAACTCAAGTTTATCTCTGGGAAGTGTCTTCGTTAACATATCAGCTGTATTCTTATCTGTGTGAATCTTCTTCAACTGCATCTGTTGCTCGTCAATCACTGAGCGCAACCAATGGTGCCGAACATCAATGTGCTTTGTCCTGGCATGGTACATGGTGTTCTTACTCAAATCCAAAGCACTCTGGCTGTCACAAAATACCACATACTCTTTCTGACTTAACCCCAATTCAAGAAGAAATCTCTTCATCCAAAGCATTTCTTTGCCTGCTTCGGTTCTTGCAATATACTCAACCTCTGTAGTAGACAGGGCAACACACTTTTGTAGTTTGGACTGCCAAGATACAGCTCCCCCTGCAAAAGTAAATATGTACCTTGAAGTAGATTTCCTACCGTCAAGATCACCTGCCATGTCTGCATCAGTAAACCCTTCAAGAACTGGTTATGTAGTCCCAAAACTCAAACACATCTTAGAAGTACCTCTCAAATATCTGAAGATCCACTTCACCGCTTCCCAATGAGCCTTTCCTGGATTGGAAAGAAATCTGCTCACTACACCAACTGCATGAGCAATATCAGGTCGTGTGCAAACCATAAGATACATCAAAGAACCAACTGCAGAGGAGTAAGGAACAATAGACATAACATCCTTTTCTTCCTTAGTCACTGGACAAGACTTCTTACTCAAGTGAAAATGATTAGCAAGAGGCGTGCTAATTGACTTAGCATTCTGCATGTTGAATCTTGCTAGCACCTGTTCAACATACTTTTCCTGTGACAACCACAGCTTTCCAGCTTTCCTATCACGAATGATATCCATACCCAAAATCTGCTTTGCTGGACCTAAATCCTTCATGTCAAAGGACTTAGATAATGCCTCTTTCAACCTGCAAATCATACGAGCATCTTGCCCTATAATCAGCATATCATCAACATATAATAAGAGAATAATAAAGTCACCATCTGGGAATTTTCTCACATACACACAAGGGTCTGCTACCGTTCTTTTATAGTTTTGGCCTACCATAAAAGAATTAAACTTCTTGTACCATTGCCTAGGAGCTTGCTTCAAGCCATACAAGCTCTTCTTCAATTTGCAAACCATGTGCTCCTTCCCTTTCACTTCAAAACCCTCGGGCTGATCCATATAAATCTCCTCTTGCAAATCACCATGCAAGAATGCAGTCTTCACATCAAGTTGCTCAAGCTCAAGATTCAAACTAGCTACTAATCCCAATACCACTCGAATGGAACCCATCTTCACAACAGGAGAAAAAATCTCATCAAAATCAATGCCTGGTTTTTGACCAAAGCCTTTTACCACCAATCGAGCTTTGTATCTCACTAGCTTGTCACCATCCTTTTTCAGCTTGAACACCCATTTGTTCTTCAATGGTCTTCTTCCTTTCGAAAGCTCAACAAGGTCATAAGTGCTATTTTTCTGCAATGAATCCATTTCCTCTTTCATTGCCTTTAACCAATACTCCCTATCTGGAGTATCATGCACATCTTGGAAACTCTCTGGCTCCCCGTCACTTGTGACCAAAATCTATTCTGAACTGGGATACCTGGTAGATGGTCGATGCTTCCTAGTAGATCTTCTGACTTGAGACTCCACACTCCTCTGTATTGGGGCTAGCTCCCCCTGCTTAACACTCCCTGGTTGAGAGGGTTGCGCCCCCTGCTCAAAACCCACTGCATCTGGCTGTGCAATGTCATTATCAGCATCTATCCCATCACCAACTATGGCTGGCTCATATGTATCCCCAAGTTCTACATCTTGTGCATTTCCACCATTTGTGGCACCTCTAGGTGGAATCCCTGCAGGTGTTGAGTCATCATACTCAACCATAACCTGTGTAGTCTTTCCATTTTTCTCAAAATCTGTGATGAACTCATTTTCATGGAAAACCACATCCCTGCTTCTAATTGTCTTTTTCTTCTCTGGATCCCATAGCCTGTAACCATATTCTTCATCACCATACCCAACAAACACACATGGAGTAGCCTTGCTATCTAGCTTTGACCTCTGCTCCTTTAGCACATGCACGAATGCTGCACAGCCAAAGACCTTCAAATGTGAGTATGAAGCTTTCTTTCCTGTCCATACCCTTTCTGGAATGTCAAAGCCCAATGGCACTGATGGTGATCTATTAAGCAAATAGCATGTTGTATTAATTGCTTCACCCCAGAATGCTTTAGGCAATTTTGTCATCCTCAGCATGCATCTGACTCTATCTATAATGGTGCGATTCATCCTTTCAGCAACACCATTATGTTGTGGTGTCCTAGGTTCTGTCCTTTCATGCCTGATCTCATGCTTTGAATAGTAGGCTTCAAAGTCTTTTGATGTGTATTCACCACCATTATCTATACGAATACACTTTAAGGATAATCATGTCATCCTTTCCACCATGGCATGAAATTTCTGAAAATACTGCAATATCTGGCTTTTGTTTCTCAACATATACACCCAAGTTTTTCGTGAAGCAGCATCAATAAAAGTAACAAAATATCTATTACCACCTGATAACTCTACTTCTATGGGACCACATATATCAGAATGAATTAATTCAAGTTTATTTTTCTTTCTTTTAGAAATCTTCCTAAAAGAAACTCTACGATGCTTACCAAATAAACAATAATCACATGAGTTAAGAGAAATACATTTGGCTGAGGGAATGAGGGACTGCCTCGCCAAAATCTTTAACCCTTTCTCAGTCATGTGTGCCAGCCTCCTATGCCACAAATTTGCTGAAGCATCATCCTCAACGGAATTTACCTGACTGCCTGTCAACTTCATCCAAGTCTTGTACATAGTGCAACACAACTTTCCTTTTGCAACTATCAAAGACCCTTTGAGAAGCTTTCACCGCCCATTTTTCTGCTGACTCTCATATCCTTCCTTATCAAGGACATTCACTGCAAGCAAGTTCATCCTCAGATCTGGAATGTGTCTGACATCCCTCAAAGTAAATGTACAATCAGTGCTTGTTTGTACCACTATATCACCAATCCCAGCAATCCGCGACATACTCTTGTTTCCCATCTTGGTATAACCAAAATCACCTATTCTGTAGGTTGTAAACAATTCCTTATTGAGAACACAATGATATTACGCTTTGGTGTCAACTATCCACTCTATGCTAGAATCCCCTACATGATTACACCCACCATGTGTACAAACCAAAGAAACCATTTCACTATCAGAATTCACCGTTATAACATTTTCATCATCTGAGTTATTCTTACTTTTCTCATCTTTTTGCTCTTGCTTCAAGATCCTGCAGTTCCGCTTTATGTGACCAAGTTTGCCACAATGAAAGCACTTCACCCTATTTTTGGACTTATGTCTGTTCTTTGACTTACTACGACCTCTAGAATCCTGACCTCTGTCTTTAGTTCTACCCTTGTTCTCTGTGACAAGAGCTTCATTCCCAGAGTTTGTCTCCTTTCGCCTTGCTTCTTCATTAAACATACTGTCTTTCACCATCTCCAAGGTCACCGTGCCATTAGGAGCTGAATTAAGAACAGTCACAATTAGTGCCTCCCAGCTGTCTGGCAATGAGCCTAGAAGAAACAATGCTTTCATCTCATCATCCATTTGCAGTTTCATAGTAGTCATCCGATTGAACAGATCTTGAAAGTCACTCAAATGCTCAGAGATAGATCTTCCCTCCTTATACTGTAGAGTAGCAAGCTTCTTAACAAGCATAACTTTATTCAAGGCAATCTTTCTCTCATATAGTGATGCTAAATTTTCCCAAACACAAGAAGCACTTGTCTCCTGCGCAACATGATGAAAAACACTAATGTCTACCCATCTTCTAATGGTTCCCAAAGTCTTCCTATCTAACTTTTTTCATTCATCATCTTTCATATCTGTTGGCTTACTAGAATCACCTAATATTGGCTCATACAGATCTTTGCAGTATAGATGATCTTCCATCATTGGCTTCCAAATTGAATAATTTGAAGCTGTCAATTTTATCATGGATCATGTATCTCCTCCCATGATCCCGAAGCTCTAACCTAAGCTCTGATACCAGTTGTTGGGCCTCAAACGACAAATACACGGAAGCAATGTCACAATAACAATACCCACAACAATCAACAGCAATATCCCAACCCCCTTCACACATCGGGCCTTGGGAGAGCACTTTTCTGCCCGGAACCGTGAACACCGGGAGATGTTGGAAACCCCAACAATCACTTCCTTCAACCATCGGGCCTTGGGAGAGCAGAGGGAGCCTTTTTATTACCCAGAACAGAAGAAGAGATGTTGGTAACCTGGGCTCTGATACCAATGTTGGGTGCTATTGGGCCTTCTCACCCCAAAAGCTAGCTCAAGAGGTGAGGCTTTCCCTTACACTTATAAACACACACCCAGCCTCTTCCACAACCGATGTGGGAATACCCCAACAATAAGTTCAATGTCGGCGTTTGATTTCCAAGGCACATTTTGACACTCAAGTTAGTAGTGAGTATTGAGTGATCAAGTCATCATCATTATCATTATCATAGTCATCAGAACTTTTATCTCAATGATTGGTGTAAGTTAGATGAACCAATGTTTGAAATCACGTTAAATTATTCATATAAATTCTCCTCCTCTATATTTTTTATCCGGTGAGTAATCAAGTAAGAAAAAAAAAGTGTGGTAAAAGGAGGAGGACAAGATCTTCAGGGAGAAGGAAGGTACATGCATGAGGTTAGGTAATTTGAGGTTACTTCTCTTCCCCAAGACTCTTGCTTTATTTACTCATTCTTCTTGGTCTGCTGATGGTGTTTCATTTCATGGAACTCCATATCTGAGTCAACTGGAAGGTTGATTGTCAAGTAACTGTCAGCCAAGTGCGATGCTAGGTGAAGGAATGGCTTTCCTGTTAACCTTGAAGCCTTGGGCTACTGGTCCTAAGGTTCTGACTTGTGGTCTTATGCACTTGAGCTGGTATATTTATGTCTAGGCCTAGATTGAACTCGTACGCATAACAATTTTACATTTGAGGTGAGTTGTATTCATACCTTTGCTATTGGAAAGGTTGTTTCACCATAAGAGTGCTAGGAAAGAATGGTAGACTCCCGATTACTAAGAAAGCTATTGACAATCACATTTGAATGGAGGATACAATAAAGGCAATTATCGAGCTAATAGCTAGGCTAACTATGTGGTTTTGGGATAGTTATTTAAGTTGAGAGGGACATGATTGTTGTTGTTTCCCATAGATGGTATGTCGGTAATTTTTGGAATGGTTAAGGTAGCTCCTAGTTCGAGTTGGCTGTTAGGCCCTACAAAAAAGAAGACAAAGTCAAGGGACATCGTATTTGATCTCTAGGACACCCTTCAATGCTCAAGTCAGTGAGTAATGAAGAAGATGAGCTTCAGTGAGAAAGAAAGCTTGCCCAAGAGTTTAAGTAGTTTAAGGTTGTTTACTCCTTCCCCAATGCTTCTACCTAATATACCTATTCTCTGTGATATATTGATGGTGTCCTATCTCATGAAATTTCACATGTAAGCCAAGAGGAAGGTTCAACTATCAGGTGATTGTTAGTCAATTGAGATGTCAAGTGGAGGAATGGCTTGGATTTTTAGCCATGAGGTCTTAGATTGTTGTTGTAACACCTCAATCCCACGTCTGAAGATTATAAGAATCTGCAATGCTATATGTATAGAAACTTGAACCTATACTTGTAAAGTGTCTTTTGTGAGACAAAACTGTAAAACATTCGAGTCAAAGTGGACAACACCTCGCAAGTTGGGTGCGGGTTCTCATAGTTGATCCTTAGGCTTTGGCTTAGTGGTCTTATATATTGGGGCTAATAAATTTTTGGATAAATTACATAAAAATACCTTGTGATCAGGGACAAATTAAATGTAACCCCGATGTTTAAATTGTGACATTTAACTATCTTGTGAATGTCTCCATTAGCATTTTTGTTAATGTCGTTAATATGCTTTTCTCATCTTTTACCATGTGGTAATTTTTTATAAATTTCAAAATGTTTCTCTCTCGTTCCGAAAACATTTTCAGGACTTTTTTTTTCTTTCTCTCTTCAATGATTCAAGGTCCTTTGTTAAAAATTACAAAAATCTAAATAAAGGTTCAAGCTTGGATTGATTTTAGCAAAATTAAAACTCTTCCAAGTTTCAATAATCTCTCTTTTTTTCCTTTCTTTTTATCTTCCATCCCTTACTCAAGCATTTTTGTTGCTATTTCTCTAATTTTTATGTATTGAAAATTTTTAAAAAAAAATTTAATTTTAAGCTAACTTGAATCTAAATCTTTACTTTTCAACTCAATTTCATCTTAGATTTCCAGGAAAATATCACATGTACTAAGCCAAATTTCTAAAGCCTCAACATAGAAAATTCATAAAATCTAATTAGATGACAACCTTCAAACTCATCCCCACAAGAAAAATCAAAATTAACCCTTAATAAACTGATAAAATCGAAGACCCATATTGTTTCCCTTAGAAAATCCCAAAATCAAACGTCATAAACCTAAAAACACAAAAAAAAAGGTGAATATTGATTGGCAAACAAATATTCATGATGTGTATGAATTTGTGAAACCAACTAAGAAATAAAAAAAAAAGAGAATAAAAGAAGAAGAGAACAATCGGTAGTTAAATGAAAAAAAAAAAAGATAAAGTGTAATAGCTTCAAATCTCTAAAACTTATGAAAGAAAAAAGTTTAATAACCAAATAAGCCCTCAACCTTTAGCTCAAAATGAAATTCAGCCATCAACGTTTTATCGCATGAAATTCAGTTCATAAGCTTTTATTTCAGTAGAAATAAACCCTCAACCTTTTACAATTATGCAATTAAGTCAAAATCTGTTAAATGACACTAACTGCCATTAGTTTTGCGAACGTGGCAGCTGACGTGGATAGCTTAGTTAGCTGCCACATGGCATGCCACGTATGCAAAACTAACGGCAGTTAGTGTCATTTAACAGATTTGGTCTATTTCCACTGAAATAAAAGTTTATGGACTGAATTCCATGCGATAAAACGTTGAGGGCTGAATTCCATTTTGGCTAAAGGTTGAGGGCTTATTTGACTATTAAACAAAAAAAAAATTATAGATGTTTTAGAGAGAGAGGAAGAGCATTTTCTAAAAATGAGAAAGAAGAGAAGACAAAAAACGAAGGTATTTAACGACGTTAAATTTAATATTAACAGTGACGAACACAAAGTGGTTAAATGTCACGATTTAAACATTAGAAAGTATTTTTATTTCGGGTTAAACCACAAGTAGTGTTTTTATAATTTACCCTAAATTTTTATCTAGGCTCAAATTAAAACTTATCAGACCTAACATTATCATTGCTATTGAATCAATGAAAGGAATCATTTTCTTTCATAATGCAATTTTTTAAATAATTTAGCAATAATTACAAAAAAAACACTTATGCACTTAGCACTTGGTTCGATTAATTGGTGTACGATTCATTTACTTAAAGAAAAATCTGAATATTTTTTCAAATAAAAAATACCGGAGATTTTATCTTGTAATATTTTATCTCATCAAAATGGTTCGATATAATCTAGATGAATGATGTATTAGAAAATTGCAAGTAGGCAGCAAAAGCATTCGGTAGCAACTTTTAAATTTTAAAAATAATGGAAAATTCGAAATAATATTTTAGCAACCAACTATAATTAAATTATTATTATGACTACTTGTCTTGGAGATAGCCATGAGTTTTATTATTCAAATCTTTGCCATTGCCTTTGCCCTATTGATTTGTCGTTTAGTTTTGTTTACTTTATTAAATGTCAAAAAGCAAATGCTTTTCTTTCCTTGTAGTAGGAAATAGCTGCAAAACAAATCTAACCGTTGAGTTCGAATTTCGAATTTTGATCCTTCAAAGAATCACACTTCATCTCACAAAAAGACGAATAAAAAGATAAAAAAACAATTAACTATTTTTCTTAGGAATATTTTGACTATTTTTATATAATTAAAACTTAAAAGAGTTTGGTTTTTATGTTGACAACTTTTTTTAATTTTATAAATTGAATTAAAAGATTGCATATGTCTATTTTTTATTTCTGATATATATTTAAAAAGTATCTGTTATTATATTAAATTCATTAGTAAAATTTAAAAATTTCATTAATAGTATTTGAAATAATTTTTTAATTTAAATTTATTAAATTATTATTTAAAATTTTAATTTAATGATAAATATATTTATTTATGTTCAAAAAAATAGTTCAAGGGCATTTTTCTTAAAAATCATCAAATTATTATAATGAATTATATTTTTTGTAATATTCAAAATAAATATTTTTTATCTTTTAAATTAAAATAATGTTATACTCATATCAAAAAAAGAATGCAATCGAGATTAATAATATTAATTAAGAAGACATGAAATGTTATGAGCAATCACTTTGACAATTATATTTCAATACTTTCAATTTTATTGGGTCATATCACTTTCTAATTTTACGTGAAAACTGGTTACTCATGGGAGAAGTTGAAAAGCTGAAGTATATGGATATTAAAAAATACTTTCAAGTAACTTGTAATAGTAGGTAGCAGGTCTTCATATAAAACTAGGAAGTAACATAGCTTAATAAGATGAAGAGTGTTAAAATGTGTCTATCAAAATACCTACCCCTAACATTCCTCTAAGAATAATTATTATTAGGGTAAATTCATTTGAGGTCCTTAATGTTTTATCATAATTGAACTTTAGTCCATTAGTTTTAAAAATGGAAACTTTAATCCAAAATCACAAATAATTTTAACATATATGAGTCAATTACTAAACTTGAATTAATAATATCACATCAACAATAAATTTTATTATTATTTATTATTTTTAAGTAATTTTTTAAAAATTATTCTTTGTAAGATTTTTATTTTTTTAATATAAAAAGGTATTATGGATATTTCATAAAATAACAAATGTTTACATTAATAGATTTTTTAATAGTAACTTAATAAAACAATTTTTTTTACCGTCAAATTTATAATTTTGGACAAAAATATCAATTTTTCAAACTAATAAATTAGCGTGAAATTATGGTAAAATCTTAATTACTTCAATGAAATTTACTATTATTATTATTATTATTATTATTATTATTATTATTATGGTGGTTCTAATACAAAATAACTTAATTTTAAAGAGTAAAAAAATTTAATGGTTGATTATCCCTTGGTTAACCAAGTGTGCTTATGCCTTTCAAAAAAAAAACCCAAGTGTACTTACGTTTGTAATCTCAAAATTATTAAATTACCCTCAGGCCAAAAAAATTTTCTCAAAATTACCTCTAAATTAATTTTTTTCAATTAAGACTTGACTGTATATTTTATAAAACAATTACTACAATTATTGTTTTGTTACTTGTTTTGAAGGTTTTATTTTTGGCCAAAAAACTTTTTTATTAAAATATTTTCGGGTTGATTATTTTTTGGGTGGAAGGATTGAATTTTTTTGGCTGATTTGACAGAGACCGTTGAAGGGATCTGTCAAACTTTTTTTTTTCGGCGGGAAAATCAAGAAATTTTGCGGGAATTGGAAGTAAGGTGAGCAGATTGGAGACCCATTTTTCGAAAAATTTCTTTTTCTTTTTTTCTTTTTAAATTTTTATAAATTGTATTTATGAATTATACTGCCAAAAAATTTTTTACCTTTTTTTGACAACCATGTGTCAGTCTTTCATTGTCCAAATTGCAATCCCTCCCTTTTTTTATAAATTAAAAAAAGGAATAATAGTCAAATAAGCCCTCGACCTTGAGTCGAAAATGGAATTAAGCCCTCAACGTTTTATTTAATGAAAATCAGTCCATAAACCTTTATTTTAGTGGAAATAAACCCTCAACCTTTTAAAATTATGCAATCAAGTCTAAATCTGTTAAATGACACTAACTGCCGTTAGTGAAAGCTGACGTGGATAGCTTACTTGACTGCCACGTGGCATGCCACGTGTGCAATACTAACGGCAGTTAGTGTCATTTAACAGATTTGGACTTAATTGCATAATTTTAGAAGGTTGAGGGTTTATTTCCACTGAAATAAAAGTTTATGGACTGATTTTCACGAAATAAAACGTTGAGGGCTTAATTCCATTTTGGGCTCAAGGTCGAGGGCTTATTTGGCTATTTTGCCTTAAAAAAATTATTACAATTTACAATATAATTTTTAATAATAAAAATTAAAACTTGTTGATTTCTCATCATCATTCTAAAAATTATCATACCATATTTTCAATTAAATAAAAAATATAACAAAATAAATCTAAACTTACAAATTTTTAGAAAATTTGACTATAAATCTGTAGGGGTGAGCAAAAAATTTTGGAACCGAAAAAACCGACCGAACCGTTCGGTTTTCGGTTTGTTCGATTCGGTTTAATCGGTTTTTCGGTTTGTTTGGTTCGGTTTAATCGGTTTTATTGATTAAATCGGTCGGTGGTCGGTTTATATAAATGGTAAACCGAACCGACCGAAAAACCGATTTACCCAAAAAATAAATTATAAATATAAATATATATTAGATAAATATTATATTTATGTTTTTAAGTTAGTAAATTTATGAACAATATTGGTTATTTATCTTTGTTTTGTGAAGTTTTATGCATTTATTTGGGTAACATGTTGTAAATCTTGTAAGAGATATTAATAAAACAAGTTTATATTATATACTTTTATACATTTATTTACCAAAGCTTTAAATTCTGTTTTAACCTTGCAAAACCGAACCGACCGAATCAATTTGGTTCGGTTCGGTTCGGTTTGTGAGTTTCATTCGGTTCGGTTTCGGTTTTGTGCCTAAGGGATCGATTTTTTTCGGTTTTCGGTTTTGTGAACCGAAACCGACCGAACCGACCGATTGCTCACTCCTATAAATCTGTCCCAATTCAAATTGATCATAAATTCAAACACAAAATTATTGATATAAGTTTAAACTATTTAAACTCAAAATAAATGTGATAAGATCTTATAATAAAATGAGCTTAATGTAAAATTAATAAAATTTTTATCATTAATTTTATTTTAATTCAAATTTAATCTGAGTTCATTTTAACCCATTTATTACTCACTTCTAAAATCAAAATTTTTAATTTATAATTGATATTTGAATTAATTTTA
Organism: Heritiera fomes; assembly: GCA_032173925.1. Classification (NCBI taxonomy): domain Eukaryota; kingdom Viridiplantae; phylum Streptophyta; class Magnoliopsida; order Malvales; family Malvaceae; genus Heritiera; species Heritiera fomes. The sequence continues at coordinate 5,470,444 of JAPDPM010000002.1, read as the reverse complement.
GATCAAAAGAGAAAATTTCAATTAGCTCTAGGTATAAAATATTATTAATAGATTTTATCAAAATATGTTATATAATTATCTACTAAGGTATAAGGAGTGAAACAGATCGAAGAGTTCACCAATTAAGGGCTATTTCTTCTAATATGTAATAAGTTTTACTTAAAGTATTTTGATAAATATCAATTAAACAATATCAACATGAGAAAATAAAGTTTGTTATTTTCAAAATATTTTCTTAACCCTTTATTAATAAAATTAATGCTACTAATATTCCTGTAAATATTTTTTCTTTGAAATATTAAGAACTATATTACTACTGTTGTTGCACAAAAACAACAATAAAAGTATGCTGACGTCGATATTCGTACGAAGTCTCCACGTGTCTTCAAGAAGCTTCTGTAAAACAATAAAAGTCAGAGGGACGCAGGGGTGGTTCCCTGCGTAGACACTCCGATGCTTAAGTTAGTAGCAAATTCTTCAATCTTAGGAAGCGTAAAAGCCAGTAGTAAAAAATTAGGGTCTAAAATCATACCTGGGGGCCTATTTATAGGCCAGCATTCTAGGTTAATTGCTTAAGAATAATGACATTATCTTGTTTAAGAGTTTGTGTCCCAATATGACACAAGTTCCTTAAAAATCGGGAGCTTCCGGAGCCTGTCGCCAGCGAGAGACTCATACCACGTGGCGCATTGTGGCGACAGGGGTCTGTCGCTAGTGGGAGCCGAAACTGTGCACCACGTGTCGCCATATGACTGTAGGCGACAGACTAGGAATCTGTCGCCGGGCGGTAGATGTATGCGTGCTACGTGTCGCGTCATGATTGCAGGCGATAGACTCTGGGTCTGTCGCCAGTCGACAGGTACGATCGCGCTCTTCTACCCCTGTCGTCGATGGCCACGTGGAACGATGACTCTGTCGCTATAAACAGGTGTAATGCGTTAAGCATCTATCGCCGAAGGCCACGTGGACCAGTGAGATCTTGCCACGTGGTAATTCCTGGACGCCATTGGGCCTAGCCCAACACAGGTAGACTTTGTCATATCAATTGCTCTCCACTCTCTTGTTGGATTTCTCCAACCAAGAGAGTATAAATATATGTTTTTGGGCCTTAACCCACTGTGAATAGTCCTCTTTGTTTTTCTTTTGTTTTTGCAATTTCTTTGGCATTTTTTGCAGGTGAAAAGTTCTACTCTGCGACAGGTGTGATCAAGCGCGACGTTTGGCATTCCCTGCCGCATCTATATAAACGTATGGGACCCAACGAGAGAACGCACGAGAAAACCTCTGAGCAACCATCTGTCGCCCATTTTTCCGCTCTTTCGCCACAAAGAGTCTTTCGCTCTCACGCCTGGAGTCTCTCGCTTATCTTATCGTCAGTAAGTATACCCCTGTCGCCTTATATATTCGCATATCGTACTAGGTTTAGGTCTCCCGCAGGTGTCTTTTTCAGTAGGTCTGTCGCCCAAGGGGTATGTCGCCCAAGGGGTCTGTCGCCCAAAGGTCTGTCGTTTTACTAGGTCTGTCGCCCAAGGGGTCTATCGCCCAAAGGTCTGTCGTTTTACTAGGTCTGTCGCCCAAGGGGTCTATCGCCCAAAGGGTCTGTCGCCTGGAGAGTCTGTCGCCGGATAGTTTTTGCTTTCTTTTGCCATGTCTTTGTTACGCCCGAGTAAAACACTTAAGACAGGTGGTCTTGTGTGTTCGTTGACAAACACTGACTTAGAGGATATTAGGACTCGTTTCCCTCTTCCCTCGGGTTATGGCTATAGACTTCCAGTGCAAGGGGAGGTCACGCCTGACTTGGTTAGAAGTGGTGTGGCCGTCCATAAGGCTTCTTTGTCTTTTGGTTTTCGCTTCCCACTTCCGAAGTTTGGCGAAGCATTTCTTAGATACAAGGACATCGTCCCATGTCAACTCCACCCCCATGCGTGGGCTCAGCTGGTAGCATTTTCCATAGTGTACCATCATCTGGTTATTGTTCCCACGGTTCCCCTTTTAAGCGCCTTTTTTAGAGTTCGTAGGCTGAAGGGATTGATGACGTTCTCTCTTCAACGGTTGACAGTCGGCGAATTTCCTAATAATAAAATCTTCTCGGATCTCCCCAATAAACTGCGCGGTTTTGAGAGCGAGTGGGTCGTTGTTGAGATTCCAAGCAATCTGCGGATTCGTTCTAGGTGGAATCGTGATACCTCTGACCACTCACAGCGTTCGAACAGGTTCAGGACAGAAATTCTAAGAGACCAATTTGGCGAGCCTATTCGGCAAATCTGTTCTACCGGGGAGCGTAATTTATTTTCTCTTCTAACCCCGGAAAACATTGCCGCTGCCGGCTGGGGCGTAAGCAGAACCGTTCTTGAAGCTTATGCTGCCCCGTCTAACCTGCCCACAACTCCTCGTTTATCCGATGCTGGCCCTAGTCAGCCATCCCCGGTCTTAGTAGCCGAAGCATCTACCCCTGTGGGCCGCCTTGTAGTTGAGTCCTCTTCAGATTAGGAGGACGGGACCCCTGAGGCTGCGGGTACTAGTGGTTATTCAGGGGATGGCCCTGAGTGGGCTCAGGCTGACGCCTTTGGGAGTCCTTTCGTTGATTTTCCGTTGGATTCGAATCTGGATATTTTAGAGGATTTTGGTGGTTTTCTAGGTTTTCCATCCTTTTTTTTATTTCTTGTGTGGTGTTTCGCTCGGTCAGCTAATCCTTTCTTTATATATTGTGTAGGCATGAACTTCCGAGATTTGATGCGTAGGAGGGATGCCAGTGCTGCTGCTGCTCGAGAGGCTCCTCCTTCTCAGTCGCAAGTTAGAGCCCCATCTGGGCCAGCGCGTGCTCCTACTCCTCCTCCACCTTCTACTGGCGAATCCAGCCGCCCTACATAAGAGGCCGGGAGAAACAAACGAAAGAGGCCAGGAGAAACAAACGGAAGAGGCCTCCTGTCCCTGATCAAGGTTCAGGCGATCGCGAGAGCTCCGAGTCCCAAAGGAGTGATCCAGTCCCTCAAGAAGGTGGCTCTCGTGTTGCTGAGGGTAGGTCGGCTCCCCGCCAGCCAAGGCGTAAATACAGGAAGAGGCTGATTGTTGAAGCCTCGATGCCTACAAGACCAGTCTTACCCAAGGTGGTAGACCCTACTGTGAGGCGTTATGTGATTGATAGTGGGGTCGTCGTTAGTGGGGACGATTTTCAGACCTATCCCGGAGTGAACGATAACGACAGCATCGAGGATGCGGGGATAGCGTCTCGTTTGGCTTGGAGCACCATTCTTCCTCGTGACGAGGCGGGGCTGTTTACAAACATCCCGGAGGCGGAGGATAATTCTGATTATCTCGCTATGAAGGTAAGAGTTTGGTAACTAATTTCCTCGTCTAAACTTTTTCCGTTAAAAGATCTGTTGAGTTACTTTTGTTTTTTGTCTTATCAGTCAGCTCAACAAATTACGGCTGTCAATGCTCGGCACAGGGCTCTCAGGGAGCAAGCTGACAAAGAGATTCGCGAGCTTCGGGATCAGAAGATGGAGCTTTCAAACGAGGTTAACCAGCTTCGTCCTTATGTCAACAGGGTGGAGGAGGTAAACAAAAGGAGCGCTGATCTCGAGCGAAAAAATGCTGATCTCGAGCGAAGGCTCCAAGAAGAGCAGGCGAAGGTGTCTTCCCTTCAAGGGTACCAAGAGGCTTATAATAAGGCTGTCGATGACCGGGGAGCCATGGAGAGGCAGCGAGATGAGGTTATTGAGGAGCTGCACAATGTACTGGATCGTCAAAGAGAAGCTCGAATCGAGGCCGTTCGTGAATACCGCTTGTCCCAGCATTGTTTTGACAAGAAAGCAGCTTTCTCGACGGGGTTTATTAAATATTGTTTCTATTTGGCTCGCGCTTGGTTGGAGAGGCATCGGCCCAATGAGGCTTTTCCTGAATTGCTATTCACCGAGGAGGCTAAGTACTACGATGCTCCTTCTTGGACCAAGTATGAGCCCGACGCACAAAGTCCAGAGGCCTATTTAGTGGAAGGGGCCGTAGATAATCTAGACAACCTTGATGTCCGTGGCCTCCTCGACAGCCACTACACATGCCTGAGTCTTCCGAAGCACTTGGTCAATCTGAGCCTCTGGCAGTGTGTGACGTCTCTGAGCCTATCGAGACAGGCGATCAGCCTGAGTCTATCGAGGCATTGCTGGGGCTGGACAGCGACGAGCTCCAGATTTCAGATTTTGCTGCCGCTGATCCCGTGCCAGACTCTGCGGCCGTGGTTGGGCCTTCAAGTGGGCTTTCAAGTGACATTCCTGTTTCCGGGGTGGCTCCCTCGTCTTCCCAGGATCCTGGTTCTTTGACTCCTTCAGTTCTTGAGCCCCAAGCTTCTCGAGACGCTAGCGCCGATGTAGCGCCTTCCCAGTCAGCTGATTCGATCATCGCCGTAGATTAGAGTTTTATAGTTTTTGTTTTGTTTGTTAATTCCGATATATAGGTTCATTTTGAATGAAAAGTACCGTTTTCATTTTGTAGTTCTTTCTCCTTTTCTATGAATGCTTTTCTTTCGTAACTTGTTGTATCGTTATATCGTGAGATTCTAACGAGCAGGATTAGATATTGAGCAATCATAAGCTATAAGGAGCAGCATTAAAGCGTCAATAATAAAATCCTTATTTAAAGCATTATAGATATCGATCAATCGCGGATTCAATAAGCTTTAAAGAGCAGCATTAAAAGCGTTTAGAGATATCAATCGATCACAAAATCTAAAGAACACCATTAAAGCATTATAGATATCGATCAATTGTGGATTCTCGACATAAGGCGTACCTTTATATCATGTTGCTCCCTGAGTTCAACTTTGAAATAGCGTTTATTTCTGTTCAAAGATGAACTTTCCTCGAGCGTTGTACCCGTCCTGCGCCTTTTTCGCTTAGGGATTTTCTTGTTTGCCCGTTTCACGCATTTTTCGCTTAGGGACTTTTGGTTTGCCCGTCTCGCGCATTTTTCGCTTAGGGACTTTTGGTTTGCCAGTCTCGCGCACTTTTCGCTTAGGGACTTTTGGTTTGCCCATCTCGCGCATTTTTCGCTTAGGGACTTTTAGTTTGCCAGCTTCTGCTTCATCTCAATTCCTGTAACACACAATCTGTTCTCGAACATTGCATTAGAGGATATATGTAGAAAATGAATAGTTGGCTTTTCTTCATGAATCAAATCATTAAAAGACAATAATATCTGTAAAGTAACTAAGCAATAGATGGAAAAGTAAAGATATGAATAATTAATAATCAGAGAAGAGAGAAAAATATTACAATGTTTACTGCCAGTACAGCTTAAGATGGTTAGCATTCCAAGTCTTCGAGATCTTCTTTCCTTGCAAGGTTTCCAAGGTGCATGTGCTAGGTCCGACCATCTTTCTGATTCTGTATTGTCCTTCCCAATTGGCGAGTAGCTTTCCATCCTCCTTGTGGACGTTTGTAATTGCCGACTTTCTCAATACCAGGTCTCCCTCTTGTAATTCTCTGTTCTTTACCCGTGCATTGTAATAAGTGGCTACCCTTTGTTGGTAAGCAGTCAGTCTCATTTTTGCCTTGTCTCTCAGCTCGTTTATCAGATCTAGATTCTCCCTTAGTCCCTGGGAATTAAGTTCCTCAATGTAAGGGACCAATCTGGGTGACTCAGCTCCAACTTCCACCGGGATGAGGGCCTCAGCTCCATACACCAAATTGAATGGTGTTTCCCCTGTCGATACTTTACTTGTCGTCCTGTAGGCCCATAGAACACTCGGGAGCTCATCTACCCATGCTCCTTTCGCCTTATCTAGTCTGGTCTTCAACCCGTGCAGTATAGTTCGATTACTCACCTCTGCCTGCCCATTGGCCTGTGGGTAAGACACAGAAGATATTCTTAGGAGAATATTCAGGCCTTTACAGAAATCCCGGAAAGCATCACAGTCGAACTGCTTCCCATGGTCTGCATTTATCACACGAGGGATTCCGAATCGACAAATTATGTCTTTCCACACCATTGCTTCCACCTTCTTTTCAGAAATTGTAGCCAAAGGCTCAGCCTCTATCCACTTCGTGAAGTAATCCGTGGCCACAATTAAGTACTTCCTTTGTCCTGAGCCTAGGGGAAAAGGTCCCAGAATATCCAGTCCCCACTGTGCAAATGGAGTTGGTTGGAGAGTGCTCTGGAGGGCCGAAACCGGCGCAGTTGTTATAGGAGCGAATTTCTGACACTTTTCGCATTTTCTCACTTTGTCGGCGGCATCCTTCCTCAGTGTAGGCCAATAAAACCCCGCACGTAATAATTTTGAAGCCAATGCACGAGCCCCTAAGTGTTCTCCGCATATTCCCTCATGGACCTCAGCTAGGGTGTACTCAGCTTGTTGGGGCCCTAGACATTTTAGCAAAGGCATTGTGAACCCCCGCTTATAGAGTTCCCCATTTACTACTGTGAACCTGGCACTTTTTAATTTTAGCCTTCGAGCTTCGTCTCTATTAGTTGGAAGTGTGTTCCCCAATATGTAGTCTTTGATCGGGACTCTCCAATCATCTCCGTTCTCGATATCGTACACACCTTCTTCTTCGATACTAGGCTTAGCGAGAGATTCCACTTTGACCATACCTCCTTTAACTCCTCTAGAAGAAGCCAACTTCGAAAAAGCATCTGCATGGATGTTCTCTGACCGATTTATCTGAGTTAATTGGAAGTGTTCAAACGACTGTGCCAATAATTGCACCTTTTGTAGATAAGGGATCAAAGCGGGTTCTCGTGCCTCATATTCACCCGAGAACTGGTTCACCACCAATTGTGAGTCACTATGGGCCATTAAGTTGCTGACTCCTAGTTTTTCAGCAAGTTTCATCCCAACTATCAAGGCCTCGTACTCGGCTGTATTGTTTGAACTTGGAAAGTCGAAACGTAGAGAATACTCATAGGTTTCCCCTTCCGGTGAAGTTAGCACAATTCCAGCCCCACTGCCATCCATGTTACGAGCTCCATCCACAAACAATTTCCACCAGACTAAGTCTGTTTCATCACGGACTTCCCGGCCAATGCATTCTACAATGAAATCTGCCAACGCCTGCCCTTTTATAGCTTGGCGAGGCTGAAAGTGTATGTCATACTCACTTAATTCAACAGCCCATTTAATCAGACGTCCGGAGTGATCTGGTTTTTGCAGTATTTGTCTCAATGGCTGATCCGTTAAGATGGTCACCGAGTGAGCTTGGAAGTAAGGTCGTAACTTCTGAGTGGCCATCACCAAGGATAAAACTATTCTTTCCACTAAGGGGTATCTTGTCTCGGCATCTAGCAGGACTTTGCTTACATAATAGATTGGGCAGTCCTTGTCCCCTTCTTTTCTCAGTAGGACTGCACTTACGGCTTTCTCTCCTACACCGAGGTACATGAGGAGATGATCATCGAGCTGTGGCCGAGACAGTAGAGGCAACTCTTTCAAGTAGTCTTTCAGCCTTTCAAAGGCGTCATTACATTCTTCTGTCCACTTGAAGTCTTTTCCTGCCTTTATCGCCTTAAAAAATGGTAGACTCCTTTCTGTCGATTTGGACAAGAAGCGATTCAAGGCTGCTATCCTCCCTGTCAACCTTTGAACTTCTCGCACAGTATTGGGTGGCCTCATGTCCAAAATAGCTTGAACTTTCTCGGGATTAGCCTCTATCCCTCGATTTGTAATCATGAATCCCAAGAATTTCCCAGATCTCAACCCGAATGAGCATTTATTGGGATTCAACTTCATCTTGTATTCCCGTAACACACTGAACACTTTTGTCATTTTCTCAGCATGAGATTCTCCCTGTCGGCTTTTGATGATCATATCGTCAACATAAGCTTCCATGGTGTTGCCCAACAAGTCTTGGAACACCTTATTTACCATGCGCTGGTAGGTCGCTCTCGCATTTTTTAAGCCGAATGGCATTACTCGATAGCAATATGTCCCACTATCAGTAATGAACGAAGTTTTCTCCTCATCATCGGGATGCATCATAATTTGGTGGTACCCCGAAAAGGCATCCAAGAAGCTAAGAAATTCGTACCCTCAAGTTTCATCTACCAACTTGTCAATCCGAGGTAGTGGATACGAATCCTTTGGGCAAACTTTATTCAGATCCGTGAAGTCCACACACATTCTCCATTTCCCGTCGGCTTTCTTTACCATTACAACATTGGTCAACCACTCCGGGTAATTTACTTCTCTGATGAACCCTGCTTGCAACAACTTCAAAATTTCTTCATTTATTGCAAGTTGTCTTTCTGGAGCAAAATTCCTCTTCTTTTGTTTTATCGGCCTTGCTCCTGAGACTACGTTCAACCGATGGCAGACAACTCTAGGATCAATTCCGGGCGTATCGACTGTAGTACATGCGAACACGTCACAATTCTCTTTCAAGCATCGGACTATTTCCTCTTTTATTTTTTCAGGCAACTGACTCCCCACATATACTACCTTCTTCTCATCTTCTTCATCTAATCGGATTGCCTCCATCTCCTCGTCAGGTTTTGGTTTAGGCGATTCTTCGATCGTAAGGGTTTCCTTTCTCTGAATTCCTTTACATGTGGTAGACGCAACATTGCACGTTCTGGCTTTCCTTTGATCTCCCCTTACTTGTCCAACACTGCGGGGAGTAGGAAACTTCATTAGCAAATAGCGGGGATGGACCACCGCCCTCATGTCATTTAACAATGGCCGTCCGAGGATCATATTGTAGGATGTAGAGGTTGATCTCACAACCATGAACAACGCTTGTCTGATGACATCTTTTGGGCTCTCCCCCAATGTAACAGGTAGCTGAATGGCGCCTGCTACCTTTACCTTTTCACCGGAAAAATCGTATAAGGGTGTGGGCACTGGTTTTAACCTGTCCTCCGATATGTTCATCTTCTCAAAGCAGTTCCAGTAGATTAAGTTAACCGAACTCCCATTATCGACCAAGATTCGGCCCACTGGATGCTTTGCCACCACTGCTGAGATCACCATCGGGTCATCATAAGGAACCACTATGTCCCCCCTATCGGTCGGTGCAAAAATGATGGGTTCCTCATCTTGTTTCTCCTCCATCACAGAGTTGATTTGGTGGGCCTGTCGGGCATAAGTTTTCCGAGACGAGGAAGATGTACCAGCTAATGATTCACCCCCGGATATCACGTTAATAGCTGGTCCAGTGGGCTCATTAACTTCCTCTCGATTTCTTCTTTCAATCCTTCCGTCATTACCTCTCCTTTCTCCTTCATTACGTCTCACAAGTCCCCTGTTTTCACCCCTTCTATCTCTAAAGTTGTTTCCTCGGTTCTGCGCGGGTTGGTTGTTTCTATCACTCCTCCATACGAAACGATTTATTTTTCCCTCCCGTGCTAGCTTTTCTAGCTGATTCATCAACTCCCTACATTTTTCGGTCGTGTGCCCATGCGCTGAGTGGTAATCGCAATACGACCTCAAATCACGGCCCAGATTACCTGACGCCTTCTTCGGAGTCTGTATAAGACCTGTTCCTTCAATGGCTGCTAACACTGAAGCCCGAGATTCAGTGAGTGGGGTGTAGGAAGTGTATTTCAGTGCAGGGGCTTTCTCAAACTTTCTCGGTTGGCTGGAAGATGCTTCAGTGACATCTCTTCCTCGTTTCCTTCCTTTTTTGGATTCTCCTGTTGCTACCATTTTCATTACTTCCTCTTGGGTTACATACTTATGTGCACGAGAAAGCAGATCTGAAATTGTAGTTGGCTGGTCTAGGGACCGGGATTCTTGCAACTTCTCAGACCTTGTCCCTTGTAGCATGGCTGCTACGGCTATACCAACTTGCAGATCTCGCACCTCTAAAGTAGCATCTCTAAACCGATCTACGTAACTTTTCAATGACTCCTTAGCCCCTTGCTTAATAGTGAGCAAGTAGGTCGGTTCCTTCCTTCTCTGACTATTCACCGCAAACGCCTTGAGAAACTCACTTCTGAGCTGGTCAAAAGAGATTATGGACCCTTCATGCAGGTTATTAAACCACTTCATCGCATGTCCAGACAGAGTTAGGGAAAAGGCCCTGCACATTATTTCGTCTTCCCATCCATGTAGCAACATTAAGGCCTCATAGTTTTGCATATGGTCGTAGGGGTCCATCTTTCCGGTGTATGCGGCCATCTGCGGCATTTTGAACTTTGGGGGCAGAGGTTTTTGCATGATGGCCGTGCAGAATGGTACTCTTCTCCTCTGGCTCTCTTCTGCAGACACTAACTTCTTTTCTTCCAGCACTTGTTCTATCATTTTTTTCATGTCCATCGGAGGAGCGAGATGACTTCTAGCATGAGACGAGTCAGGTATGTCTTCAACTACTTCCTTGCCCTTTGCTTGAGGTGTGTTTGTTCGTACCATCTGTGTGCACCAAGTGGGGTCAAACTCCGAATCGGCAACCCAAGTGCTTTAATCTCCAGCACCGTTCTTTCCAGCACCTCCAATACCATGGTCTACATTAGTAGCATCCAAATTCGACAAGTCATGGTAGTGGGCGGTAGACCCTGTCACCCTGTCGCCCTCCTGTCGCCCTGTCGCCCTACATGTGGGGCCTGTCGCCTAACGCTTGTCGCAGGGTCTAGGCCTGTCGCAACCTCCGTCTCTCGCTGTGTTCCGGCAACGGGTCTCATATTCCCTTGTCCTGTCGCAGCCCTTTGAATATCATTCTCTTCCACAGGGGGAGCCTCTTCCCGACGATAGGGTCCTGTCGCTGCATCATCCTCCTGTCGCCCAAACACCTGCGGCGGGACCCCTTGATTTGCTCCTCCTACCAAGTTCTGCATGGCAGGCGGCAGATTCAATGTCGGGAGAATCCCTTGGAACAAATCCACCATGGCTCTCAGCGCTTGGGAAGTCTCTTCGCTCTGTCGCCTCAGAGCTTCGAATTCTGCCGCCGACACAATAATTCTTTCTTCATCCCTGTTCACCTGGTTCCTCTTACGGATCTGTTGTTTAGGGGAACTCACGGAGTTTTCCTCACTCCCAGTCCTAGCATTTGTTGATCTCGTTCTCACCATCTTAGAAAATCTTGGTTGGCTTTTTATACGCTTCACACAGACGACGCCAATTGTTGTTGCACAAAAAACAATAATAAAAGTATGCTGACATCGATGTTCGTACTAAGTCTCTACGTGTCTCCAAGAAGCTTCTGTAAAACAATAAAAGTCAGAGGGACGCAGGGGTGGTTCCCTGCGTAGACACTCCGATGCTTAAGTCAGTAGAAAATTCTTCAATCTTGGGAAGCGTAAAAGCCAGTAGTAAAAAATTAGGGTCTAAAATCATACCTGGGGGCCTATTTATAGGCCAGCATTCTAGGTTAATTGCTTAAGAATAATGACATTATCTTGTTTAAGAGTTTGTGTCCCAATATGACACAATTTCCTTAAAAATCGGAAGCTTCCGGAGCCTGTCGCCAGCGAGAGACTCATACCATGTGGCACATTGTGGCGACAGGGGTCTGTCGCTAGTGGGAGCCGAAACCGTGCACCACGTGTCGCCATATGACTGTAGGCGACAGACCAGGAATCTGTCGCCGGGCGGTAGATGTATGCGTGCTACGTGTCGCGTCATGATTGCAGGCGATAGACTCTGGGTCTGTCGCCAGTCGACAGGTACGATCGCGCTCTTCTACCCCTGTCGCCGATGGCCACGTGGAACGGTGACTCTATCCCTATAAACAAGTGTAATGCGTTAAGCATCTATCGCCGAAGGCCATGTGTACCAATGAGATCTTGCCACGTGGTAATTCCTGGACGCTATTGGGCCTAGTCCAACACAGGTAGACTTTGTCATATCAACTACAAATATATAAATACAATTTATCATGGTTGTTAAAAATATCTTCCATCAAATCAAATTAAAAGTTTTTTATAAAAAAGTTAGTATTTTTCAGTAATAAATAAATAATATTTTCCAGGCTCCCGCCTTTTGAATTACGGTGCTGTCTGTCAATTTCAGCAGGTAAATCCTTGGCCCCACCACTCTCTTTTTTTTCTTTTTCATTAAAATAAAATAAATTTTCTTTATGGCGGGATATTTATTGAACCCGATTTGATACTGGGCTTTGAGTCCGGGACATTAACACGCCGTTATAACGGAAGTGGAACTTTTGTCGACGGCGTTGGCGGTGGAAAAGACAGCCGTTAAAAGAGGCGGGGATAAGGTAAGGATAAGGACATAGGACAGTTATGAAGCCGAATCTTTATTGGTGCCACGTCATCCAAGATTCAGATTCCATGAATTTGTTTGGTGGCGATTAACTCTCACCTGAAAGTTCAGGAGGATTACGTGACTCCGATGTTAGCTGGCAAAATTATAAAATTACAGGGTAAGTTAAAATTATGATTTTAATAGTAAAGATAATACTTTTTTTTTATTTTTTTTATTTTATTTTTGCATCGAATCAAGTTAAATATGATAATTATTTTTTTTTTGAGGAATTATGTTTCAACTTTATTCATTCATGAATAATACATCAGCAGCTAACAAATTATTTAGCATATTTGGGCACTCATCTAGCCAATACCTTGCCTCAGTGCAAGTCAATGCATACTTGGCAAGGGTTAGCTACTTCATTTCCAGATCTATGAACATGTTGAAACCGATAAAAAAGAAAAGATTGTGCTAATAATTTGGCCTCTGAAATATGATAATTATTGTGTTATAATTCTCGCAGATATCTTAGATATGTAAATGATTTTTTAATTAGTCAAAATTATATGTAATTTTTATTAAATTTTGTATTATTACATCAAATTTAAAATGGTTAGACCCGGTAAATGTTTCTATTATAGTTTTAATTATATTTATTTTTCACTTAAATTTTTACTATTTACATTTTGTCATTGAATTATGACTCAAACCGTCAACGCCCTCTTTTGTCAATGAACCGGCTATCCATAAATTCAATTTGGGACTAAATTGTAACTTGTGAAATTTGTAACCAAAAAAAAAAACTTGTGAAATTTAATTAATTCGGTTTTATTTGTTATGTTGAGGGTATATGATTTAGCTTCTAAAGTTAAATTTCTGTTTTGCATTTAATGTCATCTAAATTACCATCCACCAATTACACTAATCTAAGAAAGGTAGGGATGGCAATTGGTACCTTATAAATGGGTACCCGATACTACCTGACCTGATTAAGTAGGATTAGGATAGTGTATAATCGGGTTCGGGTAGTTACTTTAAGATATCCCCTACCCGACCCCGATTATAAATAATAATTAATTAGTATGATATTTATATTTTTTATATATAAAATATTTATTATTAATTTTGTATTTAATTAAATTAATTCATCAAATATCATAATTTATATTTATTAGTTAAATTAAAATTATTAACTTAATTTTTTAAATAAATTCATCCAATTTTGATTTTAAATTTAAATTTGAAAATCAAATTTTAACTTAATAAACGAGTATTTAATGGGTTTGGATAATTAAACGAGTATTTTCGATTTTATAGGATCATGGTTCAGGTAATACAAATCAAAATAATTGAGTTCGGGTTTTATATATTCTAATCGGATTCAGATATCCAAAAATTAGCGGATACCCGACCCGTTTACATTTCTAAAGAAAGGATATTATGATTAGAAAATATTATTCGTCTTGTCACATTTGTCTGTTGTCATGTGTGACAATAATTTATTGATCTAAGTGTAATGTCTTACTAATTAATAGATTGATTTACTCATTAATTCATGGAATTTTATTTTGAATTTGTCCAATAATTATATACCATGTTAAAAAATGCAAATATTTGAAATAGAATTGATAGAATAAATAACCATTATCGATGAATTGTGACTTAATTGGCAACTCAGGCTGAGTTTGTAGGAAGAGCTCTCGAATTCGACTTCCACTAAACACACATTTAGGGAAGGGTGAGGAGCTTTAACTGTGACAAAGCCTCGAGCAAGATTAGTCTCAATACCGTTAAAACGGATAAAGATACATGTGATTTACACAAAAAAAAACCATTATGAAAATGGTTGGGAGAATTTTGTTTGTCTTGATCTCCATGGGAGCTTACAAGTTATATCTTTCTAACCCCTCCAACTTTGGATTATTCTTTTCTTGGTTCATATTGAGGTGCAAAAAGATAATGGAGATTTGCCTCCCAAATTTTTTATGTATTTTTATGAAATTTTTATAATATAAATTTTGTATATCGTAAAAGACTAAAAATCATTTGTGTGTGTTTTTTTAGCAAAAACAATATCACTTGGAAAAAAAAAAAGAGCCTGCCTTAATGTTATAAAATTGCTATAAAGATGTTTTAAATAGTTTAAATCCTATGGTAAGAAGCAGAAATAATGATAGTGTGAATAAATCAAATTTAAAAAACAAAAGATTTAAATGTCTCTTATTTATATAATTATATTTTTAAGATTATTTTTTAGTAAGACGATTAAAGATATTTTTAAATTTTATTTATCTGTAATTTTTTATTCAAATATTTTTATTCTTTTAAATTAATCCAATATGTTCAAAATTTTAATCGTGTTAAAGGGATTGTTCTGACTCTTTTAGCACTTCTTATAGTTGAAATTGAAGAACTGGGCTTGATGGGGGATTTGTGGCACCCAACAAGCTATAAAAAAACAAACATCAAGCTGATAATTTTTATCGTGATAAAAATTATTGTAACATACGGTAAGAATTAAATTCAAATTCAAGCAATTAAGATCTTCATCTCGATGATTATTATTATTATTATTATTATTATTATTATTATTATATATCAATAACAAAATCCAATATAATTAAATTTTATCAATAAGTTAAATGAGTGTTAAGTTTAACCTTTTTTTTTTGTAAATTACAAGGTGTTTACATATTGTATTGGGTATAAAGTTAATTTTAGCTCACGTTTTGTAATTAGCGTTGGTTTTAAAAAATTTAATCCGATGAGAATTCATATATAAAACTTTCAGTTATGAATTATCCTCAATAAAAAATTCAATTAGGTTTTACATCACTTATACCTATACAAACTCTTTGGATTAAGTTTGACAATCTTATTGTTAATCAAGGGAAGGGAAAAGCAAACAATAATCATAACCAATAATGCATGGAAAGATATGCCTTAATGATTATGTTTCTTCTTTAATTAGTGCCCATAAAGTGCGGCTGATCAATGTCATGTAATTCACGACTGTGAGAATTCGTTGCTCCATGCGAACACCAAAAAATTTATGCAAATGGGACACCATGTTCTTTTCTTAAGTATATCTTTGATCAATCTATGTATATTAAAAGAGACGTTGGTTCATTTGTAACTCTAGTAGATAATCCTAATCCAACTTTGCAAGAAAAGAGTTTGAAAGTTATATTTATTGGGTTTACCCAATAATATAATATCAAATTGTCCCATTTCATATATAAAAAAAAGACTATGCATCTACCAATAAATATTGCAATTGTGATTTTTCAAATGTTTATTTTTTATGAAATAAAAAGTTACGGTTTAGAGATTAAGGAATATACGTACAAAGGATTCAAACTTTAGACATACATACTAAAAATCATATTTTCAAAGAATTATAAGAACCAACCGAATTAAATTTCAAGTTCTTCTAATATTTAATTTTGAATTACATAAATAGTTCAAAAGTACTATCTTTTTAAAAATCAGAATTTAAGATTCGATTATTATTGATTCTATTGATATTTTAAGACTTTTTTTTTAAATGCAAAAAATTGCATAATAGCACGAATAAGTTATGTCATAAAAAATGATAACAACATTACAATTTTTCTTGGTAAGAAGTATAGAAAGGGATTATTATTAGATTAATAAATTTTCATCTTTTCTCTTTTCTTTACTTCTTACCAAGTAAAGCTTATTTTGTAAAAAATTTTACATAAAGCAATTAGCACAAACAAATTTAAAATAGAAATTCTCAAAAAATAAAAGTTAGAAACCAGAAGGAGAGAATATATATATATATATATATATATATATATATATATATATATATATATATATATATAAAGAAAACGATAAAACATCGTTTAATTTCTTAACTCCACTTAATGATATTAATTTATATATTAAATTGAAAAAATTTATCAGCAATGTACAAAATAAAAATCTGTTACAAATTTTATAAAACATCGGCATATTAGTCTTTAAGTTACTTGTTGTATTAAAATAGTTCATAAATAAATAATTATGCATTGATTTAACGATTGTTATATTTTTTTTATCAGATATTAGATCTAAGGTTCCTATATTTTTTCATCCCTTGTACCTTTCTGAAAAAAGACAAATCCTAAATATGATTTTATATGGCTATATCTAATGCATTGCGTGAAGATTTCCTTGTTATTGCATTATTGCCCACTTTCCATAAATTCCTCCATTCATAGGGTAAGGCTCGTTACAAACTTGAAGCAATTAGCAAAAAGCCATCCAGAAGCAGTGACTCGTACGTTATTATCATGAGTTTTCATTGTCGAAATTATACCTCAATTAAACAATAGACTTTGACTGCATGCTCGTTTACTACCCCCTTTAAAGGGTAAGAGACTTGCATTTTCCAAGTGGCAAGCGTCGATCCACGTTTTACCTGATGAATAATTCTTTTTTTTTAAGCATAGATATTTTTATTTGTTTTAATATTTAAGATTAATTTTATTCAAATTGAAAATAAAAAACAGTAAAGTTCTTCCAATAATAAAGACTTCAAGATTCGAATCCTATCCAAATACCTAAAAAAAAAAATCAATTTCCACTTCTTCCAACTATTTATTGATTACTGAATAATTTTTTTATATATACTAACAGTCACATATTGAAAATTTAAGAAAAAATATAAATATAAAATTTGAATTTTTTAAATTTATTAAAAACTGTTTTTTAAAAGGTTACATGATTTAAACTCATTAAATTTTAGATAGGTATCAATCAATTGAATAGAATATGAGATTTAGGTTAAATGATTGATACAATGACTTCTAAGAGTTGAAATTCAATAAATTTGAAATTTAAATTATAACACTTGTAGTTTTTTTAATATTTTCAAACTTCAATTTTCTTTTGTACAGAAGCAAAAACCAAAAACCCATACTTTTTTCTTTTAACTTATATAAGAAGGAGCTATTCATAATTCTACTACTTGAGTTGAGTAGGAAATTATATGCCAAACATCGGAGAAATGCTTTAATGAATCAAGAAATTTACACTTTAATAAAGAATAACAAAAAGAATGAAACCATGTTTTTTCAATAATAAAATTTTAACCCTAAGGTTAAAAATAATTAACTTTCCAGTCTATTCTCATCTTTGATTTCATTATTTACTCCAAATATGAAAAAAAAAAGAGTAAAAAGTGACTACCAAGGTTGTTCCTTAACATTTAGCTGCAACTATTGATGAAAGAAAAAATGATTATGAACAAAAAAAAAAGCAGAGTTGGAAATTTCTCTTGGATGAATGAGTAGGCTCGGCAGCTTTGATTGACTTCAAGTTTTCGATCTTACTTCATGGCTAAGTGACTGCTCAATTCTCACTACAATTGTAGTTAGTTGGTGACGGGAAATTTTTTTGTTATTTGAAATGTTTAAAGAATGAATACCCTTGATTAAACATATTTCATTATTTGAAACGTAAGAAACATATTTTTTAATTTTTGTATGTTCTAGATAAAAGAAATTATTATAAAATAATCATCATAATTTATAAAGATTAAATTAACCGTAAATTATTTATTTTAAAAAGATGTGAGGATAGAGATATGAAATCAACTTTTCAAATAAAGTTAATCATTCAATGAAATATTTAAATACTTCAATTATTTACCTTTTATGCTGCAAGTGATTCAAGACTAAGACTCCACTTTCTTTTTATCTTTTTTATACAATTAGAATATAAATCTTGGGAAAACTTTTAAGCATTTTTTTACTAGAAAAAAGAAAGTGAATGCTTAAATTGCAAAGTAATATAGTGATTTTGAAATTTAATTATTATATTAACAAAATTTTCGTCTTCACAATCTTTACATCATTCTTATTAAGCAAACTGTTAATGCCAACAAAAGTATAGTGGCAATTTTACTCTTTTTTTTCCAATTAATTTGTTTATACTATATTTGCTGCATATTTGTTCATATTGACTTGACATTGTAAACAAGATAACAAGGCATGGATAAAAATTATTTATGTCATGGCATACCTATAATGGAAAGTCCTCAATCTCTTCTTTGATATCAAGATGATTTTGTCAAAATTTTGACTGACTTATATTAATTTTGCTATATATAGATTATGTAATCTTGTAAAATTTAATTAATACTATTTAAAAGAAACTTCAAATATTGAACACTTCACCCTTACAAAAAAGAATGTAGTTGTCATCAATGAAAAAGAAAGCATGAAAGATGGATAGAGATGTAAGATTACTAAATATGTGAAAATTTCATTCAGATCTTATAAACAACATGAAGATCCGAAATTCCAAATTACCAAACAAACTTTCAAAATCTTTCCTGCCATCTCCCCATCTTTTTAACCAATTAAGCATGCAAATTTCGAAAAAAATATGTGAGATTACATCATATATTTTTATTTTATTCAAATTATGTTATGTAATTATAATATTAAAAAATAATTTACTATAAAATTATTAATAAATCTATTAAAATAAATACACAATATTTAATTTTTATGTGTGATATGTAATAAATAATTAATTTTTTAATAATATAATTATATTTTATAATTTGAAAAGAAAACTATTTATTTATGTGAAATAATAATAATTCATGTAAATTTTTTCTAAATAAAAAAAAATTCAACAGATCTACCCCTCGAAGAACCCAATTACAGTAAAAAAATTTTGAATTTCAAAAACAAAATAATAATAATAAAGTATTAAACAAATTTGTACTTCACTCTTAACAATTTTTTTAATTAAATACTTTACTCTTAACTTTAAATTAAGGTTGTAATTAACCTAAATAGGACAGGTGGCAGATTTATTGCAGAGCTGGACAAACATCTCCAACCGCTGGGCCATCCTTTACAGTTGTTTGCACATCTTTCACTTCTCTCTTCTTCCTCAACCCCCCTCCCAAAATTTTCAATTTTTTTTTGAATTTCCCATTTTTTAAAGGCTTTCTCTGTCTCAAAGTGACCCTGAAACCTTAATAAAAGCAGCTTGTCTTCTTCATTCTCTAATCCCCTTCCTCATCCTTTCCTTTCTCTTTGTTGGGTCCCTCTCTCTTTCAAAACCCAAGCTTGGCCTCATTATTGAATCTTCTTTGCCAAGCAAATTCCCCCCATCCCCTCTCTTTCCTTCTGTCTACCCTGCTTTCCTCTGTTTTCCTCTTTTTTTTCTTTTGTTTTCCTCATGGCTGATCTGATGGACAACGCTGAGTTTTGGCTTCCGGCGGAGTTTTTAACGGACGAGGATATGGTTATGGAGAAAGGGAAACTTAAGAACGAAAACGGTAGCAAAAACAACGAGTTGTTGATACAAAGTCATGGTTTCCCAAATGAGTTTCCGTTCGAGTTCGACTCGTTCGATTCCTTCTCTGCTTTCAACTTCCCTGGTGAATTCGTTGTTGGGTCTACTGAGACTGAGAGCAGTGACGAGGATGAGTTTCTTGCTGGCTTGACTCGCCGACTCGCTCACTCAACGAGTCAGAAACTCACTGTTCCTAGCTTTTCTCTGGACAAAAACGAGGTAAATAGCTTTGGTTTTTTCATGTTGAGCCTTTTAAGCTCAGTTCTTTTGATTTTTTTTTTTGCAATGTTAACTTTGGGTTCTTTTTTGGGTCTTAAATCAGAAATCTAGAGATTTGGCGAGTTCGCCACAGTCGACTCTGAGTCGGCTCGGAAGCTGGTCAGCTTCCAGCAATGGCAGCCCAAATGGCCCTTCTCAAGTTCCTTCGCCTCCAACATCTCCTTTAGGTGCCCAAAATGACACTTGGGATCTCATATCTGCCGCAGCTGGCCAAGTTGCAAGGTTAAAAATGAGCAATGAAGCACCCAAATACGCCAACTTTAGCCATGGAAGAGGCCTTCCCAAGACACAAAGTCACGCCTTCATGAGGAACTCAAACTCTGGATTCTATTCAAATCAGAGCCTTTCTCATAATCTTGCTCAAACTAATCAGGTAAGCCTGCTTTTCAAGTTTAAGTTTTTCTTTCAACTTGAAAGATTTTTTTTCCTCATCTGTTTTTAGGCTTATGGGGTTCTTTTTCTTTGTTCTGTTAGTACCATGGAAGGCAAGAGCAGGTGTTAAAACCTCAGTGCAGAGCTGTTTTGGGGAGGCAAGCGAAGGCAAGCAACTGGCAAGCACAGCTTCAACAACAGCAGCAGCAGCAGCAGATCCAGAGTAGAGCAAGGAATAATGTTGTTGGAGGAAGGCCTTTGGGGTTGCCACAATCTTCGTGGCCTCCACTTCAAGCTCAATCTCTGCAGCAGCCTCAACAGAACTCAGTTTCCGGCATGAGAGCAGTGTTCCTCGGTGGATCTGGTAGTGTCAAAAGAGAGTGTGCTGGAACTGGTGTTTTCTTACCTCGTAGATATGGCAGCAACACTACTGAACATCGCAAGAAATCAGGTACAAAATCCAGCCTTCCCGCATTCTTGTGAGGCCATTTAGACCCTTTAAACAACATATTTGGTTTTTAATTTTGTCCTTACAGAGGGTTTTGCGTTGTTCTTTTTGGCTTGAAACAGGTTGCTCAACAGTTCTACTCCCAGCAAAGGTTGTTCAAGCGTTAAACCTGAGCTTCGATGACACCAACAGCCATGTTCAGGTTCAGCCACACTTCAATGCCAGCTTTGCATCAGACTATGGTGAGTCTAGGATACCATTTCTACACTACCAAGCTTAATCTAATCTAAACCAATGTTAATGCCTCCAAGTTACTGAAATCCTGAGGGTTGAATTCTGCAGATGCTTTGGTAGCCAGAAGAAATGCGCTGCTGACACAAGCAAGGAGAAATTACGGATCACAGGGAGGCCTAAACCACGAAGCACGTCTACCCCAGGAGTGGACTTATTGACCCCTGGAAAATTCCAAAATTCTCTCCAACAGTGTTTTGTTGGAGAGTTGGCAGAGTCAGTATAGTAGGGATAGTAGTTTTCTAATAGGTATATGGTATTTTGGTTCATTGTATAAGGAAAGAAATTCAAGAATGGGAGTGTAGTTTAGGAACGAATAAAGGGTATTTAACAGATCCTGGGTTTTTTTATTCAAGGAGATTTGAAGATTGCAGGCTTTGGGGATTTAGCTATTAGTTGAAGAAAAGAAAGAATGGGGATGGTTCTTTTTTGTTGTTGTAATAAGAAATGGGTTTTTTTTTTCCTTCTAATTTTATGAGGGAAATTAGATTGGATTTGAGTTTGAAAATTGGGTGTTTTGGTTGGGGTAGTAAGAAAAAGAAGAAAATTACACATCCCTCTTTGTAATATCCCTTTGCAAGCAATATATTATTAATAAGAAATGTTACTACTATTATTCAGAAGTTTCATTGATCATTAAACTAATTTTTACGTTTACTCTCTCAATCAAAGTGAATATTTTTTCTTATCAAGGATTTCACAAGTCAAGAATTGTCAGGTAGAAAATAGAGCAAGAATCTGAAATGGGATTGACCTTTTCTTTATTCATATCTTGGGTTTTAACATGAAATAAAGAAAAAGAAACCTATTTTTGCGGTAATGCTAATCATAATCATGAGCCAAGCTTATTTGATAAAAAGTGAAAGGCACAAAAGCAAGAAGGAATTTGCTTGCTTTGCTTCAGCGTGAAGTAGCGGTGGGCACTGGGGACAATGACAGAAACCGAAGAAAAAATCGGCAAAAAAGAAAGAAATTGTGCAATGAAATTGCCGTACGTTTTCCTTCTCGATTTTTATTGGAACTCCATTTATTTACCCTCCTCTTTTTTCTGAAAAGTTATAAGTGAGAAGAACATCTTTGATTCTGGAGATTCTTCTAGGTTGCTGTAATTTGACCAACTTTTGTAGAGTGTTTAATGCAAGAGAAATTATCTTGTCAGACTTCGAGTTTAGCAAACTAATAAAAAAATAAAAAATATATAGTATTTAATAATTATAATCCTTTTGGCAATTGGATAATTTGGGTGTTAACTGTTGATTCAAAATTCAAATAATTAAAATTTATAATTGTATTGAAAGCATGCCGCTTACAGTTGTTATATATGACTAATAGATTAAAATTCGGGGTTCATCAAAAGATTACATGAAAATTAAATTTTTTTGATGAATTAATTGTAAGATTATAATAAAAGATTATAAGTAAAATGCTCCCTTTGTTTTGTTTGAGCATGATAAAGCTTTCAATATGCTTTCAATTTAGGGTAAATTACACCCAACTTCTTAAAGTTTGATCATAATTCAACTTCAGTCTATTAGTTTCAAAAATGGATATTTCGTCCTAAATTTTTATATGTTGCAGAATAACTTAGTCTATCCGTGAGTCAACTACTAGGTCAACGGTTAAAAATCCCACTTAATGACTATTTTACCCTTGTAAAGCTTTATATAC
The DNA here is from genome assembly GCA_032173925.1 of Heritiera fomes. Taxonomy (NCBI): domain Eukaryota; kingdom Viridiplantae; phylum Streptophyta; class Magnoliopsida; order Malvales; family Malvaceae; genus Heritiera; species Heritiera fomes. The sequence goes on along the minus strand of JAPDPM010000002.1, from coordinate 5,447,930 downwards.
TTTACAATCCTCAAATGCAGTCAGATTACTTCTGTCGGTTATATTAGAAAGGTATTGATTTTTTTTACTTTTAATTTATTTTATGTTTATTTATTTGTTTATTATTTATAATGGGTTTTTCAATCTAACCCTAAATAGTAAAATCACACTCCAAAAATTTTAAAAAAAGTTGACATGAAGAAATAAACAGTGAGTTTTTGAAATCAAAGGTAGAACGAGTGACGAAATATTTGATTTTTGTGAAAAGATTCGAGATTCAGGGAAGATTTTAGGAAAAGTGTAAGGACAGTAAAACACAATAGCAAAGGGAAAGAAGGATAGGGCGACGATTAGAGTCTAAGTCGAAAATTTTGAGGGATAGTTTTGTCATTTTACATTTTCTATTAATTATTCTTAACGGTGTTAAAATTTTTGGGGCAGAATGTCTATTTTTGAAACTAATGGATTGAAGTTGAATTATAACCAAACCTTAAGGAGTTGAGTGTAATTTGCTCTTCAATTTATCTTGGTTTTTATTTTTAGAAAACAAGAGTGAAACAAGACAATTCCTAAGCTATTTGAAAAATAATTGCTATATAAAGCATGAAGGATGCATGATTACATACATGTATTATAGTATATAGATATTAATGAAAATGTGAGCTAAGGAAAAATGCATGATGGGAAATGTAATAATTACGGATGTTTCTCTATGTTGGTGTTATCATGCATGCATAACAAATGAACCAAATAATCATCATTTATCATACTTAATAATGCTCTGCTTATATAACAATTTTTTTTACCTATTAGGGTGATTAAAAACTAGCCTTAACATTAAGGCAGTAAAACTATATTTGTCCTCTCTCTCTATATTTTATACTGCTTAAATCCCAAATCCTAACTTCCAATTAGAATAACTCCATATAATATGCAGTTGTTAAGATTAAGTATTATTTTTGGGGAGAATTCGAAATAAATATTTAATTTAAGACAAAACATGTTTAAGAGTCGTGCATTGAAAATTAACATCAATAATTTATGTTGAGACGACTGAATTAATCGACTAGTTAATCTAGCTTTATTAATAGCTTTTTCTCTTTTTGTTTTGCATAATTCACCCTTGTCACGGACATTAGTGTTAACTAATCATGCATATTTGTTTATGTTCTCATAAAAAAAAGTAAATTATGTTTTCTTCTTTCGAGCAATGATAAAACATTGATTGACCCTAATGTTTCGCTCGATGATAACACTTTTCAAAGAGTTGGGTTCAAATAAAGAGATATAGACTGTATAAAAGCTTATTTAATCTTGAGAAATAAGTTTTACTGGGTTCCATTACTTGCATTTTATTTTTTTGTTTTAATTATAAGGTAATTTGTGTTTTATGATGATAATTTCAACCTAATTTGTAGTCTTCGTAAGTTAAAAGATTCCGAACATTTGCCAAACTGCTGCCGGTAAAATTGGTTACAAGGACAACAACAGAATTGTAAGAAGGAAGAATCCTATGTCACCTAATTTAAGGTTTTAAGCTCGAAATAAATCATTTATTGGGTACGACGGACGTTTTTTTATTTGAAAATAAAATAAAATAAAATAAAATTCAAATTTTAAATTTGTAAAATTTTTATATTTTAAAAATTGAGACATAATCAATTTGATAACGTTGAATATCGAAACAAATAATTTAAAAATTATTATCTTATTTATTGTCAGTGAAATTTTTAACTTTACAAATAAAATTAAGATTATGACATGTGTATTTTAAAAATATTAATAAAATAAAAAATAAATAAAATAAAATATATGCTATCATCTTAATTTTATTTATAAAGTTAAAAAACTTAATTAACATTGAATAAGATAATAATCTATAATTTAATACGGTGAAAAAAAAAGAAAAGTTCTCTAAATGAACTTTCAAATCAAGTGCAAAGATTACATAAATTATAAGCCGATATTTTTATCTTAAAAATGAAAGAGAAAATCATGCCTTTATTTCTTCACGATCCAAGGCGTGGGATTCCGTCAGACAGATGAAACAATCAAGTTACTTTGGATATTGTTTCCTTTGATGTTTGCTTATTTTTAATTACGTAGTTTTAGTTATCTGAAGCAGGCTTTAACTGGCTTGGTTTTGGAGACTTGTTGCTGTTTGAGGTTTAAATTAATTACTGTTCTAATTAGATCTTTGTTCTCTTGATCATTAAGTCATACAGGCTTTGTCAAATTGTCTTGTTCCATGGCACAAGGCATAGCATCAATACTGCGCAGAGTATTATTGCCGTGTTAATTAAGGTAACTGTAGTTAATGATTTTAGAGAATATCTTACTGGGGCAATAAAAAACAAAGATATATATTAAAAATAGGGTTCTGTGTTTATTACTCCCTCCCTCTCAATAAATTTGTCATTTTTAACTAAATAAATTGTCCCATTAAAAATATCACATTAAAAAAAATAAATTTTAATACTATATTTTCTCTTTTACCCTTTATTATACTTCAATTTTAATCATTAAAAAGTTTAATACCTACCACTTTCAAGGATAATTTGATCAATTTGAGTTATTTATATGATATGACATAAAAAATTTTTAATTTTCTAAAACTACGTGTTTTGTCAACAAATGATAATTTTAATGGGACAGAGGGAGTAATTGATTGTTAATCATTTAGTATTAAAGCTAAAGCAAAGCCAATGTGCATAGAGGTTATTAGTGAACATATTTTTTAGGTACAGTATTGGTGAACATTTTTGTAAACGTTTGAGACTGAATAGGTTGAAAAAAATAGAGATTTAATTATCTAATGTCCATGCTCCATCCATTGCAAATATTATTATTTTTTAAACCTTTACTTAGTAGAAAAAATGAAATGGGATGAGCGTAAATGATTTATTAGTTCAATAGTTAAGCTGTAAAATAAGATAATGATAATGGAAGGAAATAATTGAAAATTTTTTATTCCCATTTTTAGATTATTCTTACATTATTAATAAAATTTTTAGATTTTACTGATAGAATTAGTAAAAAACATGCTTTTAAGGTACATAAAAAAATTAAAAATAAAATATACAGCAATTTATAGCTTTGTTCGTAAAGTTAAAAAAATTTCAATATCTGTGTATAAAAAATAAAATCACGAAAATCGTACTTTAATTATTATTTGTTGCATAAAATTGAAAATTTTGTTCTTGTGTTTGAAATTTGCGTCACTGGAAGATTCAGGATAAGATTTGAATTTAATTGTCAACACTGAATCAACCTGTTATACTTCATTTTAAAAACCCAGCATCATGATTGGATATTGAAACAGACAAACAGTATAATATTTACTTTCACCTTTTCTTTTCAAATAAATGCTCTCAGTTTTTTTCACCGTCCTAGCTCGTTTACTTTGTGATGTGTATGAATTTATAAGAAATTTTACATTAATCCAAATTAACGTATTTTGGTATTTGTGTGTTTTGGTATTTGTGGTATGTTTCTTTTCTGAACAAAAAAAAAATAGTTATTGCTATGTGTGCGATGTATGTTGTGTGACTTAAGCATTTGATTGACTGCATACGTGTGTTAAAAAACATGTGTATGTAAGTTTTCACCGTCCTACATCACTTGCTTTGTGGTGTGTGCAGGTTTATAAAGAATTACACGCTAACCCAAATGAACGCGTTTTGGTATTAGTGATGTGTTCTTTATCTGAAAAAAAACTCAATTTTTTTTATTACTGAGTCAACTCGAGAAAGAAATGGGTGGAGTGGTTGAAGAGTAGTTCCACGAATTGGGATTTTCAATTCAAACTTTCAGATTCAATGGCTCTACTGATTCGATTCGAGCAACATAGAAAAACCCATTGTTTACTCTTCTAAATTGGTCCATTTGAAATTTGTTTTGAAAGCAAGCAAGCCTGGTTATCGAAGATTCAAATTATGAAAATCTGAGAGAGTTGTCATCTGCACGTGGGGTGCTCAAAACCTTTCAGAAAGATCAGATGTGACCTCGCGAAGGTCATAGTCTTAGGTACATTTCTTTTCTTTGGGGTAGGGTTTTGCTATCCAAATTCTTCATGATTTAAGGCCCATGTTCGGCGGCCAGTTCAGTTGCCACTTGCCAATGGGTCCATTTGGGTTTAATCGAAAAGATATTTGTAGCCAATCTTGTTGTTCTGATACTCTTGGCTACCCTACCCATATCTTTTGCTCAATTTTTATTCTTTCTTATATCAATTTTGGGTACAAACAGATTTTCAAAATGAAGGGGAGTTAGAATCTTAAACTTCATTTTTTAAAAGAGGGAATTCCAATATTTAGACAAAACTTGTGTTATATCTTTCTCAAATATTTTTGGTTAGACCCGTTCAAAGGTCGAGTAGTCTGTTAAAGTCCAAAAACCCGTTCGATTTTTTAGAGAGTTTGAGAAAAAATATCTAAGGTAATGATCGAATTTGGATAAAAATTTTAAGCCCCATCAAAAATTGGACTAGACTCTGGTTTTATCCTTTGAAGCCTGAGCCTGGCCAAAAAATATAACTAAAATATAATTTTATGTATTTTATATATTTTTGACCATTATTATATTTATAATTTATAATACATAATACATAATTATTATATTTATAATTATATAATATATATAATTATATAATATATTCCATCAAAAAAATAATTATATAATATATAATTATATGGGCCTAGCTAGGCTCGAGCATGCATTGCAAATGTGTAAAATAAGTTTGGGCTTAAAATGAGACTTGATCTATCAAGCTGGGCTCGAGCTTATGTCAAAACAAGCAATGTTTGAACTTTACTTGGCTTATGAACATCTCAATATTTGATATATGTATGCTCAATTTTTTTTTTGTAAAAAAGATACCAAAATTTGAAAAAAAAACAAAAAAAGAAGAAGACATTATAAGTGTTAAAGTTTAAATCTTTTAAATTTTATATTTGTTAGATGTCGTTTTTTAAAGTAGTTGTCATAGTCATTTAAAATAAGTCTCAAGTACTCGTGACATATCTTGTTTTCTTGCTTGTAACTCACGTACATAATTTGAGTCATGATTTGTCCTCTCACGTATCAAAAAAAATAAATTTGTCCCATCACCATCACTAAATGAAATTATATTTTTCTATAGTTGAAATTATCAGAGATTGAACTTTGACTATTAAAGTTAAAATACCTAATATTTTATCATAAATTGCATGATTGTTAGCAACATTTTAATGTATATAAACGATTAAGGTTAAGGGATGTTACACCAAAAGGTTAAAGGACGTAACGACTATTTATTAATACAGTAAACCCTTTATAAATTAATTTTTTAAAATTATATCTCTAAATTAATAAAAAATATGATCCCGACTCGAACAAATGAAAAAAATTTAATAAACCTCTCTATTGTAATAATTAATAATTTGATTTTAAAATTTAGTGTAAAATTTTAACTCCAATTATCGCATAAATTAAAAATATGATTAAAAAATATGAAATATATTACATAATATTCAAGAATTAGAAAGCATTTTAAGATGTTAATTTGTAAAAGATTACCATATTTAAGATTTTTTATTTTAAAATAAAAAAGTATAAAATATTAAAAAAAAATATATTTGCAAGAAGATATTTATGAAAGTAAAGATTATAGAGTTATTAAAGAGATTTAAAGAATGTGAAAATTACACAAACAGATAATAACAATTTATAAGATAAAAATCTTTAAATTAATAATTTCTCTACATTAATATTCAATGATGAGTCCCAAAAGTTTTAAGTTAGAAGAGTTTTACTGTAATTAAGAGATGTGATAATCCAAAATTTTTGTAATTAACATATTAAAATACTTTCAACTTATCTCCAAACTATAGGAATCGGTATTGAATTTTTGATGAGAAAGTAAATAGTTAAAGTGATAAAATTATATGTAATTTGATGATAAAATGGCTGTTGACGAATTATTAAGATTTAAGAGTGAAAACCAGTTATGTGCGATAGCTTTGGAAGCTTGCAGCAGCAATAAATGAAACCGAAGTTTTGAAGATTGCTTGGGACTAGCTAACTGCTAACAGCAAGCAGCAACCATTTTTATGGGTAGTTAGGCCTGGGCTAATCCATGGCTTGAAAAATTGCCATATGGGTTTTTGGAAACATTGGGTGGAAGGAGAATATATAGTTAAATGGGCTTTTAAACACTGAGAGCCATTTGGACTCACAGTAGCTGCAATTCAACTTTGGAGAGTCATGCGAAGGGCCCATACGATTTGAATGCTTTTTATTTTTTATTTTTATTTTTTTGGTGTAAACACTCTCCATTATCCGAAGATTACTTTAGGCCCCGACTAATTCGGAGTAGAGCAGGGTCGGATCCTATTCGGAAGGAGCTCTCCCAATGCTGTTTTTTCCATCCACAAGACTCGAATTCGAGACCTTACTTAAGGGACACCAAACTCCTTCCATTTGACCTAACAAATATTAATCTTTTTATTTTTTTTTTGATCTTATGCGAAGGGCTTATTATTATTATTTTTTTGTATTAATTAAACTGAAAAGTATAGAAGGTAATCCATCACGTATATCATTTAAATTTATTATTTTTCTAAATAAATTAAATTTAATTTTAAGATATATAAATTAACAAGTATATGTCTTTACCTACACATTTAAATAGATAAAATTAATTGGTGTATTGCACAAGTTATAAGCTAGTGTAATTAATCTATATTATTTATTTAAAAATAATGTTAATGGTACATTAAACAAAAATATTTTTAAAATATAAAATTTTATTAGAATTGATAAAACATAACCCTAACCTATGTTGGGTAGAAAAAATAGGTGTTTTAAGCTTCTAGATGAAAGGGATATTTTGAGAATCAACAAAATAAGGTATTTTCGTAAGAAAAAAGTATTTTATGTACATAATCGCTGCAAGATTACTTTATATAAGGGAAAGAATGTAATCACATTACAACCTTAAATAATAAGATGATTACAACTGCAGTATTAAATTTAAATTAAATAATCTAACCAAATACTATAATTAATAATTTTTTTTACGGTCAATTAAAATGCATACGATATACTGAGCGTAACCAATTCTAATTACTGATTCTAGAGGCCCCTTAAATTCAAGGCTCAAACCGACACGTCATATCATGCAATAAACTTCATAGTATTATTATTACATCAGGGTTTGCGTCTGAACTGAAACCGACTCATTAGATCATGCCATAAACTTCATAGGATTACATCAGTTTGCCTCACTGGTTTAATCAGTGCAAAAAGATCTTTATAAACCAAATTCAATTATTCAATATGACATTGGTCTCTTATCAACGTCATCCGGAATGTAAAAGTCTCGATGAAACGGGTTTAAAAATTCTATAAAGTCCTCTGGACAAATGGCTTATTGCTAGAGTTATAATTTATGTATTAAATTTGTGTTTGTATCAATATAAAAATTTTATATTGATACATCAAATATAAAATTTATTTTTTAGTTTTTATTCATATTCATATATAATTTTTATAAATTTTTAGCTCATATTATTTTTGTATTTTTTATATTATTTTTATAGTGTATCATCGTATCGTGTTTAAAATTATCAGATTTACCTATTAGCATGCATAAACTTATCTGTCAGAGTTTATTGAAATAAAATCAAGACCCATAACATCTTCTTATGGCCTACTGCCGTTTCCAACTAGCAAAATATTGAAACATGAGGCCCCCGGTCATTTAGGCATAGTTCTTTAGAGTTTAGAAGCTGTTTGAATTTATGTATAACACGAAGGAACTGCAGAATTGCAATTAATTGAAAATTGCCAGACCAAAAGCAGTTCTAATTAAAGAAAACCAAGTTCTTGAAATATATTGCTTGCTGATTAAGCCAATATTTGTCATTTCCGTAAAGGTTTTTCAATTAGCATTTGATTCCTACAATTCTCTCTTCACCTTCCATTCAATACCAGATGGCTTATCCAAAAATGAATCCTTCAGAGCATATAATACCGTACCTCTTCTTTCACTCCTTAATGTGAAAGTGCAGAGCCATTTCGTGATTGCTTGGCTAAGCTGCCATCTGAAGTAAGCGGTGTTTGGAGAATTGGGTGCATTTGGAGAATAGGCTTGTCGGGTTGGAGATTGCAAGGGCAGTCAGAAAACTATTGGAGGAAATAGAAAGGCAGTAAAATAAGTAAGAAAAAAAATTGTTAATCTAATGATTATATTATAAAAAAATTAAGAAACCTAATTATTGAATTAACAAATTTTTCATTCTTACTTTGTCCCATCATTCTTATTAAACAAAACCTTAATATGAAAACATATAGAGTAATGTATGTTAGATATTTTGATATTTCTTAAAAGACTTTTACCATATTTATTTTTTATTTAATTATTTTTCAGTATTTAACCTTATTTGAATAACTAGTATTTTGGTTTTTCTAAAACTTTGACAAGATTTGTTTAAGATTTACTTAAATATTCTCTCAGATTTAGTCAAAATCCTACTTTGATTTTTTCTAGATTACGTGCTGATTTTATTATGATTTTATTACGATTTTTTACAGATTTTCTACACCCATTTTTTTACTATAAGTAGGGGCTACAAAATACAGCTTCTTTACTCTTGACTACTTTCTCTCGTTTTTTCTCTACTCCTTCTTCTTTGGTTATGTTCAAAATTAATCTTCCTTCTTTGCTGTTCCTATTATCTGGGCAATCCTAGAAGAGCCTATTGAATTATGGGAGATTACAGCTGTTGGTCAAATAATCCTTAAGGACAGTGTGATTGCAGCACGCCTCAGGCTATTTAACTGTTGTTTATTTATTCTAACTACAATAATCTTAAGGATTATTTTCTCAAAAATATCATCAAAATCTCAAATTTGAAACGCTTTAGAGTTGCTCTCTTATTTTGGAATCTTTTCCGAAAAAATGAGTTTCAATAGAAGCAGGAGCCTAACACGTGGCAAGAGATTTTGAAGCATTGAACATGTTTCTTACCGCGATGCACCGTACTCTGGGGACCGCCGCAATTATGGAGGTAAAAGGTACAAGTAAAGTACATTTATGTTATGTGGCATATTGTTAAATTAAATAATTGAGAGTTGCATGATTTAATTATAGAGTTTAAATGTCTTTGAGGGTTATATATACAATGATTTAAATTGATTTATGGTATGAAGAAAATAAAAATAATATATATGATTATATTTTGTGAAAATTGGGATATAATCCTATGATCTGATAATACTTAGTATGTAATAATTTGCATAGATTTAAGATGCTGAGAATTGATTATGAAATGATGGTGTTGGGTAAATCCATAGATTGAATTATTTAGTAATTGCTTGATGTTTTGAACATTGTGGATTTACTGTGAATATTTGTTGAAGTCATTTTTAAATGTTCATGGGATACTAAGAGGACCATAGTAATGGTGGGGGTCTTCGCATCGACACTTAGATGTAAATGTGATTGAAATAATATTAATATCTTGTGAAATAACTGTATATAGCTAGAATTGGACGATGGTGCAGGTTAAAAGGTCGTGTGATTATGGCACTAGGGATAATTATAATTACACCATTATAATGCTGATTTTAGATTAGAAATTACTTTAGGCAGACTCCATGGGCTAGTTAGGCCTGAATTGTATGTCAATATGATTATGCATTTCATGAATGCAACTTTGCATCGAAATCTACTTGTGTTTTTTAATATTGTTTTATGAAAGTATAAAATCAAATCTATATGCAATGTGAAAGCGATTACTCTGACAGCTTTGCTAAAGTGTTTTGGTATTATGTGACAACTGTTCAGAGCATGTTTTATGTACACTAGTGCTTTCAAACTACATGTATTTATACGATGTAAGCTTTGACCATATAAACTTTGTTTTAAAGTTGTCTGTGCATGGATTTTGATACTTGAGACTTATGGCGCTGTTATGTGCCTATGTGGCACTATGTTATGCCTATGTGGCATTATGATGTGCTTGTATGGCACAATGATCTATCTGTGTGGCACTGTGTTATTCTTGTGTGGCATTTAGGCGACTATATATGTATATGCGTCATGGAATCCGCTTGTGTGGCAATGGATACTGATGTATATGGGTCTGTGAGTTGTCCGACAACTAGTCGAGACATGAACCTCAGCTACTAGATGATCACTGGTGCTGAGATGATTAATGATCATGAGATATTTGAGAGGTACCATGAATTATGGTATTTTATAGTGGATTTCTCGCTGTATTGGAAAGATACAATAATGCTAACTGGATTTAAGATTAAGATGAGACAAAATTCACTAGTAGTTATGTTTTTATCCTCGATGGGGGTGTTGTTGCATGGAGATCAGCCAAAAAGACTATTATAGCTAAATCCATTATAGAATCGGAATTTGTAGCTATGAAATTAGCTGGTTATGAGGCTGAGTGGTTGAGAAACCTCTTAGCTAATATTCTATTGGTTTTAAAACTAACATATTTTGTGTATATGTATTGTGATTGCCAAGTGGCAATAGCCATTGCAAAGAACAAAACTTTCAATGATAAAACTAAACACATCTATTTGAGACATTATGTGATTAAGCAGCTGCTGAATGATGGAATTATATTAGTTAATTATGTGAAGTCAGAAGTGAATTTGGCCAATCTTATGACTAAACCTTTGGGGAGAAAGTTTTGAAATATCGAGGAGAATGAGACTTAAGCCAATTTGAAAATAATGGTGACCAACCTTTGTGATTGGAGATCCCATGAATAAGGTTCAATGGGTAATAACAAGTCACTGTTATTCTTGCTAGCACTAATAAATCTGTCCATTCCTATTATGTGTGTAAGTGCTAGATTGCATGAATTTGAGAGGATGAGCTAAATCTTTTAATGTTTTTCATATCCCTTATGGGTGGTGTATATCATTGCAGTATACACTTGATGAAAACACCTATGTGAGTGTGGAGTGGGGCCGCTCCTATGAAATTGTGGCATAATTTCTAGAGCACTCATGAAATAACCAGACACGTGCATGGCCTATTAGCGCAAAATAACGTTGAACAGTAAAGAATTGTGAAAGTATAGTGTGATTAATAAAACCTCTATTTTACAATAATGAGTTATTGGTTCAAGAAGCTAAAACCTTCACCAATTACTCAGTAAAATAAGTTTTATTATTTTAGGTCTGGTTTAAGTCCAAAAGACACCATATACGAAGCATTATACTTATAATTAACCCAACAAAATATTTTTCTTTCAAAAGTCTTTTTGAAATAGGTGGGGGATTGTTGGATATTCTGATATTTCTAAAAAGACTTTTACCATATTTATTTTTTATTTAATTATTTTTCAGTATTTAACCTTATTTAAATAACTAGTATTTTGATTTTTCTAAAACTTTGACAAGATTTGTTTAAGATTTACTTAAATATTCTCTTAGATTTATTCAAATTCCTACCTTGATTTTCTCTATAATATGTGTTGATTTTATTACGATTTTATTACGATTTCCTACATAGGGCTACAAAATACAGTTTCTTTACTCTTGGCTACTTTCTCGTTTTTTCTCTACTCTTTCTTTTGTTGGGTTCAAAATTAATCTTCTTTTTTTGCTGTTCCTATTACCTGGGCAATTCTAGAAGAACTTGTTGAATCTTGAGAGATTACAACCGTTGATGAAATAATCCTTAAGGACAGTGCAATTACAGCACGCTTTAAGTTGTTTTACTGCTGTTTGTTTCTTCTGACTACAGCAATGTATTTAATAAACAGGTTCATATCAATCTTCGGAAACCTGAATAACTTCATATTGTCATCCCAATCAGCCAATAAAATTCAAATTAGTTTTTTAATCTCTGGAAACATTGATTAGCTTCATATATTCATTCCAATCAGCCAGAAAACAAAATTCAAATTGACTTTTTTTTTGCTGAAATTCAAATTGACTTTTCGGTCTCTAGAAACCTTGACTAGCTTCATATTACGATTCCAATCAGCCAGTAAATAAAATTTAAATTGATTTTTCAGACTCTAGAAACCTTGACTAGCTTCATATTATCATTCCATCAGCCAGTAAATAAAACTGAAATTGATCCTTAAAACAGTTGTAGGATTCCAACACAACTCATCCAATATTAACTGTTTTAATCTAATAAAATTGCAGGACATTGAATTGATATATATGGTTTAAATTCCTCTTTTTCTAATAGTAAGGGCAAGAAATCGGACAATTTATGATTGAATTTTTTTTGTTCATTAATTTATGATTGAATTTGGACATCCGAAAAGTTAAAAAAGACATGTGAACTTCGAGGTTGTTTCCGACAGCTGTAGTGCATAAACTATGCAGCAGGCAATAAAATGATGTAAGAATTTGTCGGCATCAACTGTACTGTTAAAGGTCTATTCAACCAGACATCAGATTTCGTGTTAGACTCTTTTTTTTGGTTACAATTTCGGGTTAGCCTTTGATTCCTTGATTTACACCAAAAAAAAAAAAAGACTTTGAGTCTTTGATGCTTTATCGAGTTTGAAAATAATTCCTTCTATGGAGTTGTTGGGATTTTAATAAATTTAACATGAGGGTTTTTTAGGGTTAATTTGAATAAGAGTGAAATTGATTCTAATAAAATTAAAAACAAATCATGTAAAGATAATTTTAATAAATTAATTAAAAAATTAAAACAAAGGTGAAAGAACAAATTTTTTTCCACCAAAATTGTCTTATATGTTTGATTTCACCGTAACTCCAAACATACCATTGATCTTTTCTAACCTAATGGTCAGTAAGCATTATGTATCTGTTGTCTACCTTCAAGATAAGTACAATTAAGGAGAATCGAAGATTGAATTTTTGAACGTATTTCAATATTCAAATCAGTATTTATGTTAAATGAGAAAGGAGAAAGAGAGTTTAAGCAAGAAGGAAGGCAGAAGAGCTCTCGAGGAAAAAGAAAAAATGAGACTTTAATTGTATCACGAGATTATACCTCTTTTGCCTATGCTTTAAAATTGATCCAAGTCGCATTTTATTATGTTCTTGCGCTACGCACAGGACATGAGTACGCAAGTAATTTGTCATGAAGACTAAGGTTTAGACCCTTGGTCGAACTATCATCAGCTTGACACTCGACTCAGATGTGCACGGCCCCAACAAATCTCGGTTCATAAATCAGATAACGAAATCAGCATATAACTTAATAAATTAAACATAAAATTTAGTCCTGTTCATAAACGCTCGTTTCTGGATTTCAAGACAACTCATTACTGAGGAGGTCAGGTTGGCATCTCGCAAATTAGTTTTTGACTGAGCACAGTAATAATTGTCTAGAAGTAAAATAGAGACACATGGCTAAAGAAAATAACACAACAGGGTACCATAATTTAATGCATTGACTAAGTGTCAGAATTTTGTCCTTTTCCTTCCTTTTTTTTTTTTGGTTACATCCTTTTTCCTTCCTTGGCTGCTTCATTTGCGGCCCTATTTTTCTTGCATGTTGTTTTCAATGAAATTTACCAGACAAATAAGATTGAGCAAAATATTCTGAACTATGTTGTCATCACGTATGTCATGTAACTGCACAAGTATATTTTTATATAAGAAGCTGTCATGATTTATACTTTAGAGATTGGAATCAAGAGAAATAGTGTTGAAGAAAATGAAGGGCCGTGGGGTCGTTCTCTTCCCGACGCCATTTCAAGGCCATATCAATCCCATGCTTCAGCTTGCAAGCATCCTACATGCCAAAGGCTTTTCAATTTCCATAATCCATACCAAGTTCAACTCTCCCAACCCCTCAAACTACCCTCATTTCAGATTCTATTCTATACCTGATGGATTACCGGAAAATTATACCGTGCCATCAGATTTCAATGGTAATATAGCCCTCTTAACAATCCTCAACTCGAGTTGTGTAACTCCTTTTCGCAATTGTTTGGCTAAGTTGCTGTCTATCAACTTGGAGAATCCCATTGCTTGCTTAATTACTGATATTTTATGGCACTGTACGCAAGCTGTTGCTGATGGTCTTAAGCTTCCAAGGCTTGTATTAAGGACTGCCAGTCCCACTTCTTTTCTTGTAACAACGACAACGCCATTACTGAGCGAAAGGGGTTTTTTTCCCGTGCAAGGTACAGTCACTTGCCTAGCTTGAATTTGTAAGGTTCAATCGTTTTATATCTGCAATAAAAATTTCTGAAATGCTGAATCTAATTGCTTCTCAGACTCTCAAGCAGAAAACCAAGTACCAGAGCTTCCGCAACTCAAATCCAAAGACATTCCTTTGTCTGAAAAAAGTGATCTGGGAAACTTCCTTCCATTCGTTGCTATTATAGTTCCAGAAACCAAAGCCTCTTCAGGAATTATATGGAACTCCTATGAAGAAATTGAGCAAGAAGCTCTAACAAAACTTTCCCTGTACATTCCTATCCCAGTTTTTACAATAGGTCCTTTCCACAAGTGCTTTACAGCATCTTCCAGCAGCTTACTGCCTCAAGACCGGAGCAGCATATCATGGCTAGACAAACAAGCACCAAACTCTGTGCTCTATGTTAGCTTTGGAAGTGTAGCGGCTATAACTGAGACTGAATTCCTGGAGATAGCTTGGGGGCTGGCCAACAGCAAGCGGCCCTTCTTGTGGGTGGTTCGACCGGGGTTAGTCCGTGGCTCAGAGTGGCTTGAACCATTACCAAATGGGTTTCTAGAAATGCTAGGTGACAGAGCCCACATAGTGAAATGGGCTCCCCAACAAGAAGTGCTGGCTCACCCTTCAACGGGAGGATTTTGGTCACATTGTGGTTGGAATTCAACCCTGGAGAGTCTATGTGAAGGGGTTCCTATGATTTGTCAGCCTTCCTTTGGTGACCAGAAGATAAATGCAAGATATGTAAGCCATGTTTGGAGAGTTGGTGTGCATCTAGAATACAAGATAGACAGAGGGGAGATAGAAAAAGCAATCATGAGATTGATGGTGGAAGCAGAGGGACAGGAAATAAGAGACAGAATCAAGTTACTGAAGGAAAAGATGAACCTTTGTCTTAAACCCGGAGGTTCATCATACAAATCTCTCGACAATTTGGTTAGTTTCATACTGTCATCGTAGTCTATTAAATTGTCTTAATTCAAGCTTCCTGTTAAGGAGTGCGGACCAATATTTGTGCTTATCTTCATATATTGCAATGCATTTAACTTGACTGCCATTGGTTCTTTCTTGTGGTTCTTCTCCAAGCTCAATATTTGGCTTATCGTCCGTCATTGATAACATTGGTTCAAAACATTGCTAGGCATCTCGTCCGTCATTGATAACATTGGTTCAAAAGGAATTAATATAGGCTTTTTTCTATTACATGTCAATTGTGCATTAGCTTAGATGATAAACACATTTTACATACTCTTGAAAGTTACCGGTTCGAAAAAACTCAAACAAGTTCAAGAAAAATTAAATGCATAATGTTTTCATCGTAAGAGTAGGTTGGGAATTAACAAAAAAATTAATAATTGGTAATTAATATAATGAAATCTTCACCAATTTCACTTTTATAGTTCTATTGCTGGAATTTTCACCAATTTTCAGAAAAAGTATTTCATATTATATCACCAGTACCGTTCTAGTTAATTATTTGACAAAAGCGGAGACCCGGGTTCCACTTTTCCCAATTGGTCCATTTCATAAATGCTTTGTAGTCCCTTCAAATAGTTTATTAACACAAGCCAAAGTTGTATTTTCTGGTTAAAAATCAGTTATCTGTGTTAGCTTTGGAAGTCTTGCAGCAATATATGAAACCGAACATTTGAAGATAGCTTGGGACTAGCTCACAGCAAGCAACCATTTTATGGGTAGTTAGGCCTGAACTGATTCATGGTTTAGCGTGGCTTGAACCATTGCCAAATGGGTTTGGGCCTTTGTGGAAACATTGGGTGGGAGAGGACATATGGTTAAATGGGCTCCTCACAGTGGGAGCCTTTTAGACTCAACGAAAGCTGCAACTCAACTTTGGAGTGTATATCAGGGGGTCCCTATGATTTGCATGCCTTGTTTCACTGACCAAAGTGTTAATCCAAGATATGTATGTGAACTTTTGGAGGATTGGTTTGCAATTAGAGAATGGGCTAGAGAGAGGGGAAATAGAGAGGACAGTCAAAAGATTAATGGTGTAGAAGATGGGGAAAATATAAGGGAGAGTGTTTTATTTAAAGGAGAAATTAAATTTATGCTTGAGTCAAGGTGGTTCTTCTAGACATTCTTTCAATTGGATAATTTGGTTCACCACATTTTATCATTGGAATTGTTGTGTGTTCTTGGATTTTCTCACCCCAAAAATTATTTCCAAATGTGAGATTTTTCTTCATACTTACAAACACACATCCAGCCCTATTCCATAAAAGAAAGAGAATTATAACAATCTTTTCATTCATACATCGAGTTTTGAGGGGAGCATTTCCTTGCTCGAAATATAAGGAGATGTTGGCAATATAGGTTTTAATACTATTGTTAGGTGTTATTAGGTTTTTTCAGCCCAAAAACTGGCTTAAGAAATGAAGCTTTTTCACTCTTATAAACACATATCTAATCTTATTCACATTCGATGTAAAATCCCTAAGAGAAATCACTTACTTTCCCTACTGAATAAAAAGTTCCCAACTAAAAATTGCTTTGTTTCACTAGAAGGTTGAAGAAGCCAATCAAGCCCATTGGTCAATAGCATTGGAGATTTGGTTAATTTTACTCATTTTGTAATGTTTTGAATGCTAATTGCAGAACCGTATGTTTCAATGATTGGCTTATGGGAATAATAAAATTTTTTTCCTCCACTGTTTTCAGATATTAATTAAATGAATAGAAATACAAAAGCATTACTAAAGATTTTCCTTTTCCTTTTTATTTCTTTTGGTAAGTAAGGGATATATATATATATATATATATATACTAGATATAAAACTCGCGCGATACTGCGGGCTTATTTTATTTTATAATTTTTAAAGTTAGTAAAATTGATTATTAGATAAGAATTATTGGTCATAAAATTATTTATTCCTATTATTTAGTACAAAAGAAAAACATATTTACTAAGGATAGAGCTTATATATCAAACAAATGTCCAAAAATAATTTTTGAGAAATTTGGATTAGCTTAGATTTAAAAAAATACATAATATTCAAGTTAAATAGTATGATAAACAGATAATTTGTGCTAGAAACAAACAAATCAAGATAATGGTGCAACAACAATAAAAACTAAAAGCACCAAAATATATATACAGTATAGTAGTTCAGACAATTTAACAAAGAAGTAAGAAAAATTAGCTCTGTAAGTATTTTTATTTTAAGAATAACAAATTGAACTATTTATATTTACTCCAAAGTATAGTATGTAAAGTAAAAATATTTTTTTTGCAAGATTTAGAGGTAAAAAAACCCTTTCATATAATAAATTTCATTCGAAAGCAAAATATATGTAAGTAGAAGAAGCAAATAAATAAAAATATAAAGCAATATCATAAAACAATAATAGAGGACTGGATTAAAAAAGTTAAAGAATCATATAAAAAATATGTTAAAGATTTAACTAAAAAAATTATTAGAAAAAAAAAAGGGACCTAAATAAAAAAAAATTGTTGATGGCAAAAAAAATAAATGAACAAGTGTCACTTAAAGGTGAAGGAGGAGATAAAAATATAATATAGTATAGATATATGTTGTCAATTAGAAATTTAAGTTACAAATAAAGAAATTGATTTTTTTTATTTTTAATCTACTCTAAAATTTCTTAATTTTTGATCTGCTTATTTCATATGTAAAATATATTACAGGTGTAAGTTTTTTAAATTCATAATATTTAAAATTTTGTTCAATGTACGTTCCAAGTAAATTAATACTTCGTTGTCAGGAAATTTAAAGCTTTGTTAGTCCTCGTACCGACAAAATCAATTCATGACATTGCCTTACATTAATGCAAACTTGAGCGGTGTGGTGGTGACCTAACAATGTAATAAATATATCCTATCTTAAAGGGTTGGATTTATTGACTAGAAAGTATCGATTTGTAGATAAGATACAAAATTTAAATTGGGGATCGATATTTTATTAAATTGATGCGAGAGGTGCATTTTTAAAATCTTTTGGTAAGAGATAAATTTTAAAATGCACGAAAATTTATTTCAAAACTAGATGCCATAAAAATTGGTCTGAGTTCGAAAATTCGTTTGAATCCGTTTGAGATCGAATCGAGATCAGTTCGAATTGATTAAAAAAGTAAAAGGCTCGTAACCGTAAAAGCTCAGAACCGAAAAAACTCAAAACTGAAAAAACTCAAACCCGACACAACACGAAGCTAATATAATCCGAGCCCGATACGATCTGAAACCGAGATTGATCCGAACTGAAAACCAAAAAAAATCGAATTTATAATCCGAAAAAACTCGAATTATAATTAATAATTATTATTTAAAAATAAATAAATAATTGATACACTTTTTTAATTAAAAAGTTTAAAATTTTGAAAACAATTATTATTTATTATACAATTTTATCAATTTTATATTACCAACATAATAAATATTGAATCTTTTTAATTAAATTAAATTAATTTAAAACACCATAAAATATGATATAATATATGATATCAAATAATCTTTAATATTATCCTTATTGCATTTATAATAATAAATATGTTATTAATTTAACATTTGATTTTATTATAAAAATCATTTTAACATTTTATTATTTTTATTTATAATAAAATTTTAATTTTAATACAATAATAAATCAAATATATAAAAATTATATAATTTCAATATTTGTTTGAAACTTTGAATTTAATATTTTGTGCAACACATTAAAAATATTTAAAATTAAACTATATTTTCTTAAAGTTTCAAGTATAGAAAGATATTAAATTTAGATTAAAAAAACCTAATCTTAAAATTAAAATTCAAGTTTAATTTTTTAAGATTAGAAAAGTTAAGTAATTAAATTAAACAATACAAGTACAATTTTTTTATACTTGGGTATCATTAAAAGAGAAAAATTATAGTAGTAATTTTATTTTTAGCCTTAAAACAAAAGACATTAAAAAATCAAGCTAGTGATAATTAATTATTTATTATATTATAATAATCTTATACATGAATAAACTAATTTGATATCTTATAATAATGATTTGTATATTATATTATAATAATCTTTTAAGAATAAATTATGTAATCTCTTAGTGTGTAAGTATTATTTTGATAGAATTAAGTATTTATTAAAAATAATTTATTTATTATCTATTAAATGTAAAATTAAATTGTGGATAAAAATAATAATTCTAATAGTAAATTAAAGTGTAATTTAATAATTCATTAGAGTTGTATTACTATGTAAGTCGTAATTTTAATAACATTTATTTTTTTATACTTTGTTAATATTATTATTAATTATATTTAAATAACTAGCATTATATTAATTAATTTAGTAATATCTATTATTTAACATTTTAATTAGATATTCAATCAATTGGTGTATATTTAATATTATTATGTTAATCTAATATTATTATGTTAATGTGAATATGAAAAAAAACCAATACTCAATTTGGAATAGTTTTTTTGATAGAAAATAAAATACATAATATAGTTAATAAATAACACCTTATCATAATGATTTGTATATTATTATAACTTTAAAAATAATATCTTATTATGTGATATATAATCAACTATACAAGCTCTTAATTAATCTCTCATAAGAGATTTACAATAGTATATAAAATAGATTATTAATATGTTTATCTTATCATAATGATTTGCATGTTACATTATAATAATCTCTTACCATGTAATATAGAATAAATTAAACAATCCCTTATAACATATTATAGTTTTAATTTCAGACATATTTCATTCCAATTTCTTATCACGCTTTTAGAATATACTCTTGTTTTTAATTTCAAACATTTAATCTCTTATGATGTGTTCATGTAATTTAGTTTAACTTGATCGATTAATAATCATAATATTGGATGATTAAATAAATATTGAACTTCTCAACTACTTTTTTAGTCAAAAAAGTGTTTTTTTAATTTATTATAATGAGTTACAAATAAAATAATAAACATAATATATATATATATATATATATATATATATTAAGATTTACATTATAATAAAATGTAATATATGTTAAATTGTCAATATCTTAAGAATTGTATCTTAACATATTATGAAATTTCTATTAATTTAATTTTAGTACTTTATGTTTAAAATTTTATAATCTTATTATCTTAAGAATAAATTATTATTATTATTATTATTATTATTATTATTATTATTCAGTAAACTATTTTTTTGGCCAACAATGTTTCATTAAAGTTTAAATTGCAAGTTGTGTTAAAATAAAAATAAAATTTACAACAAATATAACAAATTCCCAATCTAGATCATGTGGTTAAACATATAACAATAAATATAAGAGGCCATGGTTCAAATCTTTGTACAAGCATATAGTTTGGATTACTTTCATATAATTGATGAACAAGTTCAGGTACCATATACTACTTGATCAAAAGTTAATCAGGTATAGCGTACCCTAAGGGTACTATCCTAATCCGATACCGGTAATAAGAACACTATCCGAAACCTATAATTACTCGATTATAGAGTCGGGTAGTGTCGGGTACCTGATTATATATTACTCATTTACATCATTATATCAAATGTTTTTTTTTTTGGTACATTATATCAAATGTTATTATTTATAATATAATGTCAAATGGTGTATATAACTTGTTTAATTTAATGTTCTAAATTTTTAATGAGATATTTGATTAATTAATGTGTTTGAGTATGATTATATTTAATAAAAATAATGTTATATTATGATTTATGTACAAACCAAAAACAAAATAAATATAAAATTGAGATAATTAATTGACTAATTATTCATAATATTAATTATTTTTTTATGTATACTATAATTTTATTCAACATTATAATTGAAGAATTAGTTAACTAGTTATGTGGTTAAATTTAATTTAATTACTAATTATATTGGTATTTAAAAGACAAAATAAATGTAAAAAAGATTCTTAAAAATTTAAAATTTTATTAAAAATATAATATAATTATTAAAAAAGCTAATTAAACAAAGTAAAAAAAAAGAAATTATATTGAACTAAGAGTATCTAAATTCCAATGACCCAATATTGACAAAAAAAAAACCACAATGACTTAATAAGTTATTGTTAAGAGTATAAAACTATTTATATAAATGTTTAATTGTTTAGTGTGATTTATTTATAATTTGTTAGTTATTTATTTGTATAGCTAATACTTTTGGATTTTCACTTTCTTTTAGTTTTACTATATATATTTGGCTCACTTAAAAAATAAATTTTTATATAATTATTAATATATAATTATATTTTATAGCGAATGTAAATATCACAGGAAATTAAAAAAATAAATAATAATTATCAAGTAATAAAACATTAGAATGTAAAAAATTATATTTATATAAATTTAGTCAAAACAACAAAAGAAATTAAAAATAATGAATAATAATATTTTATTTATGAGAGTTTCGTATGAAAGGAGATCTGTTTGATTTTCATTTTTCAATTCCCTCCAAACAAGTTTTTCCCACATTACCAAAAAATTTCAAATTCTTTGGGAATATGCCTTTTCCCTCCCTTGAGAATCATGTGAAAAAACTTCAAAAGCAAACTTTGAAATATCTTTATTTTAATATACTGTAATGTAATGTAAATATGATAATTAAAAAAAATGAACGTGACATTGGATCAAATTTTGATAAAAATTAGAAAAAAATTGTGTTTGGTATATTAATATAAATTTTAATACAATAATTTTTATATTTTATATGATACAAATATATTTGATGCAATACGAATACAATATATATATACACGAATTATTAAGTCTAACATAATGCAATGTCTATTATAATTGTTTTAATTATAATCGGAATTCAAAGATGATTTTTTTTTATTACAAGGGAAATATTAAATAACTGGGGATGGGGGTGTTGGATTCGAACCCAAGATTTACAATATGCCACAACTCATCTTTAACCACTAGACCAAGAGGTTGTTGGCAATTCAAAGATGATTTTTAGTAGTTAGAGACAAAAAAATTAATTAGTACAGAAATCCAGATGCTTCCAAAGCAGAAGTTTACAATAGTAGAAGTGCTTTCATTTCTTGCAAATGAAATGCAAGATTTAAAACTTTTTCAATGTATTTTACGTCTTCGAGTATTTTACTTGTAATTCTTTTTACGATAATTAATCAATTATAATTAAAAATTATGTACTGATCCATCATTTACAAGTGTGAACTTTATGTATTATTTTGATAGATATCACGTGACTTTAAATTTTGATTAATTAATTATAATGTAATAATTATAGATGATATGTTCTCTTTTATGATTGTAGATAACTATATTCTTCATTGGTCCACTCTCAATGTTTTCAAAATCATCCCAACCAAATTTCTCAATATATATATATATATATATATATTATACAATTCCCTTTTATTATATTTTAACTTTAATTTAACATTTCTATTATATTTTTATTTAACTATATAAAATTAAATTAATTATTACATTTAAAATTATAAAATATTTATAATTTATAAAATTTTAAAATAATTTGACTAAGCCTGCTAAGCCCGCTCGATTAAAATCGGACCGAAACTAAGAAAATTCGCAACCTAAAAAACCCGAAACCGAGAAAACCCGAGATCGAAAAAACCCGAGATCAAAAAAACTTGTAATCGAAAAAACTCGTAACTGAAAAAACCCGCAACCGAAAAAACCCGTAACCGAAAAAGCTCGTAACCGAAAAAACCCGGACCGAACTTGCCCGTTTGCCCCCTCTATCCAAAACACATTAATTGTAAAACTCAAAAAAAAAAACTATCCTTACCTAGACTAAGCCAGTCGTGCTCACCTATTGCATCATTTGTTATCAATCTCCATAAAAAATATGCCTTTCCATTTAGGGTTAGTGATTTTTGAAAATTAAAAAAAATTATTATCTCGTATATTGTCTTCACAAGTGGAGTTACAAGATTATCACATGTATTTAAAAATTAAAAAATATAAATTAAAAAATAAAAATGAGACATGTTGCGATTATGTAACTTCGTTTGTGATGATTTTAAATTCCTGTCAATAGATGATATAATAATCAAATTAAAATATTAAAAAGATAGTATTACTATACTTGCCGGCATGTAGAGCTGGTTACGGGCTGGACCGGGCCGGTTACGGGCTGGTTTTCACCGGTTCCAACCCTTACAAAAAGAAAACCGGTCTGAACCGGTAGAGAACTGGTTCGGGCCGCACTAGTTCTATGTTATTTAAGAGGCGAACCGGCCCAGTTCGTGGGACCGGTTCACCCAAAAATCGGACCGAACCGGTTTAAACCGGTTCGGTCCAGTTTTTTTTTTTACATTTAAAATTTTTATTATTTAAAATTTAGATTAATTTATTTTAATATATATTAATATATTTTAATAATTTAATCTAATAAATTTATTTTTATAATAAATAATGTTAATTAGTTTAATTTAACAATAATTTGTTATAAAGTTATATTATAATTTATTTAATTAATGTAACAAGATTGTAAAAATAAACTACTATAAAATTATCTAATAAAATTATTGTTATAATAAAATAAAGTTGTATTATGAATATAATATTATAATAAAGTTATTATGATAAAATGATATTTGATTCAAAATACAAATAATGATATTATGAATATTATTATTATATTCATTTTGCAATATCATTTTGCATATCTTTATTTATATTCATTTATTATATTCATTTTGCATTTAAAATAATTTATTATATTTGAAATATCATTTACTTAATATTTATTCATTTATTTAATCATTTATTTAATATGTTTTTAAAATATTAATTCATTTTGTATTTTAAATATTTATTTATTTTAAACATAGATAAGTATAACATTAATTAATTTGGTATGTAGTAATAATAATAATAATAATAATAATAATAATAATAATAATAATAATAATAATAATAACAACAACAACAACAACAACAACAACAACAATAACAACGACAACAACAACAAAGGAGAAAAGGAGAGAATAGGAGGCCAAAGATTTTTTACGTTGAAAACCCCTTCAAAAGTTAGAAGGGTAAAAACCACGGGACCGTAGTCCATAAAAATACTCACTATGACTAAACTTATTTACAATTTTATTTACAATTTTACATACAATTTAAAAAAAATTATTCTTTACTCTTCATAATTTATACGGATTGTCTTGAAAATTTCTTTCTCCTTTTCTGAATTATTATCAACGAATTCATTGGCCATTCCAAGTTTGACATTGCGCGATTCCGCATCAAACCAATCTTTAAGACATGTTAACATGCACAATGAATCCAGATTAAGAGTGGTTCGATGGTCTCTAATAATTCTGCCACACGTCGAGAATGCGGATTCCGAAGCAACAGAAGAAACTTGCACCGCAAAAACATCTCGGGCCATGGAAGCTAAAACTGAAAATTGTTTTTGGTTTTCTTTCCACCATTGGAGAAGATCAAAGTTTTCATTTACAGAAAAATCTTGACTTAAGAAAAATCCTAGCTCATTGAAGCTAGAACTTCGTCGAGTTGTTGATCCCGATCCCGATCCGTTTGCTTTTCCTTTTAGCTTCATTCTCTTCTTTGCTGCTTCCTTAATTGCATTTAAAATTCCTTTTCCTTTTTTGTTACTTTTGGTTTCTTCGTATGAATCTTCTTCTCCTCGATTAAAGTTGAATTGCTCCTTTTCTGTTTCATACTCGAAAAAGATTATTATTTGAGGACTTTTGATCTTCAATAGAATCAAGACCAAGAAATTCTTTATAACAATCAAAAAAATTTTCTATATTTACCTCACCTTGACTAGGATCTAGTAAAGTTGCAATACAATAAATAGGAGGAATTATTTCCCAATATTTTTAAAATTTTTCCTCCATATCATATACAAAAGAACTTAAAGTTTCATGATTCCTAAATTTTACAAATTTGTCAAACATTGTGTAGATAATAGGAACAAAATACGGTGTAGTTGGATAAAATTGAGTTGAAAATCTTTCGATTGCATCTTTAAAAGTAGATAATAAATCAATACAATATTCAATAAAAGTCCAATCTTCTTCAAAAAGTAGTAAATGTGTGCTACTTGTATAATTGTTATAAAAAGGAGTAACAAGTTCTTTATAAGGTAAAATAGAAGAAAGCAAACGATGAAGTGAATTCCATCTTGTTTCCACGGGAAGTGGAAATGCTTTAACAGGTATATTATTTGCTATACAAATTTGCTTCCATTTACGTTTATTACTTGGCGTGAGAATCCATTTTGCTAAAATTTTAATTTTATCAATTGGACCTATGCCACTACCAGTACCACTAGAACTAAAACCACTTTGAACACATAAATTTATAATATGACAGGCACATCTTGCATGAAAAAATATGCCTTGCATGAAAAAATATGCCTTGCATAACAAGGTTTAAACTTTTAATTAAATGAGGAATAGCTGCAGTATTACTCGAAGCATTATCAAAAGTAATAGCAAAAACTCTATTATTTTCTAGTCCATATAATTTACAAACTTTAATAATATATTTATGAATAGTATATGAATTATGTGCTTCTTCTATTACATCTAAAGATAAAATTCGTTTTTGCATGGACTAATTTTCATCTATCTAATGACAAGTTATAACAAGATAACTTATACCATTAGTACTAGTCCACATATCACTAGTTAAACTAACCCTAGATGAAATATTACTAAGTTTATCAATTAAAGCTTGTCTATATTCTTTAAACATATCTATGCAATCTCTTTTTAATGTATGTCTAGAAACAGATTTATATGCGGGTTGTAAATATTTACAAACAAATTCTAAATATCCTGTTTTTTCACAATTTGTGAATGATTGTTCAGTCATAACTACAAATTTAACTAAACTACGTCTAGCTTGAACATTATCAAAATTAAAATTTTTTCCACCATCTTGCGTATTAATTTGAGATTGTTTACCTTCTAAAATTTCATTTTCTTTAGCATCAGAATTAATTTTATGTATAGTAATTAAATGTCTTTTATACGTACCTGTACCGCCACCACCTCTACCGGAGTTATAAGAGTAAACGCCTTTGCACAATTTACAGATGGCACAATATTTATTCATCTCACCTTCTTTTGCTACAACGTCGAAATACTCCCATACCCTGCTTGTTTTTTTTCAACTAAACTTCGGTCTTGATGATGTAGCAGCAGTGGTGGCAGCTGATGATTGTGTTTAAGCATGACCTCCTCCACGACCACGACCAAACGATGGTGCCAAAGGAAGCTCCTCCTCCGGATGAATATCGGGTTCGATTTCATTAAATGATTCGTCACCCAAATTAGGAATTTCAGTGGAACCAAAAGGTCGAGAAACAGAGCATGAACGACGAAAGAAATTTGACATTTTTATATTTTTTTGAAAATAAATATATGTTAAAAATTAAAAAAATAGATGTATGATATATATAATATATTGGAATTTGGAAATTGAAACTTGAAAATTAAAACTAAAATTTGTAAAATTATAAAATAAAAAGAAAAATGAAATTTAGAAAGAAAATGATGATATTATAAATTTGGAATAAGGGATATACATAATATATTAGAATTTGAAAATTAATAGTAAAATTTGCAAAATTATAAAATAAAAAGAAAAATGAAATTTAAAAAGGAAATGATGATATTATAAATTTGGAATAAGGGAATTTAAGTGAATTTTAGAGATTTTGAGTGAATATTGAGAGAATATGTGAGTGAAGAGAATAAGAGTAGATGAATGTAGATAGTAGATTTGAGAGAAAATATAGAAGAAATGTAAAGAAAAATAGAAGATAGAATAGAAGTATTTATAGGAAAAAAATTAGAATAAAAAAAAAAAATAAAAAAATAGATTGATGGGCAACGGCCAAATGGTTGTTGCCCATCAAGAACAAGGCTGCCACTGCGCGCTTCGTTTTAATTTTTTTTTTGTCTTTTTTGAACCGGATCGAGACCGGACGGTCTCGGTCTTTAATGGGCCGGGTCCTTAGTGGGCCCGGTTCCAATTAATCAGAACCGGCCTAGCCGGTACTGTGCCGGTTCGGATATTGGGCTAATAAGCCGACACTATGTCGGCCTAATAAGCAGCTCTACCGGCATGGCCAAATATTATTTAATTGCAAAGAAACTAAAATTATAGTATTTGGTGAAATAATATTTTATTGGAAATGTAATATAATTTTCAAAAATACCTTTAAATATGAAATTTTTTGATACATTATTATTATATTAAATTTTTAATAATGTAATTTTTAATTGTCATAAAATAATGTTTAGTTTAATAAAACATTGCTATTTTCACTTCTTACTCTGAATTATTTTTTTAAATAACAATAATTTAAGTAAAAGAACAAGATTCAACTTAAAATATTTTAAATTTTATAAAAATTTAAATTAAAAAATGGCTGGGTCCAATTTTATCTTTGTCTTATTTATCCAATTCTTTAATTAATTATATTATTTTTTATATACTTCTATTAATATATTTATTGCAATATTATTTTTATTTTTTTATTTTTTTTAATATTCTCTAAAAAGTATGTGTCGCTATATTAATCTCGTTTGCGGAGTTTAAAAAATTTCATTGGAAGTGTATTGAATAATAATCATTCTCACAATTCCCATGTTAATATGCCACATGTAATTATATAAGAAACAATGTAACATCTAAGGAAATAAAAGGAGGTAGTATTTGTAAACTTAAATAATTAAAATTATATTTATATAAAATTTTTGTAATTTATATATATTACATTTTTTTAAAAAATTATGTAAATGATACATTAAATAAAATATTTTTAAAATAAAGTTTATTAAAATTGATAGAACATAATGGTAACCAATGTTTGGAAGAAAATGGGAAGAAAATTCGGTGTGTTAAGCTCTTAAAAAGATATTTTGAAAAAAAAAGGTGTTTTACTTAACATAATCATCGCGAAATTACTTTTCATAAAGCAAGTGATTTAATCGCAATATTGCATTTTACTTAACACAATCATCGCGAAATTACTTTTCATAAGGCAAGAGATGTAATCGCAATTAAGAGTGTAATCGAGCCGAGCCGAGCCGATACAGTGAAGTGCTCGAGCTCGACTTGGAAACTCGGAGCTAGATACTCGGTTCGAGCTCGATCGAACATTAATTTTTGAGCTCGAGCTCGACTCGAGATTAAAGTCGAGCCTAATCGAGGCTCGTTTAAGTTTGTTTGTTTACGCTCGTTTTTATGCTCGAACTTGAGCTCGAATTTATTTATATATAATAATATTATCAATTAAATATAATAAAAATACAAAATGTTTTTACATGTCCAGCAAATATATAAAACTATAAAACAAACTAATTACTGGTGATATTAAACCAACAGGACAATAGGATAGAAATACAAACAACAAATTACCTAACTTGCTTTGACGTAACATATTACAAAGATGACTTGTAAACACCACAATCCATGGGCCAATTGAAATCATCTAATTTCAATGAAACAACAGGCTTATTACTCAAGTCTGTTAACCAAGTCGAACGCCACCACCACCTGTTGAGAAAAATTCAGGAACAGTTGGTACGCAACAATTGCTAACTTACAAAACCAACCTCCACAGCACTAGAAAACCTCCAATAATCAATCAACATTCAAAGATGCGTGCCCATATCACAACCCATCAAACAAACTCATCAGAAAACCATTGCAGGGAGACATGAAAGTCCAAAATGAGCTTGCTACAAAAGAACCCCTTTCACTCAAAGCCGTAGAATACAAATAATAAAAAACCAACGAAACTTTCTACAACCAACAATGAATAACAACAAAATCACTCAACTCAGACATATCAAACATATCACCATAGGATTTTTTTTATCAGCAAAGAAATGTCATTATAAAAAAATTACAGCTGACAAATCCCAACAAAAAAAAATCAGGCGTGTATGTCTCACTGTCTTACCAGCAGCACCTAGGTTCATGAGGGTGTGTGCGTGACTTAAGAGAGCGGCTTGGGAGTGGAGTACTTGCTGCGTGAGTGCGTGCGTGAGGGAGGAGAGGCGACCGTGCGTGACTGCATCGTTGGACTTGAGGGAGGAGAGCCAGATCTGAGCGAGTATAACCATATCTGAGGGAGGAAAACTAGATCTGAGCGAGGAGAGTCAGATCTGACGGAGGAGAACCAGATCTGAGGGAGGAGAGCCAAATCTGAGGGCTCACAGTTCGCCGGCGTCGGATCTGATAGTTAAAAGGCTCGTCAATGCCGGATCTGTCTCTAAGGGCCAAGGGGCTTGTCGACTTTAGATCTGGGTATGGCTTTAGATCAGGGCTCGTCTGGTGAGGAAGGGAGGCAAGATCTGAAGGTGAAGGTGCTGCCGGAGTTGAGGCAAGGGTGTCGACGTGTCATGGCTGACGCCGGTGTGGAGTATGGGCTGTCGACGGCAGTACTGAATGGGATGGCGAAAATAACGGTGCGGCTAGTGAAGAACAAAGTGGGAAGAAAATTTAATTCAAAAACTCAAAAGAGCAATATATAGTAGGGTTTATATGAGGGCATATATGTAATTTAATAATAAAATAATAAAATATATAATAAAATATTAAAAGCTCGATAAAGCTCGCGAGCTAGTCGAGCCAGGTATATTATTACTCGAACTTGGCTCGCTCGATAGCTCGAGTAGCTCGAGCTCGAGCTCAAGCTCGGCTCGACAAGAATCGAGTCGAATTCGAGTTTTTTTTTGAGTCGAGTCCGAGTAGCTTACGAGCACCACTGTATCGTTTACACCCCTCGCAATATTGCAAACTTCAATGATAATACGATGTAACTGCAAAATAACATTACATTAAATAGTCTAACCAGACACTACAATTACTTTACAATCAATTACAATTTATACCGATTCTAATAGGCCCCTTAAATTCAAGACAAAAACTTCACATGTATACACCAGGGTTTGCGTCACTGGTATAATCACAACAAAAAGATCTTTATTGACCAAATTCAATGGCCAACTTGCAAAATATTGAAACATTAGCCTCTATTCTTGTCATTTAGGCATCTTCCTTTAGAGTTTAAAAGCTGTTTGAATTCATGTATAACATAAAGGAATTGCAGATTTGTAATTAATTGAAAACTGCCAGACCAAAAGCAGCGTTAAATAAAAAAAAAAAACCAAGTTCTTGAAATAGCTTGCTGATTTAGCCAATGTTTGCAATTTCCGAGAAGGTTTTTCAATTACCAAAGGATCCTTCCCACAATCCTCACTTCACCTTCCATTCAATACCAGATGGCTTATCCAAAAGTGACCAGATAATATGGTAGCTCTTGTTTCAATACTCCTTAATGCGAATTGTGCAGAGCCATTTCGTGATTTGCTTGGCTAAGCTGCTATCTAAAGTTGTTGATAGGCTTGATGGGTTGCAGATTGCAAGGGCAGTTAGGAAAGTATTGGAGGAGATAGGACACTAAAATTTTGTTTGTTAAGAATAATCGGAAGAAGAGAAATAAAAAAATTTATTATTCTAAATAGTTATAAAATTTAATCATTGGATCAACAAATTTTTCATTTTCATTTTTTTTAACATTCCTACAAAACAAAGCAATGTGAGAACGAGTAGAGCAATGTATACAGTAAGCTGGTTCTTCGTATCAGTTTCTAGAAACCTAGATTAATCAGCCAGTAAATAAAATTCAAATTGGTCTTTCAAACGATTATTGGATTCCAACACACATCATTCAATTTTAACAGTTTTTATCTAATAAGTGGTAAAATTACTGGTCAGTGAACTGATGTGTGTGTATGTGTATATATATATATATATATATATATATATATATATATGGTTTAAATTCCTCTTTTCTGCTAGTGATGGATGAGAAATGGGAGAATTTATGATTGAGTTAGACATCTAATAAGTTAAAAAAAAAGAGCAAATTTAAGACTGTATAAGCATCAAATGTGCAGTTATAAGTCTTTTCAGAGATCAAATTTCGTGTTAGAATTAGTTTCTTTGATGCCTTATCGAGTTTGCAAGCAATTTCTTACTTTGGAGCTGCTGGGATATTTATTATTTAAATCAATTTATCATTATTAATTAGATGTCAAACTTACGTGTCAGGACTTGACCGAGATTAGTCTAATCAGTGGCTTGCCAGTTGCCGCCTTTGTTTGAATGGGGTTAATTGTCTCCATTCAATGTTTTAAAATAGGTAATATATGCATGTAATTAATATTAAAATTTAGTAATTTTTTATATTTAACATCATTAAATTTTATTAAAATTTGGTATGAAAGTGATGAAAAATAACTTCGCTTTTATTTTAACATTCATCTTAAATTGAAAATTTTATTTATTTTTCATTACAGGTGTAAATTTAATTCATGAATTTGAAAAAAAAACATATATTTTTATTTATTTTATAGTATGAATAAATTGTAAAGTATTTTTTTTTGGATAGTGAATTGTAAAGTGTTTTTTTAACATTATGAATTTTTTATATTTAATTTTTTCAATTTTATATAAAATTACAAAATATTATATAATCAAAAATTTTTTGATCGAATAATTAAACATAAATTATAATATTTTTAAAATTTGAATTCAAATCTAAATAATTTTATTCTTACTCTTCGTTATTTAATATTTTTTTTTGTAAAAAAACGAAATATTATATTTTGACTATATCATTGGGAATATATTTTTCCTTCGTTATTTGTAACTTTGTGATACATCTACGTAACATTTCCCGAAATCTTTGTAAATTATGCAGCATTTCCGACAACGTCACAACGAAATCGGCATATAATTTAATAAATTAAACATAAAATTGAATAAATTCACGTAAATTGATGTGTCGTGATCTCGATATTTCTGCATCATTCATTGCTGATCGAGAAGGCCTGGTTGGCATCTTTCAAATTAGTCACTGAGCTCTGTAATAATTGTCTGGGAGTACAGATGGTGACAAAGCTAATTGAATAACACAGCAGAGTACTTCAATTATGTAACCAAAAAAAAAAAAAGGGTACTTCAATTATTGTATTGAGTATGAGTCAATTCATTTTGTTCCATTACACCTTTCCCTTTCTTGTCTTTTTGCGTGTATTTTTCAATGAATTTAAACTGACTGAGCAAATTGCTCTCAACTTTGTAGTCATCACATATGTCATGGAGCAATGCAAGTACTATAAGAACTGGTTGTGATTTGTACTTCAGATGTGGAATCAAGAGAAATAATCTTGAAGAAAATGAAGGGCCGTGGAGTTGTACTCTTCCCGATGCCATTTCAAGGCCATATCAATCCCATGCTTCAGCTTGCAAGCATTCTGCACGCCAAAGGCTTTTCCATTTGCATAATCCATACTCAGTTCAACTCTCCCAACCCCTCAAACTACCCTCATTTCAGATTCTATTCTATACCTGATGGATTACCAGAAAATCATGGCGTTTCATCAGATCTCAATGATATTATAACCCTCTTGACAACCCTCAACTCGAATTGTGTAACTCCTTTTCGCGATTGTTTGGCTAAGTTGCTGTCTATCAACTTGGAGGATCCCATTGCTTGCGTAGTTACTGATGCTTTATGGCACTGTGCACAAGCTGTTGCTGATGGCCTTAAGCTTCCAAGGATTGTGTTAAGGACCAGCAATGTCATTTCTTTTCTTGCTTTCACGTCCACGTCATTTCTGCACGAAAGGGGTTACCTTCCGTTACAAGGTACAGATCTTGTCTAGCTTCTAGTCGCAGTAATTGATCTGATAAGATTTATTAGTTTTCAGGTATTATTTTCAAGTTTAGTTTCTCTGGCTTTTTTACCACCTGAAGAATAAGGCACCTTCAGAATTTGTTCAGTTCAATCGTTTAATTCTGCTACTTTTTTGAATGCCATCCTATTTATTTCTGCAATAAAAATTACTGAAACGCTGAATCTAATTGCTTCTCAGACTCTGAAGCAGAAAACCAAGTCCCAGAGTTTCCACAGCTAAAATTTAAGGACACTATTGCGTTTGACAGATTTGATCTTGGAAGCTTTGTTCAATTCCTCGCTATTGTAGTTCAAGAAATCAAAGCTTCTTCAGGAATTATATGGAACACCTATGGAGACCTTGAACAAGAAGCTCTAACAAAATTTTCTATGTACTTTCCTATCCCAGTTTTTCCAATTGGTCCTTTCCACAAGCGCTTTACAGCCTCTTCCAGCAGCTTACTGCCTCAAGACCAGAGCTGCATATCATGGCTAGACAAACAAGCATCTAACTCTGTGCTTTATGTTAGCTTTGGAAGTGTAGCGGCTATATCTGAGACTGACTTCCTGGAGATAGCTTGGGGGCTGGCCAACAGCAAGCAGCCCTTCTTGTGGGTGGTTCGACCAGGGTTAGTCCATGGCTCAGAGTGGCTTGAACCATTGCCAAATGGGTTCCTAGAAATGCTAGGTGAAAGAGCCCACATAGTGAAATGGGCTCCCCAACAGGAAGTGCTAGCTCATCCTTCAACGGGAGGATTTTGGACGCATTGTGGTTGGAATTCAACCCTGGAGAGTTTATGTGAAGAGGTTCCTATGATTTGTCAGCCTTCTTTTGGTGACCAGAGGGCAAATGCAAGATATGTAAGCCATGTTTGGAGAGTTGGGGTGCATCTAGAATACAAGATAGACAGAGGGGAGATAGAAAAAGCAATCAGGAGACTGATGGTGGAAGCGGAGGGACAGGAAATGAGAGACAGAATCAAGTTACTGAAGGAAAAGATGAATCTTTGTCTTAAACCTGGGGGTTCATCAGACAAATCTCTGGACAATTTGGTTAGTTACATACTATCATTCTAGTCTATTAAATTGTCTTAATTCATGCTTCCTGTTAAGGAGTGCGGACCAACGTTTGTGCTTATCTTCACTTGTACTTGATTGCCATTGGTTATTTCTTTTTGTTCTTCTCCAAGCTCTATATTTGGCATATCGATAAGCTCACTATGAAAAAACCCAAGACTGCATTCAATTTCAGGCAAAAAAAGGAATGTTCATGCACTTTGGAAGTAGGGCAAAGCCCTTGAAATTCTTCGTTCAAAACATTGGTGGTCAGATCCATCTGTCATCATTTTTAACATTTGTTCACAAGGGATCTAGGCTCCTTTCTATTAAGTTAAGATGACATGCATATTATACAAACTCTTAAAATTTACAAATTCAAGAGGACTCAAGCACATAATGTTCTCTCTAGATAAGTTAAATAAACTAAGAATGAGAAAAACCAATAACATTTAATAACTGGTGATTAATATTATGAAATCTTCATCAAACTTCATATTTATCATTCTATTGGTGGAAATTTTCACTAATTTTCACAAAAAAGTACTTCTTAGCATATCACAAGTGCCACGTTATAGACAAATTTTTATGTAACAATAAAAGTTGTTTTTTTTCTCTAGAAGTTAGGGATTCAAGTAGAAACATTATCTGTTTTAATATAGATGGAAAGCGTACATGTGACCATCTTTAGACTCCACAATGTAAAACCCTTGTGTGCTAAATTATTATTGTCTTTTTATCACCAGTACCAAGTTAATTATTTTACAAAAATGGAAACAAAGTAATG
Source organism: Heritiera fomes (assembly GCA_032173925.1). Classification (NCBI taxonomy): domain Eukaryota; kingdom Viridiplantae; phylum Streptophyta; class Magnoliopsida; order Malvales; family Malvaceae; genus Heritiera; species Heritiera fomes. Next base: position 5,413,216 of record JAPDPM010000002.1, on the reverse strand, counting down.
CAGAAGGCAGATATCCATGTCTCTTCTTTTCTCTATTTTCCAAAGGCAATAATTGGATTGTTTTTTTGTACGTTATAAATTTATAATGGGATTATTTTAAGCTGCACGTTTATGCTTTTGTAAATCAAGCAAGCATGTGTTTGAGTTTTACAATGAGGCATGTGAGTATGCTGTGCACATGTTATGCTGCCTTTACAGATTTGGGGTTGATTTAATTGGTTGAGTTTGCATTTTTCCTTGTGAAATGTTGGTTGTTCTTTTGTTGAAACTAATCATTAATCTCGAATGTAACAAATGAAAATTTCTGAGAGGCACGTTTTGTCTTGATACGAGGGTTAAAACAACCATATGCCTCAAAATTTTCTTTTTTTTTTTTTGGTGAAAAAAGGAAATTCATAGATAGACAAAACAAACACAAAAGAGTCAGCCCTAATTGAGGGTTATAGATAGTCTTGGGAAACTTGAGTCCCATATGATCAAATAGCACTAAAAGAAAAAGTTCATACGGTAGGGAATCAAGTAAAACAAAAGGCAAACAAAGAGAAGTCCCCATCTTTGCAAGGGTGTTAGCACAAGAGTTGGCTTCATGAAATATGTGCGTTATTTGAACATTCTCCAACTTCTGCAATAGGGCCTTGCAATCAAAAACAAGTGAACTATAAGGATGGGAAGAAGAAATATTATTCAAAATAAACCTTATAGCACTTTGGGAATTGCATTCGATAATCAAGTTATTAAATCCTTTATCAACAGCAATATGAAGGCCATCTCTGAGACCCCAAAGCTCAGCAATAATGCTAGTTGCTCTCCCAACAAGGCAGCTAAAGCCGCATAACCAGTGTTCTTCAATGTTACGAAGAAGAGATCCGAACCAGCCTTTCTAGGGTTCCTAACAACAGCTCCATCAGTATTGAGTTTAATTGCATTTGAAGGGGGGAGGGACCAACCAATTTGAAACTGTGCATGATTCTTAACCAAGGAAGCTGGACCACAAATTGCCCAGAATTCCTTACAAGATTTGATTAATTTGTCAGCCCATCTATGCTTATGCATAGTAATGCCATCCAAAACCAAAGTGTTTTTGTTAAGCCAAATCTGCCACAAAGAAAAAGCAAAGACCTCCCTATACGAGATATCATTCCAAACAAAGTTGATTTTTGAAGAAAGGTTTGTGATAATCCATTCATTAAAGTTCAAAGAAAAGGAAGGAACAAGGCTACCAAGAATTGCCATAAGTTTCCAAAATTCTTTAACAAGTGTGCAATATCTAAGACAATGACTCAAAAGCTTTTCTTTCGAATTGTAGCAAGGGCCAAAAGGGTCAACAGCCATTCCTCTCGCCTTAAGATCCAAAACAGAGTTTGTGTTCCAGACTTTACAACCCATCTGAGCCCTTTATTAATAATGTTGCTCCCTTTTCTCATGCCATTCCAAACTGGTGAACCTGTCTTCCTAGTGAACACTCCATTCTTTGAAAATTTAGCCTTTAACACTTTGGTCCAAAGATTCTTGGGTTTAATAAGGAATCTCCACCCAAGTTTAGCCATAATGGCTTCATTTAGGCTTATCATATCTCTTATGCCTAAGCCTTTTTTCTCTTTAGGAAGGGATATAGTGTTCCAGTTAACCATGTGAATTTTTCTTTGTTCCTCCCTAGAGCCCCAAAGAAAATTCCTTGTGATTTTATCAATTTCATTGCAGATGCTAAAAGGAATATAAGTACCTTGCATGTAGTAAGCAGGGATAGCATTAATGGTTGATTTAATAAGGATAGTTCTTCCTGCTAAAGAAAGAGTATTTGCTTTCCAGCTAGCTAGCTTCTTTTGGACTTTATTAGAAATGAAGTGAAAATTTGAAGTCCTATTTCCATTGCAAATGGGAAAACCAAGATACTTACCCAAATCATTTGAATGTTGAATACCAAATATGCCGTTGAGAAGATTCCTTGTATCAACATCAATATTTTTGGAGAAGACAATAGAGGATTTGGCATGATTAACTTTTTGTCTAGAAAGATCACAAAATTCTTGTAATGTCTTGACATGGAATTGAAAGTTTTATTATTTGCTCTTCCAAGAAGAATAAGATCATCAGCGAAGAACAAATGTGAAAGCTTAGGCCCTTTCGTAGATAATTGAATAGGGTCCCAATGGCAGTCTTCACAGACCTCTGAAATCTTAAGATACAAGAATTCCATAAATAGAATATAAAAGTATGGTGAAAGAGGGTTCCCTTATCGAATACCTCTAGAAGAAGCCACAGTTTCGCTCTTCTTGCCATTGATTAAAATAATCATGGAGGAAGACGTAATGCAGGACATGATCAATTTAATCCATTCTTGAGGAAAGTTGAAGAAAAGGAGGACTTTCTTGATGAAGCTCCATTCCAGTCTGTCATAAGCTTTCTCAAAATCAATTTTAACCATCGCCCATCCTAGCTTCCCTTATTTCTTCTTAAAAGAGTGAGCAATTTCTTGAACAATGATAGCATTGTCTTGACCACGTTTGCTAGCTATGAAACTTGATTGAAAGAGATGAATAACCCTTGAAAGAATAGGCCAAATTCTATTCACCATAACTTTGGTGATGATTTTGTAAATTGTATTGCATAACCCGATAGGGTGGAACTGATTAAGAGATTCAGGGTTTTGAACTTTGGGGATCAGACAAAGGAAGAAGTTGTTGATTTCTTCTAGGATCACTCCGGTACAAAACACCTGCTGAACCAACTCGACTATCAATTGCCTAACGATGTCCCAGCATTTTTGATAGAAGATGGGATGAAGACCATCCGGCCTCGGTGCCTTTAAAGGTTTCATGGTCTTTGTTGTTGTAAGGACTTCTTCATAAGACACTGGATCATTTAAGGTAAAACTCTCTTCATAGTAACAGCATTGCAAAATCTAGCTCTCAATAAAGGAAAAGCAGAACTGCTAACCACTTTTGTAGAAAAAAGTTTGAAGAGATGGGGAAAAATAACATTTTTGATCTCCAATGCATCATACATCCAATTTCCCATATTATCTTCGAGAGCAAGAATTTTATTGTTCCTTCTGTGGTTAATGGTGCTCAAATGATAAAATCGAGTGTTTCTATCATCATTGAAATCCACTCCACTCTAGATTTTAAAGCCAAAATTCCTTTTCTTGCTTTAATAATTGAAGATATTCGGCTTTAGGTTTGTCTTCTAATATAAGGAGATTGGTATCATTTCTTTTAGTGAGGGCTTTTTGGATTCCATCAATCTGAGCTCGAAGTCTTTTTTTTTTGTGGAAGATGTTTCTGAAGGTATTTTGTTTCAGATGGAGATGTTGTCTTGAAATTGGGGGAGAGCTAAAAGAGCCGAGTTATTAGCTTGTTTCCAAGAAAAGTCGACAAAACTTTTAAATTCAAGATGTGACATCCAAATGGTCTCAAATCTAAAAGGTCTAGTGCCAAAACTGGGTGGTCTTGGATTAGTCTCCAACATAAGAGGATTAATATTTGAGTAGATTTTTGTAAGATGGTATACAGTCACATTCGGATAAATTAGTTTCCACTCACTATTGTCCTATGCACAATCAAGTCTTTCTTTGATTATCTGTCCATTTTGATTTTTATTGATCCATGTGAATTGGTGACAGCGAAACCAAGATTAGACATTCCACAGCTATTCATGCAATCAATAAATTGAAAAGCTTGATTTTGTTTAATAGGCCTACCTCCAAACTTGTCAAAATTGCAAGTTAGTTTATTGAAATTCCCAATCATAGCCCAAGGAAGGTTATGACTAGAGGCAAATTCAGACAATTCATTCCAGAGTACCCTTCTAAAAGCAAACTGAGGTCTTGCATAAATAGTTGAAAGAATCCAAATAGAGGAATGAGGAAGAGGAGAAGAGGAAAGATTTTTTACCTGCACAGTTGCATGTATCACTTGCTGGGCAGATTGAAGTATGTTAACAGTTACTTCCGCTTCATTCCATAGCATCCAAATGCCTCCAGAAAAACCATCTACATCGACTTTGTGAACTTTATCAAATCCAAGTGAGTTGCAAACTTTGTCAGCTCTCTCACCTGATATCTTGGTTTCAACTATAATTGCCAAGCAAAGGTTATTGATTCTTATCAGGTCTATGAAGGCATTCTTAAAGTTTGGACTTCAAGCCCCTCTGGCATTCCAAAAAAGGCACCTCATTGGAAAATTTCAAGTTTTGTTGAGTTTAGCCACCATTCTGCCAGTTCTGGCAACACCTTAACTCCTTTCAATGTCGAGTATAAAAACTTCAGTGAGTGATGTTGTTGAGGGATGAGCATTAGGTTTTATGTTCATTGAGCTTCCTTTTCCATTTTTTCCGTCCTAATCAATATTGTCACCGGATGCTTCATTAGAAGGGCTTTGCACACAAATGCTGAGTTTTTGTCCTCACGAATGCTCATTGCTTGACTGTGTCCAACAGAATCTAGTTCATTGTGATCTATCGTAGGGGGCAATTGTTCCACTCTTCTCGGTATGAACTCTGGGCATATCTCTGTCAGCTATTGGAGATGATCTCTTAGGTTTACTACCTCCAATGGAATGACCAAGTTGTTCCACGCCTTCACTATCCTTTCCACATTCCATTCCTATTCCCGATTGCTTTGTTTAAGCAAGATTTCCAGCACTTCCTTCAAGCTGATCGCTGGCCATTGTGAACCAAAAACCTCTTTTCCAGGTCTTGAAAGTTGTCTTGTTGTTTTGCCATTGGTGTTCGAGTTTTTCTTTTCTTCTCTTCGAGTTTGTTTTTTCGACTCTCTTTCTTTGGATGATTTGTCCGCTTTGCTTATACTACCAAAAGTAAAAATTTTTCCAATTCCTTCTGGTTGGGTCCTAACCAGATTATTTTCTTTGTTATTAGACTCTTGTCTCGAGGAGCTACCCTCTATTTTTGAAATGACCTTATCTTGCAATTTACTATGCTCAGCTTGACTACTTCCCCCTTGCTTTACCTGTGATTTTGACCGTTGAATAATTTCTTGAGATTTTTCTGACATCTGTTCTTTGCCCTTTTCTTTCTTTTTTTGAATCGGGTCAAGATTCGGGTCTTCTTCGCCCGAACTCTGTCTTTTGTGTGTTTACCTTTTCTTCGAGTAACAAGCATCTAAGGTCCATATTCATCATTCGCATTTTCTGGCATTTTTACTGTTACTAGTTACTTTTGATTTGAGTTGTCAGTTTGCGAATCTACTTTTTCTTCCTGTATAGCTTATGAGTCTGCTTGAACTTCCTGTTTTTTAATGCAGTTTTCCTTGTGATGACTGATCAAACCACAATGGAAATAGAGATTGACACCTTCACACAAGATAGGCTGCATAATATTCCCAATTCTGATTTTTGGCAGTAAAGGTTTGTCCAAATCTACTTGAATGCAAATCCTGGTGTACCTAATTCTTGAACTCTGTTTTGCGCATGTGTCAATTTTGAGAAGTGTTCCAATTTTTTTCCCAACTTTTTGGAGAATCTCTTTGTCAAAAAATTCAATTGGAAGTTCAGGTAGTCTAACCCACACTGCAGTTGTGGAGTAAGAATTTGAAGATTCGGCAATGAAAGAAACCTCGTTCCCACATCCGCATTGTAAGATAGGATTGGCCGACAAACCATGGGCCACCATGGATGACCTTATGAAAATCTTCTTGGTTTTTGAATCGAACAGGAAGAAATCTTTTCCTACATCAATACAATCCATGCTACCTAAGGGTTTCCAAAGAGAACAGACTTTGGGATATAAGAAGTTGTAGCCCACAGATTTTCCAAAAGTTTTTACAATGATTGAATTTCTCCATGGGCTTCTGATTCTGTTTTTCTCCCATTTTGAGAGTAGAATAGTTGGTATTCCATCATCATGCTCCGATTCATGATCAGACTCCTCATCGAGAAAGCCTGGGGAGTTAATGAAGGTGCCAAAAGAAAAGTCATTTCCTCAAAGCAGAGAGTCCTTATATGACGAGGCTTGCTGAATATTGTCACGCATCTCAATGTCTGAGTTTTTGAAATCTCCATTTTTTGTGCGTTTCACGCTTTGGACCTTCTGATCTTCAATTTCAGAGGAAGGAGGAGCATTATTCGCTTCGGCTAGAGACATTTCAGAGCGTTTGCTAAAAGTTCTTCACTTTAGCCTTCTTTTCTCAACTGCCTCAAAATTTTCATTAAAAACATGTCTTTCACTCTTGAGTAGTGTGCATCAGGGTTCAACAAAGACGATGAATTGTAGGCAATGTTGAGACGAAAACAACTAAGAAAATTTGCACACACATAATTGCATATGCAGCAGCACATTTGCCCATATCTTCTACATGGGGCAGACTAATATGGAAGGGTCGTTTGCGAGGGTTGAAGAGTTTTGAGACGTAGCTAGCAAGGGTATTTTCTGCTAATAAATTACAGTTCCTATATGCCTGGTGTGGCAAATCTTAGAGTCAATTGGAGATTGGTGAAAAATTTAATGTACTACCTGTTACAAATATATTAACGTTGAAGTGTTACGTGTAAAAAAAATGTATAAATCAATATATAATTGAATTATTTATTTTAAAATTAAATTTACACATGATAAGATCTAAACATAAGATTTTGAAGTTCTAAAATCTGTTTTTTGTTGGTAAACGAAAGCTTCGTTGGCTCCTTTATTACTTGTTTTGATTAGAGATATAATTTGCATATTAATTTTTTTTATTTTTTGGTTGGTTCATCATTCTATTTTAGGGATTGTTATGGCTTGATGATTTTGTTGTGACTGATCTTATGATTTTGAGATGATATTTTATAAAATCCCCTTTGGTTGGGTTTTTTGTATTGGGGAATTTATGAACAAGAGATGTTTGGTGAGTAAATAAAGGATCAAGTCTTCCTTCTTATGAAAGCGTGAGATACATGGAGGAAGAAATAAGAGAGATGGTAAAAACAGAAAGCAAGCATGGGAGACAAACAATGGTTTGTTTGCTCCAATTCTAGTGATCTTAATCAATAATGTGTAATTCTCTTACTATTTAAGTTTAAAAATATAATTAGAATATAAATATTATTAATTAAGTCTTTTAATAAATACAACCTTTTTATTTTAGAAAATAAATGTCAACAGCATGAGAATCAAAATTATTTGGGTATTTTTTATATAAAAATTTTGCTCTATTTTTAATATGATTTAATATTTGTTTATAAAAATTTTGTAAATATAATGGGAATAAATTTTAATAAAATAAAAATCAAGAAAGAAATAAAATTAAAGAATGGATCTCTTTGCCATCATAAAAAAGTATATTTGTTAGAAAGAAAATAAATTTTTAAGAAGAAAAATGCAGTATTTTTTTTCTTTGATTTTAAGTTGAATTTTTAAAAAATGAAGCAAAAAAAGTACTTTCATTTCCTTTTAAAAAATTTGAAAAATTTTTTTTCTAATAAATATATTTTTGTATGAAAACAAAGAATAATAATTATAGATCTATTATCCTACTTTATAATTTTTTTCTTATTTTTATGTAATATTTGATGAAAGGACCAAAATGATACATTTTAAAAAGGTTTTAGACTTTTATGGAATAATTTAAAATTTAGGAACCAAAACAAAATTCAAGTGAAAATTTTAAGACTACAAATACATTCTACACTCGTTTTTTTCCGTCCATTGGAATTTGTCTTTGTTTAAACAAGAATAAAAAGATAATAAAATGAAAAATAAAACTCTGGGTTTGGAATAAATTTGAACTTAACAACATATTGGGCTTTGAATGAATCAAGTCAAAGGTAACCCAAGATCAAATCGACATGAACTTAATGAATTTTAAACCTAACAACCTGACTTTTGAGTGTCCTTTTGTAAGGCAGTTTTTTGTTACGAAGAGCGGATAAATGTAGATGTTAGAGTAAAGAATTCCAAGTTCTCAATTTGTTGTCATGACTGAAAGATAAAGTTGTCACCGAAGGAGGAGTCTCTTATTGAATTCAAGTGGTGGGCCTCAATCAATAAAATTTAGAGATAACATTGGAGGTTACAACAGTGTTTTTGCATTCACATCGATGGAAGCAAGTACAGACAATTCAATAAACAACAAACCTGGTCCGTATATATTTAGGATAAGTGGTCAGAATTATCACAGATTGGGATCTTTTGTTGTTACAACATTCTTACAATACAAGGTATGGGAACCTCTGTACGAATGAAGTTTGAAGAAACACTTCACATATTGATCTATGAGCTGCAATTGAGTGTGCCCATCTACACCGCCAAAAAAGATTTAATCGGAAATTTTCGAGCAAAAGTGGAGATGCACTTAGAAAACACGAAGAATGATAATCTTGGTTTATTTTGACATGCCAGCTGTGAATGATAAGGAGGCAAAGCAATTAGCAGCAAAATAAAGCATTTTCGAATTGGAAACAACTCATAGATATATTGACCGTGATTTAAGTTTTGGAAAATTGAAACATGTCCAAGCTGCACTTGATGAAGAAAATCTAATGCATGAAATGGAGGGGAACAAAATATCACCTTTAAAATGGTGCTTCAACAAAACGTTGCAACCTAAAGAAACTTGTCAACAAGATCAAAATAACGATATAAAAAAAATTGCTATCAATGCTCAATGACCTGTCAAAAAAATAAATAGAAACCATATTGATTGGCATGGTGTTAATTTTACCTTTGCATTAGATCTATGTTTTTTAAATTTCAATTTTCTTAATACTAGAATAATTTAATAAAATGTTGAGTTTTATCTAATTTCAGTGTCTCCGTCTTTTATTTTTTGAATGCAATATTCTAAGAATTGTATATTAACAGATAGATATTAATCTATATCTTGTGCGAGTAAAATGTATTGTGAGAGAACAGTTTAACCATTACTATTAGATTTACATTTTATATCTAAAATTAAAATAAAAAATAAAATTTAATATGATTCTCATGATACTATATAAAATCATGTAATTAACAATAGTTTATATATTTTAAAACTATCTAATTATAAAATTAACTGTGCAAAGTAAAGGCATAGAAAAAACCCAGTTATATATATAAATAATCCGACTATTGAGCTTTGGCTTAAACATAACAAAACCCAATTCGTTTTTTACAAGACTAATGAAATCTTTAAATTTCACATGATTATGTATTTTTTATTGTTTTATTTTTTATATTTTTAGTATAACTTAAAACTGGTTTCATCATCCTTTTCATCCAGCTCATGAAATTTTAAAGAAGGTTTATAGATGGCAGGGGTAATTTCTCAAAAAAAAAAAAAGAGAGCTAATGCTAGAGGTTATAATTTATAAAGTTTTCAAAATCAAATTTGGAACATTTTTTATATGATGAAATAAAAATTAAGGCCAATATAATGATAGAGTTCAATTAAACTCTAAAAAATTAATTGAAAATATTATCTATATATGAAGTTTGATTACTATTTATTAAATTGTAAATTCTATAATAACTTCTGATGAAAACCTATTTGAATGTAGTATCAAATCTTATTCATTTTTCAAAAACAATTTGTATGTAACAAGATCTTTTAATATATCAATTTGTACTTGGTCTAAAGAACCTTAATTACCAAGTTTTGCAAGTAATTCCTAAAGTTGAAGCTGAGATACTCTTTCTAATGGGTTAGGAGGAATCTCATCGGCACCATGAATGAAATGATTTGGTTTTACCCAAAGTCAAAGTCAAAAAGGTAAATGCTATAGGGATTTTATTCCACAAGTAAAGTGAAGGCAGACAATTAAAAATTACCCATGGTTTAGCCGATTTCTTGAGCTTTCTTCTACCGAACATTAAAAGAACGGATTTTGCAGGTTGCCATTATGGGTAAAGTTAAGCAGTGCCAATGTTTTTTTTCTTTTATGGGTAAAGTTACTTTGTGCTTATTGATATTGATTATGATTAAGATGATATTTGTAAGAAAAAAAAATTATAATTAATGTACTAGTTTTTCTAAAATTAATCAAAATAATTAGTACATTAAATGAAAATTTTAAAAAACATTTTTATTTTGAAAAACTGTTTTTTTTCCACAGAATTTATTCCAAAAAAAAATTGTCTTTAATACTACACCATTACCATCTGATGAAATTGTAAATGGTACAATTAGCATTACCAACAGATTTCTGACTGTTCGATTACATGCAATGCTTTTTTATTTTTTTGATAGACATGCAGTGCTTTTTGACTTGAGGGTAATTAGTCCTTTTGTTAAGTATCCCTATATTACATTTCTCAGACGGTCAAATATATTGCCATTCATCTAGATTCAATTTTTTTTTGTTACAACATCTAGATTCATTATTGTAATACTAGAATTAATAAAATAAAAATTTGGATGTGGATTAAAATCATGCTGAAATAAAGAGATTGTTAATCGCCTTTTTGTCAACAGCAAACATAGTCAGGAACTATAGATTATATATCGGCAACAAATTCATCATATCACAAATTTACACTATGGATAAATCCTGTGTTTGTGCATCAGCAATTGGGCAAAACTGCAAGTCATGCCCGATTTTCAGCTAATTCGAAGAAAACATCTCAACAAAAATAACATCTTAACCATTTATTCAGATTTTCATATTCCCTGGCTAGTGTATTACTTCCTCAAGCATGGAAATTCTTGTAAAATGAGAGACTAGGAGTAAACCACACAGCTCTGGAATGATAACAAGAAGAGCATGCACCAAGTTCATGATGTTCGATTTTCTTGCTCACCATGTCAAATACGCCGATGTCATGGCCTCCTAACGTCTGCTCATTTCCCGTTGTACCCTGTTGATCCAAATTGTCATCTGTGAAGCATATACAGTTGCTTCTGCAATTGACGATGTTGGCCGTACAAATGGACCAAGAATTACCCTCACCTACGAATAATAATCGATCCCCTAAATGATTTAGTCTCTGCCATTTTCCCACATTGCCATTGATAGCGGGCTGGAGCATGTAGACCAAGAACCTTTTCGTCTCATTCTTCTTCCCAAAAGCACCTCGAGATCCATAGCGAAAAACCCCCAGAAGTTCTCCTGATGACTCCAGAAGGTAAATTTTTTCGACTCTTATCACATCATCCGGTGGATGGCAGGCAATACCCTTTGTTGCAGATTCGAGATCATCAGATTCAAAACATAGAAGCCTTCCTCTTCGACAAATTGCATGAATTTGACCGTTGAAAAGCACCACATCTTTGATGCCATTTACACCCCCAACGGTTATCCACCGATCAGACTCCGGCTTAGCGAAAGCCAAACAATGCTTTTGCCCAAATATCACCGCAACAAGAAACTGATCATCATCCTCGGAGGTCTTGAGTAGAATGCATTTGTGAATGAAACGAAAGGGATCAGCATCCACAACCACTCCTATCTGATTCTGAATTCTGTTTAGTTTTGGAAGGTTGATTTGAACTTTAGAGAGCGGGTTTAAAAGGTGAACTTGACTATCAGAAGCCATAGTTACAATCCATCCATGGGGAGACCCGTGACATCGTTTTCCACGGGACTGGGTTAACTCCAGTTTATAACGCTTGCTCCAGTCAAAACTGAAAAAAATTTTGTTCTTCACCGGAAAGCGACATGAGTCCTGGTTTCCAGCGCATCTTTGTACAAACGGAATACCATGAACGACAAACTCTTGAAAATGCAAATAAATCTTCGAAGGATGTTAATCGGTTTGCTATTTCTGAAATGATTTCATCGGGAAGTTGGGAGATGCATAACCGATTAGGTTCCTGATTGTTTGGAAGTTGAGTCGGATAACATATCTTACCTGAATTAAGTATTAAAAACAACACGATTGCTGAAAGAACTGCAACCAATATCTTGCTTGTCTTCTGATTGCTTTCAACGGGAGGTTTCTGATTGCTTGGAGGTTGAGTCGGATTACATATCGAACCTGAATTAAGAATAAGATGTAGGAGCTCAAGTAAACCCACCACTCACCAAGCCACTAGCACAATGTCAAAATATGGAAAACACTGACCTGGGTTGTAAGACCCGAAATCCATGTAGCCACCACTGTTGAATCTGCCATAATCTGTCGGAGGACACGCTGGTGTCTGCTGTGATGGTGGTTGCCCTGTAGCATGTTGATTTAGGTATTCCATTAGAGAGTTATGGTGGTTTTCTGTCAAGGGATGAAGAAGAAACTTTTAGAGAAGCTGGAAACGAGAGAGTGGAGTTTGTATTGGGGCACAGTAGAAAGAAAAAATAAAAAATAAAAAGCAATCGAACGAATAAGAAGGCAAAGTAGAAAGAAAAAATAAAAAATAAAAAGCAACCGAACGAAAAAGAAAAAAGTTTTGAAGGAAGTTGGTTGCTCTTCTGCAACTAAAAAAAAAAAAAGAGGAAAAGACAAGAAAATGGATGGGAAAGAAAGTGGGATTGGATCCGCGCTCAAACTAAGATGTGGAAATGATTTTTTCCTTCTTTCTCCATTCATTTGGTAAAATTTCTATGCTTTCTCTTAGATTTCAAAGCTCATTTTGGATATGTTAAATATGATTATCATTATACTTATCCATGCACAAGTTTTTATTCCTTAGAAAAGAATTGACAAATACCCAATGCATATATTTATTTTTGGGTGCAAATATTTAATTATATATACATGTGTTTTCGTTTTTAGCTAAGCTAAGGTTTTATTTTTTGTTGGCTAAAAATTCTAAATTTACAAATTGTGAATAAGAAAGCATTTGGTGTAGGGAAATTAGATAAAAAAAAGTTCGAGAATAGTGGAAATTAATTAAAGAATATGAGTGGTGAGAGATAGGTACAAATGAAAAATTCAATGAGCCGTTAAGGGTATTTTTGTCATTTGAATTAGTACTAGTTTTTAAGAAGAAAAAAGATTTGGATGTTTATAGTTGTTTAATATACATGGAATTTATTTTAGAAAAATGAAGAACTTATAATTGGACAATTTGGTGATTTTAAGAAGCTTTTAGGGAAGTCTTTAGGCACCATAAGATGTCAAATTATGGAAATTAGTTTTGAATCTATTTATTAATATATTGTTTAAGTACTTGACATTTTCTTTGGATTAAGGAGAAAGTAGTTTTTTTTCCTCCAATAGAGCGAAGGTTGTGAAATGATTAAGAAAAGATGTTTTAAAATATAGGCTTCTAGCTTTTTTCATATTAGCTTAACTCATGTTAAATTAGTAGCTTTCTATTAAATATTTTTAACTAATAGGATATAAGAGGTTTTATTTTTAAAGGTTTTGTCATTGGTTTCGGTTTTATGAATCAGTAAGTGACTTGATATCTACTTGATGTTTTGGTATCCTAAAAATCAATCTCAATATCAGTTACATTTTGTATGCCACATACAACTTTTTATCCCCTGATTTAGCGAATCAAGTTAAGCATATATATATATATATATATATATATATATATATATATGAGTTTGTATATGATGCACTGATAGTGTATAATTTTTATACACTATCAATGCATCAGAGGTTGACACCTCATCAATAGGCCCTTATGGGCAAATTAAAAAAATTTATTTATGTTTGCATATAAGGGCTTATTGATGAGGTGTCAACTTCTGATGCATTAGTGCATCATATATAAATCTTATATATATATATATATATATATATATATATATATATATATACACACACACACACACACACATACAACTCCTTTGTGATGAATTGGAATAGTAATTTTGTTCTAGATATGATTTTATTCAAGTATATGCATTCATCTCTCTTTGAGAATAAAATTTATTATACAAGATATTACAAAAAAAGACATACGAAGTATGCTTTCTATAAGATAAGTTTCGGAAAATACATGAATATTGTTTAGTATATTTGGGTAGTTAAAAAATATGTTTTTCTTTGTCTCCCAGTATGGCTGCGCTTTGACCTTCCCAATGGGGGTTAAATACTAACTATGTCGACATGTATTATGATATTAGAAATTGGTTTCAACTGTACCACCGATTAAGAATAGTGGCTTTATGATATCTAAGATGTGCAACCATTGGTCACTACGGTTATGATTCTAACTCATATTATTGGCCATTGGAGTTAATTGTGATCTTTGTTATGATTCTAACTTTTACCACAAGAGTTAAACGTGATCATAGCATGTAATTACAACAAACATATAAAGTTATTATTTGTGAAATTCTATTTAGGTATGTTCAATTTTGTGAGAATGTTAATTTTATTTAGTTCTAAAATATGAGAATAAGAATTTGCAAAAATTATGTATATAGATATTTTGATCTAAATGTTTTTGAACATGCTTAATCCAACTGAGAAGATATCGATTACTTACCGAGTTGTTGTACTTATTTCTCTATTTTCCTACTTTTAGATTTTGATCATTGCTATTTCGAGAGAATAGTTTTGACAAGAGTATTGATAGCAAGCTTAGCTTCTGCTAGACCTGTTCATGGGTGGAGTCCGACCGAGCTTAGGTAACGTATTAAGAAATTGAGCATGAGCCTAAGCCCGACCTATTTTTTGGGCCTATTTTTACATATAATGTATAAGCCCAAGCCCGTCCAAGTTTGTCAAAATATTAATAATTTTTTCAAAAAAATTTATAATAAAATATAAAAAAATTTAAAACATATAATATTTATTAAGTATAATACAATAAGTTTGAATAAATTTTTACAAAAATGTTATAAGAAACATAAAAATATAAATTAAAGTATAAAAAATAGTACAAACTCAAAATAAATAGCACAAAGAAAGAAAACATAATTTAAAATATATTAATATAAAATAATAATAAATTACAGCAAAATAGGTCGAGCCAGGCTTTGGCTTGAAATGATAAACCCAAATCCTATCCATTTTTTAACGAGCCTAGATTTTCAAGCCCAAGCCCATTTAACAAGCTTAATATTTTTGTCCAAACTCACTAAAAAAGAGGATAGGTCTTCAAATTTAGGTAGATAGTCCGATCCTTGAACAGGTCTAGTTTCTGCTTTAGTTTTGTATTATTAAACGTGAATATTTTGGTATTAGTTTTAGAATATTTGTTGGGAAGCAAGAATGTTAATATTATCAAAAATATTTGCAACTTAACATTTTGGAGACTTGAAGTTGAATAAAAATATTATTTTAGAGACTTTTAAACGGAGTTATGATTTTGATTTTTATATATGTGTGTATGTGTGCGCGCACTCTTATAAGATTTGTTTCATAAGTATGCAGCGTTGTTATTAGATCTTTGAGTTTGGAGTGTGGCAATTTACTACTATAGATTTTTAAACAAACCTTTTACTTTTTATTTAAATTGACCTAACGATTAAAAATATTAGATCAAACATTCGAAATCCCTCTCCTTTTTATCTCCTAAAAAGAAAAAAACAAACATTATTCATCTTGCATTAAAAAAAGGGAAGAGTGCAATAATAGTCAAATTTATAAATTTTGTAGAAAAGCATGCACTCTCAGCCCTCCACGTCTTTTGCCCCTCTTTTCCCACCTTTGGCCCTTCTGCTCTTTTCCATGATTTGTCTTGACCTGTCATGCCATGGAAATTTGCTTGCCCTTTCACAACAAGATAGGTTGGCCTCTTACTGTACGTTCCACGCCCTTTCATCTGCGGTGTGCGTGTCCTGCCTCCTCTCCCCATCAGTACGCAATTAGCTCTGTAATAGTTTAATATAGTTTCTTTTCTTTTTGTCTTCGTTTTACCTGGTGGTGTGCATTTGCTAGTGCTATTTAATGACCACTTACCATTTAAATAGCATTTGCGGATGCTACTTAATGATCACTCACCTTTACCATTTGCGAGTTTTTCAATGAATGCTACAAGCTCTTTTGATCCTCCTGAATCTAGCTTTAAATCTGTGTTAAACTCGAATCTCCGCTGTTATCGCTTGCAATTTTTGTTATGCGTGCAAATACTTGCTTGAAAATAAGTTCCTACTGCTTCTGAATTTCCATTTTCATTTTTTATACTTTCACATTTTATTTATATTTCCAATCATATTCATATGCATTAAAACACCTTTTAAACTCTCCAATTGCACTGACTGGTGGTATTATTTCCCTGTCTGTCTGCAGATATAAATCGTAGACAACAGGCACTTTTAATCTGCTGCTGTAAGATAGAGTTTTTTTTTTTTGATCCAAATAAAGTTGTATTGCTGATAAAACAATTACAATAAAGTCAAAAGTTTCCTGGGTGGACAGGCAAACCAATCTTGTGGGCATTCCCTTGATTTGGTTTTTCTAGCCACCCAGTCAGCCACACAATTATCTTTCCTGTGGACAAAAGAAAAATTACAATGTTCAAAAGAATTTTTTAACTGAGAGATATCATCCTCTACAGCTGAGAGAGTGGTGATTACCATTGAGTCTCTCAATGATTTCTTCACAATCTAACTCGATAATTACCTTCCTCCATTTCCTTTTCACTGCGAGTACACATCCAAGCCTCACTGCTAAAGCTTCAGCTACCATGACTGAGGATGAATTCACCATTGCATTCACTCCATCCACGATTTTTCCGTTTTCATCTCTTGCTACAGCAGCTATACCCGCTCTATTAGAAGATCCATCTAGAGATACATCACAGTTTACCTTTATAAACGAAGCAGGGGGTTTTTGCCAGCTGGAAAAAGTCATCTCAGATTCATTAGCAACCTGATCTGTTTCTCCCACTCCTAGCAAAATAAATTCTTGATAGTTCCGGGAGGCCACCAACCATGAAGCAATTGGATTTCCTGAAATTCCTTCAAACATAAAAAGGTTTCTGTCCTTCCAGATTCGCCAACACAGGACAGCAGTGAGAGCTTTTGGACTAAAAGCGCCATAGTCTGGAATTGGCCTAATTGCTTCATTCCACCAGTGAATAAACCCTCGAAAACCTTCCCTAGATGGATAATAGCTGAAGTTTGATGCTTTCCAAACTGCAGAAGCAAAAGGGCAAAAGAAGAGTACATGGTCTATCGTTTCTGGCTCATTGTCACATCTTGGACAAGAAGTATATCCTCTTCTTCCTCTTCTTGCTAAATTGACTGCAGTTGCTAAAGCTTCATGGCTGACTCTCCACAAAAAATTTTTAACCCTCGGTGCCACCTTTAAGTTCCAAATACTACTCCAAAAAGATTGGTCTCTCATCAAATCATTGCTAGATGAAGATGGAGAAATCAGAGTCTTTCGCTGAAGACAAATCTTAAAACCAGATTTAACACTATAAGGGCCATCTTTTGTGAAATGCCACACCAGACTATCCTCCTTGTCCGGATTTCCAATCGGGATGGAAGATATGGCCTTAACTTCCTCTTTATCAAAAAGAGACTTGAGGAGAGCAAAATTCCATTCTCTTCTTTCCTGACTTATGAGGTGTTGCACTAGAGTTGGACCATCAGCTGTTCTTCTAGTTGAAGATACTTTGAAGGATTTTAAAGTTGGGATCCATTGATCCTCCCAGATAAATATATCTTTCCCACTAACCACATTCCATCTGGTCCCTGATTTTAACACTTCAATCCCCTCATAGATGCTT
This sequence comes from Heritiera fomes, assembly GCA_032173925.1. Classification (NCBI taxonomy): domain Eukaryota; kingdom Viridiplantae; phylum Streptophyta; class Magnoliopsida; order Malvales; family Malvaceae; genus Heritiera; species Heritiera fomes. Next base: position 5,395,731 of record JAPDPM010000002.1, on the reverse strand, counting down.
TTCCAGGCCCATGAAGACTTCTTCCCTTTTTGAGCATTGAAAAGAGAAGAGTATGGAAAGTAGATTGCCTTCATCACTTTAGCCCATAAAGCTTCTGGTTTTGCTAAAAGTCTCCACGCCTGTTTTGCTAAAAGTGCCTCATTAAATGAACTGAATTCCCTGAATCCCGTTCCTCCTCTTTCCTTTGATTCAGATAATTTTGACCATCGCATCCAGTGAATCGAATTTTTGTCGTTGTCCGAGTTGCTCCACCAGAACTTATTAAGAATTGCATTGATATTTTGGCAAAATGAGATTGGAAGTTTAAAGCAATTCATAATATAGACAGGAACTGACGATGCTACTGACTTAAGAAGAATTTCTTTACTAGCTTGAGATAGGAGCTTGCCTTTCCATGCCTGTGTTTTGGCTCTGAGTTTCTCCAAGATAAAATTCAATGCTTCTTTTTTCCCTTTGCCCCAGATAGAAGGGTTTCCAAGGTATTGACTCGCCCTCTTCATGTCCTGTACTCCACATCTTCTTTTGATCTCCTGTTGGATCGTTGGATTAGAATTGGGGGAGAAAAAGACTGATGATTTGGAGAAGTTGATTGCCTGACCAGTTGCATTGCAAGATTGCTCAAGGATTTTCAGAATAGTTTCACAATTCTGAATATTCACTGGTGAGAAGAGCAGACAATCGTCAGCAAATAAAAGGTGACTCAAGATTGGACACCTTCTATTAATCCGGAACCCCTGTAATCTTCCATCCAAAAGAGCTTTTTCAATAAGGCATGAGAGTACATTACTAACAAGAATAAAGAGAAAGGGGGAAAGAGGGTCTCCCTGTCTCAGCCCTTTCTGTGGTTTGAAAGGGTGTCTTCTTTCTCCATTTAAAACAATAGCAAATTGGGATGAGGAGATACATTCCATGATTCTTTGTGTCCAAAAAGAGCTAAACCCCATTTTGATCATCAGCCTTTCCAAGAAGCTCCATTCAATTCTGTCATATGCTTTACTCAAATCAAGTTTGAGTGCCATAACTCCTTTTGAGCCAATTTTCTTGTTTTTTATTGCATGAAATGCTTCATGAGCGATAAGAATATTATCTTGGATCAATCTCCCTAGAACTAAAGCTGACTGGCATTGAGAGATGGTTGATGGGAGAAGGGGTTTCATGCGGTTGGCCATTATCTTTGAGATAACTTTGTAAATAAAGTTGCAAAGACTGATAGGTCTGAAATGGGATATTTCCTCTGGGTTCCTTTGTTTTGGGATGAGAACTATGTTTGTTCTGTTGAGCTCTTTAAGCATTCTTCCACTCTGGAAAAAGCCTCTAACTGTATTTCCCACATCCTCCTTAATTCTGTCCCAAAATTTATGGAAGAAAATTCCAGGGAATCCATCAGGGCCCGGTGCCTTAAGGGCTCCAAGTTCAAACACAGCCTTTTTGATTTCTTCATCTGAAATTTCTTCACATAGAGCATCATTCATTTCTGGAGTAATCACTTCATTCACTGTGTTCAGAACTTCATCCACATCCCTGATTGTTCCAGTTGTAAACAACTCCCTGAAATGACTCTGGATAAAGTCTTCAATCTGATCTTCGTCAGAAATCCATTGCCCCTCAGAATTTTTCAGTTTGAGGATTGCATTTGAGCGCCTTCTATTCATAGTAGAAACATGAAAAAATCTAGTGTTTTTATCCCCCCACCGGAGCCAGTCAAGTCTTGATCGTTGTTGCCAAAACCTCTCTTCTCTTTCCCACTGCTTATCAACTTCTTGTCTCAATCTTCTTTCCTCTTCTTTGAGTTCATCATTCCTGTCCATCTCCTTTATCTCATTTATCCTTCTAATAAGTTTGTTGATTTCAAGTCTGGAATTTGAGAATTTTCTCTTGCTCCATTCCTTTAATTTTTCACTGGTAAAATGGAGCTTCCTTTGCATTCTGAACATTCGAGAGCCTTCAACTTCAGTTTCCCAAGCTTGATTGACCACCTCTCTGCATTCCTGATCCAACAGCCACTTGGTCTCAAATTTAAAATCTCGCTTCCTTTTCTTCTGTATACCTTCCAACGAGAGACAGATTGGGTTATGATCAGATCCCAAAGTTGACTCCACTTCTCCTTTTGCCAGGGGGAACAGTTCATTCCATTCAACATTAATAAAAATTTTATCTAGATGCTCTAGAATGTGAGCTTTACCTGATCTTCTATTAGACCAAGTAAAAGAGGATCCATGTGATTCCATTTCCATTAAACAACATTCATCTATGAAAGAATTGAATTCCTGCATCAATCTGTTACTTACCGGTCTGCCTCCTTTTTTTTCCTCTTGAGAGCAAATCGCATTAAAGTCTCCTATGCAACACCATGCTTTTTCTGAATCCAATCTAAGCTTTTTTATGTCCTCCCACACAGCTCGTCTTCCTTGTCTGATTGGATTGCCATAGACAAAGGAGCAAAACCATTCAACCTCACTATATAAGTTTAGCTTTACATCAAAGAAGAATTTCGATTTCGCCAAAATTTCTAGATCAAAGCCATCCGTCCACCAAAGAGCTAATCCACCAGAGCGTCCTATTGGTTCAACATAGCACTTGTTTGTAAAGCCAAACTGATTTCTTAACCTGTCAAGCCTTGAACTTTTTTGTTTTGTCTCCATTAAAAATATAATGGAGGGACGATATTTCCAGATGAGCTCACGAAGAGCTCGAATTGTCAAGGGTTGTCCAAGCCCTTGACAATTCCATGCTAAGATACTCATTGGCCCCCTTGTGGCTGTTTTGGGTCAGCCACAACCACCCTTTCTTTGTCTTCAACGGCTTGCATTTCTGGTGCACCTTCCAGCTCTAACTTAGGAAGCTCATAAAATTGTTGCAACCTTTCTCTTCTTTCCTCTACCGATTCCTCCATATTTTCAATCCACCACCGTTGTTGCTCCATTTTCATCTTTATTCTGGCAGCCTTCTTGATCTTTAATAGTCTTTTGTTTCCCTCACTTTTCCCTTTTTTTCGAACTTCCCATTTCTCTATTAAACCCGAGCTTCCCTCTTTCAGCCCATGTCCAAATATCTCCCTTAGAAGATTATCATCTTGGGCTATCCCAATCTGCATGAAATTCCACATTTCGGGTTCTGTCTCGTAGACCCAACTTTGGATTTGGGCCTTGATCTCTACTTTCTGTTTCTTTGCAAATTCCAGACTTTGCTCCTCCCTTCCCCTTTTGAGGCCTTGGGCTTTGTTTTTCTCCATAATGGGCCTGGTTGTGAATTCTTCTTCCATTATTTCCTCTAGGCTATCTTCAACGGGCCCAACATGATTTTCTCTTTGCTTGACTTCCTTCTGCTCTTTCACCTTGTTCATGTCTCCCGAGGAGGCTGTATCCTCTGCCAAATCAATAGCTTCTGACTCACGTTCTGCGTTCCTTTCCCATGTATCCATCATTTCCCCGTTACCCACTGCAGAGTCTCCTGTCTTTTCATTACTGGTTTCTCCCCTTTTTACTCGCTGCTCCTTTGCCCTTTTCGCACGCGCCTCCTTCTGTTCCTTGTTCTGTTCCAGTAATCTAACTCCAGTCTGTCTCCCCATGATTCTGCCTGTTTCTCTTCTTTCCTTTTGCTCTGCCCTTAGCCAGTATCCAAAGAGAGTTTTCCGAGTACCATCATGTCTATAGTAACAATCCTTCTGTATGTGCCCCAGTCGCCCACAATGGTAGCAGAAATCTGGCAGTCTTTCATACCGGAACTTAACTCCCACAGGCGTATTATCCTTTCTCTTGAGTGTGAAACCTGTTTTCAGAGGTTCTTCCACCTTTACCGCCACTTTCATACAGACTATTCCTGCCCATTTTATTTTCTCTTCGGGCTCGAAATCCAGCTCCAGGAGTTTTGGAAAGATTGAAGCTATTTTAACTGCATTTTCTCTCGTTAAATATGACAATGGCACTTTGTGTACCTGCACCCAGAATTCTGTTGTCGAGAAGTCTATCTCCTCCAGGATTGCTTCAGGGGGCCACTCCTTTAACATTAGATGACAGTTCATAACGGACCAAGGTCCTTGGATTAATACTTTCCTCTTGTCCTTTTCTGCTTGAAAGACGAAAAGGAAGATATTCCTTTCCATTTCGTGAATCTCCATCCCCTCTTCAATCGGCCAGGCTTTTGACAGGATAGTCCTTAACGGACCAAGCTTAACTGTTTTGTCGGCAATTACTTTGCCTATCAGAGAATGTTTCTTGACTTGTCTGTTGATCTCGTCATCCGAATTTAACTCCAATAATTCCAGATCTGTAGTAATGTCTTCTTGCTGCTCTGCATCTACCTCCTGCCCTTCTTGAATTAACACCATAACTAGACCCAAGGAGATAAGTCGACACAGCTACAGAACGCCTTTAAGCTTGTAACACCGGATTAATATTCTATGACTAGAATGATTGCTAATAAGACGGTCTTGGGGCAAGACACAGGTTCAACTAGAGGAACATTCAGCCTTTGACAACTAGTTAAGAGAGAGTTAGAAGATTAACTCCTCTTAGGAGAAAAAGAAAAATGTTATGGAGCATCAAGGGCTCAGAGAGAGTTCTACAGACTTCTACAGTCGAGAACAGAAAAATTTAGTAAGATAGAGTTCAGAATCCGATAAGATACATGCTTCACATTGAAACACAATTTCTAGGAAGAATTTATAATCCTCAATGGAACAGTGTGGCAAAGACCCAAGAGTATTATTTAAATGGTAATAATTAGGAACCTTGTGGTTCTTACCATCAGCCAATAAATGTGACCACATCATATAACCGGTAAAGCTGACAGACCATGAAAATTAGAGATAATGACACATTCTTGTGGAGCCGAGCTCTTATTAGAAACCAGGTTCTGATCAATCAACCTTTGGAACATCTTCCAACTTGGAAAATAGTTTGCCAAGAGTAGTTTTCTACCTTAGACAGCTGCCAAAGCTCAGGGTTTTTTCAAGCTCATTAGTCTAATATCTTCTATTAGACGGTCCAAATTGCAATAAGAAGACCCACCGACGCTAACAGATTCATTGGCCAGCTTAGCCATTTTAGCTCCTGATTTGACAAGCTCCTCCTTTCTATCCACCATCAGATCATTCACCATCTTTTCCACAACCCTCCTGTCGCACACATCCTTCATATCCAATCCAATTTTCCACACTTCACTCACAAACCTACTGTTCACTTGCTGATCAGCAAAATAAGGCCAACAAATCATTGGCACCCCAGCCACCACACTCTCCAATGTAGAGTTCCATCCACTGTGAGTCAGGAATCCGCCGACAGCCGGATGATTCAGGACCTCCTCTTGCGGTGCCCAACCCACAATGTAGCCTCTCTCCTTAGTCGCCTCCAATAGCTCTGCCGGAACATCCTCGCCCTGGCCGTCTTTTCCAGTTACGGAATTTGGCCTTACAACCCACAAGAACCTCTTTTTGCTGTTAACAAGTCCATACCAAAGCTCTGTAAGTTGCTCTCTTGATGTGATTGTAATGCTACCAAAACTTAAATAGATAACTGATTGCTTTGGTTGCTTATCGAGCCAAGAAATGCAACTTCGATCCACTTCCCAAAGGCTATTTGAGAAGGGATCGGATGATTCTCCATATATTTCCCTGAGTCTGGTGTTTAGCTGAGCATGGATGGGTCCAATGGCGTAGACACGAGGGCATTGGGTGCGTATCTGAGAGAGTATAGGCTCATCAAGCTCTTCGAACGTGTTTAGTATCAAAGAATAAGCTTCAGGGGTTCTTCGTGTCTGTTTAACAACAAGTTGGATCACTGAATCTGCCATGTCGCTTACCCGGCAGAAACTGGGAAGATCTCGACATCGAAGAAAAGTTTCCATCCCTGGTACAGTTGTTATCAAGCGGTCCATTTCTTCTATTGACAGAAAACCATTTACCACCGTCAGAAGATATAAAAGAATTACCATTAGAAAACTTTAGGAAAACAACCATTTCAAGAATCAGTTGGATTTAGTTATTTCATTGAAAGCAAAAGTTTGTTTACCTCTGATAGGAAGCTCCCTAGCTTGGATTATATCAGGGATGGAGTAATAAACCCAGAAGCAACAAGGACTGCTGGTACGAAAATAAATGATGGGGATTCCAAGCTCCTTGGCAGCATCAAGAGCAAAGCCTAAAAATCCATCTGCAATTATGCAGTCCACAGGTGGGCTAATGTTGAGAAGCATCTCCTTCAAACTTGCTTTGGTTTTCGTTTCCATGGCATTGAACATCTCCAGGAACCAATTACCTGTCCTCGGATGATCATCAGGGAGACCATCAGGTACGGTCCTAAATTCAAATCCAGGGTATCTTGCGAAATGGGCAGTGATATTGGTGAACTTGGCCAGGCGTTCATGGTTGTGCTCGGAGTTCAGGAAGGTGACCTTGAAGCCTGCGAGAGCTAGTAGTTCAGCTAGCTTAAACAAACAGTTTACATGGCCTTGTATTGGAAGAGGAAAGACTAGAACCTGAGGACAAGCAGCCTGAGATTTTTCCATCTAAACAGGAATCTTTTCTGGGGCCTTTCTTGAATGAAGTTGCTCGACAATATGAGTTCATATACTGATATACATCAATTATTGGCCTCCCAAATAATTGTTGGAATTATTATATGAGTCCTTTTATAATATAATCAAGAATATTTTCGAATTTTGTCTGAGGCTAATTTATTTCAGGCGTGATCTTAAAAATATTATCTATCATAACGACTACTCATTCATGGATTAAAGTATGATACTACAATCCAACAATATGATTTCATTTTGCTTTGAATGTATTTCAATTGAATACGCAAGTAATTCATGAAAGCTACCTTGACTTCACCATGATCACTCACATCTAGATTCTCTTAGATTTCTCCATCATGTTTTATTGAATTTGATATATTTAGTGACATGTGGATCAACCATTTGCTTGTGTTAATTAAAACTTAGAGATCGCAAAAAATAAAATAAAATAAAGGTTGATTCAAATCAGCGTATACGTAGAGACAACATCTAATAATCAATTCTATTTTAAAAGCTCATGATCTGAGAGTGAGAGATTCCAACTTATAGAAGAAACATGTGATACCCTCACGAGGGTTGAGACAAGGAGATTTTGTCTCCTTATTTGTTTGTTCTTTGTCTTCAGAAACTTTCAGACATGATTGATAAAGCGGCTGAGAGAAAGGAATGGAAGCTAGTGTCTTTATCTCGAGGTGTTCCTAAACTATCCCATATATTTTTCGCAGATGATTTAATTCTTTTTGGAGAGGCATCGGTCCAATAATGCCAAGTTATTTTGAATTGTCTAAATAATTTTTGTGAGGTATCTGGGCAAAAGGTGACTTATGGCAAATCAAAATTTCATGTTTCCAAAAATGTTTCAAACCAGGCAATTAATAGCATTCAAAATGTTGCCGGAATGCACTATTGTGCTGATCTTGGAGACTACTTGGGGGTACCTATTGTGGCCAAAAGAGTAAACAAGTCAACTTATCAGAAGTTGTTGCATAAGGTTCAAAGTAGACTATCAGCTTGGAAAGCTTCTCAATTATCCTTAGCTGGACGGGCCACCCTTATTCAATCTGTATCAAGCTCCATCGCTACGTATACCATGCAGACAACCAAGTTATTGACAAAATGAATAAGAACTTCCTTTGGGGTTCAGTGTAAGGCAAGAAAAAAGTTCATTTAGTTAAATGGACGGAGGATTGTGAACCCAAAGAACTTGGAGGGTTGGGTTTCAGGAAGACGGATGACATGAACAAGGCTCTCCTTTGTAAACTTGGCTGGAAACTTGAGTCTGGTGACAATAGATTGTGGGCAAGGGTGTTGAGATCCAAGTATTTAAAGGATAAGTCCTTTTTCCAAGCCAAGTGTCCTCCTTCTGCTTCACATGTTTGGCGGAGTATTTCTTCGTGCAAGGAAATTGTAAACAGGGGATGTGCCAAAAGTATAGGGAATGGAAGACAAACTAGATTTTGGTTGGATTGTTGGATGGGAAAGGAACCTTTAGCGGAGATGCATGCTGACAGTATATGTTAAAATGACATGGACACGTTGGCGGGTGAGTTTTTCACAGTGGATGGTGAGTGGAATAGAGAAAAGCTCGAGTCCTTACCTAGAGATGTGCAAGACCGATTACTATGTTGCCTCCTTGTATTTCTAAAGAGGATAGGTTGTATTGGTGCGAGTCTTCATCAGGAGAATTCACGGTGAAATCTGCCTACTCCATGCTAGTGGGGAATGTTGGAACAGATTATCAATGGAAGAGGTTTTGGAAGTTAACCTTACCACGTAGAGTTAAAACCTTCCTATGGTTAGTAATTCATAATAGATTATTAACCAAAGATGCTTGTTTTAAGAGGAATATTGCATCGAATCCAGTATGTTCAAGATGCAATACCGGGGAAGAAGATATCTTACATGCGTTGCGTGACTGTCAACGGTCACAGTAGGTATGGCGGTCTTAGCTTACTATTAACGAGTTGGCAGTGTTCAATAGCTTACCCCTTAAAGGGTGGCTTGTGTTAACCTGTTTACACAAGGTAACATCTTTAAAAATAATTTACAATGGTCAATCCTTTTTGCATGTATATGTTGATGATACGAGGATGGAGGAATAAGGTGGTTTTCGTTTGGCCAAATAATGGTATCCAATTGATTATTAACTATGTGTGGGAATTCTTACAGCTGTCGACAAGGCAACTTGACAAAGTTGAGAAAAGAACCTATAGCATTGCGTGGCAGCGTCCTCCTCTTGGCATGATTAAATTGAATGTTGATGCTTCTCTCAAACCAATCCTGGTTGGTCCGCAGTTGGTGGTTTATGCAGGGACACTGAAGGTAGTTGGATATTTGGTTTCACGAAGAGATTAGGATGGGGACCATTACTCAAGCGGAACTACTAGCTATATTCTCAGGTTTGATGCTAGCTTGGGAGAAAGGCTTTAAGATATGTTTGTAGAGTCGGATTAGCAGATGGCAGTTCAGAAAATTAAACAACCTTTGAGGGAATGTAATCCATTTTTTTGAATTATCAAAGCTTGCCAGAACCTATGGGAGCATGACTGGAATTGTTTAATCACCCATGTCTTCAGGGAGGCCAATTCTTGTGATGATTTCTTGCCAACTTGGCTCACGAGAAAGAGAGTAAGTTTCTATCTTTGAGAGTCCTCCTACAAACATGAGTGGTCTGTTACATGCAGATTCATTAGGCTTAGGTTATTTTAGAGTTTGTTCATCCTAAGTAGGAGCATTCCTACTCTTTTGTAACAAAAAAAAATTCACAAATTCTTTAGGTTAATTTAGAGTTTGTTCATCCTAAGTAGGAGCATTCCAACTCTAACACATTCTTTAGCTATGCTAGCCATTTCAGCTGCCGATTTCACAAATTCATCCCTCCTTTCCACCATTAGATCATTCACCATCTTCTCAACAACTTTCCTGTCACACACATCTTTCATGTCTATCCCCAGTTTCCATACTTCACCCACAAATCTACTATTCAATTGCTGGTCAGCAAAGTAAGGCCAACATAACATTGGCACACCTGCCACTATGCTCTCCATGGTAGAGTTCCATCCGCTGTGAGTCAAGAACCCACCCACAGCCTGGTGGCGTAAGACCTCCTCTTGTGGCGCCCAACCCAACATATATCCTCTTTCTTTGGTCCCCTTCACAATCTCCACCGGGGCATCCTCTCTCTTGAAGCCTTTTCCAGCCACGGAATTTGGTCTTACAACCCACAAGAACCTCTTTTTGCTGTTTACAAGCCCATGCCAAAACTCCAGAATTTGCTCATCTGACATCACAGCAATGCTACAAAAACTTACATAAACAACAGATTGACTTGGCTGCTTATCAAGCCATGACATGCAATTACTATCCACTTCCCATAAACAGTTTGAAGGTTGAGATGCCACCTCATTTTCCAGGCTCAGTCTTATCTTGAAATGCTCATTAAGAGGTCCAATGGCGTAGATGTTGGGGCATTTGCTACGTATTTGAGACAATATAGGTCCTTCTAGCTCTTCAAATGTGTTGAGTATAAGTCCACGGGCTGTAAGGACTTTCCGTGTCACTGTACCATGTCTTAGGAGAGTTGAGTCTGACATGTTGCTGGCTCGACAGAAACTTGGAAGATCTCGACACCTGAGAAAATTCTCCATTCCTGGCACGGCTGTTATAAGCCGATCCGTGTCTTCACTTCCTTTAATGTTAGAGAAAAACCCAATTGTCAGCTGAAGAATAAACCTAAAATCATGTAAGAGAACAGTTCTGAATTTCTAAAATCCTAGTTACCTTTGATGGGAAGCTCCCCGGCTTCAATCATATCAGGGATGGAATAGTTTGACCACAAGTAACAAGCACCGATGGTACAACAATTAATGATGGGAATTCCAAGCTCATTAGCAACATCAAGAACAAATCCCAAAATCCCATCTCCTATAATACAATCCACAGGTGGGCTAATCTCAAGCAACATATCTTTCAAAAGTGGCTTGGTTCTCAAGTTCATGGCTTCAAAAATTTCCATAAACTGATTACCTGAGCTTGGATGGTCCGCTGGAAGACCATCAGAAATAGTCCTGAATTCGAATCCAGGGTATTTTTCGAAACGGGAATGGATATTGGCAAAACGAACCAGGCGGTCATGGTTAAACTCAGAGTTGAGGAAACTAACCTTTAGTCCAGATGTTGCACAGAGTTCAGTTCAGCTAGCTTAAGCATGGCATTTATCGGGCCTTGAATTGGGACGGGGAAGATGAGTATATGGGGAGAAGATTGGGAATGGCCTGCTTCCATCTCGCTTGAACAATTTTCTCTCCAGAGCTCAAGCAAAACCTATTTTTCTCTTGTACTGGCCAGTTAAATTTACTCTTGTTTAATCGGTAGTCCATCCAAAGAAAAATGTGACATGAAACTCCACTTCGACTTTTGACCCACGCACCATTATTAGAAAGATACTTGAGTTGGCGTCTAGAAACAAGCCCACGATTAAAGATCCACCTAGGTAGCTGATGACATTAACCTTGATAAGAAGTAGGGGTGTTGCGGTGATATTAGTTATTGTAGTAAAGAAATTAAGGTTAATGTCAGCCAAAAAAAAAGAAATTAAATATTAAAATATTTCTGAATTCAACGTAGTCAACAGTGAGATAGAAATGTAATGAAAATAAAAAATTAACTATTTAGCCATTAGATTAATATAATAAAATTTGTGGTATATATTTGAAATTTTGTAAAATTAATAAATAATTAAAATTTTATAATTATATAGTGCAAATTATAAAATACTAATTTATAACCAAATTTATTTATATATATATATGAATGTATTGTTAGATAAATAATATATTTTAATTATCCAAGTAAATAAAATTACATGTATAAATGTATTTATATTTTACATTAATTGTAAAAAAGTTAGATAGATAAAAACATTAAATAATTAAAAATTATTAAATAGAAAGATAATTTGATAAGATAAAATAAAAAACTTACTTAGGATAAAGAGGTAAAAAAAAAAACACACTGGGCACTTGCCCCTCTAGAGCCCCACTGGATGTGCAATGGAAGTAACATCACCGTGAGGCGCAAAACGAATGCACCTCACGATGACGGGCAAATATCTTTAACCATTGGATGCCATCACTGCTAGGGGTGCTCAAAATTTGAAAAAATTTTGATTGATTAATCGATTAAAATTAATTCGATTAATCGATTAGTCACTTAAGCTAATTCGGACAGTTGTTGATATAAGATTTTGGTAAATTTCAATTATCGATTAATTTCATTCCAAAACCAAAATATTTTCTATTAACTAAATTAACCGAAATTAGAGATAAATAATTTAAAAATTTTACATATTGATGGAGTAATGTTTTTATTCAAATATTTATCGAAGTTAGAAGATTAATTGCTAAATGTGTAGGTGATTATTATTTTAATGTTATGTTGATGTACTTATATAAGAATATCCACATTGTTGAAGAGTGTTGTTGATGATGTATACATATGGACAAAGGTAATCTAGCAAAAAATTTTAATTAACTAAATTGACCAAATTTTATTTCGATTCAGTTAATTTGAAGATACAAATTTTAATTTGATTAACGAAAGTGAAAATATATATTTCGGTTAATTCAATTTTTATTAATTTAGTTCGAAATTAACTGAATTAATCAAATGAACGTTTCTTCGCAACTAGAGTGCAATGGCATCCAAACTGGGCCTAAAAGATATATCATGAAACCAATTAAATGGGAATCTTAGCCAGGCTTGTGGCTATTATGTTTGAATAGAAAATAATTCTACCCTGGCTTCTGCTCTTTGCAAATTATAAAATTTTAGCAGCCTACCCTCTTTCTTTGGATAAGTAAAATACAGAACAACAATTACGTAAAAATTAAGGAGTTATTTGGGATTTTTGAATTTTTTGTTTTTTTCTTTCTTTTTTTTTTGTTTTTAAAATTTTAAAAACATAAAACATATTTGGTTAATTTTACTATGTATTGAGAACAAATATTTAAACTATTTCAGATACAATAATTCAATTTACAAAAATAAAATTTTAAAAATTAAATAAAAATAATAATGTATTTAATAAATAAATTAATATTAAATAATATCATGATATAATATTTGATAATATTATTTTATACTGTTTAATAGTAATATTAATTATCATCATTTAATCATATTAAAATTTAAATAATATTATACTAAATAATAGAATTATTTAATATTAATTTTCTTAGATAATAAGTAGAATTATTTTTATTGAATTTGACATATTTAGTGTCATGTGAAGCGATTAACCATTTGCTTATGTGAATTAAAACTTCGAGATCGCAAAAAAAAAAAAAAATTACTTGGATGATTCAAATCAGCCTACAATTAGAGACAACATCTAATTATCAATTGCATTTTCAAAGCCCAGGATCTGAGAGATTCAACTTGTAGAATAAACATGTGATTCCAAATTATTTTAATACATCAGCCAGCATAGCTGTCTCTAGTTTCTTCTAGCCCAACAACAACTATCAGTTAATCATGATTCTTCAAACTCATGATTTTTATGTCTTGAATTAGACGATCGAAATTAGAATAAGAAGGACCTCCAACTCTAACACATTCTTTAGCCAAGCTAGCCATTTCAGCTGCTGATTTCACAAATTCATCCCTCCTTTCCACCATTAGATCATTCACCATCTTCTCAACAACTTTCCTGTCACACACATCTTTCATGTCTATCCCCAGCTTCCATACCTCACCCACAAATCTACTATTCAATTGCTGGTCAGCAAAGTAAGGCCAACATAACATTGGCACACCTGCCACTATGCTCTCCATGGTAGAGTTCCATCCACTGTGAGTCAAGAACCCACCCACAGCCTGGTGGCCTAAGACCTCCTCTTGTGGCGCCCAACCCACAATGTATCCTCTTTCTTTGGTCCCCTCCACAAGCTCCACCGGGGCATCCTCTCTCTGGAAGCCTTTTCCGGCCACGGAATTTGGTCTTACAACCCACAAGAACCTCTTTTTGCTGTTCACAAGCCCATGCCAAAACTCCAGAATTTGCTCATCTGACATCACAGCAATGCTACCAAAACTTACATAAACGACAGATTGACTTGGCTGCTTGTCAAGCCATGACATGCAATTTCTATCCACTTCCCAAAAACAGTTTGAAGGTTGAGATGCCACCTCATTTTCCAGGCTCAGTCTTATCTTGAAATGCTCATTAAGAGGTCCAATGGTGTAGATGTTGGGGCATTTGCTGCGTATTTGAGACAATATGGGTCCTTCTAGCTCTTCAAATGTGTTGAGTATTAGTCCACGGGCTGCAAGGCTTCTCCGTGTCACTGTACCATATCTTAGGAGAGTTGAGTCTGACATGTTGCTGGCTCGGCAGAAACTTGGAAGATCTCGACACCTGAGAAATTTCTCCATACCTGGCACGGCTGTTATAGGCCGATCCATGTCTTCACTTCCTTTGATGTTTGAAAAAAACCCAATTGTCAGTTGAACGAACTCTACCCAGAAAACAACAAAACCATGGAAAGAAAAATTCTAAAATCCTAGTTACCTTTGATGGGAAGCTCTCCGGCTTCAATCATGTCAGGTATAGAATAATTTGACCACAAAAAACAAGCACCGATGGTACGACAATTAATCATAGGAATTCCAAGCTCATTAGCAACATCAAGAACAAATCCCAAAATCCCATCTCCTAAAACACAATCCACAGGTGGGCTTATTTCAAGCAACATATCTTTCAAAAGTGGCTTGGTTCTCAAGTTCATGGCTTCAAAGATTTCCATAAACCGATTACCTGATCTTGGATGGTCCCCTGGAAGACCATCAGAAATAGTCCTGAATTCGAATCCAGGGTATTTTGCGAAACGGGAATGGATGTTGGCAAAACGAACCAGGCGATCGTGGTTATACTCAGAGTTGAGAAAACTAACCTTTAGGCCAGATGTTGCACAGAGTTCAGCTAGCTTAAGCATGGCATTTACAGGGCCTTGAATCGGGAGGGGGAAGATGAGTATATGAGGAGAAGATTGGGACTGGCCTGCTTCCATCTCGCTTGAACAATTTTCTTCCCAGAGCTTACACAGTACCCTTTACGATTTACTCTTTCTTAATTGGCGGTCCATCCGTAGAAAAATGTGATATCAAACTCGGCTTCGGCTTCTAATCCATCTACCTCCAATAGTAAGATACTTCAGTTGTCATCTTGCAGTAGGCCCTCAATTAAAGATCCATTTAGGTAGCGGTAAAATTAATTTTGATATTATTTCCTTCTAACAAAAAAAAATTAATTTTGATAAAAATAAAAATACTGTAACGGTGAAATTAAATATTATAATAGTAAGATTAAAATTAATGATGAACCATGTTTTTGGATACAAACACAATCATGCACTATTAATTGTAGTGCACTCTTTCTTTGGATAAATAAAATACAAAATAACAATTTGATATAAAAATTAAGATAATTATTTAATATACTGTCAGTGAAAGTTTTTTACTTTTACAAGTTGAATTACGATTATGATATTTATCTTATTTTATTTATTTTTAATATTTTAAAAGACATGTGTCATCATCTTAGAGTCAAAAACTTCACTAACAGTGAATTAAATATTAATCTTAAAAATTAAGGAGTCATTTGGGATATCTTTTATTTTTGAAAATTTTGCTTTTTTTTTGTTTTTAAAATTTTGAAGACATAAAACATATTTGGTTAATGTTATTATGTATTAGAAACAAATATTTAAATTATTTCAGATATAAAAATTCAATTTACAAAATAAAATTTTAAAAATTAAGTAAAAATACTAATGTAATTAATAAATAAATTTATATTAAATAATTATCATCGATATAAAATTTAATAACATTATTTTATACTTTTTAATAGTAGAATTAAATATCATCATTTAATCATATTAAAATTTAAATAATATTATAATTAAATATAATATAAAATAATAAAATTATTTAATAGTTTTATTAGATAATAAGTATAAATTAATAAAATTATAAATTATATATAATATTAATTAATAAATTACATATTATATTCAATAATATTTTTTAATTTACTTGTAATAATTTAAATGTTTAAATAATATATATTCAACTAATTAATTTATAATAAAATAAATACAAATAATGCTATTTAATGTGAAGTATTCATTTATTTATACTATTAAACTATTTAATAGTAGAGTGGTATATTTGAAATTTAATTGAAAAATAATATTATATAATATTATTTATTAAAATAATATTTGATTTTATTAAATATAATGCACAATAATATTAATTAACATATTAAAATTATATTGGATTATATTATTTAAAATATATCTAATATATTCAACAATATTGTACAATTTTAAATTAAATAATATTGTAGTATTACAATATTATAATTTCATGTATTTTAGATTTATTTATTTTTTATATTTTTCATATTTTCTATATTCATGTAAATATGTTAATTTTAAATTAGTTATTTTCAATTTAATATTATTTTATATAAAAAATTATATTATTTTTATTTACAAAATTCATTAATTTTATTTGACTGTTTTATTATGATTATATATAATAACATATTTATATATAGACAATATTCACTTTGTTTCCAATAATTTAAAAAAAAATTTAAACAAAAAATTGTCAAACATATTTTCTATTGTTGTTTTAAAAAAAACTAAAAACAAAAATAAAAATAGAAAACGAAAACAAAATCAAACAATCTGCGTAAGATGTATTATAATTTTGCTTGCTAACATAATTGTCTGCAACATTATTGGATGATCTAAATGTCGACATACAAGAGAGAAGAACAAATCGATTTATATAAATACTTCACGAATAAGAAATTAAAGAAAGTCGTACAAAAAATACTTAAAATGTTAATGGCCAGCAACATTTTGGCAAATGTGTCTTCCGGATTCGTCCTTTGGTAATTGGCATGTTCTTGTAACGACGACCAATCAATTTGTGTCGGTAAAATTAGGCTGAGTAAAAACTCTTTTAGCATAAAATCTTCAAATTGGATTAAAAAAAAAACGTGTCAAGACAAGAAAGGATAGTATAAAATAATTATTTTACATAAACATATAAAATTATTATTTAATATACTGTTGGTCAAGTTTTTAGACTTCACCAATAGAATTAAGACGATAAAATATATTTTAATATTATTTAGTTTTAATTTGTTTAATATTTTAAGTAGCTTTTGTTTTTAATTAAAATACCGCATTTTCACCCAAAAAAGAAGAAATAAACAATGCCAAAGGCCAATTATTGAGGTGCTCAGTCACTAACATTTTGTTTTTTGTACAAATGATGGAAAAATTTTAAAAATATCTCAAATTTAATTAATTTACCTAATTTTTAAAAACTAATTTTTATGAATTTAAAATTCTATCCACAGTTGCTCAAATTATGTAGTTGAATTGGATTTTATACTTTTAGGTAATTTAAAATTTAGTTATTTTTATTATAATTCATAAGGATCAAGGTTTTTTATTAATTGATTTGTAAAATTCTTTTTGAAAATTTTGATTTGTAAATTTTAATCCAACCAATAATGCTACAAAAATTTCATTAAAATGGGTTACAAAATTTTCATTAAAATGTTGATATAACGTAGACTTTTGCTGATGTCGCTTTTTTTATAAACTGCATGCACACTTTTTACCCGTGTGGCATGATGTGATTTTTTTTTTTACATGATTGATTTTTGTATGTTTACGAATTTTGAAATTTGATAGAGTATACAGTAATCATTCGCATAATTTGACCGTAAATGAAATACATAATAACAATTTGTTGTAAAAAAATTAAGCGATTCATTGATTTTTTGACTCATAAGATACATTCATCAATTATTGTAGCAATAATTGTCTGCAACATTATTGGATGATGTAAATGTCAATGGATAAGAGATAAGAACCAATCTATGCAGATAAATACTTCACAAAATCAAAAATTAAAGAAAGTCTGTGATCTCCAGGATTCGTCCTTTGGCAATTGGCGTGGTCTTGTAACAATCAATCAAATTTTTGGGAAAAAGTTAGTTGATGAATTGTTTATCGATTGATCAGGATTGCATGAAATAATTATCTTATTTATTACGCTGTCACCGAAATTTTTAAATCTCATAAACAAGATTAAGATGATAACATATATTTAATTTTATTTATTTTTAATATTTCGAATGAAATATGTGTTATCATTTTAATTTTACTTATAAAATATATAAAACTATACTATGGTTTACTAGTTAATCAAATTTAGTATATATCTATTTTATTCAAATCATGTCGTGAAAGTGCATTATTTTAAAAAAAAGTAAATAATTTATTATGAAAATCATTAATGAGTGCCGGTAACTTCTTTACCAAATGATTAAAAAAAAATTGTGACATATCGTAAAGTTTGGATTCAAATCAAAATAACCTCATCCGAATCCCTCATTATTAAAGATTTTCCTTGAAACAAAAAAAAATTATTAATGAGTCCCTTGAAATAAATACTTAACATTTATTTCATACAATCTTTTCCTAATTTGGCATTATAATTTGATTTAAAAAATCATTAATTTGCTCATCCCAACTAGAAATAATCAAAATGTTTACTTCGGCTCAACTGACATTTCCTTTTTGTTCTTTTGGATACAACATTTATAGAACTTAAAACTTTCACTTGAATGAGATTGAACTTTCTCAGTTGCAGCAATCCTTCTTCATCAATCTTATGTCCTCAACTAGGCGATCCAAATTGCAATAAGAAGATCCACCAACATTTACGGATTCTTTAGCCAACTTAGCAAGTTTTGCAGCTGATTTCACAAACACCTCCCTCCTGTCCACCATCAAATCATTCACCATCTTCTCCACAACCTTCCGATCACACACATCCTTCATGTCTAATCCCAATTTCCACACTTCACTCACGAATCTACTATTCAATTGCTGGTCAGCAAAGTAAGGCCAACAAATCATAGGCACCCCTGCCACCACACTCTCCAAAGTCGAATTCCATCCACTGTGGGTCAAGAATCCACCGACGGCACAGTGAGCCAAGACCTCCTCTTGTGGAGCCCAACCCACCGTGTACCCTCTTTCTTTCGTCCCCTCCACAAGCTCCGCCGGTATACCCTCTCCCTCGCCGCCATGTCCCGGAACGTTTTCAGGCCTAAAAACCCACAAAAACCTCTGTTTACTATTAATAAGCCCAAACCAGAACTCAAAAATCTGCTCTCTTGACAAAACAGTAATGCTACCAAAACTTACATAAACAACAGAGTCCTTTGGTTGCTTGTCAAGCCATGACAAGCAACTTCTATCAACTTCCCAAAGACTGTTTGAGGATTGATCAAACACTATTGTTTCATTTGCCTCGGCAATTCTCGTCTTCAGGTGCGCATGGAGAGGTCCAACTGTGTATATATTGGGACACTTGGTCCGCATATGGGATACTGTAGGTCCTACCAGGTCTTCGAAAGTGTTTAACAAGAGTCCGCGGGCCTTGAAGTTTTTTCTTGTCTCTTTGGCTATAAGTTGGAGATTGGGATCCCTTATGTCGCTGGCTTGGCAGAAACTTGGAAGATCTCGACATCTAAGAAATGTTTCCATGCCTGGAACTGTTGTTATTAGCCGATCCATATCTTCATTTCAATTTTTTACAAACACAAACTTGTTAGTTAGTCCACAGGTCTTATTTTATATGATTAGAAATAAATAATAGTAATTCAAAAAAAAAAGAAATAGATATTAAAGTTAATTATACATGTTGTACTCAAATAGACTTATTCATGGATTGGATGGTCTATTCAACCCCAAAGCTCGATTTAATTTTTCAATAGGTTTAGGTAAAAATATTAAGGATTTATATATGATGCACTGACAGTTTATAGTTTCTATACACTGTTAATGCATCAGAGATTGACAACTCATTAATAGGCCCTTATATGCAAATATAAATAATTTTTTTTAATTTGCTCATAAGGGCTTATTGATGAGGTGTCAACCTCTGGTGCATTGATAGTGTATAGAAACTATACACTGTCAGTGCATCATATACAAACTCAAATATTAAACACATTAGATGAGTTTTGTTTGAAAAATGAGATCCAATAAAAAATTAAGTCAGGCTTCGACT
This sequence comes from Heritiera fomes, assembly GCA_032173925.1. Classification (NCBI taxonomy): domain Eukaryota; kingdom Viridiplantae; phylum Streptophyta; class Magnoliopsida; order Malvales; family Malvaceae; genus Heritiera; species Heritiera fomes. The sequence continues at coordinate 5,376,045 of JAPDPM010000002.1, read as the reverse complement.
TACAATTTAATATCCAAGCTTAGTTCGGTCCGATCCTATTGTTATAATTTTTTTTTATATTTTTATAACTTGTTAATTTGGTATTTCATTAAAACACAATGTCGCATTTTGTACATTTTAAAAAGGTTTTTAAAAATATTTCAAGGAAATTATTAAAAAAATATGCTAATTTATTTTTAATCAATTTATATTTTTTATGCAATTTAATTTGAACTTGTATTTTTTCAAACTTGGATATAGATTTTCATATTTTTGAAGTCTTTTTATAAGAATTTATTTAAACTTATTGTGTTATATTTATTAATTATTGTGTGTATTTTATGTTTTTAGATTTTCATTTTATTTTTAAAATTTAATAATATTTGAGTGTGTTTGGACTTTTTTGTTATATGAAAAACGGTTTGGGCAAAATATTAGACTTGAAAAGTTGGGTCGGGTTGGACTCAAGCTAACTTTCAATCCTTTAATACCCTACCTACCTAATCTCGATCTAACCCTTGAACACCTCTAGCCCAAATCATAATAAAACATATAAATTAGTTTTCAAAAGAAAGTGATATTATCTAGGCAAAATAACCAAATAAGCCCTCTACCTTGGGTCCAAAATGGAATTAAGCCCTCGACCTTTTATTTCATGAAAATCAGTCCATAAAATTTTATTTCAGTGGAAATAAACCCTCAACCTTCTAAAATTATGCAATTAAGTCCAAATCTGTTAAATGACACTAACTGCCGTTAGTATTGCACATGTAGCATGCCACGTGATAGCCAAGTAAGCTATCCACGTCAGCTTTCACTAACGGCAGTTAGTATCATTTAACAAATTTGGACTTAACTACATAATTTAAGAAGATTGAGGGTTTATTTCCACTAAAATAAAACTTTATGGACTGATTGCCACGAAATAAAACGTTGAGGGCTTAATTCCATTTTGGGCTTAAGGTCGAGGGCTTATTTGGCTATTATTCCTATTATCTAATATACTAGGCTTAATATCTAAATATATCCTTCACGTTTATCATAAAATGAAATTAAATTATTAACATTTTATTGCATGAAAATCAGTTCTAAACGTTTTAAAATAATATAATTAAGTATATCTCCATTAAGTCCCTCTAACTGCGGTTAAGTTTTATTACTGTGTAAAGGTAACAGAAATGTACTTAATTTTGTTACTTTAAAACGTTTAGGTTTTAATTGATTAAAATAAAATTTAATAGATTGATTTTCATGCAATTAAACATCAAGAGCTTAATTCTATTTTGTGATAAACGTAGAGAGTATATTTGGGTATTAAGACAATATACTATTAGTGAAGTTCTTAGATTCCACAAACAGAGTTAAGATAATAATACATATCCCTAAAAAATAAAAATATTAATTAAAAAATAAAATGAATGTATCATGTATACGTCACTATCTTAACATTTTTGTAAAATTTTTTAATTTCACTAATAGTATATTGAATAATAATTTTAAAAAACTAAGTGTTATTTGTACCATTGACACTATTAGTTTAGGTTGCCTATAAGATATGACCCTATAAATCATTTACCTCCGCTCTTTATTTAGGTATGACAAACAGAGGCTTTTTCATTTTACTAAATAGATATCATTGTATCTAATTTTTGGAAAAATGTAATTAAAATTTGGTCTTGGTTAAGTAATTCTATTAACAACTTATTTTTTTATTCATAATCTAAGTTTTTCTTAATGTCATCAAATTTTTTTTTTTTACTTTTTCCTTTTCTCTCACACAAACCCAAAAACCGTCGACTGGTCACCATATTGGCAACCAACCATCACTTGTCAGCACAGAAAAATTACAAAAAATTATCCTAAAATTTCTCCCAAACTTTTTTTTTTCGACTTTTGCATAATTTTTATGAAAAAATACTCTTATTTTTTTAGATCTAGAAAAATATATCCAATTTTATAAGAATTTTTTTTTTGACAAAAGTGATGTAAGAATCAAAAAGAAGAAATTGAGAGAAATTTTTTAATTGTTTTTTTGAAGTTTTCTTACATTGACAAAAGATGACCAGTGGCTGACGGGATAGTGGACTACTGATTTTTGAATTTTGAAAAGAAAAAAAAAGAATTAAAAGAAAAAAGATATTTATATCTTGACATTTAAAAAACTAAGCTTGAGTAAAAAAATAGATTGATAATAAAATTCATCTTCGTTTTTGCTCCATGGTAATCATAAAATTTTGTTTTTTAAACTTATAAAATTAAAAAAAATCATTTTAGTAAGCGAAAATTTTTTTAAATAGTATATTTTCATTAAAAGTTATAATTACAATCAGTATATTACCTTTCAAAAACAAGTAACTATAAAATTCACATTACTCAAATTAGATAAATTAGTAAATAACTACAACAAATTAAACAAATTAATAAATAACTAAACTAACTCAAACTCATACTTCATAAGACTCAAATATAAAATCTCAAAATTTCAAAACTTTCCCTTACCACTAAATTAAAATTTCATTATAAATTGTTATAAAGGACACGATACAGTTACGTGTCGTGTATCTGTACGTCAATATTATAAATATTTTATGAAAATTTTAAAGTTCAATGAAAACTACCATGTGACATGGCATCAAAGTACATTTAAAATTCATCTGATTTGATGTTTGAATTGTTTTATTATTTGTTTTTTATTCTTTACCTTTTTATATTGAATAAAAAATCGAAAAATATTTATCTCAGATTTAATAGTCCAATAAATTATAATCTTTTTAGCAATGCAAGATAAATTATTAACACTTTATTTTATTATAAAAACTCACTTTTTAAAACAATATAATTATGTTTAAATCTGTTAAACTATATTAATTATGTTTGTTTTTGTTATACTATTTACATTAGTTTTTTTTTTATGGAAACTATTTACATTAGTTAGCACTATATATATATTAAGTGACCGTTTATGTAATTTAATAGACTAAGATTACATTATTTTAAAAAAATTAAGGTTTGTTTATTGTAAATTAAAAATTTATAAATTTTTATAATAAAATAAAATATCAAATGTTTATATCTATTTCAGACAAAATATTGAAGATATATTTATCTATTAAACTTTGTCGTAGAATTTGTAAAAGTAAAACAGAAATTAACTTCTGAACTACTTTATTGAAAAGGATAGGGTCACATATTCACATATTAATTTATGTGTTGAAGATTTGTCTTTGTTTGATAATTTCGTTGTACAGTGTAATATTGGGTCTATTCTATTGGTGTACTTAATTTTGTTATTTTAAAATATTTAAGTTTTAATTACTTAAAATAAAACTTAATTGATTGATTTTCATATAATTAAATATTGAGGGTTTAATTCTATTTTGTGACAAACGTAAAGGACATATTTGTATATTAACCCAATATACTATTAGTGAAATTTTTAGATTACACAAGTAGAATTAAGATAATAATACATGCCCCTAAAATATCAAAATTTTTTTGTCAAAATTTGTGTTGACACAAAAAATATAAAATTTTATTTTTAGCTTATTTTTAACTTTTACAATATTGATATATAATTTTTAATTATTTTTAATTTGTGTCACGTATTTTATATTCGTATCTTTTTTGCATCTTGGTTAAAATTATCAGGTCTACTTGTTAGCATAGAAAAATTACAAAAAATTATTCGAAAATTTTTATTTAATTTTTTTTCAATTTTTGCATAATTTTTATGAAAAAATACTCTTATTTTTCTAGATCTAGAAAAATATATCCAATTTTAAAAGTTAAATCAAGAATAAGAATATTTTTGACAAAAGTGATATAAGAGCTCAAAAGAAGAAATTGAAAGAAATTTTTTAATTATTTTTTTGAAGTTGTTCGATATTGACAAAAGATGATCAGTGGTTGACGCGATAGTGGGACCACTGATTTTTGAATTTTGAAAAGAAAAAAAGAATTAAAAGTAAAAAGATATTTTTATCATGACATTTAAAAAACTAAGCTTGAGTAAAAAAATAGATTGATAATAAAATTCATATCGGCTTTTGCTCCATCGTAATCTTAAAATTTTGTTTTTAAACTTATAAAAATAAAAAAAAATCATTTTAGTAAGCGAAAATTCTAGATCCACTAAAAATTGTTATAATGGACACGATATTGTTACGTATTATTTTATTATAAAAACAACCATCTGACATGGCATCAAAGTACATTTAAAATTCATCTGATTTGATGTTTGTGTTGTTTCATAATTTGTTTTTTATTCTTTACCCTTTTTATATTGAATAAAAAATCGAAATATACTTTTCTCAAATTTAATAGTCAAATAAATTTTAATCTTTTAGCAATGAAGATAAATTATTAACATATTATTTTATTATAAAAACACTCACTTGTTAAAATAATACAATTATATTTAAGTCTGTTAACTATATTAATTATATTTGTTTTTATTATATAAGTGATAATTTATAAAACTATTCACGTTAATTATCTCTATATATATTAAGTGACCGATTATGTAATTTAATAGACTAAGATGACATTATTTTTAAAATTTAAGGTTTGTTTATTGCAAAATAAAAATTTATAAATTTTTATAATAAAATATCAAATGTTTATATCTATTTCAGGCAAAAATATTGAAAATATATTTATCTATTAAACTTTGTCGTAGAATTTGCAAAAATAAAAAAGAAATTAACTTCTGAAGTACTTTATTGAAAAGGATAGAATCACATATTCACGTACCTTTGATTGGAAGCTCCCCAGCTTCGATCATATGAGGGACGGCAAAATAAGCCCAGATGCAACAAGCGCTAATGGTGCGAAACTGAAAGATGTGAATTCCAAGCTCATCAGCAACGTCAAGAGTAAACCCTAAAACTCCGTCTGCTATGATGCAGTCCACCGGCGGCTTAATCTTTCCCAGCATCTCTCTAAAAGTTGGCTTGGTTATCAATTCCAAGCTCTGAAACATCTCCATGAAGCAATAACCTACCCGAGGATGATCACGAGGAAGACCATCCGTTATGGTCTCGAATTCGAATCCTGGATACTTGGCGAAACGGGAGCGAATATCGGTGTGTCGAACCAGTCGCTCATGGTTGTGCTCGGAGTTGAGGAAGGTGACTTTGAGGCCCGCAAGAGCAAAGAGCTCAGCCAGCTTGAGCATGGAGTTGACATGACCTTGAGCTGGGAGTGGGAAGATGAGTACATGAGGAGAAGCTTGTGGCTGCTGCTCTTGCTGCATCCTTGCCGACAACTTTTCTCTTAGTACGCCTGGATATTTGGGCCCTCAATTAGAATTTCGTCTACAACTTCCGATCTTGCTTTTAATTTGATAGCCTCATTTATAATGAAAAAAGTAGTGCTCCAGCTTGGCAAAGTATTTACAACTTAAAGACAAATGGATTAGTACTGATATTTTAAGGGAAAACTTGTACCAGTAAATTTGGAGTTCCAATATTGATAACGTCATTCATTAAAAAAATTATTGGTTCAATATTTGAGATTCGTTCTCCTATTTTTAATTAAGCCAATCCCATCACTTTTGAGCTAGTTATCTTAATCTTAACTAAAGGACATTTATAAAAATAAAAATGAAAAAGCCATTACAGCATAGTATTTGGTTGTCAGTTAATGTACCGAATCACAAAAATTTAATATAATTTATATGTGATACTATATAAATGATATATATTATGTAAAAAACTATGTAAACTCTTAAAAATAGAATAAAAACTTGATTAATATTTGTTTTTTAAAAGTATGCATAATTTTAATTTTACTTTTTAATAAAATGATAATTTTTGGTTAACTAACCGTGTAGCATAATTTTAATTTTACTTTTTAATAAAATGATAATTTTTGGTTAACTAACCGTGTATATTATAAACTCAACTTAATATTGGATTGTTTAGGAGTCGTTTGGCATCGTTTTTATTTTTTGTTTTTGTTTTCAGTTTTTTTGGAAACAACAGCAGAAAACATGTTTGGCATTATGTTTCTGTTTTCAAAAAATGAAAACCAAAACAAGAATTTCCAAAATTGTTAGAAACAAGAATTTCATATTTTCATTATTTTTGAAAATATGTTTTCATTTCTGATACTGTTCAAAAGTAAGTGAATAGATTTTATATATTAATATAATATTAATATTTTCATAATAAAAATATAAAATAAAATTAATTAAATTTTAAAATAAAAATAACATTAAATTTTAATATAAAATATTATTTAATTATAAAATAATATGATTTATATGTGATTCAGTGACATTATATAGATAATATATATTATGTTTAAAAACTGTGTACGCTTTTAAAAAAATAATAAATCATATTATTTTATAATTTAAAATTATAAAATTAATGTATGCATGTGTAATGTAGAATGATTTGGCACTTTCAGAAAAAGGAGATGAGAAGAAAAAAAAAAACAAAGAGCAATTATTGAGCTGTTCAGTCACTCACATTTGTTATTCGTACAGCTGATGCAAAAATTTGAAAAGAGAAATATTAAAGGTATTTATTTAATTGTCCGAAATCCAAATAATCAAAGTGTCCGTACTATAGCTATTTTGGTTTAACTGACATTGTTTATTGTTCTTTGGATACAACAGCCATAGAATTAGAACTTAAAACTTTTACCTGAATCGGATTGTACTTTCTCAATTGCAGAAATTCTTGTTCATCAATCTTATGTCCTCAACTAGACGATCGAAATTGCAATAAGAAGATCCGCCAACATTTACGGAATCTTTAGCCAATTTAGCAAGTTTTGCAGCTGATTTCACTAACCCTTCCCTCTTGTCCACCATCAAATCATTCACCATCTTCTCCACAACTTTCCTATCACACACATCCTTCATATCTAATCCCAATTTCCAAACTTCACTCACAAATCGACTATTCAATTGCTGATCAGCAAAGTAAGGCCAACAAATCATAGGCACCCCTGCCACCACACTCTCCAAAGTAGAATTCCATCCACTATGGGTCAAGAATCCACCGACGGCACAGTGAGCCAAGACCTCCTCTTGTGGAGCCCAGCCCACCATGTACCCTCTTTCTTTCGTCCCCTCTGCAAGCTCCGCTGGTATAACCTCTCCTTCACCGCCGTGTCCCGGCTCGTTATCGGGCCTAAGAACCCACAAAAACCTCTGTCTACTATTAACAAGGCCAAACCAGAACTCAATCATCTGCTCTCTTGACAAAACTGTAATGCTACCAAAACTTACATAAACAACAGATTCCTTCGGTTGCTTATCAAGCCATGACAAACAGCTCCTATCAACTTCCCAAAGACTGTTTGAGGATTGATCAAACACTATTGTTTCATTTGCCTCGGCAATACCCGTCTTTAGGTGCGCATGGAGAGGTCCAACGGTGTAGATATTGGGACACTTGGTCCGCATATGGGATACTATAGGTCCTTCTAGGTCTTCGAAAGTGTTTAATAAGAGTCCACGGGCCTTGAAATTTTTTCTTGTCACTTCGACTACAAGTTGGAGACTGGGATCCATTATGTCGCTGGCTCGGCAGAAACTTGGAAGATCTCGACATCTAAGAAAAGTTTCCATGCCTGGAACTCTTGTTATCAGGCGATCCATATCTTCATTTCCTTCGATTTTTTACAAACACAAACTTTTTAGTTAGTCCACAGGACCACATGCCTTTTTTTATCATTATAAATAAATAATTATATATTTTGTACCCAAATAAATCTATTCATGGTTTGGAAGGTTCAAGCCCGAAATTTGGCTCAATTTTGGATGAATTTAGATAAAAATATTAAACTTCTTAATGAGTTAGAATTTGAAAATTGATAAATTGAAGCTAGATAAAGAATCTAATCAGTCTTAAACTCCACTCCTTCAATCTCATTCGACTTGATTCGACGGTTACAATTTTTTACTATTTTTTTAGCTTGTTAGTTTGATATTTTATTAAAAGACGATGCTGTATATATTTTGTAAATTTTAAAAAGATTTTTGAATATATGTCAAATAAGGGAAACTATTAAAAAATATGCTAATGTATTTTTGATTAATTTAGATTTTTTGTACAAGTTAATTTAAGCTTGTGTTTTGTCAAACTTTCTTATAGATTTTCATATTTTTGTAGTATATTTTTAAGAATTTATTGTGTTATACTTATTAACTATTTTTGTGTATTTTATGTTAATTATTATATTTTTCTTTTATGTTTTAAAGTTAATAGTATTTGAATGTGTTTGGACTTATTTGTTGTATGAAAAATGGAAAGAGAAAAAAATTAGGCTTGAAAAGACTGGTCAGGTTGGATTCAACTTCATTTTCAATTCTTTAATACTTTATCTAATCTTAATTCGTCTAAATCCGATCCATAAACACCTCTAACCTAAATCATAATACAATAAATAAATTGGTATTTAAATAAAGTATTTTTTATCTCAAATACTATCAGTGAAATTTTTAGATATCACAAACGAGATTAAAATGATGAGACATATCTTATTTTATTTATTATTTATTTTTTTAATATTCCTTAAAAGATACATGTCATCATCTTAACTCTATTTGTAAAATTAAAAAACTTCATTGTTAGTGTATTGAATAACAATCCTTAAAGAAAATATGTATTATTTGTACTAGTAACAATGTAGTTTAGGTTACCTATACGATATGAAGCTATAATTCATTTACCCCCATATTATATTTAGGTATGACTAAGAAAAGCTTTTTAGACAACAAAAATTTAATCTAACAGTTGTGACTTATTCTTTGAATGAATTGGGTCCAATGTTCGTACTTTTTCCCTTGTAGCTACCTGTGAAACAAAAAATAAAGAGATGCTTTTTCATTTTACTAAATTGATATCATTGCATTTAATTCTTGGATAAAAGTAATTAATATTTGGCTTAGTTAAGGGATTCTATTAACAACTTAATTTTTTTAGGATAATTATTTCATATAATGCAAGTGAAATATTTTTATTCCACAAGCGATGTTAGGATCGTGACACATGTCTCATAAAAATATTTTAAAAAATAAAATAAAAAAATAAAATACATTTTACGATCCTAACACCGTTTGTGTAATAAAAATATTTCACAACAGTGTATGAAATAATTATATATATTTTTTATGGATTATTATCATATCCACTGTCAGTGGAGTTTTTTAACTCTACAAACAGGATCAGGATGATAACATATATCTTTTAAAAATATTAAAAAAATAAAAAATAAATAAAATAAAACATATGTCATCATCTTAACAACGCTTTTGAAATTAAAAAATTCCACTAACATTATATAGGATAATTTTCCTTTTTTTATTCATACCTTAATTTTTTTTTACTGTCATGACATAAAACTCAAAACTAAAAATTCTATCATCTCTCTCGCAAACTCAAAAACCAATCCTCGGCGGTTGGTCATCACTTGTCGGCGTTGAAAAACTCCAAAAATTGTTCTTGACCTCTTTTTTCCCATTTTCGCACCATTTTTGAAAAAAAACTTTTTTTTAGATCTAAATATATATATATATATATATCTGATTTTATGACAAAAGTGGTACAATGATCTAAAAGAGAAGGTCGACAATAATTTCTAGATAATTTTTTGAAAATTTTCCACCCTGACAAATAATGATTGGTGGCCGATGCAATGGTCGATCACTTATTTTTGGATTTTAGAAAGAAAAGAGAGTTAAGAGAAGAAAAAAAAATTTTCATGAAACAAAAAAAAACTGAATTGTGAATAAAAAAATAGGTTGTTAATTTCCTTGATTCTTCTCCATCCAATCTTAAAAATTTGTTTTTTAAACGTATGAAGATAAAAAAAAATAATTTTAATAGGCGAAAACGCTAAACCACTAAATGCGTTAATATGCGATAATACTAGACGCACTGATTGCGCAAAAGTAAAGGATAAGCTTTCTGTACCAAAAAGAAAAAGTAAAGGACAAGCTTTAAAAATTTGTCATAAATGACACAAGTACGTGCTGTGTTGTGTATGTCACGTGATAAATACAAAAAAAAAAAATTCTACGTAAATTTCAATGTAATACATGATACTGTAACCAAAAAAAAAAAATGTAATACATGATACATAATACATTTAGATTTCATTTCATTCGATGTTTATATTTTCGGTTTTTTATTATTATTTTTCTTTTTTTTATATTGAATAAAAAATCAAAATATATTATTGCAAGAGTTAATAATTAAATATACTTAAACTTTTTGAATAAATTGATATAAGCTTTTAATTTTTTAAAATAATATAATTAAATTTAAATTTGTTAAATAATATTAATTAATTTCATTTGTATTACACATGGTAATTCACAAATATATTCACGTCAGATACCATCAGGTGGAATTAGTATAAATTAACATATCTAACTTAATTATGTTATATTAAAATATTAAAAATTTATTTATAATAAAATAAAATTTTAACATTTTAAGTGCTTAGATCTATTATGAGTAAAAATTTGAAAGGTAAATTTAGCTATTAAACTCTAACGTAAAATTGTAAAAATAAAACAGAAATACAGTCACATACCTCTGATCGGAAGCTCCCCAGCTTCGATCATATCAGGGACGGCAAAATAGGCCCAGATGTTACAGGCACTAGTGGTGCGAAACTGAAAGATGTGAATCCCAAGCTCATCGGCAACGTCAAGAGTAAACCCTAAAATTCCGTCTACTATTATGCAGTCAACCGGCGGCTTAATCTTTCCCAACATCTCTTTAAAAATTGGCTTGGTTATCAATTCGAAGCTCTGAAACATCTCCTTGATGGAACCACCTGCCCGAAGATGATGAGGAGGAAGACCAATATCCGATATGGTCTCGAATTCGAATCCCGGATACTTGGCGAAACGGGAGCGAATGTCGGAGTGACGAACCAGTCGCTCATGGTTGTGCTCGGAGTTGAGGAAGGTGACTTTGAGGCCTACAAGAGCAAAGAGCTCGGCCAGCTTGAGCATGGAGTTCACATGACCTTGAGCTGGGAAAGGAAAGATGAGTACGTGAGGAGAAGCTTGTGGCTGCTGCTCCTGCTCCATCTTTGCCAAGAATTTTTCTCTTGCTGCACCCTGATTTTTTGGCCGTCTTAAGTAGATCGCCACAACTTTTGGTCTTGCTTTTAATTTGATTGGTAATTATTATCTACTCGTGGAGTTTTTTTACTTCACAAATTGTATTACGATAATAACATATATTTTATAAAAATATTTAAAAAAATAAAAAATATATATTATAATTTTAATTTCATTATGCAGTAAAATTTTTTTATTAATAATATATAAAATAATTATCTTAATTCGATAGTCTCGTTGGTAATCAAAAAAATTTAGTGCTCCAAAATCATCATCACTTAAAAGTTGAAGTATTCCTTTGTTTTGGATAATAATTAAAAGAAAAAGGAAAGTGAAATTTTAAATTACGTACATGACTAGAATTCAACAATGTTACACTAATAGAATTTTTTACTGTTATTTTTAGTTAATTAGGTGAAATCTGCCTGTGTAATGCAGTGATAGAGATTCCAAATTGAAGCGATTTATAAGTAGCTTCCTACTTGCTTTCTAGCAGGTTTTTTTTTTATTATTATTTGAGTTGAATGATAAATTTTTAACTACGCATGTAGAAAAATAAGCAAAAATTAAAATATAAATGTAAAAGTAGAATGATTCGGCACTTTCGAAAACGTAGCTGGAAAAAACCAAAAACGCAAAAGGCTAGGGATGGCAATGGGTACCTTATAAACGGGTATCCAGTGTTACCCGATCCGTTTAAGTAGGATTAGGGTAGTGTATAATCGGGTTCGGGTAGGGTTCGGGTAGTGAAATTACTACCCGTCACGGGTTAGGGTAAAGTTAGGATAGCTACCTTAGAATACCCGCTACCCGAACCCGATTATAAATAATAATTAATTAATACAATATTTATATTTTTTATATATCAATTATTTATTATTAATGTTTTATTTAATTAAATTAAATCATTATATATTATAATTATGATTTTTAACTTTAATTTATTTTTATGAGTTAAATTAAATTTATTAATATAATGTTTTAATTAAGTTATTCTAAAATTAATTTTAATTTTAAATTTAAAAATCAAACTTTGACTTAATAAACGGGTATTTAAACGGGTTTGGATAATTAAACGGGTATTTATATTTTATAGGGTTAGGATTCGGATAGCATAAATAAAAATAATAGAATAATTAATCGGATTAGGATATTATTAAAGTTAATCGGATTCGAATATTCCAAATCTAACGGGAACCCGACCGTTTACATCCTTACAAAAGGCAAATTATTAACCCGTCAATCAGTCATTCACATTTTGTTTTTCGTAAAGCTGATTATTGAATCATCTCATTTTTAAAAAATAATTTTTATAAATTAGAAATTCCAGTTTTACCATTTATATTTTTGAAAAAAATGACATCCTCTTCTAAAAAAAATCTAAAAAAAATAGCACACCAAAATCATATTTTAAAAGCATTTTCACACCCCATTTATATTTATATATCAAGAAACAATTAATTTATATATGGAATCCAAGAAAAATTAAAGAATATGTATCAAACTTGTTAGCCACTCAAATCAAATCTGCCCCAAATTTTGGATAGATGGTAAAATGTTTGATCTCTAATGGATATTTCATATTTCTTTAACATTTTACTTTCTTTGGATTCATTTCTAGGATTTCTTTCCTCTTTTTTCATGATTTAATGTATTATGTTCCAACATCTAACATATATACCATAACTTTAAAATAAAACAATTTTATTAAAAATTACCTCTTAAAAATGATATAAATCTAAATTTAATTGTTTTATTTCTTAATCTAAATTTTATGAAAATGTTGCAGTTAGTCATCACCATCACAATCATCTTCTTTTGCCTCTTGAGAAGAACAGTTGAATCTTAATCCCAGTTGTTTAAGTTATCTCTGAATTGAATCGAGGTCAGGTAGCAAAACCCAGCTATTTGTGCCGATTTGAATGTAAATACAGGTTTATCATTTTCCTTTCCTGCTGGAATCCTAGAGCTGGTCGCAATTTGGGCTCATGATATTATTCAATTCAAGCCCAAGTTTCGTCTAAAATCATGGGCTCAGGACTTTAAGTCAGAGTTTGGGTTGCTTTTTCATCATCTCTGATCTTGATATGTCTCCTGGTGATAATTTGTTTGAAGCTGAAGAGCAAGAAATTCAAGTTTTTCCTCACTTTTGACGAATTTTTTTATTAATCAAATAAATATTATTATAAAGATGATGTATATAAAAATTGGTTTCCTTTAAAATTTCAATTCATAAAAATAATAATGTATTGGGAAGGATATTTTAAGTACGTAGACCTATTTATGAGTCAGGTTATTTTTTCAAATCTGAAAATTTGTTCAATTTATTGGTGAATTTAGATAAAATATTACTTAGTTGAGTTTTTGAACTAGCAAATGAGGTTTGACAAAATATTGAACTAAGACTTTTGGTTTAATTTTTTTTTTTTGGTTTAATTCGTTACCTTAAACTCAAACCTGATTCACCTTGGCCCGGTAATATAACTTGTTTCATAATTTTATAATTAGTTAATTAGATATTTTATTTAAATAGGATATTGTATTTATAGGTTTTAATTTTTTATAGGCTTAATAGCCAAATAAGCCCTCAACCTTTAGCCCAAAATGGAATTTTGCCCTCAACGTTTTATCGCATGGAATTCAGTCCATAAACTTTTATTTCAGTGAAACTAAACCCTCAACCTTTTACAATTATGCAATTAAGTTAAAATCTGTTACATGACACTAACTGCCGTTAGTTTTGCATATGTGACAGCTGATGTGGATAGCTTAGATGGCTACCACATGGCATGCCACGTATGCAAAACTAACGGCAGTTAGTGTCATTTAACAGATTTGGTCTATTTCTACTGAAGTAAAAGTTTATGGACTGAATTCCATGCGATAAAACGTTGAGGGCAGAATTCCATTTTGACTAAAGGTTGAGGACTTATTTGGCTATTAAGCCTTTTTTATATAATAGGTTAAAAAAATATTTACAAAGTTTAAAAATTTCACTAACTGCATATTAAATAATAATAGAAAATGTTATTGTTTTTATGCAATTTGAGTTTTTATTACTTTTTAAACTGTTAATTTAAATTTTCATGTCTTTGTTATTTTTTGTAAAATTTTTTTAAAAATTTATTGTGTTATATATTTGAATTATTATGCATGTATTTTTTTATTTCTTTTAGATTTTATTTTAAATTGAAAAAATTGAGTGTATGTGAACAAGTTTAGGCTTTTTCTTTCTGTGTAAAATAGATTTGGACAACATTAGATAAAAAAATGGATCGAAACGGGCTTCAGTCCATATATAATCTCTTACTATACTGTCTAGTTCTGACTTGAATCTGATCACATCCGTAATTTGAAATTAGTCAAGAAAAAGAAGTAAACACAGATTTGGTATGATGAAGATAAAGCCCACGGCTTGAAGTTGCATGGATACTGGTGGCAGGCACTGGCGTGGCTGATTCTTGAAGAAATATTCAAGAAAATTATAGAAGATGGTGGCGATTTCTGCCAAATGTAACATAGCTTTTGCTCTGGGAACGCCACTTAAATCCCAGAATCTACCAGATTCATCATCTTCTCTTTATTTAAAGCATCGTTTCTCCGCTCTTCTCCACCATCAACAACAATGGCGATGGTTCCAAGCTTTTTCGGTGGCAGGAGAAGCAACATCTTCGATCCATTCTCTTTAGACATATGGGATCCTTTCGAAGGCTTCCCATTCACCACAAGCACAGCAGCCAACTTCCCATCTTCTTCCCGTGAAACCTCTGCAATTGCCAACACCAGGATAGACTGGAAAGAGACCCCGGAGGCTCACGAGTTCGGGGCTGACCTTCCGGGGCTGAAGAAAGAGGAGGTGAAAGTGGAGGTTGAAGATGGCAAGTTGCTGCAAATCAGCGGGGAGAGATGCAGAGAACAAGAAGATAAGAATGACACTTGGCATAGGATCGAGAGGAGCAGTGGTAAGTGTCTGAGGAGGTTCAGGTTGCCGGAGAATGCGAAGATGGATCAAATCAAAGCTACGATGGAGAATGGTGTGCTTTCTGTTATTGTGCCCAAGGAAGAAGAGAAGAAACCTGAAGTTAAGCCCATAGAAATATCTGGCTAAGTTGTTGCAACTGGCAAAAAAAAAAAACTATGTTCTTGCTTTTAATTTGGGTACTAAAGTTTAAGGAGTGCTAAGAAAGATTTAAGTGTCCTTTGTCTTGCTGGTGCTGTTTCGGTTGTACTGTCTTGTTAATGTTTTGAATCATACGGGATGATGGAAAAGCAACCCGAACTGTGACTTGAAGTCGTGAGCCTTGGTTGAAAATTGGGTTTGAATTAAATGGTGTTTGAGCCCAAATTGCAATCAGCCTTATGAATCCAGTCCAAATTACTTTATATAATTTCTTTTTCTGTGGTAAAATGTTACTTTGAAAATGAATTTTCCAAACCCAAATTTCCTATACTTATTATTTTTTTTAATTCGATTCAATGTCTTTTAAACTAAGGTGTCTTTGAAATGATTGAATCTTTGCTGGGATTCAATTTTGAGAAATAAACATTTCCAACAAAGCCAATAATTTATGCAATTGAAGGGGTTTTTATTTATTTATTTGGGAAATGAGATTGAAGTTGAATAAAAAAATTAATTCAAATGCTTAATTTGCAGTTCAAACAAAAGCAAAAATTTTTAATTAAATTGCACCAAACGACTGAATCAAAAATTTAATTCAGATGATTTGCAATTAAAACAAGAAACAAATGCGAATCAAATGCTCGAGCATAAAATTATGCACTACTCGCCAATTAATTGAAGAAGAACAAAAAATTCTGTACCAATCAAAGGACCAATCGTACACAAAGGAGACTATGATTGAGATTAATAGGTTAATAAGAGAATTGAGTGAGGCATGGAGAAATGAGGAGATGTATTGGTTTCAGAGATCTAGAATTAAATGGTTAAATCATGGTGATAAAAACACAACGTTTTTCCATCATGGTACTATAAAGAGGAGGAGATTTAATAAAATAATAAGGATTAAAGGAGAGAATGAGGAATGGATTGAACAGGAGGATGAAATTCAGGAAATCTTCTGCTCATTTTACAAAGAATTGTTTAGTTCAAGCTGTAATGGCTCATGGGATGACATCCTAGAAGCAGTACCTGTTATGGTAACTCAGGCAATAAATGAGGAGTTAGTAAAGGAGGTTTCGGTGGAGGAAATAAAAAAAGCAGTTTTTGAGATGGGAGGGATGAAGGCCCCAGGGCCTGATGGATATTGTGGTGCTTTCTATCAAAGATATTGGAGTATTGTTGGAGAAGGTGTTATTGAAGCAGTAAAGGGGTTCTTTGAGTCAGGAAGAATGTTAAGGGAATTAAACAATACCAATATTGTTTTAATTCCTAAAGTTAAGAAACCTGAAGAAGTCTCCCAGTACAGACCTATAAGTTGCTGTAACTTCTCCTATAAAATCATTTCTAAGGTGATGACCAATCGTTTGAAACCGTTCATGGAGGGATTTATAACTCAAAATCAAAGTGCATTTGTGGGTGGCAGACAAATTCAAGACAATATTCTTGTAGCAAATGAGGTGTTTCATTATTTGAGGGTTAGCAGGACAGGGAAGAGGTTTGAGATGGCTATGAAGCTTGATTTAAATAAAGCTTATGATAGAGTTGAATGGGGATTCCTTGAGGCTGTATTGGGGAAGATGGGATTTGATTCTAGATGGATTGGATGGATAATGGAGTGTATTTCTTCTGTTTCCTACAATATATTTGTCAATGGTAAGAGATCTAACACTTTTCTTCCTACTAGAGGTCTTAGGCAAGGGGATCCTCTATCCCCTTACCTCTTTCTTTTTGTTGTTGATGTCTTATCTAGATTGATAAATAAAGCTGTTCAATCTAATAGGTTGTCTGGAATCAAAGTAGGTAGATATAGTCCTGCTATTTCTCATCTTTTGTTTGCAGATGATTCACTTTTATTCATACCAGCTACTGAAGCATGTTGTCAAAATATTAAGAGGCTGCTACAGAGATATTGTCTTGGTTCAGGACAGAAGGTGAATTTGCAGAAATCAAGTATTATTTTTGGAGCTAATGTACCTACAGAGATTAGAGATAGAATGGTGAGTTTGTTGCAGATCAATGAAGCGGGTAATATTGGCTCTTACCTTGGCATACCATCTTTTTGGGGAAAGACTAAAATGGCAGCAATGGGATACATCAGAGATCGAGTTCTGAAAAAGTTGCAGAGTTGGAAGAGATTATTACTTTCCCATGGAGGTCGTGAAGTATTAATTAAAGCTGTAGCTAATGCAATTCCCACTTACACCATGCAATGCTTTAAAGTACCAAAAAAGATTTGTGATGAGATAAACTCGGCTGTGGCCAGATTTTGGTGGGGACAGAAAGAAGATGAAAGGAAGATACATTGGGCTAATTGGCTAACTCTAACTAAGCCTAAGGAGAAAGGAGGTATGGGATTTAAGGATATGCATACATTTAACCTTGCACTGCTGGCGAAGCAAAGCTGGAGGATGGTTTGTTGTCCTGAAGCATTGTGGGTGAAGATATTAAAGGGCAGATATTTTCCAAATGACTCAGTTTGGAATGCTAAGAAGGGAGCGAGAGCTTCTTGGGCTTGGTCAAGTATCATTGAAGGAAGGGACTTTCTTAAGGCCAATATTTGCTGGCAAGTGATGAATGGGGAGGATATAAACCTGTGGGATGATGTCTGGTTGAATAAAGCAAGGCTTGTGGCTGTGGGAGATTTGGGGAGTAATTGTCCAAAGAAGGTAGCAGAGATTATAGACAAAGAAAGAGAAATGTGGCGAATTGATGCTATCAGGAATGTTCTATCAGACAGACAAGCAAATGAAATTCTGGAGACCCCATTCTGTCTAAATGGGGAAAGAGACAAAGTTGTATGGATACACTCAAATGATGGGAAATATAATGTCAGGAATGGTTATGCCGTTTTAAATGAAAAGAGAATAGCTTATGAGAAAAGGAAGGCTTCCAGTTCCCATGTTGTAGAGGATTTAGTTTGGAAGTGGATATGGAAAGTTCCTGCTACTACCAAAATTAAATGTTTTCTATGGAGATCCTGTACTAATAGCATAGCCACGAACTGGAACCTGTGGAAGAGAAAGATGAAGGAATGTCCTAAGTGTCCAATATGCCAAGAAGCAGATGAGACTATAGAACATGCTTTGCTGATGTGTCATTGGACTAGAACAATTTGGTTTGGAATGGATATAGGGTATAAAATGGATAGAAGCAAGATATCTACAATGGATAAGTGGATTCTAGAGGTAGCAAAAGCTGAGTGTAAGAATAATGATGATAGATTGAAATTCAATTGCAAAATTGCTATGATCTGCTGGGGGATATGGAAGAGTAGGTGTGCTTGGGTTTTTAAACAGGAGAAAATAAGACCAGAGGAATGTATAAAAAATATTAGCAGAGCGGTAGCAGAATATGAACCATATATTCAAAAGTCCAAAAAATCAGTAAAGACAGCTAAGTGCAAGAATGCAACCTGGGAGAGGCCGGCTAAAGGATGGCTTAAGATCAATTATGATGGTTCGTTTGCAAAACAGAATGCAGCAGGGATAGGAGTGGTGGTAAGGGACTTTCAAGGTAATATCGTTGATGGAATAGCTAAAAAAGTAAGGGCGAATGTTCCAATTGAAGTTGAAGCTAAAGCTGTCAAGGAAGGCATTATGCTGGCTATATCAAAGAAATTCAACAAAATAGTGATAGAAACTGACTCTGAGGTTGTTAGTAGAGAAGTTAATAATCCTGTTCTGCATTCTGATTGGAGAATCTATCCAATCATTAGAGACATTCAAAGGAGGAAGGTACTGTTTGAAGATTTTCAATGCAGATGGGTTAATAGGGAAGCTAATTTGGCAGCAGATTGGGTTGCTAAACAAGCAAAACAGGAGATGTGTCCTGGGAATTGGATTTCTTTTCCCCCATCTTCTCTTGTTCACATTTTCAATAAAGATGGAATACCTGCTCCTCCAAGATAATACTGTATAGTAGCTTAAACAGAGAGATAATTGCTTCTTTTGCTGCAGCTTTGTTTAAGCTAGTTGTATGTTTGGTGATTTGTAGAGGATACTGATATTCTTTGAATAAAAGTTTTGTTTCAGGCCAAAAAAAAAAATCAAAGGACCAATCAGCGGAGTCGGTCGAATTTGACGAATGCACGAATCAACTAAATAAAAATTTGGTCCAATTTAATAAATGCACCGTTCAATTAATTTAAAAGTTCGGTCTTATACACAAGCAGCTAAAAAATAAATTTGATAATTTTTTGACCTAATGGTTAAGGATAAGTTGTGGCATATTGTAAATTTTGAGTTCAAATCCAAGCACCTTCATCATCAATTATTTAATATTTTTCTTGTAAAAAAAACAAATTTAATAATCAAGTATTTGTTTTAAATAATCATGTTTTAAACTTTAAAATGTTAGATTTATCTCATTTAATAGATTAGTAAATTTAATTTAATTTAATTTTATCTTATCTTTTTTGTATTTAGAATCTTAAAGAAGCGGATCAATGTTTTCTAACTAAAGGAGAGTCTCTCTCTCTCTCTCTCTCTCTCTCTCTCTCTCTCTCTCTCTATATATATATATATATATATATATATATATATGTATGTAGTTGGCCTATCAAATTTTATATCCTTTTGTATCAAAAAACTTTTATATCTCTAGTTTGGCAAAACGTAGAAAGTAGTTCTCCTACCAACATATGGTTGGAATAAAGTGAAAGTGAACTTCTTTTTTAAATATTTGGATATAATTCGAATCCTAAAGTCAATACTGTTAAAAAGATTTTACCATTTGTCACTTCTGTCTCAAACAGAATTAATTTTAAACCGTAAAATAGATAAAAATACATGTGATTACACAAAAAAAAAGAAAATAGTTCTCTTTGTTTCTCTGACACAATTACTAAGAAGGATTCAATAATTGCTCCGATCCAAAAACAACTACGTTGGGAGATTGAGTTTTTCCTCACATCTAGATCGATTTTTACTGCATTTAAATTTAGTATTAGACATTTGACTAGATTTAGGCTAATTTTAACATTCTTTCCTTAAAAAACATCCACCGAATGAATAGCTTGACCCCACCATGAATACAAGTACTGTGTCATATCATTTAATGTTCGAATACAAGCAAAGGAAATGGAATTTAAGATATGCGAATCCCTCAAATAATTTCCTTTGCTACCATCCTAAACAAGTAACAGATCAGATTTCTTACACTACTCTTAGCATTATTGTTAATTGATGGCTAATTTGAAATTAACATGATCCTAAGAGAGGTAAGATGTAGATCTAGGCAACAATTGCTGGGATAAACATGCCGTGATTATCGCTGACGATTAATTAGCCTTAATTCTCAATCAAATCCTTAAACACGTAGCTCTTGGTTGGCAATCAAACATTATCAACTCATCTATAATTCTTTTTTTCCTTAGTGCAAAAATAAAAATAATATATATATATATATGAAGAATTATTTCATATATTGTCAGTAATTTTTTTAAAATTTTATTGATTAAGTTAATAAGATAATAGATACCTCTCAAGATATATTAAAAATAAATAAAACATGTGACTTTCTCTTAATTTTACTTGTAAAATTAAAAAAATAACTTATTATTATATTAAAAACGAATTATATATATTGCTCATTATTCTTCTCAATAAGTGGGAGATCACTCATAATTATTTTCATCGGATTCTTCTTTTGAAGAAAAATAATGTATTTTGGCTTTATTATACCCTACACGAGGATGCGCATGCTTTGCTGATCATGAATTGCATTTCTATATTATTATTATATTTTTATTGTTATTATTTTCCAAAAGGAAAAAACAATGCATCATGAATTTATAATAAGATTTCTATAACACTTGATTTCTCAAGATTTTGGTTAGATTGTGAGTGATTTTATGCTTTTTGTCTCACCCTTAGCCCAACAGAGGAGGCAGAGCATGTGATTTTAAAAATATATTGAAGTTATTTTATTCCAAAATTCTTTTCAATTTTTTTTTTTGGGAAAGCTAATTGTTCGAGCATGGATATTTTAACATTGAAAGATTAATTTATATATAGCCAATAGAACCCAAAAGAAAGTCCCTTGTCTCCTACGGGAAAATCATTTGACATAATAATTACTTTAAAGATTGAGGAAAAATCATCATTCTATCTTGCAATCTTCTTCCCTTTTGTTGCATTAAATAAAAAACATTAACCTAAATAATATGATCGTTTTGCAATATGATTAAAATTCTAAAATGTTAATCTCACATATTTATTTTTGGTACAAAGAAAGGTGCAATTTAACAGTAGAAGATGCAGGTACTAAAATTCAAAATCCTAATTTATTTAAATCACATCTTAACCAATAATTGGTTGGCGTGGGTGGCAAGCAGCTCTCGTCCCTTAAGCAAGGCCAGGGTTCGAATCCTGACTTGTGTATGGAGTATCAGTGTTGGGAGGGGGACAAGCCTAACCACGCTCTGCTTCTCCCGACTCCGGAATAGTCACTGAATGTGGAAACCGGAGGGTTTCGACCAAAAAAAAATAAATCACATCTTAAAAAGACTATATGAACCAAATAACCTATTTATCTGTTTTCTTTTGTTTCATTTATTTCACCTAATATAGCTATTAAATTATGAAAATTCAGTTTATTTTTAATTTTTTTAAAAAAATTATTAATTTTCTGACGAACTCTAAGTTAGAAAACAATGCTTTCCAAGTGGATAAAAGTAGTGGATAATAGGTAATTATGCAAAGAATTAAAGGAGAGAACAAACATATAATTCATATCATAACTGGTATTTATTGCATTTAATTATTTACTTATTGTCTACATGAGATTAAAATCCAAAAATCATTTGCAAAGATTCAAGAAGATCAGTACAGTAGGTCCCTCACTACCAATAATCCAGGAGAAGAATGTCTTATTACCACATTTTCTCAGACATAAAAAATCTATCTAAGTTGGCAAGGATATACATGGAGTTCAACTTCGTTATTCCAAGAATCTTTGCAATAAGACAAACTCACAACCATGGAATAAAACCAAACCCAAACCCCAAAAACCAAAATTGTATTAAAATATTTCAATGAACGTGCATTCCATGATTGGATTCATTCTCTTCAGCCTCAATTTCACATTTTCTATTAATAAAATCTAAATCTAAATAAAATAAAGGTTTTGCGATACACATGTCGCGATTCGAGATATATTTTGAGATTAATTTTATTAAAACTACATGGATTTTGATAGATGCCGGCGGACATGACACCGCAATGGCAGCAGAAGGCAAAATTAGACTGTCTCTTGAAGCTCAATCAAGAGGTCGGTGGCATGCTCCGGCACAAGGCATGTTTCAGCCTGCTTTTTCAATGGTGATCAAAGGTGTTAATGATGATAAAATAAAAGACATTCTTATCCAATTAACTTCCCGAAACTTTTGGTTAAGGTTTGCTGCTGTCAAATGCAGCAATGCATCAGTGTTCCTTTTCCTTTTCTCTATTCCTGATTTCTTGAGGATTATGTGGCTTTTATTCATATATATAATAATCATTATGTTATTATATTCGAATTGACCACTTAAATTTAACTCAAACAAAAAAAATAAAAATTGGGAAAAAATCTTATTTTTTTTTCTTTGTACCTCTTTTTTGAAACGTCATAAAATTATACCCGAGTTTATTTCCTAATTCCTTCTCCAAACGATCTTAAAATATACTGTTTATGTCAATTCAATATTTAGTATTTCACTTTAAAATGTTTCTTACATGACGAAACGTCATGCCTTTTACCAAAAATTATTGTTCATATACTATATTTATAAACATGTTATCAAATTAAGGATTTTGAATTTTTTAATAGTTATTTTTAAGTAATAAATTACATGATAATTAGTTATAATCATAATTAATTATTATATAGAACTTATAACGATATAAAAATCATTAAACTCAACTTCACAGGTGTTCTGGCCTAAACTTAATATCTCAAATTTTTAAAGTTTTCTCTTTACCACTAAGCTAAGATTTTATGGTTAAGTAATCACATATTAATGAACGCTGAATGATCGTTAGAAAGCTACTAAATACACTTAAATTTTCATCTTCACATTCACAAAATATGAAAAAGACAAATAAAGTGCATTTAGTTTGTAGTGTGTGAAGATAAAAATGTGAGGTACATTTAGTAGCATTCTTTTTGGTTACAAGAGGAATATTAAATAGTTGAGGATGAGAGTGCTTGGATTCGAACCCAAGACTTACAATATGCCACAACTCATCCTTAACCATTAGGTCAAAAAGTTGTTGGCATATTTAATAGCATTCTAATATTAATTACAAGAGCAAAGAATTAATGAAACCTAATTACTATTTGATTATTATGCTAAAAACTTGATCTAATATTGGGTAATGAGTAGTTATCAAAATTGAATTTCACTTATTAGAGAATGAGAGGAAATTAAGGAGAAAAAGATGGTGGAAAATGGGATGTCAATATACGTGGGAGTTGGGACAAACTGAGAAAGAAATTAAGTACATTGTACAATTAAGAACCAAATATTGTAGGACCCTTGCAACTTAAGATAGGTGAGCTCACATATCCTATTCAGCGAGGCTTTCATTTTCAAGTCTCAGCCTATGAAAAAGAAGTGCCTTAAAGAGAAAATTACACATTTTATTAAATTAAAGATTTTCTGTATTCGGTTACTTTAATTGTCAAAAATTCGCATTGACTTTCTTGTTTTGTTCACATAAGCTTTCAAATTATTAATACTATAAGTTAGAGGATCAAAATCAATGTTTTATCTCATCCAATGTGAATGTCAGCGCCATTTTCCACCCGTTTAAGTCAAAATACTTTTTTTTTGGTCGAAACCTTCCGGTTTTCACTTTCGGTGATTACTCCGGAGTCGAGAGAAGCAGAGCGTGGTTAGACTTGTCCCTCTCCCAACACTGGCACTCCATACACAAGTCAGGATTCAAACCCTGACCTTGCTTAAGGGACGAGGGCCGCTTGCCACTCACGCCAATCAGTTGTTGGTTAAGTCAAAATATTTGAAAATTTCATATTTCTTATAGATTAAGTACAGCAGTCTTCAGCAAACATTGAAAAATAATTAAGGTCAGAATTTAAAAAAAAAATTAAAGTAGGTAGAATTGAGTGACAATAAGATAATTCGGTTTAGACTCAAGTTAAAATCAATTTGAGTGTATTATCGAATTTTTTGGAACAAAAGCCCTAATAAATAGAACAGGGAAGAAAATTAATGGCTTAATTTGACATGGGCATGGAGTAAGAAACCAAAAAATTAAAAAAAACTAAATGAGAGAGGATTTTATTTATTTTGTTGATTAACCAAGATTTGTCAAATAAAATTTCTTCAAAGAGAGAGAGCGTGCAAACACGACAGAGACAAAGAGAACCACGTTGCAAAGGGGCCAAACGGTCGGTTGTTGATGTTCATTGTTCACCAGCTGGCTTCTCTCTATCTTTCTCCCTTTGAATTCAAGCCTCTTTCTTTAGTACCTTGTTTCACTTCTCTCAAAGCAAAGCAAACCTCATCTGCAACCTCTAATCCCCATACTTCTTTCTTTCTGTGCCAAACAAATCAATATTACTTTCTTGTCTTTCTGCTTATCTAATGAGAAAAGTTTGTCCCAATTTTGATCTTCCTGATGGCTTGGATACGGTCCTGGAAGTTCCAATCCCTGAAGAAATGTTTGCTTTAAACAAGAGCAGTCACTGGCCATGGCAGAACATGAAGTCATGGATGAACTTGAAACCAAATTCTGAGAGGTCCCCAGCTTCCATGACAGCTATTTTTGGAGGAAGAAACACCGGGATTCAGCTCTTGCTTGGAGTCATTGGAGCTCCTTTAATCCCTCTTCCAATCAAGCATGATCATGATCACTTCACCAGCAAAAACATCAAGGATCAGCCCATTGTAAGGCACCAATCAAGTTATTACTTAAAATTTAATAAAGATTTCATGTTAATGGGTTAATCCTTTTTAATATAAACTTTGTTTTTGGTTTATACAGGAGGCTTCAATGGCGAAATACATAGTGGCGCAGTACATAGCAGCAGTTGGTGGAGAGAAGGCTTTGAATTCTATAAATAGCATGTATGCAATGGGGAAGGTGAAAATGGCAGCGTCGGAGTTCAGCGCAGCGGAAGGCAGTGTGAATAACAAGATTGTTAAAGTGAGGAATTTGAGAAATGGTGGCGGAGAGATAGGAGGTTTTGTGTTATGGCAGAAAAGGCCTGATCTTTGGAGCCTGGAGTTGGTGGTTTCCGGCTGCAAAATTAGTGCAGGCAGTGATGGAAAGTTGGCCTGGAGGCAGACCCCATGGCACCATTCTCATGCATCCAGAGGCCCTCCTAGGCCCCTTAGGCGTTTCTTGCAGGTACCAAATCTCTTCCTTTCTCCCACTGTTTAAGCATCAACATCAAATTGTTCTGGAACATGATTCATGGGATCTATTAGTATATTAGTTTTGCTATCATTATCTGTATTAAATGTTCTGATTCGAGCTCTAACAGGATGGGGTCAGTTTTATATATATATATATATATATATATATATATATATATATATATAATTGAGAGATGGAGTTGAAATTGATTAAGATGAATATCACAATTGTTTTTTGATCACCCGACCTAGACTAAGATGTTAGCTATTGGGGTTTGTTAATTGGGTTAGAAACGTGTAATTTGGTTTGGGGTGATTACTATTTTCTTTTGTCACTGATTTTCATTGAATTTTTACTTATAAATTTTTTGAACTTACAGATCACTTACCACAATAAAAAATAATAAGTATTCAAAACTAAATGCTTTGCATGTAATATTCAAATCATAACCTCTTGCGCAAATTCCAATAGACAATTTTTTCTGCCTTTTTGCCTCTATGGGTTACCTTGTTTTCTGGTTTAGCCGAGTCAAATATCTCTCTTTCACTTTTCAGAATTTGGGCCAGAGTTTCAAGTGAATTTCTTAATGAACTTTTGACCTTCTACTTACAATATGACCCACTTTAACGTAGTATATGGCCCAGTAAGTTAGTTCCACGCGCAATGTGGGGTCACAACCCTGGTCCATTCCTTGACAAAATGTCCGTAGTTTCTTACAAGCCCGAGGGTCCCTAACAGCAGTTGGCAAACCGAACCCCAAATTGAATCAAACAAACAAGATCACTTGTCACTAGTCTGCATTTGTTTCCAATGTTTCAACTAAAAAACATTGCATCCCACTTTCCAGGGTCTTGATCCAAGGTCAACAGCAAACCTGTTCTCCAATTCTGTTTGTGCTGGTGAAAAAACAATCAATGATGAGGATTGTTTCATCCTGAAACTAGAGGCTGAGCCTTCAACACTAAGAGCAAGAAGCAGCAGCAATGTAGAGATAATCCAGCACACAGTCTGGGGCTATTTCAGCCAAAGAACAGGCCTCTTAGTCCAACTAGAAGACTCACATCTTCTAAGAATCAAAGCCCCTGGAAACGACAGCATTTTCTGGGAAACAACAATGGAGTCCTGGATTCAAGACTACAGAACCATAGATGGAATCAACATTGCGCATGCTGGCAAGACGTGGGTGTCATTGTCCAGGTTTGGAGAGAACTCTGAGAGCCACCATTCCAGGACAAGAATGGAAGAGGTTTGGACAATTGAAGAAGTGGATTTTAATATCCAGGGTTTATCCATGGATTGTTTCTTGCCTCCTGGTGACTTGAAGAAGGAAGAGGAAGGGTATGAGATTGTGTCAAGGAATGTAAGGCTGCCATTGAAGCTTAGAAATGGGCCTGCTAGGGTTGTTGCTTCCAAAATAGTTGCTATTGATGTTGATGAAAGTGATGAATCATGGGATGATGAAAAGTTGTAAATTTGATTCTATAAATTTGTAAATATTAACACCACAAATTATGTTAGTTGAATATGAAATTCCAAATTTTGAGTATTTTATACTTTAGTTCTTCTACCATATTGTAAAAGTTTACCCCTCGATAACATTATAAAAAATACTTAATCTTTTATATAGAAAGAAATTATATTGTTTTTATACAATGTTTCTCTAAAGCGTTTGATATATTATATATATGAACAACCATTTTGTGGTGGAATAGATAAATAATTTGGTTATTTAAATATCTTAAAATGTAAAAGAGAAAAAAATGTAAAAGAGAAAAAAAAAATAATAAAGTGCAATAAATGTGCAAGGTTTTAGATCGAGGAGAAAGCTAAGGAGAAGTGGGTTTTAGACTCTAATCTAAGTTCTAAGCCTATTTTCAAAAAAAAAAGTAAACTTATTAATAAATTTTTTAATTTTATAAAATAATTCTTTT
Source organism: Heritiera fomes (assembly GCA_032173925.1). Classification (NCBI taxonomy): domain Eukaryota; kingdom Viridiplantae; phylum Streptophyta; class Magnoliopsida; order Malvales; family Malvaceae; genus Heritiera; species Heritiera fomes. The sequence continues at coordinate 5,348,559 of JAPDPM010000002.1, read as the reverse complement.
GTTAATTTTTCGATTGAATTGATACCATTTGACTTGTGACGAAAATTTTATCGAAGACTTTACTTTACTAATAATTAGATAAACCCAAAAGCGTGCTAATAATAGTAAATTCTTTACTAAAAATAAAAGATTATAGAAATTGTACATTTTTAAGTATTAACTGGGTGATACATAGAGAATTATGTAGGATAAAAAAGGAATAAATATTGTGCTTGCTGTAAAAGGAAAATTATGTTAAATTAAATTCAAAATTAAAGAGATTATTTGGAAAAATTAAAATATATTATTGTGCTTTCCATTAATTTTAATTTTCGCTGTGGGAAAATTAAGATATGATTTGAAATGTCTTTATCCAAAATATTAACTTTATTTTTCAAGATGGTATTTTTAGAATAAACTTTTCATTAAACATTTAACAAAATTTAATGAAACAATTTTTTTTTTCTCATAAAAAGCTAAAAGGGAAGGGAGATTCGAAACATAAGTTTGTTAACCGTCTAATGCAAGGATAAATGGATAACTTTTTTGTGTACATAAAAAATTTACAATTTTTTATTTTTTATTAAAATTTTCAATTTATAAGTGATTACCAAGCAAATAACTTTAAATATTATTTAAAAAAAAGCTAATAACTTTAAACTATAATGCATACATGGATGAAACTAAAACAAGTGAATTTGCTAAAAATGAATTATGAACATTTTTATTTAAATGTAAAGCCCATTAACAGAACATGATAATATCTTCAATAAATTAGTGAACTTCTCGTTAGCAACCTCTTACCATGCTGTAAAACTTGGATTCAAACTCAAAAAACTTCACTTTCAATCCCAATTTAGAAGAAGAAGAAGCATTAAACTTCTCCATCAAGGCTGCTATGAACCTTCAAATTGGAAAATCCTGTTGCTCTGAGTCAATACTCAATACACATCCCTGAAATAAAGACACTTGCCTACTTTCTTTGGAAAAAAATTACCTCAATTTTTCCAAAATCTGGAAGCTATATCAGAAATTTCAATGACTACATGTTCACACCTCATTCACAGACAGAACTCACATTCACATCCAAGAAGAGGTCAAAAGGAAGCAAAGCAATGATAAGACAGCAGAAGATTGCATTGTTGTACAGAAGCTGCAATGCACATAAAGATTACAGGAGTTTGATAACATTCCTTGTTGTGTGAATTAAATCCACCAAAAACACAACATAAATTACACGGGTTGCTCAAGCTCTGATACTAGTATAAACAGCATGCTAATTAAGGATTACCTATTGCTAGGGTTGCCGTGGAGTGCAATGGTACAGAGGTTGTAACCGCAGCGTGCTAAGAACCAGGAGGCTTGTCTGGTTCACGATCACATCTAAAGCAACCACCACAAACTTTGCTAAAGCTTTTCATGACGGTACATTGAAGTGAAAGAGCCAAGAGATCACAAAGGCAAAGACCATACAGGCTAGCAGGAAATTTAGAAACCGATGGCCCTGCCAGAAGTTTCGAGTTTCTGTAGCATGAACTGCGACAGGAGCTGCTGTTGCTGCTGTGGAATCACTAGCATCGTTCCACTGCTCCATCATTTCTATCTCATTTGCAGCAGCAATGTTCCGAGCAATTGATCCACAGATCTCACAAGTTCTGTGATTAGGGAATTATTTGGAAAATTATTACAGAACGTATAAATAGGACAGTGAAGCATAAAAGATACATAATTTTCATCTTGGGAGTGTATATTGCAGAATTTGGTATGGGAATAAGGGATAAAACATATACAAGGTAAACATACAAATTACAAATTAGGTAAAGGTAACATTCAAAAAATTCTGCATTAGGACTGGAATTTTGTCATGGATACCATTTAATGTTCTATTAAAGCAAACGCTGGTACAATGAAAACGTTTTTTGAGAATGATTTTTAGAATGCCCAGGATACACCATATCAAATGTTTGCAGTGATTACTGACCACCTCTGGTGGCCAAAGCTACCGTGAAACTGTTCCCTATACACACACATAACCAATAATAATACCTTAATAACAATTAAACTCATAGCAAGCTATTTTCAACTAATCTCCCTCCTACATACACTGAAGCAAGGCGTTTGATGGTACAAAAATTCGCTTTTCAAATTTGAACCACACTGAGGGAGCAAGTCTAATATTGGCAACATATCCGTAAGAGATTCTTACATGACTTACTAAGTTAAAGAAGCAAAATTTGGTAAAATTTTCAAGTCATAATGAAATTAGTTTCTGCCAAAGTTACCACATCAAGCTATGGTGCTTAATTACCCTTGAAAAATAAAAAGACAAATTCAGCATTTATGATTCGTTAAACAAATAATAGAAAAGCACCCAGCTAAGTCTGTAAAAAGAACAAGATGAAGAGCATGATACAGTCTAGTGTGTATTAGCTGCTTATATCTACCCTTGATCCAAGTTAATTAGAAAAACCAAAACATAGAATGGAGGCCTGTCATCTAATGTCTTAGGTAAAGGTGCTAGAAGAGAATGAGAGTAACATCTGTGTGATCCCGGGTAATCAATGTTCAGAATCAGGCAATTTTTTATCAAATAAACTTGAAACTAATGGACCAGAGACGACAGTGAAATATCTTGAGTGCATGCATTTAATCATTAAGAGGTCTTAGAAATTCAAAAATATACTGCTGGATCGACTGTTCCAATCAATTAATTCCAATCCTTTTGTGACAGCTAGCAAATCACCAAACTCTTCATAGCGGCAAGTGATGTATACGAATCTATAATGCAATAGCATTTTATAATAATTATGTTATAAAGCTGAAGTGTAACGCATTGCCATGTCCAGCTAAAACCTTTCTTAATTTGACTGCAAACTGCACCTTTGAACAGAAACCCTCTATCTTGACAAGACAACATATTAAAAACCGTTATGTTTCTGACAAAAACAGTGAGCTAAATCATATAAGAAGATACAAAAATTGGCCTGGATGTAGATTCACAAAGTTTAGACAGCAGCATACCGGGCAAAAAAAAAAAGAAAGCATTCATCTGCTGGTATAATTTACTTTCAACAAGAAACAGAATGGGAAAAGAATAATTCTCAGAGCTGGAATAACATGCAAAACGTGTGGTTCCGTCTTTTGCTTTATACTTAACATTGATTCCTTTTATTTTAGTATATGACATGCCTTTAACCTTTCTCTTTATTCTAACAAAGTAGAGAAATAATTCTTGTTTATGTTTCCAATATTGTGTTTCTAGCATTAAACAGGTTCCTTTACCTGCATTCACAACAAAGATTCCTCCACATTTGCTCATAGAACAAACCAAAAGGCAAAGACATCAAAATCCCCAAGAAAATCAGCACCAAAGTAAAAACCACTACTACCTCAAAAAACAGCATGGATCCACAAGTGCTGACCAATTTCACAATTTACATCTTCAAGGGAATATAGTACACAGTCTTGACAAGCATTGCATTTCCACGGACATCCAAGGACATTTCAGTCCCCAAATTGCTAAGATTCAAGCAATAGGGACTCTACAGTTCTATAGGAAGATCAAAATTCCCAGAAACACCATATATCCAGAGGAATAAATGATGACAATAAAGACAAAAAACACTTGGATAACGTTCCAGAAACCAATAAGCAAACAAAGTGCCAAAGGACCTCCAAAAAGCAAGTAAATAAGCAAATCTTCAGCACTGTTACCTGTTTCCCTTAATTTTGAACCATGCCTCAGCACACTGTTTATGGACAGCAGCCAAATCATCCTTACAAGAACAACCCAACTCTATAGGCACACCAGATTCTAGATTATTTGGGTCCAAGCTGAGATGGCAAATCCTGCAATCTCTCTCCACTTTTGCCAAATGTACCTTGGTTTCGGTCACCCCAGACTCCAGATCCACTTCCAGAGAAGAAGTCTCTGACACAAAAGATCCCCTCTCCTTGATGATCTCAGTTGTCCCAGACTCCTCATCAGTTGAAGAAGAGGAAAACCTGCCTTCTTGCTGCTCATTATCTGTCTGGTTTGCTTGCTCTTCTTCTCCATCAATATCAATGACAACTCCTTGGGGCTGTTTTGGTAAAGCTTCCATTTTTAAGACCCAGATAGTGAATCTTCATGTAATTGTTCCTACAGACAAAGATTATCAATGTCCAACAGGTTTGAGAATCCAACTATATGTTAGCTATCTCGCACCTTAAGTGAATGAACAGCAACTGAAGCTTACGTGACTCTTCCCAGAGATATTAAACAACAAGGGTGTACTGTTTAAGTGCGGTAGGTGACCTCTCCTTTTCCCGGCTGTCCCTCTTCTCTCTCTCCTCTGTCAGTTCGGATCAGGAGATGAAAGAGAGAGAGATAAGGATTTAGGAAACATTAATACAAAGAAAGATCTCAGGTATAAATATACATAGACTTGTAAGAGAAGCGTAGGGAAAAATGGGTCTTTTCTGCTTTTCATTAAGAGTTGCTTAAATTTATCTATCGTTTGCCATGATTATGGATGTGGGAAAATGACATGGAAAACATGGGTAACTGCATCATTGTAAGGTGGAGATAAAAAAGAAAAGAAAGTCGAGATTTTTAGACCATGATCTTTGATCGAAGTGAGCCTGTTGAATTTGTCATTCTGTCTTCAGACAGCAACGATAAATGATGTGCGAAAAGCAAGATTTGTAAGCAGTTGTCTTTACTTGGTTGCCTTTTCTTGATTGCTACTGTTACTTTACTCGTGTCATGGATTTAGAACACGACAGCCCAAGAGTTTGGTACAAGGGGACTTAATAGTCCACTTTTTGCGTGGAAAGTCCAAATGGCCCCCCCCTTTAAATGTAAATTTTTCTAATTATGTGGGGGTATTCTCGGCTCCTGAAAAAAGCCGAGGCTTGGTTGCTTAGTAGCAACTTTTGTAATCAAACATGTTTATCAAAGGGTTTTACCATATGCTATTAGGCCATTTTCCCAGACTTTTAACAGTCGGTCAAAGTTGTAATCTGAAACCGGACAAAGCAGCGGCAGACAGGGCCTACTTTCATTATTCTACATCACAAAAGAAAATGAGATGACCCTAATCCATCAGAATTCAGAGTCAACAAAATGTACCAGACCAGATTTTTTTTTCATTTTATTTACCAGATGAATAAATGAAGGCTTTGTTAAAGTAGTTCATGAACAAGCTCAATGATACTTCTGAGAAAAGAAATAGGAATGGAGGGCATCTGAATTTTTACAATACCAACACTTTTTTAATCATTTTGCCATGAAAATCATTCAGTTCCCAGCTATTTCTTGCGTTTTGAGTAGCCTGTAGCTATGGTTCAGTGGAGAGAGAGAGCTTTGTCCTCTACTTGCTTATGGCCTGTATGGGAATGAGGTATATATAAACTAAATAAAGTTGATACAAACATACATTACTTTTTGGCAGAAAAGTATGTTTTTCATTTTCCAGAAGATAATCAGCAGAACTTTGTACAGACTCTTTATCGACCAAGGACTTCCTTAAGTTCTCAGTTCTCACCCTAATGTAAATCTAATGCCAGGGATTTAGTTTTGGATGAGAGGTCAGGTTTCCAGTTTCAACTTGTTAAGAATCTCACAGTAACATGTGGGCATATGCTGATGGCCTGATAAAGTTCTATAGAACAAAAGCAAGTAAATTGTATTCGGCATTGTCCCAACAGCAGACCTTCTGTACCAGAGCTAAGCTGGAGAAGAGACTCCAGTCAGGATATTGCATATCCTGCAAATTAGTGCTTACCATGAGTAAATGGCCACCTATCCATGATTTTCATCACAAAAAGCTTCAACCACTAATGTAGATCCATTCTGAAACTGAAACCAGAAACGAAAGGCAATTAATTACTGAGTAACGACAAACTAACAGCTGGTGTGACCATGTTGTATTCCTTAACAAGATAATTCTCAAGATATTCATCTATACCCTAACCAAAAACTCATTTCTCTCTGCCAGAGAGGTAACTAACCACCCCAAAAGATCAAATAAGGAGTTTTGCATAACAGAAAAGACAACTGAAACAATACTCCATTCCGTACCTCCAACATGAAAAACCACAAAAAATTCAGGGCAATAAACAGGCCATTAGTTTTAGCTCAAACCCTCCACTTCAGATCGCATTGTAAAAGTTTGTTTAGGCATCTGAGTTGGTAGAACCTCTGCTGACATGCCTGTCAATTTGCTCCGTCCATCATCAAAGCGCATATGGTCACTCTTTACATATAGATCTGACATCTCTATTTGCATGCCAGAAGTGGCCACCGGTGACATTCTCAGACCTGTCGCATTGTTTGGTATCCTAACGCAACTGTTCTCAAGGCCACTCTTTATCCATGCAATATTATTCAAATCAGTTGCTATGGAGATTAATTCATGACTTGAAAAGGCAGGGGGCTCCTCATAGTCGACAAACTCAGGCCCCAACAATGAATTCTGAGAATGACCCCCACAAGGAGTTGAGCAGCAACCAAACCCACATCGCAAAGGAATGACAGGTTCACTGCAAAAATCTTCCAGGATCTTTCCGACTCCCGAGTCTGGCCTGGAAGATTGAGCCAAAGGTCCTTGCATTAGGATTGAACCTGACATTCCAGATTCGGTTCTAGAACTACTTGGAGGGTTATAGCAGCTGAATGCACTAACACGGGCAACTGGACGACAAAGAGTAGGATGGTCCTTTGGTTCAGCAGCAGATTGATCCTCTGGTGTTGGTTGTTTGTCTCCTTTCAAGTTGGGTCTATCATCCATCACAACATCTCTTCCTTCAAGATGCTTGAAGGAGTTTATATCTCCAACTGACAGCGTCTCTTCTGAGGATGCTTTTGTTCTCTCAAGGCTGCCATCTTCCATCATGTCACTAGCTCCTGGTTTAAACCTACCTAGCTCCATGCATCGGCGTCTTAACGTTGAATTCCAATGGTTCTTAATTGCATTATCAGTTCTACCTGGCAGAAGTTTTGCAATTGAAGCCCATTTGTTGCCATGGATTGCGTGAGCTGAAATTATGATGCGATCCTCCTCATCTGCAGAATTTTTTAGATATAGATGGTTATGGTTGCTGGTAAGCTTTCATATCACAGCAAAATATTCATTTGTTTGTTATCATTAGAATTTAAATTCTACATCAGCCAACTTTTCTAACTGTTGCATGATGACAACAAATTGAAGACCTGAAGACCTCTGACTCATCTCAAAAAGAACCTCCAGAATTTCACGATACAAAAACTATCTTGATTACCAGTCGAAAAGAACAAACAATGCAAAAGAAAAAGAGAGACATCACCCTCCCATCAAAAGATATACATTTTGCTGTTTGATATTTAAAACTTCATACATCTTCGTTAACTGCAAACATTAGTAACATAAGACTCCGCAGACAAAAAAAGTTTCAGTAATCCTTTTACTTCAAAAATATGAAAATCAGTTAGAATTTTGGAGCATTCCACTAAATTTTAACAGTTAGGCAAAACAACCTTGAAAGTGTAAAACAATCCCACTGTTCAATATTTTGCTCTATGTGATGATTTGCACATACATAAGCCCATGGAACTCCAACACTAGGATCAGCTAGGAAAAGATGGATTGTTCTAAGTAAGACACAAAGCAAATAGGGTTACAAATAAAACAAACTGGCATTCTGACTTGAATCTCTACTATCCTTAAGTAATTAATAAACAAAATAGAACTTCTCTCATAAATGTACAGATCATCCTCAATAAACAGGAAGATTCTTTTGCAGGCGTGGGTAGCTCCAATTCACTTCCAATGGCACCAAATTATAAATATACATTACACATGATCAGAAAAAGGAATGGCAGTTGAACACAGAGGCTTTACAGCTACAAACATATAACAAGAATAACAGTCATGTTTTATATAACCGGCATAGTCTAGCATATCCATCCAATCATCTACTTCTCTAACTTTTTCCTGAATTAGTTCTTGTCAGTAACACTCCAATTTCCACTTAGTATTAATAGCTATTAAACTCTAGAAACTACTTTTCTTTCTAAGAAACAAAGATAAAAACTTTGCACTATACAATGTAGCAAACAGAGTACTAAATTTGGAACATCAGGACACCAAAATAAAAAGACCTCCATAAAACATGGAATATTTGCAGCATTTGGCAATACCAACTAATTCAAAACCAAAGAGCATCAAGACATCAACATTAATCCAAATCTAGAAGAAAAAAAAGAATAACCTTTTTCACTATCTCAAATGAACAAAACATAACCTTAACCTCCCACATTCCAAACAAACAAAACCCCAAACAAGAACAAATCCCCATTTCAAAAAATAAACTAAAAATAAGAACTTTAGCAAAAGGAGAGAACTTTACCAGTAAAAGGTTTGCGCTTAAGGCAAGGGTCAAGCTGGTTACACCAACGAAGCCGACACGATTTCCCAGACCGACCCGGAATTCCTCGCGCGATCAAACTCCAATTCCTCGCCCCAAACTTCGCCACCAGCCGGCTCAACACCGCGTCCTCCTCCGGCGACCACGGCCCTTTCACTCTACTATTACTCCCACCACCACCGCCACCACAATCGCCGCCATCAAGCTCTGACTCAGCCACAATCAACTCCAAGTCATCCCCACCACCTCCCGAACCGCTTCCTCCAGCCGCCGGTGAGTCCTGACGGTTACTCTCTTTTTCTTCCTCTTTCATTTTTTTTTTTTGGATTTTTTCTGTTATTCTCCCACTTTCTCTTTTATTGTTACCTACCTGCTCAACTGCAATATGATTTTCAATTTTTAATTATAAAAATGGGCAGAATTTTCGTTGTTCTTTTTCCAAAATGACTGCTATGTCCCTTCTTCCCCGCTTCAAAACGGCGAGGTTTGTTACATTTTCTGATGTCGTTTTTAAACTTCGGTTGACTTCTGTTTATAAGCACACAAGAGGTTGGTGATCAATGACGTTTTAACCCTTGAAAATTATGGGCTTGTTAGTTGGTCTTTGGCTGTAAAATTTAACGGATGTGTGGGGTAGTTTGGAGAAGTGGGGTTCGGTTATTTGGTGGGCCAGACCGCCAGAGAAACCGCCTTCAGGTTTCTACTTTCAAAGTTGACTAGAGTGGACTTATGTCTTCGTAGTTACGTTTTTGTCCTCGGTTATTGGGCCTTGATTTTGGGCTTTGAGTCTCAAATTTCTGATTATGATTCGGTCATGGGCTTTGGCCCAAAGTAAACTTTGAATCTAATGGGATTTTTGTATTTACCTCTGGCCATTGTACGACACAATGGGCCTAACGAACTAATCACATATGAAATCCTTGCTTGAATGCTCGGACCAATGTACCGGATCAAATGTTTTTAAGGCACATATTTCAACTTGACCACGGATCAAATGTTTGTCTACATTCTATTAGGCCCTTGTATGCTTGGGCCAGCCACCCAACCTATAGCCGTCCAAAACCCAAGTCTTAGGGTTGATTTGAATGGATAGTGAAATTAATTCCAATAATAATATTGAAAAAGATAAAATAACTACTAAAAATATATGTTTTTTAATGAAATAATAAAATAAGTTGAAGTTCAAGGTAAAAAAAATTTTATTTTATATTTTTTTTGTCTTTTGAGGGTTTGACCTACCAATCGCACCGTCACCGATGTCAACTGATGTGCCAAACCTAGCTTTAGTGGTTCGTTTCAAATAATTAATATACTCGAACCACATGCACCATAGAAAACATGACAATATATGATTGAATCCAAACATATAGAACACAGGTATAAGAGATAGAATCTTAGAAGTAATATTAAACTCAGCTTAATACTCAAATATATCATTCACGTTTATCACAAAATAGAATTAAGTCTTTAGCGTTTAATTACATAGAAATCAGTCCTAAACATTTCAAAATAATAAAATTAAGTACATTTTTGTTAAATTTTTTAATTGTCATTACCCTTGCATAGTAATAAAACTTAACGGCGTTAGAGAGAGTTAATAAAAAGATCTTTAATTCTGTTATTTTGAAACGTTTAAGACTAATTTTTATGTAATTAAATATTAAAAATATAATTTCATTTTGTGATGAGCGTAGAAGACGTATTTGGTATATTAATCCTATTAAACTCTTCCATTCTCTTTTCTTCTCCAAAGGAGCTCTTCTGCCTTTTTCCCTCTCTGAACTTTTCTCTTTCGTCTTTATTCCTTTACAAACACTACTTTGAGTGTCCGAGAGCATGTTTCAGACTCCCAACTTCATTACCCCTTAACTATGTTCTTAAGTGCAGATAATAACAAGTCTTTAACACTCAGCCAGAAACTTTTCAAAGAAAGATTTCCACCGCACATACTAAAAGGACATCAACTCATTTGTTACGCAGGGTGAAGTCGGTGGAACTTAAATTTGAAATTAAAGCTTGACTTTGGTCTTATTAAATTAAGACAGAATTGAGTAATCTTAAAAATGTTCAAAGATCTTTTGTCTATCAAGTTGTCAACTCAAGCTTTAGACTTCCTACTAACCAAGCCTATAAGCTTGGAGCAGCAAGCCTAGTATGGTGGAAAATTTTTTACTTGTTATATTTGTCAATGCTAGTCTAAATGAGAGCTAGACTTACTCATAAACTGTGCTTAGTTTAAATGAAGGGTTCATTGCCTTAAACAGTTGAAAATGTATTATAAAAAATTATGATAATCTCACTTTTACTGTTAAAGGGTTATTATCTTATATCCATTAAATATTAATTTTTTATGATCTCACATTGAAGTTAGACCCTTCACCTTTTGTTAATTGATTTTTAGTTGAATATTAAACATGGTGATTCATGTTTATTACTCATTATAAATTTGTTACATGAATTTTAATGTCTCTACATCTATACATGATGACAGCATGTTAAAATAATATTTTTTCGTATTCATTAAATATTAAATTTTCTTAAGTTTTTTATTCAAGTTGAACGCTTTATTGATTAGTTATTATCAAGTGATTTTAAGTTGAATGCTTAGGGTTTGTTTGATTTTGTTTTTGTTTTATGTTTTTTGTTTTTGTTTTCAATTTTTTGAAAAATAAAATAGAAAACATGTTTGTTGAGTTGTTTTTGTTTCTAAAATCTGAAAATAAAACATGGTGTTTTGGAAATGGTTGAAAACATCAAAATGAAAACATCAAAATGATGTTTTCAACAATTTCGGAAACAGTTTTGGTACTGTTACCGTACGGGTACTGTTCACCCGTTGCGGCTACAGTGCCATTTTACCTCTAAAAAATGATAAAAACATGTTTTTTGTGGGTTTCGAACTCACTCCTCTTTAACATTTTATAATTTTTTCACTCCCTTCAGCAGTTTTAAGTGATAAAATTTGGCAACAAAACTAATCATCCAAACATGTTTCCAAGTTTCATAAATTGAAAATAAAACAAAACAAAATTTTCAAAAACATAAAACATAAAACATAAAACACACAACAAAATCAAACGAACCCTTAATGTTGACTACAATAGAGAGATTTTGTGTTGATATCCCTATAAATAAAGTGATAAAAATTCTGCATTTTCTGGTAGGGAACTTCCTTTACTTTTTTCGGGTCTTCTTCTGTTTATTTTTATCTTCTTTTCCCTTTTCCCTACATATTGACAGACCTAAAATTGTTTAAAACAAAAACTAAGAGAGGAAAAAGCAAGGCACCCTTGTTCATAGTGGTCAATAATGATATATAAAAATTCACTAAAAAGCAATCAAGTTCTTGACGAGCAATGATGATTCCACCAACCACATATTCCAGAAACTATCTATACCAGATCAATAACAGAATTGATTCTGTGTTAGCTTTTAATAATGAGTGACCCACAGTCATAAAAACATTTAATTTGTACAAGTTGACTTATAATCATTGGAAGCATGAATCCACCACATAGAAATCTTCACAACATTCCCTTTAATCAAGCTTGGGATCTGTTCTTAATCTCACCTTTATTTCAAATCTTTCCAGTTAAAATGATCGGGAAAACAAGTTATCATAAATAAACACATGCGCGCAAGCACGCATAACCACATCTAATCATAAAGCGTTCTGCTACAAACAAATAAAACTACGGTCAGGTGTGAACAGTAAGATATTTGCACTGTAATTAATTGTCACGTCTAAATAATGGCGAAGCCAAGAAACTGCAGCTGACAAGGCTGAGACACTAACTATTGATCAGGCCTGCTATCAATGCTTCTAGTAGGACACCTTACAGTTTACAAGCCACCAAAGCAGTGTTAGCAGGGGCAGTTTTTGATGGGTGGCTGGAGCCTGGATTAGACCTGGTCTGGAGATTGCCAGGTCTACCCTGGATGCTTGCTGCTAGCTTATGGTACTGTGGGGGGGGGGGGGGGGGGGGGGGGGTGGTGAAGAAATGGTTGGACTCTGGAGACTGGGCAGCGGCTGTGGCATTGCTCATCAGGTAGCAAAATCAAGGAGGCAAATAATGGAAGAGATTAAATGCATTCATGTACATTGTTGAATTATATATACTATTATAGTAACATGAGAATTGGAATAACGCCTTGTCTTGGATAGAAATGGATGAAATAGGAGAATTTATATTAACGACTTAACTTAAAATTATATATTGGTTCATGTAGGCGATTTGAGTATTAAAATAAAAACTTTGGATATGATGATGACGATAGTAAAGAGTAGCGGAGAATCAAACTAGCATCATCCGCCAATCTACCATGATTTTTAATCTTACAATTACAAGTTTCTTGGTTTGAGAAACTGAATGAAAATGGAACATTACCTATTAAAAAACCCTTTTGTTTCACTTGCCATAGCATTAATTATTTGTTTACTATACAATTCACCTATGAAAGTTGACAGGAAACTACCACAAATATTAATTCAAGTACTTGTCATTGCCTTTCTTTTTCACTTCCTTGTCAAAACGTTGTAACTTGGCTTATCTTGTTTAGCTTAAATTTGCAGACATAAAATCGTGGGGGGTCTCTTTCATCTTTTTAATGAAGAACAAAAAAAAAATAAAAAGAAAGAGTCAAATTCCTGGTTAAGCTTTGAGTAATCAATTTGTTAGATTGTCTTTCCCCATCTCATTATTAAAGGAAAGATGCCAAGTATTTCTAAAAAATCCGTGCACAATTTGTGAGGTATTATCATTTTAATCCAGAAAGTTTCATGATTTTCATACAAAAAACATTTTACAAAAATTGATTTAAGTCTCTACATATATAATAAAACAGATCCTGTCAATATATCGAAGCGGAATTAGGGTATTACATTTATAAACCTGTTAGCATGCACTCAACAAAGATGCATGCCAACTGCATGCTGATAACTCTGAGTACCCTGAATTGATCATTTTACAATCTGCTAATTGAATAATTGTGATTCAATTGATTGATAAAAGAAGCCTTTGGAATGACATCTGAGAGATGCTCTAACCATAGCAAAGAAAAACACAAGAGTCCCAAAATCAGCTGCAATGATCGCGCAAAGCCAGACATGAAAGATTAGGACACTGATGAAATGAAACTATAGCTAGTTGTGGAATGTTTACCTTGTGTTTTAAAGGTATAAAGATGGAGATCATGGAGATGTGTTGGCTTTATAGAATTAAATCAATTCCTAACCAGAATTCTTCCTACTTTGCTCAATATTAGATGTAAAGCTGCTTTTTGAAAATTTAGGCCACAAAAAATGTAAGCAAAAAAAAGAAGATGAAAAATCTTTTAGAGTGTGTTTGGATGAGGGATTTCAAGAAGGAAATTCATTTCAATCAAGATATTTAAAAATCTAAAATCCAAATTCTTTGTTTGATAAAAAATTTTGAAGAATTTCAAAATTTAGGAAAGATTTTAAAAGGGAATTTAAGATATTCAAATTATCTCTTGAAAATCCATTTAAAGATGTTATTTTTCAAAATTCCTTCCACTCTTTCCTACTTTATTAAATATGACCTACTATTAAATATAAAGTTAAAAACAAAAACATGTTATTTTATTTAAATATAATATACATTTTTACAAACCTGATGATACCCGTATTACATATTTTATTTGATATTTTTCTTTTTCTAATATATAATATTATTATTTTTCTTTTATAATAATTTCTCATTTAATCAAATTCTAGTACCCAAAAATTCTTTCTAAAAATTATTTATCCAAACAAATCAATTATAAATGCTAGTATTTTAAAATAATAAATTTTAAAATGTCTCAAAATTTCAAAACTTCCCATCGGAACGCACTGTTAAAGATGTTTGATCTTTTTTCATTTCACAATTTAAAAATCAATTATTGAACATATTTTTGGTATGCTCCAATACTATATATATGCACATTATTGAATTGTTGTCTCTATTACAGCATCTTCAAGTTGGAATATTTGTTCCTTCAAGCACAATATTTTTGTGTTTCAGAAATGAAGATTGGAAAAATTAAAACTATTGACATATTCTTTCTTTTTAATGGTCCTATTTCCTTAGCATTACATGTTTTTTCAAAAGCTTCTTGTAAAAGCTAGAAAAGAAAAAAGAAATTAAAGGAAAAAATGTGGAATTAATATATCAAAATGCTATGGATCCATGGAAATCACTTTGGAAAATGACAAGAAAATGAGCTTAGTGGACTGGTTTACTGTTTGTTCATATAAGGAATTTGGGGGGCTTGGCCTTGTTGATCTCAAGCTAAAAAATAGAGCAATGTTGAATAAGTGGATTTGGAGATACGGAAAGGAGAACAATTCCTTGTGGAAAGCTATTATTGTGGGGAAATACGGGGGCTCTAACTATGATCTCATCCCAAAGCAGAGACATATTAGAGGGTGCTCAAGTTTATGGAAAAAAATTATTCAACCCCTCTCTCCCAGCAACTCATTTCACCCTATTTTAGCTGCTGGCATGGGTTTCTCACTTGGAGATGGCAGTAACATTGATTTTTGGAGAGACATGTGGATTGAGGGGACTCAACTTAGGTTCGAATTCCCTAGAATCTTCGCCCTTGCTATTAACAAAAATGGGAAGGTTAAGGAATTTGGTTTCTGGAATGAGAATGGTTGGAATTGGAAGGTGGAGTTGAGAAGAAGAATTTTTGGCTGGGAAATTCCACAATGGCAATCTTTCTGCGCGGCATTAAACAATTACCAAGTGTGTAGTAATTTAAAAGATTCAGCTATTTGGAAGAATACCACCAACGGTGATTACAATGTTAGAAGTTTCTGTAAATCAGTGTAATGCTACACTTCTCATGAATCTGACTACTGGAAGCATGTTTGGTTTGGTCTCGCACCACCGAACGTTGAAATCTTCTGTTGGAAGCTCTTAAGAGGCCGGGTCACTGTCAAAGATCTCCTTGTGAGAAGGGGTCTGCTGCAAGCTACTGATGCTAATTGTCCTAATTGTGGCAAGGACATTGAAACTATTGATCATCTCTTCTTCACTTGCGATCTCACCTGGAGACTGTGGGTCCATTGTTGTGATATTTGGGGCATATCTTGGACGAGCCCTTCCAAACAATTCCCTTTTTCCTTGCTTGGCACTCTGCTCTACCTGGGAACCAATGTAATGAAATTTGGAGAATGGCTTTTTATGCCATTACGTGGACAATTTGGCTTAACAGGAACAATACTATCTTTAAAGGGAAATCGCCTAGCCTAACTCAATCTTTGAAAACTGTTAAACTCAGATTGGCTCATTGGTTTAAAGCCAAATGGCCCAAGGTACATGCTTCGATGCTTGATTTTCTTAGACTCCCTAATTTGATAACCATCTCACCAAAACAAAGGAAACATAGACCAGTAATCGAATGGAAGGCCCCTCCTCTTGGCTCTTTAAAATTTAATGTTGATGGATCTGCCTTTGGAAAACCTAGACAAGCTGGCATTGGTGGAATTTTGAGAGACCATGGTGGTAACCGAATTATAATCTTCTCCAAATTTGTCAGCATTTTAGACTCTAGTGAAGCTGAATTACTTGTCGTCAGGGAGGCTTATATTGTTTTTGCAGCCTCAAAATGGGCCAGCACCCATTCCATTCTTATTGAAAGTGACTTTGTTAATGTCGTGAAATGGGTCAATAATCCTCACTCTATTCCCTGGAAATTAAAGAAGTTCATTTCACAATTTGAGAATCTGAAATCCCGATTTATTAGTTGGAGCATCTCTCATATTCCTAGGGAGATCAATGAAGAGGCCGATTCTCTCGCCAAACAAGGAGCTTTCAGAGTTGAAGACTTCTTTATGGTGTTCTAAGCTCTCTCTGGTTTTGGGTTGACCAATTAGTTTTTGGATCTATTCCCTTCATTGCAGGTCTCTTCTTGGCATCAACAGAATGTTTTTGTGTTGATTTTCGTCTATTCTACCTTCACAATGGCTACTGAACCTCTGGCTTCTTAGTTTTTCTGTTTGTGTTTCATTCGGGGTATCAAGTTGGGGAAGCTCCATTGGTCTCATCAAAAGATAAGTAGCACAGAAGGTGCTTGATGGTTGGTCTGTTTAGCACGCTGAGACCTTTTTACGGGTGCTGGGCACGATTTCTCATGAGCGGGTGTTTTTCCTACCCTTCAGAGTGTTGTTGAGCAACAGCTAGATGATGTACATTATTGGTGTGGGTATTGTGCACTTCCGTTGTGCACTCTTGATTGTCTCAATCAACTGGCTCCTTCTTGTTAAACAGCAGATCAGTCAATCGCCTGTACACACATAGATTTTTGCTATTTTGTACTTTTAGTTGCCTTTGATTCCTGTTGCTCTTCTCGAGGACATGTAGGCTACTGACGCCTAATGTCCACTACAGACCATGTAACAGGTTCATTAATATACCTTGCCTTTCAAAAAAAAAGGGGCTTAGGTGAAAATTTTAAACGGGTCGAGCTCGAGCTTGACTCTTCGAAGCCCGAGCTCGCCTAATCCGGTTTGAAATATAAATAAAATTAATTTTTTAAAGAATATATTTACTAAGTATATTGTAATTACATGTACATAAAACATTATTGATTAATAAACATGTTTATATATATTTAATATGAAAATTGATATGCAAATTTTGACAAATCAAATTAAACTTCAAGGAGACTAAAAGAATAAAAAATAAATAAACAAAAATTTAAATAATAAAAAATAAATAAAATAATATTCAGATAGGCTGAGCCAGGCTCGGGCTTGTGATATAAAATAAAAAACAAACATGGATTAAAAGTTATGCTTGAATTTTTGGTTTAGGCCAGGCTTAGGTTTGCATTTAAGCCATTATCATAAAACTTAGACCTGACTCGAACCCGTCCATGATCACCTCTAAAATATATATATATATATATATATATATATAACATAGTTACCGATCCATTTCATGATATCATGTTCCAACAAATTGTATAGAAAGTAAACAAAGGTAAACTTCGCAATTTGCATGATTAATGGATTGGTTTCATAAACGATTTTCAAGACTAAAAACCCATCAACAAAATATGAAAACATCAAAAGAAAAGTTGTAATTTAAAGCAAAATATAGAAAGCATTTAATCTCCATGTTGCCATAGGCAAACCTGATGATGATTCCAAACCAAATGCTTGCCCTAAGTCGGTAGACAAATCTCAAAACATGGCGAATAAAAATATGAAGAGCCCCAAGGGCCAAACAATGATTGATAATGACAACAGCTAGGGTCAGCTTCAAAGTTCAAATTTATTTTTGCTAGAAATAACAAGAGCATGAACAAGAGAATTGCTCTTAATCCTTGAATTTGAGGGTCCCAAAACCCTAATTTTCTCAATGTCCCACTTCTTATTACAAACACACACTCAGACCAGACTGAAAGCTATACACATTGATGCCAAACACAAACAAATTGTGGCTAGCTAGCTAGGATAGAGAAGGTGGGGTAGGACTTAGGAGAGCGTCCTTACCACTAATTGAATTGAGATGCATGTGACATTGAAAGTCCATGTGCCACTGAGAAAAACAACGTGTACCTCTAAATAACTTATCTGAACATTTATAAACCCCTATATTTATTTTGGGGTTTTTTCATTTTCATCCATAATTTAAAACATTCAAAATTTTCATCGATGATTTTTTTGAAATTTTTTTTGAACTCATCTACCTTTCGACACTTCATTGCAATTTGATTGAATTATACATTCATGGAGACGAATGAAAAAGCTCAACACCTTATATAAATAATGTAACCAAGAAGATATATTTTTCTAAGCATACAAACAGATCAGTAAAAAGCTCAGTACTGCAACTTCCTAGAGCTAGCTAGACTGCCATGAAAATCCAGGTGGTGGCAGTTGAAGAAAAGACATACATACATACATACATACATACATACATACATACATACATACATACATACATACATATTATAAGACAAGGATCATTTGTTTGTATCTATGGTAGGTTCAAATTATGGGGAGAAGCAGTGACTTTTTTTTTCATCTTAGAAAGAATAATGATATGCCAGCAATTTGTGGTCCAAGCCTCTATCATCCAGTTAAGGAATAGTTATAGATGTTATTGGAAGCTATTGGACCACCAAATAATAGTTGCAATTGAATGAAAAGCACAAGAATTCAACATTTGGAAACCCCACAATAAATAATTATTGTTGAGTTAATTGAAATTTGTATTTAAATACAAAAAAAATAGATAATAGTCTATTATATGAAGTGTGTGTATATATATATATATGGTAGCGTCAAATTTTCATTAATTAAATATATGTGGGGCTATTTTGAAAAGGAATTAATGTCAATCAGTGGGATATAATTCATAACTATATATATACACACACTCCCTACATTATTAGCTTAAATTTAAATCAATAACTAAAACTCACCTTATATTAATTATTTGGACTAAACCAATTCAGATACCTTCTTGACCCAAGAAAAAAAAATTCAGACACCCAAAGTTAATTAATTCATGTAATAATTGGTGAAGTTTCTTGTTTGACAAAAAGTAAAAGAAAAGGGAAATAATTAATCACAAAAATCCAATCTAGGTAATAGGGTGACTTAATAATGTTCTCATGTCAAATGTCATCATGAGTGAGGCCAACTGAACCGAAGAGTCCATTCTAAACAACACTAAAATCCAAACAAAAGAATGAAAAACTGTGTACATTTTACATTATATCCTGCAGAGCTAATGGCAGGGTTTGATTCAAAGGGTTCCCTTTGCTCTACCTGATGGTAACAAAGACTGGTTGGGGATGAAATTCATGTCCTTCAAGGAAGGGACACACATGACCGCAGGAGGTGCTGATGGACACAAACCAAAGGTACAACTAAAAACCCTACTTTCATATCACAAATATCATATTATTACTTGTTTCGATGTGCAAGCATGACGCCATGACGCCCCAACTATCTAATTATACGTAGAGATTTAAATCAATACTTAGCTGCAGATATTTTTTTTGTGGACTATAAGCGCAAGTCGCGGCAACGAGAGGTATGAGAGAAAGTAAATTTTTTATGGTGGTGGGGTCTTAATAGCACCATGGAAAACAAAAAGCCTGCACTTTGCATGTGGTCCATTTATGCTTCACTAGTGTGGACAAGATCTAGCACCATACATCATGATCTGGGGAGGTCAACAGAGACCCTTCATAGATATTGGATTGCCAATCCAATGGTTCATATTTGTTCCGAAGAAATTTGCCACTGCTGTTGCTGTTGCAGAGAAGCAGCTTCTATGCATATGCATGGAATTTCTGAGGCTAGCTGCTAATTGCTATTGTGTGACCCTGAGTTTTTGAGAGTTTTACATATGCACATGGACAACTGAAATCATCAGGATGGAAACAGAAACTAAGCTTTTCTCTCACTTTTCTAGTTAGGAAGTAACTAGAAATGATAAGGCTTGGAAAAAAAAGCAACAAAGTGACAGAAAAGGTAAAAACATGACATAGCACATACATAGCCTATAGGATTTGGTGAAAAAAACTACATGAAAACTAACCTTTTCCGTACTATGAATTGAATCATTGGCCATTTAAATTCAACATTGTTTATTTTTCAGCTATGTTCATGGATTAAGCTAGGCCATACATGCTAGTTATATCAGTAATTATTGTTTTTCTCCTTGGCAGCTTGATTTTCTTCTACCTAATTACTTTTCATGCATCATCTTTCATATCAAGTTAGGTGCTAAACTCTTTAAATAGATT
Source organism: Heritiera fomes (assembly GCA_032173925.1). Classification (NCBI taxonomy): domain Eukaryota; kingdom Viridiplantae; phylum Streptophyta; class Magnoliopsida; order Malvales; family Malvaceae; genus Heritiera; species Heritiera fomes. The sequence goes on along the minus strand of JAPDPM010000002.1, from coordinate 5,328,414 downwards.
TTCTAACTGTACTTGAAATATTAGATGAGAAATTAGTTTCTCAAGTTAAAAGATAAATATTTATATACTGCTCTTCACCCAATTATGAAATCCGACAAGGTCCATAATTTCAAAGTGATAAGATTAGAACATCCACGTTCTTACATCACTACACTGATCAGATCCAATTTTTTCAAGTGAAATTGATCAAAACTTACTACTTTGTCAAACAAAGCTGACCATATGCTTTGTTGTTTGGTTTTTTCAATTGGAAGGTTGAACATTGTGTTGTTTGTTTCACATATACCAAATTGGAAAATAATTAAAACGTCTGTTCCAGCAATAAAAGGAAAAAAAGGGAAATCTTTTCTAAAAAAATAATAAAAAGAACCAAGACAGGCCAATTAAAATATTCAACATCTGCCGAAAGAGCCTCAAATATCAGGCATCTTTGACCATATAATATATGCTGATATAAGCCTCTCTATCCCACACACAGCTTGGATTGCTTTGGATCAACTAATTAATATAAACATTTTAATTTTGTTAATCATATGATATACAAATAAATAAATCTATGACTGAGAATGTATCCCTTGAAGAATAAGCATATATAAAAGAGTTTGGAGTGTTAAAGGGAACCTGGAAGAATGGACCACAAACCTTCATTAAAATAAGCAAACAAGAAATAAATTTATTAATTCTGCCCACCCAATTTGTTGGGAATTTCTAAGAAGGGAATAGGTGACCCACCGCTAGTAAAAACCTTTTCCATGTGTCTGGTTTGGTTAGAGAATGGGGTCTGAATTTAAAATGACAAAAATATCTTTTGACAAAACATTTTCAGTCCTTGTTTGAGCACTTAGCCCTCTCTTTTATATTGGAGGAGGCCTCCTCATTCAAACCGCTTTCCTCTACAAAGGAAAAGAGAGAAGATGGTGTTTGAGAAAGAGGAATTTGCTAGCAGCTGTCTGGTTTACACTGCAATAATAAGTACTAGAGGAGGCATCCAAAGGGATCGCATTGATCCTTTATTTTCTTCCCTACACAATTCTGGATCATGCTATCCCTTTGGATTCCTCCTTTGGTAGCTTCAAAGATATGTATAAATGGTGTGGTTGCATATGTATATACTGTTTCTCTTCCCTTAACCATGCGTTAAGCATCAAGAAACTCCGATGACTTGACAGCGAAACTCGTCGGAGAATGGCCTGTAAAAGACTTTAACATCCTCCCAAATCAAGTAAGTGATCACAAATTCACAATCAAATTTGATTTAGTATCTTCACTTTGATTTTTTTTCCTTTTCGTCTTCAAAGAAACCAAAAACTCTCTTTCAAGTAAACATGTTTTGTTGTTTTTCATGTGTTTATATAATCTTTTGCATGAGTTTTCACTTGGGTTTGGTAGGGCTTTTCTTTTTTGCTTTTTTGGAAAACATCCCTTGTTTGCTTCATATTTTTAACACTTTTCTTTTTCTCTTTGCTTTTCTAGCTTTTCCCTGTGGCCTATTAATTGATTAAGCTTAATTCAAAGTGAAATGAACGAAATCCCATGATTCAAACCCAAAATCCTAGATGAAGAACACATTGGATCTGATTTCATGTAAATTTTATAGTTCGGCCCTAGATATTGGAGGAGATCGTTCCCCAAGAAAATTGTAGAATTTACCCATGTTTGTCATTATCATAGTTGTTAACAGTTGTCATGAAAGTATTTTTCACTTATTTTACAAAGCAACATGTTGTTTTCTCTCTACCATAAGCTGAAAACTCCAATAAATATTTCTTATTAATTAGTATTTTTTTAGCAATATGAAAGTGAGATGATGATAACTTGTCTCTCTTGAGAAAGTGTGAGGATCTTTTAACAGATTTGCATATGTTTGTCTATGATTTCAAGCCAGAACAAGCAAGTTGAAAGGGATCTTTAGTTTCTCTAGTGCAAAAAACCCCAAAAATCTAATGTTTTAATTTATTAAAAACATGTAATTTGAAGCAAATTACATAAGCTTTTTGGGATTTTTGAAAGGAAAAATTGGTGTGTTTGTGTATATATATTATTTTGTTTGATGTAATTTCTTGAATGAAATGTTTTGTCTCTAGGAATAAGCCATGGCCCTCTCCATGAATTGATCACCATTGACAGATAACCAAGTGGAAGCTGGCTATTCATAACCATTATGATTATGAATAGAACAGTGCCTGAAATTAAAGGCAATAATTAGTACATGCCTTGGACTACAAGTTTTTACCCCCCATTTTTGGAAAACTTCTTTCATCGTGACATATACTTCCAACAATTTGATTTACCTTTTACAAAAGTAAACTTTTCTTTTAAACACTGCAAAATTAACCTATCTTTTCTTTTCTTTTCTTTTTAGTTTTGTGTCTCAAATCTCAACCTAAGTTTAAGTTGACAAACGCTGTTTTTGTCTTGCCTAAACAGTTCCTATATATAGACTTATACTAGAGATGGTTGAAAAGAAATTATCACATATATGTTATTATCGAAGTTTCAAAATTTTACAAACGAAATTAACAAAATAACACATATTCCTAAAAAAAAATACATGACAGTCTTCTAACAACGTTTTTGGAATTAAAATTTTTTACTGTTAATATATCAAAAACTAATTGAAGAATGATTGTAATAGAAATAGACCAGCATGGCAACACCACCTAGTGGCACTAAGTCAAGACTCCAAATCACATGCTTAAAACTCTAATTAGAATCCAAGGCAGTGAAATATGGCTTTCAAAGACTTCTTTTATTTTTTTTTCTCACATTTAGGGCCTCACATTGAGTGTCCCAAAGGCAAAGGAATCACACATGTGATGAGAGACCTTGCAAAAAGTCCTATAAAACCTTACTCTAATATTGCAAAAGGCCTTTAGTCTTTTTTTAATCTTCTTCATCCCTCCAAGCACATGTCCCAACATTCTAATATCTTTACCTTATATATATCTCTTTTGTCACATGGCCCCAACAATGCTAACTAGCTACTCAAAGCCATTGTATATCTTTACTATTATATCTTTTGATAAATGAAGGATATCAGTTTCCTCAATTGAAGAAACAACAAGTATTCTCCTTAGAGGAGAAAAGAACGAACAGCAACCCTTCAATGGGGCTTTTACCATAAATTTTTAAGACATTTCAATGTCATTGATCGCTAGCTGTAAGCTATTTTATGATTGCAACTAAACATGAAAAATATCAAATTAACCAGATCTAAATATCAGCCAAGGCTTGAATATTGCTTAATTTACTGAACCAGTAGTGCTTTTTTTCCTTCTGGTTCAATGCCTTATTTCTGGTCAACTCACTTGTACAATCTTTCAACTTTTCTTTTTCGGTCTAAGACCCTTTGGTATCTGAAATTCACTTTGAATCCCAACTAATATGGAGTCGAGCTATAGTCAAACTTAATACGGGAGGAGCTCTTTCAATGCTGTTTTTTTCATTCACAATGCTCAAACTCGAGACCTTACTTAAGGGGCACTGAACTCCTTCCATTCAGCCCAACATATATGATGTACAATCTTTCAACTATAATCATAATAATACTATTTCTGTGCTCTCAACTGTTTGAGATTAATGAATACAACTCCACTTTCTTTTGTAAGTTCAGAGAGACAAATGTATTGTTTCATATAATTTATGAGAAGTATTGTCTCTTCAAATGTACATTTGTGTGTGCTGATGATCATGGTGCATGCTTCAAAAACTTTCAACTAAAAATTTTCGTAAGAGTTTAACGCTCCAATCTTATTTGAAAATTTATGAGTCTTTATTGTGTATGTATACTTATAAAATATTTGGATCAAAATGAATAATACTTTAAATAACACTCTACAAATGGGATCTCGGATGAAATTTAAATAAATGATCAAATTAATTTGCTTTTGATGATGTGAACCGGCAGAGAACGAAACATGATCAAATAGGTATAAATATATTATTCAAAAGAATCAAGAAATAGTTAAAATTTTTCTTTTGTTTTTGTCTTTAATTTTTATAGAAATAATAATATCATAGAAGTTTCCCAAATTATATATAAATCTTTGAAAAAAAGAAGTTCAGAGGAGATTTGCTTCTTGAAGAAACATGAGGTATATATGATCTGTCCAAATGGTCATTTTTTTCAGTATTAAAAAAAAGGAGTTGAATTCTTCACTGAAATGAAATTGAAAATGGCTATTATAGGGCCCCTGGCTTCAGAGGGAAGAATTTCTTAGGATATTAGAGTGTACAAATTGTCCTTTCAATGTGAAATATGTAGTTCAATGTCTCCGCCTTGGACTACACAAGCTTTATAAAGGACACAAACTTCCAAAACAAAACCATGGATTTGATTTTCTCTTCTCCAAGTCACAGGAGAAAGATTGGATGCCCCTTGCCTGGGGACCCAACTTCTTAAATTTTACCTACATTTCAAACTAATACCAAACACCCAATTTTTGTTTCTTGTACCCGTTTTAATTAATTTTTTTATTTTTATATAATGAAAGTCTTTAATTTGAGAAAATAAAAATATAAGTATTGAAATTCGAATCACATATTTGTAAAATTATAAACACTTTAAAAGTGAAAACATAATTCTTTAATGAATTAATACATTTTTTTGACAATTGATGTTGAGAAATGAAATTGTTTGATCTCGATCAAGATAGTTGAATAGGCATTAGTTAATGTCTTTAATTATATTGCTCTGTGAAACAATGTTCATGTTGTAGTCATGAAGTGAAGCTTTGTTAATTATTTGACATCATTGAGATGTAGTAAACAATGTTGAAAAACTTGTTAACCTTTAATTATATCATTTTTTTTTAAACCCAAATATCTTTTTTTTATTTTTGGAACAAATGATAGGAGACCATTGACATTAAATCATAATTAAACTCCAATTATGTAATATTTGGCTCCGATTATTAGTTTGGAGAAAAAAAAGCTATGCTAATTAACAAGAATTATATTCTAGTGGCTCTAATTAATTAGTTTGGGTTCAAAGTTTCATTAAGGAATAAATCTAAATTTAATTAATCATACAAATCCCACTCACTTTTAGACACTGAAACCCACATTTGCAGATGCCTTCAATTAATGACACTAATAATTGAACCAACAGCCTGTAGAACTTATAATTATACTATTAGACAATAATCTGTTGAAATTATCAGTGTCATGTCTAAATTCAACTTATAAAAAAGGTTGGGCCAGCAATGGATGTTGAGGAAGATTCTGTAACATGAATCCCTCAACTCCATGGCTGTTGCAATCCATGTTGGTATGAAATCATCGAAGGAAATAAAATTTCATGGTCTCTCTTGATTTATGTTAAGTTGAATGAAACACAATCTGCAAACTGTCCTCTCCACGCCATTATGTTGTGTTTGACTGGCTTTGCAACCTCTTACTCCTTCCATAAGCATGAGGGATAATTTTTCTAGGAGCTATGGCTTTGGTCAGAGTTGAAGAACAGCCCCCACCTAGCATCATTGTGTCTGTAAGATTTAGAAATGATTCTTTTTTCTTTCTTTTTTTGGTCTTTTGATTTACAAGCAATAACCCAACTTTAATCTCATGTATATCCTACCCTTACTAGAAGTTCTGTAAAAACCAAAAAACATGCATTTTCAGACAGGATCCCTTTAAGCTCAAAGGGACTGAGAAGACAAAAATGCAAGCATGGAGACAGATTACAGTACTGAACAGTCAATGGCAGAAGAAGAAGAAATAGACTGCCTAGCTACCTCCATAATGAGGTTTTATATGATACAAGACAGAAACCAGTTTCCTTCCATAAATGTTGCGTATTCAAATCTAGTTTTTGTATTGGTAGCAGAAAATAACTAACGCAGATCAGTATATGCATGATTTCTTTTTCGACAACCGACATAAACAATTGTATGGAGGATGAGAGCTTTGAATTATTATCTTCTCTCCTGTTCTTTAAGTCAAAACTTTTCAGATTTTATGGAATTGTTGGGTTGGATTTCAACAAGGGTGTAACTAAAAGGTCCACAAGATTTGTTGAAAAACCTGTGTTCTGTCTGTAAAATTACATTTTGACAACCAGGCAACCATGCACCCACCACATGACATATTGGCAAACTGGCAATGCCTATGGGCTATGGCTATAGTCAAGAGAAACCGCCTACTTATTATTATGATTTACGGTTTCATTGAACTTTATCTTGTGAATTTTTCTGATTTACAGATAACCAACGAGAGATTGTGGGATTCAAACATGAGTGCTTTGCGCACACATGACTCATCTACCAAGGCTATCAATGCACGTGATTCTTCATCAAATAATGAAGAATGAAGCATGGAAGGGTTATCCAATGGTGCCTTGGATAGGATTTGCCAAGTCATTTTCAAGCAGATTTCTCATATTTTTTGCAGCATTGCAACAACTCAGTTGCCTTCCATTGAGTTCTACTTTGCTTTCTCCTCTCCCCAGTGAACTTTCTTAGTCAAAGAAATTCATCAGAAGAAACATCCTATTTGTCTAACAGCACCCCATGTCTTCCCTCTGCAGTCCTCTTAGCTCTCCAATCCCTTGAATTATTGGGATATATCAACTTCACAAACTTGAATTATTGAAGACATATCAGCTCCACAAACTTCAATAACTAAAAACAACGGCAACATCAATGGAAACTGATAATTATCAGTTTCCAAAAGCTCAATTCAGTTTCCAAAAGCTCAATTCACTTAGCTTAGCTCCCTTGGATTCTTTCTGTTGAACCCAAGAGGGAAAATGAAAAGAAGAAACAAGTGAAGGAAAAAATCAGCTTGACCCTTTAGGTTACTTGGGTTTCTGTTTTCCACTGTAAATTTCACACGGAGTTTGGAATGTTATCTGCAGACTGCAACTGTGAAACACCCTTTCCAGAAATGTTCTTTGGAGTGTTTTCAGTTGGCATGGCAGCAGAGGACACAATTAAAACATAAGCTTGGCATTTACAATACCAACAAGAGAACACATATATAGCTTTTTAGAATCAGGATTCAGACAATTAGGCCACGATTTTTTGGAAAAAGACAGAGATGAAACAGCAGTATTGTAAAAAGGCCAGAAACTGCTGTTTGCCATGGCTATCATTGCCAGAGTGGAAGAGAATCAGTCCAAGGAAGCTGAGTTTGCACATCTTTGGTTCTTTCTTTGATGGTCTATAATTTTTCAAGCCCCTTGAAAATTGCAAGTCAAATGGTTCTTTTTGGAACTTTTATTTAACTAGCAGTTATCGTTAATATGATAAGATTTCAGTTCAACATTTTGATTTGTGCCAAGTAGTCTTATTGTCTAAACAACAACTAAAAGTTTTAAAATTCCAATCCTATGAAAAAGGAAACCACAAAATTCTAATTATAGATATTATATAAATCCTATTATATATTAGAATTTATTTTCTATACACTATCAATAAAATTTTTATATTTTTATTAATATAATACATTAACAAAGATAGGGAAATTACTAAAGTTTTGAAAAAAAAAAGATAAAAAGCTAGAATATTTTTTGTTTGATTTTTTTATTCTGTTTTCTGTTTTTATTTTTAACAACAAAAGATATATTTGATAAATGTTTTCTGTTTTAAAAAATGAAAACAAAATTTTTAAAAATGATAAAATTACACTTAATATAAATTTAAAAATTTCATTTTCAGTATTCTGGATCCATGGATATGGTAAGTAAATTTTATTTGCTAATTTCTCTTTTGATTTTCTAAAAATAGTAGCTTTCAATTAAAAAATAATTACTACATCTTTGGATTTAAGTAATTACATCAGTCAACGAAAAGAAGAAAAGAAAAACTATAATAAGCGTTAATTTCTCTCTAACACTATTCTAAATTATAATTATTTGGATAAATAAACCAAAATTTAGCTGTCCAAATCACTCCCATAACCCAAAAATGGAACCTTTGCCAAAAGCCACGCCTTGAAAGCTCTCACCCTCACACACCAACCATCCCTTGCCAAAAGCCAAAAACCTGCAAAAAGAACATAAAACAATGGCTACATTTTCCATTCAGAGTTACTCTTTCTCCTTTAATCTCCAAATCTTCATCTTTCTATTCCTTACAGCTAAACCCATTTCCTCTTTTGCCCGCCAAGCCCTTGACAACAACCCCAGCTTTGATTCCCGCATTTCCCTCTTTGGTGATGCCAAGGTTGACGGTGGAGGCTCCTATGTGCAACTCACGCGCCCTCACGCTCCAAGTTCTGGACTTCTGTTGCTGGATAAGCCCTTCAGGTTCACGGAGGAAAGGAATGTGGGTAGACAGATGTCGTTTTCAACTGAGTTCTCCTTTTCCATGTCTCCTGGTAATGCTGATGGTTTAGCTTTTGTTCTTATTCCTAATGGATTCCAGACAAGGTTTCCGGTTCAAGGGGCTTTTGGCCTTTCTGGTGAAAATATGTTTCTGGGTATTGAATTTGATACAAAGAAAGATGATAAAGTTGGTGACTTGAATGCAAATCATGTAGGAATCAATGTTGGGAGTCTTGAATCTGTTAAAGTTAGCAATTTGTCATCTCTGAATTTGGTGTTAAACAATGGGGAGATTCTGAAATCCTGGATTGACTATGATTCAAGCTCCAAACTTTTACAAGTTAGATTGAGTAAATTCAATGACAAGAGGCCTTTCAATCCAATCCTAGCATACCATGTTGATCTGCTAGAAATGTGGGGTAATGAGGATGTTTTTGTTGGCATAATATCCACAACAAATGACAAATCTTCACATAGTAGCAATGTTTATTCATGGAAATTTAGGGTGAGAGATGCTTCAAGTTGGATGCATTCTTTGCCTGCGGATCCACGAGGTTATATGGATAAGGATGGTCAGGAATTTAGAGCAGAAAGGAAGAAGTTCTGTGCTTTGACAATTTTAGCTGGGGTAATTTTTGCTACCGGATGTGGAGCCTTGTTTGCGTTTGTGATGCTGTTTATGTGGGCAATTATGGTTAGTAGGCACACAGTATTCCCAGTAGGGTGCCAAGCAGGTTCTCAAGATTTCAGATATGAGAAGGTCAATGTGATTGTAGAGAAGGACAATCAGGGTGGTAAGGATTAGAAGATGGAGCTTATAAGGTTATTATTATTATGTTAATTTTGCGATCTCGTTGTTGTTACTAATGTATGTGGTTATGTTACAAACTTTGTTTTTTATTGTTATGCATTGTTGTATGTATCTGTAATGCAACGTGGTCATGTTTTTCCTGGAGCCCATTGTGAACATTCTGAATTCTGATGTATGAAAACCATTTGAGACATATAACCCTGAATGCCACTGTAAGCAATTTTGTTGCTTGGATTGAAGGCTTGTTGTTTTCATTCTTCTGAAACTCAAAATGTGCTGCTTAGACTCTAATACATGTCTTCGAAATTCAAGAAATGTCATTGGCAGGAGAAGAGCCAAAATGTTCTAACAGAGAAATAAATCTTGATGAAGTAAAAGGTATCTTGAATTATGGAAGAAGATGATTAATCTAGCTGTTACATGAGTTTATATACAAGCCTATGCAACTTTGTAACAACTATAACCAGAAAATAACTAACTTGAAACTTCTAACTAACTTCAAATACAACTACTCTTTAACAACTAAGGCTGCTTCATATTGAGATCGATTGCCACATTGTCAGACACAAACTCAAATCTGCTCTCATACATCTGCTTCATGTCTCTTCCTCAGATCAGCTTGCTGACATGTTCACTAAGCCTCATGCCTATTCCTCCCTGTCGTCCTTTATTTCCAAACTGGGCCTACAGGATCTGTATGCTCCAGTTTGCAGGGGGCTAACAGATGATGTTAATCAGCTGGCATCTAAATCAGACACACAGAAGCTTCAAGATCAAGGGAAGCAGATGCAGCAGCCTTAGTTGTTAAGAGTAGTTGTATTTGAAGTTAGTTAGAAGTTTCAAGTTAGTTATTTTCTGGTTATAGTTGTTACAAGAAAGTTGCATAGGCTTGTATATAAACTCATGTAACAGCTTGATTAATCATCCTCTTCCATAATTCAAGATACCTTTTACTTCATCAAGATTTATTTCTCTGTTATGTTCAGTGATATGAAGAAATGCTTGTGAAAGTTCATAATCTTATTGACAAGGTTGCCAGTAGTCAAAGCATAAGCATATTGTTCATCTGATTGATTGTGCTTTAGCTTTGCTGAACCTGTTAAATCATCTTATCCATACAATAGGTATTCTAGTTCTTGATTAAGCAACTTCACTGATAAGTTGCATTACTGGTTTTCGGATCTGATCGAAAGACTCTTGATTTGGATTATTAGAAGCATGATATTTTCCACCGTTTCTTGGCACATCTTGTTCTACTATTTGTAAGTTTTTCTCTTCACAACAAAGAATTCATTTACATCTTGTTTTAGTCTTGATTGATTGTATATAGTTGGAATTGGTGCTGACAGACGAACGATACGTACACCAGTAAAGGCTGGTGTTGTCCGAAAGACCCAGGACTATACCCATTTTTTACGCATAATGCTCTTATTACTTGCTTCTCCTGCAAACCATAGCATCTCTTTGCGTGCCTTATTGGTTTTCAAACGAATCTGTTTATTCCCTTTTCTACCTTTTCTTTACTTTTCGCTATATCTGTATTCCTTTTCAACGATCTCTTACTACCTCCATTGATACAGCCTGAAATCTTAATTCTTTCGGATTGATGTTGAAACTAGAACTTCGGTAAAATACTTCTTTTGGCTAAAAAGAAAACAAAATTGAACTAAAACACCTTATGTTAAACAACCTCTTAATCTGATCGCATAAAGTTATGTTTGGTGCATAAGATTAAATATAAGATAGGATGATGACCATCTTATATTTGGTGCACACACAAATGGAAGTATTGGATTGTAAAGAGGATTAGTCTTTTTTTTTTGTGTGTAACCTCATGTATTCCTAATGGATTCCAGACAAGGTTTCCGGTTCAAGAGGCTTTTGGCCTTTTCGGTGAAAATATGTTTCTGGGTATTGAATTTGATACAAAGAAAGATGATAAAGTTGGTGACTTGAATGCAAATCATGTAGGAATCAATGTTGGGAATCTTGAATCTGTTGAAGTTAGCAATTTGTCTTCTCTCAATTTGGTGTTAAACAATGGGGAGATACTGAAATCTTGGATTGACTATGATTCAAGCTCCAAACTTTTACAAGTTAGATTGAATAAATTCGATGACAAGAGGCCTTTCAATCCAATCCTAGCATACCATGTTGATTTGCTAGAAATGTGGGGTAATGAGGATGTTTTTGTTGGTATAATATCCACAACAAATGACAAATCTTCAGAGTAGTACCAATGTTTATTCATGGAGATTTAGGGTGAGAGATGCTTCAAGTTGGATGCATTCTTTGCCTGCGGATCCACGAGGCTATATGGATAAGGATGGTCAGGAATTTAGAGCAGAAAGGAAGAAGTTCTGTGCTTTGACAATTTTAGCTGGGCTAATCTTTGCTACCGGATGTGGAGCCTTGTTTGCGTTTGTGATGCTGTTTATGTGGGCAATTATGGTTAGTAGGCACACAGTATTCCCAGTAGGGTGCCAAGCAGGTTCTCAGGATTTCAGATATGAGAAGGTCAATGTGATTGTAGAGAAGGACAATCAAGGTGGTAAGGATTAGAAGATGGAGGTTATAAGGTTATTATTATTATGTTAATTTTGCAATCTCATTGTTGTATGTAGCTGTAATGCAATGTAGTCTTGTTTTTCTTGGAGCCGATTGTGAACATTCTGAATTCTGATGTATGAAAACCATTTGAGACAAATACGCTGAATGCCACTGTAAGCAATTTTGTTGCTTGGATTGAAGGCTTGTTGTTTACATTCTTCTGAAACGCAAAATCTGCTGCTTAGACTCTAATACTCGTCTACGAAATTCAAGAAATGTCATTTGCAGGAGAAGAGCCAAAATGTCCTAACAGAGAAATAAATCTTGATGAAGTAAAAGGTATCTTGAATTATGGAAGAAGATGATTAATCAAGCTGTTACATGAGTATATATACAAGCCTATGCAACTGTCTTGTAACAACTATAACCAGAAAATAACTAACTTGAAACTTCTAACTAACTTCAAATACAACTACTCTTTAACAACTAAGGCTGCTTCATATTGAGATCGATTGCCACATTGTCAGACACAAACTCAAATCTGGTCTCATACATCTGCTTCATGTCTCTTCCTCAGATCAGCTTGCTGACATGTTCACTAAGCCTCATGCCTATTCCTCCCTGTCGTCCTTTATTTCCAAACTGGGCCTACAGGATCTGTATGCTCCAGTTTGCAGGGGGCTAACAGATGATGTTAATCAGCTGGCATCTAAATCAGACACACAGAAGCTTCAAGATCAAGGGAAGCAGATGCAGCAGCCTTAGTTGTTAAGCGTAGTTGTATATGAAGTTAGTTAGAAGTTTCAAGTTAGTTATTTTCTGGTTATAGTTGTTGCAAGAAAGTTGCATAGGCTTGTATATAAACTCATGTAACAGCTTGATTAATCATCCTCTTCCATAATTCAAGATACCTTTTACTTCTTCAAGATTTATTTCTCTGTTATGTTCAGTGATATGAAGAAATGCTTGTGAAAGTTCATAATCTTATTGACAAGGTTGCCAGTAGTCAAAGCATAAGCATATTGTTCACCTGAGTGATTGTGCTTTAGCTTTGCTGAACCTATCTTATCCGTACAATAGGTATTCTAGTTCTTGAGTTAGCAAGTTCACTGATGAGTTGCATTACTGGTTTTCGGATCTGATCGAAAGACTCTTGATTGGGATTAGTAGAAGCATGATATTTTCCACCGTTTCTCGGCGCATCTTGTTCTACTATTTATAAGGTTTTCTCTTCACAACAAAGAATTCATTTACATCTTGTTTTAGTCTTCATTGATCGTATATAATTGGAATTGGTGCTGACAAACTAACGATACGTACACCAGTAAAGGCCTAAAGAACGAAGACTATACCCATTTTTTACGCTTAATGCTCTTATTACTTGCTTCTCCTGCAAAGCATAGCATCTCTTTGCGTGCTTCATTGGATTTCAAACGAATCTGTTTATTCCCTTTTCTTTACTTTCACTACGTCTGTATTTCTTTTCAACAATTCTCTTACTACCTCCATTGATACAGCCTGAAATCTTACTTCTTTCCGATTGTTGTTGAAACTTGAACTTCGGTAGAATACTTCTTTCGGCTAAAACAAAAACAAAATTGAACTAAAACACCTTATGTTAAACAACCTCTTAATCTAATAGCATAAAGTTATGTTTGGTGCATAAAATTAAATATAAGATAGGATAATGATCATTTTATATTTGGTGCTCACATAAATAGAAGTATTGAATTGTGAAGAGGATTAATTGTTTCATTGGTATAAAATATTCAATCTTCTCCCGAAAGTAAAAAAAATGTGATTAGGTAGGGTCATAAATACTTGTATTTTATTTCTAAAGTTCGCATTTAGAAATTAAATTAAACTTTTAATAAGATGACAATAGTTATTGATTAATTAGTTAATCCAATATTTTTTTCATTTTCCCAATTTTTTTCTTTCTTTCTTTACCTCTTTTTTCTTTATTTATTTCTTTCTCTTTCTCATTTTTATTTTTTCTTTTTGATAAAGAAAAAATATAGTTTAGATCAAATAATAATTTTAAAACAATTAATGTTCTTCAAAATTATTTTTTGAAGATAATCAATGCTTAAAATCATTTTTTAATGATTAGCTTTTTAATTTTATATATAATTAGCCTTTTAATTATATTATTAATATATTTTTATTTCCTATCAAAATAATATATAACATGATTTTATTGTATTATAAAAAAATGAATTCATATAATTTTACTTTGAATTTAAATCATAACATTATATATATATATATATATTGAGAAAAAGGATATTGGAAAAGTTTAATATTTAACAAATATTTATATTTTTTCAAATTTGTAATTATTTATTTTAAAATATTATAAATAGATTATAATTATATTTGAACATTGATTTAGTCATCCCAATCTGCATTAAAAACGGATCGAACTTATAATTTTTCGTCCATATAAAATCGGATCTAAACGAGTTGAGCCCGTTTTACACCCTTCTATATGTTCTTACCAACGTGTACGAAAAAAAAAATAAAAGAATTCTTCCTAACTACACGCACTTAGGCAGACTGGGTTTTCACCGTTTGATCATCCCTCAATAATCTTGGCTTGCAACCGGTCTCCAATATCGGCTAAACCTCCTTAATTTGCAGCACGTGGCTTCAGGTGCATGAAAATAAAGATGATTGTTAATGTCTTTTATGGCTGGTTAGGTAAGTTTTTTTGCACGTGCTTCAACAAGAGTTAGTTATCTGTCACAAGAGAAACAATGGTCAGCGAAAGCCTCTCATACTTAATATTTAAAACAGACAAATGTACACAAGAAAAGAAGAAGTTAAATTGAGAACAAAAACAAAAAAAAAAAGACGCGAGAGGTTTAAAGATCCACTCTTTGCTCAAATAAGTATTTAAAAAAAAGGTAAGAAAAAAGTTTAGTTGAGAATAGAGAAAAAAACATTAAAATCTTACTGAAAATATTATGATTTTTCTAATTTTTTGGGTTTATAAGGAGGTGCAAAGAAAATAAAAAAAGTTAAAATTTAGACCTAAATTTTTAAATAATAATAATAATGACAGTGAAATTAAACTTGGATTGTTAAAATTCTTATATATATTTAATAAATTTCTTAATTTATAACATCACTTTTTTATATTAAAAACGTTAATGCACGGATCTCAATCATCTCTACTTTTAACTCCATTTCAACAGAGAGCCACAATTATAAGCATGTCGGTCACCCAAGAAATTAAGAACGCCATAACTTTCCTCAATACAAGCCTAAAGTCCACCACCATACACTAAAAAAAGTTCTCTTTCGAGTCTCGAGACACCTACCTTGACCAATTCAACAACAGTAATTCCATTAGCTTCATTGTGCGCAGACGTTAAACATGACAGTTTTCTTAGTTGGTTGCAAGAGCCTATCATTATCACAAAAGATACGCGATAACTTCTTCCAAGCACGTTTAATTAATTTCATTTCGACACCAACTGCAAAACCAACACAATCATAGAATCGGATTAAATAACAAAGTTGGCAATGGATACACTATAAATAGGTATTGGGTGCTATCTGTCCTGAAATTAGGATATTATATAATCAGATTCAAATGGTAAAATTATTATTCGTCATGGGTTCATTAAAGTAGTTATATTAAGGTAATTGCTATTCAATTATAGATAATAATTGATTAATATGATATTTATATTTTTTATATAAATTATTTATTATTAATGTTATATTTAATTAAATTAATTTGTTAAATATTATAATTATAATTTTTAAATTAAATTTATTTTTATGAGTTAAATTAAATTTATTAATTTAATTTTTTAAATAATTTATTCTAAAATTAGTTTTAAACTTAAATTGACAGTCAACTTTAATTAATAAATTAATATTTTTTATATTATAAGATTCGGATTGAGAGTAACATATATCAAAGTAATCAAATAATTAATTGAATTTAAATATTTCAAAATTAATAAATACCCTATCTATTTACATGTTTAATAATAAGTCTTTTATATTTCCTTTTGCTCGTTTTCAAAAAGGTCCCTGAGCCCATATTCAATGTGCGTTCGGTTGCAAGAGCATGTAATCTTTCCTTCCTCCACTTTGGAAATATAAAATTATTGAGTTATACCAAATTACCAATACGCCAGACTCCAAAGTCCAAACCCTTGAAATTTGATGCTATCGTATCTTGTTCACTAAATAAAAATTGTATCTGATGCCGACTGCGGCCAGCCTAGCCATATGTACCAACACGTAGACATCTGTAGCATCCTGTTGTGTCCAAACTCCAAACGAAAGTTAGATTTGCGTCATTCGTTCACATATCTTCGCTTGCGTGGTCCGCTTGAACCTACCATTCTTTCTCTCGTTTGCGTGCTTCATTTGATTTGAAATGAATCCATCTCTTCTTTGACATCTTTTTATTTTTCCTTTTTGCTGTTCTTCTCCATATTCTTTTAACAGTATGCTCTTATTAAGACACCTATTTGTGTATCGAAGTTATCCCATGCTTTATCACTATATCAAATATTTATTTTACGTGACGATAAGAAATTTTTGGATTTTATTTAGAATTTTTTAATTGATTTAATTAGATTTATCTCTGTTGAATCTATTGAAGTTATGAAAAATTATCTTTATACTAGAAGCAATCAAGAAAAAATGCTTTCTTAAAAAGACAACATTTCAATACTGTGCCAAATATATATACATTTTTTATTACAAGAAAAATATTGAATAACTGGGGATGAGAGTGTTTGGATTTGTTGGATATTTTAATATTTCTAAAAAGACGTTTATCATATTTATTTTTTTATTTAATTATTTTTCAGTATTTAACCTTATTTGAACAATTAGTGTTTTGGTTTTTCTAAAACTTTGAAAAGATTTATTTTAGATTTAATTAAATATTCTCTTAGATTTAGTCAAAATCCTGTCTTGATTTTCTCTTGATTATGTTCTGATTTTATTATGATTTTATTACGATTTTATTACGATTTCCTACAAATTTTCTACACCAATTTTTTTACTATAAGCCTATGTTTGGATTGAGGGTGGGGAAGGGAAAGGAAAGAAAAGTAAAGTAAAATAAAGGAAGGTTGTAAACCTTTCCTTTGTTTGGGAAGATTTTTTAGTTAGGGAAAGTAAAGAGATGGGGAGTGAGCACCCCTTGCTTTCCCTTAAGTTACTCAATTTTTTTAAAACCCCAATTTGGGGTAAAGGGGAAAGAAAAGAAACTTGAAAAAAAAGTTTTAACATGTAGAATGTCAAATTTAATCTTATTATCTTATAAAATTTAAAACAAAAAGGGTTATAATTGGAAAAAAGCATTACAATGAATCATTTCCTTTCTTTTCCATTGTTTAACCAAACAAGAATTGCTAGGATTCCTTTCCTTTCCTTTCCTTTATTAATTTTAGCTATCCAAACAAGGGGTACATGTACCCTTTCTTTTCCTCTCATTTCCTCTAGTTTATATTCCTTTCCTTTACTAATGTTTATCCAAACATAGTGTAAATAAAAGGCTACAGAACACAACTTCTTCACTCTTGACAACTTTCTCTCATTCTTCACTCGAAGCACTCTCTACTTTTCTGCTCCCTCTTCTTCTTTTGCTAGATTCAAAATTAATCTTCCTTCTTTGTTGTTCATGTTACCTGGACAATCCCAGAAAAGCCTGTTGAATCTTGGGAGATTACACTTGTTGGTGAAATAATCCTTAAGAACGGTGCAATTGCAGCACGCCTCAAGCTGTTTTACTGTTGTTTGTTCCTTCTGACTATAACAGGATTCGAACCTAAGATTTAAAATATGCCACAACTCTTATTGTTAGCATATATATATATATATATATATATATATATATATATATATATATATATATATATATATATATACATACATTTTAATAATTCATTTCAGAGCGTAATCAGTGTTGACTCTCATCACATTGATGCTTCAAACGACAAAAGTTCAATGTCGTTTGAGAGTAATACTTGGATGAGAGTCATGTCGATTGCCCTCTCTAAGGGAATTAAACTAATTTAAATTATGTAAGTGATAATTTTTTCCCAATTAATTAAATTTCTACTCAATTTGACAAGAGACGACGCTAAAAATTCTTAAAAGTGAATTGTTATTAATATGTAATTTTATAATTTAATAAAAACATCATGATGATTTAGTTTTAGTATAAAACATGCAAGTGAATTCAATTTAATTTAATATGATTATACATTATATGAACTTTACGCACACAGCTAAATCTCTTTTTCGCTTCTCATGATATTAAGAACAACTTGAAAAAGAAGGAAAAAAAAAAACTAGCCTAATCATGATCTTGACAATTCTAATTCTTACTTTTATCTACCGAAATAAGTGTGAATATTTAATTGTTTTATCATAATGGGTGTTCTAAACATCACATGGAATTTATAAATTAATTCGTAGACCAGTATAATTAGAATTTTTTTTAGCCTCCTATTTTTCGAGGTGCCAAATTGATGTAAGATGCAATGAATTTATGTTTTAATTCTAAATCCACCATGTTAGAAGAGATAATTTTTTTCAATTAATTAAATTTCTACTCAATTTGATGAGAGACGGCGCTGAAAATTCTTAAAAGTTGAATTGTTATTAACGTGTAATTTTATAATTTAATAAAAACATCACGATGATTTAGTTTTAGTATAAAATATACAAGTAAATTCAATTTAATTTATTATGATTGTACATGATATAAACTTTACACAAACGACTAAATCTCTTTTTCACTTCTCATAACATTGATATTAAGGACCACTTGAAAAAGAAGAAAAAAAAAGCTATCCTAATCATAATCTTGACAATTCTAATTCTGCTTTTATCTACCGAAATAAGTGTGAATGTTTAATTGTTTATCATAATGGGTGTTCTAAACATCACATGGAATTTATAAATTAATTCTTAGAACAGTATGATTATAATTTTTTTTTGGCCTCCTATTTTTCGAGGTGCCAAATTGATGTAAGATGCAATGAATTTATGTTCTAATTCTAAATCAACTATATTAGAAGAGCATAGTTCCACCCATTACCCATTAGTTCCCCACTCGGAATGATGAAGGCGATTAGTTTCTTCGTCTCCCCAATTTTTTTTTAGTAATAGAAACCTTTAAAAAAGGTGCTTTAATTGCTTTAACAAAGGGCACTCTGCCTCAATGAACGGTCAGAAGTCCCCTACGCTTTGTTCTTTGGGCCTACAACGAAAGAGAAACGGTCAGCAATTTGTACACGATGAAACTCTTGCTCCCATCAACTTCCAAAGGGCAATGAGTGCAGGGTGCATTTGGATGCCACCGCATCCATAGTGCGATGGTACATCTGGGTGCGATGGCATCTGCGCAGAAGGTGCCAACCAAGTGCAGTGCCTCGCAAACGCATGCATTAGCCATTTTGGACTGCATGGCGCGGTGTGGTTGGTTCGTCTCAACCGCACTGTCTCTCTCCAGCTTTCGGTAGGAGCGACAGGTTCTAGTGGCGTGCTAGACTATAGGGTGGGGGGGTAAATTTTTCACTTTATACTCCACTTTTCTTTTAATTATTTTTTATGTTTTATATTATATTTTTTTAAAACTATTTTTTTAATTAAGTCGTTATTTTTTTACCTTACTCTTTCATTTTGTTATTTTTTTAATATTTTC
Organism: Heritiera fomes; assembly: GCA_032173925.1. Lineage (NCBI taxonomy): Eukaryota > Viridiplantae > Streptophyta > Magnoliopsida > Malvales > Malvaceae > Heritiera > Heritiera fomes. The sequence continues at coordinate 5,309,097 of JAPDPM010000002.1, read as the reverse complement.
AATTTATATGTATATTTATATATAAATTATTATTTTATATTCATCATATATAATTATTAATTTTTTATTACTTAAAATTCAAAATATAGTATATTGCTTTTGATAGTTATTTTCTCTTTTCACTAAATTTTACCTCGTTTGCAATGTATCTAAACACATTTAACTTTAAGTATTGATTTTAATCTCATTATTCCATAGTAACCAATCTTACTGCTATTACTATTTTCAATTTTACTGAAATCGATTTTATTGTTATCCAACTAAACTTTGCATGAAAAGTCTTTATTTAAAAAAAGAAAGAAAGGAGCCCTTATGGCTGTGGATCAATTTGGGCTACTTTCTCGGGTACCAATGTGATAAGATTTGAATTCATGAATATAAATTTTTAATATAAATCAACGGTGTTTTTTTTTTTTTGGGGTTACATAAATCAACGATGTTGATTCATGGTAAAGCGTTAAATTTTTTAGTTTAGTCATTAAAAAATATGATATTTTCAAGTAAAAAGAAACTATTTATAAACAAAAAAATAAAAATAAAAACCATTTATTATGCTTTAATATTTATGTTTCTATCCGATGAGACTTTAACTTAATGGCAAGAAGAAGGCTTTGAAATTATGATGTTTTAAGTTCGAATCTCACTAAATGTGAGATTTTATTGTTTACTTAGTTTGTTAAATATAGTTATTGTATTTACCAGTTCATCAAGTTATCTGTTCATCGAATGTAATATCTTATTATGATTGTAACTTTGAATGAGATGTACCATTTAAAAAAAATATTTATGTTTCCAAACATAGAAGAGAAAAATTAGATGCATATCAAATTTTGAAAATAAAAAATTAGACTTATTTATTTGCACTAAATAAATTTTTAGGCTTTGCTCTCAAAAAAAGAAAGTTTCGTCCATTTAATTCATGAATTTAATGCCTATTCATAGAATTAATATCTTAGATTGAATGGATCAGCAGAGATTTAAAAAAAATTAATACCTATTCATAGAATTAGGTTAAGAGTTATAATCTAACATGAAAACTTGCTAAAGATGTAATTATTAAGATGAAAGAAGCAAATTCCATTTAAAACATACAAGAATGAGTAAAACATTAAGAAAAAAAACAAAAAAAAAAGAAGATAGTGAAACTTGTCAAATTTTGGAGCCGTGGTTGACTTAGGTCATTGCTTATACAAAACAAAAGCAAACAAATCTTCCCAAAGCACCAAGAAATCTAGTTTAATATAAAAAGAAACTTTGGTGGTCGGTCAGATTCTCTACTTGTCAACATAATTACAATACCAAATCTCTCACCGTCGGATCATATTCCATCACCATCAATCTTTTGGACTTGATTTGAGATCTATCCATACTCATCCACTCACCACCTTACGTCTTAAAGTTGGGCAAGGTTTCTCTTCATGTAATAATGAGCATTTTTAATTTTGCAATCGGGATTGGGGGATTATTGCATGTTTTATTCTTTAATTATATTTAAATTTTTAAAATACTCCTAAGGATACATGTCTTTTTTTATGAAATTTAAAAATTTTTATTAACAATGTATTAAATAAATTTTTGTAATTGGACAAAGTTTCTTTTTGTGAATTTATTTTTTATACATTGACAATGAATAAATCTAATTTTACAATCAAGATTAAAGATTGTCACATGTTTTATTTTAAAAATTTTTTTAATATACCCTCAAAGATACATGATCTTTTGAAATTTAAAAAAATTTCATTATGCTTATAAATTAACTGCGTTTTATCCAATTATAATGTACAAAATCGACGTGAAGTCACGAATTGAATGAATGACTCCCCCATACAATTCAAATCAAGCCTTAATTATTTATGTTAAAGAATTCCAAAAAAATAATTTCATAATTTTAAGATCATGATAAAAAAATCTAAGCTATAATTTTAAAAAAAAAGTAAAAACCCATTTAAAAATGTATATAAATAAAAATTCTAAAAAAAATCCAAGAAAATTTTAAAAATGTATATCCTAAAGGATATGTTGTCTTTTTTTTTTTGTAAAATTTATTAATGGTGTATCAAATAATTTTTCTTTCTTTCTATGCTTATAAATTAACTCTGTTGGATTCAATCATAATATACAAAATCAACGCGAATTAAATAACTCCCGATACAATTTAAATCAAGCCTTAGTTATTTATATTAAAAATCCAAAAAAATGAAATTTCATATTTTAAGATCGAGATAAAAAATCTAAGCGATAAATTTTTTAAAAAAGTAAAAACCCAATTAAATATATATAATTAAAAAAATCTAAAAATTATCCAAAAAATTTAAAAATGTATACTCTCAAGGATTCGTGTATTTTTTTTTTGTAAATTTTATAAACTTTATTGACAACGTGTCAAATAATTTTTTTGCTTTCTACGCCTATAAAATAATTCTATAAAATCCAATCATGATGTACAAAATGGGCACTAATTGAAGGACTCTCGATACAATTCAATTCAAGTCTTAATTATTTATTTTAAAGATCCAAAAAAGAAGATAAATTTTTATATTTTTAAGATGCTGTACATTGAACATGATAAAAAAAATCTAATCAATAATTGAAAAAAAAATAACAAACCAATTAAAAGTACACAATAAAAAAATCTAAACAAAAAATCCAAGAAAAATGGAGCTAGGTACCATGTACCAAAGCGAGTGGGGTTACTACCCAACTAAAATCTTAGCAAAAGTTGAGGACATTGTTGATCGGTCTGATCGGTCCGATGGGCAATATTTCTCTTTCTTACTTGAACTATCAAACTTGGATTTTGGAAAGACGGGTTTTTTTGTTTTTTGTTTTTGGCTAGGAATAATGCTTTTTATGGCTAAAGCATAAACAATCTGCCAAAAAAATCTCTCCGAATCTTAATTGCTTTTAATGAGTTTTCCTCTTATATTAATTTGTATTTATGAGAATCTTAATTAATTGTACTTTACCTACATATTAAAGTCATTAATCCCAGTAAATGAAATGGAAACTACAAGGAATCATGAAATTTTTATATTAAAAAATATAATATTTATATATAACTTTTTCCGGTCACCATCTTATATATTTTAAATATTTAAGGTTAGTTAAAGTAGTGAGCCATTGAAATATTTATTATACTTTATGAAATTATTATATGATATACTCTTATTGAAGTTTATAGATTTTACAAATGAAATTAATATGGTAATGCATATTTTATTTTTTATTTTTTAATAAAAAATATGTGTCATCATTTTAATTCTGTTTGTGTAGTTTAAAAATTCTATTAACAATGTATTTGATAATAATCATGCTTTATATTACAACATAATAGAAAAGATGGGTTGCTATTGTAAAAAAAAAATCTTTTAATATTCATATTGTAATATATATATATATATATATATATATATATAAATATATAATCAAGCTCTATGTAATAAAACATTAGATTATTATCAAATACATTGGTAATAGAGCTTTTAAATTTCACAAGCAATATTAAGATAGTGATAAATATCTCACTTTATTTATTTTTTATTTTTTTAATATTTTTTTAAAAAAAGTATGTGTTACCATCTTAATCTGTGAAGTTTACAAAATCCATTTGCAATGTATTGGATAATAATCTTAAAATATTTATATAAAAAACTTAATATAAAACTATATTTATTTTGTTTTATCTTATTCATACTGTAATCTAAATTTGTTCTTTGATGTATTATCAAAATAATATATATTTGATTTTTTTTCTCCTTTTATTTTAGAGCCAATCAAAATAAAAATTTCATATTCGAATCTAATCTCTGCAATTTCTTATGTCTTGAAATTTGTTGAATTATGAATTTGAAACTTAATTTACTTGATTTATTCAATTTAAAAAAATGAAATTATAATTTCAACACATAATTTTTTTTATCTCCATACAACAATTTTCTCTATAGGACAAATTTTTAAAAGACATAATCTAGCTGAAAATGTTTTATTAGAAGATGAACAAAGCAGCAAGAACAATTGAAAATTTTTCATAGAATTAAAACATATTATTACTAATTATTATGCTATTATGTAAATAATTTCAGAAAAAAATTAAAAGAAAAAAGTGAAAATGACTTTTGAAGGTCGGTCGACGAGGTTGTCATAGCCTTCTTTTTTTTTTTTTTAATTTTTGCTGAAGTCATAGCATTTTTTTAGAGCAAACAAACAGATCTTCCTTAAAAACAGTAACTAGTAACCATGAAAATTCTTATTCGTGAATTGGATTCGCTAGTTGTCAACTCATTAAACCCAATCACATCCTTTTCCACCGTCGATCATCAGCATCCGCAATCAAAATCACTGACTTCAAAGATCCGTGAAATACTGAAAATGGTAAACGTTGATTTGAGTTCGAAAATTCTTTCGAATTTATCCAAAATTGAATTTAAATTAATTTGAATTTATAAAATAAAATGTCAAAATTTTAAAATTGAAAAAGCTCAAAATTGAAATATTCAAGACATGAAAAATTCGAATATGATACAATTCGAAATCTAAACCTATCCGATCCAAAATATGTAAAAAATTGAATTTATAATTAGAAAAATTATAATTATATGATTATTATTTAAAAACAAATAAATAATTGATAAATTTTTTTAATTATAAAATTAAAGTATAAATAAAATAATTATTTCTAATACTAAATTGTAATTTAAAAATATATTATAGTAGTATTATTATGTAAGTGGTAATTTTAGTAAAATACATGAATAAATCAAGTTATTGATAATTAATTATTTGTTATATTAATAAGATTCATGTTGATGTCAAGGAGGGTAGGTTGGTAAGAATTTGGCAGAGTTTCTTTTCGAAGTGCTTTTTTTTCTCTCCTTTACATCTGAGGATTCGGGAGGTATTTATAGATCGAGGTGTGGGACGGGATGACGTGGAGAAGGGGGTTCGCTCTTATTGGGCTGTAGTCAAATACGAGCGAACCGAATTGCCAACCTGTAGTACAGGTTGGCGAGGCTGATGGCGGTAAGTTTCCTGCCAACTCTCTGAAGTATTAACCAAGTCCGAGGTAATGATGAAGCTCAGCTCCGGTCAACGTATCAAGTGCCGGCCTTAACATTTAGTAACGTTTCCGGCTCAGCGTGTCAGGCACCGACCCTGAAACCCTTACCGAGGTTAATACAACGTTATGTTAACCTCGGCCATGTCGCCCACTGACAGCTCTGGGGCTTAGTCGAGGTGAAAGACTGAGTTGCCCTTAATGGTATATTATCCCTCATCATTCTGTCACCCCAAGGGTCAGTCTTGAAGCTCGGCTTGCGCGAGGAGACAACAGCTCGGCATGAGCGATGAGGCAACAACTCGGCCTACGCGAGGAGCAAACAGCTCGGCCTACGCGAGGTGGCAACAGCTCAGCCTACGCGAGGGGGTAACAGCTCGGCCTGAGAGAAGTCGAATCGCGATTCTACAATCAGAATGGGGGCCTCCAGGTAGGCCGGTTCGAGGCGGTTTCTTTCGGGTGACCAGATGGGTCGTAGACGTACTTAGTTTTTAGTGGTCTCGGGATTCGGTCTAACTATTTTAATGAGGCGTGTTTCGGTTTTGGGAAGTTCAGTTGAAAAAATCTTCATCATTTAAGTCTGACATCCGTATTTTTTTGGAATCTTTTTTCGTCCGTTGGATTATATGGGTAAGTGCAATCCGCAGTAGATCGAAGGGTTGTGTTTTGAGCGTAGGTCGACGGTAGGTGTCCAGATGTTCCCGAGATGACTCTTAACCTTCCCAAACTCTTATATAAAAAGGGGGGGTGTTGGCTCTTCTTTCATTCATTCGAGCGTCTCCAGTGGTCTTTTTCCTCGGTTCGTGCTTTGCTCCTCCGCTTTTCCCAGTTTGTCCCTACAAACCTGAGCTTGTTAGGTAAGTCTTTCCTTCCCTCCTATGTCTTCTTCGGTCGAAATAGTTAGTCCCCCAAGTCAGGAGAGTTCAAAATTCCTACGAGAGCTTGGGGCTAGGTTAGACTTAGCCGACGAGGACGATGTGGCTGAGGTTGAGGTTGACTTTGAGGCCGCAGAGGTTGCTGAAGATTTAGCGTCTGTGGCCTCTGTGTTCTCCACTTCTCCTGAGCTTCCCGTGGAGCGTATCTCAAAGGGACTACGATGGTTCGAGTCGATGTCACCTGAGGAGATACAAGCGTTAGATGAGAGTCTTCATGCCTCGGGTGTTCATATACAGGAACGGGGTCTAGTTCCAGCTAAGGGAACCTCTGTCCGCCAAGCTTCCCTTGATGTCATGAGGGCATTAAAGGGGGGAGCTTTGCTTGAAGTCTGTCCTAACCTATTTACTAGGGTAGCTTTTGCTGAATTAAAAAAGGATCGGCATATTTCTCATGAATTCTTGATCGATCCCCCTCGTCGTACTGATAGAGTGACCGAGGACCGAGGTGGTAACAGATTGTGGGTTTATAAGGAGGCCGTCCTTTTGGGCCTTAGATTTCCTCTTCATCCCTTCGTAGTTGAGCTTTTAAATTTCTATGGTCTTGCTCCTTCTCAGTTATTTTCGAACAGTTGGCATCATGTGATCGGTTTCGTTATCCTTTGTGAGGGTCTACAGTTTCCTTTGTCTATAAAATTGTTCAAGTCATTTTTTTCAATAAAGGTCAGCCCGCTAGATAGGAGTTGGTATTACGTGACAGCTCGTCCTCGTAAGAAACTTTTTAATAATATTCCTTCTTCAAATAAAATTTGGAAACTTCAATTCTTTAGTTTAATAAGTCCTCGAGATTGGGAAGTAAGTAATAAGCGAGGTCAAATGAGAGAGAGGGCTGACGGGTTGAGGAGATTCATGGAGAGGAGCTTAGGGCTTATCAGGAAATTAATAAATTGAGGGTTTATGGTAGGGCCTTTCTAGACGCTAAGCTCTTGACTTCGCCCGACGTGTTGGATCTCCTCGGGTCACCTGGAGGTCTTGGTAACTTGTGTTTGTCTCTCGGTTCACGACTTTCTTTAATTGTGCACTTGACCCAAAACAGGTTTTCCTTTTCCGTTGCAGGTGTGGCAGGTCGTTTCAATGTGTTTGATTACATTCCCAAGGCTCCTTGGGCTCCTCAGGCTGGGGGTGCAAGTCAATCCTCCATTGTGCCACCAAAGAAAGGTCAAGGAGGCGGTTCGAAGGGCAAAAGGAAGGCCATAGTGGCTGAAGTGAGGGAACCTTCTCCTAAAAGGAGTAGGGACTTGGTGGTGGTTCCCTCAGTACAGGAATGTGAGGCCGGGACCGCGACCCCCAAGACTGTGCACCTCGGTGTTGACCTGGCTCCTGGTGTTAGTGCCTTCGAGAGTGCCTCGGTGGCTCGTAAGGTAGCTCAGTCCATGATTCCTCCAGCAGGTAATTTCTAAGGGGTAACTTGCTCATTTTTTGGATTTTCCTTGGTCATTTGTTTATTCATCCGTTTCTTTTTCTTTTCATAGACAAGGACAAGATGAATTCTCCTTGCTCGGTCAATGCCAGCGCAAGTCTCCACTACGCGTGGCTTGCCTTGGTTCACGCTACTAACGTCGAAGAGCAGTCCAAGAAGCTGCATAAAGACTATAGTTCTTACCGGGAGAAGTCCCACTTTGTATCGAAGAAATTGGAGGAGTCGGAGGCTAAGGTTCGCGAGTCCGAGGGTCTTCTGGCTGAAATGAAGATCGAGGTGGAGAAGCTGAAGGCTGAGCTAGCTCGTGCTGGGGAGAAGGAGGAGGAGATCCGACGTGTTGCGGCTGAAGAGGCTTTGGCCAACTTCCAGGACACCCCTGCGTTCCAAGCCGCCGCTAAAAGGGCCAATGCTGAGGGTGTAAGAGGGACCTTTGCACTGGCTATTCAGGAGGTTGCGTATGTCTATCCTAACATCGATTTGTCGATGGTGTCTATTGATGACCTCAAGACAGTCAGCGATGAGCCCGAGCAAGCCAAGGATGATGGTGCCAACCTAAAAGTAACCGAGGCCACTTTGGCTGATGGTGAGGGGGAGGACGAGGTGCAGGACGAGGCTGCGAGGGATTGATTTCATGTTTTTCTTATTTAGCGTTTGTTTTGTTTTTATTTGGAAGATGTGTACGTCTCTTGGAGCGATCATGTGTTTTTATTTGGATTTTATCCTTTTTTGAATGAATTACTGTTTAAAACTTTCTTCAAGATGTTAGGCGAAAGAATCCTGTTAGCTTTAAATTGACATAAATATTTTGAAATGACAAAAACTTAAGTAAGCTTTAATGTTTGAATTCATATTGTAAATTTGCCTTATTACACATGATTTTCTCAATCCATTTTCAAGTGATCGTATCAAACTTAAGACCATGATTTATCGATACACTCTTATTGGTCTTAATACTTTATAAATGTTTTTGAATATTTTAGAAAATCACTTGATGAATATTTACACCATGTTTTTATCAAAGAGAGTCAAGAAAAACTCCCACAAAAGTGCCAAAATGTTTTGGGTTGAATTAGGATCAAAAACCACATCATTTCTAACCCAAAAGTGTAGGAAAAATGCCCTCTGGAAGAAAAAGATCGATCCCCTAGGGAAAGGGATCGATCCCTTTTTGGCAGAATGCCCCCAACGGCTAGTTTCTGTTTTGGCTCCAACCAACGTCTACAAACCATCCAAGGGACTATAAATAGAGGCTTAGAAGCTAAAGAAAGCAAGAGGAACTACTCAGCAACTCCAAAACTCATTTTCCTCAAATCCACAAGCCTCAAACAACAAATCAAGAGCTACAAAGTCTTCATCATCTATCATTCTCTTATTCCGTGTAGTGCTTGGCACATATCTTGTATAGGTTTTCATTGTGCTTAATTTCTGTAATCACTTGCCTATCTAGAGGCCCTTCTTTGATTACATTATTTGTAACTTATCATTCCTTGTAAAGGGGAGGTTTCTCTTAAGCCTTAGAAAAAGAGGAAGGTTTCTCTTGAGCCTTAGAAAAAGAGGGATGTTTCTCTTGAGCCTAGAAAAAGAGGGAGGTTACTCTTGAGCCTAAGAAAAAGAGGGATTGTAATCACAAATTCAAGATAGTGGATTTGGAGAAAATCCTTGGGAGCGTATCAAGGTAGAGGACGTAGGCAAGGTTGCCGAACCTCTATAAATCGCTTGCGTATATTTCTCTTTCCCTACTCTCTTTAATTACTTGCAATTATATTTGTGCTTATTGTATTGAATTTGGATTGCATGATTAAATAGCCTAGAGAACTTAAAAAATATTTATATAGGCTAGAGAATTTAGGAGAATCGCAAAACGAGCTTAAGGTTAATTAAAAACTGATTCACCCCTCTCTCGGTATAGCCTATATAGTCAACAATTGGTATCAGAGCTTGGGCTCGAGATTGATTTAGACTAACCTCTATCGAGCAAAACGATCTTAAATGGCTCACTTGAATGTAGGCACACCCCTAGGAGAAGAGGGACACTCATTAGTTAGACCTCCACTCTTCAATGGTGAGAATTACTCTTATTGGAAAATTAGGATGATGTTATTTGTACAATCCAATGATTATAAGGTGTGGAGAGTAATAGTTAATGGTCCTAGAATTCCCATGAAGAAAGTAGATGAAAAAGATGTCCCTAAGAGTGAGGATGAGTGGGACACAAATGACATGAGATTGGCACAATTGAATGCCAAGGCTATGCACACCCTCTTTTGTGCTTTAGATCCCAATGAGTATAATAGAGTATCCTTATGTGAGAATGCTAAACAAATATGGGATAAAATAACCATCACACATGAAGGGACAAATCAAGTTAGAGAGACCAAAGTAGGAATGCTCACACATGATTATGAGCTATTTAGGATGAAAGAAAATGAGTCCATTAGCGAAATGTTCACTAGGTTTAATGATATAATTAATGGACTTAAGGCTCTAGGGAAGACTTATTCCAATGTTGAAATGGTAAAGAAAATTTTGAATAGCTTGCCTAAGTCTTGGGAGGCAAAGGTAACCATAATAGAAGAGTCCAAAGATCCAAATACCTTGTCTCTAGATGAACTTATGGGCTCCTTACTTACATATGAGATGAAATTGAAAAGAAATGAAGTGCCTTCAAAGAAAGTAGGGGTAGCACTTAAGTCTTCCACTCATGAGGTCATTGAAGATGATAGTGATGAGAGTGGAAATGAGGAAGAAAAGGAAATGGCAATATTTGCCAAAAGATTCAATAGATTTATGAGAATGAAAGAAAGAGAGAGTAATAGGAGACATCAAAGGGGAGAGTCAAGTAGAAGAGAAAAGGATCCCTTAGTATGTTATGAGTGCAATGAACCGGGTCATACTAAGTTAGATTGCCCCTTACTTAGGAAGGAAAAGGATAGGAAGCCTAGGAAGAAAGCATTTATGGTTGCATGGAGTGATAGTGATAGCTTCGATGAGGAAAATGTAGATGAAGAGGTAGCCTACTCATGCTTTATGGCTATTAGTGATGATGAGACTAGTAGTAGTTCTAGTGAAGATAATGATTATACCTTTAGTGAACTACCAAATGCCTTTAATGATTTAGCAAATGAATTTCAATGCATGAACTCCAAATATAAGAAAATCATTGCTAAATTAAAAATAGAAAATGAAGTCTTGATAAATGCTAAGCTAGAATTTGAAAAGAAATTAGAAGAGGCTAACTTAGAAATAAATCAGTTGAATAAAAAGAACTTAAATTTGTATAACTCATTTTCTAGGTTTTATATGGGTCAACAAAAGCTAGGTCACATGTTAGAGACCCAAAGAGCTTTCTTTGACAAAGATGGGTTAGGATATAATGCAATACAAAAAGAAACTCATCTAAAGAATTTCCTTATGATCAAAAATACTATGCATGATCTATCTCTTACATGCTCACTATGCAATAGAATAGGACACTCTTCACAAGCATACACATATAGAAAAACCACATTTAGAGGAAGAGTGGTTAGAAAAATGTGGGTGCCAAAGCATGCAATAAATAATGATGATTTGAGCTTGAAATGGATCCCAAAAGGATCAAAAATTGTTAACACTAACTCTCATGGACCCAAGAAAATTTGGGTACCAAAGCATGTTTAAACTTGTTTGTTGTAGGAGTGTTAGAGCATGAGAATACAAAGAAGCAATGGAGATCAAATGCTCTACACACCTCTATGGAGATTGCTTGTGCCAATGAGAAAAAGGAAAAGCTTGAGGATCCATCACAACAATTCTTCAAAAAAATGGCTCAAGGTGGATTCAACTATTTAAGGCAAAGCATTCTCTAGCAAAGAGTATTGTAAGCTTAATTCCTTACTCCTTAAACTTTTTGTGCTTTGATGAGAAAATTGGTTAATGATTAATGATGCATTGTGATTGAGCAAAAGGCATGATTGTTGAGTGCTTGATACATTGAATGAAAGGCATGTTTAGTGACTTTGAAATGATTTTTGGTTTTCTACATCTTGAGCAAGTTTGATATGTCTAGATAATATATTTAGTTGCTCAAAAGCTGTCAAATATGTCATATATGCAAAATGCCTTGTCATAAGTCTTAATGAAGAATATGCATGTTAGAAATCATGGCATGTTGTTCACAAGATGTATGTTTTAATGATATATATGCTTAAAATCTATGTGAACAAGTTTGTTTTGACATATTTATATAATTCAATGCATTGGTTTGGTCAAAATATACTTAAATCTCGAAATGACTTCCTTTGAGGTCAAAAATGCATTTTATTGTGTAAATTCTTCCAAAATTGCAAAATATTTTGTAAAATGGTTTTTCATTCATGTTTTTCATTCACACAAGTCCAAAATCATGTTTTACAAATGTTTAAACTCTTACTTGGACTTAAATTACTCAAAAACGGAGTTTTGGTACCTCACAAGTTCAATTTTTTGTCAAAACAACTGCAGAATCTGCAGGAAACATATGAGGGATCGATCCCCCTCCTAAAGGGATTGATCCCCCCAGGCCAGAAAAGGCTCTCCTGCATGTTTTTAACCGAAATTGAGAAGAACTTTTCATTGTTTTGATACTTTCTCTCTTCTCAACTTAAAATTCATTGTTTTAACTTCTTTTTGATGATCTTTAATATATAAAAACTCATTTTTCATTGATATCATGCCTCAACTTCATCAATTAATATCATTTCCAACAAATGGTATCACTTTCAACAATCTATATCATTTTTCTTGAGCTCACAAGTGCAAAATCAGTTTTCTCATTGAAAATGGTCATGAATTGCATAAAACTTGAAATAATCTTGAAATATATTTTCAATGAATGCTTAAACATAATTTTGAGATTTATTTCAATGATTTATGGATATATTTGAGAACTTGATGAACTTGTGCATAATGAATATTCTTCATTACTTGTTGTTCATCTTAGTCAAGCATGCTTATAGGATTATGTCTCTTGGCTGGACTTATCAATTCCACACTATGATTCATGATAATTATACATCTAGTGGAAGAATAATTAAAACTTGACCTTCAGGATTGATTTCAAATGTAATTTCAACATTTGGTATAAGGACATAATTTTCCTTCGCTTATGATTAGTGATGGTAAATGGAACCTAAATGTTCAAATGCATGAAACTTTATCATCCATGTACTTGAGCTTTAATGATAACACCAACAATTGATATACATGCATTGAATCTTGATTATTGTGATGTTGAACATGCATGTTTGTTTAAGTTGAATCAATAATCATGCCTATGAGATGAGAATAGTTATTTCATGATGTGCTTAACCTCACTCATAGCTTATGGAGTTTGATGATAAAATATATTTTGGCTTGATAATATTGATTCACTTAGGTGAAGTCATTTTAGTTAAAATAGCATATACCCTCTAGAACTTTAAATAATGATAACAACTAGGGATATGGCTATTAATTGATTAAAATGGTAATGTTAAATCTTTCCTTGCTCATAATTGGTTAAGGACTTGAATTGAAAAATGAGCATAAGAATTTTGTGCTTGAAACCATGGAAGAAAATGTGTTTGCTTGAATACCTTGATTTTATGAATCTTCCATATGGTATAAATTTGTGAATATGAATATGGATTAATACTTTATGATAGTGTGCTAATGATTAATTGATCCATATGCATATTTGATGATATGTGTTGTGTTCTTGCATATTTAGAATGATTATTTTCTTGACATGAACACACTACACATAGATATTGGATTCATGCAAAAGGCCTAAGTCAACCATTAGTAACAATTGGCATTTAGATTGAAATAACAATTAGTATCATTGGCAACCATATTTTCAACAATTGGTAAGCCAAAACTAAATTGCCAATTAGTATAAGCTTTAAATTGACAATTCTTCTCATACTCTTTAGATTGAAATGACAAATAGGGAAGAATTCATATAAGATATTTTTGCATGAAACTCTTGTGTGCTAGAATTTGTAGTTAATTGCTATATGTCTTAATTCTTTGCACACTCTTGATTGAACGTGATTCATGAGCTCATGTATTCATATGTCATCTACTGTTAGCTCATAATCATGATGTATTACCATTCACCTTAGTTAGACTTTAGAAAGAACAATTGATATACTTAGGTGCTTAATAGGATTGAAATGAGCAAGTCATAGACCTTAGTAGATATTTTTAAACAAATTGCTTCCTTATTTACCAATTGAGAACTTCTTGCAAAATTATTTATAAACAATTGGTATAGGAATATAAGTCTTGTCCTTTTCATGCCTAAATATTTCATACTCTTTATGGACATTGACTTATTTATTTGTGCTATGAGTCCCTTGTACTAACACGTTTCTTGTTGGATGGAGCATCTTTATCTCTTCTCACATAGCCATAATTTTAAGGGGAACATTTTTTTTCTCATTTTTTCCTTCTTTTTGCTATGACAAAAAGGGGAAGAGATAGATATTAAAAAGGTGAGATATAAAGGGGGAGAGATAATGGAGGAGAAATAGTTTGAAAATTCATTTTCAAAATCCATGCTTATATTAAGGGGGAGCTTTATAAAATCCTGCTTTATTTGAGGAGGAATATTTTATTAAAGAATTTTCAAAGCAAATTTACATTAAGTTTTGTCATATCAAAAAGAGGGAGATTGTTAGCTTTAAATTGACATATATTTTGAAATGACAAAAACTTAAGTAAGCTTTAATGTTTGAATTCATATTGTAAATTTGCCTTATCACACATGATTTTCTCAATCCATTTTCAGGTGATCATATTAAACTTAAGACCATGATTTATCGATACACTTTTATTGGTCTTAATACTTTATAAATGTTTTTGAATATTTTAGAAAATCACTTGATGAATATTTACACCATGTTTTTATCAAAGAGAGTCAAGAAAAACTCCCACAAAAGTGCCAAAATGTTTTGGGTTGAATTAGGATCAAAGACCACATCATTTCTAACCCAAAAGTGTAGGAAAAATGCCCTCTGGAAGAAAAGGATCGATCCCTTTTTGGCAGAATGCCCCCAACGGCTAGTTTCTGTGAGACATAACGGCTAGTTTCTGTTTTGGCTCCAACCAACGTCCACAAACCATCCAAGGGACTATAAATAGAGGCTTAGAAGCTAAAGAAAGCAAGAGGAACTACTCAGCAACTCCAAAACTCATTTTCCTCAAATCCACAAGCCTCAAACAACAAATCAAGAGCTACAAAGTCTTCATCATCTATCATTCTCTTATTCCGTGTAGTGCTTGGCACATATCTTGTATAGGTTTTCATTGTGCTTAATTTCTGTAATCACTTGCCTATCTAGAGGCCCTTCTTTGATTACATTATTTGTAACTCATCATTCCTTGTAAATGGGAGATTTCTCTTGAGCCTTAGAAAAAGAGGGAGGTTTCTCTTGAGCCTTAGAAAAAGAGAGAGGTTTCTCTTGAGCTTAAGAAAAAGAGGGATTGTAATCACAAATTCAAGATAGTGGATTTGGAGAAAATCCTTGGGAGCGTCTCAAGGTAGAGGACGTAAGCAAGGTTGCCGAACCTCTATAATCGCTTGCGTATATTTCTCTTTCCTTACTCTCTTTAATTACTTGCAATTATATTTATGCTTATTGTATTGAATTTGGATTGCATGATTAAATAGCCTAGAGAACTTAGAAAATATTTATATAGGCTAGAGAATTTAGGAGAATCGCAAAACGGGCTTAAGGTTAATTAAAAACCGATTCACCCCCCTCTCGGTATAGCCTATATAGTCAACAAATCCAAATTCTGTTTTTAACAAAAGTTGCCGAGGTAAAAATTCCGTCGTAAATTAGCTCGGTCATATTGATAAGCCGAGGTAAGAGCCTTACTGACTCCAATACAATCGTGTACCGAGGTAGCCTTTACAAGCTCAAACAAAAACTATTTGGAGCAAAGCTTGAGTGAGTAATCCAGTTGAAGCGAACAAAAGTTGAGTGAATTTTCGGCTGAAGTCGTCTTTACTGATAATAACTCCTCAGGTTATCAGCGTTCCATGTCCTCAGTATCTCTTTACCATTTAGGTCTTGCAGCTTGAATGATCCCGTTCTTATTACTTTCTTGATAATATACGGGCCTTCCCAGTTCAGGGCTAACTTCCCCCCATCCCGGTCTCTTCCTGATGCTTCAACCTTGCACAGGACAAGATCTCCTTCTTTGATGGTTTTTGGCCTAACTCTTCTATTGTGATATCTGGCCACCCTTTGTTGATACGCGGCCATGGTGACCAAAGCTCGGTCTCTCTGTTCTTCCGTTAAATCAAGGTTGTTCCTCAAGGCTTCCTTGTCCCCTGCCTCGATGTCCAGTTTTACTCTTAGACTTGGCAAACCAATTTCCACGAGAACTACGGCCTCAGTCCCAAAAGCCAGGTTGAATTGGGTTTCACCTGTGGGGACTTTTGTGGTCGTCCTAAGTGCCCATAGAACTCCAGGCAGCTCGTCCGGCCAGCTTCCCTTTGCTTCATCTAGTTTATTCTTCAAGGCTTCTAGAATAACTCGATTGGTAGCCTCGGCTTGTCCGTTGGCTTGAGGATGGGCGACCGAGGTGAACTGCAGGTCGATGCCTAAGTCCTTACACCATCCTTTGAATCTTGGATTGTCAAATTGCTTCCCATTGTCTGTGATGATAGCCCTTGGCAGCCCGAATCTACAGACTAAGTTCTTCCAGCAAAAGTTCTCCACCTACTTTTCAGTTTTTGTTGCTAATGCTTCAGCTTCTACCCATTTAGTGAAGTAGTCCACAGCTATTAGAACGAACTTCCTTTGCCCCGAGGCTACTGGGAATGGTCCGAGCACGTCCATTCCCCACAGCATGAAGGGCTATGGGTTAGTAATTGAAGTAAGGTCGGTAGAAGGCAGGTGCTGTATTGGGGCAAACCTTTGGCATTTGTCATATTTTTTCACCAATTCTGTAGCGTCCTTATGGATCGTGGGCCAGTAGTACCCCTGCCTGAGGACTTTATGCGCAATGGCTCGAGGTCTGAGGTGGTTTCCACATATTCCCTCATGGACTTCCCTCAGGGAGTAATTTGCCTCGGCTGGGTCCAGACATTTTAAGTACGGCATACTAAAAGATCTTTTGTACAGCTTTCCTCCCAGGAGAGTGTATCTCAGGGCCTTGCGCCGCATCACTCTGGCATGGTTCCTATCTTCTGGCAGTTCCCTTGTAGTAAGGTATTTGACAAGAGGGGTCATCCATGTTTCTGTTTCTTCCAGAATTTGTCCGATCTGTTCTTCATCGTCGATACTTTTCTGAGCTACATCCTCTATAGTGACATGTTTTGCCAGATCGGTCTTCCCTCCAGTAGCTAACTTGGATAGGGAGTCAACCAAGGCATTTTTCGACCTTGGGATTCTTTTTATCTCACAGACTTTGAAGCTCCCCAAGAGGCTCCGAACCTTTTCCAAATATCTAGCCATGACTTTGTCCTTTGCTTTGAATTCCCCGCTGACCTGGTTAACCACAAGCTGGGAGTCACTGTGCACGAGCAGCTCATCCACCTTTAGTTCCTTGGCCAGTTTGAGACTGGTGATTAGGGCGTCATATTCAGCTTCGTTATTTGACGCTTTGAAGTTGAATCTTAAGGCGTATTAAATCCTTATTCCTTCGGGGCTGAGTAGGATGAGTCCGACTCCATTCCTTTGTTATTTGCCGACCTGTCAACATAGAGTTTCCATGTTCCTCGTCTATTTGTATCTTCCTTTTCACCTTCTTCTTGCTTTCCAGTGGTGATGCACTCCACCACAAAATCCACCAATACTTGGGATTTGATGGCTGATCTAGGCTTGAATTGCAAGTCAAATTCGCTGATTTCAACAGTCCACTTGATTAGTCTTCTCGACAGCTCGAGCTTTTGCAGGAGCTGCCGTAGTGGCTGGTCGGTCAGCACTATAATCGAGTGAGCCTGAAAGTAAGGCCTTAGTTTTCTGGCTAAGATTACTAGAGCATAGGCTAATTTCTCGATCTTCTGGTAATTTAGCTCGGCCCCTTGCAGCACTTTGCTTGTAAAATACACCGGTCTTTACACGCCGAATTCTTCCCTAATCAGGACTGAGCTCACAGCCTGCTCCGTGGCTGCTAAGTAGAGGGATAGAGTTTCTCCTTTCCTCAGTCCTGACAGAACTGGTGAGGAGGAGAGGAAGTCCTTCAGTTCCTCGAAGGCTTTCTAGCATTGCTCGATCCAGTGGAATTTTCCTGCATCCTTTAGGGTTTTAAAGAATGGGAGGCATCTGTCCGCCGATCTGGACATGAATCTGCTCAGTGCGGCTATTCTCCCTGTCAACCTTTGCACTTCCTTTAAGAAGGTCGGCGCTTTCATTTCCAGGATGGCTTGTACTTTTTCGGGGTCTGTCTCAATTCCTCTCTGATTCACCATGAATCCCAGGAATTTTCCCGAGGTGACACCGAAAGCGCATTTCGCTGGATTGAGCCTCATATTGTGCTTTCTCAAGGTCTGGAATGCTTCCTCAAGGTCTTGTAGGTGTTCTTCTATGGTGGAGCTTTTGACGATCATATTGTCGACATACACTTCCATGCTTCGCCCGATCAGTTTTCTGAAAACCTTGTTTACCAATCTCTGGTAGGTCGCGCCTGCATTTTTCAAGCCAAAAGGCATAACTCGATAGCAGTACAGTCCTCTTTCTGTCACGAAGGACGTTTTTTCCTCATCTTCTTCCAACATTCTGATCTGGTTATACCCGGAGTAGGCATCCATGAAGCTGAGTAATCCTTGCTCCACGCTATTGTCTACTAGTCTGTCTATGCTGGGCAGGGGGAAGCTATCCTTTGGGCATGCTTTGTTCAGGTCGGTAAATTCTACGCACATTCTCCACTTGCCATTATGCTTCTTTACCATCACAACGTTTGCGAGCCATTCCGGATAATACGCTTCCCTAATAAACCCTGCTTCTAGGAGCTTGGATACTTCTTCATTTATCACTTCCTGCCTTTCTGTCACGAAGTACCTTTTCTTCTGTTTGACCGGTTTTGCTTTCGGGTCCACATTGAGGTGGTGAACCATGTCCTCGGGATATATACCGGGCATGTCCCCTGCTTTCCATGCGAAGAGGTCGGCGTTTCTTCTGATTAGCTGAATAAGTTCTTCCCTCTCTTTGAGCTTGGAGCTTATCAACATGGATTTGTCTGGACTTTTTTCATTGAATGGGATGTTGATCAACTCATCAGCTGGTTCAGGTCGGCTCAAATCTAGCTCGGGTCTCTGGTCTGGGATTTCAATTGCCAGGGTTTCATCGCCCTGCTTTTTTACCCTCTTAGTGCTCAAGTAGCATTTCCGAGTTAGCGTTTGTTCTCCTCGGACTTCACCTATCCCGTTTGGTGTTGAAAATTTTAACTTTAGATGAGGCACTGATCCGACTGCTCCGAGCTTCATTTGACTAGGCCTTCCCAAAATCGCATTGTACGCCGACGGGATTTTTACCACCATGAATTCCCCCATTGCGGTTGCTGTCCTTGGTTTCGTGCCTAGAGTCAGTAGGAGGGTTATTGTTCCTAGTACGGGGACTTTCTCATTTCCAAACCCCACGAGAGGTGCCGCATAAGGTTTGAGTCTGTCTTCAGCGATTCCCATGTTTCTCATTGCCTCGTAGTACAAGACGTCGCTGGCACTCCCGTTGTCGATGTAGATCCTTCTTACCACATGGTTGTAAATAACTGCGCTGACGACAATGGCATCGTCGTGGGGAACTCAATACCAGCGAGGTCGGTTGTGGAAAAAGAGATTAGCTCGTCCCTCCAAGACTTCGGTCTCTTGGATAGAGATCCGACTATTGGGTTTATAGCTCGATCTGCCTTTTTTCTGGCTGAGCTCGTTGTTCCACCGGTGATGACATTGATTATTCCTGCTGTAGGTTGGTTGGTCCCCTTTTCACTGTTCTTTCTTTCTGGTCGGTCGCGCCTTGCATTTCTCCCGTTGAAGTTGTTCGGGGCTCTGCCCGTTCTCTATCTAGGTCGGCCGTTATAGGCACAATGGTTCCCTCGTGGGTACCTTCTCTGTCTGATGTCTTGTGTCGTGTCGTCAAGCACGAATCTTTTCAGCCGACCTCTTCTCATGAGATTTTCAATCTCATTCATTAGGTCGGTGCATTCCTCGGTAGAGTGTCCGTGGTCTTGGTGGAATGCACACCTTTTGTTTTTGGGCCTTTGGGGGTTTGGCATCATTGGCTTCGACCATTTCAGCTGGGGGTCCAATTCTATCTACATCAGTAATTTTTCCCTCGTTGTATTCAAGGGAGTGTAAGTGTTGAAGCCTTTCTTTTCTGGGCTTCTTCTGGTCGGATACCCTCCAGGCCGGTTCGACCTTTTTCCCCCTTGGTCTCTCTCGACCTCTCTCCCCCTTTTTCTGTAGTTTCTGAACTCTCATTTGCTTTCTTCATTGTTTGGCCGAGTGTTCATAGCCTCTTCGGCGTTGATGTATTTTTTAGCCCGTTGTAGGAGTTCGAGCAATGTTTTTGGTAGATCTAATGAGAAGGAGAACTTGAAGTGGAATTCCTCGTCCGTGAGGCCATTCATTAGGCCAGCCACTACCACGGACTGTTCTAAGTCTTTTACTTGCAAAGCTTCTGCGTTGAATCTGGTGACATATTCTCTTAAAGACTCTTCAGGCTTTTGTTTGACCGCCATTAAGCCGAGGGTTGTCTTCTTTGCTCGGCGGCTGCTAACAAAGTGGGTTAGGAAGGAATGCCCAAGCTCTTTGAATGAGCGTATCGATCGAGACGTCAACCCGGAGTACCAGGACCGAGCTGCTCCCTTCAAAGTCGCCAAGAATGCTTTGCACATTAAAGAGTCATCCGCACCCTGTATAGACATATTAGCACGGAAAAGTTCTAAATGGTCGAAGGGGTCAGATGTACCGTCATACGCCTCGATCACAAGCATCCTAAATCCCAGTGGTGGCTGAGCTCGCTCAATTTCTTCTGAAAATGGCGAGGTTTCTAACAACCTTAGTTCGTCCATATGGACGTGTGCCTTCTCCTGAATTTGTCTTTCCATGGCTTCCATCCTGGCCTCAAGTTGGTCGCGAGTTTTATCGTCAACTGTGGGTATGGAGGTGGTTTTTCGTGGGTTTTTGGGTTTACTTTTCTCCGTGACTTCTGGTACTGAAGAAGAGCTACCACTTGGGTCCCCTTCTGGGGATGGGGATGGTGGAGAGGGCAATGGCTGGTCGGAGTCATTTTTGGGTGGTGGTCGTTGGGCTGGAGGAGAAGGGGTGAGGAGGTGTGTTTGGACCAGCTCGGTCAAGCTCCTTAGTTGTTGGGAGAGTTGCTCAAATTGCTCCGCCGTTGGGGGTGGCCGTCTCCCTTGCTGGTCATCCTGAATGGCGTCTGGGCTTGCTGGAGCTGCCGGTTCCCCTTCCTCTGCTGTTCTTCTTCTTGGTGCCATCCTAGACATCAATGACGGGTTGAAGGAGTGCCCCTACCTGGCGCGCCAAATGTTGATGTCAAGGAGGGTAGGTTGGTGGTAGTACAGGTTGGCGAGGCTGATGGCGGTAAGTTTCTTGCCAACTCTCTGAAGTATTAACCAAGTCCGAGGTAATGATGAAGCTCAGCTCCAGTCAGCGTATCAAGTGCCGGCCTTAACATTCAGTAACGTTTTCGGGTCAGCGTGTCAGGCGCCGACCTTGAAACCCTTACCGAGGTTAGTACGACGTTATGTTAACCTCGGCCATGTCGCCCACTGACAGCTCTAGGGTTTAGTCGAGGTGAAAGACTGAGTTGCCCTTAATGGTATATTATCCCTCATCAATTCCAATTCGGGATTTTATAACAATGATTTATATATTATATTATAATAATCTTTTAAGAATAAATTATGTAATCTCTTAATGCGTAAGTATTATTTTGATAAAATTATTTATTTATTAAAAATAGTTTATTTATTATCTATTAAATATAAAATTAAAGTGTAGATAAAAAATATTTCTGATAGTAAATTAAAGTGTAATTTAACAATATACTATAGTTGTATTATTATGTAAGCAGTAGTTTTAATAAAATTTGTTTTTATACCTTATTAATATTATAATTAATTATATGTAAATAACTAGCATTATATTAATTATTTCAGTAATATCTACTATTAATATTTTAATTAGATATTTGATCAATTAATATATATCTAATGTTATTATGTTAATGTGAACATGAAAAATTTAGTACTCAATCGGTATATAACTGTATATGATATGATTATATCAAATGTTATTATTTCTTAATATAATGTCAATTGGTGTATATAACTTTTTTTAATTCAATGTTCTAAATTTTTAATGAGATATTTGATTAATTAGTATGTACAAGTACGATTATATTTAACGTAATAATATTAATATTATGATTTATATACAAATCAAAAACAAAATAAATATAAAATTGAGGTAATTAGTTGACAATTATTAATAATATTAAGTATTTTTTTAATGTATACTATAGTTTTATTTAACATTATAATTGAACAATTAGTTAACTAATTATACAGTTAGATTTAATTTAATTACTAATTATGTTAGTATTTAAAATAAAATAAATGTAAGATTAAAAATATAATATAATTATTAAAAAAGCTAATAAAACAAAGTAAAACAAATTTTTTATTGAATTAAGATTGTTCAAATTCCAATGATCCAACTTTAACCCAAATAATGCGATCACTCAATAAATTATTATTAAGAGTATAAAGTCATTTATATAAATGTTTAATTATTTAATGTGATTTTTTTTATAATTTATTAGTTATTTATTTGTATAGTTGATACTTTTGGATTTTTACTTTCTTTTAGTTTTACTATAAATATATTTTTAGCTCATTTAAAAAAATAAATTTTTATATAATTATTAATATATAATTATATATTTTATAACAAATATGAATATAGTGGGAAATTAAAAAATAAATAATCATTATCAAATAATAAAAATATTAAAATGTAAAAAATTTATATTTATATGAATTTTTATTAAAATTTAACCTTAATTTAGTAATTCTATTATATTTTTATTTAACTATAAAAAAATTAAATTAATTATTACATTCAAAATTATAAAAAAATATTTATAACTTATAAAATTTTAAAATAATTTAACTAAATTCATTAAATCTACTCAATTAGAATCGACCTGAATCCATAACCTGATCAAATCAAAAAATGTTCGAAATAATAAAAAATAAAAAATACTCAAATCGAAAAAAATTCAAACTCTAAACAATCCAAATTCAAAATAACTTAAATGGAAAATAATATAAATTGAAACAGTCCAATGGGACCCGGTTACCATCTCCAGTGATTCGAGAATATATCATCAATGATTGAAGCAGTAACCACAAAATAAAAAACATTTACTGTTTTTTTTTTGAAAAGAACCCAGAACATGGAGTGCCGCTGTCTTTTCTATATAAGTGCAAATGCGTGCTCAACAAAGAAGAACAGAGAGGCGGCAGTTGCTTAGTTACTTGTATCACGCGCCAAACAAGGAGCACCGATTTGATTCTTTGAAATTAACCCAGATATTCTATAATTTGAAAGCAAGGTTCTTTATTGGCTGTGACATATTCTGGTGTGGAAATCGAAAGAGAAGTCACTAAGAAAAAGAGCTTTTGAATCTCAAAAGAGAAGACACTGGCTTTATAAATACTATACCCGAAAAAGAAGAAAACAACCAGAAAGTGGAAACACAGTGCCTTTTGGGAGAGGAAGCAGGGAGAAAGCCAAACATGATAACAGATAACAGACATGAGGTGGAGATTGATAAGCTATCTCTTGAGGTTCCTGAAACTGCGCATCAAGTTAGTACTGGTATGATTTTTCAGCCATTTATTGTGAAAGATTATTATTTTTCTTTTCTAATTCTGTTTTTTATTTTGTATTTTGATGCTGCACTGCAACACTATTTTGAAAGATTTCTTGTTTTGAACTTTGGGATTTTGTTTTTTCTAATCATCTGCAAGTGAAAGTAGTTTCTTTTTTTTTGTTTTTATATAATGTTTGCAGGAGTTTAACCCTTTTTTTCCCTGTTCTATCTCTTATTTTAATGTATATGATGCTGCAAAAATTAATCTTTGTTTGCTTGTGGCATTTTTATTGTCATTAGTCATGACAACATTTCTTTTTGCTTTTTCTTTTCTGTTTGGAGCTCTGTGATGGCAAATTAAAAACCTTTGTACTTTAAAGTAAACTTAGATCTACCCAAGTGTCTTTTTTAGCTGTATATATTTATAGATTTTATAGTTGGCGCCTTAAAGCTGAGTACTTTGTTGGAATTAAGTTCTAGAATGGATTTTTGAGACTTTTTTCTTTTCTCTTTTGTAAGATGAAGCTATCTGAATGGAGTAAATTTATTTTCACAGTTCTCTTATTTTGCTTTGCCAAATTGAGAACCCATGTTCCATATTAGTGAAATAAATAGGAATTAGTGTTCTATAACACTTGATCTTGTGTGAGTTTTGATCTGATGATGTTCTATTTTCCCTTTGAGCTCATTTGACCTTTCTGGTGAATTTCCAGATTCATGGTTCCAGGCAGGTTTTGTCTTGACCACTGGTGTCAACAGTGTTTTTGTCTTGGGATATTCTGGGACAATCATGGTCCCTCTTGGCTGGGTCGGAGGTGTAGTCGGTTTAATTTTAGCCACCGTGGTATCGTTACATGCAAACATACTTCTTGCTGAGCTCCATGAAGTTGGGGGAAAGAGGCATATCAGATACAGAGATCTTGCAGCAGAAATATATGGTATGAGCATAAGCAAAAGGAAAATGGTAGAATCTCTTTTAGTTTGAATCTTGATGCTGTAAATATATATTCCATTTGTTGCTTGATGAGCTTTTCTTTTCAACAGGTGAGACAGCTTATTATATTACATGGGCTTTGCAATATGTCAATCTGTTCATGATTAACATCGGATATCTCATTTTGGGCGGTTCTGCTTTAAAGGTAATACCAGAATGACTAAATACACATATTTATCCTTCATCTACATCTTTATGTTACAGTTAAATGTTGCAAAAGGTTGCAAAATATCGGAAAGAGGATTCGATAGTCTGGTATTCTAACCTTTCCTGCATTTTTTATGGTTGTCGGCTTTATCAATTAGAATTCTGTTTAATGATTTATATGAAGTTCATATATATCATAGTTAAATTACTTCAAGTTTCTGCAGAAGCTTTATCATATGAATATGCAATGCAGGCTTGTTATATCCTTTTCAAGGATGACCATAGCATGAAGCTTCCATACTTTATTGCCATAGCTGGCGTTGTGTGTACTTTGTTTGCCATAGCGACACCCCATCTGTCATCTCTGAGAGTATGGTTAGGATGTTCGACAGTTCTCAGCCTGATATATATCATTGTGGGTTGCGTGCTAGCAGCTAAAGACGGTAAGTTCTAATATTTGATACTTATGCTGTTGTTTTCTTCTTTTTTTCTACCAAAATGCTGATAGAATCCTTATTAAATCAGTTATTTATAAATTATAATTTTCCTTCTCGACTTCTCATTTACCACCATCTGTATATTGTTGCAAACAATGATCCTTAACAAACAATGACCCCTAGTCAATGAACAAACTTCTTTATAAAGTAAAGAAAATATACAAGTCTTTTGACAATTTTATTCTCTTATGTGTAATACACTTGCTAGTTCAAACCTGAATTGATTTCTGTCATGATGTTTGGGCGGGTTTCCAGCCTCTATATCAGTATGTAAGGGAGCCAGCTTTACGTGATTCAGTAAAAATGAGGGCTTTCCAAGAGTTGTAAAAGCATAATCACTTTGGAGCTTAACTTATGTTGCTGAATATTTCAGTCAACTCATGCTTTCGCGTAAATTAAAATCTGGATTGACGTTGCCGAGTTTGAACCCTGATAAGTTTTTGATCCTCATATGTATATACACTTGATAACCTGTATTTGCAAGTTGTTCATGTTAATATCATTTAGTTCCACTTGAGTTTGATTTGGAACCTGATTTACTCTTTTTTGTTGTTCTGATATTGCTGATGCAAATGATAGTTTTTGCTATTTATATGGCAATAATGATTCCCATGTTGTTATAGGAATCAATGCACCAGCCAGAGATTATAGCATAGAAGGGACATCAACTAGCAGAATTTTTACAACCATAGGAGCATCAGCAAATCTTGTGTTTGCATTCAACACTGGAATGCTTCCAGAAATACAGGTAGGCCGGATTATTTTAATGGCTACAAGTTCTTCCTTCCAATGTTCAGTCATAGAACCTCAAAACTTCTTCCTTACCACTATGAATTAGTTTCACAGGCAAACCTTCCTAATCTATTTGCACTTTAAAAAAATTTAAATTTAAATGATTACAAGTTAAGAATATTTCCTGTGGAATCTGTCAAATTTGTTGTTTTCTGTTCTGGTTTCTGCCCTCTAAGACATAGGTCTTCATTGTTGTGAGTTGTGATTACCATCATTCAGTGTTTAATTTTGCCTCTGCTTATGGATCATTGTTTTAAAAACAGGCAACAGTGAGGCAGCCTGCTGTGAAGAACATGCTGAAAGGTTTGTACTTTCAATTCACTGTGGGGGTTGTACCGATGTATGCTATTACCTTTATCGGCTACTGGGCTTATGGAAATTCAACACCAACATATTTGCTCAATGGAGCAAGCGGCCCTGTTTGGGTAAAGGCGGCTGCCAACATTTCTGCCTTCCTGCAATCTGTCATTGCTTTGCATGTAAGTAAGCTAGTCTGCAACTCCTGCTTCTCAACAATATTCTTAAGTTCGACCAATGCTCGATAGACCTGATTACCTTCCTCGGCTGCTGTAGATATTTGCCAGTCCAACTTACGAGTATTTGGACACGAGGTATGGAATTAGAGGAAGTGCCTTGAAATTTAGAAACTTAAGCTTCAGAATTGCTGCGAGAGGTGGCTACCTTGCTATCAGTACACTGGTGTCAGCTCTTCTTCCGTTCCTCGGAGATTTTGAGAGCCTTACTGGAGCATTGAGCACGTTCCCGCTGACATTTATCCTTGCAAACCACATGTACCTTGTGGCAAACCATCACAAACTGAGTTCCTTGCAAAAGCTTTGGCACTGGTTCATTGTTGCTTTCTTTAGTCTCATGTCTTTTGCAGCAGCAGTTGCAGCTATAAGGCTCATAGCTGTGGATTCCAAAGAATATCATGTATTTGCTGATGTGTGATTTCTACAAAATCAACCTATTTACCAAAATCAACCTATTTACCGGAATAACATCTCTACTACAAGTAGTTACCAATTTTAGAGCTTCATTCCTTGAGCAATTCTTTTCCTTTTACTTTTTCATTTGCCTGAAGTGTATGATCATTTAACCAGCATCCTCGGATTCAACTATGTGTTGAGCCAGACTTCTTTCTCTGCAGCATCTTATGGAACCTTGGTTTAGATTTACTATATCATACATTATAGACAATTTGTTAACTCTTACCTGCAGTGCAACGCTGTTATCACATTTCTGATGTAATGCCTGTGCATATAAAGATGGATGAGTAGAACCATGCAAATCGTGTTCATGCGGCAATGATTAAGTGGTGCCTAATTATATCAGCCACAAGAAATTGCATACTTCAAAATGATAGTGCAGAGGCTGTCCAAAAGATACAAACGCTCAAGCCAAAACATTTCCCAGTTCAATACAATCCCATCAAGAAACTAAAATTGGATTTTAGAAAAGGGTATACAATCTTAGAATATGACCCAGTTATACAAAAAGACATAATCAGCTAATTTTTGAACTGAATGCTTCTACCTTTGACAACGTTCTGCATATTTCTATTTTCCCAATTCAACTTTGTGGATTCTGCAAATAGACAGATAATAAGTCACATTCTCAAGAATATCATGAATGGTTGCAATGATTAAATTTATAGCAAAATGAGCAACTACTATATCCCTGACAAGGGTGAAATCAGTGACATGTTCATGAGAGAGGGGAATATGTACTGATATTTATCACATCGCGTAAAAGGAAATAAAAACTATAAAACAATGGAAATGCATTAAGATCAAAATGTACTTAGCCGAGAGAAAATGCTCTCATACTCCCCCACACAAAAGCTGCTTCGCTCTGTGATGGATAGTCGATTCAAACCACTGTCTTGCTACTTAATTTACAAGTTTCAGTAGAAGGAATTGATATTTACCACATCAGACACGTTCTGAAAGGCCTGTTTTGCCTTTCCTTCTCTGACCCATTCAACATTTGGATCATGTAATACATGATAGAACTTGCAGTATTAGGGGATTTTATTTGAACTCAAAAGAAACTTTGAAAGCATTGTCCAATTATTTCCAAGTGCCTAATGTATATTTCAGCAAAAGTACACTAACAAATTAATCTGACTGTTTCCCTTTTTCATCATACAGTCAACAAATGAATAGCTTCTCCAACTTTAGAAATAACTAAGATCAGAGTGCTTCTGTTTCAAGCTAACCTAATATGGCATCAATTCAAATCCATGTCAATTTGGGGAAATCAGAAAACAAAACCCACTAAAGCCGGATGCCTAATGCCAGCCCCATGTATCACCCACTAACAAACATGTCTTCAGATAACAAAAAACAAAGGGGAATTTGATTGAGAATCTAATAGGAAATTCCATGAATCATCAGTTATAGACATAAACATCTCACCTAGAACTGAATCAACCAGAGAC
This sequence comes from Heritiera fomes, assembly GCA_032173925.1. Taxonomy (NCBI): domain Eukaryota; kingdom Viridiplantae; phylum Streptophyta; class Magnoliopsida; order Malvales; family Malvaceae; genus Heritiera; species Heritiera fomes. Next base: position 5,280,965 of record JAPDPM010000002.1, on the reverse strand, counting down.
TAACTTTACGACAATGCAGATTGCATTGAGTACTATGAGAGGAACTCTCATGTATTGTGTAGCGTAAATGAGACCAATAAGCTGCCCTTTAAATGATTTTGACCGCCCTGCAGAGAAATCCGAGAAGCTCCATCCTCTGGGTGCAAGAAAACGATCCTCATTTAAAATTGCCAAAGCATTTGCAAGAAGCAAAAACCCTTCCAATAACGTCCACAAGCCCATTTTCTGTGTAAAAGAAAAAGGTTTCTATCAATCTTCAAACAACTCAACTTCAAAACATTCCATATACAAGCCAAGCTACGAATTCAACGAACAAAACAGAAAAAACAAAATGATTCTTTAAGCACATTCACAGTAGGGAAGTAAAACCCATTACAGCGTTTTCAGTTTCAGATAGAAATTGTAAATGCAAACTTAACATGAATAAAAACTAGGGGTTATTTTCATTTTTATAATAACAATAAGAAGATTCAACCAAACCCAATATTAGATATACAATATCTAATCCATGGAAAATAAGGTTAACAAAGAAAAGCAGATCAAAGGAATTCCAATTTGGACTAAAAATTAAAACCCAGTCGAAAAATTAATGCTTTATTGGATTTAGAGCGCACCAGAGCAATGGGTTTTGAGCTAAATATAAAAATAAGATAAAAACCTATAGAATTTGAAGAAATTTTCAGATAAAATATACCATTAATGATCCGGAAAAAGGAAAATAAAGGACAACAAAAAAGAAAGAAAAATCAAAGTGATTAAAGGGAAAGTATAAATGATAAAAAAAGGAACAATAATTAAATGTTACCAGCAAAAGATGTCAAGTTTCGATTGATGCAGATTGCGAGAGCTTGCTCTTTCTCTTTTTTGCAAATGGTAGGAAGTAGGCAAACAAAACCTGTAAATACATTCGGGTTTGGAAATGGATCGATTAGGGTCCAACAAGGCATTGAGGGTAATTTTGGTACACTGAAGTTTTTTTAATAAATAAATAAAAAATATTAATTGTTCTTAAAAATATTACAAACGAAGTAAAAAAGATTATTGTATGAGTTATTTTTAGTTATTTTTTATTTTATTTAGTACAGTATAAAAGGTATATGTTTTTTCTTTAATTTTGCTAGTAAATTTAAAATTTTTTAATCATAAGACAATTTTTTTAATAAAATTTAAGTTTGTTTTTAATAAATTAATAGTTAAACTTTTATATTTTACATAAAAATGATCATATATCTTATTTTTTTATATTAACGTAACAACTTACAAAACTATATATATATATATATATATATATATAAAGGAGGGATCCACTTACACATGTGTAAAACAAATTTAGTTTTAAACACCTTCATATCTTTTTATATCATTTATAATTTTTTAATCCGACCGTTGAATTTTATGTTCTATTCACATAGATTATGCATGTTAAATTTCAAATTAATCGAATATGTCTAACTATATAATTCGTAAAATAAAATTTCAATCGTTGATATATATTGAAAAAAATATTATTCTCGATTAAAATGATAGAAATAGCAGATTGATTCAAAAATTTACATACATAATAAATATGAGTATGTTGTTAAATCAACGGTTGGTTTGCAAAAATATTAATCCTATATGAAGATATAAAACTGTGTAAAACAAATTTGTTTTACACATGTGTAAGTGGATCCCTCCTCATATATATATATATATATATATATATATATATATATATATATATATATCTAATCTATCTAAGATATCTAGTTTCATTTAAAAATCTAATTTAATTATTTTATTTTGAAAAAATTAAAGATTTATTTACAATAAAATAAAATTTTTGAATTTTTATAATAAAATGAAAGCTTAAAAACATATCAATTTTGGAAAAAAAAAGTTAAAAATGTATTTTACTATTAAATTTTTTTTTTGGTTTTTAAAGCAAAATGTATGACTTTTTTGGTATCAAAATAAGTCTAATAACAATAATAATATTCAAATATTTTTCTTTTATTACTTCCAATAATAAAATGATAAAAATACCCTTCTTCTTTTTTCTTATTTTCTTTTTAATACTTTTTCTACATTTTCCCCTTCTTTTCTAGATTTTCATTTCTTCCCCTTTGCTTCACATCTTCTTTTGAGTTCTAGATTTCAATCGAATTCAAAGGAAATTGGAAAAAGCAGTTGAAAATCACTTAACATGTCGAGATTCAGAGATCGAACTGAAGATTTCAAAGATGCTGTGCGACACACCGCAATTTCATCAGGTTTCAACGAGGTAAAATTTTTCATTTTCCATTTTCACCCTAATTTTTAGTACTCTCATCTTCTAAATACTTCATTTTATCTTATAATTTCTCTTTAATTCTAAATTTGTTAGATTTTTTTTTTTGCTTTGACAGTCTAAATTGGCTGCAATTATGGCGTCTTTCATAATCCATAAACCACTGGAAAGGACGCCGTTTACTAAATCTGCACTCAAAACGGTAACTGTAAAAATTTTCCAAAATTTTGATTTTGTTTTGAAAGAAGAAATTTGAAGTTTTTTTTATCTTTTATTTCTTTTTTTGTCTTTGTAATTAGCTAGAGAGTATAGGAGCTTTGGATCAGTTCATGTCAAAGCACCGGAAAGATTACGTGGATCTTCACCGGACTACTGAGCAAGAGAGGGACAGCATTGAACATGAAGTAATATTACATGTTCTAATTTCAGACATAATGTTCTTTACTGAGAAAAACTGTCATGTTATTCTTTAGCTTGGTTAATGAAATTTTGGAATTTCTTTTTCGTGATTTCAGATTGAATGAACTGTCTAAAGATAAATAAATTCGTGTGTGATCTATTTTGATTGTTAGGCCAAGTTTGACATTGTGATTGGATTGTAAAGTTGTGGTTTAGTCCGGCCATAACTTCAGTTTAAGCAGATTTGAAGTTTTTAACTTTGACTGATCGAACACAATGATAGTAATGCATTTGATGTGGCAAATGTTGTTCTTTTGGATATGCATTTAAAAGTTTAAGAATTTATAGCTGTTTTCCTGATTTTTGTTCTTAATTGAATTGAACAAAGTGAGAAGGTGTGAACTTTGACCATTAGTGATAAATGCATTTTGGTTTTCTGCTTGCCGATTCAAATGGATGTGATTAGATTTTAGAGCTTGTAGCAGTTAACTCCTGAGAGGAAGTGTTTGATTGCATTCAGTTGTTGGCTGCTTTTGATTCTTAAGAAAAGGGTTTTGCTTTTAGTTAAATGAAGGTTGATGATTGTGGCAATTAGTTTGTTTACATCCTATGTTACCAAGTCAAATTTGGTGCAGGTTACTGCTTTTATTAAAGCTTGCAAAGATCAAATTGATATTCTCAAAAATAGCATAAATGATGAAGAGGCAACCTCTAAGGGCTGGCTTGGAATCAAGGATGCTTCAAATGCTGATACCATAGCGCATAAACATGGAGTGGTAAGGTTAAATTCTTGTTCATGTTTATTGAAACGAGTCAGTTGTATGACTGTTTATTTGCAGGAATTGTCTATCCTGTTTTAATTTATTCATACTTTTAATCTTGATTGCTTCAGTGGTAAATAGTTCTAGTTTTCATCCTTTCTGTAGTACTTATATTCTGTCATCTTAATGTGGCAATAAGAGTAAATTTTCTCAATCACTTTCCTGGAGCTAAATGGTCGTATCAAGATTCAAAAGTCCTTGTCATTTTTCTTTTTCTTTTCATGATAATTTCTGCTTCCCTTGTAGTAATACTTATATTTCCTTTTCATTTCTCCTCCCGTTAACTTTCTGTACCTGTATGGAATTGATTTCTCCCTCTCTCTATAAACATTAACGGTATTGTTAGCTTGGTGAATGAACATTTGTGCTCCTTCCTTAACACTCAGGTACTAATTTTAAGTGAGAAACTTCATTCAGTCACAGCACAGTTTGATCAACTGAGAGCCATTCGCTTCCAAGATGCTATCAATAGAGCAATGCCAAGAAGAAAATTTAAATGGGTTGTTGATTCAAATACTCAAGATACCTCTAAACCACTCAATTTGGAGCTCAGAGAGACCAATGAGATGCTGCCCGAATCTCTTAGAGTCCCACAGGAATTACTGGATGATGAAACCCGTGCCCTTCAGGTAATCAGAATATTTGTCATGATAGATTCTATATGACCCTTCGATTATGCCCTTCCTTCAATGATCTAATTCATTTATTGAAATCCCAATAAACTCAGGATGCTTACTGTTCTGCATATTATATAGGTTGAGTTGACTAGTCTTTTAGATGCTGTTCAAGAAACTGAAACTAAGATGGTGGAGATGTCTGCACTGAATCACCTCATGTCCACACATGTTCTGCAACAAGCTCAACAGATCGAACATCTCTATGATCAGGTGCTAAAATATTCCCCTCCATGTTCACTTCCTTTTTTCTCTGCCTGTATATTTATCTAATGCTTCTGCACCGCCATTAACATCCTTTTTTTGATTTTTTATTAATTCATTCAAACTTATTCAAGTGATACCCATCAAGCTTATTTATGAAACTGATTAGAATAAGCTGATCATGTAAGCTGAATTTCTTATTTGGGACAGTAATTCTAGTTCATAATGTTATTTTCATCGCAAACTTGAGGAAGTGTTTACACTTTTATCCGAGTTGAACAAAGTTTCTTCTCTTAAATATATAGATTTAATTTGCACATACCTCTAGTTGCTCCAGATAAGCTATGAGAGGAGAATCCAGGCCTGGATAATTCATTACAGTAATTGAATCAGGCATTTAGGCATGAGATTGAGTTTCGCATATTTTGCAGCTCTAAGCATTGGATTTCCAATTTATTTCCTCCTCTTATGCAATCTCTAAATCGGCACCGTCATTTTTTGTGTCTTATTTTGCAGGCGGTCGAAGCCACCAAAAATGTAGAGCTGGGTAATAAAGAGCTTTCTCAAGCCATCCAACGGAATAGCAGCAGCAGGACCTTTCTGTTGCTTTTTCTATTTGTACTCACCTTTTCAATCTTGTTTCTTGACTGGTATAATTAAAAGCAGGGTAGTTCATACCATTTTAGCCCACTGATCTGTTTTTCTTTCCCTAAAGAAGAGAAAAGCCCCTTCTTTTCCTTGTGGATTTGATGAGGGAAGAAAAGAACTACAAAATATCTAACATTGATTAAAGCAAAGCAATGTGAGTTTTTCATGCTGTAATTGCCTTTCCTTGATGAAGAAAAAGGTTGAATTCTTTGTGTTCAGCTGAAGCATACATCATGGCTTTGTAGGCAAAGATTGGTAAAATGAGGTTAGAAACTCATTTTACTTTTGTGTTATGCGACTTTTGTTGGTACTCAAAGAATAAAAATTTGTTATTGGATATCATTACACATTTTGGCCTTTTGCACCAATGAATATTAACAAAATAATAACACATAACAAAAGCATCATATATTTAAATTTAAAAATATAAAATTATTTAAAATTTTATTTCGAAATAAAAATATTAAAAAAAAAAGGAGCTACTGCAGACGCGATCGAAGAAAAGAATAAAAAGATTACGATCAATTACAAACAAATAAACGTTGTTGTTTCCTAATCATAGTTTTATTTTTTGGAATGATTTTTTAATCAAAAATTAATAATTACTAGGCATTTTTCCAACCTTTGATTATTTAATAAAAAGCCCGCATAGGAATAAGGGCCTAATCCAAGTCATAGTTTCCTGGACCCTAAACGCTTATACATCGGAATTACGGTCTATGAACTTCAGTCACCCTACCTATAAATTCTCCAATCTTAACCCGAATTAGGGTTTTAGGTCTCTCTCTTGTAGTCGCCTCTAATAGAATAGAAAGGAAGAAGCTTCAGCTTCCAAATCGGAAAAAATGGTGAAGGGACGCCAAGGAGAGCGAGTCAGGTCCCTGTTGAACCTTTTGCTTCCTCTCTCAAAACCTAACTGGATTTCAATTTCCCACTTTTAACGAATGGAATGTAGATTTTAGATTTAACTCACTCTTCTTCTTTTCTTTTTTTTTTTTAAATCTTTTCCTATTTGCAGGCTCTATGTAAGAGGCAACATCTTGGGTTACAAGAGGTAATAAAACATTAACCTTCTATTGCTTTTATTTGATTTTATTTTGTTGATTTTGAACTGTGCTTTTGTGGGGGGAGGGGGGGGGGGGGGGGGGGGGGGGGCGAGAATTAGAGACAAATTTTGGAGGTAATTAATTATTTAATTACATGTATGTGTAAAGTTAGCAGAAAATAATTACTTCTGAAACTAAAATGAGGGATTAGGGTCTAACTTGTATTTTTTTTTTTGAACTTATTAGAAGAACTTGAAACTGGTTTTGAAGTTGGCTTTTTGTTTTTTGGTTTTGGACTGGCATTTGGTGATTGGTTTTAGGTCAAAGTCAAATCAGTACCCAAACACTTCATTGATCCAGATTGAGGGAGTTAACACCAAGGAGGAAGTAGCCTGGTATGCTGGCAAACGTATGGCTTATATTTACAAGGCTAAGGTGAAGAAGAATGGCTCACACTATCGATGCATTTGGGGAAAAGTTACTAGACCTCATGGTAACAGTGGTGTTGTTCGTGCTAAGTTCAAGTCTAACCTTCCCCCCAAATCTATGGTAAGTGTGTTATATTGTTGTTATTTAATGGTTTTTTTTTTTTTACATTGTGCATTTGATCTGACGTGTATCTTTTGGTTCCTTTGCAGGGAGATAAAGTCAGAGTCTTCATGTACCCCAGCAATATATGAGGTAATCTTCCCAATTTATGATCATCTTGGTTATTTTAGATTTGCTACTTATTTTTGGTTGATTCAAATTTGTCTCTTTGCATAAGAGGAATCCCTGTTCAGTTTACTGATGTAACTTTCTGTTTGAAGATTAGCTACTTGACGAACAAGTTAATAGTTTCATATCAATTGCCTGCTTTATTCATTGTTGGCTCCTTTTTGTATATCATTTTGGCAGTCCTAGTTTTTGTATATGTTTCTAGCTCTGTGACCCTGTCTGCAAAATTTTGACATAACATCTCTAATGGTTCATATATTCTTGCTGCATCAACTCAAAGCTATTTGTGATTATTCATTATGAAACCCCTACAATAAATGTATTGGAAAATGCACCTCTACTAATATTTTTGCTGTTGTAGCTTTTTGTTGCTTCTGTGTCTTTGCAATCTTGATTGTTGCTATGGTTGACACAATCTGTCATCTTTTAGCCTAGTTCTTTATCCAGATTATTGTACTTGGCCATAAACATTTGTTTGCCTTATTAATGTACTGATATTAAGCTGTGATTTTCAAATGAAATCTAGCTTGTAAAAACGTTGTGATAACTTTTTAAGAACATTTTCCTTTGCATACTTGAGACAATTTTTACTAGATTCATGCTATTTTAGCTACTAATTGCCTGTTTACTCTCTCCTAATTTTGTATCTTTCATTCCTTGCAGTTGTCTAGATGCCCGTTGGAGTTCAACTGATAACTCATGTGACTCTGCCTTTTCACTCTGTTTTTATGAACTTAGTCAAATTGTTGTGTGTTTGGAGCAGTCATTTTATTGCATTAGGATGGTGGATGAGACTTTGCTTTTGTTTACCTACTTCTTTCAAGGATTTTCCACCTATTTGTTACTTGACTTTGAAGTTTTGAGTAATATCATTTTTGGAGCTTAATAGCAAGGTTGATCTACTGGAACATCTTTAACTTCATTCATTGCTTCCTCATATACGTGATTTTAATTTCACTACTTTTAAACGATTGCCTTGCCTTGCATTGGATTATAGTCTACAGCAATGTGAAATTATCTTTGTTGACCGAATGATTCTGGGAAAATATAGGCAACAAGTAACATGCAAGCGATTGAGTTTCAAGTCATGGCAGTAGATTATGACTCGGATTAGATTTATTTTCAAGTTGCTAATTGGATTCATTGGGTCCGGTTAAATCTGGAATTGTGGTGGTGTTTTAAAAAATAAAAAAAAATTAATGTTAAAATTATTGTTGACATATCAAAAATAATTTTTTTTTAGTTTGTCAGATTCGAATATAATTTTTACCAAATTTTATTTGTATCTATTATTTTTCGTGTTTTTATTTGGTGTCTAGAGTTTCGGGTTATGTGATTTACTTGAATTGAGTAGTGCATCAGTTTTTAGTAGAGGTGGCAAATGGGCAGATCGGATCAGATTTGGGTTGGGTCATTTTGGGTTAAAGAAAAAATGGATCATTTTGAGTTCGGATCATTTCGGATTTGGATAAAGTCATGTTTGGGTTAAGAAAAAATCGGTCTATTTCATGTTTAGATCATTATGGGTTCGGATACGGTCAGGTTTGGATCAACTTAAATTCGGATTAATTTGGGTTCAGATTAATTAGGTTTTGGGTTCGGATTAATCAGGTTTGAGTCGTTGACTTTTTTAGTCAATTCGGGTTGGTCGGATTTGGATTAGGGTCGATTGGACAAGTTTATTAGGTTAAGTCTTGGTTATCTCGATGTGATTTATCTGGTATGAAAATCAACTGAAATCATATTTTTAAGAATTACAAAACTCATGAAAATAAAATTTTCTTCTTACATGACCTAAGTACAATTGAGATTGAAATAATCAAAATATTTAATAATTTGTATGATAGTTTTCTTTATAATATATTTACCAATATTCATAAATTAATTACATTTTTTTCATTTTATTTTTGTTATCTATAATAATTAATAACTTTATAAATCAAAATGATTTAATAATCCCTACTAAATATCATAAAACAATACTATATATCTTTTTAATTTATCTGGGTTTTTTATAGAATAATTGGAGACATTAAGTGTAGGTGATATAGCTTCTGTACTCTATTATAGATTAGCCATTAAATAATTATACATTAGGGTCAAATTAATGCAATATAAAAGTGAATATTTAAGTTTAACTAGATTAAAAAATATATATAACACTCATATTATTGAAAAAAATTATATATTTTTACTATATTAAAATACTTTGATAATTAATTTTAACATTTAAATATTTATTGATAATATTAAATTGAAGTTTAAATCCTTTTAAGTTTGGGTAAATTTGGATTCGGATAAATTTGGATTTGGGTCAATTTGGGTTTGGATCAATTCGGATTCAGGTTAATCTAAATTCAGATGAATTTGGATTCAGATCAATTCGGGTTCGGATCCGATCGGGTTTGAATCAATGTGAATTCGGATAAATTTGGTTTCGAATTAATTTGGATCGGATTGGATTTTGATTGTTGACTTTTTTGTCAAATCGGATCGGTCGGGTTTGGATTCGGGTTAATTGGACGTATTTTTTAGACTGGGTCAATTTTTGCTACTTTTAGTTTTTAGTAAACGTACAGGTGAAAAACTGTTGCGCCTTTGGTTACTTGGTTCTTTTTGAGAACAAACATGGAAAATGAGTTAAGCTTGTAAAAATGTTCGGTTGAGCTCTAACAAAGCTTGCGTAGTTTCACTGCCTCAGAGTCCTCAGTCAAGATTATAGAAAGAGCTAGGAAAACGTGTGCTAACAGGACTAGAAATCTTAGAGCACGTACAATAAAAAAGATCAGAACTCATAGTATAAAATTCATATTATATGAGTTTTTGAATGGTGACTGTTCATAACGAAAAGTTATATGTTAAGATTTTCATAACATCAATTTTTTTTAAATCAACGTCAGTCATGCATTACGAGTAAAAATTAATTTCATAATCAATGTAATAATAATTTACACAAAAAAAAAGTATGAAACTTCAAGACAGAAGCTTTTTTTGGTAAAGATGAGGGCATTATACCCTGAACATAAACAAATCTTAAGCAATAATTGTTTTAGCAAAAGCAACTCCCAGGCATTGGACTTCTTGTTCCATCGATTTAGATTCAATTTTGTCATCTAATAAAATACGAAGTTTCTTCGTTGTTTTTTATGTAATAATTTTCAATGCTAATCTTTGCTCAAGAATTCGTCAATGACTTCAACGAGACAAAAGTGAGGGTGAGGGTGATGTGTGCTTGTGTCTTTTCTGATCATTTCTACCGTGTTATACCGTATCAAAACGCATCCGTATCTTTTCTGCTAGCGATGAAAATGCCATGAAACAGACCCAAAACTCAAAAGTCCGCCAAGCTTTGGATCATGTAAGCATGCTTATAGTTTACTGCTACGTGAAAATTGGCATGGCAACTGACGAAGGGCCTCGGCGTGATCTTTCCTTCACGAATCACGTTTCATTCTCTGTAAGCAAAAGAAGAGAAAAAGAAACATATTTTAATCAAATAATGCATGTTTGATGACTTCAAACCACGATATACAAAACTATTTTACATATACTTACATGTAAGGTTAACGACGTGACATAAATATATTAAAAATAAAGCATATGACAATTTTTTTCGACTATCAATGTATAAAAATAAAACATATGTATTATATAAGAAATAGAGAAAAAAATGATCTGTGTAAATCTTATGGTGCAGCTTGTATATACAAATTGATTTCTTCCAAAGTTGACTTAGAAGTAAATTACATCTTACTTGCATGCATGTGGGGGAGTATTAATAATAATAATCCAACTTGGTCTCAAATTCAATAAGCCGGGCAAAGACACAGTCAAAGGTGGCAACCTCCTACTGAACTGGTATTTGAAGAATTTTCTATCTTTCGTTTTTCTATCAACAAATTAAACATGTGATGTGATAGATTATTAGGCATTTTTTTCAAAAAAAAAATGTTTAAGGTTAAAAAAGCCATTGAATTTTAATGTGATTATCATCCAAATCACTAACTTTTTTTGCAATTAATTAAGCTTTAAATTTTAATTTTTTTTACCTAACTGAGTTTCTTCATGAACATTTGCCGAAATAAAAAAATTAAAAAAAAATAAAAAATAAAAATTCCTCTAAATGTTTTCTTTAATTTTTCTAAACTATATTTCACCACAATCCTTTAAAATCTTAATAGTTGATAAAATGATTCAATTGGGTAAAATTTAAAATTTAATGACTTTATTTATTTATCAAAAAAAAAATGTTAGAGACTTGGATGATGATCACATTAAATTTAATAGGATTTCTTAATTTTTGAGTAAAAAATGAATATGGTTTTAGATTTTGAATTATCAACATTCAACAGTGTTTTCCAAACCTTAAAAAAATGAAGTTTGCAATTCTTTTGGTATATTTGCTTTTCAAAATAATCAAAAAGGGTAAAATATAATAAGGCACGAATCCTTCAGTTCCAAAATAATTTCAACAAAAAAAAAAATCAATTTTGTATCAACTTTGGATTGAATTTGAACACCACAACCCGCATTCCACGGAACCAATATCGCTAATAAAGGTAAGATACCAAGGTTTTATTGAGTCCAAACCTAATTTTGAGACACGAAGAGGAAGAGGAAGAAGAATAAATCAAAAGAAACAAAGAAAATGAGTGACAACAACCCTTCGATTACATGTCAATAGGCCAAGACATTGACATTGCCAACACCGAAAGCTTTTCATGTATATAAAGGAAGATTGGTTCAATGGTTAATTCATTTTTCTATCTCATACTCTTATTAAGTCGTATTAAATTTGAATATCGATGAATTTTATTAATGTTAGCTTTATATGTGAAAATTGTTTTTAAAATGATTTTTTTTGTAAAAACTAAAAGAGTTAGTATTTATCTCAAAGGGGTGTTACTGAAATATTAATAAAAATTTTAGATCTTACAAACGGAATTAATAAAGTAATATATACTCTATAAATATTTAAAAAAAAACTAAAAAATGTAAAACATATATAAGTTTTTTAATGCCATTGAAGTTAAAAAGTTCTCTGTACAAATTCGAATCATATGTTAAAAGGAATTAAAAAAAAAAGGAAATTGTGGTTGAATTGATGAAGTGATTAAGGCATATCTTGGCTCATAGGCTAATGTTGCTTTGGTCTGAACAAAAGGTTGTTCCATTCATCCATTGCATGATCCAATTTTATAGCAAATGTGATTCATGTCACATGGGGCCACATTCACATAATCTTTGAACTTAATTTTAAAATTAAAAGCTGCATTTGGACCGACTTTTGCATTAAACCTTTTTACCAGTATACTCTTCTAAACGCGTTAGGATATTTTCCATAGACTATGGTCTAAAGTTATGGAAGTGGGAACTTATGAAGTTGACACGTATATCGTGGATGGTTAGGGTTTGACTCAATTTGGCTTCCAAACAAATTTAGAAACACAATTTTCGATTTTATTATTATCTATTTCTTGTGAAAATGGAATTAAAAGAGAGGGATTTATATGATTTTGGGTTTTGATCCCCTATAATTAATTAACTTCCTTATTCAATATTGTTTCTCTCATGAAAAAAAAAACACAAAGTTTAGTAAATAACGTTCAAAACAAATAGGGAGTTTTTAAATAAAACATAAAGATTTTTACGATGAAAAAATATCTTGCATATGTTATTGGAGTTATTAAATTTTATTGACAGAATAAGTAAGGGGACACATACATCTTATATCATCTTATAAAATAAAAAATAATTGAAAAATGAGACATATAATAATCTCTTAATTTTACTTGTAAAATCAAAAAAATTCACCATTAGTAGTATATCAAAATGACTTCTTTATACATAAATGAAAATATTAATCATTAAGATTTTTGAAGAGGGGATATGTATATTATTAAAATTATATAAGTGGCAATAATAAAAAAATGTTAGGAAGATAACAGAGTATATGACTTTGAGGCGTGTAGAATTACACTTTCTTGAGTGTAATATTGCCTCACACAAAAGCAAGTTACCCAAGGATACAATAAAGCCTTCAAAAATTTTCGTGAAAGGTAAGAATTCAGAGTTAATCTTTTCTGGAAATCGTCACTCTTATATAGAGTATGAAGATATATAAATGAATGGTTGTGATTCTCTGTTAAATAACAACCATTCATTTCAGACGTAACTGTTCTAGACATATAACCGAAAATATGTCTGTTGGAACAATTAAAATAATTTAAATTCAAAATTAAATTTAAAATATTCTATCAAAAAATAAAATTTTTTGATTTAAGTCAAAGAGCCAAGCTCTAGCCTAAGCTAAATGGTCAAAGCTCATTCCCTCTTTGGCTCCAAATTACCCTAAAGAGTTGATTTTCCTTTATAAATATATCACTTTACATTTTTACAAGCAATGTGAGAACTTATTCCCTTGTATTTATTACAAGCTATCCAACAAAAAATTAGGTATGTGATTCTTATACTTTTTTACGAAAGATTAAATAAGTTTGAAATTTGAATTTTCTTCTTTTATTGTACCTCCTTTAAACCTAAAAAAAAAATTATTATATAAATGGCTATTGACCTTGTTAGGCTCATTACTCCCTCAATCAAGCTTACAAGACCCACACGAAGAAAATAAAATTGTATTTAATAAGAAACGTAAGGCTCTTGGCCAACCTAATTTCGGGCGAAAAAGAATGCATTGCACTTGAATTACATATGGCCTAACTTAATTAAAAGGTATAAGTTCAAAGATTGAGAAAACATATCCTAAGTTAGTCGCTCTCCTCCTCCTTATTCTTTACATGTTACTTTTTCTTTCATAAACTCAATAACTCAAGCATTAGAGTGGGTCTCAAAGTTTTATTTTTTTTTTGTTACTAGAGGAATATTAAATAATTAGGGATGGAGATGCTTGAATTCGAACCCAAGACTTACAATATAACATAACTCATCTTTAACCATTAAGTCAAGAGATTGTTGGCTCAAAGTTTTAATTTTTGATATCCTGTGGATAGTTCTTTTCTCTTTAACAGATCGAATAAACTTTCTGTTTAAACTTCCAATAATTAGTTACCCTCCACCACTTCAATAATACCTTAACAATTCAAAGTCCTACTTGCCTTTACCTTAGTCAAGCCAATTTCAACATTCTTAAGTTTAAAGTATACACATTTTCACTAGTTTTGATTTTGTTTGTGTAATTGGGATTAAAAATTAAAACAAAAGTGAAATTTATCATGTATCCTATTGAATCATAAATCAAATGTCAAACAAATTTGTCACACCAAAAAGATTAAAAGCTTGAGATTTTTAATTAAAAATGAAAGGAAAACTTATAGAATAAAAGAGAATTATTTCTTACTACTCATATCCTAAGATTCAACACATTTTATTTTTTTCAAAAAGAAAAAGATTGGAATTTACATATATAAGAAAATTTTGGTTTTCCATGCAAAGTCATATTACCATTGCCAATCTAAAATAAGAAACCTTTTTACAAAATTTTTCAAAATTATAAGTCAAAGTTAACTTTTCTTATGCCATACATTTCCCAACTTTCACAAAGACTTTTCAAACAAAACGCAAACAAATTAAAAATACTAAATGAAATAAGTAAATAACCCTCAATAATAAATCTTAATTAATTAATTAATTAATAACTCTTCGACAAAAAACAAAAACAAATACAGAAACGCGTTTACCTCCTCTGTGTTAAAATGCTTTTGTCTTTCTCTATTCTTCTTGTTCTCTCAGAGAAATTTGCAGAGAGATAGCTACATTCTTCTCCTTTGGTCTTCCTTAAAACCCGAAAGTTTTTTTTCTTTTCATTTTTAAAAGTCAAAAATCTGATTTTGCTTCTCTTTGAGGTTCCTTGATTTTCTAATGAGAATCTTGAATCAGATCCATGGAAGCTAATTCCATCAAATCACCCCGAAAGAATCCTTTATTTCCACCCAAAAAACCCAGAATTTACCAAACTCTACCCAGATCCACCTTCATATAATCCTAATTTCATTCCTTTCTTCAAAACCTCACTGTTTTTCCTCAAAAGAAGGACACCCAGATCTTAAAAACCCAAAAAAACCATGAAAAACCAATCGAAATTATTCACGATCGGGCTAGTATCAGCCTGGTACTCGACCAACATTGGTGTCTTGTTGTTAAACAAATATTTACTAAGCAATTACGGTTTCAAATACCCAATCTTCTTAACCATGTGTCACATGACGGCTTGTTCTTTGTTCAGCTACATCGCAATTGCGTGGATGAAGATGGTTCCCATGCAGACAATTCGATCTAGGGTTCAGTTTTTCAAGATCTCGGCTTTGAGTTTGGTATTTTGTGTGTCGGTGGTGTTTGGGAACATTTCTCTGAGGTTCTTGCCGGTTAGTTTTAATCAGGCTGTTGGTGCTACGACGCCGTTTTTCACGGCAGTTTTCGCGTACTTGATGACATTGAAGAGGGAGGCTTGGCTTACTTATCTTACCCTTGTTCCTGTTGTCACTGGGGTTATCATTGCCAGTGGGGTATGTATTTGGCTAATTTTGTCTCTTTTTTATTAGCTTTTTTTCTTTTTGTGAAAATGGGTTGGCTCTCTTTTGTTCGTTTGATATAATTTGTGTTGGTTTTCTGTCTGCTAATTTCTATAGGTTTTATGTTTTTATTGGTTAATGAAAAATGGTAGCTTTTGTTAAGGGATTTATTTAGGATTTGAGTGGAAGTGGAAACTGGTTTGCTTTGCTTTGTTCATAATTGTGTTGATTTGCTATTATTGTTAAGCTTTATATTTCTCATTGGATAATGGAACTATTAGCTTTTTTCTATTGGAATATGGAAAGGATTTGCTTTATTTTATTGATTCTTTTGGTTTTATATGATTTTCAATGATAATAGAGAGGGAATTGATGTGAGAATTTGATTCAAAATCCCCTCTCTCATTATTTAGGCTAAATATGATTGTTTTGATATGAGATGAGAAGTTCAAAGTATTGTCTAGCTGTAAAAAAAGTGGATTCTTAAGCCTCATCATTTAGAGTAAAGAATCCATTAATAGTTGAAGGATTGCAGTACATTGAAGTTAGGAAGTATTCGCTTTAAGCTTGTTCTGTTGCTGAAACAAGGAATGGAAAGAAAAGAATTGCCAGATTGAAATCTAGATATCGTGTTATTTGGAGTGTATGGGAATACCCAGTTTTTTTAGCTTAATTTGGAGGTTTTTAAAATAATAATGATCACAACTTGTGGATTAGTTTTTATTTTTTCTTTTGTTTCAAATGGATGATTAAACTATTAACTCTGATGTGAAAACCATGTTAACATATATGATATATACATTCTCTTTCCCTCTCTTCTCCTGCATTTTTCATATTGTTTTTTTTGGTTGTGGAATTTAGAAGTGTGTTTTCTGGAATTTTCCCCCTCTATATGATTTGAAAGCCTTCAAATTTCCTCTTTTTATCTTTATAAATATAAAGTGTTCTGATTGTTGTTTTTCATTTTTCTTACGTGACCACAGGGTGAACCAAGTTTCCATCTATTCGGTTTTATCATGTGCGTTTCAGCTACAGCTGCAAGAGCTCTCAAATCAGTTTTACAAGGAATTTTGCTTTCTTCTGAAGGGTGAGGAATTTTTATGCCTTTGCTTCTGCTTTATGGTTGATGGCATAATTTTATATATTTACGATAATTCAGAGAGTAGAAATGGATACTGAAAAAGCTCTTGTAATTTTATTTTAGAGAGAAGCTGAATTCCATGAACCTCCTGCTCTACATGGCTCCAATTGCTGTTGTATTTCTACTTCCTGCAACACTCATTATGGAAGAAAATGTGGTTGGTATTACCATTGCCCTTGCCAGAGATGACATCAAGATCGTTTGGTATCTACTATTCAATTCAGCACTAGCATATTTTGTGAATTTGACCAACTTTTTGGTCACAAAACACACCAGCGCCTTGACTTTGCAGGTATGACATGCATGATACTTGTTGCAGGCTCTTCTCAACTTCTTTTCCTCCAGATTTTTGGCTTTAAGGAATTTGCTACATCTATGATGTTGTATTTTTTTAAAGAAAAGAAGTTGAAGTGGAAGTATCGTTTAAATCTTTTACACAGTAGTCACATATGTATGCTTATTAAAAAAGATCAAACAAGAAAGTGATTCTGAAGGTTTGACTGCTTCAAACTCCCTCAAATTTTCTGTAGGAATGACCATTGTACTGTATGGTTTATTATGCTTTCTTCCTTGGATTCCTTATGCACACATTCCCCCATTTGCATCATTATGCCTATACTCGAACAGACATTAACTTTAACTTTTTGAGGTACTAAGATGTTTGCCCTCGCAGGTTCTAGGAAACGCAAAAGGAGCTGTAGCTGTGGTGGTTTCGATTTTAATTTTTAGAAATCCAGTCTCGGTCACCGGAATGCTTGGTTATACGCTCACAGTCTTTGGGGTTATACTCTACAGTGAAGCCAAGAAACGAAGTAAATGAGACATCATCCTCAGATCACAGTGTGCGAGTTTCTTTGTATATGTTGCTTCTTTTATTGCAAGGACATCGACAGGGTTCAAAGAGGCAAGTTTGGGTTTTGTGGTAAGCATATGATGCCATTGATTTTGCACCCCTAGATACTATTTTTTTTCCTGGATGCCTGGGAAACTGGTTTTTCTTTTGGATCGGCAACAGCTGCAGGATTAGTGAAAACGTAGAAAACTGCAATAAGTGACTGATTGGTCTCTATTATTCCCAGCTTGGGGTTGTAGAGGAATATCATTTTATGTTTTTTATTCTTTCAGGAAAAGGTTGTAGAATTGGTCTTTTACACAACATTTCTGATATTGATTAATTAATGGAAAAGAAAACTCGTAAGTTTACCAGTTTCATTATTTAATGTGTTAATAGTCTATCTTTATGCTGGTGGTAGTTATGGATTTATGATGATTTGGTCAACACCTTTGATTTTTCTTGGCAACTGTATTGACTCTTCTTTTTAAAGCAAATAATCATGATCATGTCATCAAGATAAATTTATGTAAATATGATAATTTTAGATGTGATACGAATTAATACGGATTACAAAATAATTTTTATGTTTTATATATGTTTGATACAAAATAAATACAATAAATACAATATAAATATACAAACTATCATGTCTAAATTCATACAACGCTGTGAAAATGAATCAAATCTATAACTTCCATATCCTTTCAAATAGCTATCTTTAGTAATTTTCCCAAGTCAAAGCTTCCTACTAACATCACAAATAACTGACGTCATTAACTTATGATTTCTAATATTTCCTAACATTTTCATATCTAAGGCTTTATTCGGCAAGAATGATGAAGACATTAAAAAGATGAAAAAATTGTTAATCCAATGATAAAGTTCCAAAATAAGTTGCTATGGAATCTAACCACTGAATTAATAATTGTTTCAGTCTATCATGTAAAGTCTAAATCCAGAACAATGAGCAGAGGTACAAAAATGTTCTGTAATAGTTAATAATGAAGGTAAGCGAACTTCAACCTCTGTTCAAAGTCATCAGACTGAAGGAGAGCCACCGGGCCACGTGGCTTGAGTCCATGGCCTGGAGAGAAAACCCAGTTGCTGAACAGTAAGTTTGCATCGGTTGCCAAGTCCGACTGATTCCAGCACTTTCTTCAGCAAACCTGCCTAGGTTTCTTGGCTGGAAAAAAGACAGCATTCACTCCAGAAAGTTACCATATAAACATGTCCTCTAAGACAGCGACATGAATACATAACATCTTCAACCTTGGCCTGGCTAAACTTGGTAAGAAAAATAAAACCACTAAAGTATTGGAGGAGCAGCTGCACAGAAATTTTATAGAACAAAAAAGAAAAAGTTCAAACTTTTCCTTCATGAGCTTACTCTCAAACTGCACATATTGTTTCCAACTAAAAATATCGAAGTAAATGTATATGGGAAAACATATATCATTCAATTCTCAATGGCTCTAAATCCCCAGTATGACCATCTGCGCCCATATTACTCTCTGCTTTGAAAGTTGGTTTGCTTGAAAGACTAAGAGCTAGGGTGGTCAAGTTTGGATCATCCCTGTGCTTGCTCCAGGCTGTTTCAAACTGTTGACCTTTGCATCTAGGAGGATTACAGGAGAAGGATTAGGGAAAGGGATAAAAGATTGTTTATAAAATGCTTGATGGATTTGTAATGTGACTTACTGCTGAAGCATGATTAGTATATTAAGAATATCTGCTCGAATTTCTTCACGTGCTCTTCTCAGTGCTGCTTCTTTGAATAATACAACAAGTTCATCTACCAATCTGAAGACAGTTGAATGCAAACAAGATTGAAAACCAAGGAGAAAGGAATCCCGGAAGTAAAGTCGATTCAATCAAAAAGTAAATGCTTTAGGTTATTAGGCCTATTAAAGGGATGGCAAGTGGCAAATTTATAGATTCTTAATTATCGGAAAAAATTATAGATTTTTCAAAACAGAGTATGCAACATACAGTAACTGGAAGGAAGAGGACAATAACGGGTTTTGAAGTAGAATGAACAAGAAATAAAAGATTAGACCAACTAAAGGTGCGTCTAGAAGGAGCTTCAAAGAAGAAAATTTTGAAATGATCACCAATGGCTTGTAGAACATTTTATCCATCACAAAAAGTGCCTCAAACATTGAAATTCCTAAAATGAGGCAGCACTAAGAAAATATCTCCACCCTATTTCATTTTTTTTAATCATTTCGACAATCACAGAGCACTGTGTCATTACAAACTCTGTGTTAAAATGCCATTTAAGATGATGGAACAGATCAATGTTCAGTTCCATTGGACTATAAAATCACCTAACTACCAATCAAATGTAATGCAGAAGCATAGTTACTTAATTTACCTTCCAACATATGGTGTGTTCCGTACCCATGTTAACCTAACGACTGTTTGAACCCGTTTGAGAACCTGCAGAACATTGAAATGTTACAAGACAGATTCATTCCCATAACTTTACAATAAATTACATTTTAATTTGAACCAGTAGATAAACTGAAACTTGCTAAGCAAGAAGATACAATAATCTTACCAGAAGAACTGTTTCATCATCATCAACATGCATCCACTGAAAGAAAAGCGGGAAAATACGCCTAAAATGGGCTAATAAAAAAAGACCAGTAGCATTGAAGATTGGCTCAATAAATTTAAGCCATGCAATTCGTCGCTCCTTATTCCTTGGTTGTCGCTCCAAATGGCCCAACATCTCATTTAGCATCTTTTCATACCTAGATAAAAAGCAAATGATAATGAAAGAAAATGCCTACCACTGCAACAAAAGTACGAAGTAGGAACAAATTAAAGCCCCTACGTGTTACAAAAACAACTATCAAAACCAGTAGAATGGAGCAAAATATCCATTACTAAGCAAGAGTGCAACACAACAACCTGTCAATCCAGGTATCAGAAAGGCAAAAATGGTCAGAATTGATCAAATTCATAACTAAGGCCGAGCATATAACCTCACCCCTGACCCTAAAGTTCCTTTCACAATCCAATTGATCTATAGGTAGAACTTCATAAAATTTTCTCCTAATGCGCTTACTACGACTTTCAAATCCACAATTATTCATTACACCATAATTACGTGCAAACTTTCCCTACATATGAAGTTACATATATGACAATTGATTAAGCTTAGTAAGCATAACCAACAAACACAACTAAGATGCTTAAACAAGTTTACCATGAGCTACGAGGATTATCTCCTTGAATGCAAGTAATGAGTAGCACCGACATCTCCACAACATACTGCCATATCTCATCAGCAGAAGCAATGTTCTGGCAGCAAGCATCAAGAATCACATCTCCGTAACAACCAAGCTCCGCTGCTTTCACATTTTTCGCCAAGTGTATAAAACTAATCATTCCCTGACCCTGAAAATAACCATGCAAAATTTTTTAAAAATCAACCCAATTCTTAAGCCAAAGAATTACTAATTACGAAATTCAAATTACAAAGTTGCTTACTTTCACCTCCGGTGACCAGTGATCAAGACAAGTTAATGCACAAGGAATAACCAAATTTACCATTTTACCTAAATGTGGATACTCAACCTACCAAAAACAAAAAAATTTAAATGTTAAAATTGAACACACACACACACACACACACACACACACACATATATATATATATATATATATTTATATATATATAACATAGTATTTTGAGAAAAATTATTTTACTTTTCAAAATACCTGAGAAACAAACCATCTAAATTGATAAGCAGCAAAAATGGCGAACCCTACGGGAGCCCTAGCTGACGCTGCAAAAACTTCATCGCTTTCGTCACTCTTATCAATCGAGCTCTCTTTAATCTTCTCCTTCAAAAGAGGCACGATTTCCGGCATCAATTCCCCAGCAAAATTAATCTCCTCGTCCCCCGGAAGGGAGTCGTTGTAAGCTTTCGAAAGGTCGGAAAAGGCTGTTTCGGCGGCGGTAGAGAGGTGGCTGGGGATCCACGTGAGAAGCTCGTGAGTTGAGGAGCGAGAAGACGAGAGCAATGCGCAAGCTAAGGAGAAGTCTTTGACTGATGACTTGTTTGAGAGGAGAGATTCGAGCGTTGATTTTGTGGAGACCTTCGTGGTTTCTTGAGGTGTATATGGCGTTTTCGAGAGCAAGTCGAGAATTGGCTTTGTTAATCTGAAAAAAAAAGGAAATTTTTTAAAAAATAAAGAGAAAAAAATAGATTAAATGAGAGAGAAGGAGAAAGAGATAGCTTACCGAGAGATATGGTTATGAAGGTCGGGGACTGAGTTCGACATTTGCGACTCAGTTGAACACTCGAACTGGAGTTCGCTTTTCGCATCGGGAGTTGTTAATGACAGGACAAACGCGTAAAACGGTGCCAACAATGTGCCTATTACGACATCGTATTAGTCCTGCAGGTGTCACCTCTTCCTATCGGTAGGTTTGGACTGCGTTGCCCAATTGTATACAATTTTAGCCCTTGTTATTTTTAGGCTTAAAATTCTACATATGCTCTTAACGTAAACTACAAAATAAAATTAAACATTTAACATTTAATTACATAAATTTCAGTCTATTAAATTTTATTTTAAGTAATTAAAATCCGAATTTATATATTAAGCATTGACAATGTATAATCTCTATACACTGTGAATGCATCATAAATTGACACATCATCAATAAATCTTTATGAACAAACTGAAAAAAAATATATGTATTTATTTTTAAGGACTTGGTCTTTTTTTTTGTTTGCATGTTGATGAGGTATCAACCTCTGATGCATTGACAGTGTATATAAATTATACACTATCAATGCATTATATATAAACCCTTAAAACTCAAATGTTTCAAAATAACATAATTGAATACATTTTCGTTAAATACTTTTAATTGCCGTTAGCGTTGCACAACAATTAAAACTTAAAGGTAATTAGAGGGACTTAAAAAGAAATGTACTTAATTCTGTTATTTTAAAATGTTTAAGTTTTAATTGCTTAAAATAAAAATTAATAAACTGATTTTTATACAATTAAACGTGATAATTTAATTCATTTTGTAGTAAAATGTTGAAGGTATATTTAAGTATTAAGTCTCATTCTTACTTTGACAATGTTTAGTAATTCAAGAGTATAAACAAATTAAATTACTTGTTTGAATAATGAACTAAAACTAGTTTAAATGCCTTAATAGTTGATTAATATATTTTTAAGGGTCTATAATTTGATGTATTGATAGTGCATAGTTTTATACGTTATCAATTAACTATAGATTAACACCTCATTAATAACTTAATGAGCAAAATTTAAAAAATACAAACATTTAAAAATAAATTTAAAAAATTATTAATATATATTTTTAAAGGCGTGCCTTTTTTTTAACTTTGGTCGATAATGAAGTATAACTTTGTAATTAATTTTCTCACAATTTATAAAAACTATACATCATTAGAATACATAACTTATTTTATAATATATATTTTTTATATTTAATTATTAATTTATTATTTTATCCTCATAATATATAATTAAAAATAACAAATTGAATTTACTAAGTAAACTAATATCTTTAGATTGAGTTCAAATCATTCGAATATTTTATTAAATTGAAATCAAATTTCAAATATTAAACTTGATCAAATTCAAATTAACTTTTAAATTTAAATTTTCAAATCAAACGAAATTCGAACCGGACAATCTCCATCCAATTCGATCACACCCGTAGTCTAAATATATTTTTCTATTTTGTCATTCCTACGTACAAATTGAAACTATATTTTGAGCACATACTTTTTCATGATAATTTCTTTTGCAAATGAGAACATAAATTTATCTGCAAAACAAAACCAAGGCAAAACATCCATTTCTTCTACACATAGAATCAGCAAGGTTCCCTTTTACAACTTCGGCAATGCACATTTCAATTAGACAAATACCATAACATAAACGCAGATGAATGAGCGAAAGTGAAACAGAGAGAGGATCCATCAGAAAACACACTGGCAATCGCGAGAAAGGAAGAAAAAACACATGAGATTAACGTGAATAATACATTTCAAGCTTCTGGAATGGCGGCAGCAGTGCGCTTAATCGATGCAGACTTGATAAGATGATTGTAGCTGCCTTTCTCCTTGAAAAGCTGGGAGAAGTGGTGTTTGCAGTACAAAATGCCCTCAAGGGCTGCATAGTTTGATGGGCTTATAGGGCAGCCGCCATGGGAGCACTTGAAACATGACTTGTGGTAAGACTGTCCTTCAACTGTTACCTGTCGAAATTTGGCACAAAGAAGCCACATTTTAGCTCAACGCCGTTAGAAAGCAAAGTAAATGTCTGGTGCATCATTAGGCATTTCAATGGTTTTACAAGCGGATATAGTTGCAAAAGCATGTAGTAGTTTCGAGAGATTGAAATTTATAAATCATCGGTTGTAAGAAATCTCAACAGTTTGACCTCTTATCAGAACCATACTTCAATTCTAACAATGTGCTAGTCTTTGCAAACCAATCAAAATGCTTTCAAGCTCGACATGGGTTGGAAGATTCAAGGAGTAAAGAATCACTTCTAACTGGATGACATAGCTCATCTTACGAGAACAATGGATTATTTCAAATGGAACTTGCACAACTCTAAAGCTACTTAAACGTTTCCTTTGTGAGAGGCGCCTCTTTTATGTGACAATATCAACCTAACGGCACTGTGGTTAAGCATAAGGTAGAAGGAAAATCTAGTTGAGCCAATCCTGCATCTCTAAAGAAAATATTTCAGGCCAACTGATTTCCTCGGTTCAAGAACTAGCCTAGCCAGATACTTTACTTTTAGAAACCAATACTTACTCCCTTTAAAGAAGGAGCAGACAAACAAATATACTCCACGATCGCCTAAATATACAAAAGTCAAGCAGAACATATTTCATCGGGAGTAAACCTCATAAAGATCCAGATGAAAGTGCTAGGCTTACACACACCAATAAGTTAAAACTGAAAGTAAAAACGAATGACGGAGAAAAAAAGGGGGATGGGCATGCAGAAATTTAAGTCTTGCGATTGCAGAAAAAAAGTAAATTTTAAGACAATGACATTGGGATTTTTGAATTCTACCTTCTCAAGTGGATAAGCAGTTTTGCCACAAGTAGCGCATTTTTCTTGTGTCCCTGAAAACATGCTGGCAGCTTTGCTAGGTGATCTTGTCTGAAATCAATACAAGCTCTTGGGAATTAGCAACAACATCCGGTACACTATAACACACCCTATAATGAAATTTTCCACTTAATCAAACACATGCAGTGTCACAGGGGAGATTTACCAGTTCGGGAGTTAACTTCTCAGCCGACTTTGCAGCTGCTGACAATAAAGTTAATGGCAAATTAAACCGACAAAACAAAACTATCAAGAAATCATATAAAGGACTGCATCCAGCATAAGAAAAAGACTTACGTGACTGAAAATTCTTGTTGAAGTTACCCGTCTCCTTGAATAGTTGCTCAAAATGAGGCTTGCAATAAAGGACACCTTCCATGGAGGAGTAATTACCCAACTGGAAATATGTAATGAACTGCTAAGTTAGGACCAGAGGCATCTTCGCATAAACCAACAAAGTTGGTCAATGTATTCTATCATGTGAACAAGTCTAGTTCACAGAGCCAAGAACAATACCAATTCTTTCTTAAGCATAAATAAACTTGTACTAAGATAACGATAATGTCCGAGTTACTCCTTAGTACATCTTTTGATTATGCGTTCTGATTAATAGCTACTAGATTAACCGGTGAACAAAATAAAAAGCTTAGAAGCTTTAGCAAAAATGCAATAAATGGCAATAGATATTTCATATCCCATTTGCTTTAAACCCAATCGATGTACAAAACAAGCATGGCAACTATATTTTCATCAATATCAATGAATGAGCAGAAAATGATCGAAAGCGATTAAAAAAATTACCTTTAGCGTCCCTTTGCAATGACTGCACTTGAAGCAAGACTTATGGTAGGGAACCCCATCTGCAGACAAAAGTTCCACTGGATAAACAGTCTTCTCACAAGCCTTGCATTTCTGCTGGGTACCGATAAAAGACATGGCTCGAGTATGCTTTAGATCCAACCGAACTGTTCTTTATCTAATTCCACAGATCTGCTTTAATTCAATTTCCTCTTTTATATATGCCAATATCAACTGCTCAAAAATGTCAAAACAAACAACCAAAAACACTATTCAGTATCAGATTATGTCCACTTCAACAAAACAAGCTATAAAATTTAGAACTTTGAATCAGTTTATTCATATTTAAATTTGGTATTAAGAAACATAAATTCCAATACACAAAGCAAGTATTTGCTGCCTAAACTCATGCAAAGCTAAACCTTTTATAGCAAAACAAACAAAACATAATCTCAGAAACTTCATAAACTTCAATTTTCATTTCCTCTTCCTAGCATCCTCAAAAACCCCGATCTGGGGCATAAAAAAGAATCATAAATAAATCACAAATCCCGTGCAGAACCCAGTTAGCTGATTCGAAGAACATATAACCAAAAAGAAATGATCAAAAGATAGCAACAAAAGCAAACAAAAATGGGTTAAACATGAACTCAAAAAGGAAATTAAAAAATGTACCTTGATAACAGAAGAAGAAGTCCTGGATCTATGAAATAACAAGAAACAAGAACAAAAGAAAAATCAAAACAAGAGGAAATGAGAGCTAAAAGTGTCAAAGGGTCTTCTGGGGACTTAAGAACAAAAAAGAGAAAGACAAAGAGGAGGTGGGATTGGGTACATTTTGCAGCGAGCAGACGCTGTTGATGAGGATGATGCCGATGATTGGTGGTGATGGTAGCCTTGAAGGAGAGAGAGATAATGAGAAATTATTGGGATTTAAAGAAAGAAGAAAAAAAAATCCCCGTTATTTTTTGCTGGACGGAACACGTTCGGCTCTATGTTGTCTCGTTCAACCAACTCAACAATGGTGGCTTTTGCTGTTTGAGATTAAATTGACAACGTTGACCCTTGCTGGTTTTCAGAAACAATTACTTTTTTTTTTAGCTTTACGTTTCTTTTAACCGAATGCTGTCTTGTCAGAATTTTTTTCTTGAATTTTTCTCAGATATTTACTGGATAATTTTCTATAAATGAAAACTTAAGCAAGGTTTTAAATCATATGTGAGTGAGTTTCATGCAATGTTATATAAAATTCATATATGCATTTCGTGTTAAATGATAGTTGAAAATTCACTATATTTTATTGTTTTTTTAGTAGATATTTTATTGTTTTTTAAGTAAAATATATTATTCATTCATTCATTCATTCTATTTTTTAAATTATGCCTCAAGTTTAGTACTAATTTATTTAATACTTTAAAAGATTTAGATTATACAAATTGTATACTTAGTATAATCTTAAATAACTAAGATGTGTTTAAAAAATTAGATTAAATGATTCAAATGGAGTTATTTTGTATTAAAAAATTCAAATCATCTTTGGTTTGAATTATTAGAGTTTTTTTATTAAATTATAGTGATTTAAAAACTTATTTCCCCATTTAGTGTTTCTAAACTTATTTCCCAATTTATAATGTTTTTTACCATGTAATTACCATGTCATATTTTTTAATTTGAAAATTAAAAAAAAGGAGACACTTAAGTCCTACTTAAATCTTTCTCTCATGAGGAAGCAAGCAGAGCAAAGACTTAGATGTGTAAATGAACAGAACGTTCGACGAACCGTTTGTAAACTCGTTCGGTTTTTGTTTGTTTATATTTGTTTATTAGGCTTAACGAACGAACACAAACAATATTTTAGTGTTCGTTTGTTAAACGAACCGAGCATGAATAGAGATATGGTTCGTTCGTTTTTGTTAGCGAACAAGCTCGTTTATTATTCGTTCGTTTAAAGTGTCATTTGTTGTTCGTTCAAAGTGTCATTTGTTGTTCGTTCGTTTATATTCATTTATTGTTCATTCGTTTAAAATGTCATTTGTTGTTCATTTATTATTCGTTCGTTTATACTTATTTATAACTTGTTCATTTAAAATGTTAATAAAAGTCTGATAATAAGTTAAGATCTCATTCTTTTGATCTTATCCATTGATCATTTACATACATACATACATATATATATATATATTACGCATATGTGTGTACACACACACACACACATATATATATATATATAATACTTTAATATATATATATATATACACACACCAATATATGTATATGTGTATGATACAAATTGTACTTAAAATAATAATTATCAATTTTAATAAAACATTATTAACTTCAGTTGTATTGTATTTAAGATTTTGTATTAGACGATTTCAATTTGCATGTGAGATTTAATCTTTATGTATGATTTTTAATATTTAATATTTAGTTTGTTCTCATGAATACTTGTTCATGAACATGTGTTTGTGAACGTGTTTGTCTACATATTCGCGAACGCTTTCGTTTATATGTTCGTGAACATTAACAAACAATTCCTACCAAACAAACAAATGAACACAAACGCACTCTTTAACGAACACGAACAAACACAAACGGCACTAAAAAACAAATGAATGAACAGAGACATCAGTTTGTTCATTCGTGTTCGTTTACATTACAACCCTAAGCAATACTTTCTTTTTTCTTTTAACGTGAAAGGGAAATTCAACGAATCAATGAAGCATCTTTTTATAACTTTCTTAAAGTAGCAATTGATCCCATGTGGATTGGCAACTAATTAACCGCTTGATCTGTTGATGATATTGGTTCTGCTTCTGTGTTGAACCTCCTTGGTGGATATGAAGATAACCTTGAGTGTTCTTGAGTACCTTGAATAACCTTGAATTTTGATCTCCTTGCTAATCACGAACAAATGCAGAAATGGCTTCTAGGCGTGCTGCTATAATGCCATTTTCCTTAGGATTATTTCACCCCCACCAATTACGGCATGCAACAGGGGTTTATCGAATATCCCTAGGATACAAAGAAGCCTTTGTTTAAAATCACTTTGCACTAGTGAAATTAAACCACTAATTACCCTTGACAAGTACAAAAGTATCTTGTCTTAGTCACTATCTTCTGCAGCAAATAATGCCTAAGAAACTTATCTTTAGTTTGAGAGTGAGAGGGAAGAAAGAATATCAGAATTATTCTGGTATATTTTGATCATATCTCAAGTATGAACTTGACATCTCTATTTATAGAGATTAATTCCAAGTGATGCAACCTTTAATCAAGTGATATGATTTTTCAATTGTGTTGTTTGATTCATCAAACACAATTGTTCAACAAGGTCCCAACCTTTGGAGACAAATGGTAATGTTGCTTAACCATTCAGAAGTTGAATAACATCTTTTGGATGAGCTTGTAACTCTTTAATCAAGAAACTATCCGTTGTATACACTTTTTATACTAGGCAGTCGGATGCCCGAAAATGGCAGTCGAATGTCCTAGTGTATTTTTAAAACAGTAAGCAAGTCCAGGTATGGCAGTCGACTGCTCTCTCATGGCAGTCGACTGCTCTAACATAAATCTTATACAGAAGCTTGATCGTATTATGGGCAGTTGACTGCCCTATAAAGGCAGTCTATAAAGGCAGTTGACTGCTCCCCAAGGCAGTCGACTCCCTTCCCAAGGCATCCAACTGCCTTAGTGTAAATTTTATACAGAATGTTTTCTGCATAAGGGCAGTTGACTGCCCTACCAAGCTTCAATTAATCGAGTTTACTTCGATTTTCTTAACCCGGAACCTTACCAAGGCATTAGTTTCTTAATTCCATTGATTAAACTTTATATTTAATCAATAATTCATCCACTTTTTGAAAATATTCTAACATGATCAACCAAAACCTTTATATTTGTAGAGGCTCTGTTCTGCATGTGCATTTGCTTGGATGCTGTAATCGTAGTGAAAGAGAATCAAACCTTTCTTGATAAGGGATTGTGTAGAGTTTTCTTTATTTGGCATCCTGCATGCAGAGGCTAAAAAACTATAAGGACCTTGATGAGAACTCCATAATATTATAAAGCAAAAAATCAATGAAAACATCGGTTGCAACTTTTTTTTTCTTTTGTTGCGTTTCTGATCTCCTTTATTTTTTTATCATCAATCCACTAATATGGGTTTTTGGAAAAAAAATGCAATTCCTACCCTTTTGCAGTTCGAGGAAAGAAATATGATGATTGCATGTATTGGTGCTTACTGGGAATTACAAATACGTCGAATGGTTTGTTTGTAATCCATCTAAAGAATCTTAAAATGAGGAAAATATATTCCTTATGTGTTTTTTAAGAAATTTGGTATTTTTGATTTGTTTATGGTGATGGTGGGTCTAAAATTAACATAATTGGTGGCCTTTGTTGTAAGATTTACAATTTTCGACTTGTACGATACTCTGTTTCAACTATTTTTTTCAAACTCTTTCTCTCTCCCTAAGTTTTTTGATCTTGAATATTGAAGTTTGAAGATTTTGCCTTCAATAGGAACTACGATGAAAGCGAAGGAAATGCAATTTTATTCCTTTGAAGATTTTTTTTTGAGTTCCCGTCAATGTTGCATACAATTTTTGACCTATTGTTTCTGCTCCCATTTTGTATTCCATCCTGCATTAATATGATCAATTAGCAAAACTGATCACTGTAATCCCATGAAATTGAAGCATAGTTGAAGATGATGCAAATGTTTAATGAAAACATCTGCACCCTATCATGATTTAGTGATTGAGCAATGGTTTTTAGATTTTTCCCTACCTTTTACCCTGATCAGTTATACTTGCAATAAACTTGAGAGCTATTCCCATGTAAAAGGTTTCTTTAGCATCAAAAACCTCTTTGATTGTAATAACTCGTTTCTCAACCTTATAACCAGAAGTCCAGATTCACTAGGCATGTCAATAAATATGAAACAATCTTTTAAGAAGTTAAATTGGGGCAGATATCAATTGTAATTTCCAACTCATTATCTAGTAACCAAAAGTTAATTGCAATTTCAATGATGCAGATTAGAGCCTTTGTAGACTGTAAAGTTTTGGCTGGTTGGACAGATAATGAGTTGTTTGGTTTCCCATTTTATTAAAGAAAGAACAAAGCATTTTTACCTCTTTGATTGTTGATGGAAATAGGTAAGATGGCGAGAGGGAGAGAGTTAGGGTAAGAGTTAAGAGTCAACTCTTTTTAATTAGTTTTAATTCCTAAGTTAAAAAATATGACATGGTACAAAAAATATTATAGATTGGGAAATAAGTTTAAAAGCATAAGATATCGAGAAATAAGTTTTCAAACCACAATAATTTGATAAAAAACTCAAATTATTAAGATTGTTGTTTGAATTTTAAAAATTTAAGTAATTCAAATCGAGTTTTTTAAAGCTCAAATGATTAATTATAAGATAAAATTAATTAATTTAAATAATTTCGAATCATTTTTATTTTATTAATTCATTAGAATTAGATAAGATTCTGAATAGATTTGTAAGGTTTTAGTTAATTTTATCAACTCTACTTTGATGTGCCGCATTCATATACAAAAGTTAATTTATGCTAAATAGATGCAAAACTTCCCCCTTTTTTTTTCTTCGAATAATACATGCAAACGTGCTTTTTATTATTATATAGAAAAAAGAGATATTTTTTGTCAATGGAGAATACATGCTAAATTTAAAAAAATAAAAAATCAAATGCTAAAAATGGTGCATCTCACAAATCGGTAAGATTTTTTTTATATATATAATTGAGCGATGAGATGGAATTTGTTTAAATTTAAATCACCTGATTTAATTTGATAAAATAAGTAAAATAGAAATATTAATAGTAATAATAGTTTTTATATATATATATATATATATATATAATTGGGTGATGAGATGGAGTTTGTTTAAATTTAAATCATCCGATTTAATTTGATAAAATAAGTAAAATAGAAATATTAATAGTAATAATGTTTTTTTTTGGATAATTGGTTGGATTTGGTATTTTGTCATAAGATGTTGGCCGACGGCTTTAGCTGCAATGTGGCTGACGGAGCGAGCCAGTGACTTTGAGCGACACATGCCCAACTTTTATGGCAAAGGGCTGAAAATCGTGCGAAACATTTTCACATGCTATTACTAGACATGTTCATGGGCCGGGCCGGGTTCGGGCCGGGCCCATGACAAGTATTAATGAAATTTTTTCACGCCCAAGTCCGGTCCGGTCCGATCCGATATTCGGGTCTGATTTTTTGTCCAAGTCCGTTTTAATTTTTATACTACAAGTCCGAGCCCGATCAGAAAATAATTTTTTTATATTTTAATTTTATATTTATTTGTTTTTTATTATTTTATACCTTTTAAAATTTAATATAATTTGTCAAAATTTATATATTAATTTCCATATTAAATATTTATAATCATATTTATTATTCAATAGTATTTTATATACATATAATTATATTATATTTAGCAAATATATATATAAAAATTTAATTAATATTAAAAAAGATATATAAAAAATAAAAAAAATTCATAATTCGGGCCGGGCAGGGCCCGAGCTTTGAAAGGCCAGCCCGAGGCCCTGCCCGTATTTAAAACGGGCCTAAAAATTTTGCCCAAGCCCGTTTTTTTATCAAATATTTTTGTCCAAACCCGACCAAATTTAGAACGGGCTCTCGAGCTTGAGCGGGTAGTCCGGCCCTTGAGCAGGTCTAGCTATTACCCACGCTGTTGCCAATTTCTATCATGACCTTTTTAAATGACCTGAAATCACGTTAGAAAAAAAAAACCCTTGATGGCTTTTTTTTTAAATAGTTGCAAAATAATTTACCTTGTTAATGCTTTATCTTAAAAAAAAACTTAAATAAAAAAATTTAAATTTAAATATATTAGATAAAAAGGAATTTAATCTTGAAATCATTTTAAGAAAATAAATTCAGATAAAATTTAAAAATTTTAATAATATTATCTATTATCTAGAAATAGGAATTTGAGGCTAATCTTTTGCAACTAGTTTTGACCCAAAAAAAAATTTGACCCGATAATAATTCAAATATGAGATCCTTCGCTATGAATCGTTGTCATAACGTCTAGGTCCGTGAACCTAACCGCTAGACTTTAAAATTCAAGGAGTCGCCACCAACCATTCAAACCTAAGGTGTGATTGGTCACCTATTCTTGTCTAAGGATAAGGCATGGTCTACGTTCAAAGAATCTAGGGTTCGGGAGTACGGTTACGTGTGGGGAAGGATTAGCACCCCCACAACGCCCATTCTAAAATGGTACCACTTAGTTTTAAGTTTAGTCTAAATTTGCCTTTATGTTTGTATTAGTTTAGATAATTAAATATTGGGAAAGCTTCTAAGACTATTCCATCAATCTGGCTCAAATCTTAGGAACTCCCCTCACCTCAAGATGTTCAAGGAGTACCAATCGACTTTCTTGAACTCCATCGTCGGATTGATTGAGTATATTATGGAATTCTTATCTTTAAATATTTTCTAATCTTATTCTTCTTATTATATTGTTTTAATTCTATTATTTTATATTTTTTAAAAATAAACATGACATATGAGTTATTGACAATTCTTCTTAAGTATCCCATCAATCTGGCTCAACCGAAGAAGAATCCTCTCACCTAGAAATTCCAAGGAGTACCAATTGACTTTCTTAGAATTTCATCATCGGCATATGTCATACTTACTTCTTTTATTATCATCCCATTACCTTATTATGGTATTATTTTATATTTCTTTATTCTCGATTCGTTATTTTATTTTATTTCATTATATCTTTAAAGTGAACATGAATTATGTTTTCTTGAAAATTTTCCTCAAGTATTCCATCAACCTGGCTCAACTCAAGAAGAATCCTCTCACCTAGAAAATCCAAGGAGTACCAATTGACTTTCTTGGAATTTCATCCTCGGCATAATCCATATTCATCTTTGATAACTAATTTTGTTATCTCCTTATTCGATCTTTATTCCATTTATTCTTATTTGCATTTTTTCTAATTTAATTTATTTTATTATTTTATTTATCTAATATCTATCATACTAAACATACAAAATATAAAATATATCATACAAATTAAACTAAACAAATCATATCAATATACAAATTATTTATTCAATATGTATTAATCAAATATTATCAAAGTAATTAAATCATGCAACATTAGTATTTTAATATACAAATTATTAATCCGATATTAATTAACTATCAAACCCTCCTATTAAATTATTGACCAATTAATATAATAAAACAAAAACTTACCTGGGCAATAAACTCACATCTTGTTGGCTTTTTTTCTTTTCCTTTATATTCCCTTTTCCACGTGTTCTCTTGCTATAGCTCTTCTTTAATATTTCCAAAGTGGCGTGCCTCAAGCATTTTCACAAAGCTTTCCTATTTTCTTGCAACAATCATCAAGAGCAACAAAAACGGAGGCTGTGCAAACATCCACGTGATGGGTCGGCAACCTGCAGTAGCTGTGCGGTGACTGGGCTCGCAACAGTGGTGCGAGAGGCAGGCAGAAAAATGAGCTGACAGAACAGCAGCAGCGGTGATCGGGTTGAGTCCTTGATTTCCCCCAGAGTTCTCTTTTTATAATAAAAAATTTATTTGAGTCCTAATACAACTCTACCTATTCTATTAATTATCTCCTATTTTTAACATTTTATCTATTTCTTATATTAATCCTAATCTAACTCTATCAAATTTAATACTAATCCAGATAATTATCCTAAAAAATCTAATTATCCTATCCTAAAATTAATTTTATTTTTATTTCTTTTTATCTTTTCTCTTTTTTTATTATTCCTAAATCCTATTTTAATTTTAATTTTTTAATTAATATTAATTCTAAATCTAAAAATTCTAATTTAATTCTAGCTTAATTCTAAATTGTTAA
The DNA here is from genome assembly GCA_032173925.1 of Heritiera fomes. Classification (NCBI taxonomy): domain Eukaryota; kingdom Viridiplantae; phylum Streptophyta; class Magnoliopsida; order Malvales; family Malvaceae; genus Heritiera; species Heritiera fomes. The sequence continues at coordinate 5,246,829 of JAPDPM010000002.1, read as the reverse complement.
ATTAAAATACAATGTCACTCAACCCAATTAATTATTTATACAAATTAAGACCCCGGACAAAATAAGGTGTCTACAATCGTCACACTCAAAAATTTAATAGGATTTTATATCAACCAACAATTTGGATTGAAATTCGGTTAATTTAACTCATATATATCAATCGATTATTAAAAGGATTATATAATATATATTTAATAATATATTTCAATAATCTATAAAAAAGTTAGTTAATTTGATGAATTAAACTGTTAATTTTTGACATTAAGACCTGATAAAAACTAACTTAATAAATTGTTCATATTAGCTAATCATAATAGAAACCAAATTAGCAAATTGATTTACTCGAATTCAATCAATTTTGTTTTTGGGTGAGAGAATTCAATCCATTTCAGTCAATCAAATTGATTCTAACCCACTTTTGCTCACTGCAATACCAACAAATATTTATACTTAAAATTTTGGATCTATTTTGTTTCAAAAAAATTTCATTTATTTTTTGGGCCATAAAAAGTTAATTACCTAAAACGTGATTATATGCAATTATCATATTTTTATTCAATCTAATTAAAATCTTAACGTTTTTAACTTATATTTTATATTAAATTAGTGGGCGGCTGGTTGAATATTCGAAATCGGAACCCGAATCACTTTTCTAATGTCAAATGTGGACCAGGCCCATAACATGGTCCATTACTGATTCAAACCTGTCCCAACGGGCTGAGTCCACATAGTTTCCGGTTTAGATCCGAATCAAGTTCATCATTCAATCCACGTCAACTCTAACAAACGGATCTGATGGAAGCTAAATTTAAACCCTTCCGCACACAATGCCCACAACCATAACTGAACTTTCCCGCCCAAAATAACGAATCACTCTTCTCCCTCTCTCCAAACTGTCTCTGCTTAACTGACTCCCTCTTCACTCCATTTTCGTTCATTCCCAAACAGAGAGGAAAAAGAAAACTCTCAGAACAACAAGAAAATGTCTTCCTTTCTCTTCTTTTCCCTCTTATTTTCCTTCGTCCACTTGACCTTCTCCATCCCTTCCATCGGAGTCACCTACTCCTCCCCTTCCACCGCAACCACCGTCCCTCCACCACTACCGCCACCACCCGACAAGATCTCAACCACCATCGCATCCCTCAAGATCTCCAGCGTCCGTCTCCCAGACGCTGATCCAGCTATCATAAAAGCCTTCGCATTCACGAACACTTCCCTTTTCCTCTCCATCCCAAACCCTCTCCTCCCGGCTCTCGCTTACAATCGTTCTCTGGCTCTCCAATGGCTCTACATCCATGTCCTCCCTTTTTACCCTCGCTCCAAAATCTCCCTGATCTCTGTAGGCAATGCAGTGCTCGACTCCGACCCCCAAGAAAACTTCTCTCGTTTCCTGCTTCCGGCCATGAGAAACATCCACGTGGCGCTGCAAGAACTGGGCATCAATAAAATCCCAATCTCTACTACTTTCTCTTTCTTCTCCGCAATCACCACCGCTTTCCCGCCTTCCTCCGCCGAGTTCCAACAACCCGCCGGTGACCTCATCATAAGACCCTTACTCCAATTCTTGGAACAAACAAATTCCTCTTTCTTGATCAACCTTTATCCCTACAATCTTTTTCGCCTCAACAGCGAAATCCCGATTGGGTTTGCTTTATTCCAAGACTACCCTTTTAACTTCCGAGACGATTTGGTCACTGGGGTTAGGTATTTCAACCTGTTCGACATGATGGCCGATGCTGCCATAACAGCCATGGCGGTGATGGGGCACGAGAATATTCCATTGGTGGTTGCAGAAACAGGGTGGCCGAGCGGTGGAGGCGAGGCTGGGGAAGTTGAGGCAAATGGGGTTTATGCGGAGATGTATTTGAAGGGATTGATGAGGCATTTGAAGTCAGGGGCCGGAACGCCATTGAAGAAAGATGGGGTGTCACAGGTTTATGTTTATGAGTTGATGGATCATGATGGAGGGGATAAGGAAAGATCGAGGAAATGGGGCATTTTATCGGAGAACATGACAAGGAAATACAACGTGGAGTTTTCCAGTGGGGCTAAGAATTCTGCGTCGATGGGGATTTTCTTGGTGCTCATGTGGTTCTTAACTGAGTGGTTCATCACTTTACTACTATAGTGAATCTGGGTCTTTGTCATTTTGCTGAATTTGACTGTTTCTTGGAGACCTAGTATGTGACAGTGGAAGATTGTTGAATATTGTAGCTAGTTTTTGTCTGTTTGCTTTGATGAAGAGATGATAGTGGCATGATGGCATCCCCTCTGTGTATTTCTGGGATGGTTTTAGGATGGCAATTAGCTTAGAGGTTGATGTTTCTATGGTTTTGCCGGGGCTTCTTTTAATGAAGGCAAGGCACTGATATACATTTTTGCATAGTTTTAGGGGCTAAATCTTTTAGCAATTTAGTGGATTTCATGACAAGTTAGGGATGTCTATCATGAATCTGATGATGTATTGAATTGAATGAAAAGTTCTGATTGATGAGACTTTCCAATGAGATTCTGGTTTTGATCTTCATATCACTGTTTCTTTTTATTCACCCTTCTGGTAAATTCATATATTTTTTTTAGCTTTGCTTGTTTTGTACTATGGGTCATTTCTCACTTGTCATTCTCACTGGCCATGGCCCATGATGATGTTAATTGTTGAAACGAAGTTGCAAAAAAGTGGTGGCTGGATTTACCAAGACATGTTTTAGCCCTTTTGAGGCCACTAAGAAATGTTGTGTGTTTTGACTCGTTGGGCAATGTTTATGTGTATTTTGGCATCACTGCTATTGTTATACAAGTCACTGTACTTGAACTTCAAAATATGATTACAAGAACCAAGTTAACCCGAGATATTAAATCAGAAGCATGGAAGCTCAGAGAGTCATGCAGCCGATGCCATTAGTTACCTATATAAATTTATTGGGTTTATTGATCAAAGTGGTTCAAGAATTTGCAGAGGTGGAAAATTGCTTGTGCAAGTTGTCTCTTGCTAAGGATTATATGCTGAAAAATCCAATTACCATGGCTCCAGGTATGGAATGGATCATAAAATTGGAATTGAGACCTTTTCTAGAGGTGAGGGGATAGTGTAGTACGTAAGTTTATCCTGCCAAAACTCGAAAGCAATGCCTTAAGAAATTTAAATGGAGCAGGATGCTACAAATGCTTGGAAGCCCCAGGTTCCCAGATGACAATGTGTAATCTTTGCTATAGAAGAAACTTGAAAAACACTATGCAAAGAACAACCAAGTGGACAGAAGATCTAATGTGAAAGTCTCCAGCTTTCAATGTGACTTTCAAAACTGAAATATAGAGGGTTTGGAAGCTTAAAAACATGTATCCCCAAAGACGAGCCTGTTAAAGCATCCATTCGGCTGCTAATCACACTGATTATTTGAGTACCTTGTTTCTGCATTGCTGCTCTTTGTCTAGAAAAGAATTCGCATGTGTCCATTTCCATCTCGCTATCCAACCTGCAAGAGTTTCCTGGAAATTTTAAACATCTGCATCGGACATAGGCACTCCAGAAATACAAATCAAAGCTGATACTGTAATGCTCTCATGAAATAAGCATAATCTCATCAAGAAAAATAAGGATTTGCTTCCCTAAAAACAACCATAAGTACCTATAGTTCAAGCAGAACAATAATTTTCTAAGATTTGAAGAGGTAATAAGCAAACATCAACTGCATTTCATAACCCTGAATAACTAGAGTCCAGGCAGCACTCTTAGAATTTAAAGTCTAGTGCGAGATTACTGTATACTGGTTCTTACTGCTAAGATTAAGCATTAGAAAAGAAAAATTTTCTCGATGATCCTCAATGGTTGTCATGCAACTGCTTATGCACTAAGATCAAAAAATTGAAAAGAAAAGAGTACCAACAATACCTCATAATCAAAGAAAACCAGCCATTATATCCTAAAGAATTAAGGTGTTCAACAGTGACATTTTTCTGTCTCTCAGGCTTCCTTGATAGCAGAATCAAAGGCCATCCTCTGGACTGAAGTTTTCTGTACAATTCCAGAGTAAACAGGTGCTTCAGGTAGGTTGCATCTTCAATCCAAGCAATAGGTTTGCCACAGACATTTTGGTTGAACCTGAGACAAAACAGGATTTTATCCTGTTAAGTAATGTATAACCAATAAATAGTTCTGTTAGCAGCAAATTTAAATGGCAAAATCAATAGATAAAACATATTCAGGATTAATATGTTATATCAAGTTTAGTATGAAACTGAATTGGCTAGGAAAAATGAGCTTAAGTTAATGGATTTCGGCCAAGGCATCGAAAAATGACATGGATGAAAGAGGAAACTTTATCCAAATGCAGCAAATGCGTAAAACATTGAGGGGATTACTGGTGCATTGACTGATTTGAGTACCAAGGATCTGAAGCAAGGATGTGATCCATGTCAATTAACACCACATCCAAATGATCATGTGATGGTGAAATAGTATCGAAATAACTTTCAATCATCCGCATTGTGACATTTAAGTCTCGTGCATACTCTCCTCCTTTAACATATTGAACAGCAAGACTCATGCAGACCGGAGGAACTTTAGCTGCTTCCAAGCTGTTGAGCTCCCCATGCAGCGCAAAAATCTTGCAATAATGGTAACTATCACTCGCTCTCTCCATTTCCACAATTCCCTTGCTCCTACTTTCACAGGATTGCAACATTACTGCTAATGCGACCAGCAAAGTTACCAATAGAATCCCAAGAGCTACAAGAGCAGCAGTAAAGATTGTTGCAGCAAGAGATGTCATATAGAATCCGGACTCAAACACATAGCGGCTTCCCATATCAGTTCCTAAGGAGAATGAACAAGATCAAAAGGTTTAGCAGTAGCAATCATATAAAGAAGCATTTACTGATGGATCCAAAATCATAAAAGATTGTTGTATACTACACATTTTCCTCAACTGTTTAGATCTTTGGAGAGACGAACAACATTGACAGCAAGTTCAACCATGATATTATCCAATGCAGTCCAGGGATGCCAAATGCTTATAAGCCATTCCAGATTTCAAGAACCATTATCATCAACAATCATATTTGCCTCTAAGAAAAAGGGTATTCTAATATGTGACTCAGAACAACTACTAAAATCTAGAAGGAAAGTAAAATCAAATCAACCACTGCATACCGGTATCTCCCCTGCTCAGGAGACTCTGAGTGGAGAACTCTCGCTCCATTTGATGGCCATAAGCTGACATTGTGATTCAATCTAGCCAGATAGCAGGCTGCAAATATCTTCAGATCTAGATCCCTTCCAAATCATAGAACGGTAACCTGCAACAACAAATAAGAAGCAACTAATATACAAATCCTTCCCATTAGCTATATGGCGGCAATCACAGTTTTGATAATCAAATAGAAAATCCCAAATCAAGCAAAAACTTACAAGCAGCTTCATCTTTCACGGCATGAGCTAGCTACCAGTAGCTCATCTCGACTTCACCGCCACATTTTTAGCCACATAGGAGAGTGAAGAAAGGTTAGAACTGAAAAAAAAAACCGGGTATTACTTAAAAGCTCCTCATGTTTCATATATTAGAATCGTGAGAAGTTTTAGAAAATCATACTGAAAACCAGGATCCATCTCTCTTTAAGGCATAGTCAAAAGACCAGGGAATCAAGTTTGACATGAAAAAATCCACTATTACTCCAAAATTTTTTTAAGAATATACGAAAAGGATCCAAAACAATTAAAAAATGAAGCAACTTCATTACTTAAGCACCACAACCGTTAAAAAACAAGGCAGAATTCAACCACAGAACATTCTGATGCAATTATTTAATGCAAAAACTGATGTTTTTCTTATTATCTCAACCAACCTTAAGAGAGAGAGAGAGAGAGGAATTTGAAGAAGTGGGCAACAGTGGGAAGAGAGCGGAAGATAAGAAAATGAACATTAACTAAACTAAAACACAGTACAAAGAAGGAAGTTTCCCCACGAGAAAGACGATGAAAACTTAAACATGTGACATTTATCGGCTTTTTTCCAAAGTGGTACAGTACTACAGTTCCACAAAAATATATATATATATATATATATTAAACTTAGGGCCCACCATCTTCACCATGCATGTGCTGGTGCTCGGCTGACTCCACCAATAATGTTGGAAAAAAAGAGAAAAGATATTTCACATCGTTGTCCTTTTTCTTTTTCTTTTTTTACGATTTGGTAGTCTAATGATTCTTGCCGGCTTGTTTGGCCGATGGTATAAACGAAATTCTAGAGGCACACCCGGCGGAGAATCATTTTCAGGAAGGTTTCAAACTTAGCTTTCTCCGATCTCTCCATTTTTGATTACGGTAAAGAGTGAATGGTAAATTCCGGAATACAAAAGATTGCAGTAGAAAGTACCTACCAAGCACAAAGTTTTAGCAGTTACTGCACAAAACTGGGTTTTTCTTGCTAGGAAAGGTTGGAACATGCATTCAACTTATGATGCAATTCTTTACATATATATATATATATATATATATATATATTTATACTACAACTGATTTTCATAATATCTTGATTTAAGATTAAAGTTTTACAAATATTTTTAATTAAAACTTGACATTCTCAACAAGCTTAACGCAAAACAAGCACTAGAATTCTAGAAATGATTCTCACTGTATAGTATTTAACTTTTGTAAAATGTGACTCTTACGATATAACACTTAGTTCCTGTGTATTGATGAATGATTGTTCTAATACCATTTATAAAAATCTACATCCAACTTACAAAATATTATCTGATTTAATCTCAAGGTTTTATAATTTTACCCCACAAAGACATTACACAAGTATATATTCAAGTGTCTAAAAATATATACTATACCAAATTTTCATAACATCTCTAACATGAATTTGAGATGTTACATAAAAATGTTGCATTTGATCAGGAATATTAGGGGCAATGGGACAAATTTGGGAACAGATAACATTCGAGTTGACTTTTATTAAAACCGCTTACAAAATTTCAGCTCAGAGTTCATTCCACCAATGAACATGATACAATAATCACTTAAATTAGTAAAACATTTGATCAGTAGGGAATTGTACGCTTGTTCCCAGTCTGAATTATTTTTTGAAAGATAACAATCACACTATAGTATTTTAACACTTACCCACCATCTCATATGCTGCATCGAACACTACATTGCCAGTTCAACAGTTTCATGGCAGTTTGTTTCAGCTACATGTTTCTAAGACCTTGGTTCCATTTATCACGTTAACGGTTGAATCTACTGTTCTGGCTAATTCAACGGCTGCTCCAACGTATGAATGTGGTGTTAACTTCAAAAGATGGGTCTTAGCTTCTTTGGGTAACTCCAAGCCTTCAATAAATTCTCTTATACTTTCTTTAGTAACTGCTCTTCCCCTAGTTAGCTCCTTTAGCTTCTCATAAGGCTCTGGAACACCATATCTCCGCATGACCTACACAAGTATCGAGTGAAGGATTTAATTCATTACTACTTTGTGCTTAAAAAAGGTAAATCGAGATACAGAATAACATAAATGAAAACCGAAAGATACATACAGTCTGTATTGGCTCTGCAAGTACCTCCCATGTCTGGTTCAAGTCTTCACTTAACCGAGCTTCATTAACCTGGAATGAAAATGAAGTTTAAAAGGGATAGAAGTATGCAGCAGAACAAGCTTTTAGAGTAAAGCAGCCAATACTACAATAAGGAGAAGAATGAGGTGATAGCAAGCTGCTAATCATTATGAGTTGAAGAAAACATACTAATGTGCCTTACCACAAGTCGTTGATGTATCTCAACTCCAAATTTTCATGAGTTGAAGAAAACATACTAATGTGCCTTACCACAAGTCGTTGATGTATCTCAACTCCAAATTTTCATGATATATAATCCAAGTATTTCTTTTTTACTAAATACCTTCAGCACAAAAATAATCACCATGCACTTCAAGGAGACTGGAACTTTTCTGTCCAGTGGCATACCTGGAGCTTTCCTATTCCTTGTAATGCACTTTTGTAAGCAAGAAGAGAATGGCCAAGTCCTCCACCCATGCTCCTCAAGACCGTTGAATCAGTCAAATCTCGCTGCCAGTTCAACACATAAGAAGAAATGTGTACTTTGTTAGAATCAAGTGGCTATCTGAAATACTAAAGTACAAAATATGATACGGCCTTACCTGCCAACGTGAAATAGGCAACTTCATGCTCAGGTAAGATAGATCTTCATTAGCCTTACCAAGATTACCTTCACTGTTTTCAAAATCAATAGGGTTTACTTTATGAGGCATTGTTGATGAGCCAATCTCACCAGCCTTAGTTATCTGCTCCAAATTTTGTGCATGGAAAGATATTAGGTTGCCATAATAATGATACTTATAAAGTTAAGTCAACCTCCTGCATCATAACACTCACCTGCTTAAAGTATCCTAAAGATATGTAGCCCCATATATCTCGATCAAAGTCAATCAATATATTGTTAAACCGGATAATTGCATAATAAAGTTTTGCCATATAATCGTGCGTCTCAATCTGCAAACAAGCAAAAACCAGATACATTCAATCAGAAGAAAAAATCAACACTTTGACAAGATTGCATAATCACTAGTTGTATCCCAGGTGAAGCACATAAACTCATTACTGATCATATCCATACAAGGCTAACTAGTCGTGTAATTCCTACAACACTGACATATATACTTTTACCATATAAGAGGAAGGAATGCTGGAAACATACCTGAGTAACATAGGGGTTAAACTTTAATCCAAGAGAAGTCACAAACTCTTCTGCAACTTGAGGCCAGTTAATATTAGGATACGCAACAAGGTGGGCATTGTAATTTCCAACTGCACCAGCAAACTTTCCCATCATCTCAACTTGAGAAATTTCTTGCCTTTCTCTGCTTAGCCTGACAGCAAAAATGGCCATCTCCTTTCCTAAGGTTGTAGGTGAAGCTGGCTGAAAAAACCAAAGAGTTAAAGATCTTGTAATAACAGCTATTTCAATAGTAAACAACAAAGAAAAAGAAATTTAAGCAATCTTGGAATAAAACAAGCTCTCTCTTCCTCTTTCTCTCAGAAAAAAAAGAAAAGAAAAGAAGTGTTATTGTGATCAACTCGAGAGCTCAAATACTAATGTATGAATCAAATTTGTTGAGTGGCTTATGAAACATGAATAGAAAGATGATTAATTTCAAGCACAATATTACTCTTCTACCTGGCCATGTGTGCGAGAAAGCATTGAAATACTTGCATTAGCCTTAGCCATCTTACATATTGCCTCAATCAATTTATCCATAGTTGGAAACATGACTTTGGTCATTGCTTCTTTCAACATCAATGCATGAGCGAGGTTGTTTATGTCCTCAGATGTGCAAGCAAAATGGAAAAATTCAAGCACCTGAAACCAAAGAGAAAATGTAAGTTGATCCTAGAATTCCCAAAGAATTACTTGCATGAATTTAAGTCGAAGAAAAAAAGATAATGTGTCAATATATAGAGAGCATAATGAGTAAATCCCAACCTTGGCAATCTCTGGATGTGATTGGCATTTCTGTTTCAAGAAGTATTCCACAGCTTTTACATCATGGTTAGTTACTCTCTCTATTCTTTTAACTTCCAAGGCATCATCCATGCTAAATCCATCAATCAGTCCTTGCAAATAAGACTGCGCTTCAGCACTGAAGCTTGGAACCTCAACGACTTCAGGAATTTGTGAAAGTTTCAGCAACCATTTAATCTGACAGAAAGTATTTATATTTAAAAAGGGTCCTTCAAGAAAGCACGGACAAAAGAAAGAAAAATGAAGTTCACTGACTTATATGATGAAAATATACTCAGAACTTAACTTGATTGGGTTTGGAAATCAGCTATTGTACTTTATGCATCAACAACAAGTATGATCATGTCACTTATATTTCATCGACTCGTTTCTAAAGTTGGCAACCACCAGTCAATTATTAGAGGATTTATGTTACTCTTGATTCCTGGCACCCACACTTTCCAATATTTCCCATGAAATTCTGTGTCAGCTTAAGGTTTATTGCAGTTGAAGTTCAATCAAGTCATAATTCAACTATGCTAAGACGAGATTCTATAATCAATTCAATTTCTAAGATGTCTATGAATTAGATTTCAAACAATCAGCAGCAATCAAAAGACTGAAGCCAAGTAGGAATATAGAACCAACAATTTTAAACCAAATTACATAAAAATGAATATATTAAGAGAATGTAGATTAGAAGATTACCTCAACAAGAACCCTAAAGTAAATAAGCCCATATTCACTCATATAGGGAGCTAAGTCCTTCACTTTACCCCAATAACGACCATCCAAAGGTGACAATGCTGTTAAAGTCGACAACTCGAACTCGCGAGAATTATCTCCAGACATATTAATCACCTACAACACAATAAAAAAAATCTAATCTTGAACCCAAGAAAAGAAGCAAAGAAAACAAAAAGCCTCTTGCAGTTCACTAGATAATCAAAGATGATAAAATAAAACAAAAAAGAAATGTGGGTATTTGTTAAAACTCACATTTACCACCTTAACCAGATTAAAAAACATGTATTCCATTATATACATCTAAATTAAGACAAATAAGATGAATTTTGAAAAACGTAAAGCAAGGAGAAATGAGTAAAACCTGTCTGAAGCCATGGCTTCTGCTTGAAAAAGATGTGGAAAGCTGAACGGAAGCATTTGAGAATTGATGGGTATGTTTAATATTGTAAAAACTAAATATGTTTCTCAAAGATTGAAGCTTTCTTGGCTGCAAAGGGCTTAAAAAGGGGGCTTGGTTTTTGGTTAAAACCCCAGAAGAAACCCTGGCCTCCATAGAAAAAGAGCAGAGCTTTGAACACTGACAAGAGAGGTTGAAGTTAGAGCAGAATGTGTGCGAGGCGTTTTTTTTTTCTCCAGGTTTTTTGAGGTGTCAAATTGGGTACTTCTTCTTTGGGTTTGTCATTAGGGTTTAAATTTTCTTTAGGCCTAATTAAAGATCCAGCCCAAATTGTAGAAAATGCCCAACTTTTGGTAACTAGGTTACTGTCCTGCAATGAGTCAAATAATATTTATATTAATTTTTATTTTAAAAAAAAAGGAATATCACAAATCAAGATTGAGTTTGATTTCTTTAAAAAAAATTTGAGTATGATATATTTATTTTACCATATATATAACTAATTTACAATATCCCAAAATAACAGATATCTTGATTTTTATTAGAGATAAATTTGAGGTGGATTGTCAATTTTCAATTAGATTGTTTCCTTGATAGAACTAATAATAGTATTAGCATTCCAATGAGAATGTTCAAATTTATATTAATTCATTTTTTAAGTGAAATAAAAGTAGGTTTTTTGAATTAGATCTAATAATTCTAGACACTATATATTGACACGACATAAAAACGATATGAATAAAATACACAAAAAAATATGAGTTAAAATTTAGTAAAAATTATCTATGAATATGATTAAAATTAAGAAAATGATTTTGTATTTGACGTGTTGATATAAATTTTAACACAAATTTTTTTTATTTTATAGTATAGAAATACAATTTTAAATAACATGAATTCGAATTTTGTATATAAATTGCAGCATCCAATTCGAACAATCATAAAGATGATAAAAATGATGAAGCATGATAATTTTTTTTCTTTAATAGTTTTGAAGAAAGTATCTCAAAATTAAATGGCACATTTTAGAATGAATGAAGAAATGGTGATGTAATCATGGATCTCCAATTCCCATGCTAACAATCTTACCTATGCATATAGAAACAATGGCAGTTAAAGAAAGCCCCTTCCTAAGTTTCAAAGCACACAGCCTTAACATCATTTTATCAAGGTTGCAGGCGGCAAGCCTCATCACATATCTTAGGACCATAGCCACACATTAATGAGAGATTCTCATTTAAGCTCACTCACCAGATGCCACGTGTCAGGACATGGTTAACTGCTTATCTATTACCCCACTCAACTCTCAAGCACTTCCCTTGCTACAAGCAAGAGACTTTTGAAGATTGTTATCAAGTTTCCTTGCAGAATTATAATTTCTTCTTCTTTTGAAGTTCCAGTTGTGTTATAATAACAAAAACTTTGCTGCCAATCATGGAGACTGGTGTCACGTGCTATGCTCGTGGGGTTGTTCTTCCTAGTGTCTCCTCTAAGCATTCCACTGCATTAGTCTCCCCACAACCAATATCTCCTACCTTCAGTTCAAGGGTATGAATTATGATTATATATTTCAGTCATCATGCATGCTTTCTTGGCTTGCATTAGTTCATGTCAAACTTCTGTTTCTTATGTTCATGGTATGAAAAACTGATTTTGATTAAGCATCTATCAATGGAAGCTTTAATCTCATGAGTAGTTCACTGAAGAATTATACAGAATACATGGCAGAGCCTTAAATCAAGCTCACTGTTTGGGGAACCACTGAGAGTTGTGCCAAGATCATCATTGAAGGTTTCAAAGACAAAGAACTCTTCCCTGGTGACAAGATGTGAGATTGGAGACAGTCTGGTAAAATAACGTAGTAGAACTTTGGTAGTTTGTTTTGGCTTCTTGAATTTGTAACTAGTGTTGGTTATAGAAAAGTAAAATTGACTTATGTTTTACATGATTGTAGGAAGAGTTCCTTACAAAGGCAACCCCAGACAAGGGACTGATTAGGTTGATGATGTGCATGGGAGAAGCATTAAGGACAATTGCTTTCAAGGTTAGGACAGCTTCCTGTGGAGGTACTGCTTGTGTGAATTCCTTTGGAGATGAACAGCTTGCTGTGGATTTGCTTGCCAACAAGCTTCTGTTTGAGGTTAGAATTCAGACAATCACTCATTGTCCAAGTTCTAGCAATTTGTCGGTGAAGTTTGAAAGTTATTTGTTTTGGTTATGATCCATATATAGGCCTTGACTTACTCACACTTCTGCAAATACGCATGCTCAGAAGAAGTTCCTGAGCTTCAAGACATGGGAGGCCCTGCAGAAGGTCTGCTTGTCTTTCAACCTCCTTGAAGTTTTTTCATCTGTTGAAATTAGTGATCCGAATTTCAAGTACAACTAATGGCTAGTTATAATTTGTTACTCTATCAACAGGTGGATTCAGTGTTGCTTTTGATCCACTTGATGGCTCTAGTATTGTGGATACAAATTTCACTGTAGGCACCATCTTTGGGGTGTGGCCTGGGGATAAGTTAACTGGAATAACCGGAAGAGATCAAGTTGCTGCAGCCATGGGAATTTTCGGTCCACGGACTACATATGTTCTTGCACTCAAGGACATTCCTGGCACCCATGAATTCCTCCTCCTTGATGAAGGTACTTGCAAGTTGCAACAATATCAGTTCAGAAGCAGTACCAAACTCTTTCAATCATTATTCATTTATTCGACAAAATTATAGCCAAAGATTAAGGAATGATTATTGAGTACCAAAATTCCTCTTTCTCATGTTGTTTCCCTGGTGCATTTATCAGGAAAATGGCAACATGTCAAGGACACCACAGAGATAGGAGAGGGAAAAATGTTCTCCCCTGGAAATTTGAGAGCCACATTTGACAATCCTGAATACGATAAGGTTGCTTTAACTCTTATTTGTCGACAGCAAATCTCTTAAGATGTCGATAATTTAGTAAATTTTACATTTTTGAAAACAGTTGATCAACTTCTATGTGAGAGAGAAATACACATTGAGGTACACTGGTGGAATGGTACCAGATGTCAACCAGGTATGCCAAGCTTCTTCTATACATTGGTTTCTTCCTATAGTTCATATTGTTGTCAGTTTTAAAATGATTTATTTACTAATTGTTTTTCTACAGATCATTGTAAAAGAGAAAGGTATCTTCACAAATGTGGCATCACCATCTGCCAAAGCCAAGCTGAGGCTGTTATTTGAGGTAGCTCCACTGGGGTTCTTGATTGAGAAAGCTGGAGGTTACAGTAGTGATGGTCATCAGTCAGTACTAGACAAAGTGATCAATAATCTCGATGATAGAACTCAAGTTGCATTTGGTTCCAAGAATGAGATTATCCGCTTCGAAGAAACTCTATACGGATCCTCAAGGCTCAAAGCAGGGGTTCCAGTTGGAGCTGCTGCTTAAGCAACAATGTTTAATTACTTGCCTTTCAGCCTTTTCATCTCTTTGTGTCTCAACTCTCAAAAACTTAAGCTTTTTCATATAGAAGTTATAAAAGGCTGAGCTCAATTCAGCATGATTTTCCCTGGAAAGCATTTGCTTCTTTGGGTAAAATGAGACTTGAAGCAGAAGTTCTCATAAAATTATTCCAGGGCCAATGCACCTCATTGTTCTATGAATTTCTTTCCAAGTTATATTCATCTAACTTGGACTTTTCGGGTTCGATTTCTCAACAGGTTGAATATCCACCATTGATACAATAAAAACAATTTTCTTTCAGTTCCAATCATTTTAAAGTTGGAATAAGAAGAACAACTTTGATGCTATAAGAAGCAATATCTTCCTATTACAGGAAGCAATTTGGATTTGCACCTGCCTTAATTAGAAGAACTGTAATAAATAAGGAACATCTAAATCATTTCTAAAGAACTAATCAATTGTATTTTGCCCTTTAGATGTCATTGAATAATCTCGGATCATAGGATAATTATCAGATTGATCTATCTAAACAAAACAAAGAAATTAAAGAAAAAAGAACATATTGTCACGCCCCGAACTCAAGACATAACAAACGTCTCACACCTGTAAGATATAATCTCACAGATATGCAAGGCATTTATCATACTAAAATTTAATCCTTTCAAATATTTAAATTGAAAAGTCTGAATCTTCACACTCTCATTATTTATTTAATGATCATTCTGTACTTGAGATCAGTATATCACAAACAATCCAAAAAGACATTTACAAAAATAAATACCTATTGCTTAACAAAAATTCTAGAACAAACTCAATTCCTCAATCTCATATTAGTCTTATAAGTCTTAATACATGACCTAAAGTTCAAACATCACTCGCTGACATTCTCGTAGATATTATCAACATTAAATCTTGTAAAATGTTAAGAAAAGAGGTGAGTACAACTATTCAGTAAGCAATCGATATCCCAACAGCTAGACTAAGCATGCCATAAAAACGTTAGGCCAAAACATCAATTTAAGGATTCAAAATCAACGTTGGGTAATCTCATATTTAATCACGTAATTTATTCAAATCCATATATTCAGATTTCAAACTAAACAGAATTTTACAGATACCAAAACTGAGCAAAAGCTTCATAAATCATAATTTTCAGTAGAGCTGGTTACAGGCCGGACCGGGCCGGTTCCGAGCCGGTTTTCACCGGTTCTGGCCCTAACCAAAAGAGAACCGGTCCGGTTCAAACCGGTTCTATCTGTTATAAGAGGCGAACCGGCCCGGTTCGTTGGACCGATTCGGTCCATTTTTTTTGCTTTTTAAAATTTTTATTTTTAAAAATTTATATTAATTTATTTTAATATATATTAATATATTTTTGTTGACTATACCGAGAGGGGGGGTGAATCGATTTTTCTAGTTATTTCTAATTTTCTTAACTCTTAATGCACAATCAAAGTCAAATAAACAACAATGAAATAAATGCAGTAAATAAGAGTAAGGGAAAGAGAAGCAAACACAAGTTTTATAGAGGTTCGGCCAATCTCTTGCCTACGTCCTCTCTCCTTGAACTCCTTGTCAAGGTTTAGATTCACCTCTTCCTTGAGAATGCTTACAAACCACTTGAAGGTGTGGCAAGACCTCTTACAATTTCTCTTGAGACTTTAGAAATCTCCTTCTAATCCCCTACCCTTGTAGTATTCCCACACTCTACAATATCAGACCTTACAAGGATAGCTCACCCCTTTGAATATCTGATTTTTCAGTGAATGGGTGAAGAACACAGAAAACAATCTCACAAAATGGAGTTACAATAAAGATTTCCAGATTTCAGTTTCTCTCTTGAAGCTTGAATACTTTGGAATGCTTGTTCTACCTCCAAACTTCATAAATGCCTCTATTTATATCCCACCAAACGGATAGAACAGTTGGTGAAGCATTTAATGCAAATCTTCCCGTTGAAACCCTCAAAAACTAACCGTTGGTGTCAGGTTTCATGCGAAGGGATCGATCCCTCTACAGTAGGGATAGATCCCTTTTCTCCAGAATGTTTTCCAACTTTTTCCAGGATGGTTCAAGAGCATTCTGCCAATTTGGGATCGATCCCTCTACAGTAGGGATCGATCCCTTTTGTCCAGTACACCATCCTGCACTTAATTTGCTGCAAAGTTTAAGGCTTTTGTGTTTTTAAGTCAGTTCAAAATCTTCTAACACTTTTCTAAGAGTATTTACTGACTTTTTCAATTGAAATCGCAATCTAAGACTTTGTTAAAATAGTTTCAATCATTGAGTTCATTCAAAGCAAATTTACTTGTATAAAAATCATTTCTTAGCTTGCTTAAGTTTTGTCATTTTCAAAATACTTGTCAATTTAAAGCTAACAATTTCCCCCTTTTTGATATGACAAAACTTAAGGTAAATTTGTTTATATGTTTGAAAATTGAGGTTACTTAATTGTTTTGAAAAATATTACTCCCCCTTAATATTTGCTCCCCCTCAATTTAATATATGTTTACCACATTAATTCTCCCCCTTTTTGTCATAGCAAATGAAAGTATAGAACAAAGAGCACAGAGAAAGGATTAGTGGTATAAGGCAATTTAAAGCAAGAAGGGTAGACCAATAATAAGCGAAATAATCAATAGCATGGGCAATGAAAGAAAGAGAAACAAAAATCAACCCAATGTCATTAAGGCACAATGAAGGTCAGAACAAGACATAGTCATTAGCAACTAGAAAGCAGAACTAGCAATGTCATTAACATAGTCATAGTCATAAAAGGTTCAAGACAGATCACATCAGTGCAGAGATCTAAGAAAGTTCAGACAACGAAACACTAAAGCTGACTGAACACAACAAAGAAATAAAACACCAAGGCCATAAGCATAGCAAGGTAAAAACGCAGCCCACACGACAATCACAATCAGCGCCGAGGAAACGTCTTGTAGTATTGGTCCATGAAATCCTCGTGCTGCATACGAACATCTTGGATTTCATCATACATGGTAGCTTAAGTGTCCTCGATCTGATCAAGTCGCTGAGTGATGTCCTGCTGGAAATTTTGCTGAGAGGTGTGCATTTGTTGAAGCATGAGCATGATCTGGTCAAGAGAGGTTGACGAAGAGCCGGAGGGTGCAGAAGATGTGGGAGCTGCAGGTACATCGTCTCCGTCTCCTCTTTCGTCGCCGACGTCTGCCGGAGCATGTTCGGGAGGTTCATCCTGGCCATGACCCTTGACCCATTCGATTATATCTCCCCGTTGACGTTGATACCACCCAAGGTTATGGAGAGTGGCAAGATTGATCATGGTGCTGGGATCTGGAAGTACACCAACCTCACAGGAACAGTCAACTCCTTCAGAGATTAAGTAAAAGGCGAGAGGTTGAGGGAAGACAATTGTGTGTACTCTATTAGTGACAATCTTCACCCAATCTTGAAGGATAAAGTGAAGGAGGTGTGGCTGAAGACCATCAGGGGAATGAATATGATGAAGCCAAAAACGATCAAGTTTCCTAAGATGAGAATATCTTGTGCCAAGTGGTCGGAGATTCCAGGAGATTATGATATGTAGGAGTCGGGCGAAGACAGGAAGGTCACTTGCACGATTATTGGTAACAGGAAACTCTAAGGGGACTTCAACATTCTCATAAATAGTACCGCCGTCGGGAACCCGAAAGACAAGAAAGAGGGATTGTTTGGTGATTTCAATGTGTTTTCCCATGACATAGGAGCGAATTCCTACAACACGACATTCATTATTTGGATCGGTGATGGTTTCAGCATTGGAAAAGAAAGCACGAATGATGTTTGAAGGAACCGGAGTGTTGATTTTGAGAAAGTTAATCCAATTAAATTCAGCGAATTTGGCCAAGTAAGGGAAATTAATGGATTCGAGGAAATCGAAATCAATTGGACGCCAATGCTTAATAGGCATATTGGCAAAGTTCGCTAGAAATCGGGTTTTCTCATTGGCATGGCGAAAGCAGCGGTTAAAGGTAGCCGGTATGGAGGAGGAAGAGGAGGAAGCACCTTTGTGGCTTTTGTGAGCAATGTGCTTAACTTTAGGAGCCATGGGGGGTGGAGAAAAAAAAGGAAATTTCGTTGAGGACTTTTATCAAACAGGTGGTGGGCACAAGTTTGGTGAACTATGAATGAGTGTGTGAGAGAGATATGATCTACTCAACGGCGGAGAGCCACAACCCAATATGCATTTAACAATTATAACAAGGAATTTCTGATGAACAACTACACCTAGACTAAGGAAAATTCCTAGAAAAGACAAGTGCTAAATGAAGTGAAAACCTAGATGGAGAGGAAATTAATGCAAGATAAGTAAATGGGCAGTCAAGATATGATGCAAGAAACGAGAAATGCAAGAGAAATTGAATGAAAAATGTGAGAAAACTTACAATTGAAATATTGGGTGAATAGTAACCATGGTGTGGAAGAGAAAAGAAAGAGAAGAAAAGAGGGGATTTTGGTAGAAAATGAGGAGGGGAAGTGAAAAAGAGGAAGAAATGAGGAAGATTGGTGAAAGAATGGAGCGATTTGGTGTAGAAATGAGTGAGATCGTAAAGTTTTGGATGAGAGGAAAAGGGGGAACGGCGTGAGAAGGTGAAGAAGAAGGTGAATAGCTTGAAAGGAAGGAGGGCCCGACGGTTTAAAAGAAGATCGAAGTCCATTCTGTCACGAGGGGGTCGATCCCTTACTGTAGAGGGATCGATCCCTTTTAGGCAGATTGCTCCCATCACCCAGAATTTTGGCCAACAGACTGGGAAATCAATCCTATTGGTGAAGGATTGTCTCCTCAGCCATTTGCCGCATTCGTGATGCATAAAAATGATTTGAAAACAATGAAACTTATGCAGTTTGAGCATCTGAAAATCAAAAGTTGATTTTTGCACTTGAGATGCATGAAATGAGTTTGAAAAATTGCAGAAAAAAATGCAGAAAACTGCAGAAAAGTGTAGAAATGACTTAAGTATGCAGACACAATAGGTGAACATGGATGTGATAGTGTCTTAACCATGAGAAATGGGTTTTGGCTAATGAAAGAAGTTTAACATGAGCAAAACACACAGAATTCAACATTTCAATCTCAAGGAGCTATGAACATGAACAGTAACTTAGTAAGTTAAGGTCATGAATTGCAAGTGTAATTATATTCTTCAAATTTCTGTCTTGCAATCATCACAAACCAACTTAAGCCATTCATTTAACATCAAATCAATTCAAGGAGCATTCATAATGCCTAATTCACCTCTAAGAGTGCAAAATCTCTCCTTGTCTAAGGGCTTTGTGAAAATATCAGCTAATTGGCGCAAGGTGTCCACATACTCTAGAATTATGTCTCCTTTTTGCACATGATCTCGTATAAAATGATGTCTAATCTCAACGTGCTTGGTTCTAGAGTGTTGGATGGGATTTTTTGTAAGATTGATGGCACTAGTGTTGTCACACCTAATGGGAACTTGGTTCATCCAATCATAGACCTATATAGTTTAGTGTCTACACATTTTCCTCCTTCATCCTTATCAAGCTTAATATTTGTGCTCATAAGTGTAGAGAAAGGTTTAGACTCATCCATTCCAAATCTTTTGAGCAAATCTTTAGTGTACTTAGCTTGATTTATGAAAATACCTTCTTTGCATTGTTTAACTTGAAGTCCTAGAAAGAAGGTTAATTCTCCCATCATACTCATTTCAAATTCACCTTGCATTAGTTTAGAGAAATTTTTGCACAATGACTCATTTGTAGATCCAAAAATGATATCATCTACATAAATTTGAACTACTAATAAGTCATGACCCTTAGATTGAATAAACAAGGTTGTGTCTACCTTTCCTCTTGTAAAATCTTTTTCAATTAAAAACTTTGAAAGTCTTTCATACCAAGCTCTAGGAGCTTGTAGAGCTTGTTTTAATCCATATAAGGCTTTTGAAAGTTTGAAAACATGGTTAGGAAATTTTGGATTTTCAAAACCGGGAGGTTGCTCAACATAAACTTCTTCATTTATATAACCATTTAAGAAAGCACTTTTCACATCCATTTGATATAACTTAAAATCCTTGTAGCATGCAAAAGCAAGTAGCATCCTAATGGCTTCTAATCTAGCTACCGGAACATAGGTTTCATCATAATCAATCCCTTCTTCTTGTCTATAGCCTTGAGCCACTAACCTAGCCTTATTTCTAACAATAATGCTATTTTCATCCATCTTATTCTTGAATATCCATTTGGTTCCAATGATGGGATAATCTTTAGGTCTTTCTACTAATGTCCATACTTTGCTTCTTTCAAATTGATTTAATTCTTCTTGCATGGTCATAATCCAATTTTCATCATTCAAAGCCTCATCCACTTTCTTTGGCTCAAATTGTGACACAAAGGCTACATGTTGACATATGTTTCTATAGGTTGACCTAGTCCTAACTCCAATGGTAGGATCTCCAACAATATCATTATCTTTCACATATCCAAGTTCTCTAGGACACTTAGATTCCTTCTCAATTATTTCTTGTTCCATGGACTCCTCATTCTTATTAATAGTAAGATCTTCTAATTGTTCCCTAACATCCTTATCTTGAGATGGGTCAACTATAGATTCATCAAAAATCTCTACTTCATCATCAAGATTGGTTCTACTATAAATATTTGATTCATCAAAGATTACATGTATTGACTCTTCTACAACAAGTGTTCTTTTATTGAAAACTCTATAAGCCTTAGAATTTAAAGAATAACCAAGAAAAATACATTCGCCACTTTTAGCATCAAATTTTCCTAGGTTATCTTTACCATTGTTTAAAACAAAACATTTACATCCAAATGGGTGAAAATAACTTATGTTAGGCCTTTTTCCTTTATAAAGCTCATAAGGAGTTTTCTTTAAAATAGGCCTTACCATAGCTTTATTTACAACATAGCAAGAGGTGTTTACTACTTCAGCCCAAAAATATTTAGGTAAGTTATTTTCACAAAGCGTGGTTCTAGCCATTTCTTCTAAGGTTCTATTTCTCCTTTCAACTACCCCATTTTGTTAAGGAGTTCTAGGAGCTGAAAAATTATGGCTAATACCGTTTTCATTGCAAAACATATCAAAACCAAGATTTTCAAATTCTTTTCCATGATCACTTCTAATACTTGAAATAGAGTAACCTTTTTCATTTTGAACAAGTTTTGAGAAAACAATGAATTTTTCTAAGGCCTCATTTTTAACACTTAAAAAGAACACCCAAGTAAACCTAGTGTAATCATCAACTATCACAAATCCATAGTGTTTACCTCCTAAACTAGTTGTCCTAGTTGGTCCAAAAAGATCTAAGTGAAGAAGTTGAAGTGATCTAGAGGTAGTGACATACTTCTTAGGTTTAAATGAAATTCTTTTGTGTTTTCCTCTTACACATGCCTCACAAACTTTGTCATTTTCAAATTGAAGCTTAGGCAATCCTACTACTAAGTCTCTTTTGGCTAACTTAGACAAAACATGCATGCTAGCATGGCCTAGTCTTCTATGCCATAACCAAGGTTCATCTTCTCTAGTAGCCATAAAACATACATTTTTGCTATTAAGTTCATTTAAATCCACAATATAAATATTTCCTTGTCTATGTCCAATAAACACAATTTGATTAGATTTGGCATTAACAACATTGCAACACAAATCATCAAACATAACTTTAAATCCCTTATCACACAATTGACTAATACTAAGCAAGTTATGTTTCAAGCCTCTAACATATAAAACATTTTCAATGGTTGAGGAAGAGTTACCAATGGAGCCAATTCCTTCAATTTGTCCTTTGGAGTTGTCTCCAAACGTGACTTCTCCACCACTTTTATGCTTTAGGAACTTGAATTGACTCTTGTCACCCGTCATGTGTCTTGAGCATCCACTATCAAGGTACCAATGCTCCTTGGACTTAGCATTGTAGCAATACTCTTCCTCCTACATACAAACACATCAAGCTTTCATCTTAGGTACCCAAATTTTCTTGGGTCCTTGAGAGTTAGTACTAATAATTTTAGATCCTTTAGGGATCCATTTCATCTTTAAGGACTCATCACTTGAATTTAAAACATGTTTAGGCACCCAAATCTTGACAGCCATTTTTCCTCTAATCATAGTCTTCCTAGAGGTGCATGCTTGTGAAGAGTGTCCTAGTTTATTACATAATGTGCACAAAACAAATTTTCTATCTTTAACTAGGAAATTTTTAAGATGAGTCTCTTTGTTAGATGCATTGTAGCCTAACCCTTCTCTATCAAAGAATGCTCTTTGAGTCTCTAGCATTTGATCAAGTTTTTGTTGACCCATGTAAAATCTAGAAAAGGAGTTATGCAAATTAGTGTTCTTCTTATTTAATTCTTCAATTTCTAGATTAACATTTTCTAATTTCTTCTCACATTCTAACTTAACATTCACAAGCATTTCATTTTCCTTTTTCAACTTAGAGATCATTTTCTTATATTTCAAGTTCATGCATCCAAATTCATTGGCCAATTCATCAAATGCATCTTGTAATTCATCAAAAGTGTATTCATGAGTATCTAGCAAGTTAGAAGTTACCTTCTCATCTTCAAAAGCCATGAAGCAAAGGTTAGCTACTTCATCTTCCACATTCTCTTCATCGGAGGAGTCACTATCACTCCAAGTAGCCACCATTGCTTTCTTCTTTTGTTTCTCTTCATTTTGCTTCCTATACAAAGGACATTCAAATTTAATATGTCCAGGTTTTTTGCATTAATAACATATAATTTGGTCATTATCTTTCCTACTAGTCTCACCTTTATTTAACTCTCTCCTAGGGGGTCTCCTAGAGTTTCCACTAGCTCTCATCCTCATGAATTTATTGAACCTCTTGGCGAACATGGCCATTTCTAAATCTTCTTCATCACCACTTACATCATGATCATCTTTTGATTCCTCACTTGTGGTGGATTTTAGTGCAACTCCAACTTTCTTTGGGGGATCTTGATTTCTCTTAATTTTCATCTCATAAGTGAGCAAGGATCCCATAAGTTCATCTAATGAGAGTGTATGAGGGTCCTTGGATTCCTTAATAGCAGTGACTTTAGCTTCCCATGATTTGGGTAAGCTATTGAGAATCTTTTTCACCATCTCTACATTAGAGTACGTCTTCCCTAAAGCTTTAAGACCATTTATTATGTCCGTAAACCTAGTAAACATGTCACTAATTGACTCATCATTCTTCATTCTAAATAGTTCATAGTCTTGAGTGAGCATGCATACTTTGGTTTCTTTGACTTGTGTGGTTCCCTCATGTATGATTGCTAATTTATCCCTAACTTGTTTAGCATTCTTACATTGTGAAACTCGATTATACTCATTTGGTCCTAATGCACAAAATAGTGTGTGCATTGCTTTAGCATTAAGTTGTGCCATCCTAATATCATTAGTATCCCACTCATCTTCTTTCTTAGGCACATCCGACCCATCTACTTTCTTAATAGGAATAAGAGGACCTTTAACAATAATTCTCCACACTTCATAATCATTGGCTTGAATAAATAGCATCATTCTAGTCTTCCAATAGGCATAGTTTTCACCATTAAAGAGTGGAGGTCTAACCGTAGAGTGTCCCTCTCCTACCAAGGGTGTAGGCAAACTAGTTTGAGCCATTAGTGATCGTTTTTACTCGATAGATGTTAATCTAATTCAATCTCGAGCCCAAGCTCTGATACCAATTGTTGACTATACCGAGAGGGGGGTGAATCAGTTTTTCTAGTTATTTCTAATTTTCTTAACTCTTAATGCACAATCAAAGTCAAATAAACAACAATGAAATAAATGCAGTAAATAAGAGTAAGGGAAAGAGAAGCAAACACAAGTTTTATAGAGGTTCGGTCAATCTCTTGCCTACGTCCTCTCTCCTTGAACTCCTTGTCAAGGTTTAGATTCACCTCTTCCTTGAGAATGCTTACAAACCACTTGAAGGTGTGGCAAGACCTCTTACAATTTCTCTTGAGACTTTAGAAATCTCCTTCTAATCCTCTACCCTTGTAGTATTCCCACACTCTACAATATCAGACCTTACAAGGATAGCTTACCCCTTTGAATATCTGATTTTTCAGTGAATGGGTGAAGAACACAGAAAACAATCTTACAAAATGGAGTTACAATAAAGATTTTCAGATTTCAGTTTCTCTCTTGAAGCTTGAATACTTTGGAATGCTTGTTCTACCTCCAAACTTCATAAATGCCTCTATTTATATCCCACCAAACGGATAGAACAGTTGGTGAAGCATTTAATACAAATCTTCCCGTTGAAACCCTCAAAAACTAGCCGTTGGTGTCAAGTTTCGTCGAAGGGATCGATCCCTCTACAGTAGGGATCGATCCCTTTTCTCCAGAATGTTTTCCAACTTTCTCCCCGATAGTTCAAGAGCATTCTGCCAATTTGGGATCGATCCCTCTACAGTAGGGATCGATCCCTTTTGTCCAGTACACCATCCTGCACTTAATTTGCTGCAAAGTTTAAGGCTTTTGTGTTTTTAAGTCAGTTTAAAATCTTCTAACACTTTTCTAAGAGTATTTACTGACTTTTTCAATTGAAATCGCAATCTAAGACTTTGTTAAAATAATTTCAATCA
Organism: Heritiera fomes; assembly: GCA_032173925.1. Classification (NCBI taxonomy): domain Eukaryota; kingdom Viridiplantae; phylum Streptophyta; class Magnoliopsida; order Malvales; family Malvaceae; genus Heritiera; species Heritiera fomes. Next base: position 5,222,110 of record JAPDPM010000002.1, on the reverse strand, counting down.
TTGAGTTCATTCAAAGCAAATTTACTTGTATAAAAATCATTTCTTAGCTTGCTTAAGTTTTGTCATTTTCAAAATACTTGTCAATTTAAAGCTAACAATTTTAATAATTTAATCTAATAAATTTATTTTTATAATAAATAATGTTAATAGTTTAATTTAACAATAATTTATTATAAAGTTATATTATAATTTATTTAATTAATGTAACAATAATGTAAAAATAAACTATTATAAAATTATCTAATAAAATTATTGTTATAATAAATTAAAGTTATATTATGAATATAATATTATGATAAAATGATATTTGATTCAAAATACAAATAATGATATTATGAATATTATTATTATATTCATTTTGCATACCTTTATTTATATTCATTTTGCATTTAAAATAATTTATTATATTTGAAATATCATTTACTTAATATTTATTCATTTATTTAATATGTTTTTTAAAATATTAATTCATTTTGTATTTTAAATATTTATTTATTTTAAACATAGATAAGTATAACATTAATTAATTTGGTATGTAATAATAATAATAATAATAATAATAATAACAACAACAACATCAACAACAACAACAACAAAGGAGAAAAAGGAGAGAGTAGGAGACTAAAGATTTTTTACGTGGAAAACCCCTTCAAAAGTTAGAAGGGTAAAAACCACGGGACCGTAGTCCATAAAAATATTCACTATGACTAAACTTATTTACAATTTTACATACAATTTACAAAAAAAAAGATTATTCTCTACTCTTCATAATTTATACTGATTGCCTTGGAAATTTCTTCCTCCTCTTCTGAATTATTATCAGCAAATTCATTGGCCATTCCAAGTTTGACATTGCGCGATTCCGCATCAAAATTATAAAATAAAAAGAAAAATGAAATTTATAAAGAAAATGATAATATTATAAATTTGGAATAAGGAATATATATAATATATTAGAATTTGAAAATTAAAAGTAAAATTTGTAAAATTATAAAATTAAAAAAAATGAAATTTAGAAAGGAAATGATGATATTATAAATTTGGAATAAGGGAATTTAAGTGAATTTGAGAGAGTTTGAGTAAATATTGAGAGAGTATGTGGGTGAAGAGAATAAGAGTAGATGAATATAGATAGTAGATTTGAGAGAAAATATAGAAAAAATGTAAATGAAAATAGAAGATAGAATAGAGGTATTTATAGGAAAAAAATTAGAATAAAAAAATAAAAAAAATTTAAAAAAAAAGGATTGATGGGAGACGGCCACATCAAACACAGCAGAGGCAAGTCTGTGACTTGCCTCTGCATACTGCAGTTGCACTGCAGTGCAACTACAAGGCTAGGCTGCCATTGTGCAATGCACAATGCCAGCCAAGCCAAATTTTTTTTAATTTAATTAGAATTAAAAAATTAAAAAAATTAAAAAAAAAGGATTGACGGGCAATGGCCAAATGGCCGTTGCCCATCAAAACGCAAAGGCAAGTTTGTGACTTGCCTCTGCTGCAGACTGCAGTTGCACTGCAGTACAACTGCAGTCAAAATAAATTTCTTTTATTTTTTTTTATTTTTTTTAACTGGACCGGTTCGAACCGGTTCGGTTATGAGGGCTCGGTTCTAAAATTTTAAAATCGACCCAGCCCGATAACATACCGGGCTGGGTCGATTTCGAACCGGTACTATACCGGTTCGGATATTGGGCCGGATTGACCCGATCCGGTTGCGAATCGGGTCGGGCCAACCCGGCCCAATAAGCACTTCTAATTTTCAGGTCTCCCGTAGCATGTCATGGCCACGCTTAACCCTTGTGGCATATGTCAAAATCAAAACAGAAACCACAATTAACCCTAATGGCTCGTATTAAAGATATGAGAAACATCTAATAGTTGCATAGAACAGAACAGAAAGCCAGTATTCTTAACCGGTGGTTCGGTTGGAAACTAGTTTCATTTAACAGAATACATGTCGACATGACCAATATTTAATCCCCATTGACAGGGTCAGAGCACAGCCATACTAGGAGACAAAACAAATAATTTCATATTACCCAATATACAAAACAGTACTGTAAATCTCATAACATATTTCATACAAACGAATTTTATAAATCAATCAAAGCAAATCTCGTATTTACAAAATACATAGCCAGTAGATACTTTATGACAAATTCCAAAGCAATTTCATATTTCCAAAATATACACTATAAAATTCAAAAATCAAAGTGATTAAAAATCAAACTCATGTACTTGAACAAAATCACATTCAAAATAAACTCTAATGATTTTATACACTTTGCATGCTTAACCCAATTTAAAAATCATAGGACAAATATATTTATACGTAGTATACGAAGGATAACTTCTATTAAAGTTGATTTTTAGGATGTCAAAACATTGAAGGAATATCGAGTCACTTACTTGAACTCGCTAAATTGAAACCAAAACAAGGCCTTAAAATTTCTCAGAACTTATTATTCAAAATTATTTAATATTAAAAAAATACGCTATCCGACAGAAGCTGACAATTATACTTTAATCACTAAACGACTATAACTCGAAAAAATATGAACTTGGCGTAAGTTACGCTAAAGTTAAAAATATCTGTACTCTCTTTAAAATTCAGTTTTTATTTTTTTATTTTTCAATGTCTTATTTTCTTTAAAATTCAATTTTTAACTACACAAAATAACCATAAAAATTAAAGAGAATTTTTTTTTACTCACCTTGATTTTCTTGCACTCACACTAACAACAACTCCAAACCTGCCATATATATATTTTCGGCATTACAACCTTTGATTTTATTTTTTTTTCCTTTGGCGTCGTCAGGTTGCCTTCACGCCACTCTTTTCAATGCTTTCTTTGTTTATTTTTCATTCTTTTTTGGCTGCCTTTATGCTCTCCAGGCTTTTCTTTTCAATTTTGTTTTCTGCGCCGCAAACCTCGCACCTAGACCCGCTCATGAGCCGGGTTATCCGTCCAAATTCGAAGGTTTTTCGATATTTGATTAGGTTTGGATAAAAATATTTGATAGAATAATCAGATTTGGACAAAATTTTAGGTTCATTTTAAAAATGGGCTCAGGCCCGAACTTAGCTTTTCAAAGCCCGAACCCGGCCCGATATTTATTTATTATATTAATTTATATTGTTTATATATATATTTATTTAGCATAATATAATTTTATATGTATAAAAAACATTATTGATTAATAAATATAATTATAAAATATTTAATATGAAAATTAACATATAAATTTTGATAAATTAAATTAAAATTTAAAGGAAATAAATAATAAAAATAAATAAATAATTTAAAATTAAAAAAAATAAAATTATATTTGGACGGACCGAAATCGGGCTTGGGCTTATAATACAAAAACTAAAACGAAATTGGACAAAAACTATGCCCAAATTACGAGCCGGACTTGGGCGCCTATTAATTCCATTATTATTTATCATGGACCAGGCCTGAGCCCGGACCGGCCCATGAACAGGTCTACTCACACCCCCAGTGCCCTCATTGTTATTGGGCTTCTCTTTTTTTAGGTGGGCTTGGGCTTGGGTACTACACATATGATGGAGAAAGGTCATGGATCAAAGAGAGGTGGCTGCGATGGACATATCACGCAGTTATATATACAAAATGGGAGCAAGCAAAGCAATGTGGGTTTAGATGGATCTGTAGACTCCTTAAAACTTGTAGATTATGGAGACGACTCGACGCTACTGAACTGGTTATTTGAGATAGACCCTTAGAAGGTGCACCGAAGGACAGCATCATAGATTATCAAGGATTTCTTTATAAATCTTGCATTAATATTCCCGGGTGACATTAACTTGTGAGTTAATGTGTAGCAATTTCTCACAATGCTCGTCTGCAGCCTCTTTCATTTCCTTTTTCAAGAAATTTTTGGGGCAAATTAACTTCCCTGCTGTAGGAAAACATTACTTTTAGATGCTGAATTGTCCATGTTCCTAGGAAAACAGAACAGTACCTTAATTGACTTTGTGCTTTTTGGTCAGACATTGTAGGTAAAATTTGTTTTGAGAAAACTCAAGCACACCTCCCCACATCCAACCTTGGGACTTAACAGGTTTGGTTGATTGATCTATTAGAGAAACAAAATGCTCAAACATTTAAAGTAAGAACCATTCAACTAAAAAGTTTTAAATTAATAGAATGAAAGCTAACTTATCCAAATCAATGAATTTCCTTTCTTTAGCATCATCCCCGGCTTTCACAGGAACTTTTCGGTCACTAGAAAAATATCCAGATTGAGTTCTGTGGCAACAAGGCTCAATCAGCTGATATATTTGATGTTTCTGAGGTAAAAAACTGAGCTAGGTGAGCTGGCACTGCTAGTGGAAATATGTACTCTTATAAATCTTCTGCAACAATCCTGCTTTTCACATGATGAAATGGTAGCTAATAAGTGTCAATTTGTTAGGATGTCAAATGCAAATATTCTTTCAGAACAATAAAGAAATGGAAATGAGACTCATTTATTAAGCTTTCTGGGTTAAGCTATTGTATTTTATCCTTAAGGTCAGCTAGCAAAATGTTACTACTCATTAATCAGCTATTGCTTTTGGTTGTCTTTGAGGCCAAGGATCTTTCTAGGTTAAGCTATTGTATTTTATCCTTAAGGTCTGCTAGCAAAATGTTATTACTAATTAATCAGCTATTGCTTTTGGTTGTCTTTGAGGCCAAGGATCCCAACCAAAACATTCACCACCTTTAAAACAAGTAGCATGGTTATTAGATAGTGTGAAAAGTGTGGGGTTTGAAAAAGATTGTGACATTTGAAATCAATTATTAGGCAAGTTGTCCTGTTACTGCAAAGTGCAAAACACCCAACAAGTCAAATTCCTTAAAATTTCTGTACAGCTAATCAGGCCATTGATTTATATCCTTGAAAACCACTTCTCAACTATAAATTCTCTGTTATTGCTCAACATCAATGCATTTATACATTGACTATTGCCCTCAACCATAGTCGGCTATACCTTCTTTAGCCATGTGCAGTGTTTGTACTCTTCTGGAAGGTCAGCTGCTGTTGTAAAGTCTACAATGATAGATTCAGAAGCTTCAGATTTACGAAATCTATGATCTTTTCAGTCTGGAAAACAGTTAAAAATCAAACAATTAAACTCTAGAACAAGAAGTTATGTTGTGTTCATAATTTTCCTTTTATTAATACGAAAAGTACTAGTGAAAGACGTATAATTGGAAAGTGAGTGTCCAAAACTACATGAAGTTACAACATTCGTAATGAAGAAGGAGGAGTTTTAAAGCAGGATAATTGTGGAGATAGAGAAAGATGTGCTATTCACATGAAGTATCAGTCAGCTGAAAATGGCAACTCAGATTATTCGCTTGGCTTACTTCCAAACACACTATGGATTGCTACTTTGTGTAACAAGCAAGAAATATTTGAGAAATATACTTGTCTAGGCATCTATTCATTCACCTAACCAGGTAAAATGACATTGCATCAAAGGTTTTATTCCTTTATATATGAAGTTATATAGGTACTGTGTCAGTCAGACATTGGTTTTCTTCTAAATATAGCTGGAAATAAATCAATCTGGGAGGAGACAGAGTTTGAGACAAAAGGGAGAATAAAAGAGCAAAGACTGTCATGTCTTGGGTTCAGGCATTGCTGTTTGTGTCTGTTCTATTTCCTGCATTGGTAGAGTGTAAGATTCGGCATTACAATTTCACTGTAAGTACTTTAATTGGTATCTGTTGCAGTTGTTCATTACGCCCTAAACATCAAGGAACATGGTACTAGATCAGTGGAACATTATTTTGTTTCACTGACAAAGTTCAAGAAAATCAATAGAACAAAGAAATTTATCTTCATTCTGTTGCAAATGCATCTGACCAGGTGGTGCTGAAAAACACAAGAAGGCTTTGTGCCACCAAGCCTATTGTTACTGTCAATGGGCAGTTTCCAGGGCCAACTCTTTACGCAAGAGAGGAAGATAACGTACTCGTAAGGGTCACCAATCATGTTCAATACAATGTTACTATCCACTGGTGAGCAAGTTTATCAGAAAGATCTCCTAGAACTTGTTAACTAAGTTACTAAAATCTACAAATTGAACGAACAAAAAAAATCTATAAATTGCAGCCTGATGACTTCTTTTTTTAATCTTGCTATTGCAGGCATGGGGTCAGGCAACTTCGAACAGGTTGGTCTGATGGACCAGCATATATCACACAGTGCCCAATTCAGCCTGGCCAGAACTTCCTTTACAACTTCACCCTTACAGGTCAAAGAGGGACACTTCTTTGGCATGCACATATTTCCTGGCTGAGGTCAACCATGCATGGTGCCATTGTTATTTTACCTAAGAATGGTGTACCTTATCCATTTCCCAAGCCTGATAAGGAAAAAGTAATCATATTAGGTGAGCTTTCAGTAACTCGAAGCCTGTGTTTGCCTGCACCAAAACTACAATAAGTCTTAATATGTTAATAAAGTGGATTCTGTTCTTTGGATTTTAGGGGAATGGTGGAAAGCAGATACTGAAGCTGTGGTCAACCAGGCAATGCAAACTGGTTTGCCTCCAAATATATCAGATGCTCACACAATTAATGGCCACTCAGGGCCAGTTCCTAACTGTTCTTCTGCAGGTATTAGACTAGAATATTAGAACAATGTTCTGTAACTCTTTAGTCTCTTTAATCTCCTTTTGATTCTCGAGCTCTTTCCATTTCCCACCCCAGTTCACTTAACAAAGTTCTATCATTCTGTGATTGCAGGAGCATATACTTTACATGTAGGAAATGGCAAGACGTATTTGCTACGGGTTATCAATGCAGCTGTGAATGATGAGCTTTTCTTCAAAATTGCTGGCCACAATCTCACTGTTGTTGAAGTTGATGCAGCATACACTAAACCCTTTAAAACTGACACATTATTTCTTGGTCCAGGACAAACCACAACTGCCCTTCTAACAGCGGATCAGGGCATTGGCAAGTACTTAATAGCCATATCTCCATTCATGGACACCATTGTTGCAGTTGACAACTTTACTGGTATAGGATACTTGCGCTACAACCACACCCTTGCCTTTCCTCCAACTACTTTGACCAGCATTCCTCCTGTAAATGCAACATCAGTGACATCAGTTTTTTGTGAATCGCTTCGAAGCCTTAATTCGAAAGAATATCCTGCCAGTGTCCCTTTAACTGTTGATCATTCACTACTTTTCACCATTGGTGTTGGGATTAACCCATGTGCAACATGCTTCAATGGCTCCCGGGCTGTAGCAGCTATTAATAATGTCACTTTTGACATGCCAACCACAGCTCTCCTTCAAGCACATTACTATGGCATACGTGGGGTTTTCACTGATGATTTTCCAGGAAAGCCTCTTATACCTTTCAACTATACCGGTTCTCCACCATCCAGTCTACAGACAATGAATGGCACCAGGGTATACAGACTGGCCTATAATTCAACAGTTCAACTAGTAATTCAAGGAAACTCTATAATAGCTCCTGAGAGCCATCCAACCCATCTGCACGGATTCAACTTCTTTGAAGTTGGAAGAGGGGTAGGAAATTTTGATTCAGAGAAGGATCCACAGAAATTCAATCTAGCTGATCCAGTCGAACGAAACACAATAAGTGTACCAACAGCAGGATGGACTGCAATCAGATTCAGGGCAGATAACCCAGGTACATTTAGACAATCACTGTAGAACTTACTGTTTTGTTGCTATCAATCTTATTCCTGACAAGGAGCCTGCAACTTCCATTTGTCTTTTGTGGAAAACTCTGACACCATTTTACTTCCATGGCAAGCGAGGTCTTAATAAACTGTCTATTCAGCTTGCTTTCACTGCCAGCAACCAAAATTTCTTGCATTATAATTTGGTGTTTTCTTAGGGGTCTGGTTTTTCCATTGCCACTTGGAAGTTCACACAACATGGGGACTGAAGATGGCATTCCTGGTGGACAATGGCGAGGGCGTGAACGAGTCACTGCTGCCACCCCCGAGTGACCTTCCACAGTGCTAGACAAACTATCCAGACGGCTTTGAGATAAAAGTTGAGGGTAGACAGACAAGAGAATGAGATTTCGGTAGAAATGTGAAAAATTGTGGTTGAAAAACAATGACAAAGAGATCTGTCATTGGTAATAAACAGCAGATGATCAATGGGTTGCTGTTTTCCTCTTTGTAAAAGATTAACATAAGTAATATAATTTGAAGCCATGAAATAATCTCTCATATTTTCAATCTTTTCTGCTTTTTACTTGTTTTGCAACTAGATTTTAGTGAGTATAGCCCCTATTTTTCAGTCAAGAGTGTATGTATGTATGTAAAAGATAGAAAACAAAATCAAATAAATCACGCGCCAGGTAGGGGTCGAACCTACGACTTTCTGCTTAGGAAACAGACGCTCTATCCACTGAGCTACAGGCGCCCTGCTTGAAGGCTCTATGTCAATTTCAGTAAAAGATGCTACACTTCTGTTCATATTGATATGCTGACTTGATGAACTTACTATTATTATTATTTTTTTAAGTAAAAAAAAAAAGGACAAATTTGCTGACGGTTAAATGGTAGATAACTCCGTAATTTGTTTTCTCTCTTCTTTTTCCTTTCTCCCTTTCAAGATTATCATTACAACTTTATAAACCTTTTGCTAACCAAGCTCCACTACATCAACCCTTTGAACCCCAGAAAATAAAAATTAAGAAAAAATAAAATAAAATTCCATAATCAACCCCTTAGATAATGAGAGAAGGAAAATCTTTAACACCCCAATCCTAACAAGCCACCTTAGCTTCGTGTCTTGTCCAACTCTTTGTCTCTTTGGACTCATCCACATCTCAGCAGTTAAAAACCAATGTTTCTTCTTATTTCCTTCCTCTATTGTCTTCTACATTTCCCTTTGATCGCATTCTTTCTTGTTTCATATAACCAAACAAAGAAAACCCATTTTTTCCAAGCTATTTTCTATCAGTTTAATTGTCCAAAGAGTCTCTTTTCATTATATTTCCCCAACTGGGCCTTTACTTTGTCCACCATCTTTCATCATCTTGCTCTTTATTAGCTTGTTTCCTTTCTCGCTTTATTGCCTTGTTTTTAGTATAAATTCTAAGTTCCAAGCTTGGGTTGTTTACAATTCTCCAAGAGTTATAAATAATTAAAGCAAAAAAAAAAATCCAGATTTTCCTGCCTTGTTCTTTTTCTAGATTCTCTTGATTCTTTAAAAGATTGTCTTTTTAGATTCTTCAGTTATGCTGTGGAAAAAAAGATTGATTCTTGATTCCCAAGTAAATGATTCTGATTTTAATGCCCTCTTAAGCATCTAAAGCTCTTTACTTTCTGCAATCAGTAGACTCTCTTCCTTACTTTCTTATTTCTTCCATTTCCAATGTGAAAACTTTTTCTCAAGTTAAAATTGCTTCTCCTTCCATTTTTTTTTCACAATTTATCCAGTATGGAAACTTTGTGTGCAGCTTCTTTTATGTCCAAGTCGGATTGGCTTGATCAAGAGAGCCACAGCGCATATTGGACTAAGGAAGAAAACAAAAGGTTTGAGAGTGCTTTAGCAATATATGGTGAAGACGTTCCTGATAGATGGACAAAAGTAGCAGCAATGATACCAGGAAAAACTGTTTTGGATGTGATTAAACAGTATAGGGAATTGGAAGAAGATGTTTTTGATATAGAAGCAGGCCGAGTTCCAATTCCAGGTTATCTTAGCTCATCTGTTGCATTAGAATTTGTTGATCATCGTGATTTTGATGCGTATAGGAAGAGATCTACCGGAGCTAGAGGTCCTGATCATGAGAGGAAGAAAGGGGTGCCATGGACAGAAGAAGAACACAGGTGACTGTTCTTCAACAACTAAACTCTATTTTGTGTTGGTGATAATTTTAAAAATGCTTAGATAAACTTTAGCTTAGATACTAAATGGCCGAGCCAAGGAGAAAGCTTTGACAATTATGATTGTTGCCTTTTTCTCCTTTCATCGAGTTTCTTAGTTTGCAAGTAATTTTACCATTACACTTCATTGTCAATCTTGGGAGAATTCTTATTGGATGGTAAAATTGTCAAGCTGATAAATTTTTTGAAACTCAGTTGAATCATGGCTAGTAAGTTGGTACATGACAACTGATTGAAGTTTCAGTGTTTTGGTTTTCCATTTCCAAGCTCATTCAAAATCCGATGAGTGCAGTGAACAAATCAAAATAACTTTGTGGGGGTTTTTTTTTTTACTGTCTAACCTGAAACTTAGATGATTTGTGTTCATGTTCTAACCTTGGTTTCTTTGATCATGACATGTAGGCGCTTTCTGATGGGACTTCTAAAGTATGGTAAAGGGGATTGGAGAAATATCTCCAGAAATTTTGTGGTTTCCAAGACTCCAACTCAAGTTGCAAGCCATGCTCAAAAGTATTATCAGAGGCAGCTTTCAGGAGGGAAAGACAAGAGGAGACCAAGCATTCATGACATTACAACTGTCAATCTCACCAACACTGCTTTCTCAGACAATCATCAGCCTCCTTCAGTAAATCAGCCTAATGTGCTTGCATTGCAGCAAAAGCTTGCTAGCATGCAAAAAGTTGGCCACAATTGGAATCAACCCAATAATGAATCAGCTATGGCTTTCAATTCGGCTCTTGGGAATTGGTTTACATCATCTCAATACCAGACTGCTTCAAATGGCCTGAGACTTCAGGGGCAAAATCTTTATGGCAATGCTTATCATGGAGCTCATTTCAAACCCCAAAGCTCTGTGTTCTAAACCCTTACACAGGATATGAAATGCATGGATACATAAGGCAGTTGTTTTCTTTTGTACACTCAACGTTTCAATCTCAAATCTAATAATGTTGACAAGGGGTTTTCAAAATGCTCTTTTTCACTGTCTTCTGTGATAGATAAAATGCTTTTGCTTATTGCACAATGCTGGAATCATGTATTGAAACATCGGTGTCCAAACTGTAAAATTGAAATAATTTGCTTCCTCTTCTTCTAGTGACAAATTTATCTTTAAGGAATTGTCCAGGGGAACAAATTCCCGTGCTAGAGGTAACATTTACCCAGTTAAACGTTATAAATGAAAAACGGCATTTCGGAGAATGAATAAAAGAAGAAAACCTCTCAGACCCTTGTTGTTTTGGCATTTATTTGTCAGACTAATATTTATCTAAGTTCTGAATTCTCCATTAGCTTTGCTAATTTTCCAAGCTTTTGTTGCTCTCCATTCTGATGCAGGCTAAAGCCTTGTTGAACTGAACCCTGTGAGGCCAAGAATCAAAAGACAGTGGCATTACCTGATGCTTACGAGGCAAGATGGATGATTTGCTATTGAGATATTAAAAAAAAAAAAAGTGCTGCAGCTGCCAGGGAGTGATCTAAAGGAACCTTGTGCTACTTTTGCAACAAATAATAGTTTCTGTAATGGTTTCTGCCATGTCATTTGGTGATGTGGCCTAATCGGCTATTCACTTGGCACTGCTTTGGAAATTCCTTAGTATCTGATTGCTTACTTTCTCTTATGCCCCTCCCGCCATATTCACCTTTATTGATCCAATATGGCCAAGTTGACCGAGCTTGATTGCCATCACTTAGTCGAAGCTTAGTATGCATTCCACTTAATTGAGTATCACATGCTTCAATCTTCTATAGAATATGGAAAGATGAAATGGGGTTTACATGTCCATTTTTTTTCTGATTGTCTTTATTTAGTCCAATAGGATTTTGCCTTTTTGTTTGATATTTCTCTTTCTGCCAACCCAATTGACAATGGTGGCAAGACTGATTCACTAGCACAGTAGCTTCTTTTACTGGTCTCTGAAGGCATCATGCCTTGTTGTGGTTCATATGTTTACTTGAGAACCAAAAAAGGAATCTAACTGTTCATGTAATTTCGGCAAGCTATAACCGTTTTGAAAGGAAGAGAAAATCTAGCTTTGAAATCAGGCAGAATCAATTGTTGACTTTCTCCTTTACTTTGAGAGAACATGTTTCCTTTTTCTTTTCCTTTTTCTTATGGGAACAGGTTCCCAGGAAAGAATATGACTTTACTTTCTTCCACGTCCTAAAATCCTTCTGAGATTCTTCCATGTTGGTTGGTGCTAAGTGCTTAAGTTTGTGCCATATGATCCTGGAAATGAAGCAACTATAATTTTCAATTCTTGGCAGCATCCTGCCTGCAAATTTACAACCCCATTCCAAAAAGAAACATCATTTAATCTTCTGAAAATATTCTGACAAAGTACTATGGTTCATCAGATCATGAAAAGCTTAGAACACAGTCTATAAATCATGTTTTGACAAAAGGGTTTTTGAAAAATATCAGCTTTTTGCCATTACAGACCAAGAATAGAACCAGGCTTTTCCTTAACATTTGCACAAAAGTACAATTCTTGTCAGAGTTGCATACATGGCTTATCCATTATATGCTCCAAGATCATCTTTGTTAACATTCAATCAGGCACAATTATGTGCATCTTAGACTTGATTCTTTACCCTGAGAGACTAAACTCAGTCAAATTCATATCAGATACCAAGATTTACTGAACTCTTGTTAACTGTATAAAGAAAATGATGGAACTTTTACTATTTAGATACTTTAGTGGGACCTTAATGAAATGAATAGGTAGGCAAATAGGCATTCCACATGTGAAAACATTGTCACTGTTTTTGTTTTCTTTGCAATTGCCATTGTGGGATCTACCCCCCACCATTGCTACTGTTGCTGCTTCTGCGATACCCATGTCACTTTGCATATATATCGTTTCCTAAGCCACACAGATTTAAGTGTTCAGAAGCTACAAAGCAGAAATGATCAACATGGCTGTTTTTACCAACTTTTCTCTCAGAAGATGACAAAAACTATCTACTTTCTATTATATTTTTTTTCTTAGAGGAGCAGCCATTCTGTACGTTGCATAAGAAAGCACTCTTTCCCACTTTATTCTAAATTTGATCAAACCTTTCGAGAAGATTACACCATATGCTTTTTTGGCCATCTTTTGTTCTTTTAATTTCCATAAAGAAAAGAGGCAATTTTACTTTAGCAATAACCCAATGATCCACCTTCATAATCCTTTTGAAGAACCATGCAATATTAGACCTACTTTTGTTTATATATACAAATCCCCCCATTACAATAGCATGATATGTATTTTACAGACTGGCCTGCTTTATTTAAGGATGGTAATGGTTTGAGAACTTTTTGTCGTCAGATCTCACGCAAGATGATAAAGTTGTGTTGTAATTATCACTAGATACAAAGTTTATTTATACATTCATGGCTTGGCATAGTTTCTGAAGTTGCTATAAATCTTGATGTGAGACAGCAGGGCACTGTTATTGGTGGCCCAGGGTCAACATTCCAGTCTCACAGCTCTAGACTTGGGTAAGAGAAATGATCTTCTTTCTTCCCATATCAGTACTGCATTAGATCAATTAAGTCATTCAGGTGAATTATAAACTCGTCTTAGAAATGGCATTAAAATTGTTCATAGAGCACCGTGCTATACCATGCAGCATGTGTTTGATCTTTTCTGGGAACATAATCAAAGGCTGAAAAAAGCATAAAAAGGAACAGGACCCAGAACTCTAACAATACTTTTAGCCTTCTTAGCCCGTTGCTTTGGTTGATATCAGAAGATGGAACAAAAGACTGATAAAAGAAGTTCAAAATCATTGCAATTGTCTTCTTTTTTTTTGCTTACAGCAATTGTCTTTCATATTCATGTGAAATCACCTACCTTTATTCTATTATGGTACCAATGATATTCTTTTTTTCATTGTAATTGTGGTCAAACAATGATTTAAGCTCTATAAATCTAAACAACAGTTAGCAGTCTTGAGAAACTTGGCGCATTGTAGGCTTAATATCTTCCGCAAAGTTCCCGCATAGTTTTCCAATCTGTTGTCCATAATTACATCATTTGATTCCATCAGAATTTACATTTGAACTTTGAAAAGACAAATGTCTGCATATTGAAAAACTTCACAAAGATACCAACTGAAATGTCAATATGGATTCATCATTTATGTACTGTATTTTCCTTATAATTTGCAGCATTAAGGATGAATGAGTGCACAATTTAAATGCTACTCACAAGCAACCAGAAGAAGAGAGTCCAGGATCAAAACATTGAACCACCAGGAAATAGAAAACAGAAAGATGGCAATGTTCTCAATAGGCTTAATTTGTTCAAACAAGTTCTTTCATCTCATCATCAGGTTCTGTTAACAGTTTAAGTTTTCTCAGGTTGCAATCTAATTCTAATGATTCTATAATCACTTGCAGAATGATTCCTGGTCTTGGCTCAAGGCACCAAGCAATACAAGGGCTTCATATCCCACACGGGTCATGAAAATGAATTCCTTCAACTTTGTGACATTTGTAAGCATTGCAGGTTTTATGGTGGTTACTGTAATTGCTAGTACATTTTTCTTAAGTAATTCGCCGTTGAGAACTTGAAAGTGGTTTATGTTGATTTATGTACATAAGACGTAGATATATAGACATTCCAATTAAGAGAGTGAAGATTATGATTAATTAAAAAAATAGTCAAGACTAAAAAAAATCGAAAAATACTTGAAAAGAAATCATTGGAAAATATATGATGTCACGAATTCTTCTTTGTAAACTGTTTTATACATTGCAAAGTGAGAATTCTGAAATGGGTTCTAAATATGAAGCTAAAATGATCCAGGATCAGCCCTGAACTGTCAGCATATTATACAGTAATGGGCCCAAAGAGAATAGACCAGATAACACCTACTAAATTTTATGGGTGTTGATCTTGGTCAAAATTCCAAATGACCAAAACCCAAATGCTAGCCTAGAGTCTCCAGTCTCACAGCTCTAAGCTTTGGGTCCTTCTATCAGGGAATAAATCTAATTAAGGTTTAAAGTAAGAAACGAGTTTGGCTTCTGTCTTTCCATATCACTGCATTAGATCAATTAAGTCATCCAAGTGAATTATAAACTCTTACCTTAGAATAAGATATTTTTTTAACATTTTTCCAATTAAAATTTGCATGAAATTACAAAAAATAAGATTTTTTTTGTTAAATGTTAAAAGTTGATACAGTTTATGTTCATATTGATGTGATGATTTTTCATAACACTCCAATTCCAAACAAGCCACCTCCTTAGCTTCTTGTCTTTGTCGAACTCTGTCTCTTTGGAACTCATCCACATGTCATCCCAACGGTTAAAACCTATGTTTCTTCCTATTTCCTTCCTCAATTCTGTTCTACATTTCCCTATCACATTCTTTTTTGTTCCAGGAAACCAAACCATAAAAACCAACTTTTCCAAGCTATTTTCTATCGATTTAAACATTGTAAAAAGAATTTCCTTTCATTATTTTTCCACAACTGGGCCTTTACATTGTGCACCATCTTTATCATCTTGCTTTTTGTTAGCTTGTTTCCTTTCTCACTTTATTGCCTTGTTTTTAGTATAAATTCTAAATGCCATGCTTGGGTTGTTTACCATTCTCCAAGAGTTCTGTTTGTTCATTTTCTGGATTCTCTTGATTGTTTAAAAGATTGTCTTTTCAGATTCTTCAGTTTATGCTGTTGAAAAAGAGATAGATTCTTGGTTTCCAAGTAAATGATTTTCTGATTTTAAAGCTCTCTTAAGCATCTTAAACTCTTTACTTTCTGCAATCAGTAGACTCTCTTCTTTACTTTCATATTTCTTTCATTACCCATAAGAAAACTTCTCTTTCAACTTAAAATTGCTTCTTTTTTTTCTGAATTTGTCTAGTCTGGAAACTTTGTATGCATCTTCTTATATGCCGAGATAGGATTGGTTTGATCAAGAGAGCAACAGAACATGTTGGACTGAGGAAGAAAGCAAAATGTTTGAGAATGCTTTAGCAATGTATGGTGAAGATGTTCCTGATAGATGGATGAAAATAGCAGCAATGATACCAGGAAAAACTGTTTTGGATGTGATTAAGAAGTATAGGGAATTGAAAGAAGATGTTATTGATATAGAAGCAGGCCTAGTTCCAATACCATGTTATCAAAGCTCATCTGTTACATATGAGGAGAAGTCTACCGGGGCTAGTGTTCCTAATCAGGAGAGGAAGAAAGGGCTGCCATGGACAGAAGAAGAACACAGGTGACTGTCCTCCAAAAACCAGTTAAAAACACTTTGATAAACTTTAGCTTAGGTTTCTTAGTTTGTACGTGATTTTACCAGCACACTTCACTGTCAATCTTGAGAGAATTCTTGTTGGATAGTGAAACTGTCAAGCTGGTAAAATCTTTGAAACTCAGTTGAATCATGGCTAGTAACTAGTAAGTTAGTACTTAGCAACTGATTGAAGTTTCAATGTTTTGGTTTTCCATTTCAAAACTCATTCATATTCTAAGAGTGCAGTGAACAATTCAAAATAACTTCGTAGCTATATTTTTCTTTACTGTCTAACCTGAAATTTACATGATTTCTGTTCATTTTCTAACCTTGGTTTCTTACTTTCTTTGATCATGACATATAGGCTTTTTCTAATGGGACTTAAGAATTATGGTAAAGGGGATTGGAGAAATATCTCCCGAAATTTTGTGGTTTCTAAGACTCCAACTCAAGTTGCAAGCCACGCTCAAAAGTACTATCAGAGGCAGTGTTTAGGAGAGAGACAAGAAGAGACCAAGCATCCATGACATTACAACTGTCAATCTCACCAACATGGCTTTCTCAGACAATCATAAGCCTTTTTCTGTAAATCAGTCTGATGTGCTTGCATTGCAGCAAAAGCTTACCGGAATTTTCTTTTATTTTGGACTTCTATTAATTGGAATTTTATTTTTAATTATGTGGAAAATTGGGTTAAAATGCTGATGAGGTCTTGATTTAGTGTCAAGGAAGAGACTCTTGTCTTTGAGATTTCAATTTGGAGTCTCATCAAGTATGAGCTTGAGTTTAATTTAGTTATTTACTAGTTTATCTAGTTTGAGTAAAGTGATTTTCATAGTTATTAGTTAATGGAATGTAAATCCCTCTCAAGTTGGTGAATAGCATTGTCAATTTCCAGCTTGGCTATAATCATATTGAAGAATGGATTGTGTAGTCCTTTGGTTAGAAGACATTTGCAAGCTGTAATTTGCTCGGTATGTAAGGTGTGCAAATGAAACCACCGTCAAGTTTCTCCTTAATGAAGTGTCAATCAATTTCAATATGCTTTGTTCAATCATGTTGTACAGGATTATGTGCAATGCTAATCGTAGACTTGTTGTCCCAATAAAGCTTCACAGGGCCATCCGACTTGAGTCTTAGATTTTCCAAAATGATCAACCATTGTAGTTCACATACATCTTGTAGCATTGCTCGAAATTTTGACTCTGCACTTAATCTTGCCATGACATTATACATTTTGCTCCTCCAAGTAGCCTAGTTTCCTCCCAAAAAAGTGTAGTATCTCGTAGTGGATCTTCTATCAACCACTAAACTTGTATAGTCTGCATCTGAGTATGTCTCTAGAGTGAGCTTGTCACCTTTTTTGAATAAGATTCCGTTTCGTGAAATTCTCTCGAGGTAGTGTAATATTTCGTGAACTGTCTGCAAGTGAAGTTCCTTGAAGTTTTTTCTGTTAGTATTAATTAACTCGTCCTATTAAAGGTCTAAAACACATAACAATATGGGGATCACACTTAATCGAAATCTTATTAAACTTAGGTACATTATTATTGATATTATTAAAATGTTCATTAATTTGTTATTAATTAAAATTAGGTTCATGTCAAAATTGAATTTTTTTAGTCCACTAAATGAGATAAATCAAATAAAGATAACATTATCCAATTGCAGTTTGATACATAAGAAAAGGTAGAGATTGAAATGAGGTATCATCATAGACAAAGAGTATCAAAAATATATTGTACATGTTAAGAGGCAACAGGATGGGATTATTTTGATTAAACAAGTTCTAGGAAGAAAGTTTTTGACATGCCACGGTAATGCAGGCCAAAGCCTTGTTGGAAGATCATGACACTTTGCATGTGGCTGAACTGAACCCTGTGAGGCCAAGAATCAAAAGACAATGGCATTACCGGATGTGTACGAGGCAAGACGGACGATCTGTTACTGAGATATTAAAACACTGCTGCAGCTGTCAAGGAGTGATCTAAAAGAACCTTGTGCTACTTTTGCAACTATAATAGTTTTTGTAATGGTTTCTGCCGTGCCATTTGGTGATGTGGATTGTGGCCTAATCGTCTGACTCACTTGGCACTGCTAGGGAATTCCTTAGTATCTGATTGCTCACTTTCACTTAGGACTCTTTCCGCCACAGTCACCTATATGGCCAAGTTGACCAAGCTTGATTGCCATCACTTAGTCGAAGCTGAGTATGCATTCCACTTAATTGAGCATCGCATGCTTCAATCTGCTATAGAATATAGAAAGATGCAATGTGGTTTACACTTTACAGTTCCATTTTTTTCTGATCTTCTTTATTTAGTCTGTCTTTATTTAGTCCAACCCGATTTTGCCTTTTTCTTTGATATTTCTCTTTCTTTTCCAGAAAGAAAGAGGCAATCTCACGTTAGCAATAACCCAATGATCCACCTTCAAAGTCCTTATGAAGAACCATGCAATATTAGACAGACCTACTTGTTTATTTATACAAATCCTCCATTACAATATTATGATACGTATATTACAAACTGGCCTGCTTTATTTAAGGATGATCTTGGTTTGAGAACTTTTTGTCGTCAGATATCACGCAAGACGATAAAGTTGTGTTGTAATTGTCACTTGATACAAATTTTATTTATATATTCATGGCTTGGCAAAGTTTTTGAAGCTGCTATGAAAGTAAATCAAGTCTTGATATAAGACTGTAAGGCACGGTTAATGGTGGCTTAGGGTCACACCTCTAGTCTCACAGCTCTAGCTTTGGGTTCTTCTATCAGTGAATAAATCTAAGGTTCTTTTGCAAGAGAAATGAGTTTGGCTTCTTTCTCCCCATATCACTGCATTAGATCAATTGAAACTTTTGCTTTAGAAATGGCATTAAAGTTGTTCACAGTGCACCATACTATACCATGCAGCATGTCTTTGGCTTGGTCTATTCCGGGGAACATAACCAGTGGCTGAAAAAAGCATAAAATAGAACGGGACCCAGAACTCCAAATTACCTTTAGCCTTCTTAGCCCATTACATTGGTTGATATCAGAAGATGGAAAAAAAGATTGATAAGTTCAAAATCATTGCAATTGTCTTTCATATTCATGTGAAATCACCTACCTTTATCCTATTATGGCACCAATTATATTCGTTTTTCATTGTAATTGTGGTCAAACAATGAATTAAGCTCTATAAATGATAGGTTTTTGCAATTCCAAGAATGATAGAAAGTAGAAAAGAAAGGAGAAAGAGGAATGAGTGAGAATTTTTTTCATTCTCCTTTTGGAATGTACGTACAGACTCTATATAGTGTGAGCCAAGCATGGCCATAACAGAATTCCTTAAAATTGTAATTGGTAACAGTCAGCTATTCCTATTCTGTAACACTCATCTTACTCTCTATTAACAAGTTAGCCCATAACAAAGTCTTTGGTCCAGGCAGGGGCCTTGCTAATGCGCCTTTGGTGTGCTGGTTGGGTTGTCTCTGGACTTAGTAGTGTAACATTGCTCCTCTCTTCGAATTCAACCTTGTCCTCAAGGTTGAAATGTGGATAGTTAAGTAACATATCTTGCTCCCATTCCCAGGTTGCCTCTTCTATTGTTAAGTTCTTCCATTGAATGAGGAATTGAGTAAGAAGTGTCCCATTGTGTTGGACAGTTCGTTTCTTCAGAATCTTTCCAGGCTCTAGAATAGGCTGATCATTCACAGCAGCAGATGGAAGTGGGCAAGAGAAAGAAGTATGCTGACCGTGACAAGCCTTGAGGAGGGATACATGAAAAACCGGGTGAATTTTGGCTGTAGTAGGTAAGTCCAATTCATAAGCTACTGGACCAATTCTTCGAGTGATGCGAAAGGGACCAAAATACTTCTTAGCCAGTTTCTAATGACTTCTACGAATGACAGAATGCTAACGGTAGGGCTGGAGTTTAACAAACACAAAATCTCCTTCGTTGAACTCCTTTTCAACTCTTTGGCGATCAGCTTGCATCTTCATTCTATTTTGTGCCCTGGCCAGATTAGCTTTGAGCCGAGAGAGTATTTCTTGTCGCTCGAGAAGGTTGTCCTCCAAGTGAGGAATGGTAGCTTGTCCCAATGCATAGGAAGCAATAGTGGGAGGAGGGATGCCATACACTGCCTCAAAAGAAGTCATGCCTATAGAAGAATGAAGAGAGGTGTTATACCACCATTCAGCCCAGTGCAAAATACGAACCCGTTGACGAGGATGCTCACTGACAAAGCACCTTAAATAAGTCTCCAAACAACGGTTAAGCACTTCCGATTGGCCATCGGTTTGCGGATGGTATGTGCTGCTTAATCTTAGTTCTGTTCCTTGAAGCTTAAAGAAGGCCGTCCAAAATTTACTGAGAAATAAGGGATCCCTGTCACTAACTATATAGCGAGGAAAACCATGGAGCTTACCAATTTCCCGTGCGTAGACATCAGCTAATTGGGAAACATCGAGTGAAGGAGCAAGAGCAATGAAGTGAGCATATTTTGACAAGCGATCCATGATCACCCATATAGTTGTTTTACCTTGTGAAGCTGGTAGGTGGGTGATAAAGTCCATTGCTATATCTTCCCAAATTTGTCGAGGGATTGGCAGTGGTTCCAATAAACCTCCTTGCTTGGCTGGAACATATTTGACTTGTTGGCAAACTTGGCATTCTTTGACAAAGGACTGCACCGTTTCTCGCATACCACTCCAATAAAAATTGGCTGAGAGTCTAGCTAGTGTTTTAGTAACACCCGCATGGCCACCCGTTAAGGTGCAATGAAATTCTCTAAGAAGTGCATGTTGTAATTCGGAACCCATAGAAACTACAATTCTGCCAGAGTAGAGAAGCAACCCATTAATGATTGAATACTTAGGGTACTGGGAAGGGTTATGCACTACCTTGTCTATTATAGCTTTGCCCTCTGTTGTCTTGCTGTAATATGCCCTGAGTTGATCCAAAAAGGAAAGGTAGGACCCGAGATAGCATGGCATTGAGCACTAGGAAAATGGCAGTGTGATAGTGCATCGGCAGCAAGATTAGACCTGCCAGGTTTATATTGAATAGTATATTGGAACCCAAGCAATTTCACCAACCATTTTTGTTGCTCTAGAGTTTGAATGGATTGAGACATCAATTCCCAAATACTTTGTTGATCAGTATGGATGACAAATGGTCGCCCAAGTAAGTATTGGCGCCACTTGTGAACAGCTTCTGTAATGGCAAACATCTCCTTGGCATAGGCAGAGGCTAACTGCATTTTAGGACCTATTTTTTTACTAAAGAAAGCTATAGGATGACCATGTTGAGACAAAACAGCTCCAATGCCCACATTAGATGCATCCGTTTCAATAATGAATGGTTGGGAAAAATCTGGCAATGCTAAAAGAGGGACTGTAGTCAAGGCGGTTTTGAGTGCTTGAAATGCAGTAGAAGCAGCTTCATTCCAATGGAATTGATCCCGTTTAAGCAAATCTGAAAGAGGTGCTGCTATGGTAGCATAATGTCTCACAAATTTTTGATAATATCCCGTAAGCCCAAGAAAACCTCTTAGAGCCTTGAGAGTGGATGGAACTGGCCAATCTAGAACCGATGCTATCTTAGAAGGATCAACATGAACCCATTGACCATTGATAACATGGCCTAAATATTCAATCGAAAATCGACCGAAAGAGCATTTCGATAACTTTGCATAAAACTTGTGTTTGGCCAAAAGAGCTAACACTTGAGACAAATGACAACAGTGATCAGTCCATGAAGAGCTGTAGATAAGAATATCATCGAAAAAAACCAATACAAAGCGACGTAGAAATGGTCTAAATAGGTCATTCATTGTAGCTTGGAATGTCGACGGAGCATTTGACAGTCCAAACGGCATGACGAGAAATTCATAATGCCCATCTGTTGTTCAAAATGTTGTTTTATGCACATCCTCAGGCGTAATTCTGATTTGATGATAACCAGCTCTTAGATCAATCTTAGAGAAGATTGAAGCACCATGGAGTTCATCGAGTAACTCATCAACAGTTGGGATAGGGAAACGATCCTTCACTGTCACAGCATTAAGGGCTCTATAGTCAACACAAAAGCGCCATGAACCATCCTTCTTGCGAACCAAGAGCACAGGTGAAGAAAAAGGGCTCCTACTAGGGCGGATAATGCCATATTGAAGCATGTCGGCTATCATCTTCGCCATGTCCTATTTTTGACTGTGAGGATAGCGATAGGGCCGGACATTAACTGGTTTGGAGTCAGACAGTAGATGAATGTGATGATCATGCTCTCTGGATGGTGGTAGGCCATGTGGAACTTCAAAAATATGGGAAAATTGCGAAAGTAAGGTTTGTATATCTGGGTGGATTGGTTCTTTTGGAAAAAGGTCTTGTTGTGCAGCGAGGCTAAAATAGACTACAATCGATTCACCAAGGATATGCACCAAGAAAGAAAATGCAAGAAAAATTAATCAACAAGGACACACGATATACGTGGTTCGGCTTGTAAGCCTACGTCCACGGGCGAAGACAACGAGCAATTTTACTATAACAAAAAGATGAAGATTACAAGTGTTTTACACTCCACCTTACAGAGCTCTCCCCGTAAACCCGAGAACAGAAGTTCTGAAAATAACCCAACACTCTCTTAAGCTTTGCTCACCCTCGGCTATTACTTCTGCTTGCTTCTCCCCTTTACAATGTAGCATCCAAGCCCCCTTTTATAGTTTGCAAGAGACGGCGAAAGAGGTACCATGAATTAAATACTTCATGCACCAAAGTCTTGCCATTTAGTTGAGAATGTGGAAGCCGAAATCAACAAAAGAAGCTTGACCGAAATGAGGCTGCCAACTACAACATTAAAGCTCTTTTGAAAGTGAGAGCCGAAAATGGTTGAGAAAATGGCAACCGAATTCAACTCCATTAAGGAAGAATGCAATTCAACAAAACATTTAATGCTTGAGGTGTTGCTGGCTTGAAGACTCTAAAATGGCATGTTGACTTGGCATTTTCCAAGTCATTATAACAAATCTCCACCTTGACTTAAAAAATGCTTTCAAGCCACATTTCTCGAAACTCAGACATCTTCGCCTTAACCGCCTTTCAGCATCATTGACTGCGAATTCCAACCAAGTCCAAACAATTCTTGAACTTGATTGCAGGGATAGTCTTCGTTAGCATGTCCACAAGATTATCCTCCGTAGCAATCTTTCTGATCGCAACATCACCTTGCGTAACATGATCTCGAACAAAATGATATCTGACATCAATATGCTTGGTCCGCTCGTGATACATCTGATTTTTCATCAAATGAATTGCACTCTGGTTATCACAAAATACAACAGTAGAATCCTGCTGCAACCCCAGACTGCTAGCCAGACCTTTCATCCACAAGGCTTCTTTCACTGCTTCTGCTGCTGCCATATATTCTGCCTCGGTTGTAGACAAGGCTACGGTAGACTGTAACACAGCCTTCCAACTTATGGCTCCTCCAAAAAGAGTGAAAGCATAACCCGTCAAAGATCTTCTTCTATCTAAATCACCAGCATAATCAGAGTCCACAAAACCCGTGATGTCTCTGGAACAGACACTCTGATCATACACTAAACATAAATTCGCAGTACCTCTCAAATACCTGAGAATCCATTTCACAGCCTGCCAATGTTCCTTACTCGGACAAGCCATATATCTGCTCACTACACTGACTGCATGTGAAATATCTGGTCGAGTGCAAACCATAGCATACATTAAACTGCCAACTGCACTCGCGTATGGGATACGAGACATTTATTGCTCCTCCTCATCAGCCTGTGGTGATAACTGAGCAGAGAGCCTAAAGTGCGCTGCTAAAGGAGTGTTCACAGGTTTAGCCTTATCCATACCGAAACGTTCAAGCACTCTTCTGATATAACTTTCTTGTGATAAGAAAAGCTTGCCCTCCTTTCGGTCTCTGTGAATCTCCATTCCTAGAATCTTCTTAGCAGCTCCCAAATCCTTCATCTCGAACTCACCACTCAACTGTGATTTTAACTTGTTGATTTCCAACATGTTTTTAGCAGCAATTAACATGTCATCAACATAAAGCAACAAATATATGTATGAATTATCTGAGAGTTGCCTATGATAGACACAAGCATCATAATCACATCGAATATAGTCATGTTCTATCATAAAGGTGTCAAACCGCTTATACCACTGGCTTGGTGATTGCTTTAATCCATATAAAGACTTTTTTAACAAGCAAACATAATCTTCCTTACCAGGCATTGTGAAACCCTCTGGCTGATGCATGTAGATCTTTTCCTCGAGGTCACCATGCAGAAATGTTGTCTTCACGTCAAGCTGC
Organism: Heritiera fomes; assembly: GCA_032173925.1. Lineage (NCBI taxonomy): Eukaryota > Viridiplantae > Streptophyta > Magnoliopsida > Malvales > Malvaceae > Heritiera > Heritiera fomes. The sequence continues at coordinate 5,197,644 of JAPDPM010000002.1, read as the reverse complement.
TCAAGTTCCATATCAAACTTGGCTACCATGGCAAGTAACACGCGAATGGAGCTATGCTTTACCACCGGAGAGAAAACTTCATTGAAATCAATCCCTTCCTTTTGACTAAAGCCTTTAGCTACCAACCGTGCCTTGTATCTTGCTGCATCAGCCCTTGGGATGCCTTCCTTTTTCTTAAAGACCCACTTGCAGCCAATAATCCTTTGATTATTCGGTAGTTCAATCAACTCCCATGTCTGATTTTTATAAAGAGATTCTATCTCTTCATTCATAGTAATTGCCCACTATGCTGACTCTTCACATGTGACTGCATCATTATAACTGGAAGGTTCTGAACCGATGGATTCTGCCACACTAAGTGCATAAGAAACCAGACTTGCATCTGCATAACGTTGAGGAGGTTTAATATGTCTCCTTTCTCTTCCAGTGGCAATACTATATTGCTGCTCTTGAGATACATCATGAGAATCCTGTACCTCAGTATAATTGTCTTGGACTGAAGTACCTTCCATAGAATTACTAGGAGCCTCCACCTGAAACTCCACCTGCTGCTCCACATCGTGATCTCCTTTGCCACTTGACTCCTCCTTTTCCCGGGAACCATTGGTGGATCGAAGCATGGATGACTCATCAAAAGTCACATCTCTGCTGTATATGAACTTGGGTGATTCTGGGTCAGGACACCACAACCTGTATCCCTTCACCCCTTGGCCGTATCCTAGAAATATGCATTTCTTTGCTCTGGGTTTAAGTTTCCCCTCATTACCATGAGCATAAGCAGGACAGCCAAACACTCGTAAGCCTGAGTAATCAGCAAGAGAACCAGACCATACTTCTTCTGCAGTCTTCAGCTCAATAGCTGTAGACGGAGATCTATTCACCAAATAGCATGCAGTATTTACAGCTTCAGCCCAAAAGTCTTCACCAAGCTCAGCATTTGATCTCATACACCGAGCTGGCTTCAAGAGAGTTCTATTCATCCGTTCTGCAACTCCATTTTGCTGTGGTGTGCTTCGAACAGTGCGGTGTCTCACTATTCCTTCATTTTTGCAGAACTCGTCAAATTCACCTGGGCAATACTCCAAACCGTTATCCGTTCGGAACCTCTTGATCTTTTTCCCTGTTTGATTTTCGATCAAGGCTTTGAATTGCTTAAAGGTGACAAGCACTTGGTGTTTGTGCTTTAGAAAATACACCCAAACCTTTCTTGAGTAATCATCAATAAAAGTCAACAGGTATCTATGACCACCCTTTGAGATTGTTGGAGAGGGACCCCAAAGATCAGAATGAATATAATCAACCGTACCTTTGGTTCGATGAATCCCAGTGCTAAACTTAACTCGAGTCTGCTTGCCGAAGACACAATGTTCACAGAAGTCAAGCTTCCCAGCACTCTGCCCACACAGTAAGCCTCGCTTGCTCAACACTGAAAGACCTCTCTCACTCATATGCCCAAGCCGCATATGCCATAATCTGGTGGTGTCAGAATCTGGATCAACTGATGATGAAACTGCTACAGCACCAGTAACAGTGGTACCATCCAAAATGTAAAGTCCTTGCTCTAAATGTCCACGCATCACAGTCAAGGCACCTGAGGATACTCTCAGTACTCCACCTTCACCGAAGTATCTGAAGCCTTTAGTGTCCAAAGTGCTCAAGGATATCAAGTTCTTCTTCATCTCAGGAATATGCCGAACATCTGTCAAGGTTCTGACAATACCATCAAACATCTTAATACGGACTGTGCCAATTCCCACGACCTGACATGCGTGATCATTCTCCATTAGCACTAAGCCTACACACGTATTGTATGTGGCAAATAAATTTCTGGAAGTGCTAATGTGAAATGTAGCAGCTGTATCAAGAATCCATTTCTCGCTGACCTGCGATTCTGATACTGCTAGAACTATTTCGGCATCTTCAGAAGACTGTGAATCGACCACGTTTGCACCATTTTCTGGCTTCTCTGACGATTCAGCTTTATCCTTCTTCTTTGGATAATCTTTCTTCATGTGCCCAAATTTCCTGCAATAGAAACATTGAATTCTCTTTCTGGACTTTGATCTGGAGTAATTCCTGCTTGAACTACCACTACCATTCTTTGTTTTGGATCTTCCCCGAGTGACCAGACCTTCACCTTGATTGTTGTCAACTGCCTTGCCGGTAAGTTTCTTCCTTAACTCAGTGGAACCCAAGGCACTTTTAACATCGTCAAGAGAAATATCATCACGACCATATAACATCGTATCAACGAAATTCTCGTACGATGGTGGCAACAAACATAGTAGAATCAAGGCTTGATCTTCATCATCGATATTAATATCGATATTTTTGAGATCCATAATAATGGTATTAAAAGTATCTAGGTGTTGGTGTATAGGCATACCTTCCTCCATTTTTAGGGTGTAGAGCCTTTGCTTGAGGTATAACCGGTTTGTCAACGTCTTTGTCATATACTTGCTCTCTAGCTTGAGCCACAAACTTGACGCGGTGATTTCATCCGCTACCTCTCGTAAAACTTCATCTCCAAGGCTGAGTAGGATTGCACTATGTGCCTTCTCCATAATCTCGTTCTTCTGATCGTCTGAAAGTGTGTCTGGTAATTTTTCTATACCATGTAGAGCTTTCACCAAACCTTGTTGAACAAGCATCGCTCGCATCTTGATGTGCAATAGACTGGAGCTATTTCTTTCGGTGAACTTCTCGACTTCATATTTGGTCGATGATGTACTTGCAGCCATCTTAGTCGTCTTGTACAACTTGCTCTGATACCAGTTTGTTGTGCAGCGGGGCTAAAATAGACTACAATCGATTCACCAAGGATATGCACCAAGAAAGAAAATGCAAGAAAAATTAATCAACAAGGACACACGATATACGTGGTTCGGCTTGTAAGCCTACGTCCACGGACGAAGACAACGAGCAATTTTACTATAACAAGAAGATGAAGATTACAAGTGTTTTACACTCCACCTTACAGAGCTCTCCCCGTAAACCCGAGAATAGAAGTTCTGAAAATAACCCAACACTCTCTTAAGCTTTGCTTACCCTCGGCTATTACTTCTGCTTGCTTCTCCCCTTTACAATGTAGCATCCAAGCCCCCTTTTATAGTTTGCAAGAGACGGCAAAAGAGGTACCATGAATTAAATACTTCATGCACCAAAGTCTTGCCATTTAGTTGGGAATGTGGAAGTCGAAATCAACAAAAAAAGCTTGACCGAAATGAGGCTGCCAACTACAACATTAAAGCTCTTTTGAAAGTGAGAGCCGAAAATGGTTGAGAAAATGGCAACCGAATTCAACTCCATTAAGGAAGAATGCAATTCAACAAAACATTTAATGCTTAAGGTGTTGCCGGCTTGAAGACTCTAAAATGGCATGTTGACTTGGCATTTTCCAAGTCATTATAACAGGTCTGATATTTCAGTTGAAACAATGGAAAGAAAATGTGAGGATGCAATAGCTTTAGTATGAATGAGTCGACAAAGTTGGCTGTAGCCTGTAGGATAGAAGACCAGGTGAATTTGGTTGCTCACCATGTAAAGTAATCAGAGAGTCTGCATGGAAGAATGTCATATACAGTGCCTTGAAGTCAGAAAGAATAGAACCCAACTGTGAAAGCCATTGAATACCTAGTATAATATCAGCTCCATGAACTTCCAACAAAAATAAATCAAGGAGAAAGGAGTGTCCTTGAATTTGGAGTGGAACTTGTTGACAGAGTCCACCACAAGTCAAAGAATCACCATTACCAACTTTGACCGAAAATGGCGGTGCTGGATGAATAAGGAGACCCACATGTTTTGCAATCCTTGGCTGTATGATATTATGGGTACTGCCCGAATCAATTAAAATCGATACAAATGTACCTAAAATGTTGCCAGACAATTTCATGCAAGTCAGGGAAGAGTTACTAGAGAGGGCGTTGAAGGAGATCTGAAAATATGAAGGATCGTCAGGCTGAAATGATTGTGGTGGAGGTGGTAATGGCAATGACGCCAAAGCTGGAGTAGAGGCCTGTTTTGGATCGCCTGACTCAAAAATAGAGGAGTCATCATCAGCCTGAAGCAACAAAAAAGGAGTGGTGCGGCATCGATGACCTGGTTTATATTGTTCATCACAATTAAAACAGAGTCTCTTGGAACGCCGTTCTTGCATTTTCGTTGAAGATAAGCGTCGTATGGGCAAGTTATGCAGTGGGTTTGGAGGTTTAGGTGGAATTGGTTGAGAAGGTGTTTGTGGAAAAGAGCGAGAATCCCATAGTTTGGATTCGATAAGTTTAGCAAGGCCAAAAGCTTGGGTTAATGAGTGTGGCTTGAGAATCATGAGCTCCCGTTGGATTTCCAATCTTAGGCCGGAGAGGAAACAGTTTAGCAAGTGCTCGTCAGAAAGGCCAGAAACTCTGTTGGAAATATTTTCAAAATCAATTTGGTACTGATTGACGGTAGATTTTTGCCTCAGTTTAAACAAGGTCGCCTGGTGGTTAACAAATGTGGAGGGTCCGAATCGAAGTTCAAGGGCTCGAGTGAAGGAATCCCAATCACAAAGCTGGTTGTTGCGATGCATCCATTGATACCAGCTGAGTGCTTGTCCTGTCATATGAAATACGGCAATAGAGAGTCGTTAAGGCGGTGGAATATTGTAGAACTCAAAATATTTTTCAGCTTGAAAGATCCAATCGAGAGGATTGGAACCATCGAAGAGGGTAATATGAAGTTTAGGTGATTTGACGTTGAAGGCTTGAGAAGGTTGAGGTAAGTTGGGAGCCATGGCAGACCCTGAAGCATACCCTGAAGTTTGAGATGAGGGATAAGGTAACAGTGGTGGAAGAGGAGGTGGAGGTGTTGGTAAAGAGGATTTTTCAAAGCGAGCAAGTTTGAGCTGCAGATCATGGATTGAGGACTGTTGTTCGTGAATAATGGAGGTTAGGTCATTGCACTTAGCATCAAACTTGGTTTCAAGGGTGGTTTTCAGGTCTAAAATCTGAGTGGTAAAAGTGTCGGCCAAGTTGTTGATAGCCTCCTCGACTGCGGCTTGGGATTTAGGGGGCATGGCGGCAGAAGGACAATGAAAGCACCAGTGATAGGTTTTTGCAATTCCAAGAATGATAGAAAGTAGAAAAGAAAGGAGAAAGAGGAATGAGTGAGAATTTTTTTCATTCTCCTTTTGGAATGTACGTACAGACTCTATATAGTGTGAGCCAAGCATGGCCATAAAAGAATTCCTTAAAATTGTAATTGGTAAGAGTCAGCTATTCCTATTCTGTAACACTCATCTTACTTTCTATTAACAAGTTAACCCATAACAAAGTCTTTGGTCCAGGCAGGGGCCTTGCTAATGCGCCTTTGGTGTGCTGGTTGGGTTGTCTCTGGACTTAGTAGTGTAACAATAAATCTTAACAATTCGTAGCAATTTTGAGAAACTTGGTGCTTTGTAGGCTAAATATCTTCCCCAAAGTTCCCGCATAATTTTCCAATCTGTTTTCCATAATTACCATAATTTGATTCCATCAGAATTTACATTTGAACTTTGAAAAGTCAAACGTCTGCATATTGAAAAACTTGAGAAAGATGCCAACTGAAACGTCAATATAGATTTATCATTCATGTACTGTATCTTCCCTTTAGTTTGCAGCATTAATCATGAATGGAGTACACAATTTAAATGCTACTCACAAACAACCGCCTCTGAAAAAACATCAAATTGGATGGAGGGAGATCAGGATCAGAACATTGGATCACTAGGAAATAGAAAACAGAAAGATGGCACTGTTCTTGATAGGCCTTGGTTTGTTGAAACAAGTTCTTTCATCTCATCATCAGGTTTTGTTAACAGTTTTCTCACGTTGCAGTGTAAATCTGATGGTTCTATGATGACTTGCAGGTTGATTCTTGGTCTTTGCTTAAGGCACCAAGCAAGACGTGGGCTTCATATCTGATACGGGTCATGAAAAAGATTCCTTCAACTTTCTGACATTTGTAAGCATTGCAGGTTTGATAATGGTTAATGTAATTGCTCGTACGTTTTTCTGAAGTAATTCAATCTTGAGAACTTCAAAATCGTATACGTCAATTTGAATCTGTGAACTTTTCAGTTAAAAGAATAAAGATTATGAGTAGTGAAAAAAATGCCAAAAGTTAACGAAAGAACGAAAAAATTTAAAAAAAAATCATTCGAAAAGATATGATAATAGGAAAATTGAAAGAGCTCATTGCTTTTGTATAAAGAGTGGAGAAACAAAATTTTTGCTGACAACTTAGTATAAGATTTTATATCAATTCACATAATTTACTCCAATATTATGATAAAAACTCTGAAAATTGCAATGAATTGAACCTTGAACTACTATTTACAAGGCAAAGTGAGATATCTGAAATGGGTTCTAAAACTGAAGCTAATATGATATAGAATCAGCCCTGAACTGTCAGCATTACACAATTAAGGGCCCAAACAGAACAGACCAGATAACACCAGCTAAAATTTATGGGTGTAGATCAGAATTCCAAATGACCAAAACCTCAGTTTTGCTACAAGGTAGAAATTGGATATGGCAGCTACAGTTCTATAAAAGCATAATATTCCAATTGCGTTAGCCTCTTAGGGCTGCTGTTGTTGTAATCCTTTGAAACAGGTCTTTATCTCTATAATAATAAACTGAAATGCTAGGTGAACAAGCAGTACAACTAACTCAATTAAGCTTACGATTTGATACTTTTCTACCTTGTGTAAGGGAGAAAATGACAGGAAAGTTTTCAGGGTTAATATCATGCAGTAGAGATCTCTTACTTTAGCCACCAATGTCTGGATGGAACCTTTTTAACAACAGGACCCTTCAATTTTACTCATCTAAAGTCCCGTAATTCCTTCTTCTAACTCTCTTTAATGAAAGCTTCAATTCTTTAATGCAACATAGTAACAGAAATAAGCAAAGTTTGACCTAACAATTATTATTACTTTTTAGGAGAAATTAAATTCAAAGTTCGGTTCCTTTTTCTCAGTTGCCATGGAATTTCCTCCATTTTATCACAATTTATTGCCTTAGTCAAAACAAAGCAAATGAACATGAGGGAAAATTGAAAAACTACCCACAACTGCATGTTGGTCCTTGCAGCAAGAACTTTGATTCTTTGATGCCGCTAGAAACTTCATGGTAAATCCAATTTTGATGGCTACTTTAGCATCTTTCACAGGCAATTGGCACAAATCCTCAGGAGGAATAAAGATCAATGTCATAATGAATTCTCGCGCAGTAAAATTTCATCTGTCACAACAAATACACTTGAAACTGAACAATTCAAATGTCTGCCACTATCTAAAGTTTCAGTTAAGATTCATTCAGCATAATCAATATCAAAATCAGTAAAGGCTTAATAGCTAAGCTACTGTAAATGAACAAGGAATAAAACAGTAGCCCACCAGGCGTGCAAGTGCTTTCAGAATTACAGAGGAAACACAATCTTATTACGTGACAAACTCTAGATATCAAATCGAAACCCTCTAAACGAAAAAAGAAAGCTACATAAACTTTATAAACAGGATGCGGAAGGGAAAAATGGATACTGGGAAACAGGTCATATTTACAGCTCTACTCCAGCAACTAACATATCCAGAGGAATAACAGAAGCCGGAAAATCTTGTCTTGCTCCATCTAGGGAGTAATAGGCAAGAATATGTGCGGGATGCTCAGCCACAATAGCCTCTCCAAGCTGATCAGTCTTAACTAGTCTTGCAGGAATTAACTCAATATTCCAAAATGGACGAGCCATTGCTAACAGATCACGACCTGGTGGTGTTGATTCTCTATATCCTTGCACCCACAAGTACCTCAAAGAAGTTAATTGCATCACAGAAATTGCTAGCGCACGCTCACTGAAGCTACAACCCCTCATTTCAAGTTTCTGCAAGCTAGGGCATCCCCTAGAAAACTCCAAAATCCCAGCGTCTGTCTCCCCAACACAACCCAGAAGCATCCATCTGATATTTGGACTATATTGCCCAATATATCTGAGGCCCAAATCGGACAAACCACCAGGTCGAAGATACAGAGCGAATCTTCTAAGCTTTTCACAGCCCCTCAATAGAGCCCGGACTCCATTGTCAAGAGGCAAATCTGCTATCCTTTCTTCTTGGTCAAGCAAGACTAGACGAAAATCACAGAGATTTTTTGAGTATGTACCCATGTGTTCCAATGAGGCATTGGTGATGTCAGATACATAAACAGCCAAGTATTCCAATTCAAGGCATCCCTGAGCTAAAGCCATTAATCCTCTTTGTGAAACCACACCTTCTTCATCCTCCATTCCCTGCTCATCAGCGCCTCGCTCAATTCTAAGCCTCTTTAGTTTCTTACAGCTTTGAGCAAGAACTTCTAATCCTCTATCTCCAATAACGTTCCTTGTCTGCCCATCCAGAATATACATTTTAATAAGACCTGATTAAATAAGAGAATGAAAAAAACAGCATGTCCTTTCTACAATATTCGTCTGCATTTGGCAATTTGCATTATCTAAAAATTTCCAAAACCTCTTTCGACCATTTAGTACATTCAGCTACTGAAACCTCAATGCCAGATAAAATTTGCCACAAAAAAAAATTGCTAAAATTCAATGCCATATAACGATGTTAAAGTTCAGACCAGAAAGGAAGATCAAAAGAGTCTTAATAACAGACCAACACTTTGAGGAACATTTCAAAAAACAAAAAAAGTTGATCAATAAAACACTAAACTTTATACACAAACCAAAAAGTCCACTTGGAACCCCAAAAAGTTATAGCCAGACCAACAAAAAATAAAAGATAAAGAGTTGCTATTCCAAGGAAACAGTAGAGCTAAATACTTAGAACAAACAATGGTTTTGTGATTCTACCTCGAGAACTTCTAAGTTGGGGCATCTTTGAATTAACAAGCAGTGGTCTTCTGTGTTGAGTAATGCATAGAGGAGATCCAACTTTTTAAGCAACGATGCAAAAGGAAACACAATCGGCATTTCATTTGTCCCCATGTATGTTAAACCCAAACGGCATAACCTTGGAGGGAATCTTACAGCAGCATACCTGTCTGGATGCTCATTGAAAGAACCACCACAAAATTCTTCTAAACCATCAGCAGCATGAAAGAAACGAACAAGATCCAAAATTTCACGGTCGCTAATTTTCACAGAGGTCAAGTTGCGACAATTTTGGGCAATAAGTTCAAGGTCTTCAAAACTCACTTTGACAAGATCCGTCATGTAAAAGTTTAAGATCTCGAGAACTGAGTTATTTATCGCAATCTCATGAAGCCATCGACCATCTTTGTCACTAATTGAGCTCTCTTCCAGGAACAAGGTTCTTAATTGCCTAAGGAAACATGTAAAGATGGCATAAATTAACAAGGTCTATCTAGAAGTGCTTCAAAACAAAAAGATCTGTGATCGATAGTGTAGATTGTGAAAAAGAACATGTATAATCCCACTAAGCATAAAAATGGTCACGGACAAGCACAAGCCAATCGGCAAGAATATTAAGTACTGCAGAAACTTTATCTCCAGTCAATATAATATTCTATTTGAATGCGCAACCAACATGATGCCAGAAATATTCACAGAAAAGAAAAACAACAAGTAATGTACTAAACATATGGAGGTAAATCACATGACCAGCAAAGTGAAAACTCAAAATAAGCAAGTAGTTGCCAGCCTTCTTAAAAACCTCATGTAAGCAGACACTATTGGAAAATGGAACTAAAATAACTAGAACTATAAGGCAAAAGAAAAAGACTCAAAAAAGATAGAATAGACAAGCTACCAGAGTATCAATGTTGATAACTACTAATATTACACACATAGAATAACTAACAAACCCTTTTTCTTTTACTTCTTTAAGTTGGTCTATTCAGCAATTATACGCACATGTGGATTTGTCTTAGGTTCTTAAATAGCTAAGAAACCCTTTAAAGCAGTATGAAGTCTCAACTCTGACTACCTCTAGATCGACCACAGAACATGCATTTTATAAATGAACCACTATTGGGTCAATGAAGTAAAATCTCAGTTATTGCTATCAGCATCTTGTCATTTATGCTAGAGTGCCTTACTGCAACCTCACAGAGCTTCATGACATATGACATGGTATGGCAATATTCTATGCAACTTCAAGCAGCATAAAACCAATACAAATTGCCACCATTGCTCCTTCTCTGAATTGAACAGTCACTAATACCTCCTAAAGTTTCAAGATGTAACCCAATAAAATTTCGTGCAACTTTAAGCACTGCCGTTCTCCCCCACAAATACAACGGCAATTTTTCATCATTCGTACAGCTTTTCCCTCTGTTTCAGTTCTACAATTAGACAATGAAACAATTAACACATCTATAAATGCAATGCTTACCGGCCGAGGAAAAAAAGATTTACCTCAAATTCATACAATTGAACATTCACAAATAGGATCCATTGAGCTTGCATCTGAGTCTGTTAGAATCCTTCAGTTATCCTAACTGAGCAAGTAAATATAGATAAAAAATGCAGGTTTGAAAAACTAAAATCACTTCCACATTTTCCCCAGAGACAGTCAAAATCAAAATCTCCTCCAATTCAACTCAAACAAAATCAATCAATTAAACTAAGCTTGAACACCCAAGTAGTTCGAAGTGAGCAAATCGATCCTAATAGTCAATACCACTCAGCTCAAGGCATATATAAAGATGCTCAAATTCAAAGTCCTCGTCCTTAGAATATCCAATTAAAGAACGAAGTTCATCGCATTTAACAGGCGAAAAATAACACTTTGAGCTCGCAAAATTCTCAAAAAAAAAAAAATTATTTACACAATAAAATTTAAAAAATAGAAAAATTACCGGCAATGGCGGCCAACGTGCAAGAGACCATTAGTAGTAAAACCAGAGCATTTATCAAGCTTCAAAACCTTCAAAACCTTCCCTCTATACTTGGCCAAAATTTCCAGATCCGAATCTCGAACAATCATCCTTCTAAAATGCAGAGATCTCAAGCAATTGAAATTTTGCTTTATTTCATTCACCCACGGCGTTACGTACCCTCCCCAATCTTCAGGTATCAAATTAAACATCGCCGCCCGAGGCTTTCCTTTTAATTTCAGCGATTCCAAGTGTCGGAAACGCCGTCGCAGCCGATCGGGACTCGTCGTGTAACAAAGCGCGATCGTTATATGCTTACGAGTCAACGCATCGAGCTGGTACCAACTTCGGCAAACAAGGGAAACAGCGTCGCGGTCCTTCGGGTCGTGGATGTACGGCATCACGCAGCCTAAAACGACGTCGGACATACTGGTAAGTGACGTCATAGTTTTGTTCAACTTGTTATCATTTCCCTCCATCTCATAAACCGAATCGGCTGAAAAAAAGAAAATCGAAACGTTTTCTTTTTAAGCAAAAACGAACGTGTAAAAATAAGAGCGATATGGAGTAGATAATAAGAAAGCAAGAAACGTTTGTCTTTGGAACCTTCTTTTACTTTCACGGGAGTACAAGACCAGAAACGGCAGCAGGATCTGAATCGAAACGGAATTCGGTCGGAGATAAAACGAATCGGGTCAGGTACGGGTCGGGCTGACAAGGCATGATAAAGAAGAAAGTAAGAGAGCGCAGACACAGAGAGGCAAAGACAAGAGAGCTGAGAATGAAATTTTAATAGAAAAGGGGGCTAGAAATGAACGGTAGAGATTGATTGGAGAGAATAGATCAAACGGTAAAAACTAAAATTTTGGGATCAGAGACAAGGCAACTGTTAATGATTATGCGGCTTTCAAATTTAAAAATAAAAAATTTAAAAAATAAAGAAGAAAAAGACAAAAGAAAATATTATTATAACCAACTAAGAGTGGAATAGTAAAAATAAATTTGGGTGGGATGTGACGTTGAAGGATTTGGTTGGGTGTGTCAGCTAGATAATGGTACTCAAGTGTAGTAGATTCCTATGTATTTCTTTTTCAAGCTAAGGTCAAATAATAATAATAAATATTTAAAAATATTTGAATAAATTATAATTAATTAGATTTAGTAATTTGTGAATTTGTAATTTTGTATTGTGTCTGTTTTCTATTAAACACATATAAAAATAAAAAAATTTTGTTATAATTTGTATCAACAAGTTAACACTAAACAAATTTTCAAGTTTTATCAAATTTTTAATCATAAAATAAAAATAAATTTTTAAAAATTTTTTAATAAATTTATAATTAGTTAGATTTATGAATTTACGTATTTTTAATTTTATATTGTGTCTATTTTGTATTAAACACGTATAAAAATAAAAATTACTTTATTGTAATTTTTGTCAACAAGTCAACACGAAACAAATTTTCAAGTTTTATCAAACTTTTAATAATAATAATAATAAATGTTTGAAAATATTTGAATAAATTATAATTAGTATTTGTAATTTTGTATTGTGTTTGTTTCACATTAAACACATGTAAAAATAAAAATTATTCTGTTATAATTTGTATCGACAAGTCAACAGAAACAAACTTTTCAATTCTTATCAAATTCACATAAAATTTTTATCAAAATTTTAATTTGTGTTATTTTTATATATTTTTTTATTTTATCATCTATCATTTTGTCATATTTGAAATTATATATTTACAATTAACTACTTCTCAATTAAAGTTTTTTTAACGATTTTTATAATTTTTTACAATAACTCCAATCTATAGCCTTTCCTTTTTGTCATGAATCTATAGCCTTTCCCAAAATTTTCATATTTTATTGAAACTTAGAATAAGCACAATTTACAATAGTGAATAGTGCATTAAAAATACCTACTAAGATTGTAGTCGTTTAAAGATTACATGTAAATTACAAAAAAAAAAAATAATATATATATAATTAATTTATACAAAACATTATGTGTAATTAATTTATGCATTTTTTTAATAATAAATTAATCACGTTGCAGACAAAATATTGGTTTTAAAATACTTAAATGCATAATATAATATAATATAATATAATATGTATTAGAATTTGAATAATTATTACATACACAATCGATGAAGTTTTTTTATTCCACAAGTGGTATTAAAATTACGATACATATCTTATAAATATATTAAAAATAAATAATAAATAAAATAAAATACGTGTCATGGTCCTAATTTCACTTATAGAATAAAAAACTCTACCAATAATATATGAAATAATTATCTTTAAAATTTTAAAGAAGGCTCCTATAGTAAAAATCTTACTTTTTTTGTAATAAAAATCAAGTAGAATTATTTTTTGAAAAAGGCATTTACTTCTATTTTTTTTTAAGTTACTTCTGTTTTCAGTATCTACTTTTAGATTATATATTTTTTTAATTGCCCGAAAATTCTGTATGTCTATATTATTTTGTCAAAACATGATCTTAAATTCTTAAGAATCTATTCTCTTTGTCTTTCTTTGATCTTTGATTCCATATTATTATCAAATCCATTAGTGGATTTTACATAGATATATTTGGATAAAAGAAAATGTTGTCTGTAAATATATATAAAAATTTAACCTTTTAATTAAAAATAATAATAAAATTAATGAAACTGGGGATCGAATGAGAATATTTAAAGTGAATATATACGTATCTTGAGTTTTTTTAAAAGAACTTTATAGAAGTTTTTAAGTTGTTTACTTTTAATAAAATTTTAATTTAACATCTCTTTAAAACAAAAAAGAGATTCTGTCTGAATTAATAAAAAAAAAAAAGAGGTTCTGTTAAACAAAAAAAATTAATTGAGTTGATTACTAGTACTTACCCTAACACTTTTATCATAAAAATATCGATTTTTACTTATTTGTCTTATACGATATCAGTGAAATTTTTAAATTTTATTATCGATATTAGTAAAATGATATATACATTAAGATATGTTCAAGTTTTTTTAAAAAATACTAATTAAAAAATATAAAACATGAGATAATTTCTTAATCAGATTTTTAAAGCTAACAATTTCATCTATCAGTGTATTAAAAAAGAACTTAAATACAAAAATGATAAGTTAATTGACAATATGATTTTAATTATTGATGATCATGATAGCATAAAAATGACTTTCTTTTTTCATTTGTGTGTGTGTATATATATAAATCTCATTTTCTAACTTTCTTTAAGAATAATTATAAGAACATTGGAGATAAAATTAATCATCATTATTATAGTAATTTAAATTAATAAAAATAACTACAATTGACATGAATTATTACATCCACCATCCAATTTGACATTAAAAATAATTCATTAAATGTAGAAACTATTATTGGTCATATATATCATGAATAAATTAGAAGAGTAAAAGACAATTGTTCACAACCATTTTTACAATATTTAATTAAAGTACATGATAATTATAGCAAAGTGGAGCAAATTAATAATTTATGTAATGTTATAAAAACAGTTTCTGTTTTTTCCTTTTCAAGACAAAGATGTCTACTTAATGCTGACCAATAATTTTATTTGTTTATGCAAATTGATCAATTTCATATAATTTATTCAATATTATAAACTAAAAACCTAGTGGAAAAAGGGGAAAAAGTCAAATATGTCCTTGTCATATCTAGCAATCTTTCCACTAAAAAAACTTTTTTTAAATACAAAATTAGTCTACTAAAAGTATAAATATGCTTGTTTCATAATTAAAATAAAAATGAAAGAATCTAGATTTTTCCCAAGTTTTTTAGTAATATTCTTACCTTTAATTCTTCCATGGATAGTTAACAAAGTATAAAGAGATGTGAGACCTTTAAATCAAATCAAAATTTCGAATAAGAAAGAGACTTTTGCAAACTAATAACAGTGGAAAGGCCAAAATTGCAGTAATATTAAATGAATGCAAAATTTAGCCATCTTGCATCAATCTCTTTCTTTCTTTCTTTCTTTCTTTTAAATTGAAGTCTGCATCAATTTCAAACAAAATTTTTTTATAAATTAATTTTGAAACAACTAAGACATACATGCTAATTTAAGAAAAATATTAATAATAATTATCCAATATATTGCCAATAAATTTGTAGATTCTACAAACAGGATTAAAATGATAACACATACTCTTAAAGAATATTAAAAAAATAATTTAAAAAATAAATTATGACATATGTCGTCATTTTAATACTGTTTATGAAATTTAAAAACTCCACTAACAATGAATTAGATAATTATTCAAATATTAATCTATGCGTAATGAAATTGACAAATATGATAGTTAAAGAAAAAATTATAACTGATGAGTCATTTTCCATTAAATTTAGTCAAAAATAAAATCAGTGTATTTTATGCAACAAATTTTCCTTAATATCATTTTAACTAACTTTAAACAATATTTTTAAGCACCCCTGATCCAATACTTAATCGAATGGCACAAGAACTTGAAATTTATACATTCTAAAAAAAATAAACTTTTGTAAGATTTCATTGACAATAGCTATAATACATAATTAAGTATAAAAACACCTCGTGATTAACAAAAAAATAAAAATAAGACATAATCATTTTAGCATTTGAATCTCATCCTAATGCATAATCAAAATCAACTTTATCAATCTTCTTAATTATTAAAAAAAAAAAAGAAAGTCAATTGTCATCTTTTATCTTTCTTTCAATTTTTTATAGGCCTTCAAAAGAAAAACAAAAATTGCAATAAAAACAATGACAGAACATCTAAACATGTGTTTAGAATTTTTACTTTTGATTATCTTTATAATTAATATATATTGTTGGAAAATTACTTGCGAAGCAAACTAGAAAAATTAATTACAAATTAATTACAGTATATATAAATAATCATTTTAAAGCAACTTTACTATATCCAATTATGATTAAATTAAATGATATGCACTAATTTATTGAAAAAAATTATTTAGTTTAGGAAAAATTATATTTCACCCATCATTGAATTTTTTAAATTTTATTGACAATATTAACCAGATAACGTCTATCTTTTAAGTATATTAAAAAATAAACTTAAAAAGTGAAACATGTAATAATATTTTAATTCCGCTTATGTAGCTGAAAATTTTACTATTAAAAAATTATATTTTATTTATGTTTTATATAAAATATTAATAATGAGAAAATCCACGTGGCAAATTTTACTGAAGTTAGTCGGCGAGATCGGATTACAGCTGTAACGCAAAGAATGGTTATGTTTTGTGGTACAAGAAAATCATAATTAAAAGTGTCTATGACGTGAAGGCCCAGATTTGAGGTTTTGTCTGTTAAAATTTACGTGTGAACACGTCGTGGCACTTTTCAATTGGATGTTTATTTTGGCCTATTCTGATTTGGGCCAGATAAGAGCTGAAAAGGCTGCAACTTTCCGATATCGCATCATTTCTCTGTCCCATGAATGCCAAAATTAATTAGTTTATATTTAAACTAGATATAAGCTACTACGATTCTGCGGGTTTATTTTTATTTTACAATTTTTAAAGTTAGTTAAGTTGATTATTAAATAAGAGTTATTGGACATAAGAAATATTTATTTCCTTCATAATGTTTAGTACAAAAAAGAAACATGTTTACTAAGGAAAGATTTATAAAAGAAACGTGTTTACTAATGATAGAGTTTATATATCAAACAATATATCCAAAAATAATTTTTTGAAAAATTTAGATTAGCTTGGATTAAAAATATACATAATACTTAAGTTAAATAGTATGACAAACAGATAATTTGCGTAAGAAACAAACAAATTAAGATAATAATACAACACTAATAAAAACTAAAGCATTAATATACATATATTTTTATATACGGCATAATGGTTCAGACAATTTAAAAAAGAAGTAGGAAAAAATTAGGTAAGAATGTTTTGTTCATATTATTAATTATGTGTAAGGTTTTAAACTCATCTGTAAACATTTTTATTTTAAGAATAACTAATTGAATTATTTATATTTACTCCAAAGTACAATATGTAAAGTAAAAACATTTTTCCTAGAAAAGTTAGAGAAAAAAACTCTTTCATATAATAATTTTTATTTGAAAGTAAAATTTGGAAAATACATAATTTATATGTATTTGAAGTATTATTTATTTTTAAATATTTGTCATGTGTCGGTTAAATAATATATTTGAATATTGTTTTTATATTTTTAAAATTATTATCGTTATTAATAAATATAAAAAATGTTTTAAAAATTTTATTATGAGGCGAGAGAAGAACCTATTTTTGTGATTTGAGATTGATTTTATATAGCTAGTATATTTTTTGTGTTTAGTAAGTTTACATCTGCTAGTGGATATATAATTTTAAAAAATAGATTTAGAGAAATTAGATCCAAACTTTTTTAATTAAAAATATCTAAATCAATTAGTTTTTGTGTTGTTTGATTTTTTTTCCTTGATTAAAAATCAAATCAAAGATAAATGAATTTTTTTATTTTATTTTTTATTAATTTTTTATATTTAGAATGCATCATTTGTTAAAACTTCTATCATATTTTTATTTTGAATTTTTTTAATTTATGCGTCGAATCATATTATTGCTGGAGAAAAAAATTGAAGATTTAAAAATAGATTAAAAGGTATAACAAAAAAAATTCAAAAATAAATAAAAATAAAGAACTTAACTAAAAAATGAAAACCTAAAAATAAATTAGAGGGCATAATAAAAAAATATTAAAAAAAATAGAAATAAAATGATAAATCAATTAAGACACGACACATGGCTCGTATGGGAGATAAAACATTGAATGGTATGGGTTAGAAAGGTGAAAGAAAATGAGTGAATGACAGAACCAATATGAAGCTGGACGTGGAGCAAAAAAAATATGATTTTTATATAATTTAAATAATATTAAAAATTATTAACTTAATTAATTTTTAAAATGTTTTAACATATATATTTAATATTAAAATATTTTTATTTTATTAATTATCAACATTAAATATATAGAAATTAATGATCTACAGAATATATACTATAAATGCATTTGTAAATGTAATCTATCGTTAAAAAAATGTACTGTATATGCATTTAAAGAATTATTTAATTATTGAGTATTTGTTAATTGTTATGTGTTAGTTAAACAATATTTTTGAAGATTGATTTTATATTTTTAAAATTTATTATCATTATTGATAAATATTAAAGTAAATATATAAAAATTTATTATTTGAACCAATAATTTTTTATGAAAATAAATATATAAAATTTTAAAGATCAATTTTTTATGTTGTTTATTTTTTTCTCTATTAAAAATAAAATTCACATATAAATGACTTTTTTTTTGTTCTTTAAATTTATGAAAAAAAAACAAGTAAAAAAGGTTGAAAAACAAAAAAGGGAAAAACTGAAAAAAAAAGAAGAAAAAAGCCAAAAGTTGACATGTGGCATTTGAGGAGACAAAAATATATATGTATAGATATATATATGTATATAAATATTAAAATAAATATATAAAAATTTATTATTTGAACCAATAATTTTTTATGAAAATAAATATATAAAATTTAAAGATCAATTTTTTATGTTGTTTAATTTTTTCTCTATTAAAAATAAAATTCACATATAAATGACTTTTTTTTGTTCTTTAAATTTATGAAAAAAAAAACAAATAAAAAAGGTTGAAAAACAAAAAAGGGAAAAACTGAAAAAAAAAAAAAAGAAAAAAAGCCAAAAGTTGACATGTGGCATTTGAAGAGACAAATATATATATATATATATATATATATATATATATATATGTATAGACAAGATAGCAACTCGCCAAAGCACATAGCGCGCCAATCCACATAGCTCGCCAATCCACAAAGCTGTAGAAACTGTCATTTTCTTCGATTCAACTATCGTAATACTGCATCAACTCGTCAAACCAACACAGCTCGCCATTTTGCACAACAGCATAACAGCTCGTTAACCCTCATACTACATCAACTCGCCAGCCCTCATACTACATCAGCTCGCCAACCCCATAGCTTGCCAATTCACACAACAACATAAACAGCTTACCATCCGACATAGCTTGCCAGTCCACACAATTGCATAAATCGCTCGCCAATCGACACAACTGTAATACAAACGTCATTACCAATTGTTTCAATTGACAAAACAGTGTTCATACATGCGTTATCACCAATTTCTTCAATTAACAAAAGCTATTTTTAATAGTATGTATTGATTTACTTAAAAAAAAATTTACTTACATAATTTTTCAAAAAAATCATTTTTCCAAATAAATACCGGGAAAAAATTATAGCATTTCCTAGCCACATTATTTTTTAAAACAACATTTTATTGTCTATTGTTCTCCATAAAAAAAAAGAACTTACATTTATAAATTATATATAACAAAAAACATGTTAAGAATTTAACTAAAAAAATTATTGATAAAAAAATAAAAGGACCTAAGTAAAAAAAAAACTTGTTGAGGGCAAAAAAAAATAATTGGACAAAAAACATGTTAATGATTTAACTAAAAAAATTGTTGAGAAAAAAAAAGGACCTAACTAAAAAGAAAAATTGTTGAGGGCAAAAAAAAAAAATTTTTGGACAAGTGTCACACATGGGAGAGGTGGAGACAAAAATATTAAATAGTATAGATATAGATATATGTATATAAATATTAAAATAAATATATAAAAATTTATTATTTGAACCAATAATTTTTTATGAAAATAAATATATAAAATTTAAAGATCAATTTTTTATGTTGTTTAATTTTTTCTCTATTAAAAATAAAATTCACATATAAATGACTTTTTTTTTTGTTCTTTAAATTTATGAAAAAAAACAAATAAAAAAGGTTGAAAAACAAAATAGGGAAAAAGTGAAAAAAAGAAGAAGAAAAAAGCCAAAAGTTGACATGTGGCATTTGAGGAGACAAATATATATATATATATACTAGAAAAAGTTGAGGAGCTGAATATAAATTAGAGAGTATAATTGGAAAAAATTAAATAAAAACAAAATAAAAGGTTTAATAAGAAAAAGGTTTAAAAGATAATAAAAAACATAACCAGGAAAAAAACTAAAAATAAAAGATGATTAAAGGATTTAACTAAAAAAATTGAAAAACTAAAATATAGATTAAAAGCATGACAAAAAAAACAAATAAAAAAAGTTGAAGAACTAAAAAACAGAAAAACTGAATTGAAAAAAAGAAAAAGAGACGAAAAAAGGACATGTGTCAAGCAAAGATGAATAGGAGACAATATATATATATATATATATGTAAAAGTATAAATGTAAAAATGTAAACATTTTATAAAAAAAACAAAGAATGAAATAAAAAATAGAAACAAAATATAGTATGACAAATGTCAAAAATATAGCATGACAAATGTCATACATTACCCCACAAGGGGATTATTTTTATATATAGTATAGATAATATTAAAATTGTTTATTTAAAATAATTTTTTATGTTTTCGTATATATATTTAATGTTGAAATAATTATTTTATTAGTTATGAAATTTAAATATATAAAAACTAATATTTTATAAATTTCATAATATAAACACACTTGTAAATGTAATTTATATGAATTTTTGAAAAATATGTAATTTGTATGTAGGATCAATCATTTTTTAATTATTTAGTATTTGTTATGTGTCATGTGACAGTTAATCAATATTTTTTAAAATCATTTTTATATCTTTCAAATTTATTATCATTATTAATAAATATTAATAAAATTTATTTTTAGAAAATTATCATGTAGCGAGCGAAAAAACTCATTACTTGATAGTAAAATAATTATATAGATTTATTTATATATATATATATATATATATATATATATATATATATAGCTAATAAATGCAACGAAAATTGTAAGAATAATATTTCTACATCTACATATAAAGATTTAATTAAAAAATTCAAATTTAAAAAAAAAATCTAAATTTTTTTATTAAAAAATTTAGATAAATTTTTTGTGTTGTTATTTTTCTTTTTATGATTAAAAATTTATATTTATATTTATACTTATATTTATATAGTGCAATATTTTTAGAATAATTATTCTATACATTGTCGATGAATTTTTTTACTCCATAGTAAAGTTTAGATCACGACACATATTTTATTTTATTTTTTAATTTTTTTAATATTTTAATAAGACATATGTCATGATTCTAACATCGCTTGTGGAATAAAAAAATTTTACTCTCGATGTATGTAATAATTATTCAAATTTTTAAGTCTTGTAATTTGTTTTCCATATTTTTTAATTTATGTGTAATTGCATATTGTTATTGAAAAAAATTTCTAAATATCATTTAAAAAAATTTGAGTGTCTTAATAAAAAAATCAAAATAAAAAATTTGATTAAAAAACAACCAAAAAATACATGGAATATGTGTTAAGTGAATGTTGTTAGCTTAGCAATCTTGTTAATTATTTTTGACTTTTTCAACCATCCCTTTCAATCTGGTGTGGCTGTCGTCTTTCAAAACATTTATTAAAAGTTATTATCTCTTCCATGCTCAATGCACTGCATGAACACCGCTGATTCATGATCCGAAAAATTAAACACGTTTTCATCTTTATATATTTAAAAAAAGTAAGCGTCTCATTTATGTTTTTTTTTTCTTGACAGCCAATGCCAATGCAACACTTGGCGTTAAAATGGGTGTTTAGAATAAACAGTACCAAATTGAAAGACTACTTTATATATAAATTAGAAAATTGCCCCGTGCTTCGTTACTGAAAATTTTTTTTTCTTTATAATTTTTTGTTCAAATTCAGTGCATGCAAATGAAGAGTTAAAAATTAAAATACTCAAGATTTGAACAATCATGTTTGTTAATTTATTACAAAACCTAATTGAAATTTTGATTCAATATAAACATGGAATAACAAAAGAAGTAAAAATAGAAATAATATCACTATTGTTACATATAGATTAAAGTTACCTTTCGAGAAAGTATTGCAGCAATTGAATAGAATACAACAAATCTAGAACACACAATAATGTTAAGGATTTAACTAAAAAAATTGTTGAGAAAAAAAATTGTTGAGAAAAAAAAAGGACTAAAGTAAAAAAAAAATTGTTGAAGGCAAAAAAAAAAATAAATGGACAAGTGTCAAGCAAATAGAGAGGAGGAGACAAAAATATATATATATATATATGTATAGATATATATAAATATATATATGTATAGATATGCTATTCATATTTAATATAAAATAAAATTTATCACCATCGTTTAATTACATAAAAATTAATTTTAAACGTTTAAAAATAACAAAATTAAAAATATTTTCGTTAATTTTTTTTAACACTGTTAAGTTTTATTACTATATAAGAGTAACGAAAATATACTTAATTCTATAATTTGGAAATATTTAAGATTGATTTTTATGCAAGTAAACATTAGGCGCTTAATTTTGTTTTGTAGCAAATGTGGAGAGTATATTTGGATATTAAGCCATTTAATTGTGATGTCAATATAAATTGCTAATAAAAATAAAAATTATATTATTATATTATATACTTGTTTTTTTATTCGCAAAGAAAGTATTTTATTTATAATTGTTGAAAATTTTAAACTTTACAAATAAATTTAATACAATGATGCGTTTTTTAAAATATATTTAAATATAAAATAAAAATTAATTAAAGAATTATATTATGCGATATTTTTAAATCTTCTTATGAAGTTAAATTTTTTTTTGATAGTATCAAAAATCAAACTATATATACACACGATCATATTTTCTTATTTTTATTTCTTGATCTCATCTCTTTTATTATATAATCAATAGAAAGGATGTAAATGACAAATTAATTAATTTTTATAATTATATATAAGGACAAGAAAATTAAATAAAGTTTTTGAATGGCTTCTCTACTTGAAATTTCCAGAGGCATGTAAATATTATTTTAAAAAATAAAAAAAATTTAAATAATCACTTATCTAACTTATCTATGAAATTATGAATTCTAAGAAACAAATGTTAAATCTTGAATATAACAAATTGATATGGAAAAAAAGAGTTTAATAGTCAAATATATATTTAACTTTTTGCACAATTATAAGCACTCAACATTTTTATTTACTATATAATAAACCCTTAATCTTTTAAAATGATATAATTAATTCCAAATTTGTTATGAATTTTTACATAAAGTGCAAAAGTTTAATATTATCAAAATTTTTACACCGTTACCGATAAAAATAAATATTATCAAAGTAGATATTACAAAATGTTATAATATAGTATTATGTAAGAAGTATGTATGTTTAACGTCACATATCTTTTGCGGAATTGAGTTTGTTTTTCAGTCGTATATGATATAACTCCTTTTGACATTAATAATGAAATCCACTTTAATAATAATAATAATAACATCAACAACAATAATAACAATACACATTAAAATATTCATTCACTTGACTAATTCTAGATGTTTTAGATACATGCCACTTGCTATGGTCTAGTAAAGAATCCAATAAGGAATTTAATTTATAAGAATAAATCGCCCAAAGTCTAGTTTTATATTCTAATAATTAACCCATAAAAGTCCCTTCTCATTAGCCCAACTTGCTAATTCTCGAAGTCCCTTTTTTAATTTAAATTTTTGTACACACGTGTGTGTATATATATATATATATATATATATATATTTATATACACACACAGAGTCATTTATACATGTGTGTGCAGTGGCGGAACTAAAAAATTTATTTAGTGGGGGCTTCAATGTATCTAGTAATAAATGTTTAAAAATTTTTAACTGCTTTTAACATGATTTTATATTTTGAAATAGTTTAATTATCAATATTTTGAAACATATATATTTCAAGGTATACAATGAATTTATCATTTAAGTATAATTAATCATTCGATTACGTAAATAAAAGTTTACATATTCATAGTTGAAAATGTATTATTTACATAAAAACCGATAAAATTAATATTTATGTCAATAACGAATAAACCAATGGATACACTTTATACTTTTGAATCTCAAATATTTTTTATAAAAAATCGTAATATTTTTCAACCTTAAAAATTAATTCTAAAGCACATAAAATAAAAAAAATTGAATAAAAATTTTGTAAATATAAAATATTATTTATATAAATATAATATTAAATTTTTATATTTAGATAGTGGGGGCTTGAGCCCCCACTGGGTCCCAAGGGGCTCCGCCCCTGTGTGTGTATATAAATATTCAAAGGAGAAATTCTTTTATACCAGTATAAAATTAATTTAATTTTACATTATTTCAAATCTTTTATATAATTTATATTTTTTATTTTGATTGTTAACTTTTATGCTCTATATATTCATATAAATCATGCATAATAATAAATAAAATTGTAAATGTTTATTCAATGGTAATAAAATTTCAATCGTTAATATACCTTAAAAAACATTATTCACTATCAAAATGATAAAAATATTAAAACGACTTAAAATTTTACATGCATGATAGATAGTTTAATACAAATAAATTATTAAATCAAACAATAAACTTATAAAATATTAATTTTATGTAAAATTAAAAAATAATATAAAATAATAAGTTTTATACAAATGTAACTTAATTATTATATATATATAATAATGATTGTTATCCTATCCACCGTAGGTTAAGTTTTTTAATTCCATAAGCGAAGTTAGAATTAAGACTTTTATCTCATTTTTATTTATTTTTTAATTTTTTTGGTCTAAATATTTCAGTATCTAAAGATCACTTTGGACCCTGACTAATCCAGAATTGAGTTACTGTTGAACCTTGAATGGGGAGATCTCTCACAGTGACATTTTCTCTATTCACAATACTCGAATTTAAAACGTTATTTAAGGGATACTAAACTCAATAAATAATGATTATTTTTTATTATTTTTAAAAAATACATATCTTAATTCTTACTTTTATGAAATTAAAAAATTTTACTTATGGTAAATAGAACAGTAATCCTAATAATAAATTTATGTAAGAGGAAGAAGGCATGGACTAGGCGGTCCTCCACTTTGGCGACAAAATGAATAACATGGTCCCTCGACTTGACCCGGTTTTTAATGAGAGATTAAGACATTTCAATGTTTGTTTACCTTGGTTTTCATTTTCACTTCAAACATCTTGTCTTTCAATCAATCAAGAAATCAGCTTAGCTGTCTTCTTTCTATTCGACTCTGTTATTTTTTTTTTTGGCTTGATTTGATGCGGCTGCTGGATCAGATGTTAAGAGACCCTGGGCTTGGCGAGGGAAACTGCCTTTATGTAGGACAAACTTTGTCTAAGATTCATGCATTGGCTTAACGTAGGATGATAAAAAAAAGTTAGAGAAATTTAAATACACTTTTTCTTTTCTTGTTACACTTTATTTTATTTAATATGATACTATTTATGTAAAGGGAAAAATAGGTGTAAAGTGAAAAAAATGAGTGTGTTTAGAATTTCTCAAAAAGTTTATTTTCTCAAGTTAAAAGTTTTCAACAAAGTTTTTTTTTTTTCGGTTTGTATACATACAATTTCTCAAGTTAAAATTTATTTTTCCAATAACATTTAACAAACATCATTAAATTAAGAATTAATTTGTAATTTAGCCCTCAAATTATATCATTTTTTTTTACTTTGTTACCTAAAGCAAATTTTTTATCACTGTCATACATAAACTTTACTTCTGTGAACCACTTTATCCCATAAGTTAACGCCGTTTTAAAAAAAGTTGACGTGGTTGAACTGCCCAATTAAATTTTGACACGTGGCGACCCGCCACGTCAGCCTTATTGATTATTCTTTAAAAATATTTTAAAAACATTTAAAAATAAGTAAAAACATTTAAAAATAAATAAAAACATTTAAAAAATATTTAAAAATATTTTAAAAAATATTTAAAATATTTAAAAAATATTAAAAAAAATGTAAACATATCTAAAGATATTAAGAAAATATTTAAAAATATATAAAATTATTTTAAAATTTTTAAAATTTTTAAAAATAAGTAAATATATTTTAAAAATTAATTTAAAATATCTTAAAATTTTTTTAAAAATATAAAAAATATGTAAAACTATTTAAAAAATATTTCAAATATGTAAAAATATATAAAAATATGTAAATATATATAGAAATATTTCAAAATATTTTTAAAAATATTTCAAAATATCTAATAATACTTAAATATTTTTTAACAAAATTCAAAAATATGTAAAAATATTTAAAAATATTAAAAATACTTAAAAATATGTATAAATATCTAAAAATACGTAAACATATTTAGAAATATTTCAAAAATATTTTTAAAAAAATTTAAAATATCTAAAAATAGTTAAAAATATTTTAAAATATGTAAAAATATTTAAAAATACTTGAAATACGTAAAAATATTAAAATAGTACTTAAAAAATAAGTAAAAATATTTAAAAATATGTAAAAACATTTAAAAATATTTTTTAAAAATATAAAATATTTAAAAATATGTAAAATATGTAGAAATATTTAAAAATATTAAATATATTCTTCAAGACTGAAATCAAGTTTATTATAATATTATTTTGCAAATATAAATGAGTTCATTTGTATCAGTTCATGGAGGGGGAGGCAGGATCGGCTCCAAACACAGTTCATCCAAGCCTAAAAGAAGAAGCTTCTTAACTGAAAATCATTTCACCGTCATCCAAACTCAATAGAATGTTACCCAAAATCATTCATATTACACTACAATGTAAAATTAAATTAATCCTGAACATGCTTCTACACAATATGAAACATGTTAGACAATTAAATGCGGAAGCGACAGGATCTAACCTCCAGCCATTACACTCTGTAACTCTGCTGTTGAAGCAATTACCGAATCTGACAGTCTACTCTGTGTCGATCACAGACCTTCCAAATCTTCCAAGCACTCAAAACCTCACTAGATGGTGTTTGTGTGTTTGAGATTCACGTACTTGGGGACCGGAAGGAGCCCTCCTTAAATAGTAATGAGAGCGTGCTAATTATGGCAATAAAATCACGTTTTAACCATCATAAAATCGTGCTTTTAATACCCAAATATTGAGTTGAGATTCAGTGTGAAATTATGGACCATATCCGGAATTGGTCAACCAAATATTTATTTCCATAAATGAGGAGATATACTAACATTCTCCCACTTGG
This sequence comes from Heritiera fomes, assembly GCA_032173925.1. NCBI lineage: Eukaryota > Viridiplantae > Streptophyta > Magnoliopsida > Malvales > Malvaceae > Heritiera > Heritiera fomes. The sequence goes on along the minus strand of JAPDPM010000002.1, from coordinate 5,170,585 downwards.
TCCATATATTTCACTTATAGAAGAAACAAATCACATGAATCATGGCGACAGTTCCTCAAGTGGCGAGTATTATCTTCCATGTATTACTATGTAAAATGTTTCTAAATCAACCCATTTTTACTTAATGAATAAACCTTATGTTTATTCTCGGTCCAAACAACAAGGATATTTCTCAAATAAAACTTTAGTGTATACAAATCAAAATGAGAAACATCATATTATTAATAAGAGTTTCAATTACAATCAAAATGTGGGACCAAGTCCCATTCTCTCTACATGATCCTTAAATTTAAACGGTGGCATGCCCTTAGTCAAAGGATCAGCTAACATCAATTCAGTGCTAACGTGTTCAATGACCACTCTTTTATCTCTAACACGTTCTCTAATGGCTAAGTACTTAATGTCGATATGCTTACTTCGACTTCCACTCTTATTGTTCTTAGCCATGAATACCGCAGCTGAATTGTCACAATATATCCTCAATGGCTTAGATATGGAGTCAACAACTCTAAGCCCACCAATGAAACTCTTAAGCCATACACCATGTGAGGTAGCCTCAAAACAGGAAACGAACTCGGCCTCCATAGTGGAAGTGGCAGTCAGTGTCTGCTTAGCACTCTTCCATGAAACAGCTCCACCGGCAAGCATGAAGATGTAACCGGATGTTGATTTCCGGGTATCAACACAGCCAGCAAAGTCTGAGTCTGAGTAGCCAATCACCTCCAACTCATCAGTCCGTCTATACATAAGCATGTAATCCTTAGTGCCTTGAAAATATCTAAGCACCTTCTTCGCAGCTCTCCAGTGGTCCATCCCTGGGTCACTTTGGTATCTACCCAACACTCCCACAGCAAAAGCAATATCAGGCCTGGTACAGACCTGTGCATACATAATGCTTCCAACAGCTGAGGCATATGGAATGTTCTTCATCTGTTCCCGCTCAAGATCATTTTTCGGGCACTGGCTCAAATTGAACCTGTCACCCTTCACAATGGGAGCTGGGCTTGGTGAACAATCTTTCATTCTGAATCTTTCTAAGACTTTATTGATATAGGCTTCTTGTGACAGACCTAATATACCTCTATGTCTGTCTCTATGGATCTTAATGCCAATGACATAAGATGCATCGCCCATATCCTTCATATCAAAGTTCTCAGAAAGAAATTGTTTCACCTCACGTAGCATCCCCTTATCATTGGTTGCAAGCAGAATATCATCCACATATAGCACAAGGAAACAAATCTTGCTCCCACTGACCTTCTGGTATATGCATTGATCCATGATGTTCTCAACGAAACCAAATGAAGAGATGACTTCATGGAATTTTAGATACCATTGGCGGGAAGCTTGTTTCAACCCATATATGGATTTCTTGAGCTTACAGACCAAATGCTCACCATTACTAGAGGAAAAACCTTCAGGTTGTTTCATGTAAACCTCTTCCTCTAGATCACCATTGAGAAATGCCGTTTTCACATCCATTTGTTGCAACTCTAAGTCAAAATGTGCAACAAGCGCCATTATGATGCGAAGAGAATTTTTCTTAGATACAGGAGAGAAGGTCTCCTTGTAATCGATTCCCTCCTTTTGAGTGAATCCTTTGGCTACGAGTCTTGCCTTATAACGTTCAATGTTGCCTAATGAGTCAGTTTTGGTCTTAAAGACCCATTTACAGCCTATAGCCCTGGCCCCATTAGGCAACTCGACAAGATCCCATACTCCATTAGATGCCATCGAATCCATCTCATCCTTCATAGCATCGAACCAAAGTTTTGATTCTTTGCTGTTCATGGCTTGTGAAAACGTCTCTGGATCATTAACGGGCCCAATATTGAAATCATACTCTTGTAGATACACAATATAATCGCTAGGAATAGCTGTTTTCCTTTCCCTAGTAGACCTTCTTAATGTTGGTTCAACATTCTCCGAAGGATCATGTTGTTCAACTGGTTGCTCACTCAATTCTGGTGTATCCAGAGGAGCCTCGTCTACTGGTAAGTTATCAACTACTTGTGGATCTTCAACGATTGGTTGTTCAATGTCCAGTTGTACTGAAGGGACATTGTTCATGATAACCAATCCTTGACTCGAGGTAGAGGGTTGATCTCTCACAGAAACTAGGTCTTGAGATTGATCGCTCCCACTAACTAAGTCATTTTCAAGAAACTTGGCGTTCCTTGATTCCACAAATCTAGTGCTATGAGATGGACAATAGAATCTGTAGCCTTTGGACCGTTCGGCATATCCAATGAAATACCCACTTATGGTCCTAGGATCCAGTTTCTTTTCCTGTGGGTTGTAAACTCTTATCTCAGAAGGGCATCCCCAAACGCGCATATGACGCAAACTCGGTTTCCAACCTTTGAATAATTCAAAAGGCGTCTTTGGAACAGCCTTGGTTGGAACCCGGTTCAATATATACGCTGCCGTTTTAAGAGCTTCAATCCACAAAGACTTAGGCAACTTCGAGTTGCTAAGCATACTACGCACCATTTCCATCAAAGTTCGGTTCCTTCTTTCTGCAACACCATTCTGATCTGGTGAACCAGGCATGGTATATTGGGCAACAATCCCATTTTCTTGAAGGAACTTCGCAAATGGTCCAGGTGCTTGTCCATCTTCAGTGTATCTACCGTAATACTCCCCACCTCTATCAGTTCTTACTATCTTTATGGGTTTTCCACATTGTTTCTCTACTTCAGCCTTAAAGACTTTAAAGGCATCTAATGCTTCGCTCTTGTTATGAAGCATGTAGAGATACATAAACCTCGAGTAATCATCAATAAAGGTGATGAAGTATTTCTGACCATATGCATCAATGTCTGGACAACATATGTCAGAATGTATGATCTCTAATATGGTTGAACTCCTATTGGCACCTTTCTTAGACTTGTTGGTTTGCTTACCCTTAATGCAATCCACACAAGTGTCGAAATCAGTAAAATCGAGAATACTAAGTATTCCGTCATTTAACAATCTCTTAATTCTATTTATGGAGATATGACCTAATCTCCGGTGCCATAACGTAGAGGAGTCCTCATTCATAACACATCTTTTAGTGCCAGTTTGAACATGCAAGGCGTTATGAGCAGTATCATTTTGCAAATCAATAGAGAAAAGACCATCACATAAGGTACCATTCCCAACAATATCAGACTTAAAATATATCAATATTGATTTATTTGAAAATTGAAAGGAATATCCATAAGGTACCAACCTAGAAACAGAGATTAAATTTCTCGAGAAACTAGGAATATAAAAGGTCTTTTCTAATTGCAAAACAAAACCACTCCTAAGAACTAAAGTGCATGTTCCAACGCCTTCAACACGCGAGCGCATCTTGTTTCCTGAATAGATGCTCTCCTCATTTCCCACTGGCTTCCTTAGGTTTGTCATACCCTGTAAGGAAGTTGAAATGTGAATTGTAGATCCAGAATCAATCCACCATGTGTTATGATTAACCTCAACCATATTTGATTCAAAACAAACATATGAAAGTGGATTACCTTTCTTAACGAGCCACTGCTGAAGCTTGGCACAGTCCTTCTTCATGTGTCCCTTCTTTTTACAGAAGAAACACTTGGACTCTTTCTTAATGTCAGCTTGGGCAGGGATTTTCCCTTTTCCCTTGTTCTTGGCTCGATCCTTGGTCTTTTCTTGGCTTGCAGAAAATGCACTTTCACCCGATTCCATAAGCAGTCTTCCCTCCTCTTGAACACACATGGTCATCAATTCATTGATTGTCCACTTATCCTTATGTGTGTTATAGGATATCTTGAATGGTCCGTACTGCTTTGGTAGAGTGTTCAATATGTAGTGCACAAGAAAAGACTCAGACATCTCCACCTCTAGCTTCTTGAGTTGGGCCGCTATATCTCTCATGGCCATTATGTGCTCGCGCACTCCTTTGACATTGGTGAGCCTCATCGATGAGAACTTCATTATCAGGGTGCTGGCCAACGCTTTGTCTGAAGTGACAAATTGATCATCTATGGCCTTCAGTAAGGTCCTAACGTTGGTATGCTGTTCGACTGAACCACGTATCCCAGCAGATATCTTTGTCTTTATATACATGACACTAAGGCGATTGGATCGCTCCCCGCGTTCATGTAAAGCTACTTCAGTAGGAGTGCTGGTCTCAGTCAATACGGGCTCGTCTTTCCTTATAGCATAGTCTATATCCATGCACCCTAATTGGAGGAGAACTCTCTCCTTCCAAACCTTGTAGTTCTCTCCATCCAGCTCGGGAACTTCTAGGTTAATACTAGCCTGAGGAAACACTGCATATAGAAAATAAACATGCTTATGTATCTAGAATTTTTGAGGCAAACTTAATTATGTCTACCAATGTAAACATATTTTATTAATGAATCCTAGACATAAAACTTGCCTGTGGGCTAAAGTTCTAATTCTAATAGATTCATATCATAATGATAAAACTATCAAATTATATCATTTCCTAATTCCTGTGGGTAAATTAAGAAACTAATTTGATATTTTATCTTAATTAGTTATAAAATTATAATAAAAATTCCTGTGGGATAAAATTTATCATAACCTTATAATTAATCACAATTTATGTCTAATATCATTATGTGATTTTACAAAAAATAATTTTACTTAATTAAGGTTGCTGTGGCTAAGCCCTAATTAAATAAATTATAAATCACTTAGACATATTGGAAAATTCTAAATTCATTCATATTTAAAAATTGCAATTAACACAAGACAATTTTAATTCCAAATAATATGAATAACTTAGCTACATGTGCTTCTAGTATAAAAATAACAAAATTATACATATTCAAAATAAGCACATATGCACATTTAAAATCAAATTTTCATAATTTAATCATAATTTTATGATAATTTTCACAAAATTATTCAATTTTAAAATTATAGCATTTATAAAAATTTCAAATTTATGAAAAATCCTCATAAAATCCAAATAATGAGAAGATTTCATAATTATATTAATTTTGTGAAAATAATCTAATTATTCATAAAATTATGAAAATTACAGAACTGAAAAATTGATAAAACTATCAAAAATATAATTATTTGGCCTAAATTAAATAATTTAAATTACTTAAATTAAATAAATCCTTAATGCCTAAAATAAATCAAATGGCCCTTTTATTTAATCCATATGGCCCAAATAATCAACCAAAAGAGCCCAAAATAAATGGCCCAAAACTAATCAAATAAAGACCCAAACAGTGGCCCAAAACCCGAGGCCCAAAAGGGTTTCTTTCCTTTTTTTTTTTTTTGCACAGTGCGTTTGCACTGTACAACCAAGCCGGGCGCGTGATACCACGCGCCCGCTTTCCACTACCGAGCGCGTGGATCTCACGCGCCCGCATAATCACCATCGGGCGCGTGGATCTCACGCGCCCGCAGAACATCATCGGGCCCGTGGATCTCACGCGCCCGGTTCCAACCTTTCTTCTTTGCTCGAATGGGCATATTTGCAGAATTTTGGGTCTTTTCGATCCGACCCGGCACAAAACCCTTCAAACAGTCCCGTTTTTCATCTATTTTTTATCCCTAGAGCTTTACAACAATAGATCTAAAGTATTTGAACCAAAATCACATGAAAACTGAATGAGTTTCAAGAAATCCGAGACTTAAAGTTTCAAAATATGGGTTTTTATGGCTTCTTTCTACAGATCTCTAGCAAGACAGAGGTTAAACTAGGGCTCTGATGCCAAATGTAAAATTAAATTAATCCTGAACATGCTTCTACACAATATGAAACATGTTAGACAATTAAATGCGGAAGCGACAGGATCTAACCTCCAGCCATTACACTCTGTAACTCTGCTGTTGAAGCAATTACCGAATCTGACAGTCTACTCTGTGTCGATCACAGACCTTCCAAATCTTCCAAGCACTCAAAACCTCACTAGATGGTGTTTGTGTGTTTGAGATTCACGTACTTGGGGACCGGAAGGAGCCCTCCTTAAATAGTAATGAGAGCGTGCTAATTATGGCAATAAAATCACGTTTTAACCATCATAAAATCGTGCTTTTAATACCCAAATATTGAGTTGAGATTCAGTGTGAAATTATGGACCATATCCGGAATTGGTCAACCAAATATTTATTTCCATAAATGAGGAGATATACTAACATAAGCAACAATTCAAATTGAAACAGATCAAACAAATTTGAAATTCGATTTTATTCATCATCCATACTCGACTCCTATCCTCAACCTAGGATCGAGAAACAACATAGCTGATTCCTAGCTAAACCTAGAGCCTAAACTAAGATACTCAGCTTAGCAAACACTCATAACCTAGAAGCACTAAATAATAAAAAATCACAGCAATTGCAAAAAAACAGAAGTGGAGTTTCAAAGGTATTATGGGTTTCTTGAATTCATGGCATTTTTGAAAGAATCAAGAGCCAAACAGCGGATGGAGAATAAGACTAGCGGTCGAGAGCTCAGTGGTGGCTTGAAGAAGGTGATTCAACCAAAGAAAGAGAAATTAGGGAAACAAAGCAAAATTAAAGGAGGAAATCATAAAAGAAAAATGGAAAGGGAGAAGGGAAGAATTAAAAAGGGGAAGAAAAGGCAAAAAAAAAAATAATGGAGAAGGAGAAGGCTGATGCGGGAGATAAAAGAAAAAGATGACAAAGAAAGAAGAAAGGGAAAGAAAAGAAAGAAAAAGAAAATGAAGGAGAGAAAGAAGATCTGACCAATAGGTTTATTAATATATTTTTATTTTTAATTTTTTATTTACTTGTTAATCTATCGATGTTCTTGTAAATATTTTTAATTTTTTTTGTATATTTTGAAATATTTTTTAAAATATTTTTTTTTATTTTTAAGAACATTTAAATATTTTTCAATAATTTACATATTTTTAAATATTTTTACATATTTTAAATATTTTAAAATATTTTTTAAATATTTCTAAATATTTCTCAAATATTTTAAAATGTTTTTACATAATTTTAAAAAAAATTTAAAAATTTTAAATTTTTTAAATTTTTAATATTTTTAAATATTTTTCAAATATATTTTAAAATAGTTTTACATATTTTTAAATATTTTTTTACATATTTTAAAATAATTTTAAATATTAAAAACATTTTTGAAATATTTTTACATATTTTCAAGTATTTTTTAATATTTTAAATATTTGTAAGTGTTTTAAATATTTTTCTAATTATTTTTCTAAATATTTTTAATATTTTTTAATATTTAAAAATATTTCTAAATTTAAAATATCTTTTAAATATTTTTAAGCATTTTTAAATAATTTTAAATATTTTAAGTTTTTTTTATATTTTTGAGATATTTTAAATATTTTGAAATATTCAAAATATTTTTTTATATTTAAAATATTTTTAAGTATTTTAAAAATATTTTACATATTTTTAAACTTTTAAAAATATTTTTGTAATATTTTCTAAAGAAAAATAAATAAAATTGATGTGACGTGACATGTGTCTAAATCTTATTGGACAATCAAGATACGTCAGCTTTTTGTTAAACGGAATTAAGCTTTGATGCAAAGTGGTTGACGGAAATGAAGTTCATATATGAAAGTGACAAAAAAAAATTTTTTTAGGTACAAAAATATAAAAAATAGTATAGTTCGAAGGTTAAATTATACATTAACCCTTAAATTAATGTTGTTGTAATATAAAAAACTAAACTTTGGGCTCCAAGTGAAAACATCAGCCCACGCTGGGTGAGTAAGTCCAAGTCATTAAAATGAATGCTTAACTCCACCAAAGCTGACAGATCAAAAGGCAACACTTAACATATTAGCAAAACCTGCCACCTACAAGATCAAAGAATCGAACCCCGCCAATAAAGGGTTGTTTCCTTTGCATCATAGTGAAGTCACATTATCTCGGTAAGCTAAAAAGAAGTCAAGAAAGAGAAAAGACAAAAAAAAGCTGTAAATAAATTACGGACATTAAAATCTAAGTTAAGATTTGCTGAATCTCACTTCTTAAAAGTAATTGCGTGAACCTTTTTATTAAGTATTCTATCTAAAATTAATTAATAATAGACGAAGAGATTCTATTTAAATATAAAATCATAAAAAATTAAATATTTATATAATAAACAGATTTTTATTACGTGTAGATAAAGATATGAAAATCAATCACATAATAATTTTAGAAGTGATAACATGCATAAATCATAAAACAAAACATGACCTTTAATACTATATATATTAAGAATCTAACCTAAAATCAATTTGAAATAAGTGGAAGAAGTCAACTTAAATATAAAACTAAAAAATATAAACTATTTGACAAAAAACACTACTGTAAGACATTTGAGTTAAACTCCTAGTTGGAAATATATTAACTTTGCCTAGTAAAAAGTTCAACCCTCTAGAAACGTAGCATCGCTGTCCAACACGTAACTTGAAAATGATAGATTGTATGAAAAGAATTGTACCCTCGTACATGTGTGTGGTTAAGATGGCAAATGGCACCTTTTTCCCGTTTCGTCGTTCATGGTGAATCACAATCATATGTGATTGAATCAGTGTTCAATAATAATCTGTCAGTGTCCTCAACCTAAATCAATCCATGTCTCCTCTCATTTCGAAATATCTCAAACACTTGGTAGGAATATTTTCATTGCTGACCAAGTTTTTCTGGTTCCGTTTATTCTTTCCATAGATCATTGACTTCTCATTTCTTCTTAATTCACCATGTTCGCATGGTAGAATATATAAATATATATATATATATATATTAACATAAAATTTAGCTAGATATAGATTATTCAGTCTCTTGATGAGTTAGCATAAGATTAATCATATTTCATCAATAAAATTCAAAATTGAGATAACTTAAGACGAATGAACTTATCGATTGATTTTATTTTTTTATTATAAGTTGCAAAATAACAATTTTGTAAGGAGAAAGACTTCCGTAAAAAATCGAAGTTATGCAAGTAAAATTTTGTTTCTAAGTTATGCAAGAAGTTCAAAGTATTGAACAAACAAAAGGAATCCACTATAGGAATACTACATAACACAACTTTGACGTAAAAGAAAATCTTTTTTTTTTTGTATTAGCCCAAGCGCCTATGGTTAATTTATAGTAAATCAGACTATTTTTGTCAAATTTTATGTCGATATGTCAAATATAAAATATTCTCTTTAGTTTTTATCAAAATTTAGCTCGCGTCACATTTATGTTTTTCTTTGTGTTGTTTTCATATCATGTTTAGGTTTATCAAATTTAATTTATGGTATAAACTATAGTCTATAGCATAAATTTCACCCTGATTTTGAGTTATCAATTTCAACCCCAAGTCCTAAGCAAGATTTTCATCCCACCAATCAAAAGTAAAAGGAAAAAAACCCTCCCATGGAAATCAACAAAGTAGATTAACCCTAGGTTTTAATAAGGCTATACTTTCTGTTATTTCTTAGTCTTTAAGAGGCATAAAGTTTCCCCAGGCAGCATGGTCCCCAGCTACAGCCCACAAGGACCAAAACAATACCCCACCAATGAAGAAACTGAGAAAGAATAAGTTTTTCTTTTGCTTTTTTTTTTTGATTGAATATGTTTAGAACCCCTTTAAAGAGATTTCACTCGAAGTGGGGTTTACAAAGATAAAGGTCAAAAGCTCCTTTCTTGAGTATGCTGGGATTTAGTTGCAGTTGGCACTGAGTAAAAAGCTATAATGTGGAGATAGACTATTGGTGTAAGTGTTATTATCCCCCACAATCCCATTTCGTTATATTTGTATATACAACTGTACGAGGGAGAGTAGAGAGCTGAACCTAAACATGGCTCTGTTGTTAGTCTGCCTGCCATGAATGATCAGAAGATGCATGCATTGCTGACATATAAATATTAGCAAAATCCATTTTCTCTTTCCGACTGTTAAAAAAATTTCAAACAGCTGCTTTTCTTGAATAATAACTAAAAATATGCACAAATTCGGTTTCTTGTTTGATTATAATTTATAAAGAGTTTGAAAATTGATTTTGTCTGGACTTTAACTCAGAACGTAAATTGCAATTTTCATAACTTCACTCTACCTAGAATCTGAAAATTTAGAATTACTTGACATAAATCGTGCCATACGCAAAATGAAGGCGTTGACTTGCAATATCGTTTTTTCTGATATTTCAAGCACAGTATCAAGCGTCAACACTAAAATCTTATAATGCACTAAACCAAAGATGGGTTTGGGATTTCACCTACTTTCATTGTAAGTATTCAAAACTTTTGTTTGATCATTGCTGGAAGCAGTCTACCTTTCGTAAGCTTCGCAACGGAATCAACAGCTTAAGGCTTTTATGAGATCAAACTTCTCACTTCACATAAATCAAAATGGTATTGAGTGAAAGTAATGAAATAATTATATATCTACTAAATACAGTCCGTGAAAGTTATCTACAAATGTCATTTTGAATTAGCTCTTAATCATCTCCATATCTACTAATCATTTACTTAATTCTCAACAACAACAATACTAGATTACCCCTTATTGTTTCATCTAATTTTGTTTACAGATTAACAGAGAGATGGAAAGGACAGAACCACAGGGACGTTGAGCTGGGAATAGAACTCCAAGGGTTGGCTGTTGTGAGCATGTTAAACAAGGCATTCTTTTTCATAACAGTACCTTTAACCTTGTGGTTCATAAATGAACGTGACAATAATGTGAAAACTGCCACCGGTCACGTCCTTTGCCAGAGATAATATTGTTGAATGAATCACCCTATTGATTGAATTTGAAGAATTTCTGGGTTTTATTTTCTTACTTTTCTTTCTGTTTTAATTTTCTTCCACAAATTGTACTACTCGGCTTCCAACGAAACTGATGCAGATCTTCTCCTACCATTGATACGTATTCTGCTTGCTCTTTTATTGATTGGCTCTCTGACTTTTATTTGTGAAGCAGAAAGTTTGATTGATATTGAGAGACTTTATTGTTGTACTGATTTTTACATCAACAACATTGACCGACTGTTTTTTCTTTTTCTTCTTTTAAATTTATTATTTTATAGTTTGTTAGTAATGGTCACTATTAAACATTTAAACTTCACAATCTTAAACACAACATGAAAATGATAAAAAATAAATAAATAAAAGTGATATGAACTAAACTAAATTTGATAAGAATTATATATATATATATTGTACATGAAATAAATAAAAGTTAAAACACCTGTTTTCGACAGTGCCAATACAAATTGACATAAAATTTTGCGTTTTACACAAACACAAAATACAAACACGACTTGTCAGATGTCATGGTTGCCTCGCCTCAGGGCTCATGCCCTACGTTTGAAATGAACACTTTCACCATGCAAGAGTAGCTTTGTTTCAGGCTACAATCTAATCTCGATTCAGCTTACTTCATTGCTTATGGTCACTGGTCAATGAATTCACAAACACAGCTACTAGGCCCGTATACGGCTCCCATCACGCCAGAACAACACTGGACTTCTTTGGATAGTTGGATTGGATCATTGGCCCTTCCAAATGTGCCTATATTTCATTATATCATGTATTATGACATACTGCAAAGGGAAAGCATAAGCGTAGCATCATCGAGCTAGTGCTCCAAAAAAAACAGTGGAAGTTAGTGGAAAAAGTGGACAAGCCCATTCACATTTCCATTCAAAGGGCAGAAAGCTCACTGACAACAAAAGGAAAATACTACACGAGAACCAATCCCCCCAAATGGGTAAAGATTGGGACTAATTACAATTACATATAACAAAACTGCAGATATATCATCTACAATTTTCATTTCAAGGAAAAAAACCATATAATTATTTAATCACTACTTCCTGCTTCACTCGGCCCGGCAAGTTTAGCACCCTCACTGCCCGAACAAGATCCATCCGAGCCGCTAGATCCCACCTCCTTCACATTAGGATTGTCACAGCTGCTGCTACATTGATTTACAAAACTATCTACCATGGAGCTGGAAGAAAGTGTAACAAAACTCATAGCAGCAATGCCATCACCTATGGCACCGACGTCTCTAGTTCCACTATACAGACCCCTGCTTCCGGCCATAAGGATACCTTTTTTCTCATCGGCAGTAGTCAGAACTGCTGGCAATACATCAATCAATGGAGGGTTGCTCTGTGCTGAACCACTGATTAGCAGCCGAAGAGTTTCTCTAGCACTTTTTTCCACCACGGAATCAGTACTGGGTAATAACGGGTTTACGAGATTTGAATGCAATGGAGGAATTGTGGTCGAAATAGCTGGACCAGCACTAACTAAGTAACCTTGTCCTGAAGAGCAAACATCGATGACCGGAATATGAACAATGGGATCACAAATTAAAGACGAGAAAGTTGGAATTTGCTGTGAACTTGCCATCGGCAACCTGACCAATGGTTCTGGGAGGAAAGCTGGAAAATCAAGTGAAGGAACATCAGCCAGATCAAGTGGCACTGTGGGTTTCAACAAGTTAGAAGCGCTATTTGCTGGCACTATTGAAGAAAGTGGTGGAAGCTTAAGAGATTCAATTGATGCGGTTGGGAGTTCGGAAGCAGCTGAGTGTTGCAGAGTTGATGATCCTAAGGGACACCAACAATAATAAGGAGAAAAGAGAGGTGGTTCCAAGGAGGAAACTCGAGATCCAGAGCTTATAGTTGGTGGGATGGCAAGTTTTCCAAGTGATTCCAGGAAGTTTGGAGTTAATGGACAACTCTTGACATTTGGGAGCTTGTCATTTTCAGCTTGGTTGCAATTAGATGACTCATTTGTAACCGAAGCAATTGTAAGGCTCTCAGTTACTGAAAGATGGTTTACTGAAAGATGGTTATCTCCGCGCCTTCGTAGCTTATCTCTGGCAGTGCTCCTCAAGGAAGACAAGTTTCGGGTCAAACCCTCTTTGAAAGAACTTGATCTTGGACTTAAGCTACCTAGTGCATTCCCCTTAAGTACTTGACTGCTAGAGTGCCGAGACCGCAAAGATTTAGATGTCGTCAATGAAGATTGTCCATTGTGCTCATCAATGGTGTCAACCACCGTATCGTGTGAAGGTGAACCTGAACAGCCTGCTTGTATATTACTCACTTTTGATCCTAAAAGATAGGCTCGAAGCTGGGTTGCAAAGCAGCCTAGTCGGGACTCGCTGATTCCAGTTAATTCAGCAATGGATGGTTTTCTTTTGATTAAATCCTTCATCTATCATGGAAAGAACTAAGATTAGATGGCAATCACTTGACAAAAAAAAAGACAAAAAAAAAGCAATTTGCATAGATCTGACACTGAGAGAATTACAGAGTTAAACATTAATTGCATGGGTAACGCTAGACACAATGGTGTAAAGAAAAAATATGGTTTAAGAAAAATACTAACTTTTTTGCAGTTATGCATGTATGCACATGCAGAGGACAGAAACAAATGAGAAAACCACGATTACCTTTGAAAGCAATTCAACCCCTAAGAGCTTTGACTTCTCAGAGCACCAATAGTAAAAAACTTTGCCATCTGGGATCTTCACAAGGAATGATCGTCCAGAATTGTCTGCTGGGATCTCATTAATGGAAACAGCAGCACACTGAGGTTTGCCACTGAAGGTAAACAGTCTCTCTATTTGACCATCATCCCCAATGAATGAAAGGCGCAAGTCCGATGTTGGTAATAGTGTAAGACTCAAATTTCCCCTGTATCAATTCAAAAAGATTGGGAAACATTTTAGACAGTAAAGAAGGCAACTACAAGTAAAGTATAAACAGCAATAAGAGAAAAGTTATAACCATAAATATCGAATCCATTATTTTACACCTTGCATATAGCAAGTTGTATGATCCAGCAGTTTAAATCATCCAAAAAGTTCCCTAGCGGAGAGAAGAGTGAATAAAGTTATAGTGCAGGTAACCAAATAAGATTTAAAAAGGTAAATACAAAGGTTTTGGCAAGGACTAATATTATGAATATTTAGGGAAGGCCGACAACTTAATTTTTCATTGCGTAGGCAGCTAGCACATAGATAACTATCTGCTATCAGGAAGCTAGAATAACATGTTAATAACAAATCTCTACAGAAATTCTGTACCAGCAATATCAAGAATCACACATGATTAACAATGTACCATCCACCATGAACGTTAACCATGTAAAGCTTAATATTTGGTTTTTGTTCTTAGAAAGAATTCAAAAAACCAACAAATAAGATGCCGCTGCCCAATGCTTGCATGCCCGCTAAAGGACCAGTCTTAACATTTTATATATTTTCCAATCATATTGGTTTTATAGATTCAGCAATTAAAAAACAATCTGGGTTATATCCAGCGACACATTTTACAAACTTCTTATACACAAACACGGGCAAATCTGAACAGCAATAAGAAGTTTCCGTTCATCCTTTTCCAGAATTTGATCAAATTCATGACTATAAAAAAATCATCACCAAAACAATGGATAGCCTTAAATAGCAAAAGTGACCTAGAGATAACAAAAAATGATACGAAAAATATTCAATTCAGATTTCAACAAAATTTACAGAAAAATAAAGAATACAGACACTGACAAACCAGCATAACCATAATTCATATAATATTATTAGCACTCAATCCTATAATTGATTCACTGAATTTCTAACCTAAATATCCACAAAACAGCAACAGCAATCCATATATTATAGGAGATGAAACTACCTTTATTTCCTCATAATTCAGAGATCATTATAGAATACGCCCACTTTACCTACAAGTCAAAAGATACATTTATTTGGAAGCATAAACATGATCACTAACAACAAACTAAAATAGAACCCTGTAATTTTTACCAACTATTAACCACTAAATTTACACTTTCCATTCCGATTATGTTGTAGGGTTAACCTGGTACTAAAGGACAGATTCCAAAACATGAAATCAATCAAGCAGTTGCTAAATCAAAGCATGATGAGAGACAACTTATAATGTAGGACAAAGATATAGGAATTTTTGCAGACAACAGTCGTGAAAACATAATAAATAGGCCAACTCCAAACTTCTAATCATGCTGAAATGCAACCAGCAAAGATGCAGCAATCTATAAATCATGAAAATTAACCAATAACAGACTCAAGACTAGGCAGTACTAAACAAGAATGCCTTTAGTAAACTTGCATCGTAATCCAACAATAAACACTACATAGGCTCATGCATCAAAATGTAAATATCAGAATGGTCATTAAAGTTAAGAAGTAATCTAATATAGAGTAAAATGGCATGTCAATAACATGACCAAGTCCAACAATTAGATAAAGGGTATGTATTCTCAGTTTAGCAGAGAAATGTTACAAAACACACAAAAATATGCCACTTGCAAATGTCAGCAAATATAATCATGTGATAATACATGCCATGCCAACTTACTGGTAGTAAATATCAGTGACATACTGCGAAAGGCAGAACATTTCTAAATCATGTATATTTTTAAACCAAGCTGCCTGCATGGGATGTTGAAAGCATTACCGTACATAACACAATCAATTAATATCATCTTATCCAAAAACGGAGACAGGAAGGGCAGAAAAGAAGACTTGTACTAATCCAAGGTAAATTACAAAAATGCAGTACAATTAAAGATTACGAAAGACCAAATAAATGAGAAGACCGCTATAATGACACCATAATGAATATGAATGATGGATCCAAAACTAAAGAAAAAAATTGTGTATTTCAGATTGTAATTAAATAAACCAAATAAGGTTAGTTTCTAGAGAGAGCTGAATATAGTAAATATGTGGACATAGTTTACAATGATAACATGCAGTGATGATTACTTGTTGCTAATCACTTGCAACAAATTTGATAACACGCATGGATGAACTGGAAATGATATCCAGAGCAGAAATATATACGATAAATCAGCCTCCGATATCAATAAAAATTCATTACCTTACAGCAGTAGGGTGAAAATGAGTCCCTTGGTTGTTGATTTTCCCGACTCGAATAGACACCAAAGCTATGCAAAAACACCTCGCCAGCATACCAACTTCCGATGGCTCAAAGTGCTGAAAAAAAAAAAAGAAGTTAAACACACAAAACAGCTAATAAGGCAAACTTAAATCATATTTTCGTCTTCGAAATAGATTAAAATGGCAAAACTAAACCTTCAATTTAATCCTAAAAAAATTTCAAACAATTAAATCAATTCAGATCCAAATTTTATCAAAATTACCTGACTCAAATGAGCTAACAACCGATCCTCAGCGACGCCGCTTGAAACTTTGACTTTCAACAAAGGCTTTAACCTTTCATCAGTCCGGCAAGCGCCAATTACTTGCATATCTAAAGCTTGTAACCATTGCAGAACCCTATCTTCTCGATCGAACAAATCTCCGTCGTTTTCCCCTACGAATATGTCGGTTAATCGTTCCGTGAGTCCAATTTCGTTCCTCATCTCACCGCTTTGTCTCGATGTTGTTCCAGATCCAACGCTGGACGATCCGTCCGATGAATCGATTAACTCCTCGTCGTTTGGATCCACATGATCGTCAACAAATTCTCGGTTTCTAGAATTAGCCATCGTCGATTTCAAATAAATTAAAAAAAAGACCTTAAAAAAGCAAATTCTTTCAAATTTTTGGATTACCAAGAAATTAGATTTGATTACGAAAAAAAATGAAAAGCGCGAAGATCGAGGAGATCCAATGGCGAATTTCGAGGAGTCGTTTCCTAGGTTTTCTAGAGAGAGAAAAACAGAGGAAACAGTATGAGAGAGAAAAATATCTCCTTTGCAAGAGCACTGCAGGTGCGTAAAAATAGTCGAGGAAAGAACTCGGAAGCTGGTCATATAAAAGCAGAAAGGAAAACCTGGCGGACGTCAAGGTGCTTTATGGAATATGGTTAATTGTTGTTCGGTTTAAGATCCGTGATCTGATTGATTGGTTAATTTCGAGTATTTTATTATATTACTTTAGCTGAAGTCCACGTCAGAATTTGTTTTTCTTAGTTGTGAGCCCCATTTGAATGGAAAGGCCACGTCAGGGCGGTGACAATGAAAGACTTTTTTTTTTATTAAAAACCGTATTTTAATTTTTAACTCGCACGTTTGATGAGATTTGAATTTGAGATTTTTTTACTCATTAAAGATTTCAAGATCTTTTTCTTATCACTAAGCCAATATCTCATTGGCTGAAAGACTTGGACTGACTTGTTAGTTGTTTTAAATATTTTGTTTGGCTATCCAAGAAGACGTAAATCAATAAATAAGTGATTGTTTTAATTTAATCAAAAATTTTATTGTTCTTTAAATTCTGCCCGACTTAAATTTAAATTAATCTTATATGAAAATAATACGAAGATATCTGATGATTTTGATAAAAAAAATACTTTATTTAAGGACAGAGAAGAAAAAAAAATTTGGAAGAAATACTTACTAGTTTTTTTTTTAATTTTTTTTTTTGTGTTAAGAAATGATTATTAGCCAGGGCTTGGAAAAGGAGGGGCTAAAATTAATAGCAGTAGGATTTTGGTGAGGGAGGGGAATATTCGCTGCTTGAAGAAAGAGGATTCGAAGCTGGGTACAGACAAATATTAAAAGTGGGGTCATTAAAGGGTCTAATCCATACTTCAAGAGACAAACTATGCACAAATTTTAAGTGTGGGGTCAACAATTTTTTATGATTACAGAGGAGCCGTGAACTCCAGAAATAGCACAGCGTGGAAATATAAATAAAATAAAATAAATATAAATTAAAATTTAAAAAATTTATAGAAAGATTTTATGTTTAACATATTTATACGAAAATCATGATTAAAATATTATTTGACGTAATATAAATATAAATTATATACATGAATTATCATATTTATTTTTAACTATAAAAAAGTTTTTTGCAAGAGTTTTAAAATAAAAAACTTAAATACTCGAATAATTTTAAAAAAATGAAATAAAAACTTAACTATATTTTAAAATATATAATAAATAAAAAATTAAAGCATAAATATATAAAGATCTGCTTCTGTTAGGCAGGGCAGGGCAGGGCAGGGCGGGGCAGGTTCTATCATATAAATATCAATAGGGCAACGGTCGACATCCAAAGCTGGTCCTAACAGCAATTAAACTAGGAAGATAGATGATAGCTACTGGGAATCATAATCAATATTGTTAAATGAAACATGGCGATAGATACAAGATTCGCATCGAGCTAAAGATGCCAAATCATTTTCATTAGGAGGAATCGGTTTTGACTATCGATGTAAATTGTCTTCTAATCTTCAGGCAAACTATTTGTTTTCTTTTCAGTTCAAAAGTTTCAAAACAAGAACAATAACTTTAGTGAACATCCATGTCAAAGTCACAACATGGCCAGAATTCACCGTCCAACCGGTAACCCATCAGGATAAACCTTACTATCATTGATCACTTCTTTTTCTTTGGTTCTGCCGCATAATCATTTACTAGTGCTTCTACGTCTTTCCAGAACAGACCCTCCACCAATACTCCCTCCTTGGTGAACCTGCAATATTTCAACAGGTTAGAAGCGTAAAGGGGCGGCAAGACTGGCCACATACATGAGTGTGAATAGAAGAAGAAGGTGAAGGAAAAGGGAGATACCACTGGGTAACACTTTTAGTAAACTCTACTGGTTTCCCGGCTGATATTGACTTGGGATCTGCACTTGCAATAGTAAGTGTATAAAGATCAGAGAATCTTGGCAACTTTGAAGAGACTACCAAACCGGTGCCGGTGACGGACCCCTACAAACACGAAATCAGTACTTAGATGTAGAAACCAACACACATGGGGCTTCATTAGCACGCACATCCTAGGAACCTAAAGCTCACACAAGTGGATTTACTTTCAATCTTTGTAATTTGGTAAGTTCCTTTCAGCCAAAGGCACACAAAAAGCATTTGCCCACACTATGTAAGCTTTTTCTAAAAGACCATAGAGGTTAGGCATTTACAAGGGTTTGTTTGTGTTGAGTTTGTACAAGAAATATAATTATCTTGGGCAATATTAAGAATCTAGATATCTATTGGGACACTAGGCATCATTCCACATCATTAGTCCAAGTATAAAGCTTTGTTAGTTAACTAAGAAAGATGAAACATAACAGTTTTACAATCAAGGGCACACAATAAAGCAGGGGTCTATATTTGATGTAGTAGCAATATATAATTTTTATACACTGTCGATCAACCACAAAATGCCACCTCATTTATAAGCAAAGCTTTAAAATACACAAGCCTTTACAATAAATTAAAAAACTACTGATATTTATTTTTAAGGGTCTACATAAATTTTAACTTTGCTTATTAATGATGTGGCACCTTATGGTCGATAGACAATGTATAGAAGCTATACACTGACAGTGCATCAAATATAAACTCTAAAAGTAGATTAAAGTCTTATGAGTCATGTCACAGTAGAATGAAATGCATAGAACTGAACTAATGATAAAAAAACATGCATAAGATCAAACAGTGCCAAACTCAAGCCTACATCATAATGCCAATAAGATAAAATAGAGCTCGATGGTAATCTGAAGAATCAGTAACCATGCAAATGCTGAGGATTATTCAACATCACAGGCTTAAGCACATAAAGACCAAATTCCACACTTATCATACATGAAGATAATCTCAGCTATAAAAGAAAAAGCAATCAATGTATAACACAAGAAAAAACATAATGAAAAGTTCAATTAGAGAGAAAAGGAACTTACAGCAGGAGGATACGTAAATAGAATTGCATTCTTTTCCTTTGTGTAGATGATCAGCTGGAGTAATCCATTGAAAACTATATACTTGCCAGAGTCAAGGATCAAAAGAAACATTAAAGTAACATAAACAATGACACTCTTTGGTTGCCAAGAAAAGCAAAACAAAATGAGATCTTTAACACCATCTTGTCTTAGTTAGTAGATGCACTCTGACCAAATGGTTTCGGGTTTAAGCATTAAAAACTTAGAAGAAAAATGATTATCATCATCTTGTCTCTGTTCACAAGTTAACACAAAGAAGCCAGACAATGAATCAAGGTCGACTGAAGCATGAGAGTTTCTTCCTCAAAGCTCTTAATCACTAAAAATGGTACTAAATAGATGATAATTCAACAGAATTCTGTGAAGAACAAGATACCTGATTTAACTTTCATATGGCTCAATTATGCACGGATATGCATTACAGTTTATATATTAGCTCTTTTCAATAAATATAATTTCTCATATCACTACTTGTTTCTATTAAACAATAACATTAACAACCAAATAGAGCCTAAATTAGATTCTTTCCCGCTTACCATCACCAAATTTCAATTAAAAATGGCTAAAAAAGCAATTTAATTCAAATTTATTCAAAACATTCTTAAATAACTATTTATCAAGCAATTACAATAAAAAAAAATCCAAGCAAATGAGAAAAAGGATATAACACGATGCAGCCGATGAGGAAATCACGGTTCTCAGGGAACTTCTTTTTGTAAAATTGAGCAAAAAGAGCGATTATAATTGTAATTGTTCCAAGCAATAATCTGACATTGCTCATCCTCACATCTTCTACATATCCACGACTTGTAACAATCTATTGGAAATCCAAAATTAAACAAAAAGAGAGACAAATAATTATTCAAAAATTGAGCTGTAATTGTGAAGATTAATGGATCTAGGGTTGTTTTCAACTTTTTTTTTCAATTTTTTGTTACCTCGGAAACCGATTCGTCGAGGATGTGCTTGATGGAGTGGTGATCTAAGAGATTCGCCTTCTTTGCGTATTTGCTTCCAGTTTCTGCCTTCTTCTCTTGCATTTTTGGAGGGTTTTTGCTTTTTGGGCAAGGAAATGCCGCTGCTGATATACTGAGACCGGAGGAGAGAAGATGAGCGATACAGTGCTGCATTAAGTCAAGGTTTATGAGTGGCCTGACGAATTGCCAAAACGCAGTCGTTTAAGTGTTGTTCTAGAACGATGTCTTGCTTCACATGGGGCTTTTATGAATAGTATTAACATAATAATAAATTAAGATAAATATTTTAAAAATATTGGTTTATTAAATAAAAATAAAAATATTTAATTTAGCAATTAATCATTTTATTTTTTTGAAATAAAATAAAATTCTAACATAAAGTTAAAATATTAAATGGACTAAAATAAAAAAACTTATAAAATATTTAATTTTTTATTCAGTTTAACCCTAAATTGTTTATCTCAATATAAATTCATATTAGACTAATACTTGCTGTCACTTTTTCTTTCGATTTGTCATAGACTATAAGTGTTTAATATTGAAATTATTTATTTATTACTTTATTTCTTCTTTTATAACTTTTGATTTTCATATTTAAAGAATTTTTATTAAAAGTTTTTAATTCATAGATTTATCTTTTTATAATTTTTTTATGTATATTTGTGTTTAAGTTTTTAAAAAATTATTTTTGAATTTTTTGTTTTATACTATAATTTTATCATTTTTTGAAATTTTAAATTATTTGTAATATTTTTAGTATTTTATTCGAATTTTTTCAAACCAATTTTTTTTGGTATTTGACTTGAATTTTTTTAAAAAATTTAATTCGTATTTTTGAATATATTTTTTACATGAATTTTTGGTTTAGTTCCTTAAAAATATTCTTTGAATTTTAATGTTTGTTCCTCCCCACTTATCATCTCTTTCGCTTAACTTTGGAAAAATGATAAACATTTATAGAAGAAAAAATTATGAATATTTGATTTAATTTTTTTCAAATTTTTTTATTTGAATTTTTCATTGTCTCTCTTCTTTACATAACAAGTTTTTTTTTCTTATATTTAGTATTTTAACATTAAAAAATTTAAAAATAGAATATTTTTATTTCAAGTAAAAAATATAACATATGAAACAAAAAACTACCACATGGCTAAATTTATTTTTAATATTTTAATTTTAAGAAAAAAATTAAAATTAATTATAAATTTAAAAAATAAAAAATTACCTCTAAAAAGGTAAGTACTATGTGACAACCACTCACTTGTTAAAGGATAACTTTTATATCCACAATTATTTTAACTCATATTGTGTCATAATTTTTATCAAACCAAAAATAATATAAAAATTGCAAGAAAAACAATATAAAAATAATTTACCAAAAGTACAAAAAAAAGACACATGTTAAGCATATAATGGGATTACTTTTATTATAGGTTGTAGATTTCTTTTAGGCCCATTACGTGTGAACGTAGAAATTACGTTAATTCATTGTTACTTTTGCCACGTATAAAACCTGTGAATATTACCGCCAACCATTTAATTTAATTAATTGGTTAAAAGAATTATAACATACTGTAAACTTTAACTTTAAACTCAAACAATTTTATCTCTTTAATTATAAGAAAAACTTGAATATTACCAATAATTTCTTAATCGAAAGGTTAAAAAAATATAAGTTCTTTTAGTCGAGTATTTTAAAAAAATTTATAACATGCTATAAAATTTATATTTAAATCTAAACAACTTCAATCTATACTATCAATTATATATTAAAAAAAAACCCCTTAAAACATCAACAAATATTCAACAGGCTAAACCAAAATCTAAAAATAGACTGAACCATGTAAGTTTTTTTATGCAGAAAATTCGAGAAATACAACTATATATAAAAAAAATTGAACTGTATATAGAAATCATAAATGATTTTATTTTCAATAAGTAATCCTTTTATATCCCTTCTATTGCAAGGTACATTGCCTGTCAATATTTGCTATAACCCAAGTTGAATGTTGTGACCCACAACTCATTGGTGTTAAAATAAATAGAGTTGGGGGTGGGGTGGGGTAAGCGAGAGTTTCAGAGTCAACCAGGCTTTGATTTCACTTTATGGATGCCGTCCTTAACAAGCAACAGTCGAGCACCCTTGACAAGTTCCTCCTTAACCATGAACAAGATAGCACCTCCGAGAACACTTTGAACAATTTTCGTGTTCATACCTTTGTAAAAGCCGGAGAAGCCCTCGTAGCGGATCATCTTTAGAACGGCATCCAGAGTCCCTATATTTATGCACATGATAGAAATATAACAAATTAAGCCAAAGTTAAAAAAATGGAAAGTAGAATATATCCAAACATAAAACAAGTTGTGTTTGCATTCATTGAAACGGTTCTACAAATTAGACTCAATCATCTAACATGATTCATCATCCTTTTTTGTTATCCCAAAGGACTAATCCCAACCAGCTTGCCCCAATTGGGTGTCATTTACCGGTCAATGTCATAGATAGATTCATCCCCCTGCCCTCGTATAGTTAAAGACCCCAGAAGTTTTGAGCTAATAGTTAAAACATTCATATCATTTATATTTCACCACAATAATTCAAACCTTTGTAATGATGCCTTCTGTCCCCAGTTGTAACTTGTTTTGCTTGAAGTCTTGACTGTAAAAGCAACAAAGAAATGGATAAGACTTTGACTCATTTGAGTATAATGAGAGGTTATAACTTATCATGACCAATTCAAGGGGCCATGGTCCATAGTTATGATTTTGGCAGGCCATAGGATTTTTCTTTTTCGTTAGTTACTCATAGCAATTCCTAAAATTAGTTTATCTAATTTCAACTAGTTCGGAATTGTTTAGAAGAGTTTTTTTTTTAATCTTAGAATGCATGTCTATGTGTCATATATCATACCTTTACAACAAGAAGAGGATATGTCACAACAGTAGCTCCAAGTTTTGCCAAAGCTCCGAGAAGAAATATCTAGCACAATTAGACAACTTGATTCAGAGATTTAAACCAAAGAAGAAGAAGGCATCGGAAAGGAACACTGGTATAAGAAGATAACATCATTATTAGTAAAGGGAGATAAACTCAGAGTCAACCTCCAAAGCGGTTACTCCATTGTTCCCCTGCTTGCTAAGAGACCGTCTTTTCTTCAGCTTCTTCAACATCGTTTCATACAGCATAAATTGTATCGAAGGATTGCTCACCTGTGAGTAAGAGCAGGAACAATTAGTGATGATCCCTTGGCAGACGTAACAGTCACTTCTCACATACCATGATTAATGTTGGGAATACACCTTTCCAGAAGCCCCAAAATCCAGCTTCATCATAGACTTCTTGAATCTGCAAGTAATCCATATGCAAATGAATGTGACAAAATCTTGCATTTTTGTTGACATCAACAAGGAAACAAAATTTAAAAGTGATAAATCCAAATATTCGACATATTTATGAGTACTGACCAGGTAAACATAATTTGCCAAACCCCGAACTCCATGTCCAAACAATAAAAAAATACTTATAATATGACTTTGCTACTTTCACCGCAGTCCAACTTCATACAAATTATTTGCAAGCAATAAATTCTGCCTTTTCAAAAGTCCACAATCACTAATTTATTCTCAGACATTAGTTCTAAACTATAATTGCTACAAATTAGATGCATTAATTCTAAAATAGTTTTATCTACTTGGAAATTTTATCATTTATCTTTTATCTAAATAAGCACCCATCAATCATTTTCTTCATCCCTTATCAGTTATCATCAATCAGCAATCCTATCAACTGTCCTAATCCTTGTAGCCATTCCACCACACAGCACAAGCGTCATCATTTAATAAATAGGAAAATTGTGAATTAATTGTTTCATTTTTTCTATGCTTCATTATAGAGTTTAAAACTGCAATATTCTAATATATTTCCATGGGAGAGAACTTGTACAAGATTCAATGTTACAAGTGAATTAAATAAAGAACTTTATAGACCAAGCAATGGTGCTGGTGCATACCGCATGGCTAGTTCCATAAGGAAGAGGCTCAATGACAGAAAGAACTGTTTCCTCAGGAGTAGTTGCCAAACTATTAGGATGGTCTTTCTTTGAGATTTTTGTGTGAGTCTGTAGCAAAACAGTTGTTAAATTGAAATATGAAAAAACATGTAAACTGAAAAACAAATAGAAACAATCAAATTGCAGTGCATAATTCAGAACTTGAGAAAAGTACAAAACTTTTTGTGTGATCTAATCTAAAACAAATGTGTAGATGCTAAGCATTAACTAATGTTAGGCATATTGATCAAGAACAAGTTTATCACTCCCAAGAGGCCATATCAGCTGCCCCTATTTTTTGAAGGCATAATTTGGCCTGGGAATCTAGGATAATTAAAGAATTATGGCCATTGGCTTGGATCAAAAGCCCCATGCTTATTGTAATGGATATTCAGCTATAAGTTTATTTGTGGACTTGGCAAAGAATGCATACATTAAAGTTTGTTCTTTCTATGTCTTACATCAAATAAGAATCTTCTGAAATGCATATTAGCTTTTTACCTGCATGCGTGTCACAACTACCCAAATGGGGTTTGTCAACAGCACATTTACGCACCTACACAGAGAAATGATTAAGCATATATTTAGCTCACAGATTTACCGAGAATAGAAAATTACTATTTAATTGCGGATATTATCTGAATTAAATCAGCACACTTGCTTTACAGTTTATAAAAGAGCTTTTGAAAAGTTGATGCAAGAACAGCCAGAGGCAATAGATTTCAGGCAACATAAAAATAAATAAAACTAGATTACCCAGCTAAAGCAGCTACAATAAGTGATGAAAACATTCCTACTGATCCATCACCAACCCCTTGTTTCTGGCGTTCAAGTGCTGTAGTTTCAGCTTTGCTCCTGAATATTTGATAAAAATAATAGTAAACACCCTGTATAATAGAAACAGTAAATAATTATTAATCCAGAAAAACTAAACAAACAAAATTGTGCAAATTTACACAGTCCCTTTACAAATAGCAAAAACAGTGTAGGCAAGCCAAAAGCATGCTGCACGCAAACCATTCCAAAGATAGATCACAAGAAAGTCAAGTTCACAAAATAATGTATGAAGAACGTAGCTAAGTAACAAAAATAGATCCATACAGAATATTCTTCATAAAGGTCACAAGATAGTGGTCGGGAATTCTATTAAGCTCAATCATCTTCACATCAATAAGAACATATTAATCCTAACTTGTATGATAATTAATCTCAAAGCTAACTTCAGTTGGATTTTGCATGGTATTCAGGACATGAGTTTTCATGAATATTAAGAAATTAATCTAGAAATAGAAAAAAGAAATGCGGCAATGGCAAATCTGTCACCACCATGGGACCACGTACCATTTACATTGAAAGTCACAATTCACTACTCTGAGCCAGTTTACGGTCACCATTTGCCAAAAAGTATACATTCAAAAAGCACTATTATCAAGGTAAGGATCACAAACCTCTTAGGCAAACTACTAACTATTCTCAGCTGCAATTTAAAACTAAAGCATAATAAACCAAATTTGGCGCATTCCAATAATTATTAAGTTTGCAAATGACAACTCCACTTCCTTTGTCTCACATCATACTCAGCAACCAAACAAAGCAATAGACAGTACTCAAACACCAAGCAATGAATAAAGATATCTTACAGAATTATTTATTTAATTTTTACTTATTCTTTTTTTACTTAACAACATTCCTAATACTCGAGTTAAAGCAATACAATAACAAGAAACATTATGCTAGAAATCTAAAATGTCTCACCTGAGATGCAGCTGTACCAACTAAAGAAGGCGTTAAACCGCCGTACAACCGTTCCCATCCTTCTTGTTTTACAACCTATTCGCAATGTAACAAACAAATTCAGGAATCAATACTAAACACAAGACTCCGTTCCATTGCTGCATTTTTATTTGCTTTAGGCCTTCTAAAAAACTGTTAAAAAGCAAAAGCAAAACCATAAGTGATCGAAAGTCAACAAATGGCTGAGATTCAAAGTCAATTTTCAACAAAAATTGCTATTCTATTTACTTTTGCACCCAAACACGCAAAGAGACTAGTCGAAAAATTAACATCCAAACAGTACCTAACTTAATAAACCTCAAAAAATAAACTCCATTAACATATTCCGTTAAATATTCAGAATCTTCCGTTAAATATAACGAAAAGCCGTCATTTTAAAAAATAAAAAAACCTGGCACATTTGTTCAATAGTTCCAAGTTTCCGTTTCTCTTTCTTCAGATCACGCTGTGTTTGTTGACGAGTATTTACCTGTAGGTCAAAGCAAAAACAGAAATTTGTTGTTAAAAATAAATTCACATTAAGGAAAAGGAAAAGAGAATCGTACAGTTTGAAGAGGATATGTGAGGAGTTGAGCTATGATCCCTCCGCCAGCTCCCGCCAGGCCATTGATCAAAGCGTCCGACATCGTTTGGTTCTCCAGAAAACACGGACGATTAAAGAAACTTCAAATATTTTCTCGAGAAAATCTGGTGTTTGGAAAGTGGAAACGTTGCTAACAAGAAGCGTGGAAATGGCCAATAAAAATGAAAAAAGAGATCTAACGTTTTAGAGAGAGAAAGAGGAGAGAGAAGCTGTAAATGCTATCTCTGGCTTCGGCAGTAGCGAAGAAATGTATTAGACAATTGGGGAGGGGCTTTCGCTCTCTTCGCGTTTCTTTCTTTTTCATTTTGGTCATTGTTCCGTCTTAGAAAGCAAACGAAGGGAAATTTCATATTAGTGCAACAAACATAAAGTATATAATAGTAAGTGGATGAAACAACTTTAATTAAGAAGAAGTGTATTGCTATATTTTTTTTTGGATGGAAAGTGTATTGCTATTTTTGGTGCATCAGTGTATTGCTATTTTTATTATCAAGTAAGCATGATAAAATATATAGATTATTCAAAATAAATTTTATTCTAATGTAGTGTTTTTTTTAATAAATACTCGTTCACAAAACCTTTCATTTTAAATGAATATATATTACACCTAATAAAAGAAAATAATAAAATAGGAATAAGTGTTTTATAAATGTTGATTAAAGTGTTATTTTTCGTGTTTAAAAGTTAAGTTTTGACGTTAAAATTTTACATATTAAAAGTAGTTTTGTTAATTTAATGTTTCTTTTAGAAGTTAATAAAAGCAAAATTAACTTAAAAGTATTCTTTAAAAGTGATTTTTTTAAAATAGCATTCTAAAAATTTAAGAGTGTAAACAAATAGAATATTTG
This sequence comes from Heritiera fomes, assembly GCA_032173925.1. Lineage (NCBI taxonomy): Eukaryota > Viridiplantae > Streptophyta > Magnoliopsida > Malvales > Malvaceae > Heritiera > Heritiera fomes. The sequence continues at coordinate 5,142,656 of JAPDPM010000002.1, read as the reverse complement.
ATGAATAGTTTTCAGTTTCTTTTCTTTTATTAATCTTAACAAAAAATTATGAACAGAGGTATGGTTTGTTTTTGTTTGCAAACAAATTAAGATTTGTTTAAAATTCATTCGTTTAGTGTTCAATTCATTTACTATACAATAATAATAAAGTTTTAAATTACATATTTATTAATAGATTATTTTAATATGTAATTATTAAAATTATATATTTATGTATACATTTTAATTTGACATCATATATATATTATAATGAATATAAGCTGTACGTATAATTTTTTTGTTTTGTGTTTACGAGATAGTTCGTTTTACGAATAAGAGTTTATGAACAAAATCATTTAATGTTTGTAAATATGTATTTGTAAACATATTATATAGATTATTACTTAAATAAACTTAATGAATACAAAAAAAAACCACATACGACATTAAAAACCAACGAATAAACACAAACATAAAAATATTCGACTATGTTTGGTTCATTCCTAAAGTATTATATAGATTATTACTTACACCTAGGAAGATTTATTTTTTGTTCCTTTGATATTTATGTAATTCCCCCAAATTAAAGAGGCCAGTTAGGTGGCAGGTGCATCGTTTGGATCCTGACTTGACCAATATACCCTCCCTTAATTAACTAATTACGGAAATAATCCCGTCCTTGAGTTCGCCAATCGGCGGCAACTATGATTTGCCTTTTCTTGGGAGGTGTGCACAATGCATGACTCTGCTGAAATCCGTTATATTACTAAAAATAAAAATAATTTTTATATATTTATTTTTTCACAACAAAAGCCAGTTGCTAGAATGCTATTAATATAATATTACTGTTTATAAGTAAGTAAATATGTTTTCATTGTTATTACTGTTCATAAGTAAGTAAATATGTTTTCATTGTTATTACTGTTCATAAGTAAGTAAATAGAATTTGTATATTAATATAATATTAAAATTTTTTATAATAAAAATATAAATAAAATTAAATAATTTTTTAAATAAAATAATATTAAATTTTAATATAAAATATTAATTAATTAATATTTAAAAATTAATATATTTACTTTAATATAAAAAAGCTGAAAACGTAAAAAACGATTAAATATAAATTACATTGAACTATAATTTATAATATTATTTAATTTAAATTTTTATAATAATTTATTGAATATATTATATATTTTAAATAATATCATTTATTATAATTTTGATATGTTAATAATTAATATTATTATCTAATATAATTAATTTTTATTTTACTAAACAATATTATTATTTTACTAAACAATATTATTATTTAATATTATATTCTATCTTAAATTTAAAATATATCACTACTACTATTAAATAATTTAATATTATTAAATAAGTAAATACTTAACATTAAATAATATTATTTATATTCAATATAATACATTTTAATAACTATATAATTTATTATAAATTAATTAGTTAAATATTTTATTTAATAATGTAATATTATTATTACAATTAAATAAAAAATTATTATTAAATATAATTTATGATTATTACAATAAAACTAAATAATGTTATTTTATTTAATATTATATTTAATTATAATATTATTTAAATTATATTAAATTTTTATATGATTAAATGAAAATATTTAATATTAGTATTATATAATATAAAATAATATTATTTAATATCATCTATAGATTATTATTTAATAAATATATTATTTTTTATTTAATTTTTTAAATTTTATTTTGAGAATTGAATTATTATATATGAATCAATTTAAATATTTGTTTTCAAAACGTAACAGTATTAAACAAACATGTTTTCTGTTTTCAGAAATTGAAAACAAAACAAAAACAGAATTTTCAAAAACAGAAAACATAAAACAGAAAACAGGAAACGATACCAAACGACCCCTTAGTATTCATGTTGGTAACGGGTTTGATAGAGTATATAATTAAGAGTTTACATATATATGTCATAACGTTTCCTAAGGCTAAGACGCTAGACATTAAACAAATGGAGTCGCCACCAATCATTTTTTAATCTAGGTGTGATTGGCCACCTAAATGACTCTAAGGACTGTTCTACATTTAAGTTGTGGGTTCGGGAGTTCATTTACGTGTAGGGAAGGTTATAGCACCCCTATAACGCCCAAAATTGGTACCATTTTAATCTTGTATTATTTTAACTTAGTCTTAGTTATGTGACCTTTATATTTTATTGTTTACATATTGAAATTTTTTTTAAGAATCCTCCATCATTCTGGATGAACTCTTAAAAAATCTTCTCACCTCAAGAGTATTCAAGGGGTACCATTCGACTTCCCTGAAGAGGCTCCGTCGTTGGAAGTATTTTAGAATTTTATTATTCCTTAATTTATTTATTTATTTTTATTTTAAATATTTTATTACTTTTATTTATTTTTTATATTATTTTTTTATATTTTTAGAATTTTGGTATTTAATATTGAGAATATCTCCTAAATTTTCTATCATTCTAGATAAACTTAGAAGAACCCTCTCACCTAGGAATTTCTCAAGTGTTACTCATTCGCAATCGCCTTGAGGATTCCATCATCGGAATAAACTCTATAATTTATATTTTCATTATTATGTTAGCCTTCTACCATTATTATTGTTACATAATTATTTTATAATTAATTTTTTATTTTTATTCTATTTTATTATTTAGGTCAACCTTTATTTTTGAAAATACTTTTTAAATCTTCCATCATTCTGGATAAACTTAAAAGGATCCTCTTACCTAAGAATTCCTCAAGTGTTACTCATTCGCAATCGCCTCAAAGATTCCATCATCTGAATGGTCTAGCTTATTCTGAAAATGTTAGAAAATTTCAAAATATAAAGTGAAAAGATTGATTAAAATGTTGTTTAATCAATGTACAAGTAAAACTAGTGTTTGGTATGACTCCGGGTGAAATAAAATCATGTTAAAATGATTTTTACTAATTTTATAGGGCAGTCAACTGCCCTTGCGCAGTAAGTATTCTGTTCGAAAAATGCACTTGGGCAGTCGGCTGCCCCGGGATGGCAGTCAACTGCCTATACAATGTGAATACTCGGATTTTAAGTTATTTCAAGGCAGTCGACTGCCATATGAAGTTGCATACTGTTTCAAAAATACACTAGGGCATTCGGATGCTATTTTCGGGCATCCGACTTCCTTGCCTGGAAATCCAAAGGCAGTCAACTGCCTTTTATGGCAGTCAACTGCTCTAGTGTAAAATGAATTGTAACGACTAGTTTTCTTTGAATAGGTGCAACCTCATTCAAAGGGTAATCTTGCACTACAGAATGGTTAAAGGACATAACCATTGAATTTGAGAGGTTGTGAACAATCTGAATGATGTGTTTGTTTAAATGAAACAACACAATTGAAAGGTTGTATCATTCAAACCAAAGATCACATATCTTGAAATTATCTCTATAAAAGAGATGACAATGTTCATTCAAAAAAATATAGAAAAAGACAGAACAAATATAACGAAAATATTCTTAATTCTTCTTTCTCTCCCAATCTCAAAATAGAAAACAAGTCTCTTAGACATTGTTTGCTGCAGAAAACTTTGGCTAAGACATAATACTTTTGTATTTGTCTAAAGTGTTTAGTGGTTTAATATTACAAGTGCAAGGTAATATTAAACAAGTTGACTTCATTGTATCCTGAGGCTATTTCCATAATCCCTGTTGCATACCATAACTGGTGGGGGTGAAATAAGTCTTAAGGAAAGTGGCATTATAGCAGCACGCCTTGAAGTCTTTCTCTGCATTTAGTTCGTGACTGTTCGTGATCAAAGAAGTTCAATTCCAGAAGTTGAAGTCCAAGAAGAAGTTCAAGTTTTTTATTTTCATAGTACCCCAAGTGGACAAAAGCTGTAATCCCATATTTGTTTTTGTTCAACAGAAAATTTATTAAAGCATGATTTATTAATTAAATATCTATTGTAATGTAAATTTATTTTATTTATCTTTTTAATCATTTTTATTTTTATTTTTTACTCATTCTATCATCTATTATTTTTAGTTACTTAATATTTATTTATTTCTTATGTTTAATATGCTGCTCCTCCTTTAATTATTACTTTTATTCTAAAATAAAAAAGCAAACTAAAATGTCAACCATAAAACAACCAAATGGAAACAAAATGTAAAAGTAAAGCAATAATTCTTACCTTGATAATTGGTACACGATTTTGCAAAGACATTGGGTTTTCAAAGCAATGGACGTGGATCCAATAAATGGGCTGAAATTAATTGTAGTCGTGAACGCTATCGCCCGATCTTAGACTCTTCCTTCCCACTGCCCCTCGCTTGTTTTAGTTGCTTCCTAGATTTCGTCGTGGATGCTGCTTTGCCGGCTAAAATCATACTTCGTGAAGAGACTCAAAAAGAGCTCTTGTGGTGCTACTGCTTTTCTCTACTCTGTATATCATTCCTTTCTTTTTTTATGGGGTTTAACCCTTTTTTATAGTCATAAAGTTATTAGAGTCCTAATACAGCTTAACCTATTTTATTAATTATCTCTTATTTTAAATATTTTATCTATTTAATTCTTATGTTAATCCTAATCTAACTCTATCAACTTTAATATTAATCTAAATAATTATCCTAAAAAATCTAATTATCTTATCCTAAAATTAATTTTATTTTATTTTCTTATCTCTTCCTTTTTTTTATTATCATTCCTAAATCCTATTTTAATTTTAATTTCCTAATTAATGTTAATCCTAATTTTCTAAATATTAATTCAAAATGTCAATTCAAAATTTGCAAAATATTATATTTTTACAAAAATACAACCTGGACAAAATGAAGTTTCTACAGCAAGCTGTCATAATGTTTCCTAAGGCTAGGTCGCTAGACATTAAAGAAATGGAGTCGCCACCAATCTTTTTTTAGCTTTGGTGTGATTGGCCACCTAAATGACTCTAAATACTGGTCTACATTTTAAGTTTTGGGTTCGGGAGTTCATTTACGTGTAAGGAAGGTTATAGCACTCTTACAACGCCCAATATTGGTATCATTTTAATCTTGTATTATTTTAACTTAGTCTTAATTATGTGGTCTTTTATATTTTCTTTCTATTGTTTAAATATTGAAAATTCTTTGAAGAATCCTCCATCATTCTGGATGAATTCTTAAAAAATCTTCTCACCTCAAGAGTATTCAAGGGATACCATTCGACTCCCCTGAAGAGGCTCTGTCGTCGGAAGCATTTTAAAATTTTATTATTCCCTAATTTATTATTTTTATTTATTTATTTATTTTGAATATTATTTTTTATATATATTATTTTTTATTATATTTAGGATTTTGGTATTTAATATTGAGAATATCTCTTAAATTTACCATCATTCTGGATAAACTTAGGAGAACCCCCTCATCTAGGAATTCTTCAAGTGTTGCTCATTCGCAATCGCCTTGAGGATTCTGTCATCGGAATTATTATTTTATTATTTATTAATTTTATTTATTATTTATTATTTTATCTTTATTAGAATATAAATGTTATTATTATTGTTATGTTATTATTATTTATTTATTTATTTATTTTTGAAAATGCTTTCTAAATTTTTCATCGTTCTGGATAAACTTAAAAGGATTCTCTCACCTAGGAATTTCTCGAGTGTTACTCGTTCGCAATCACCTCAAAGATTTCATCATCGGAATTAATTAATAATTTATTTTTATCTTAGAGCATAACTTTTATTATTATTATCTTCATTTTTTATTTTATTATTTGAAGAATAAAGTGTCAACTTTTATTTTTGAAAATACCTTTTAAATCTTTTATCATTCTGGATAAACTCAAAAGGATCCTCTCACCTAGAAATTCATCAAATGTTACTCATTCGTAATCACCTCGAAGATTCCATTATCGAAATGGTCTAGCTTATTCTCAAAATTTATTAGAGCATGATTTATTAATTAAATATCTATTGTAATGTAAACTTATTTTATTTATCTTTTTAATCATTTTTATTTTTATTTTTTACTCATTCTATCATCTATTATTTTTAGTTACTTAATATTTATTTATTTCCTACGTTTAATATGCTGCTCCTCCTTTAATTATTACTTTTATTCTAAAATAAAAAAAGCAAACTAAAATGTCAACCATAAAACAACCAAATGGAAACAAAATGTACAAGTAAAGCAATAATTCTTACCTTGATAATTGGTACATGATTTTGCAAGGACCTTGGGTTTTCAAAGCAATGGACGTGGATCCAATAAATGGGCTGAAATTAATTGTAGTCGTGAACGCTATCGCCCGATCTTACACTCTTCCTTTCCACTGCCTGTCGCTTGTTTTAGCTACTTCCTAGATTTTGTCGTGGATGCTGCTTTGCCGGCTAAAATCGTACTTCGTGAAGGGACTCAAAAAGAGCTCTTGTGGTGCTGCTGCTTTTCTCTACTCTGTATATCATTCTCTTTTTTTTATGAGGTTTAACCCCTTTTTATAATCATAAATTTGTTAGAGTCTTAATACAGCTCAACTTATTCTATTAATTATCTCTTATTTTAAATATTTTATCTATTTAATTCTTACGTTAATCCTAATCTAACTCTATCAAATTTAATATTAATATAAATAATTATCCTAAAAAAATCTAATTATCCTATCGTAAAATTAATTTTATTTTCTTTTCTTATCTCTTCCTTTTTTTATTTATTATCATTCCTATATCCTATTTTAATTTTAATTTCCTAATTAATGTTAATCCTAAAATCTAAAAAAATTCTCATTTAATTCTAGCCTAATTCTAAATTGTTAAATTAAAATACAATGTCACCCAATCCAATTAATTATTTTTATAAATTAAGACTTCGGACAAAATAAGGTGTCTACAGCTGCCCCTCTTTGCACATTTTTTGAAAATCAGGAATTGTGCAAAGATAATTAGACAACTATTTTGTTCGAATATTTTTTGTTTTTTGTTTTTTTTTCTGTTTTTTCTTTTTTTACAAATTATTTACAATTTTTAAGAAACATTTAGTCCCTCTCACCAGAGGCTATATGACTTTGAAAAATAACCATTTGCTCTTCTCACCAAAGGCATTGGAACTTCGGAACATAACCTTGTGCTCCTCTTACTAGAGGCATTGGAACTTGGAAAAATAACCTTGTGCTCCTCTCAACAGAGGCATTGAAACTCGGAAACATAACCTTGTGCTCCTATCACTAGAGGCATTGGAACTTGAAAAAATAACCTTGTGCTCATCTTACTAGAGGCATTGAAACTTTGAAAAAAATAACTTTGTGCTCCTCTCACTAGAGGCATTGGAACTTTTAAAAATAACATTGTGCTCCTCTCACAAGAGGCATTGGAACTTTGAAAAGATAACCTTGTGCTCCTCTCACCAGAAGCATTGGAACTTGAAAAAATAACCTTGTGCTCCTCTCACTAGAGGCATTGGAACTTTTAAAAAAATAATCTTGTGCTCCTCTCACCAGAAGCATTGGAACTTGAAAAAATAACCTTGATAGTGGTCCTTTAACCAAAGGTTATACCACTTTGGAAAACTTCCTAATCTCTTCATTCTGGAGACTATTCCTTCTTGTGAAATTTCATAATCTCTTCCTTCTGGAGACGATGAAAGATTTTACCTTCTGTAAAAATTCCATAATCTCTTCCCTCTGAAGACTATGAAAGACTTTACCTTCTATGAAATTTCCTAATATCTTCCCTCTGAAGATTAGGAAAGATTTTACTTTCTGTGAAATTCCATAATCTCTTCCTTTTGAAGAATATGAAAGACTTTACCTTTTGTGAAATTTCCTAATATCTTCCCTTTGAAGATTAGGAAAGATTTTACCTTTTGTGAAATTCCATAATCTCTTCCTTCTAAAGACAATGAAGGACTTTACCTTCAGTGAAATTTCCTAATATCTTCCTTCTAAAGATTAGGAAAGATTTTACTTTATGTAAAATTTCATAATCTCTTCTAATTTCAATATGCTTAAAGCCACACAACTATGCCAGAAAATTATCTTTTCCAACTCTCAAATTTAATATCAGTTGAATCACTTTTAAAAAATCCTATCATCATCTTTAATCTCAAGAAAATCTCATCATTTAAATCTCATTTTTGAAATCTTTCAAAATCTAATCTTATATATCTTGAAAATTTCATCCTTTTTTCATCTAAGTACCTTATCATTCTTTCTAAATTTTACTCAACAAAGGATTTACCTCAATTTCTTTCTTACCCAGATGTATGTAATGAATGCCACATATGCCATGCATGTGATGCAAATTGTTACTAAGATTTACACCATTCTATTTGAAAGATTCTCAAAATCATAAAAGTGTATGGAGTGCCCCTTAGATCACATTTTCTATCTCTTTATCTTTTCCCTTTTTTTCTTTCAACCTTAAAATCTTGACATTATTCATTCAGTCTTCTCTTCCCCCTTTAAGATTACTCTCTTCAAAATCATAAGAAAATCATTTGTCTTCATTAACCACAATATTGCCCCCCCTCCCAAAAAAAAAATTCTTCATCATTTTCATTTATTCCAAAAAAACTTATATCTTATTATTGCAAAAACTTGCCCGAACATTTAATTTTCAAAAAATTCATGACAATAGAAGATTGTCCCACACAAGTATCTTTCATGTTTAAAATAAAACATTTGATTACATCTCTTTAAAAATTGATGATGACTATCTTGAATGAATAAGGTGAATCACAGTTGGGTCTTTCATACAAACTAAATGGTTTGGTATATCAAATAAAGCTTGGTTATTAAGAATATCTTACCATCCAACTGAGAAATCAATGTCTCTTTATCAAGGCTCACAAATGAAAAGAATTTCGTCGAAAATTTTCTTTTTGAAATGATTTCTTCTAGAACACAACTCATTTAAGCATTCTCTCAATTTCTTGATATATGGCAATTAACAAATGTCAAGACTAGCTGTAATGAGCTCAAATTTTGGGTAAGGAAGGAAAAGGTTCAAACTTTGGATCACATCTTATGTGTGGTGAACTTTGGGTTTCTCAAAAGGTTTTATTTGAAAACGTTATTCCACTAGTCGCTCTGGCCAATCATATGCATAAATGCCTTGAGTTGCTTTGAAAAAATCCCATCATTGCTCTAAACTTTTTGGGGTTTTCACCTTATAGCTTAATTCTTTTTTTTTATTTATTGATCATTCTACCATGCATTTGAGAATCCAAATTTTATTCAAAACCAAAATGATTAATGTTTTCCAAAGAAAAGATTTTTCAATACAAGCATCCATAAAATTGATCAAAATGGGTTTTTAAAGCACATAATGTAGGCTAGGGTTTAGGGTTATGAAAGAACGGATAACCAGGCCCAAAATAAGTGTTTCAGGGTTCATCAAACCAAGGGTCATTTTTCATCATGTGAAGCAATTAAGAATCTTGCCCCTATTCTTCATCAATCTTTTTTCATTTCTTTCTTTCTCTTTTTTCCTTTTTTCTTCTTTATCTTCTTTTTCATTTTCCTTTTCTCCATTTTTTCAACAAGAATTCTAACTCAAAAGGGTTTCTTTCTTCTTTATTTTGCCCTTGAGATTTTTATGATCGAGCCTTCCTTCCTTAACAAATGGGTCTTCTTTGAACTTTGCCCCCCAGTGTGGAGGGTGATCCTTGGTTAGGGTTGATTTAGAAAAAAATTTATAGGCTCAAATGGGGTAGCAAATGGATTTTTTTTTTGAGAAAGGTAGATGAAAGATGATCATTCATCATATCAAACGAGACACTTGCATCGAAAAACAATTCTTAGGATGAAAATTTTCTTTTAGCATTTGAAATCATTTGAATTTCTCACATGCATGATATCATATCACAATCATTTTTCAACTTTCTCTTCTTTTTTTCTTTCTTTCTTCTTTTTTTCTTTTTTTCCTTTTTTTCTTTTTTTTTCTTTTTACAACTCAAGCTCAAGATGCTTAGGCCCAATATGTAGGAATCTTCATTTTCATTTAAGTTTCAATAAAAGAAATGTGGACAGGATATGAATTAAATGAAGACTAGTTTACGAACAAATGTTCGAATTATTATAATTTGGCTCTTTCAATCATTTTGCCATAAGATGTGGGCAAATTATGGCTTTGGAAGAAATCGGTTGGAGGAATTAAGTTCTGTGAAAAATTCAAGTAGCAATGTGTTTGGGCTTTAGCATAGTCTTGACATGTGTTAAATTACCAAGATCACTATCTTTAAAAGAGTACCTTATGATTTGATTTCATAAAACTTTCAGAAAATCATTTCATTGATCATAGCCCAAATAAAAAGGACTTTTAAATCCCACAATGGTAAAAGAAAAATTAAGTTCAAAAGTCCAACACTTATTTTTCCTGGAGGTTCAAGCTTTGAGTGGCATAGGGCATAGAGAGTTAGTGAAAAAGCTAGAGATCTGTATTCTTGACAGCAATCACCATTTCTATTGAGATTGTTAACACAAATATTATTTTTTAATCATGAAAAGATATTATATGGAACTTTTGTTATCAATCGACATTTAACTCAAAATATAGAAAGAATACTTCAAATTAAATCAACCCTGAACAATATGCTATACAATTCTCAAAAATCAGTTATTCTCAACCAAGAATTTATCTTCAAGAGTGTTTTCAAAATTACGTACAAAACTAAAGCTCAAGAACTGCCCCTTCATTCAAATTTTTCTTGTAAACCCTTGCTACTTAAGCTTTTCCTAAACTTTGAAAACAACTAGGACTCTATCAAATTCTTCTTAATTTCCTGAAATGATTTTCTTTACTTTTGAAGAGTAGCAATCTTGGCTCCTTGATCTTTGGCATTGATAAAGCTTATTATGCATGGAAAGATGAGATGGAAAAAGTTGGCATGAAATTAGTTAAAAATGTATATATAGATGCATGAATGCAATGCACAAGGTTAAAATGTATGTCATATAAATGTATGAATTAATGAATAAATTAGCATGAAATGCAAAGATGCTGACACTGAATGTAAACAAATGAAGGAAAGGAAAATGAACTAAAATCTTGACCATTTATTTAGACAAATTTAATTGAATTGACCATTCCTTTTTATTTTAAGAAAAACTAACTACAAGGATTTTCTAAAAGATGAAAAATGAAAAACAAACCCTTTTTTTGTTATTCTTTTGAGAAGGAAAAAAAAAGAGAATAAAAATCGCATCTTGAAAAAAAAAAAGAAAACTTGGAACTAATCAAACAATATGAGAAAAAAAAAGGTAATATTCCTTCATGTGTCCATATTTTCAGGTTTTCTACAACATAGGTTAGACATGGCTCTACCCTAGAGGCTGGTCTCCTAAGTTTTTTTATATGCTGGGTTAAGATATGATAGAAGCTAAAGGTTCCCAAATCGTTCCTAACTATCATTCACTCTGGACTAGTAAGGCACCCTAATCCTCACTCATGACAGGCTACAAGTGGAAAATGTTCAACTTGAGTGGGAGTATTTTGCTAGCCCATGCGGAGGTTATCACCTCATGAGAGCGGTAGGTACTCTACTCCCTCCTAAAAAGGACTGAGCTCGGGTCGAGAGCTTTATGCATGCAAATGCAAAGTGTGGTGTGTGAGAAGGAACTTCATCTTATTAATTTCCTCAAAGCACTTAAGATATCAACAAAAGAGCATCAAACAACATCAGAACTTTCCAAATTTAGACTATCAAACTTAGACTTAGTATAACACAAGATTAAATTATGGCTCGACTCTCTTAATTATCCCCAGTGGAGTCGTCAAGCTGTCATAACGTTTCTTAAGGCTAAGACGCTAGACATTAAACAAATGGAGTCGCCACCAATCTTTTTTTAGCCTAGGTGTGATTGACCACCTAAATGACTCTAAGTTCTGGTCTACATTTTAAGTTTTGGGTTCGAGAGTTCATTTACGTGTAGGGAAGGTTATAGCACCCTTACAACGCCCAATATTGGTACCATTTTAATCTTGTGTTATTTTAACTTAGTCTTAATTATGTGGTCTTTTAATTTTTCTTTCTATTGTTTAAATATTGAAAATTCTTTTAAGAATCCTCCATCATTTTGGATGAACTCTTAAAAAATCTTCTCACATCAAGAGTATTCAAGGAGTACCATTCGACTCCCCTAAAGAGGCTCTGTCATCGGAAGCATTTTAAAATTTTATTATTCCCTAATTTATTATTTTTATTTATTTATTTATTTTGAATATTATTTTATATATTATTTGTAGACACCAAATTTTGTCCAGAAAGTCCAAATTAAATTCATGGACTTAAAAAGCCCAAAAGGAAAGTGGGTTGTTTTTATTTATTTATTTATTCGTTTTTATTTTTTATTAATTATCATTATTATTATTTTTCTTTTTCTTTTTTCTATTTTTTTATTTTTATTCTTTCTTTTCTTTTCTTTTCCTTCTTTCTGTTTCTTCCGGTTCTTTCTTTCCTTCTTTTTCAATCACATTTAATGAAAATGTTGACAAATCCGACCGAAACCCATTAACCCACTGACCGGCAACTGTTTTAGGCTAAAACCACCGTTGCCAGCCTCTCAAATTCCACAAAAGATCTACCCAAATCCACCGCAACCTACCCATTCCTGACACCCCTATTGCTAATCGAGAGACAAAAACTTAAATGTTTGACTCTAATGCACTGAACGGACTAAAGAAAAATGTTCTTCAATCTGTTTAAAAGAGGCCTGAATGATTCATGAACGGGAGAGGATTTTTTTTTAGAGACTCTGGAACACCAAAACAGATTTACAGAAACTCTACCCAACCAAAACCAAGCAATACCCAACGCCGAGACACCATCACCACCGCCCTCATCGAGCCTTCACCACTGTATCACCACCCTCCTTGCCCTAGCCTCGTCACCACAGAAACCCAAACGCCACCCCAAAGACACCAACCACCATCACTAAAACCACAACAAGCCCTAACCCAGATCTAGAAATCCCAAACCCGAGACCCTTAGGAACCCTAGATCTAATACCTAAATCCCTATTACCTGCAAGAAAAACAAAAAAAAACAAACAACCACAACCGAACCATCAACCAGAAAAATCAAGCACGAAAAAAAAAAAGGCTTTCGGAGATAATCAGATCTGTGAGGTTGGGAGTGTTTTCGGGTTAAACGGAGGCCGGATCGGAGGAGAGGGAGACGAGGGGAGTGTTTTTGGTGTGTCAGGGAGACCACCGGCGACTGGCGTACGGCGGCGCACGGTGGCCGGCAATCACTCGGTGAAGGAGGGGCGAGAGGATTTTTGGGGTTTTAGGATTTTTTTTTTGGAGAGGACCGGTTGAAATGAAGGAAGAAAAAAAATATAGGCTTTTATAGAGGAGCAAAACGCTCCGTTTTGGTTGCCTGACCCGCGCCTATCGCCGACCCGGATCCGAGATCCGCGCGACCCGACCAGCGACCCGACTCCGCTCCGTCCCTCACGCGACCCGCGCTCCAGCCCGACCCGTTTTCGGATCCGACCGCGACCCGCTCCGTTTTGGTATTTTTTTTTCTTTATTTTATTTATCCATTTATTTATTAATTATAAAAAAAAAGACAATAATAAAATAGAAAATATACCAAAGCAAAAATAAATAAATAAATAGTATAATACAATATAAAAAAATAGAATAAAATAAAATGAACACATAGTTCTAAAAGAAAAGATAAATATATATAAAATGTGTAAAATACATAGTATGTAAATACATATGTTAATAAATATAAAAAAAATGTATAAATATATACTTTTAAAATATATGTAAATAAATGTGTAAAATACATACATATAAATATATATATATATATATATATATATATATATATATATATATATATATAGCTTTAAAACATATGAATATATATTATACATAGAATATATAAATAAAGATATAAAAATGTATATATACACATAAATTATATAAAAAAAACGTATTTTTAAAATAAAATAAAAATAAATTTTTATTAGATAAATGAAATGTGGGTTAAGAAAAAAATAATAATAATAAATGAAGAATAAGAATAAAATAAATAAAATAAGTATGGAATCCCGATGATAAGTCTTCGTTGAACTCGCAAGTAGCGATTCTTCGAAAAACTTTAGGTGAGGGGAATTATATCGAATGTTACCAGAGTATTGGGATATTCGGTATTATTTCTCAATATTCGATCTCGTGCTTATTTTTTTAATTTATTTTATTTACTGTTTATCTTTTATTAATAAAAAAAATACATAAAAATAATAGATCAATAAAATTAAAATAAGATAAGTATGGAATTCCGATGATGGGATGTCATGAAACTTACAAATAGTGATTTCTTGACTGATCCCTAGGTGAGAAGAGTCGTACTAAATGTTACCAGAGTATTGGGATATTTAGTATGATTTTTCAAAAATTTAATTTGTTTTATTAAAAATAAAAATAGATAAGTTTTTAAAGGAAAATAAAAAAGAAATCAATAATAAAATTTAAATTTAAATGAAATTCTTCCGAAGATGGGATGTCATAAGACTCACAAGTAGTGATTTCTTGACTGATCCCTAGGTGAGAAGAATTAGCTAAATGTTACCAGAGTATTGGGATATTTAGCCAAATTTCTCAATATCAAGAGTTTCATCAATAAAATCAAAATAAATAAAATTTCTTTTAAAGTTTCATTTGCATCATTTTTTATCTGTTTGCATCATGTGCATTCATAATAATTTTCGAAGCGAGTGTGAATCTTCTGATGATGAGATTCTATAGAACTCACAAGTAGTGATTCTTAAGAAATCTCTAAGTGAGGAAAATTATTCAAATGTTACCAGAGTATTGGGATATTTGATTTAATTTTTCAATACGAAAAGGTTCACATTCACTTTTGGAAGATAAAATTCAACTTTTTAAAATAAAAAAAAATATAAAACTTAAATGTTTCAAAATTAAAAGAATAAAATTGATTGCAATAAAATAGGAATTATTTTTAAATATTAATTCAAGACTATTTTATTAAAATTAAAGGATAACACATGATTATTATGGTACCGTTTTTCAACGGGCGTCGTGGGGGTGCTAATCCTTCCCCACGCGTAACCGTACCCCCGAACCCGATTTTTGTTTTCGCAGACCAGAAATTATCTTTTTAATAAAACTTAATTAATTTTGAGATTTTGTTAAAAAGATAAATATTTTTAGGTGGCCAATCACACCTAGTCAAAAAAGATTGGTGGCGACTCCCTTTTTTTGTTTTTAAATGTTTTTTTTCAAAATCGTCGAGCGCGAAGCCGTTACGACAGCTTGGCGACTCCACTGGGGACGCTAAGAGGGTCAAACCATTGAATAACCATATGGCATCTTAAATTTTAATTTGATAGTCTTGATTGGCATTTAAATTTAATTTTCTTTTTTTAAAAAAAATGAAATAAAAATATGAAATATTAATAAAAATAAATTCCACATAGAACTAAAAAATAAACAAAAAAAAAAAACTTCTTCATTTCATCCATTATTTGATTCATTACATTCTTTATATATAAGGTTGTTGATTGAATAAATAAAGTAAAACATATATGCATGTACTATTGCATACATCGATGCATTTGCATAACATGAGCCCTACACCCGGGTTCCGTCCTCTTTAGGAGGGGGTAAAGTAGCTATGCTCTCGTGAGGTAATCACCTCCGCAATGGCAAGTGAAATATTCCCACTCAGATCTATTCCTTACTAGTCTAGAGTGGACGACAGTATGGAATGATTTGGGAACCTTTTTAGATCTGTGAAACCCTAAACCAGCATATAGTGTGTTGTGAGGAGACCAACTTAAGTTAGAGCCATTCCTCCCCATTAATGAGAGTGACCCTTGATAGGACATAAATAAACATTCCATCCTTTATCTGCCTTTACTCACATACTGATTTGTACTTGTTTTCTTGTTCTTTTTGCATGAATTTTCTTGCATCACATAGACACATAAGGGGATATTTTAACCATGGCTCTTTGCAACGAGGAATTTTTCACTGAATCCATAGAAAGGCTAGCTTGTTCGTCATCTGTGAATGTTCCGTGTGATTCCTACCGGGAGGTACAAATTTGGTCTGAAAAAGTTCAACAAGTGAAAGGAGATTGCTTGACTGAGAATTTCATGTCCTCACTCCCACAAGAAGTGAATCTAAACCTCCAGCAAAATAACCTAATAGATTTAGCCAACTTATGGGATCAAATCAGTGAAGAAGGGAAGAAGGATTTCCATGAAAAATATGGCCAAATAGAGTCTTTGATTGCTGTAAAAGTGGAAGAACCACTGATCAGAGCTGCTATTCAGTTTTGGGATCCCTCCCATAGGTGCTTCTCTTTCAATGGAATGGACTTGACACCCACAGTAGAGGAGTACTCGGTCCTGTTAGGAATTGACCTGAAAAGTCCGGATAAAATCTATGTCCAAAAGCCAAAATCCGGATACCGCAAAAAGCTAGCCAAGCTTATGGGAGTCAGACCAGAAGACATAGACTCTCATAAAAAGGAGAAGGGATCCAATGTTTGTATGCCCTGGGATTTTCTTTATGCATTCATCAAGGGACATCTTAGTGACCAGCAAGGATTGGCGGCTTTCGCTTTAGCGATCTATGGTTTGATTATCTTTCCTAAGGTGTTAGGGCACATTGAAGTAGCAGTGATAGACTTTTTTGAGCAAATTGAGAATAATGGGAATCCAGCACCTGCCATACTAGCGGAAACCTTCAGGTCATTGAATTATTGTCGGAGGAACGGAGAAGGGCGATTTGTGGGATGTGCACAGCTACTGCATGTTTGGGCTAAAAGTCATTTCAAGTGCGAGGAAAAGGCCTTTAAGAGAACTTTCCTACATCATCGTGCTCCAGTTAAAGAATTTTGCAACAGTAAGTGGCCAAAGCCGAAGAGCAAGGAAGAATGAGTGGATTTTTTGCAAAGACTTGGGGAAAAACAGATTACATGGATGACGCCTTGGATGCCTCATGTACCGGTCTTATATCGATGCGGAGAAGAATCATGGGTGCAACTTCTGGGACCATGGGGAGTGATAAGCTATGCGCCACTTATGGTGCTAAGACAGTTTGGAGCTAAACAATTCATTCCACTAACACATGGGCTTAGTGATTTGGAGTTTTCTTATGGTGAGCCAAAGGCAATGAAAAAAGGAGAGCAAGTGGTCCGATCATGGAAACAAGCACGAAGAATCAACCTTGGCCCCCTTTCTGATAAAGCTACCCCGGAATACTTGATGTGGAGGGCAAAGCAAGTAAGGGAGGTGGTGTTTTTCTCGAAAGAATACAGCATGCCTTTAGAACCGGAAGAAGAAGTATCTGAGGTCGAAATCGCTAGGCAGCAGTTCAAGAAAGATGAGGAAAGGTGGAAGCAAGAGAATTTGAGGCTTCGGAGAGAGATGGAACAACTCAAGTACGAGGCAGAGATGCGAGAAGCCAAGCTTAAGAAGGTCCAGCATGAACACCACGTCACCAACAAGGATCTCAGAAATCTGCACCTAGAGAACAAGAAGTTGAGATCCGAAATGAGGGTTGGGGGAATCATGCAAACTTCAAATGAAAGGAAAAGAGAATTAGAAGACTTGCACAAAAGGGTAGAACACTGGGCACACAAAGCCAAGAAGAGTGAAGAAGAAGTGGTCTATTTGTCCCAAGAACGACAAAATTGGGAAGGCATGTACTCAGCAAGTGCGAGGAAGTTAGCCCAATGTCAGAAAATGAGGAACTAAAGGAAAAGCTGAAAAAAGGAAAGCAAGTTGAGGTAGATGATGAAAAAGTTACATTGCAGCAAAAGGTTCAAATGCTAGAAGAGCAGCTACAAGAACATAAGAACCACATCAAAGTAATAATAGAAGATTGGGAACGAAGTGAAAACAACTGGAGTTATGGATATGACATGGCACAGGATGCAAGCATGACATGGAGAGTGGGAAACCTCGGGAGACAGCAATATATAGAGCATATGGCCATTCAAATTTGCAAAGCTGTGACAAAGGCGAGGGAAATGGTTGATAGAGCCGAAGCATTGAGACAAGAAATCCTCCCAACAGAAAAGCACGGGCAAAGGCTGCTGAACTTTTTAGATGAAGCTAAGGATCAATATCAGCAAGTTAGTCGTTTTTATGGATTTAATCGGAATATGATTGGAATGTAACAAATGACTTGTTGAATGAATGAAAGTTCCTTTTGTTGAAATTGTTATGGCTTAAATATCCCTCAAAGTATCATTCATTTTGCATCACACTCATTCATCACATTCATTCATTCCTAAAACGTAATATTTCAGAGATTGCATCATGTAGTAATTAGTTTCTTATTGTGGTAATCAAGATTCAAGGGTAGCTTCAACATTCAAGATTCCAGCCCAAATTCCCAAACACTCATACAATACCCGGTCACGCTTAAGAGCGATGGAGGAAGAACAGGATAATAGGATGGATAGAATGGAGAAAGCACAAGAAGAAATCCGAAGTCAGTTAGCCGCTCTAATGGAAATGATGACAAGGACGAACCGAGAAAAAGAAGTGGCTAGAGAAGGACCTAACCCAGGGACTGATAAGCCTCAGGGAGATGAAGACCCTCCATACCCTCCAGGATTTACTCCACCCCATGCCCAATTTTCGCAAGGCATACCTCCACCTCCACCTCCACCTTATGCCCAATCCTCACAAGGCATACCTCCACCTCCACCACAGCCTATGGGCAGCTACGCTTACGTGTATCCGGGAGCACCGAGCACCTCAGCACAACCTCATATCACAGTGCCTATACTTCCCGCTCAAGGAACAAGACCTGCGGATCCAATTCAAGTCCCTGACTTAGATGATCCAAAAGAACAAGAGAAATTAAGGGGTAGCGTGTCAGAGATAAAAGGAGATTCAGACTCTAAGAAATTCAGTATTATAGAAGAAAGGTTACGGGCCATCGAGGGCAGTGATTTCTACGGATCAGTGGATGCAATGGGATTATGCTTAGTTCCGGATGTGGAAATCCCTCCTAAGTTTAAAACTCCTGAGTTCGAGAAGTATGATGGGACCAAGTGCCCCATTACTCATGTGACAATGTATTGTCGCAAAATGGCCGCTTATAATCATGATGACAAGCTGTTGGTACATGTGTTCCAAGACAGCCTCACAGGATCCGCTGCTAGGTGGTATGTGCAGCTAGATCGTACACGCATCCACAGTTGGAGTGATCTAGCTAGAGCATTTATTGCACAGTACAAGCATGTCACTGATATGGCCCCAGATAGGTTATCCCTGCAAAACATCGAAAAGAAGGCCAGCGAAAGCTTCAAGGAGTATGCTCAACGTTGGAGAGACATCGCATCCCAAGTCCAGCCGCCTCTAACCGAAAAGGAGACAACAGTGATGTTTGTCAACACTTTGAAAGCACCTTATTATGAGCGCATGATAGGGAATGCAACCAAGAATTTCGCTGACATGGTCATCACTGGGGAAATAATTGAAAATGCAATTAAGAACGGGAAGTTGGAAAGCAGTGATTTGAAGAAAGGTGGAGTGTCCAAGAAGAAAGAAGTTGAAACCCAGACCGTCACCCATACAACACCTCGGTATAGAGGAAGTGCACCTTACTCGCCCCGGTTTCAGCCACAACCTCAACCTTACCCAAATTACCAACCCTATTTCCCAACCACAAACAATGTCTCATACACTCCCTACCAAAATTCTTTCCAACCACAGACATTTCAACCAAATCTTCGCCCTCCAGCACCTTACTATACACCAACACCCACAGCCCAACCTTACCAGCCAAACAGTAACCCAACTACTAACCAAAGGCCTCCCCGAAGAAATATTGAAAGGCCTCCTATTGATCCTATCCCCATGTCATACACAGACTTATTCCCGCAACTTGTGAAAGGCCACATGATTGCCCCTCTTTTCATGGAGCCAATGAAACCACCTTTTCCAAGATGGTATGACCCCAACGCCCGATGTGACTACCATGGTGGGAACCCGGGTCATTCTACGAAGAATTGCACGGCTTTGAAATATAAGGTGCAAGATTTGGTCAAGTCAGGAAGGTTAACTTTTTCCAAGGAGGCGGAACCCAGTATCAATGCTAACCCACTTCCCAGTCACAGTGGAGGATCAGTTAGTGCGGCTGAAGTTGGGAGGAAGTGTTGTATAAAGAGACGCGTGGAAGAGGCTAAGACTCCGATGAGTCTAGTATTCGATGCTTTAGTTAAAGCCGAGATGATTCAACCTATACTGATAGATTCGGGGATTTGTCAAGATGAATCAAGCCCAGAACAGACTTGCAAATATCACATGGGACACGTGGGTCACTCTGTCCAGAATTGTCTCCACTTTCGACACGTGGTACAATCAATGATGGATTCATCTTTGATTGAGTTCTATACGGAGGAGGAGGAGGGTGTAGTGAGTACTGCTTCAAATGAACCTTCAGAAAATGATTATTCATGGGGAAAACCAATGACCGTGTTTTACAAGGAGAAGCCCAGTCCTGGGATAGAGGAATCTAGCTTTGTCACTCCTCCGACCATGACGATCAAAGTTCCGAGCTCTTTCCCTTACAAAAACAATAAGGCTGTCCCTTGGAAATATGAGTTCAAAGCAGTGATTGGAGGGTCAGGCAATACGAGCTCAGATAAGTCAGATATGCCCGATAATGCAAACATTAGTGGGGTAGGAGGAATTACGCGAAGTGGGAGGTGCTATACTCCGGAGATGTTAGATAGGGCCCAAAAAGGGAAAGGAAAGGAGAAAGAGGAAGACAATCAGGCGGAGAAAGAAGAGGAACAGGCTTCATTTTCCAAGGACCAAGGAGGAAACTTGCAAAAGCCAGTATCAGAGAATGATGCAAAAGAGTTTTTAAAGTTGATATAGTGTGGTCGAGCAATTGAACAAGATGCCTGCTCGAATTTCACTATTATCTCTGCTGCTAAATTCAGAATCGCATCGAAACGCCTTAATGAAGGTGTTGAATCAAGCCTATGTGCCTCATGATATTCCAGTCGACAGTATGGACCAGCTGGCAGGAAATATCACAGCGGCAAATTTCATATCTTTCAGTGATGACGAAATTCCGCCGGAAGGGCGAGGGAGTATTAAAGCCTTGAACATCACTACCAGTTGTAAGGGCCACACAATTGCCAAAGTTTTGATTGACAATGGGTCGTCGATCAATGTATTACCTATGGCTACGTTGGCAAAGATGCCTATTGACATTTCTTGCATACAACCCAGCCACATGGTTGTAAGGGCATTCGATGGTTCTAGAAGGGACGTCATAGGTGATATCGAGATCCCAATTGATATAGGGCCGGTCACTTTCAATATCCAGTTTCAAGTGATGGATATTTCCCCATCATACAGTTTCCTACTGGGGAGACCATGGATCCATATGGCGGGTGCTGTTCCTTCATCACTGCACCAGAAGGTGAAATTTGTCGTTGGTGATAAACAAGTATCTGTTTCTGGAGAAGAAAACCTCTTGATCACCAAACCCTTATCTGTGCCCTACATTGAGGCCGCCGAGGAAGCATTAGAGTGTTCTTTCAGAGCCTTTGAAATAGTAAATGCAACATATGTGGGAGAAGGAGCAAGAATACCCACCCCTCGGTTGTCAACCACTACTAAGATGATTGTTAAACAGACACTGCAAAAGGGCTGGCGTGTCGGAAGAGGCTTAGGGAAAAATCTCCAAGGACATAGGAAGCCTGTGAGGATTGAGGAGAACAAAGACAGGTTTGGTCTCGGATACAAGGCCACGGGTTTGGAGAGAAAGAAGATTCTGGAAGAGAGAAGGAAGAAAAGAATAGCCCGCCTCCGAGGATACGAAGAAGAATCGGAGAAGATGGTGATCCCGTACCTCTATGATACTTTTCGCTTTGGTGGATGTTATCACCCTGATTCATTAGAGGCAGTGGAAGCAATACCTATGATAAAAGGATCCTCTCGTGGGTTCCTAGTCTAAAGGGCTGCATGGAGAAATGACAGCTTTTGTTATAGAAATGATGGTGTTGTTAGGCACAGAGCTGAAAGACTGGATTGTTGAATGGATACCTTCTATCTTTTTGTTTTTCCTTTTGTAATGTAGTAAGGTAGAGTATCAACATCTTGGTTTAGAGAACTTTAGAAGACTCTTTTGTAAGTTTGATCTACATCATCATTTCAATAAATTAACAAATTCAATGCATTTTGAGTACTCTCTTTTCATCCATCATCATTTCTATAACTGTTTTCTCCTTTCATTCACTACCATTGGTATGAACAACCAACCATATCTGTCAAATCTTTACTTTTTCAGGAAAATGAATAATGAATGTGAAGATAACCTTAACAGCTATCCGGGGTTTGATTTTGAAAATTCTATGCACGTTGGTGAACTCGATAGCAATGTAGATTCAGATGGCGATGCTTTGTCTCCAGATCTATTGAAAATGATTGAGCAAGAGAAAAGACCTATTGAACCCAACAAAGAAGCTATTGATATGGTCAACTTAGGGGATGATGAGAACATCAAAGAAGTCAAAGTAGGCACATCACTTCCATTGGCTGAGAGGCAGAGACTAGAGGAATTGCTTCGTGAATATGTGGATGTTTTTGCTTGGTCTTATCAAGACATGCCCGGGTTAAACACTGACGTTGTGGAGCACCGTCTGCCTTTGAAAACAGAATGTAGGCCGGTACAACAGAAGCTTAGGCGTATGAAGCCCGAGATGTTGTTGAAGGTGAAGGAAGAAGTAAAAAAGCAATTCGATGCAGGGTTCTTAAAGGTAGCCAAGTATCCGGAATGGGTGGCTAACATAGTCCCGGTACCGAAAAAGGATGGCAAAGTAAGGATGTGTGTAGATTATCGGGACTTAAACAGAGCTAGCCCTAAGGATAATTTCCCATTGCCTCATATCGATACCCTGGTGGATAATACGGCCCAACACTACATGTTTTCGTTCATGGATGGTTTTTCAGGCTACAATCAGATTAAAATGGCCGAGGATGACATGGAGAAAACCACTTTTGTGACAGTTTGGGGCACATTTTGCTACAAAGTTATGCCTTTCGGTTTAAAGAATGCCGGGGCCACCTACCAAAGGGCGATGGTAACCCTCTTTCATGACATGATGCATAAGGAGATAGAGGTGTATGTGGATGACATGATTGCCAAGTCCCGAGGAGAAGAGGATCATGTAGCCAACCTTCGAAAGCTGTTCGAAAGACTACGAAAGTTTCAGCTCAAGTTGAACCCTGCCAAGTGCACTTTTGGCGTTAAATCGGGGAATTTGTTGGGGTTTGTAGTCAGCGAAAAGGGAATTGAAGTGGTCCCGGACAAAATCAGCGCGATACAAAATCTGTCGCCTCCACGCACACAGAAGGAAGTAAGAGGCTTTTTGGGAAGATTGAACTATATTTCCCGTTTCATCTCGCAACTTACGCTTAAATGTGATCCCATTTTTAAGTTGCTTCGGAAACAAGATCCGGGAGAATGGAATAAGGCATGCCAAGAGGCTTTTGAAAAGGTGAAAAGGTATTTCTCAAATCCACCTGTTCTAGTACCGCCGACGGCTGGAAAACCCTTGTTGCTATACATGACTGTCAATGAACACTCTATGGGATGCGTACTGGGTCAACATGATGATACGGGCAAGAAAGAACGGGCTATATACTACTTGAGCAAGAAGTTCACTGATTACGAGGCCAAGTACATTACAATAGAAAAAATGTGCTGCGCATTGGCTTGGATTGCTCGTAGATTGAGGCAGTATATGTTGTACCATTCGACTTGGTTGATAGCTAGGTTGGATCCCCTCAAGTACATCTTTGAGAAACCATCATTGTCAGGCAGACTAGCTAGATGGCAAGTTATGCTTTCTGAATATGACATCGTGTACGTGTCTCAAAAAGCAGTCAAAGGTGGGGCAATAGCTGAGTTCCTTGCAGATCGTGCTACCGACGAATATGAGCCCATCAAGCTAGATTTTCCAGATGAAGATATAATGTCTGTCTTTCAAGCAGAAAAGGAAGAGCCCGGCAGCAAACCATGGAAAATGTTCTTTGATGGCGCCTCCAACGCCTTAGGACATGGAATCGGGGCAGTTTTAATATCTCCAAATGGAAAGTATTACCCGTCCACAGCCAGATTAAATTTCAACTGCACCAACAACATGGCTGAATACGAAGCTTGTGCAATGGGCTTAGAAGCTGCAATCGAGAGGGGAATCAAGAACTTGGAAGTTTATGGAGATTCAGCGCTGGTTATTTATCAGTTACGAGGTGAATGGGAAACAAGGGATCAGAAGCTAGTTCAGTACCAGAAGTACATAGCTGACCTTGTACAACAATTTGACGATATCACCTTCCAGCATTTATCTCAAGAAGAAAACCAGGTTGCCGATGCCTTGGCAACACTAGCTGCGATGTTTAAAATGGAGACAGAAGCAAATGTTTCACCAATCAAACTGCGCATGAGAGATTCTCCAGTCCACTGTTCTAGTATTGAAGAGGAATCGGATGGACAACCTTGGTATTATGACATCATGCAATATCTTAAGAGTCAACAATACCCAGAGCATGCGTCGGAGAATGATAAAAAGATCCTTAGGAGATTGGCAATGGGATTCCTCGTTGATGGAGACGTTTTGTATAAAAGAGGTAGAGATCAGATGTTGTTGAGATGTGTAAAAGCGTCTGAAGCCAAAAGGATTCTGGAAGAGGTACACGATGGAACTTGTGGGGCACATGCAAATGGTCATTTCATGGCTAGACAGATTATGAGGGCGGGCTATTATTGGACTACACTAGAAAGAGATTGCATAGATTATGCTAGAAAATGCCACAAGTGTCAAATCTATGCTGACAAAATTCAAGTTCCCCCGACATCACTGAACGTCATGGCACCACCGTGGCCTTTCTCTATGTGGGGAATGGATGTGATTGGACCCATCTCTCCTAAGGCATCAAATGGGCACAGAT
This sequence comes from Heritiera fomes, assembly GCA_032173925.1. Lineage (NCBI taxonomy): Eukaryota > Viridiplantae > Streptophyta > Magnoliopsida > Malvales > Malvaceae > Heritiera > Heritiera fomes. The sequence continues at coordinate 5,117,720 of JAPDPM010000002.1, read as the reverse complement.
TCATTTTTGTAATGATAGACTACTTTACCAAATGGGTTGAGGCTGCATCTTATGCGAATGTGACTAAGTCTACTGTTTGTAAGTTTCTAAAAAAGGAGATAATATGTCGGTATGGGCTCCCAGAAAGGATCATATCAGACAATGCCCTCAACTTGAACAATGACATGATGAAGGAAGTATGTGCACAGTTCAAGATCAGACATCACAACTCAGCTCCGTATCGTCCGAAGATGAATGGAGCTGTTGAGGCTGCTAACAAGAATATCAAAAGGATTGTGGGAAAAATGACAAACACATACAAAGACTGGCACGAGAAGCTACCATTTGCTTTGCATGCCTATAGAACATCAGTACGTACTTCTACTGGGGCAACTCCTTTTTCTCTAGTTTACGGCATGGAAGCGGTGCTGCCTGTTGAGGTAGAAATTCCCTCCCTAAGAGTCTTAATGGAATTAAACTTGGATGAGGCTGAATGGGTTCGAAGTCGCTTTGAACAATTGAATCTTATAGAGGAGAAAAGGCTTACGGCACTATGTCATGGTCAGATGTACCAGAAGAGAATGATGCGAGCCCATGATAAAAAGGTTCGACCCAGGCATTTCCGTGAAGGGGAATTGGTGTTGAAAAAGATCCTCCCAAATCACCACGATAATCGGGGCAAATGGACACCAAATTGGGAAGGACCATACGTGGTGAAAAGAGCGTTCTCAGGTGGAGCGTTGATTTTAACAGAGATGGATGGGAATGATCTGCCTAATCCGATAAATTCCGATGCTGCGAAGAAATACTATGCTTGAAGGAAGGAAAAGAAGAAAAATAAAAAAAAAGAAAAAACAAGAAAAAAGAAGAAGAAGGAAAAAAGAGAAAAGAAGAAGAAAAAAACAACAAGAAAAAAATAAAGGAAATAAAAGGAGAATTCAAACTGAAAACCCAAAAAAGGGCAGTTTGGATTAAAGGGGATATCTAAGTTGAAAACCTGAAAAGGCGGCTTAGATACAGAAAAGATCAACACCCGGGGATCGAAATCATACGGAGCATTGCGTCAGCCGGATGAACTCAATGTGACAGGGGGCATCAACGGATTAGTTTTTTCCGAAGAAAGCACTGGTTTGGTTCGTGAAGGGTTATCTAGACATTCATTGTTTGTTTTGGTCACCATTCCTTGAAATTCACCACTTGACCCTTGTGGCATTTGCTACCCAGCTATACTTTTGTTTTCATTGACTCTTGTTTGTCTAATAACAAATGCTTTTCTTCCAAATTTTGTTGTTCTTTTGGTCATTACATAACTAACTGATAAAGTGCAAGAATGCATGGTGTTTGTTAATAAAATGAAATGAAGATGGTGATTAAAATGATAATCTACCTGCTAACATTACTAAAGAAGAAGAAAAAGAAAGAAAAAGAGGAAGAATAGGAAAAGAGAAAAATAAGGGAATGAAACAGAGGAAACTGAAAATTGTGACAAGTACATGTTGTGAATCAGCTCCGATTCGAAATTGGTGACAACTATTTTGTGAAACACGGGTGAAAAGATCAAAAGACACAAAAAGGACAATTCTGAGAATTTGATTACCACAATAGGAATTGCATGACTTTGTCAGTACATGCATTTGCATTTCATTCACATTATGAGAAAAAAAAACAAAGCAAAACAAAACAAAAAAACAGACAAAAGGACAAACAAAAAAGAGAAAGAAAGAAAAAAAAAGAAGAAAAGAAATTTAAAGTTCCATCGCCTCTGCTGCAAGAGGAGCACATTTCAGAAAGGAATTTAAAGTTTCATTGCCTCTGCTGCAAGAGGAGCACATTTCAGAAAGGAATTTAAAGTTTCATCGCCTCTGCTGCAAGAGGAGCCCATTTTAGAAGAATTTAAAGTTTCATTGCCTCTGCTGTAAGAGGAGCCCATTTTCGAAAAAAAGATTTTAAAGTTTCATCGCCTCTGCTGCAAGAGGAGCACATTTCAGAAAGGAATTTAAAGTTTCATCGCCTCTGCTGCAAGAGGAGCACATTTCAGAAAGGAATTTAAAGTTTCATTGCCTCTGCTGCAAGAGGAGCACATTTCAGAAAGGAATTTAAAGTTTCATCGCCTCTGCTGCAAGAGGAGCCCATTTTAGAAGAATTTAAAGTTTCATTGCCTCTGCTGTAAGAGGAGCCCATTTCCGAAAAAAAGATTTTAAAGTTTCATCGCCTCTGCTGCAAGAGGAGCACATTTCATAAAGGAATTTAAAGTTTCATCGCCTCTGCTGCAAGAGGAGCCCATTTTAGAAGAATTTAAAGTTTCATTGCCTCTGCTGCAAGAGAAGCACATTTCAGGAAGGAATTTAAAGTTCCATCGCCTCTGCTGCAAGAGGAGCACATTTCAAAAAGAAAGGAAATTTAAAGTTTCATTGCCTCTGTTGCAAGAGGAGCTTTTTCAGGAAAAATTTTAAAGTCTCATTGCCTCTGCTGCAAGAGGAGCACCTTTTCAGAAAGAAATTTTAAAGTCTCATTGCCTCTGCTGCAAGAGGAGCACCTTTTCAGAAAGAAATTTTTAAGTTTCATCGCCTCTGCTGCAAGAGGAGCACATTTTCAGAAAGAAATTTTAAGTTTCATCGCCTCTGCTGCAAGAGGAGCACATTTCTAAGAAAAGAATTTAAAGTTTCATTGCCTCTGTTGCAAGAGGAGCTTTCTCGAAAAAAAAAAAAACAAAAAAAATAAAACAAAAAGAAATTTAAAGTTCCATCGCCTCTGCTGCAAGAGGAGCACATTTCAAAAAAAAAAGAAAAAAAGAAAGAATTTAAAGTTCACGGCCTCTGTTGCAAGAGGAGCACATTCCAAGAAAATTTTAAAGTCTCAATGCCTCTATTGTGGGAGGAGCACGTTTACAAAAAAAAACAAAAAAAAAAGAGAAGAAAAGGAAAAAAGTAAGTCATAAGCCGGACAAAATTGTTGTCTTTTATCTTTGCTCTATTCCTGATTCTCAGCAATGAGCAAAGAGGGGCAACTGTAGACACCAAATTTTGTCCAGAAAGTCCAAATTAAATTCATGGACTTAAAAAGCCCAAAAGGAAAGTGGGTTGTTTTTATTTATTTATTTATTCGTTTTTATTTTTTATTAATTATCATTATTTTTCTTTTTCTTTTTCTTTTTTCTATTTTTTTATTTTTATTCTTTCTTTTCTTTTCTTTTCCTTCTTTCTGTTTCTTCCGGTTCTTTCTTTCCTTCTTTTTCAATCACATTTAATGAAAATGTTGACAAATCCGACCGAAACCCATTAACCCACTGACCGGTAACTGGTTTAGGCTAAAACCACCGTTGCCAGCCCCTCAAATTCCACAAAAGATCTACCCAAATCCACCGCAACCTACCCATTCCTGACACCCCTATTGCTAATCGAGAGACAAAAACTTAAATGTTTGACTCTAATGCACTGAACGGACTAAAGAAAAATGTTCTTCAATCTGTTTAAAAGAGGCCTGAATGATTCATGAACGGGAGAGGATTTTTTTTTAGAGACTCTGGAACACCAAAACAGATTTACAGAAACTCTACCCAACCAAAACCAAGCAATACCCAACGCCGAGACACCATCACCACCGCCCTCACCAAGCCTTCACCACCGTATCACCACCCTCCTTGCCCTAGCCTCGTCACCACAGAAACCCAAACGCCACCCCAAAGACACCAACCACCATCACTAAAACCACAACAAGCCCTAACCCAAATCTAGAAATCCCAAACCCGAGACCCTTAGGAACCCTAGATCTAATACCTAAATCCCTATTACCTGCAAGAAAAACAAAAAAAAACAAACAACCACAACCGAACCATCAACCAGAAAAATCAAGCACGAAAAAAAAAAAAGGCTTTCGGAGATAATCAGATCTGTGAGGTTGGGAGTGTTTTCGGGTTAAACGGAGGCCGGATCGGAGGAGAGGGAGACGAGGGGAGTGTTTTTGGTGTGTCAGGGAGACCACCGGCGACTGGCGTACGGCGGCGCACGGTGGCCGGCAATCGCCCGGTGAAGGAGGGGCGAGAGGATTTTTGGGGTTTTAGGATTTTTTTTTTGGAGAGGACCGGTTGAAATGAAGGAAGAAAAAAAATATAGGCTTTTATAGAGGAGCAAAACGCTCCGTTTTGGTTGCCTGACCCGCGCCTATCGCCGACCCGGATCCGAGATCCGCGCGACCCGACCAGCGACCTGACTCCGCTCCGTCCCTCACGCGACCCGTGCTCCAGCCCGACCCGTTTTCGGATCCGACCGCGACCCGCTCCGTTTTGGTATTTTTTTTTCTTTATTTTATTTATCCATTTATTTATTAATTATAAAAAAAAGACAATAATAAAATAGAAAATATACCAAAGCAAAAATAAATAAATAAATAGTATAATACAATATAAAAAAATAGAATAAAATAAAATGAACACATAGTTCTAAAAGAAAAGATAAATATATATAAAATGTGTAAAATACATAGTATGTAAATACATATGTTAATAAATATAAAAAAAATGTATAAATATATAGTTTTAAAATATATGTAAATAAATGTGTAAAATACATACATATAAATATATAAAATATATATATAGCTTTAAAACATATGAATATATATTATACATAGAATATATAAATAAAGATATAAAAATGTATATATACACATAAATTATATAAAAAAACGTATTTTTAAAATAAAATAAAAATAAATTTTTATTAGATAAATGAAATGTGGGTTAAGAAAAAAATAATAATAATAAATGAAGAATAAGAATAAAATAAATAAAATAAGTATGGAATCCCGATGATAAGTCTTCGTTGAACTCGCAAGTAGCGATTCTTCGAAAAACTTTAGGTGAGGGGAATTATATCGAATGTTACCAGAGTATTGGGATATTCGGTATTATTTTTCAATATTCGATCTCGTGCTTATTTTTTTAATTTATTTTATTTACTGTTTATCTTTTATTAATAAAAAAAATACATAAAAATAATAGATCAATAAAATTAAAATAAGATAAGTATGGAATTCCGATGATGGGATGTCATGAAACTCACAAGTAGTGATTTCTTGACTGATCCCTAGGTGAGAAGAGTCGTTCTAAATGTTACCAGAGTATTGGGATATTTAGTATGATTTTTCAAAAATTTAATTTGTTTTATTAAAAATAAAAATAGATAAGTTTTTAAAGGAAAATAAAAAAGAAATCAATAATAAAATTTAAATTTAAATGAAATTCTTCCGAAGATGGGATGTCATAAGACTCACAAGTAGTGATTTCTTGACTGATCCCTAGGTGAGAAGAATTAGCTAAATGTTACCAGAGTATTGGGATATTTAGCCAAATTTCTCAATATCAAGAGTTTCATCAATAAAATCAAAATAAATAAAATTTCTTTTAAAGTTTCATTTGCATCATTTTTTATCTGTTTGCATCATGTGCATTTATAATAATTTTCGAAGCGAGTGTGAATCTTCTGATGATGAGATTCTATAGAACTCACAAGTAGTGATTCTTAAGAAATCTCTAAGTGAGGAAAATTATTCAAATGTTACCAGAGTATTGGGATATTTGATTTAATTTTTCAATACGAAAAGGTTCACATTCACTTTTGGAAGATAAAATTCAACTTTTTAAAATAAAACAAAAAAAAATATAAAACTTAAATGTTTCAAAATTAAAAGAATAAAATTGATTGCAATAAAATAGGAATTATTTTTAAATATTAATTCAAGACTATTTTATTAAAATTAAAGGATAACACATGATTATTATGGTACCGTTTTTCAACGGGCGTCGTGGGGGTGCTAATCCTTCCCCACGCGTAACCGTACCCCCGAACCCGATTTTTGTTTTCGCAGACCAGAAATTATCTTTTTAATAAAACTTAATTAATTTTGAGATTTTGTTAAAAAGATAAATATTTTTAGGTGGCCAATCACACCTAGTCAAAAAAAATTGGTGGCGACTCCCTTTTTTTGTTTTTAAATGTTTTTTTTCAAAATCGTCGAGCGCGAAGCCGTTACGACATTATTTTTTATTATATTTAAGATTTTTGTATTTAATATTGAGAATATCTCTTAAATTTTCCATTATTCTGGATAAACTTAGGAGAACCCCCTCACCTAGGAATTCTTCAAGTGTTACTCATTCGCAATCGCCTTGAGGATTCCGTCATCAGAATTATTATTTTATTATTTATTAATTTTATTTATTATTTATTATTTTATCTTTATTAGAATATAAATGTTATTATTATTGTTATGTTTTTATTATTTATTTATTTATTTATTTTTGAAAATGTCTTCTAAATCTTCCATCGTTCTGGATAAACTTAAAAGGATTTTCTCACCTAGGAATTTCTCGAGTGTTACTCGTTCACAATCATATCAAGGATTCCATCATCGGAATTAATTAATAATTTATTTTTATCTTAGAGCATAACTTTTATTATTATTATTATTATCTTCATTTTTTATTTTATTATTTGAAGAATAAAGTGTCAACCTTTATTTTTGAAAATACCTTTTAAATCTTTCATCATTCTGGATAAACTCAAAAGGATCCTCTCACCTAGGAATTCATCAAGTGTTACTCATTCGTAATCGCCTCGAAGATTCCATTATCGAAATGGTCTAGCTTATTCTCAAAATTTATTAAAGCATGATTTATTAATTAAATATCTATTGTAATGTAAATTTATTTTATTTATCTTTTAATCATTTTTATTTTTATTTTTATTTTTATTTTTTACTCATTCTATCATCTATTATTTTTAGTTACTTAATATTTATTTATTTCCTACGTTTAATATGCAGCTGCTCTTTAATTATTACTTTTATTCTAAAATAAAAAAAAGCAAACTAAAATGTCAACCATAAAACAACCAAATGAAAACAGAATGTACAAGTAAAGCAATAATTCTTACCTTGATAATTGGTGCACGATTTTGCAAGGACCTTGGGTTTTCAAAGCAATGGACGTGGATCCAATAAATGGGCTGAAATTAATTCTAGTCGTGAACGCTATCGCCCAATCTTAGACTCTTCCTTTCCACTGCCCGTCGCTTGTTTTAGCTACTTCCTAGATTTCATCGTGGATGCTGCTTGGCCGGCTAAAATCGTACTTCGTGAAGGGACTTAAAAAGAGCTCTTGTGGTGCTACTGCTTTTCTCTACTCTGTATATCATTCTCTTTTTTTTAATGAGGTTTAACCCCTTTTTATAATCATAAATTTGTTAGAGTCCTAATACAGCTCAACTTATTCTATTAATTATCTCTTATTTTAAATATTTTATCTATTTAATTCTTATGTTAATCCTAATCTAACTCTATCAACTTTAATATTAATCCAAATAATTATCCTAAAAAAATGTAATTATCCTATCCTAAAATTAATTTTATTTTCTTTTCTTATCTCTTCCTTTTTTTTATTTATTATCATTCCTAAGTCCTATTTTAATTTTCTAATTAATGTTAATCCTAAAATCTAAAAAAACTCTCATTTAATTCTAGCCTAATTCTAAATTGTTAAATTAAAATACAATGTCAACCAATCCAATTAATTATTTTTATAAATTAAAACTACGGACAAAATAAGATGTCTACAATATATATATATATATATATATATATGTGAGATGGATTGATAGTATATAATTTATATATACTGTTAATAAATCATAAGATGATACTTCATTAATAAGTAATGATTAAAAGTATATATGTCCTTAAAATAAATTTAAAAAACTTTATTAATATTTATTTTTAAAGACCTGTATATGAGGTGTCATCTTATGATTGATTGGCAATGTATGAAAGTTATATATTGTTAATGCATCATATATAAACTCTATAATTAGATGATGATGATGCATACTAAAATTTTATAATTAATAAAATATAGATCTATATATAATGTACTAACAATTAATAGTCTTATCACAAGAGATGTCAACTTCTAGTGCATTGACAGTGTATAGTCTTTATATACTATCAGCACATAATATATAAACCCATAAAATATTCATAAATATTTTCTCCAAATAATTCTCTTTTAAATTTAAATTCTACTTAATTAATAAAAGAAAATTTGGATACACAATATCTGTATCCAATTCCAATTTGGTGAGTATATAATTAAATTTAACTCAATTAATGAAAATTTATTAAAGATTAAATTTTAATCATCAAAGTTACATTCAATTTTTTATGTTTAAGGAAATTTACATCGAGAAATATATTATATGAAATTTATTTCACGTTAACATATTTTTATTTTATTCAAATCATATTAGAGAAACACATTATTTGAAGAAATAATCATTTATTAGCCATTATATATTATAATTGAATTATGAGTAATTATTTCAATAAATTTATTACTGATTAGGTAATAAATAGATAATTTTTTATCAATATAATTAAGTTATATTAATTGAATAAAAAATTACGTGGCATGACTTATTGTTGAATGAAGGCCTTGGAAAGGTTTCGTTGTAGCCCTCGTTGGTGGGTAGAGTCCAGGTCCCTTTGGCCCAAAGAACAACGAATTAAACAATGCTTTCGAATTCAATGTTGTAAATTTCGTTACGATATCGATTATTTTAGTATATTATTTCAGATTTTTTGATTTAACTTAATAATATTCATAAACTTTTCATACAGGTAATAATATTATTAATAATAAACAAAATAAATATATAAAATATTTAATATTGATAACGATAAGTATAAAATTAATAAAATTACTTGTACAACAAATAATAATTTATTTTTAAAATTGTTAAATTTGTTAATGCATTTACTTAATTCATTATTTATTTATTTATTAGTTTTAATTTAATATCAAAATATTTAATAAAACAAAAAAAATTCATTTTTTTATAAATTAATAAAATTACTTGTACAACAAATAATAATTATTTTTAAAATTGTTAAATTTGTTAATGCATTTACTTAATTCATTATTTATGTATTTATTAGTTTTAATTCAATATCAAAACATGTAATAAAACAAAAAAATTCATTTTTTTAAAAATTTTTGTGCACTAACCGAAACAGTAAATTTCACCTAAATCGACTGAAACCATCAAAAAATCACGAAACTAGCCAATATTACTTGGTACCAAAACTAATACAAAAAATTAACTCAAGTGTATCGGATTTTATAAAAATTGGTGCGTACCAATCGGTATGATTGAAATCGAAATGATATTAAAAACTAAAAAGGTTCTATTCACACTTTATTGGGTGCTAGGCACAACCTAAATTAATAAAAAAAAATAATTACAAAAATACCATTATACAAAATACTTATTTTATCCTAAAAATTCAATTTTGAAACTCCCAGTAATGAATTATTGGGAACAACAAAGGGCTCTTCGTAATTGACCACAAGACCTTTTAAGAGGTCTCGACAGTCAATTACAAAGAGCCCTTTATTGCTCCCGACAATTCACTACTAGAAGCCTTTACAATGTCTCAACAGTCTATTGCTGGGAACTACAGGGACTCTTTAAACCGAAAATAATTATTTTTTTATATTTTTTATTTAGTTATCTAATTATTTAATAAAGATTGACAAAAAATTATTTAATAAAACTAATAAATTTTTTGTATTTTTACTTTTTTTGAGGAAAATGCTGCCTAGTAGCACTTGAATATTACTAGGCAGTGTCTTGCTTCATCTTGCTACCATACAGCATTCAATTGCTGCCTGGGCATCACTTGGTTGTTGCCTGGCAGCATTTCCAGTGAGTTGGAAAAAATTTCAAAAAAAAAAAAAGAAAAATTTTTGGATCAAGGATAAATTTAGAAAACTAATAATTTTTTAAGGTTTGAAAGTTATTTTAGAAAGAAGATTTTAGGGTTTTAAGATTTTTTTTGAAGGTTTAAAAATTTTTAATTATTGAGACGTGTCTAATATATATATATATATATATATATAAATATATATTCTTTTTTTAACTCGTGCTTTGCTTCAGCATTATTATTATCAAGTAAAAAAGTAAAAATTTATTTTATTATTATTTTGAAAATTAAAATTATCATTGTAAAAACGATTATGTGTTATATTTTGTAATGACCCTTTATACTGAAAATACGAACCAAATTTTTCTTTTTCACTTACTTGGTTGGGCTGTACGTAGTGTCACTAATCAATTTTTAAGCTAACTTTATATTAGTTAAATCAATATCCTTCAATTACCTTAGGTCTCGGTCAAATTCTCTCATTAAGCATGCATTTACAATTTCGAATCATTCTACTTAACTAAATATATCTCCACCCAAGTTGCATGCATTGTTATAAACCATAAATATATCTTATACTTCCTTTAATTATATCCTCATACTATAAAAGTACTGAAATACAAGTCTGAATATAAAATAAATAATTATACATCACATACCTTTAAGGGTGATGCGAAAGCCTTGAAGGACGTATTTAAACCCCGCATACCAAGCACCTATTACATGTTATTTGGAAGGTGGAGAAGAGGGGGGGGGGGGGGGGGAGGTGAGCTTTTTGGAAAGCCCAATAAGAAATATATATAAGAAACAGATACTGAATTTCTATATGCACGTTTCTAAAATATTTATTAAAGCTCGAATACCGTATTTCATACCATTCGAAAATCAAATTATGCTTATGCAATGCATTAGAAAACATTTCATTTAAACCGAAACATAAACGATTGAATTCTAAACATAATTCAAAATATAGTGCTTATCACATTTAGTTTCAATGCGGATCGTCAAATCAAATCCTTATCTGTTTCAAAATCCAAATATCACACATTCGAAACTCATATACAAAGATAAGCATGGAAAAACATATACATACTAAGCTTGAGACATAATGACTTAACAATAAACAAGTAGTTCAAATATTCCCGTGAGGGAAAGTGCAGTTGACATATGGCCATAGTTCAGAGGGATCCACAGTGAGCATTGATCAGGTGTCAATTGGGCCCGCTGTGGACTAGATCAAGGTCACATAACAATAGAAACTTTACTGTAGACTGGATCAGGATAATACAGTAGCCCAAAACATTACCTACTGTGAACTGGATCAGGGTCATACAGTAGTCCAAAAACAATACTGCAATGATTGTTAGTCATGTCTCAAAACATTTTCATATATACATTTCTAATAATACAAAACTTTGATAATTTCTATGAAAATGGGCGTTTCGAATAAAGTTTCTATAAGTAGTCAAAAGATAAATACCTACTGCGGACTGAATCAAGGTCACACACAGTAGTCCAAAATAATATTGTATTGACTTTAGTTAGTCATGTCTTAAAACATTTATATATATTTTTCGAAATTCGAAACCATATTTTTCAAGCTTTAGGAAAGTTCACAAAAGAACTAGTATATATTTCTTTCAAAAGCAAATAAATCATATATGCTTATAATATTTTCAAACCAATACCATCGGTTGATAATTTCCATGAGATTAATATCTCGGCTAAAAGTCTTACAAGCAAATCAAAATCGTAAGATTTAATGGTTTTCAAAATAAACTTACCAGATAATTTGTCATTTTTAAATGGTTGCTTAAGTTAAGCTTAAATCACAAAACCATTGTTTTCAATAAAAATCCGGTAGCATAACGACTTATATTTCTTAAAAACCCCCTGCAAGAAAATACAGTTTATATAACCACAAAGCAGTTGATTTTAAAATAGCATCCAGTATCTCTTACGTTTCAATGTATATCTCTTACCTAAATATGTAGCACAAGTATAGCTATGGCACCCTTGTTCTTCTTGATCTCCTTTTTCTTTAGCCTTTAATTAGAATATTTTTGAGTTCCCTACTTTAGTAACAATTCCTCCTACATTAAAGCATAAGATTAACAAAATATGATATTGATTTATCTTAAGGAAAATTTACACTTAAATTCTCTCTTAAGATCATAACCTTAAAATTTACCTTGGTTGCCAATGCTTCTTCACCTTATAAATTTCTTTCCTCACTCAAACCTACATCCAAAAAATATTTTTTTAACCTTTTTATTTCACTCAACATTCATCATTTAATTCTACAATAAAAATCAAATCCTTACCCTTTGTTACCAAATCGAAACCGGGAGCCTTATTATGCAACGTGGATTTCTATAATTCTTGAGGCTGCCATGGACCTCAAAATTTGCTGCATACTTCTTTGTCTTCAAGGCTTACAAAAGCTAATTTTACCTCCTGCACTTTTGCCTCTCTAACAACCTCCCATTTCTGTTTAAAATTATCTTAGTTCAGCCCCTTTTTCCATGTGAATATAGCAGCCAAAAATAAAAGAACTTTCCATGTGACTAGAAGTAGTTCAGAACAAAAGATCCTTCGATCAAACCAGCCTCAAATCAACACCATTTGTTTCCTTGAATAAATTTTCTAATTTAAACTTAATTTAAATTTAACATGGGCCACCTTACCTCTTGTTCAAAACATCATCTCCCTAGTTCACTTCCTTTCCCTTTTCTTTGTCCCATTTTCGAGCACAATGTAGCAGTCCAAATTCAACAATAGCCTCTCGGTCATACCAGCATGTTTTTGGTCAGCTTCCAAGTGATTTTGACAACCCCAAAACCAGCAAGTTGTCACGCCTTCAGCTTTGTGTTCAAACCCAAAACACCCTCACTTCACTCCTTTAACTCATACACCCTTGCTACCCTGGTTTGTACAGCCAAAGAAAACCCCTGTTTTTAGCTCAAGGACCCGAGGATGAAGCTCCTTTCAGCCTCAATTTACAGCAGCTTAAAAGCCATTCTCCATTTATCGTTTCTTCCTCTACTGAGAGCAAACATGTGCAGCCATTAGCTTCAGCCAATGTACTTCTTCCTAACGCCTGAAACTCCCCAACTCAGCCTCCAAAACACCAGTTTCTCCTCCGTTGTTGGCTCTTGAAATTTGATCTTCCTTTGCCTTAAGTCGCGCTTCCTTTAACCTTAACAGCCGACCCCATTTGAATGGCCAAAATGATGACACAATGGTGAAGAATGAGGGTCTCGGTTCAGCAGAGAGAGGTAAGAAAGAATTGAAATGGTATTTTGTTAGAAGAATGATGATGATGGACGGGGGTAAATGAGTTAGTGGAGTCACTGTTTTCAATCTTTTCAAGTAAGCCACGCCCATTTCCCGATATGCATTTATTTGTTAAATCAATTTATTTATTTATTTTATCATTTCATTTTCTTTATATATATATATATATATATATATATATATATATCTATATTTTTAAACCCCATTTGATATTTAACAACATATATATTCTAAATAATTTTAATTTATTTCATACATATTATTTATCCCACTAATATCTCATACTTTCTATTTTTATTAATTTATATTGTCTAATATTACTTTAAATCCTAAAGTCCTTCATATTATTTAACTTCCAAAATCATTCATCCACAAATTAAATTATTCATGTATGATCTCTTAGCTCTTTAATCTAACTAATAGATTATTAATTTTCCTTCGTGCTCCTCATCTTCAATCCTCCAATTATAATCTCATAGTTTAAATTTTTCATAATTTCTCATAGTCCAATTTAATGATTTCCTTACCATGCTCATTCTCAATTTACCGTCTTAATCATCATAATTTCTCATAGTCCAATTTAATGATTTCCTTACCATGCTCATTCTCAATTTACCGTCTTAATCATCATAGCTTTCAAGTTAAATTCTCAATATATTAATTTGTCTCCAAATTACATTTTTTAATTCACCAAGAATAAAGAATTTACAATTGTTACATATTTAGATTCTTTAATAACAATATTGGATCCAATATAAATTAAAAAATGTAAAATAAAAATAGATTAGATGGTTATTGAAAAAAAAACTAAAGAGTTAAAAATAAGTTAGAGGACATAACTGCATAACTACATATCACTTTGAAATAAAAAATCACTAATTTAAACAATTGTTTTTTTTATTTTCTTGTTTTTATTTTTATCAATTTTGGATTTTTCAATTTTTAATTAATTTAATTATTTTTTTCTATTTGTTAACCTTTTTAAGTTTAAATGAACGTACCATATTTAAATTTCTTCTCATACAATAACATCTTATTGGATATAGATAAATAGATATTATAGCGTTAATTTTTTTGTAATTTAAAAATTACCCTTACAAAAATGGTTGTCACATTAAAAAATTTTTCCAACAATAATATCCGAAAGAATATAATTTAAAAAATAAAAACATATTAGAGGGTTTAACCTAAAAAAGATTACAAAACAAAAATTAGGTTAAAAGATTAAATTAAAAAGAGTTAAAGAGCCCTGAAGAAAACATATTAAGGACTTAACTAAAAATACAAAAAGTTGTTGAGGAAAAAGAATAAAAGGACATGTGGCAAGCATAGCCTGCATAGGTATGATGGAGACAAAAATATATAATATTAGAAATATATCCGCGCAATGCTGCGGGTCTATTTTTATTATGTAATTTTTAATTAGTAAAATTGATCATTAGATAAAAGTTGTTGATCATAAGAAATATCTAATTCCTTCATATTGTTTAGTATAAAAAAGAAACATGATTACCAAGGAAAGAGTTTATGTATCAAATTACCAAGGAAAGAGTTTATGTATCAAACAAAATGTCCAAAAATAATTTTTTGAGAAAATTGGATCAGCTTGGATTAAAAAAAATACACACTACTTATGTTAAATAATATGACAAATAGATAATTTGTGCTAAAAATAAACAAATTAAGATAATGATGCAACAACAATAAAAAGTAATAGCACCAATATATATATATATATATATATATATATATATGGCACGGTAGTTCAAACAATTTAGCAAAAAGGTAAAAAAAATTAGCTAAGAATGATTTATTCATATTATTAATCAAGTGTAAGGTTTTATACCCATATGTAAGTATTTTTATTTTAAGAATAACTAATTAAACTATTTATATTTACTCCAAAGTACAATATGTAAAGTAAAAGTATTTTTTTGAAAAAGTTAGAGGTAAAAAAACCATTTTCATATAATAATTTTTATTCGAAAGCAAAATATATGCAAGTAGAAGAAGCAAATAGATAAAAATATAAATAATTACTACAAAACACTAATAGAATACTGGATTAAAAATAGTTAAAGAGCTATATAAAAAACATATTGAGGACTTAACTAAAAAAAGTTGTTGAGAAAAAAATAAAAGGATTTAACTAAAAAAAATTCTTGACAAAAAAAATAAAAGGACTTAAGTAAAAAAGAAAAAAGTTGTTGAGGGAAAAAAAGGACATGTGTCAAGCTTAGGGAGAGGAGGAGATAAAAATAGTATATAGTATTAGATACAAACACGCGCGATGCTACAAATTTGTTTTATTTTATAATTTTTGAAGTTAATAAAATTGATTATTAGATAAGAGTTATTGCTCATAAAAATATTTATTTCCTTCATATTGTTTAGTACAAAACAGAAACATGTTTACTAAGGATTGAATTTATATATCAAACAAAATGTCCAAAAATAATTTTTTGAGAAATTTGGATTAGCTTTGATTAAAAAAATACACAATACTTAAGTTAAATAGTATGACAAACAGATAATTTGTGCTAGAAACAAACAAATTAAGATAATGATGCAATAACAAAGAAAAGTAAAAGCACCAAAATATATATACAGCATAGTGGTTCAGATAATTTAATAAAAAAGTAAAAAAAATTAGCTAAGAATTCTTTGTTTATATTATTAATCAAGTGTAAGGTTTAAAACTCATTTGTAAGCATTTTTATTTTAAGAATAACTAATTGAACTATTTATATTTACTGCAAAGCATAATATGCAAAGTAAAAATATTTTTTTTGAAAAAGTTAGAGGTAGAAAAAACTCTTTCATATAATAATTTTCATTCAAAAGCAAAATTATGCAAGTTGCCAAAAATCACTTAACTTAGTGGCTAAGAATGAGTTGTGGCATATTGTAAGTCTTGGGTTCGAATCCAAGCACCCCATCCCTAGTTATTTAATATTTCCTTGTAACCAATATATATATATATATATATATATATATATATATATATATATATATATATATATATATATACAAGTAGAAGAAGCAAATATATAAAAATATAAAGCAATACCATAAAACAATAATAGAAGACTGGATTTAAAAGAGTTAAAGAACCATGTAAAAAATATGTTAAGAATTTAACTAAAAAAATTGTTGAGAAAAAAAATAAAAGGACCTAAGTAAAAAAAAATTGTTGAGGAAAAAAAAATAAATGGACAAGTGTCAAGTAATGGGAGAGGAGGAGACAAAAATATATTATAGTATAGATATATATAAGTCAAAGCAGTTGACTTAAAGTAAAACATTTTATGTGGATACTCTAAAAATTTGACACGTGTAATATCCTAAAATAAAAAATAATAATTTTATTCAATTTTCTAAAATATAAGATTCTATAAACATTAAAATTACAAAATAAATTAATTATATTTTTAAACCAATTATTTATTTCAATTTCTAAAAGATAAACATCTATATTTATATATATTAAAATTAAAGAAAATTTCATATCATTTATCAATTTCTTTACTCATCTTTTATCTATTTATATTTATGGTTGTTATATACATTAAAAATATATTTATAGAAATAAAAAATATTGGAATAAATTTTTTACTTGAAAGAACTTTTTTAAAGAAAAATACATATGTATTTTATATGAACAAGTGACATGTGTAGTGAGATGAATACTTTTCATCTATAAAGTATAAAATGTTTATGAAAATCACTTGATCGTTGATAAAAAGTTACACCTCTAATTTCAATAGGATTTAGTTTTTAATAATAATATTATATCTTATACAAATATATAAAAGACAAAACTCTTGGAATAATAAACTAATTTTAATTTTTAATGAATAATCTTATTTCAATAATTATTTAATTTTAAAATATATGAAACTTAAAAAATTATATTTTAATCGTATTATCTTAATTTAAATCAAATAAAATTTATCTCAGAATTTGAATTTTCTGTTATCACTTATTATGTCATTTTTAAATTAAAAAAAATCCATATATTTAGATTAGAATTGCCTTAAAGTTTTAAATTTTTTTATCAAAAATTAAAATGGGATATTTAAGCTATATATTTTAGTACTGAATTAAACTTCTATGTCTTTTTTCAATTTATATTTCATTTCTTTTTTAGATTTATTTATTCAATCATTTTTTTATTTATTTGTTCAATAAATATTTTGTTCAGAAAAATCCACATGGATTATCTAGTAATTTGAAACATGTATTATCTTAAATATTGTATTTATTTTTTAAAATTAATTTTAATTTTAAAAATTTGAATAATAATTTATTTTTATTTACATTTTTATGTTTAAGACTATTATAAATAATTTTTTAAAAACCCTAAAAGATAAAGTTTTCAACACTAATTAATTTTATAAGATTAATTTGGGATCATTTAAATTCAAATTTTGAAAATAAATCAATTTAAAATATGGAGCATTAACTAATAATTTATTAATGATTAATGAAGTAAGAATTATTTTCATTAAAATTGCAGCTATTTAAATATGTTAAGATTTGTGATATTTAATTTTTCTATAATTTTTTAATTAGTATTTAATTTCAAATTATTTTTTAATTTATGTATTTTGTATATGCATTAAGTTTTTTATACTCTATTCAATATATATTTTAAAATAATTTTATTTTATTTTTTAAAATTATTACCGTGAATTGCACGGATTTAACTCTGATAATTCATAATACGTAAATAGAAGCTCTCTAATAACTATGCTTTGGATGCTTTAGAAACTCTTTTTTTTATTGCTTAGGAGAGTAAATTCGGTGCTTTGTTCTTTTCTGTGACTGTGAGACCAAAAGAAAGGATATCAAAAGCAATTGTCTTTTGCCTTTTAACACCAATACCTTTTCGCCACGTCTGAATATACAGTCTAAACTCTACGACTAAGAAGGTTAAATACGTCATTTTATTACTCTCATCCTTTTCTTTCTCCCTTCCTAAGCAAACCATCCCCTTGCCCACCGCCAAGAATCTCTTCATAAAAAAATCCACTATCTTACGAACCTCTTCGCCCGGTGCTAAGTTAGCAGCCTCATCAAGCGAAAACCTCCTCAACCGCCACCGCCATGGCCACTTCCTCTCGACCGCTGCCACCAAGACCACTCGACGTGGAGCTCACAGTTGTGTCAGCCAAGCATCTGAAAAACGTCAACTGGCGAAACGGCGATCTCAAACCCTACGCAGTCTTCTGGGTCGATCCAGATCGACGTCTCTCAACCCGCTCAGATGATTCCGGCTCAACACGACCGGTCTGGAACGAGCGTTTTACCCTTCCTCTCTCTGTCCCTCTCCACGATGCCGTTTTAACCCTCGAGATCTTCCACTCCAAACCCTCGGAAACTGCCAAACCTTTAGTCGCGACCCTCCGAGTTGAACTCAAAGAATTACCCGACCCGGAAGATAGTTCCAAGATCCGGACCTTTTCTCTCCTCCGACCATCGGGTCGTCCCCAAGGTAAGATTCGTGTGAAACTCGGAATCCGCGAACGTCCCCTTCCTCCACCTCATGATTACCATTTTGCCCCTCCTCCTAGCTATTATTACACAAATGCCCCCCATCCACCAAGATACTCTGCTTCGCCCTACGTTTCTCTCCCCCCGCCGCCTCCTCCACCGTCAGTCTCTCCTCCTCCACCGCCACCATATTCCTCAATCCCCGACGGTTACCCTCCCTATTACTCCAGCCATTACTATTCCTCTCCACCCCCGCCTATGCCTCCGCGTCCCTTCTTCGAACGATCTTCCGGCTATGGCACCCCATCGGCTCCAGTGGATTACTCGCCGTACGATCAGAAGCCTAGAGGAGGTCCCAAAATGGGGCTTGGGACCGGATTAGCTGTTGGAGCTGTCGCAGGGGCTTTAGGAGGACTGGCATTAGAAGAAGGGTTGAAATACGAAGAAGACAAGATTGCTGAAAGGGTGGAGCATGACCTGGTATCAAGGGAGAGGGATGATTACAGTGATTATCATCGTCCTGATTATTGAATGGCTTTTTAATGCAATTATCATGATGATGATGATGATGATCATGGCGTATATTTATAAATATTTATGTAAATAATTGTGATCTGATGATGGGGTCTGTGTTTTTAATTAAAATGATCAGAGAAAGAGTGTGCTGAGCATAACTCTTTTGATGTTCATTATGTGCTAAGTTATTCTGCTACGAGAATAAATTGTTTTTACTTTAAATTTTTAACATTTGTTGTTAGTTTCATGTTGAATCTTCCGCACTTCCTGAGTTAATTGTTGCTGAATATGATGGTAGCTGATTGTACTTGAAAAATGGGATTAATACCGGGTCATATTGAACATGGGTGGTTCAGAAATGCCTGCATTATGGAATCTTGCCTGCTGATGCTTTAAAAACTTTTGTCTGGGTCATGTTGAACTTGGTTGTTTCAGAGATGCCTGCATTATGTGGTCTTGCCTGATGATGCTTTAAAGGCTTTTATCTGGTTATATCTGGTTATGTTAAACTTGATAGAGTTATGAGATTGCCTTCGAATAAATATTCTTTTGATGTGATTTTTTCTACTTAAGATTATGTTGATGATTGGAGGTTTAATGAGGTATTGAGCTGAACTACCAACCAAATTACTACTCGTGAGACCTTATCAAGGTAAGTTAGTCATGTTTTTGGTGATGAAGAAGAATATGGTTAAGGGATTAGGTGAAGGACCGACCTACATTCATCAATTTGTATTAAAGGGGTGTGTGAAATTGGGAGCAATGTTTGCAGACTTGCTCTATTTTGGAAGTTGTAACTTTAGTTCCTCCAGGTTATACTTCTTCCTAGTAATAGAATTGCTGGTGTGAGTGATACTAGGAATGCTTTATGAAGTTTTTTCCTTTTGCTGCTATACATGCCTTGATGTGAGCTCCTCCTGGTTCCCTTTTTCATTTATTAAAACAATGTTTAACCTTGTGTGTGCTGTGTAGCACTTGAAGGCCAAATCCAGAGCAAGGTGTTGGTGTTAATTGGCTACTTAGACAACTTCTTTTATTTGTGTTGTTAACATGTGCTTATGTATGTTACATTCTTTATGCACTTTCATCCATGAAGTTAACAATTGCTCTTGTTTAGAGAAGATAACCATTTGCTGTTTCATCTTGTTTTGGATCCTAGAAAAGCCTTTCTAGTTTAACTCAAGTTTATTAAGGTTGGCATGCTGTTACATGTTTGTTGAAATCTCTGTATGATTCATGATCACATCTAGGGTGCCAAGAGACCAGAGATGGTGTCATCATGGTTGCTTGTGTGCTCTCATTTCTGTCTCTGCCATGCTTTTCTCTACTCTCTGCCTCTTTACCTTCCGTAAGCTTGCTTTTTTTCTTACAAACATTTTTTTGATGCTAATAGGACGAATGTGATTGCATTCAAGTGAGTTGTTTGCTTGTCTTGGAGCCAATTGTCCTGAGCTCTTCTTTCTGCTTCCATTTTCCTCTACTTTATTTCTTTCCTTTTAATCTTTATCCTTAATATGGCTCTTCCATAGAACAAATGGTGTGTCTGGTCGCCTCTCTTACCAATATTTTGCTTTTCAGTAGTTCTTTGGGTGGAATAATGGTGAGCTTTGATCTAGTCATTTGTCAAAGACTATGTAATCCCGACGAAATCTACAATACATTCAAAAAGAACTGCTAAAATGTTAGTAAAATCTTCGTACTTAAATCTGTTCATTCATCCTGTGGCTTGCATGTTAGAAATCTTGGTATTTCCTGATTTCAAATACTGTTAAAACCCAAAATAATATTAAAACTTAGCCAAAGTTCTTTGTGATTTTCCATCGCCTTGCTGAATTAGCTACGCATCTTCGCTTTCGGGTCACTCGGCCTGAAATAAATGGCTTTTACCATGATGGATGGCTAAATCTGCAGAGCGATCAATGTACCAAGTTTGGCTGCACTCGTTTCAAACCCCAGAGTCCGATCACAATTCACAAACTAGAGCTAGGCCTAAGTTTGGCTGTATTACCAAAGCCCAGTTGCAGTTCAGATTATCAATTCTTTCTCAGACTAAAAAAAGGAAAAAACCAGATAATCAATTCAATAATCAAAAAACTTGCAATTATTTTGGACCAACAAGGTCGACTAAGCTCTTCTGAATATGTCCAAATGAGGTAGGGTATAATCGGAAGTGGAGAGTTGTTTTCATGGTAGACATTGGATCCTTGGATTGGTGGAGCCCAGGTGCACATGTGCAAATAATTTTGTCTGAGGACCCATGGCTTTGATCGGTAAAAGTTGACGATTGGTGGTGTTTCTTTCCTTGGACTGGGTTAGGATTCTAGACTGAGGAGCTTGGGTTGAGACTTCTTTCTAGTGTTTTGAGTAGTGATGATCTGAGCTGAGTTCAGTTCACCCTTTCTTAAGTGAGAACATTATTCTTGAGAAAGTTACTAGGAATTCCATCAAAAGGAATTTCTTGCATGAAGGGAATGAATTTTTATTAAGCCATCAACGTGTCTATTCCATTTCCTACATGTTTTACTGATAATAATATATTTGTTATATTATTTATATTATTTATTACCACATTTATTCTATATTTTTGTGTAAAATTAATTGTTAAATGTATTTTGTGAATTAATTTAGAGAAAGTGATTTTGGAATTAATTTTGGAAGTTATGGCTTGAAATCAAACAATAAATTATGTGATTGGAATAAATTATTGGAATATATATTTTTTGACTTTCTAAAGTTCTAATAAAATCTTGATTTTTTTAAAGAATCATTGGGAACACATGATTAAAATATAATGAAGGACTAAGATTATTTCTTGATTAAAAAGAAACTCTAGAAATCTAAAATTAAAAATTATAAAAGGCGACAATGGGCGGCAGCAAAGGGGTATTGGTTTTTTTTTTGGAGCTGTTTTGTGGTGTCTTCTTGATTGTGTTTTCGTATTTTGCAGAATTGTTTGCTGGGCAGAACAGAGCTTAAACAGGACTCAAAAGCGAGCAACCAAAGGGGGGAAAGCGAAACAGAGCCACTGTTTGATCTTGCTGCAGAACCGATTTGAAGATGAGCTAGCGTGTAGCTGTTGTTGAAACAGAATTGAAGTTGCCAAAAACAAAATGAATTGTTCCAAGCAAGACAAAACCGAGAGTTGGTCTTGTTGAAATTGTGCAACTTGTGTGCTGAAGCAAGTGTGATTGAAAATTGTTAGAGGCAGAGTAGAAGTCATCACAAGCTGTTGAAGAACATCAAATCTTCTATCCACATGTTTTTGATGTCCACGAGCCCAAGAAGTTGGGCTTAAGGGGCTTCTATATATTACTTCAGTTTTACATTTTGCATTATTAGAATTATATTTTGAATTGGCGTATTGTTTAATTTAAAATATGAAATATCAAGTTACTTTGTTGATTTATATTAGATTAAACATGAACTAATTTTTTTACTAGGAATTTGATTGAGCCTACTTGCATGCTTTATCTTTATGAATTAATTAATCAATTCTTAATTTTAGTTTCATTCATTGTGATTAATTCAATATTTTGATTTGTGTTATTATTTGGCCATCTCTAATATAAATCAATTGATTTTTTGAGACATGATAAGGGTACACATCATATGCTAAGCCATGTATAGCTCTCTTGAATGATTGAATAAATATTTGAGGTATACATCGAACTAGAATATTTATTTGGTTCTTGTTATATATTCTTCTATTTTTAATGGGTTTTTAGTCATTAATTATGCTACACATCATAGATGATTTAAGGATTAAAAACACTTGATTATAACTGTCATCAAACAGAGTAATCATATATTAGGAAGAATGAACCTTAGAATTGAATTGAGATTTTTAGGATTAAAGACAAAAAATTGCAATGTATTGGTGAAATCAAATTTCTAAGCTTTTCTCTATTGATTAATTAATTTATTTTATTAGATTAATTAATTTCATTAGTAATTTTAATAGTCAATTAAATACTTACGTAATTTCTTTTATTTGATTTTCATAATTTTTTTGGATAAAGTAGTTGAATCTTAATTGAATAAATTTAGCAAATCTCTGTGCAATCAACTCTTGTACTTGCACGTTATACTATCTTGATTCGTGCACTTGCGAGATTATAACTTTTTGTTCATCATTTATTCTGTTTTTGATAGAAAATTGGAAACACTAGTAAGTATGTGACTTAATCATTAATCATGAACTATTCATTTTCCTATTATTTTACGTGTCAAACTAGAGTGGTAATCAACACTCCACAAATAGGTAATCTGCATTATTCGATGTAAATAGGGTATGAATAATAAAACTACTATATGTTAGAGGTTTGGATGGAATTCAAGTAATGATATGAAAGTACTTGCTATTCAAATTTGATTATAAATAATGTGACTTAATCATTAAGCATTAACTATTCTTTCTCCTTTTATTTTTTGTGTCCAACTAGAGTGGTAATCAACACTCTACAAACAGGTAGTCTCCATTATCCAATGTAACCGATTGCGAATAGAGTATGAATAATAAAACTACTATATGTTAGAGGTTTGGATAGAATTAAGGTATAATTTGAAAATACTTACTATTCGAATTTGATTATAAATAATGTGACTTAATAATTAAGCATTAACTATTCTTTCTCCTTTTATTTTTCGTGTCAAACTAGAGTGGTAATCAACACTCTACAAATAAGTAATTTGCATTATCTGATGTAACCGATTTTGAATAGAGTATGAATAATAAAACTATTATATGTCAGAGGTTTGGATAGAATTCAAGTAATGACTTGAAAGTATTTGTTATTCGAACTTGATTATAAATAATATTTTTTTAATATGATATACATTTATTTATAAATTATTTATTATTAATGTAATACATAGTTAAATTAATTCATAAGTCTTAAAATTTTAACTTTAATTTATTTTTATGAATTAATTTAAATTTATTAATTTATTTTTTAATAATAAATTTAAAATTAAAAGTTAAATTTTGACTTAATAAACAAGTATTTAGCAAGTTCAGATAATTCGTGAATATTTTTTATATTATATGATTAGGATTCAAATAATAAAAACTGAAATAATCGAATAATTAACTAAATTAAAATCTAAATAACTAAAAATTAATAAGAATCTTATCCGATCTTATCCTTATATTTAGGAACGAAATTCAAATGTAAAAATGTCATATGCAATAATCATTTTTATCATTATCACATTCAAAATGATAAGTCTTGCCACAGGACAATTTTGAGTCGGAGAAATAGAAGGATGACAACAATGGAAGTTCCTTTGATGAAGTCATCTGTAATTATGCATGCACCATAACCAAACAGAAAAAAACTATTCAGAAATTGTATCTATTCAGAACTTGAGTGGAGCTAAGCTAAACTTTCCTGCATAGGGGTCCCATTTTGCATACCAAATACTAAATCTCAACTTTATATTATGCTTCCAAGATCAAATCTTTCTTGTCTAGGGCTCAAATATTAAAACCTATTAAAGTTTTATGTTCGAATCTCATTAAGTATAAGATTGAGTTGTTGGCTATGATTATTTGTATAATTTATTATTGTTATTTGTATTTATCTGTTCATAAAATATAATATAATGATTATAATTATAACTTTGAATGAAAATATATTAGTAAAAAAAACTGTATTTTCCTAAGATTGCAGCCCCTTCCCCTCCTTTGGAATTTTCCATCATTCACCCCCTTCATTCTCTGAAGGGTCGTATCTCCATTTTCTTTTCTAAGCCAAAATTACTTTATTATTATAAAAGGAATCGAAGACTCATAAAAAGATGCTATACAAACAAAACATCAAGACTAAAACACCAGAGAAAACATCAAACAGGATCCCAACTCCAACAACAACCAACAGTGTAACAAAATAAAAGCCACCTTGAATAGTGTTAAAAAAAAAAAGCAGTCCAAACAGAAGACAACACGTTTTCCATCTGTTGAACTTTGGCCACTAAATCATTGATTTTATCTACTAAAGTCGCTGAACACCAACTGCAGCTGCAATCAATGTAATCCCCAAAGACAACTTCCTAGAACTCAAAACCAGAAAAGTTGCCCAAACTGAATAGTTAAATAATCAAACTTCACCAAACAGACTGCAAATTTACTCCCCTATTCTTCCCATTTTTCCCCAGAAAATCTTTTTAAAAAATTCATGAACAGATCTCTTCCCATTTTATTACACCGGCACAAGAATCCAAATCTTCCTGCAGTAGAACAATTCCTCAATCAGCCAAAACTTTCGGGATTTATTGGATGTCTGTCGTTTGACAATCATGAGCTTTCGATAAAGTACAAACCACCCACCATTGAATAAAGTTGGCTTATCCATACTTGACAGAATAGAGTGGAATCTTATCCTCTTTTTAATCTCTAGCTAAAAAATAGGTTCGGTTGGTGTTTTTGTTTTTCACTTTCCATCAAAAAAATAATATTAAATGTGAGTGGATGACACAATATGTAAAAATATGAAATTAATATAGATTAAATTATATATAAATATAATACAAATTAAAAAAATTGTGTTCGACATATTAAAGCAAATATAGATATAAAAATATTTTGTGTTTATATACTACAAATGTAATTTCATATATCACGAATTCCTATGTGTACAATAAATACCCATGGAACCTAACTATGTATTATGTTTTTCTGACTAAGAATGCATATGGATGTCACCACATCCAAAGTAGTCCAAAGCACTAGTTGCTTTGGATTGCGTCGGAGATATCTGTTTGGGAGCAATCCCACCATGCCATTTCATCGGAGTGGGATATTTCTCAAAATGAGTAATAAGTTAATTTTTTTTAATTTTACATTATATTTAAAATTATTTTTAAAAAATAATTTTTTTATTTTTATTTAAAATTGTTAGAATAATTTATTAATTTTATACTTATTATCATATAATAAATTAATATATGTATAAATATACATAATATTTTTAAATATTTAATAACAAATATATATTTGATATAAATAACTTTAATAAATTTTTCACTATTTATCTAATTTAAAAATATCAATACATAGTATAAATTTCATTATATATAAACTTCAATCTAAAATCTTTAATAGTTAATTTTTATTCTTACAACACTTCATCTTACTATCTTCACTGTGATTGCATCTAAACATACATACCATCACTAATTTTAATTTCACTGCTATAGTAACTAATCTTATATTCATCACTGTTTTCAATCTTACTAGAACCAAAGTACATCCAAATTAGCCCTAAACAAATCTAGACACTTCTAACATTGTTAAAAACGTTAAACTATGGATAATAATACTTCAATTCTTCATGTTTTGCTTTCAGGTTTATGTAAATTCATGTGCTTTAGCATTACATTTTTTTTATTAGCTAGTTGGTTAATAATATATATATATATATATATATATATATGAGGAGTGATCCACTTACACATGTGTAAAACAAATTTATTTTACACAGTTTTATATCTTCATATAGAATTAATATTTTTGCAAACAAACTGTTGGATTTAACAACCTACTCATATTTATTATGTATGTAAATTTTTGAATCAATATGTTATTTCTATCATTTTAATCAAGAAATAGTATTTTTTTCAATATATAAACGGTTGAAATTTTATTTTACGAAATATATTGTTAGACGTATTCGATTAATTTGAAATTTGGCATGCATGATCTATGTGAACAGAACATAAAATTCAACGGTCGGATTAAAAAATTATAAATCATATAAAAAGATATGAAAGTTTGTAAAATTAAATTTGTTTTACACGTGTAAGTGGATCCTTTATTTATATATATATATATATATATATATATATATATATATATATACACATATAAAATCATTGCTTTGCAGCCAACATCATTTAAATGGTTTTTAATTCAGAAATTCATAGTCTGATTCATGAATCTTAATGGGGTTTTTGTCTTGAGGTTAAATTCAGATACAAATTGAAATTGAACTTGTAAGCTGGATAAGCTATAGTACATTCCACCTGTAAAGAAAAAGTTTCAAATTAAGTTCATCAATGACCTCATCGTGCTTCACAAAACCATAGTTGTTTCTGAAATCTGAAAGGTTTTCCAGGCACTTCAGATTCGGAAGATTGAAGTTTTAACTTTGTAAACATCAGCTTATCTTGCCAGTGATCAGAATGCAATAAATTTACTGTACATGGACATGGAAATAATGGGATTTCATGCTGCTTTAGCCAGGAAAACCTAAAAAAGAAAAAACATGCAAATGCAGCCATGTAAGAAGTGTGGCAAACATGGCAGAAAACAGACAAACATTGGTTTTGATGCAGCAAAGAGATGAGCACTACGACACACCAGAGTTGACTAAGAAATGTCTTGGTCTGGTTTATAAAAGATATATTTGAAATACACTAAAAAAAAAAAGAGGAACATAAAATATTGAACTACACAGCAAAATCATGATGCTATTTTTTCCATTTTGTCCAAATTCAATTCCTGCACGACTCGACAACCTTTGTGCTTCTTACATTAATTTTTGTGTGGAACCATTGATGTTCTCCTCCATTAGTGGAAAGAAAGATAAGAAAACATGCACATAGAGATATTATTTATAGTGCTTTGCTTTGGTTTCTCATTGCTTTATTGGTTTTTCTACTGTTCGTTCTCTTTGAAATATACGTCTACGATACATTTATTTGACAAATCCATGTATGATACATATCTGACGAACATGTTTTAAATATATATATATATTTATATATATAAAAAGAGCATGCTTGTATGATTGAAAAGCTAGTTGCCATTCTATAACGAGGGTGTATTATTTCTTGTATGAAAGTTGAACTTGCTAGTCTGTATTCCACACGGACAACTCTATTCAGCAAATTTTGTTCTGTTAAAGCTTTGACAGCTTCAATGACTGTCATCATCGGCTGTGCCGAAGATGCATTGCATTTGGCAACTTGGTGCATTTGGTCCGCTGAATTCAACTCGACTTTTTGTCTTAATATATCATATATTTTGAGTTTGACACTTTGATTCTCAAAATTAATGCAAAAATTGTAAAAAAAAATGCATAGTCCATGTAACATAGGTTTAGGGTTTTCATAAGCATCTTTGCTGTACTCTTGTATTAGCTAGAAGGAATATGTAGGGCTAAAATCATGAAAACACAGCAGCATTATGCTTGCATAATGCGATTCTCCTTTCAAATCTTAACCTAGCTTAGAACCTAACGGCAATATTTCCGACAAGATCTTCAAGCCACATTACTGAATATCCAAAAAAAAAGAGAACACGAGAGTATTTATCATGAATTATCTTCATTTAAAAATTTAATAAGATCTTATATCATTGAATCAATACTTTGAAATTATATTACAGAATCATTACTCCAAAAGAATTACCCTAAATAATTGAACATCAAATTCCCTATACCTCAGCTATATATATATATATATATATATTTGCAAACAAATATATCTTGAAGATTGTAGATTTCATCATTGCATTGAGAAACATTAAGCTTTTCTTTCGGGCTTTTAGTCAATTGTACAGGAAAGACCTGTTTTTTTTGCTCAGCCACTCAGAAAAATCTTTGGAACTTAATGTAGCAGGACAGCTGTCACTGTGACAATTAAATCAAGCTACCAAGATAATGCATGAAACTATATATGCTTGCTAGCTTGGTTGATAAACAAATTCTTGACAAATTCGAATTCTGGTGTCAAATCCATGGAATTATTCTGGGTTGCTTCTTGCTGTTGCACTCGAATTCTTAATACCTATGAAAGGAAAAAGTTTGTATAATTAACTCGAAATTTCCAAAGAACAACAGGGTCATTCGTTGTGATAAGAAAATGTGCCATTCATTTGATTGCAACATTTGATAATATAAAACTTAAAAGAGTCGAATTTCTTTGTCAGTATAATTTTTTTTGAATTTGTTCCAAAATCCTTCTTCCGTCATTATGTTATTAATTAGAATTTGAATGGAACATGAACGAATGTTTATTATGCGATAGATTAATATGGACATATAAGTAGCAAATTTAGTCTAAATTTCAATAATATGTTAATAGATGGGTGCATTTAAAATAAATTTAGTAAACTGTGTGAAAAAATTTAAATTTTAAATTATGGATAAAAATAAAACGTTGAAAAAAATTAATTTCATTAATATCAAGGATTAATGATGAAATTTACATTCTATACTAAGGTGAAAATTTTTGACCTCATTGTATAAGATTAATGTAAACACGAATGAGTAACAGTAAATTCAGTATTATTAGAAGTAAAAATACATTAGAATAAGCATAAAATTAGAATCAATAGTTATAAACACATGAAAATTTTGCTACAAGATATATTTATATTTATTTTCATGTATATACAATACTTCTAACATATTTTATGTATAATGATATTAAATTTACATTTAATTACGTGTTTACCTTGATCTTATAGTAAGATAAAAAAATTTTAACCTTACCATAAAATTTTCGAAAACATTTACTCCATTTATTTGGTTTTCTTCCATTTTGATCATCTTTCATAACCCAATTTTTCAATCATAAAATCGAGATATATATATATATATATTCTTATGGTTCATTTGAATGTGAAATGAAAAGTATTTTCACTACGCCGTAATTACCACGTTATGATTGGAATCCATGCATTCAAATGGACCCTTGGACTAGTCAAGAAGGTAAGAAACTATTTCCCATGCATATTTTTGTCAAGGCTACCTATGTAGGTAGAGTAATATGCAAATGGTGACAGGAAGAGACCACGTTCAGGCCATAAAGATAAGTGAATTAGCGACTGGGACCAGTCTCCCTCGAGCAACAAAGTGTGCGGATTCGTGACCTATCTTTATCATGAATATCGTGTACTGCACTTGTTTTTTGTCTCCGTTGGAGCTAGCAAGGTGATGGACAAATGCAATCACTCCATCTAGATGAAGACGAAGAATAGTCTACAAACTTTCATTTGCCGTCGTTGTGTAATTCTTGATCATTGTTGCTAGGGAGTCAAGACTCAAGATTATGGAGATTAATCATTATTTAATGGGTTTCATGAGCATTTTCTTTGCCATTTAAGCTTAACTCAAGTGATAAGATCTAATATTTTGAGTCTTGATTCATTTTCTCTACTATGTATGACGTATAAAAAGCAAAAATTCAAAAGATAATAAGTAAAAAGAAATGGTAGTCGATTGTTATAGGATAATTATTCCAAACACAGTTGATGGAGTTTTTTTTATTTTACAAGCAGAGTTAGAATCATGACACGTCATATTTAATTTATTTTTTATTTTTTTAAATATTTTTATAGAATATGTGTCATGATCGTAACACTGTTTGTGGAGTAAAAAAACTTCATTGGCTATATATGGAATAATTATCCATTATTATATATAGGATAATTATTCTATATACTGCCGGTAGAGTTTTTTAATTCTACAAACGAGTTACGATGATGA
The DNA here is from genome assembly GCA_032173925.1 of Heritiera fomes. Lineage (NCBI taxonomy): Eukaryota > Viridiplantae > Streptophyta > Magnoliopsida > Malvales > Malvaceae > Heritiera > Heritiera fomes. The sequence continues at coordinate 5,087,184 of JAPDPM010000002.1, read as the reverse complement.
CACATATTTTATTTTATTTTTTATTTTCTTAATATTTTTAAAGAATACATGTCATCATTCTAACCCGCTTGTGGAGTTAAAAAAACTTGATCAACGGTGTATAGAATAATTATCCATATATATATATATTTATCCTCACCAATATGCAAGCAAAATTAAGAAACATTAATTCCAGAAACCCTATTGTGCATATAGTATTCTCCATTAAAGGAGAGCACAAATAGAATTTTGTTGTTCACAAATCCATCCCTAAAGCAGCCAAAAATACTGTATTATCCTGGACTAGTCAAAAACAGCAGAGGATAAGGTATCTGATTGAAAATTTGATGTATACCCTCGATCACAGTTCAAATACAATAATCAAAATGTGATATATCAACGGATATTTTTATCCACGATAAGTCAAATTTTGTTGGTAAATGTATTGCCGGCGAAAAAACCTAAGAATTTTTTGTTGGTATAGTTGCCGGGATTCGTTTCGTCGGTAACTAACCTTCGTCGATGGAGGAATTATTTTGTCTATATTCCGTCAATAAATACTAACAAAATATTTGTTGGTAGTTCGTCAATCAACAAAACTTTCCGTCAGTGACTTTTTTGTTATAAAATTAAATTAAAAAATAATTCATTGATAATACCAACGAAATATTTCGTTGGCATGTAAAAGTCGTTGGTAACATTAGACGATAATACGATGAAACATATATAAACACTTAGAACAACTACAGTCGGTATTTCTTCATTTATTAGTAGTTTTATAATAATATTTATTAAGTAATTTAAATAATTAATTTTATTTTTATTTATTCTTAATTTTATTAATAATATTTATTAATTTATGTAAATAATTTTTTAATGAACAATAATTAACAACTATATTAATAAATTTCAAAATATTATTATTTTATTAAAAATAATAGTTAATACAGTCAAAAAATAAATATATATAAATTGTAAAAAAAAAAAAAAGACACTCATAGCTGCAGCTCATCATAGTTAGAAATCATCTCCTGATCAAGAAGTAGGCAAACATCAGACTAATATACTTGTATGGTGATTGAAATTTGAAATGATTGCGGCCACTGAAGGCTGCTAGAGACATCTAAAAAGTAGCAAATAAAGTTACAACAATTAAAATAATTTATAAAATTAAATTAAAAGGAGAATAAATAATTTAAATATATTTGTCTTCGAGTTGAGCGTGCAGCATCTGGTCTGAATTCGTAGGCGCTAGTAGTTGCAATGATTCCCTCGAGTGTGTTGACTCATGCGCTCTGATCAATAGATGCCCCGTTGATCGTTACGGTAATTATTAAATCGAAATACGTACAATAAAATTTAATTTTTAAGAATCAAGTATTAATTATTATATTATATTATGATAAATAATTTTAAAATTAATTATAAATAATATATGTTGACACCTAATTTTTTTTTTGTTATTATTTCTATTATTATTATTTGTTTATATTTATATTTATTTTTTATTATTTGGTTATTATTATTATTATTATTATTACTTTTATTATTATTATTATTTATCTTATTATTTTTATTTTTATTTTCTTTATTTTCTTTATTTCTTTTGATCTAATCTGCCATGAAGATTCGTTTTCCCCAAAATCCGCCGGCCACCATAGCCTCTAGCCACCCTCAACCCACTACCACCACCAGCTACTCTACCCTATCCCATCATAGCAAACCCTATACCAGTCCCTCTAAAAGACCCCCATTCAACCCTCACCGGGACCAAAGCTTGAAGCTACCCAAACCCCACGAGGATGACCGAAACAACCCTCTGCCCTCCACAAACCCAGTAACCGTAACCCTCACCAAACCACCATCACTGGAACCCCAAATCTCATCAACCTTCCTACCTTCGACCCCTCGCCTCTGTCCAATACCCCAAAACCAGAAACACCATCCTTACCACCCAAAAAACCAAGCCCCGGAAGCTCCCTCCACTCACCCTAGCACTCTGACTCTCTCAACACCGAACCGACAATCACCATCCCCGGTCACCCCAAAACAGAAACCCCTAACAGCTAGCGTCATCCTCACCACCCAAAACTCAAGACCCGGAACCCCTCTTCATCTTCACCGAAACCCTAGGCAACCCCAACAGCAACCCGAAACCCCCAAATCCGAATCCTCAAACCCTAGAACCCCTCCACTTGCAAGAAAAACAACAACAAAAACCAAAACCAAAATCACAAACCAAAGCCAGATCCAAAACCAAGAGAAAAAAAAAACAAAAAAGGGGTAAATTGATTTCGGTGAAGCTCAAATCTGGGTGCTAGCGTGATTTTTTTGGTGAAACGGAGATCGGATTTTGAAAGAGGAGGCGGAGAGCTTTCGGAAAGTTGGAGGCTTTTCGAGGTTTGGTCACCGGCGACGGCGGTCGGCGGCGGCCGAAAATCGCCCCGCCTGGGAGCCTCTGAAAGCTCTGGTTTTTTTTTTTAGAGAAAAGAAGGAAAAAGTGAGAAAGAAAAAAAAAGGAGGGTTTTTATAGAAGAGGGTTGACCCGCGCGTGACCCGGGATCCGACCCGGGGTTCGCGCACCCGACCCGGCCGGCCAAGGAGAGGAGAAGATCAGCGCGCCGCTCCAGCGTCCGACCCGACCCGATCGCGTCCGACCCGGCTCCAGCCCATCGACCCGGCCAGCAGTTGGGCCTTGCTATTTGGGCCTGTCTTTGGGCTCTTTTGAGGGCTTCCTTTGGGTCCAAGCCCAATTCCGTTTTTGGTATATTTGTTTTCCTTTTCCCATTTGCTTATTTATTTATTTATTTGTTTTGTTAAAGAAAAAATTTAATTAGAAAATTAAAAATTAAAAAATTAAAATTATTATTATTATTATTATTATTATTATTATTATTATTATTATTATTATTATTATTATTATTATTATTATTATTATTATTATTAGTGCATGTTGTAAAATATGAAATTGAAAAATTTTTCTTTTACTTATATTTTCATTAATTATTATTCTAAATTAGAAAATGTATCAAAAAATTAATTAAAAATTAAAAAAATAATAATAAAATAAACACATTTTTTAAAAGAAAATAGAAAAAGGAAATTAATAATAAAGGTCCGATGATGGGATGTCATGAAACTCACAAGTAGTGATTTCTTAACTGATCCCTAGGTGAGAAGAGTCGTACTAAATGTTACCAGAGTATTGGGATATTTAGTATGATTTTTCAATAATTTATTTTTTATTAAAAAATAAAAATTAATAAGTTTTAAAAGCAAATAGAAAAAGGAAATTAATAATAAAGATCCGATGATGGGATGTCATGAAACTCACAAGTAGTGATTTCTTAACTGATCCCTAGGTGAGAAGAGTTGTACTAAATGTTACCAGAGTATTGAGATATTTAGTATGATTTTTCAATAATTTATTTTTTATTAAAAAATAAAAATTAATAAGTTTTAAAAGCAAATAGAAAAAGGAAATTAATAATAAAGATCCGATGATGGGATGTCATGAGACTCACAAGTAGTGATTTCTTGACTGATTCCTAGGTGAGAAGAGTTCACTAAGTGTTACCAGAGTATTGGGATAAGGAAATATTTATATAAAAAATCAAAAAATTCATTTGCATCATTTATTAACTATTTGCATCATATGCATTCATAATAATTTTTGAAACGAGTGTGAATCTTCTGATGATGAGATTCTATAGAACTCACAAGTAGTGATTCTTAAGAAATCTCTAGGTGAGGAAATTATCCGAAATGCTACCAGAGTATTGGGGTACTTCGGAATAATTTTCAATACAAAAGATTTTCACTTATTTCAAATAAAAAAATAAAACTTAAATGTTTCAAAATTAAAAAAAATAAAATTGATTGGAATAAAATAGGAATTAATTTTAAATATTAATTCAAGACCATTTCACTAAAATCAAGGGATAACACATGATTATTATGGTACCGTTTTTCAACGGGCGTCGTAGGGGTGCTAATCCTTCCCCACGCGTAACCGTACCCCCGAACCCGATTTTTGTTTTCGCAGACCAAAAATTTGTCTTTTTAATAAAACTTAATTAATTTTGAGATTTTGTTAAAAAGATAAATATTTTTAGGTGGCCAATCACACCTAGTAAAAAAAGATTGGTGGCGACTCCCCTTTTGTTTTTAAACGTTTTTTCAAAATCGTCAAGCGCGAAGCCGTTACGACAATATATATAAGATAAATAAAAAATATTATAATATTAATAAAATTAAGTAAGTATATAATAAAAACAAAAAATATGATTGTTTTCGAACTTTTAATATATTCATTAATAGTATATATTTTTAATTAATATATTTAGTTAATTTTTAATTTATTAACTAAAAGTTTAATTTTTTTAATATTTCAAGATTAAATTATGTAGAGAATATATTTTTAAGTGTTTCTTAAGTTAAAAAACTATTAAAATTACAGTTTTAACTAATTGAGTCAGATCAAATTTTTATTAAACCTGATCCAATTTCACTAGAAAGTATATCAAAATATATCGGTGTATCGTACGATACACATCGATTCAATTGTGTATCGATATATACGCTACTGATTCATGATAAAATCAATTTTTTGTGTTGATACGTATCAAGTTCGTAGAGAGTCGAAATGTATCGTACGATACATATTACGTATCGTACAAGCTAAATATATAAATATATATATATATAATTGACACTAATAAATAGTAAAAACAAGATTAAAAGAGATTAGTACAAAAAAGAATAGCATTACAACAATCGATACTGTAATAAGCAAACTCATTAGTTTCATAACTATTATAATCATTATCATCGTCGTCGTCATTGCCATCATCATCATCGTCATCATCTTCTTCTTCTTCTCTTAAATTTATTTCTTCATAATCATTAGAAACAAAAAGGGTATTGTTGTCAAGTTCTTCTCACATCTATCATAAAGACATTTAATGTTTCCATTGTTTACAAAATTTTGTTGATCAAAAGCATATTTAATTAATTTTTCACACCATTCAAATATTCTTGCTTAATATATTTGTTTTCATCTAGATGACAATACATCCAAGATCGGTCTTTATCCATTTTACGCTAAACCAATCATACTAAACATTGAACATAATTAATAGTAGATTTAGCATATATACATGGATTTATTAAATATACACATCTCAACATATAATATCAATATATTCGTATTTTAATTTCATATAAACATTTCAATTTCACATACATATTTTTAACTCAATTTCACATTTAAATTACACATACACATTTCAAACTCAATTTTACGTTTCAATTTCACATACACATTTCGAAAACAATTTCACATTTCAATTACACATGCACATTTCAAACTCAATTTCACATTTCAATTACACATACTCAATACATTTCAATTACATATACACATTTCAAACCCAATTTCACATTTCAATTTCACATACACATTTCGAAAACAATTTCACATTTCAATTACACATGCACATTTCAAACTCAATTTCACATTTCAATTACACATACTCATTACATTTCAATTACATATACACATTTCAAACCCAATTTCACATTTCAATTACACATACACATTTCAAACACAATTTCACATTTCAATTACATATACATACTTTAAATTCAATTTCACATAAACACTTCAAACTCCATTTCATATTTCAATTTCACATAAACATTTCAAACTCAATTTATAAACAACTATAAAAAAAGGGAGAATAAATAATTTAAGTATATCCCTCTTTGAGTTGAGTAATGTGTAGCCTCTTGTCTGAATTCATAGGCACCAATAGTTGTAATGATCCCCTTGAGTGCGTTGACTCATGCCCCTCGATCAGTAGATGCCCCATCGATCATTATTAAAATAAGCTAAAAATATATAATATAATTAACACTAATAAATAGTAAAAACAAGATTAAAAGAAAGTAATACAAAAAAAATAGCATTACAACTATCGATACTATAATAAGCAAACTTATTAGTTTTATGACAATTATAATCATTATCATTGTCATCGTCATCATCATCATCTTTTTCTTTTTCTTCTTCTTCTTCCGCTAATCTTAAATTTATTTCTTCATAATCACTAGAAACAAGAAGGGTAGCGTTGTCAAGTTCTTCTCACATCTAACACAAAGACATTTAATATTTCCATTGCTTATAAAATTTTGTTGATCTAAAGCATATTTAATTAATTTTTTCACACCATTCAAATATCTGGCCTAATATATCTGTTTTCATCTAGATGACAATACATCTAAGACCGACCTTTATCCATTTTACGCTAAACCAATCATACTAAACATTAAACATAATTCGTAATAGATTTAGCATATATACATGGGTTTATTAAATATACACATCTCAACATATAAGATCAATGTATTCATATCAATTTCATATAAACATTTCAATTTCACAGACACATTTTAAACTCAATTTCACATTTGAATTACACATACATATTTAAAACTCAATTTTACGTTTCAATTTCACATACACATTTCGAAAACAGTTTCACATTTCAATTTCACACGCACATTTCAAACTCAGTTTCACATTTCAATTACACATACATACTTTAAATTCAATTTCACATAAACATTTCAAACTCCATTTCATATTTCAATTTCACATAAACATTTCAAACTCAATTTTACATTTCAAAATTAAATAATGTAACAATAAAATTTTATCCCTAATTATTTACTAAATTCTAAATTAATTAATAACAACATGAAATATCAAAACTAAATAATTTAACAAAAAAATCCAAAATCATTTTTCTAAATTTTAAATTAATAAACAACAACACTAAATATCAAAACTAAATAATTTAACTAAAATTTGATCCCAAATTATATTACTAAAAACCATACATACACTCCTAATATCCTAAACCCCAAATAATACTTAACCCTAAAAACATTATAACTATATATCCTAACTTTAAAACCAAACCATACAACAACTAAAACACAATCAAATCCATCAACAACTTACCACAATCCATCAATAAAATTAAATATCAATTTATTTTAGCTTAAATCAAAATATATAACACTACCCAAGCAAATATTGGTCGGTGGAGAGTAGAAAAACAAGAGAAAGCTTTGATTGGCGGTGGAAAGGCATTGGAGAGGAGGCAAAAAGGTGAGGGAGGCTTTAAAGAGAGAGAAAGAGAGCACCGATGGATAGAGAAGGGAGAAGTGCAAACATGGGGAGGAAGGGTTCTGCTGATTTAGGGCTGAAATTTACTAATGGAATAATTCCGCCAGTAAGTCTTATTGAAACACTAGGGGTGTTAATTCGTGTAATTCGGTTAATTTCGAACCGAATTAACCGAAATCGAATTAACCGAATTATAAAATTTTACTTTCGTTAACCGAACCGAAATATCTATTTTCGAATTAATCGAATCGAAATATAATTCGGTTAATTAACCGAATCAACCAAACTTTATACAAAATTATATATAATGTATATTATAGTATATCATATGTATATTATATGTATATAGTATATATTCTATATAGTGTATATATAGTATATATTATATATTATAGTAAATATGATTCGGTTTTATATATATATATATATATATATTATATATTATAGTATATCATATGTATATTATATGTATATAGTATATATTATATATAGTGTATATATAGTATATATTATATATATAGAATAGATTATATATTATAATAAATATAATTCGGTTAATTCAGTTAACCGAAATTAATTCGGTTTTCGAACCGAATTAACCGTTAACCGAATTTTCCTAAATCCTATTTTCGTTAACCGACCGAAATAAATTCGGTGGCCTACCGATTAACCGAATTAAATTCGATCGATCGGTTACCCGAATTTCTTCCAAAATTTGAACACCCCTATGAAACACACGTTTCATTAAACCATAATTTACGTCGGTATTGAGTTGGTATTCTATTAGTAAGACAATAATCAATGTATACTTACTGATTGACAAACATGATCATAGTAGGCTCGGGCCGGGCATGCACTATATAGTACTAACTTATGTAAAAACCCAAACCCAGCCTATAAATTCGGATCTAACTTTTTATCTAGGCACATTTTTATTTTATAATACAAAGTTTGAGCCTGGCCGGCTCGCCCAAATACATTTTCTATTTTAACTTTTGTTTATTTATTTTTCATGCTTTTAGTTATTTGAAGTTTAATTTGATCAATCAAAATTTACATATCAATTTTCATATTAAATAAATATAATTATGTTTATTAATCAATAAATATTTTATATACATATAATTACATTATATCTAGTAAATAAATTTTAAAAAGTTTTAAATTTAATTATGTTCAAGCAGGGCTCAAGCTTCGAAGAGTTAAGCCCAAGTCCGGTTTTGCCCAAATCTGTTAATTTCATCCGATATTTTTGTCTAAACTCGATCAAATATCGGACGTATCTTTGAGTTTGGACGGATAGTCCAGCCTTTGAGAAGATTTACTGATGGAATAGTTTCGTTGGTAAATATGCGTGGCATTCTTTTTAATCTCTCTTCTCTTTTATTAACAGATTTGTTGTCAGTACATCTGACGCCTGCCTCTCCCAATGTTCCCACTACAATTACCGACAAATTAAAGAAGGCAAACATTTTCGTAGGTGATATTTATCGGTAATCTGATGGTATTTCATTAATAAATTAATTATAATTTTATGTTTTATTGAAAAAATGAATAAAACGTCATTTCGTCGATAACTTATCGTTTTTCCATCGTTAGTTACTGTTGGAATAAATCCGGCAATAAACTTTCGTCGAACAAAGCCCTGTTTTTTATAGTGTAGGTCCAATTTTCCTTGATATTAAGCCCTCCGTTCTAGAAAAGAGCTTCATAATTTCCTCAACACAAAAAATTTTGACTAAATAACAATTTTCCAGCTTACTTTCAACATATTGGTTTTTTTTGGCATAAATGAGTTCGTACTCTAGGTATGTATAGAAGAAAGAGTCGCAGATATTAAGATTTTAATTTTAGATATGTTAAATGTCACTTTCAAAGAATGATTGTATGAAGTATTTGAATTAAATTCTAAGTTCCTTGCAACTTATTGGTTAATGATGAATCATTTATGTCTATTCAATTATACTAAGGTTTAACGTGTGCAAAATGCACTGACACATATTTTAAATTAATAGAAAGAATTCATAAGAAGAAAAATTGTTTCTGAAATGTACCCAAAGCATTTGATTTTAAAAAATATAAATCAATAAACAATCAATGTTTGATTTAGCGTTTATAATTTTTTTTTTATATAAAAAAGTAGATCCAAAATTAGATTCTCCTTTTTCTTTACTTCCATCTTAACAATGAAAAAAAGGTTAACCATCTCCTATTGACATTAATTAATTAATTAAGGTCATGCTTTGGCATCGGCTCATTCCCCATATCAGGGAAATCCTTCTGGTCAGTGGGATAATAATTAAGAAGGAGAAGAAAGAAACAAAGAACAAAGAAGCAATGTAGTGTCAGATACTATAATGTTATTGCAAGCTTATGTATAATAGCATTATAAAGGACACAACTATGTCGAAGTGAAATTTCTGCAGCATCCCATGAATGTTACAATAGAAAAAAAAAGTACAAGAGTTGACTAAGAGATTTTGTGGTTAATTTGTCAAAAGATACATCCACAATTATTAGACAATAAAAAATTTGATACTTCAACGTTGACAAAACTGTTCATTTTTGTGAGAGAGAGAGAGAGAGAGAGAGAGGGAGAGATATATATATATTAAGAGAGATACAGAGGATTGAGTGATTTACTTACACAATTTATGTCTTTTTTATGATTTATTTTTTTTAATTCAATAGTTAAATTTTATATTCTATATTCACATTGGTCATGCATGTTAAATATTAAGTTGAATGAAAATGCATTTTATTTTTACTCCATTACATGTATAATGAAGATTTAATCATTAGTTATGCTATTAATATAGCTGTTAAACTCATTTGATTAAGATTATTGTTAAAGATATAGAATTTAATCCCAATCTTGTGATAAAAAAAGTTCATAATACCAAGTTAACTTGAACTTGTCATAATAAATTAGTTCCTGAAACTAGAAATTTTTTAAAAATTGTTTTCACTTCCAAAACAAATTCAGATAAAAAAAAAGTTACGATTTTGAGCATGCAGGTTAAAATTAGCATGTTCCTTATCTTTAATTTTAATGTATGAGAGTTCTGTTAACACAAAGTTCATATAAGCATTCACAAAAATTTTAACTTGTATCAAATTTTTATCTTTTTTATATTTTTTTCATATCTTATCATTGTATCATATTCAAAATTATAATTTCGGGTGATCCGTTCAAACTAAAAGCCTAACCCAAATTTTAGGTGGACTTGTACAGGATTAGATCGGCTTTGATTTGAAAATTGAAGTCTAATAAAAATCAAGTCAGACATGGAGTAACCATTTAAAGTCCAAAACTGTTTTGACCTGTTAGTTATAATTTTTCGTTATTTTTTATAATTTAGTTAATTTGATATTTGATTAAAATATTATGATCCAACCGAACTTGAGTTCAATTTTAATCCTTTTATACATTACTTAAACCATAACTAAATCCCACTCAATCCATAAACACTTGTAAATTTTTTTGGGTTACACACATTTAGTGGTATATAAGATGGCCGTATCCAACAAAATTATATGTATTCCAAACAGCAATATTTCAAAATGCGCTTTCTTTTTTAACCCGTTTATATGTCCAAAAAGTCTCCTCAAGAACCAAAGTACTTAAAAGTAGATGTCTTTGTTCATTCGATCATTTGTAGGTGGGGAAGTCCAGAAAATTTTAATGAACATGTATACATGATGTGAAACCAATTAACCAAACTTTGTCATTTACCTAGTCAAACAGTTTGAACTGAAACTAAAATTGGGTACCTAAATTTGGAAATTTCAAAAGAACAGTATGAACAACCAAAAAAACTGTTAACTTACCTACTTGAACTATCACTACAAGAAAATTGATTTTCAGCGACGAAAATTCAGCTATGGAATTTTTCCGTCGCTGATAAGTAGTATTAGTGACGGAATTTATACCGAAGTTAGCGACGGAATTTATACCGAAGTTAGCGACAGAATTAGCGACAGAAATTCATCGGTAATTAGCGACGGAATATTTTCCGTCGCTAATTAAGGCGGGAGATACTGCTCAATTGTGCCAAATTATTAGCGACGGAATTGTCTGTCGCTAAACCCAAAACATGGATAGAAATTAGCGACGGAATTTTTTCGTCGCTAATTCCGTAGTTAAAGGTTATTAGCTACGAAATTAGCGACGAAAAAATTTCGTCGCTAATTTCCCTCCATAATTTCGAAGAAAATAAGTGTATAGAACTTAGTGACAAAATTTTTCCGTCGCTAATTCCATAGCTAAAAGTCATTAGCTACGGAATTAACGACGGAAAAATTTCGTCGCCAATTTCCCTTCATAATGCCTGAGAAAATAAGTGTATAGCAATTAGCGACGGAATTTTTCCGTCGCTAATTCCGTAGCTAATGACTTTTAGCTACGGAATTAGCAACGGAAAAATTCCGTCGCTAATTTTCCCTCAAAATTTCGGAGAAATAAGTGTATAGAACTTAGCGACATAATTTTTCCGTCGCTAATTTCCCTTCATAATTTCGGAGAAATAAGTGTAGAGAACTTACCGACGGAATTTTTCCGTCGCTAATTCCGTAGCTAAAGGTCATTAGCTACGAAATTAGTGACGGAAAAATTCCGTCGCTAATTTCCCTACACTTATTTCTTCGAAAATATGAAGAGAACTTACCGATGAAATTTTTCCGTCGCTAATTCTGTAGCTAAAGGTCATTAGCTACGGAAAAATTCCGTCGCTAATTTCCCTTCATAATATCTAAGAAAATAAGTGTATAGCAAATTTCGTAGCTAATGACCTTTAGCTACAGAATTAGCGACGAAACAATTTCGTCGTTAATTTTCCCTCATAATTTCGGAGAAATAAGTGTGGAGAACTTAGAACTTAGCGACGGAATTTTTCCGTCGCTAATTCCGTAGCCAAAGGTCATTAGCTACGGAATTAGTGACGGAAAAATTCCGTCACTAATTTCCCTTCATAATTTCGAAGAAATAAGTATGGAGAATTTAGCGATGAAATTTTTTCGTCGCTAATTCCGTAGCTAAAGGTCATTAGCTACTCAATTAGCGAAGGAAAAATTCCGTCGCTAATTTCCCTCCAAAATATCTGAGAAAAAAAGTAAAAAAATTAGCGACGGAATTTTTTCGTCGCTAATCCGACGGAAATTCCGTCGCTAATGTCTCGAAATTCATGATTCCCTCCTTTTTTCTTCTTCTTCCCGCCCGTGATTGCCATTTTTTTCTCCTCTCCCTTTTTTCTCTTCCCTCTCCCCTGTGCGTCGCCGGTCCCTTGCCCCACCAAAGCTGCGCCGTCGGTCCCTTACCCCTCCACCTACCGCCGGTCACCTCTCTCCTCTTCTAACCGCCGGCGCCTCCTAGTGTATAAAGAAGAAAAGCAAAACAGCCCCCTCCCCCACTACCACTGCGCCAATAGGCGTCGCTGCTGCCGCTCGCCCTCGCCACCGCCGTTTGCTGCCGCCGCTGCCCGCCGCCGGTCGTCCCTACCTCCGATCATACTCTTGGTATATAGTAGTTGTATTATTTTTAAATTTAAAAGATATATTTATTTGTTTGTTAGTTTGTTTATGTAAAATATATATGTTTATTTTTGTGTATTTGTTTAATTTGTTTATTTAAAATATATATTTATTTAAAATATATATGTGTTTATTGTTGTTTATTTAGTTTATTTTTGTTTATTTGTATTTATAATAATATTAGTAGAAATTTTGTAATTAAATGTTTAAAGTTATTTTTGTTAGATTTTAAATATATAAATTTATTTATGTAAATTTACTTTGGTCATAATATTATTAATTATGAAAATTTATTATTGTTTTAGTCTATCTAATTATATGATATTAATAGATTGATTGAATTAGTATTATTAATTTTGGGATTAATGTGAGATATACACATTGTTATATATATTATTTTTTTTTCATTGCATAAATGTATATATTGTTGTATTAATAGTTTTAATATGTATTGTAACGAAAGTTGTATGTATTGTAATCGTTATTTTTTTATTTTAAAATAGAAAGAAAATAATATTTAATTTTTAATATGTAGTTTTTATGCTTTTGTAGGTTATTTAATATTAATAAGGAGTGCTTTGGTGGATTGTGATCGTGAGTTATTTCTAAATTTTGAGTTATTTCGAAAGTTGTCAGTGTACGTATATTTAGAATTATTTCTTTTTATGTATGTTAATTATTATTTAATTACTTTTTAAGTATAGATATATTTATAATAATAAATTTTTTTATTATAGAAAAAATATAATGCTTCATTGGTTGAGAAGTATGGTACGGATATTAGCAGTCAACCACACTTTGATCCTGTTGCTTGGTGTGACTGTATTGGAGGAATGGAAACAACCCGCACACATGTGTACGGCCTTGGAAGCAGTTCACAAGACAGAGATATACTTGAGTCATCCGCCTCCTCAGCAAGTCCAATATTCTCGGTTTCTCAATCAACAGTAAGCCAGGATGAGCGAATCGATGTTATAGAAGAGAAACTTGATGAAGTTCTCAAATATTTACCACAAATGCACCAATGGATGGCTGAGATGACTAATGCATGGAAGAGTAGCAAAGGAGGCCCTTCAAATCACGATGATAGACAGACACCGAACCTTGGAGATAGACTTTCTTCATAGATCTCTGTTTTAATGTAAGAAATTTAAGTACTTTGTTCTTTTTATGTTTTAAGAATTTCATGGTTGTTGAGAGATGTTATGGATTTGATGAATTTTAACAATGTTTTATGATTATGTATGAATTTTATTCGGAATTTATGTTTATGTATTAAGGTCTTTTAAATGTTGATATAGTTATGAATATAAGGTTTTAACATGAATTTAAGCTTAAGCTTAAATTTAAATATATTTCGGAAAACTTTTGGAAACAATTTTGGAATTTAAAATTTTGGTAGCGCAATGCATAAATAATATATGATGATGAAAAAATATATTATTAGCAACGGAATACAAAGAAATTAGTGACGGAAATAATAGCATTAGCGACGGAATATTTCGTTGCTGATAACATTCAACGACGGAAAATAAGTAGTATTAGCGACGGAATATTCCGTTACTGATAACATTCATTGATGGAAAAAATTTATTATTAGTGACGGAAAATTCCGTAGGTAAAAGTATTTAGCGACGGAAGACTTTATTATTAGCGACGGAATATTCGGAATATTTTCATAAAATTTAAAAATAAAAATAAAATTAGCGACGGAAAATTCTGTCGCTGATACTTTTACCTACGGATTATGAGTGACCAATTTTCATTTTAGCGACAGAAAATATCCGTCGCTGATAATAAAAAATCCGTCGTTGATAAGAACAAATTCCGTCGCTAATTAGCGACAGAATTAGCGACGGAATATTTTTCAGCGACGGAATGAGCATCAGCGACATTGATTTTTCCAACGAAATTATTCCGTAACTAAAACCCTTCAGCGACGGAATCAGACTTTTAGCGACGGAAAATTCCGTCGCTGAAAGTCTCTTTTTTTGTCCTAAATTTAAGATTTATTTTATTTATTTTTGAATTATAAGATTTACTTACTTTATATTTAGTAGGATAGGGTAATGGAGGAGAGGGGGAGAACTATATTACATGTATAATAAAGATTTAATCAATAATTATGGCAGTTAAAATAGTTGTTAAAATCATTTGAATAAGATTATTGTTAAAGGATTTAAAATTTAGTCCCAATATTGTGATAAAAAGATGTTTGCAATACCAAGTTAAGTTTGACTTGTCATAGTAATTTAGTCCCTGGAATTAGATTCTTACTGTTTTGCACTGCCAAAGCAAATGAAGAGAAAATCGATCTTAAGAATTAGCTTAAATGATTATATTTTTATTTTTAAAGTGTAACACTTTTATATCACTCTTCTGGTTTCTTCATTCACTTCTCAAATGAATGAAGAATATATATACAGTTGCCATCTAATTGAATGCTTATGGTTATACACACAATTAACAGTTAATTAATTTTATCACTAAGGTCAGGATAATCCCTTAATTTATTATTGAAATTTACAAATTTATTAATTTTTTTTTTGTGAATTTTTTAAATTTACATATCATCTATTAATAAAAGACCGTAAGTATGTGAATCCAAATACTTTGCACTCAAAATTTGAATTTTAATTGTTTGCATCAATCTCATTAGCATTAATTTTATATATATATATATATATATATATATATATATATATATATATATATATATATATATATATATATACACACACTATGAGTGTGACGGATTCTCAATTAACATTTTTTTTTTATAAAAAAACCTCAAGTGGTTTCTATTTTCCACTCTTTGGCAATGGCACATTTTGACCAAATGTATACTGACAAGAAAAGTCGCCATCAGCCTAGTATCAATCTGGCAATTTCTTAGAAATAGCATTAAAGTTTGCCCGAAAACTGAATGTTAGCCAAATTTAATGCACTTGAAAACTCTTGATGGTTGTTCTTGAACTGTCATCTGCTGGTCATTTTGCAGATGCCAAGGTCCACTGAAGCACAACTCTCCGATCCCCAGCTCTTGGACATAGGGAATTAATATTAAGTATTAATTTAAAATAATAGAAATAAAAAATCGTTAGTGAAATCCTCCATGGGTTGGTCTTGAACTGTCACAAACGTGGCAGATGTCAAAGGTTCCACAAATATTAAAATATTTAATTTCTTAAATCCTAAGTCAAAAATAAAAAATGGTTTAATTAACCGACTTTCAGCTGTGAAACTTATAAAAAAAATATGTGTAAATGATTAAAGAAGAATACATAGTTGATAGTACTAAGAATATAATTAAGATAGAAATTTCAGATCAAAAAAAAAATTAAGATAGAAATTAATTAATCAGAAACAGTGGCTAGTATAATAATTATAGTACTTCTGTCCGGAAAAAAAATTATAGTACTTAAGCGCCAAACTAAGTTATAAAATCTGATTAGACAGTTCAAAATTAGCTAAAATAGTTGAGATTCTGAGCCGACTTTGCTTGGGATTAGGAATGACAGCCACCATACAGAACTACTTGTGCCTGTGGCCATAACTGAGATTCTTCATTTTTAATTTGCATGAAAGCAAATCGATTTGTCATGGAATAATATTGGAATCTATCTTAAATTTAAATACATATAGACTACAGAGATAGAACAAATCTTTAAAAAATACAAATGCTTTATTGTGATTGAATGTGTGTATATGTTATATATACATATATATTATTTTTAAGTAATTTTTGTCAAAATTATTGTCTTTGTCTAATAAAATATCATTATTAAATGTTAACAGTAGAATTCAGAATTATTATATAGTCTATACTTGAAAATGACTTCTTAACAAACTTTTTTTTTTTTACTAGTGCTTAACATACATTTTTGTCAAGTTCCAAATTTTAAAGATTATATGGAATTTTTTTTTTTTTTTTTTTGGAATTTGTTTAAGGGATTGACAAAAGTAATTAAAGTTTAAATGCTCATGTTTGAATCCTCACAATTTTTTGTTAATAGATAAACTGTAAATTCTAAAAAAATTCGTAAATAAAAATGCAGTAGATTCGTAAATCTCAATAATAAATTGACAATATGCTATAATTTTGGAAATATGATAACTTTCCCTACTTCTTTGCTTTTATGAACCGAAATAAAAATAAAGATTATAATCAAACAAACTTAATTAAGTTGATACTTTTACTTGTCTCAACATTAATGATTTTGATTTTAAATTCTTTTAAAATGTCTATTGTTGATGTTAATCTCGAATGTATAATTTTTATGATATTCGACATCAAATTTTAAGAACCAATATAAAAAAAAAACTCTAGTATATTATGAAGGATAAGCACCTATTAGGCACTAATTAAATACTCATGAACGATATATTATTCCTTTGGTATAGCAAACAATTGATATAAGCAAACTCAAACATAGGTTTTTGTTTTTTGTTTTTGTTTTTTTTACCTATTTTATGAAATTCTAAAACATCTAATTCCCATACAAAACTAAATTGATCCAAGTTAAGCCTTTTTTTTTTTTTCTATACAAAAGAGATAGAATACATATTCCACTAAAAAAAAATGAGAGAGAATTGATGTGGACTTGCTCTTTCAGTTCAATGGACTTAAAACTTTGACGCACAACCTGCTCCACTACACTATAAAATATTATAAAAGTAACCCGAATTAGCCGTATTCATGCACCCAAAATCCCTATAAATACCTTCTTCACTTCCACGAACTCTGAACCAGAAAACAAAGCCACTGAGCCAGTGCTGAAGTGAGACTTGAAAATGCCTTCCTCTCCTTTGATTCTTGTCTCAAAATCGACTGTTTTCCCAGACTGTCAATCAAATCTAGGAGACTTGAAACTTTCTGTTTCAGATCTCCCAATGTTGTCTTGCCATTACATCCAGAAAGGTTGCCTCTTCACCCTTCCTCCCATTCCAGGCGACTCTCTCGTTTCTCTTCTCAAACAATCCCTCTCCCAAACGCTGTCGTTTTTCCCTCCCCTCGCCGGCCGCCTTTGCACCGACTCAGATGGCTACGTTTACGTAACTTGCAACGACGCTGGCGTTGAGTTCTTCCATTCGAAATGCGCCACGCGGTTCATCCGAGACGTCATTGCTCCGATTCATGTCCCCGAGCTGGTTACGGAGTTCTTCTCCTTCGACAAAACGGTTAGTTATCAGGGGCATCACAGCCCAATCCTGGCCGTCCAAGTCACCGAACTGGCTGATGGAGTCTTCATCGGATGTTCTGTTAACCATGCTGTCGTTGACGGCACGTCTTTCTGGAATTTCTTCAACACTTTCGCTGAAATTTGCAGAAAAATAACTAAAACTAATGATCAGAGCATTGAAAAAATCGCAAGAAAACCGGATTTCTCGCGGGACTCGGCTTTGATTTCATCGGCGATTTTAAGAGTCCCAGAAGGTGGGCCCAAAGTTACTTTTAACGAAAACGAGCCGCTGCAGGAGAGAATCTTCAGTTTCAGCAGAGAAGCCATTTTGGAACTCAAAGCCAAAGTTAACAACAAGAAGCAGGAGTTTCTTGTTAACGGAGACTCTAACGCCGTTGAAATTCTCGGGAAGCTAAGTAACGACAGGTACCATACTGAGAACGGCAAAAACTTAACAGGAATTTTTGAAAAATGGTTGTTTAAAACAACCGCCATTTCAAACACGGTGGAGATTTCGTCGTTTCAATCACTTTGCGCTCTTCTCTGGCGCGCGGTGACACGAGCCAGGAAGCTTCCGTTTTCCAAAACGACAACGTTCAGAATGGCGGTAAATTGCCGTCATAGGTTGAACCCGAAGCTGGACCCTTTGTATTTCGGGAACGCGATTCAAAGCATTCCAACGTACGCGTCAGCAGGTGACGTCACGTCACGTGATCTACGCTGGTGCGCTGACCGATTAAACCAAAGCGTGAGAGCTCATGACGAAGAAACAGTGCGTCGTTTTATTCATAATTGGGAGAAGGATCCGCGGTGTTTTCCGTTGGGAAACTTCGACGGCGCGTCGATGACGATGGGGAGTTCACCGAGGTTTCCGATGTACGATAACGATTTCGGGTGGGGTAGACCGTTGGCGGTTAGGAGTGGCCGGGCCAATAAATTCGACGGGAAGATTTCTGCCTTTCCTGGGCGGGAAGGGAATGGCAGCGTCGATTTGGAAGTGGTTTTGGCGCCACAAACGATGGCCGGGATTGAGTCTGATCTCGAGTTCATGCAATATGTAACGAATTAAATGGTGCCGATTTTAACGGTGTAGATGTATTTTCATGTTATCACGTGTTTTATTTGGGCCGTTGGATGATCGTCTTAAGAAGATTCTGGGATCTTGCTGTTTTGTATCAGCATGATTTTGTTTCAAGGGACAGGTGTTTTGTCTATTAGTGACATAATTATGATTAATGGTAAATTAGTGATAAAGGGTTGCTGCAATTATTTTTGATGGTTGAATTTTCTTTTAAAGGTTTTTATATTATTATGAAAACTTTCATAAACTAGATTAATGGGTGACACACATATGATTTAAGGAAAATTAAAAAAAAAGACTTCTGATAATTTTTTAAGTCTACTTATACTCTTTAAAAAAATTCAAAAAATTTCACTGTTAATATATTAAAATATATTAAAACGGATACTAATATTATTTTCGTAACTCAAAGGTATTTTTTTTGGCCTCAATATTTCAAAGGTAGCCCTTGGCCACTTGAAATTCAAAGGTAGCCCTTATGAAATATTAATAATGCTCTTTTTTATATTAAAAAAATAAAAATATTATGTTAAATGATTTTTTAAAAAATACTTACAAATATATAGTATTAAAATTCATTGTTGATACTTAAGAATATGATCTTATTAATTCAAGTTTAAGTAATTGACTTATATCTGTTAATATCATTTATGAATTGGAGTGAAATATCCATTTTCAAAATTCTTGCATTAAAGTTAAATGATGACAAAAACTTGACATCCTCCATGAAATTTACCTCTTTTTTTAATTTCTTTTGTCATAAATTTTTATTAAATTAAGTACTAATTTTTTTCTCATTAAATTTATAACAACTTATATATAAATATAACCCATGGTCCGTGGAAGATCAATTTGTTGCCCATAAAAGATTAAAAAAAGACGCCAAGGTCCAAAAGTGTCTAAAAAAGAAAAGACAAATTCAATAAAAATATCTTTCAATTGTTGACACCTAATTTTGTCCTAATATTTATTATTATTATTATATATTATTATATATATGTTTGTATTTAGTTTTATTATTTGGTTTGTTATTGTTTATATTATTATTATCTGTTATTATTATTATATTATTATTACTATTATTGTTTTTATTTTATTTTTATTTTTATTTTATTTTTATTCTTTTTATTATTATTATTATTTCCCATCACATTAAATGCTTCAAATCTACCCAAATCTACCGCCCAGACTCATTGCCCAGCCGTCGACGACCAAATCTTCTCCCCTGTCTCGAACCGCGCCCAGTTTTCACCTTCCCCATACCGTAAATCCTGCTCCAATAGAGACCTATGGATTTTGTGACTCTGAAAGGCTAAAGGGGAGGCTCCAAACTGGTTTAAGAAGACCACCAAGCAATTAAAAGGGGCCCCCTTCGGATAGAGAGAAAAAAGACAGAGACCCAAAAACACCGAAGAAGCTATCAACGGAAACTCTAAACCTAAGCCACCACCACTGTAGCCACTACTCACCACCACCGAAGCCATTACTCGCCTCACCGCCAACCCAAGCCTCACCCTCACCATCACCGAGACACCTTATCGTCATCGCCACTGCCAACACCACACCGAAGCCACCATCATCACCAAAACCACCAAACAACCCTAACCCAGATCTGAAAACCCCCTATACCGAAACCCCAAACTCAAAACCCAAAGCCCAGATCTGAAATCCCCACATGCAAAACATAAAACCAACAACAACCAGATCCAAGCAGGTTTAAAACCAAAACACAAAAAGAGACTTTCGGAAATAGCCAGATCCGTGAGGTTGGGAGCATTTTCGGGGAAAACGTACCCCAGATCTGAGAAGAGGAGGTTGAAAGGAGTGCTTTTGGGTTTACGAGGAGGACCACCGGCGACCGACATACGGCGATGCACGGCGACCGGCGTTCGCCCGAAGAAGAGAGCCAGAGAGAATTTTTAGAGGGTTTGAGGAATTTTTTTGGAATGAAACGAGCTAAAATGAGTTGAAAAAAAAGATGACCTTTTATAGTTAAAGAAACAGGAGAGAAAAAGAAAAGATAGGAAGCTGCGAGATCTGAGCGTAGACCCGGGACCCGCATGCCGGTTCAAGGAGCTAGCCCACCAGAGAGTTCGTCCGCCAAAGAAGGAAGAGTAGAATCCGCGAGCTCGCCCGCCTGTGCAAAAGAGGCAGGATCCGTGAGCTCACTAGCCCGCTCAGAGAGTTCGCCCGCCAAAGAAGAAAGAGTAGGATCCGTGAGCTAGCTCGCCCGATCAAAGAGCTCGCCCGCCAGAGGAAAAGGCAGTCCGCGCGCTCTCTCGTCAAGGAGTTCGCCCACCAGTAGAAAAAGAAGCAGGATCCGCGAGCTAACTCGCCCGCCCGTGGAAAAAGAAGTAGAATCCGCGAGTTCGTTCGCTCACTCAAGGAGCTCGCCCACCCGAGGAGAAAGAACATCCACTCGCTCGCCCGCTCAAAGAGCTCGCCCGCCCGAGGAGGGTATATTTCCTTTTTCCGTTTTAGTTATTCATTTATTTGTTTAGGTATTTTTAATATATTGGTAAAAAAAATAATAAGTAAACAAATAAATAGAATAATATAATCAATAAAAATAAGAAAATAAAAATGGAATTCTTCCGAGGATGGGATGTCATGAGACTCACAAGTAGTTATTTCTTGACTGATCCTAGGTGAGAGGAATTAGCTAAATGTTACCAGAGTATTGAGATATTTAGTTAAATTTTTCAATATTAAGAGTTTCAATATAAAGTTCTTTTTATAAATTCCATATGCATAAATATTAATTGAAAATAAAATGGAATTCTTCCGAGGATAGGATGTCATGAGACTCACAAGTACTGATTTCTTGACTGATCCCTAGGTTAGAGGAATTAGCTAAATGTTACTAGAGTATTGAGATATTTAGCCAAATTTCTCAATATCAAGAGTTTCATTAATAAAATCAAAATAAATAAAATTTCTTTTAAGTTTCATATGCACCATATATTTTTATCCATACTACATGTATACGATCAATTATAAAATAACGTGAGCACCACCGAGGATGGGATGTCATGAGACTCACAAGTAGTGATTTCTTGACTAATCCCTAGGTGAGAGGGATTATTTCAAATGTTACCAGAGTATTAGGATATTTGATTTAATTTTTCAATAAATGGTGTTCATGTTGATTTTCATAATGAATCTCTTTACAACAACAATTTTTCAAGCAAATGCGCTAATTTTTCATATAATCAAAAGCCAAGACTATCTTATTAAAATCAAAAGATACCACGTAGTTAGGATGGTACCGTTTTAATGGGCGTTGTGGGGGTGCTAATCCTTCCCCTCGCGTAACCGTACCCTCGGACCCAAATTTTGTTCTCGCAGACCCAAAAAATTGTCTTTTTAATAAAACTTAATTAATTTTGAGATTTTGTTAAAAAGATAAATATTTTAGGTGACCAATCACATCTAGTCAAAAAAGATTGATGACGACTCCCTTTGTTTTTAAATGTTTTCAAAATCATCGAGCGCGAAGCCGTTACGACATCAATTATTGGATTTGGTTATAGGGATGGGATGTGACTTGAAAAAAAAAAGATTTTGTTGAACCCAGTGATGAATTTGGTGGGCATGCAACTACATTATGAATGAAGCAGCTATAAGTTCAGAGAACGTCAAATGGGAATCCATGCAGAAGACTAATTCAATGAACAAAAACAATTACTAATTAAAAAAAAGTTTGGTACAAATTTGACTTGTGCAGTAATTAATTATTAAAATAAAGTAACCCGTTAACATCACATATGTGCAAGCACATTAGGTGTCATGCATGAACAAGAGGATGGCTTTTGTTGTTTGATAAAAGGTTCATTGCCTCCTTTCCTTTTCATTGTCATCTTGTCAAGGAGCAAACTCTTTTATTTTGGATTATTAAAATTTATAATTATGTTTATTGGTAGAGACTTACGTTTTATTCTTCTCAATAGTATTTCAATCCATCGCATCTCTTCATCAAATACATAAATAATTAATTAAGATGATGGCAAATTCATTAACCATGTATGTCTTACCAATTGAGTTGCATAAATACTCTGAATTGCCATCTTTGTTTAATTTCTTACTATTAATAACCATACTTTTTTTTTGTATTAAGGCCACGGGCATTTTCAAATTTTGTATGAATTTAATTCATTTAAAGGTGTATACTTGTAACTGACCTATATCGATTTATTGCATTTAAGATTTTAATTTTGAAATATTCCTTATAAAAATCAAGTCAATAAAGTCTTGATTTAGTGGTAAGAAAAAAGCTTTTGAATTCTGATGTTTAAGTTCAAGTCTGATCATACGTGAGCTTGAGTTTTATTGTATCAATTGTTTACTAATTTAATTAGTTGAATTAAGTGATTCTATCTTATTATAAGTTTTTTGAATGTAATATTTGATTAAATTATAACTTCTCATTGCATATACCACTTTAAAAAAAATTACTAATTGACGATGAAAGGGAACTCATCTCTTTACTAACTAGGCCAACTTTTTTTTTGTTCATAGGGAGATTAAAAGGAAGAGGAATAGAACTTTAGACCTAATCTCTTCTAAAGAATGATAACAACCTTGGTCTAGGCTAACTTTTATATATAATTTTGCTATTTGAGTAAGAAAAACTATGAACAATCATTGAATCAAATACTCACTTCCAAAAGTCTTAATTAGTATTCTATTACATATATGATTGATTAAATTGGAAAATTACGATATCCTAACATCTTAAAATGAGTAAATAACTTACAAAAAAAAGTAAATTTCCAACTACAAATTTTAATGGTTGTTAAATATTAGGTGCATTGCTATTCATACTACCATATGTTGTGTTAAACGTGCTTGTGAAGGAAAATTGAAATAGGTTCTAGAGAAAATTAGCAACCATAATAGTGTTGTGGTGGAAATTACTATGTTGCTTGACCGTAAGTCTCCCATCTTTTGGTGTTTCCAATCTTGTCTTAGGCTGTCGAAAGATAGAGTATTTTAACTTGGACTTCGTCAAAAAGACTCTAAGGTTTGGGAAACATATACAAGTTCATTGATTTTGAACACATTTAATTTGGATTTGATCACCAACCGAAAAAGGGAATATAAAAAGGAAACAACAATTTTTGTTTCCATTGATCTTTGGCTTTTTGCTTCTAAAGTTACTTTCTATAATTTTTCTTATCAATAAAAGCTTGGCATGGGGCTAGAATTTATTTCTGATTTTTAACTTGTTGCTGATCAACTTCTATGTATCCGAATACAAATGAATCATTTAATTGTTGCATCAACATATCTGATTTGATTTAAAGATTATTATCTTTTTATAAAGGATTAATATTATAATTTCGAATATCATTTTTTCGCTATTATACCTTACATACATATTTAGTACAAAAGATTTTCAAAGTTGCAAGAGTTGAAATTTGTACTTTAAATGATGTCACCTCTTAAGAATTGATGCATGAACCATCTAATATATATAAATAAAAGTCAAAGTATTTGACTACAAGTAAAACATCTTATATGGATAGTTAAGTATTTTACATGTGTAATATATTAAAATAAAAAAATAATTATCCTTTTTAAGTTTTAAAAAGATATATACAAAACAAATCAATTATCTTTTTAAATTAATTATCTGTTCAAATTTTTAAAAAATAAACATCCATCTCTCTCTCTCTCTCTCTCTCTCTCTCTGTGTGTGTATATATATATATATATATTAAAATTAAATAAAAATCACATATTATTTATCTTTACTTACATTAAAATTACAAAATATAGCATCTATAATTTTATCAATTAATTTTTTTATTTTCTAAAATATAACGTATATATTTATAAATATTAAAGTCGGTATGGATAATGTAATATATAACATGCAATAATATAACAATATCTCACGTTTAATGATTATCAATGATTTTTTTATTCTCTAAACAATAACATCATTTTTTAATTTTTTAAATTAATACATAACATGTAATAATTCCTTCTTTTCACATTAATATTACAAAATATACCATTTATATCTATAGCTTTTATTAATTAAATTTTTTTAATTGTCTAAAAAGTAACATATATATCTATATATTAAAATTTTTAAAATTTTCCATTATTATTATATAAATTGCATGTAATCATTTATTTTTTTATCAATAAATGATTGGTATTCAAGGATCTTAAAAGTCAAAATTTGAAATTTCATTACTTTTTGTATTTAGTTTATTAAAAGGAGATTATAACATAGAATTTCATCATACATCGCATAAAAGAATAGCATTAGATGAGGTTTCAATGTTTGTAAATAAAACAATTCTGTTGGAGATTAAAATATTGGTCACAAAGTCACTGTTCAAGGTATTATATTAACATATATTTTTCAATGATAAAATATATAACAACATGATTTTAAAATATAACTAATTTAGCATGCAAATTATTATTGACTATTTTTGAATTTGTGTTACACACACACACACACACACACACACACACACACACACACATATATATGAAAAATCTTTCACCGATGAAGTAATTATCATGAAAGTTAATATAACTTTTGGTTGATATTATATGTTATGTGGGTGGGTGCAACAAAAAGTTGGTCGAAATTAATGAAAAATTTCATTATTCCTCCTATAATGTTGATATCTATAATTCAACTCCAAGATAAATAATAATTATATTTACTATATTTAAAACATTACATAGAAAATATTCTATGATGATAATATAAGCATTTTATAATTTTAATATATATAACTTAATCATAGCGTTTTATATATCTTATAGGTGCAAGTTGAATGTTAAGGCATTTAATGGTTCTAAAAAAACAATTTTTGTACTTCTCAATATTGAACCTAAGAAATTATTTAATAAAGATGTTGACAATTGATAAAATTTTTCTTAAGGTATTGATTAGTTAACAATTATTTTAATATTATTCAATATTCAATTTAATTTAATGATATGCTTATGACCAGGATTTAAGGCAATAGGGATTAATTATAAAATTCGATGGATATTTGAATATCTTATGGTGAAATTTTTGTGCTTGAAATAAATGCGATAAATTATAATATTGAGACAAAAAATACTAAGCTTACAGTATCTAAAGTGTATCACTTTGATTATAACTTGAATGCCGAAAATTATTGGAATAAATATGTATACATTTATATAATATAACTATCTTTGTTATATTTTTATATAACATATGTTATAACTGAAAAATAATTGAATCAAATCACATATTAGTGTTTTATCTATATCTGTTATTCTATTTATGGAATCTATTAGATAATCGAGTAAAGTGACACATCATTGAAAGATAGCAATAAATATTCAAGAATCATTTGCTATATCTTCAACTCAACAAGAATTTATGGAAGAATCTTCATTTAAAAAATCTGTGCACGAAATTAATTTTAAGATGAAAAAATTTTCAATTTCTTCAAATCAAATACATGTTAAATTTTTTTATATACTATTTTTATTCAATAAATTACAATATGAATTTGATTTAACTTTTATAAAATTTGCATAATTATATCCGATATATATTTTTATATTATTGTATTGTAATATACAAATTATAATTAAAAAATATTAAACATACATATGTTGCCTTTTTCATAAACATAATAATTTATATTATAAAGTTTCAAAAAAAATATTTTATCAATAAATTTATTATTCAATTAATGTATTTCTGTGCATCGCACGGGTTTAAAACTAGTTTGAATTAAATTCAAATTCATATTTTGTCAATATTGTTAAAAGAACATGAATAATTCTATTTAGTAAAAATAAAAATTTGACATCATATCATGTCAAATGAAAAGAAGTGAACGTGAATTTGATAATATGAACTATACTTGTAATTGTAATGGGAAAAATATTGTGTTTCACACCATTATGAAAGAAAATTGTGTAGCCGAAATTCACGGATGTTGATTAATCAAATGATAAAAGGAGTTTGCTTCTCTTTCTTTTGTTTTGAGTTCATATTCAACCGTAAGATATGATAATTTTTTTTTTAATTATGGTGTAAATAAATTTGTTTGAATCAATTTTTAAAAATGTATTAGACGAAATATAAAAATATCTTACGTACAACCAAAAAAGAAGCATTATAATATGAATTATTATTTAATACATTACCAATAGAAATTTTAAAACTTACAATAAATTTAAAATAATGACATATATTCATTTTTTTATTTTTAATATTTTTAATAAATTATATGTCATAATCTTAATCTCGCATATAAATGATAAAAATTTCATTGATATTATATTAGATAATAATCCTTATAATATTATACTCTAACTTTCATGCCAGCAGATTCCTGAATGTAGCCAAATTCTTCAGCTACATCATAGTTGTTCTTGAACTGTCTTGCCTTGCTGCAGGCTGCAGATGCATGCCAAGGTTCACTGCAACACTCACTCTAACACAATAACCAAATAATAATAATATATTTAATAATTAGGATCAATAAATTAAAACCAACTAAAAGAACAAAAACCAATAATAAATAATGGAATTGTTCATGGTCGGTTTATATTGAACTGTCATACACGTGGCAAAATGTCAAGGCCCTCAAGGGGTTGTCTATAAAATTAACCTCCCTTCGGACATGCACCAAGTTCCCGTATATACCAATCTTAAAGTAAAATAAATAAGCTTTTTTTTTGTTTCCTAAATAATTAAGTTTTTTTTTGGTACATAAGGACAGAATGCTTCTGTTTAAACCCACTGGAGGAAAGGACAAAACCAAACCTTCCTCGTTAGTCTCATGCGCAAACTTAGCCAAGTAATCTAAATAATTAAGTTATTATTAAACTCTTAAGTCAAACAATTAAGTAAGCTACAAACATGTATGGATTATGGAAAACCAAATTTTAATTTTTATAATGAAAATTTAAATTATGCTACACCCCGACAAATCTGGAAAGGCGGTTTTTCAGAGATTCTTCCAAACTTAGTTTTAGAAAAATCTCAAGTAGTTTTGATAAAGTTTATATTACTTTATAAAATTTATATATGATGCATTGATAGTGTATAATTTTTATATACTGTCAATGCACTAGAGGTTGACACCTCATTAATAGGCCCTTATATACAAATATAAATAAATTTTTTTAATTTGCTAATAAGGGTCTATTGATGAAGCGTCAACCTTTGATGCATTGATAGTGTATAGAAACTATACACTGTCAGTGCATCATATACAAATTCTAATTTATATACTGAAATTAAAATTATTAGAAGAGACAGTTCAAGATTAGCTGAAAATCTCAGCCGACTTTTGTTCTTGGGATTGGGAGTGACAACCAACATACAGAGCTCAAGAGTCGTGTTGCCTCATGAGCATCAACTGGGATGGATTCTTAATCTTTTTACATGAAAATTTTGATTTGTCATGGAATCTTGGGACTGTTATAGAGATCGGACAGAGCTTATCTTTAGCCAATCTATTATTATTATTATTATTATTATTAAAAATAAGTGACATTCGAATCAATTTTTTTAACAAAAAATTATATGTATACTTATTGTTGAATCAAAAATTAAGATTTTATATCAAAATGGTTTGTTAAGTTAGTATGGAAAGATATTTTTTCTGTTAATTAAATTTGATTATTGTAAAAAGTATTTAAGAGTTATAAAATGCTGAATGAATCGAATAGATCCTAGAAAATGCTCTTTTAAAATTATTCAAAAAGATGATCCGTTTCGAGTTGTGAAGATCGAGAATTTTCTAAATAAATATAAGGTATCCGAAAAATTTAATTTGGACAAATTAAAATCCAAATTAAATAAGAATGAAATTGGAGAAAAATAAATTTGGATATCAAGAAATCCAAAACGTAATGAGAAATAAAATATGTATTTTGATAGATTTATATAATGATATTATATAAACATACTTTTGATAAATATGTATATATTCATATATGGAATATATGTATATATCATATGTTAAAATACCATTTATATCATTGAATATATATATATATATATGTAAATTTTTGTACATTTATGTATATATAAAATATATATATATAGTATTTTAAAATAAAGTATATGTATATAAATGGTTTATATGAAATATATACTTATATATATATATATAAATATAATATATATGAAGTATATGTATAGTACTTTAAATTTGAAGTGTATAGATTTATACATATATATAATTGATACAGATTTTATATATACATATCTATATATATTTAATTATATGGTATATTTATATATATAAACATTATAAATATTATAATTATAAATATATTTTATAATTATAAAAAATAAAGACAGGGAAATGCGGGAATCGGGATAACCGGATTCCCAGCTTTCCTATCCTCTGTTACAAACAGAGGAGAGGAAGCCAAAGATGAAAGCGGCCAATGCCGGCCGGCCAAAAGAGAAAAGGGGAAGAGGAGCGACACCACCGGCGTGAGAAGAAGCAACGGTGACGGCGCGAGGCGGAAAGGAAGGAAGAACTGGGCGGAAGCCGAAGCGGGAGGAAGGAAAACCGGGAGAAAAAGGAAAAAAAGAAAGGAGGCGACGTCGGCCGATCCACCGATCACCGCCGCCTTGCAAAGCCCCAGTGAGGCCAGATCTGGAGGAAGGAAGGCCCGATGGTGAAGAAAAACGGCGAGAAAAGAGAGGAAGAAAAGAGGGAAGGAGCCGCCGCCGCCCATCCCAGATCTGCTACCGCCGACGTCGTCGATCGAGAAACGGAGGCCAGATCCGGCATCCTCACAATGTCGGCTACCTGTGGGAGGCCTGAACTGGCGGAGAGGGTGGCCGCCGGTGGCCGAACCGGCCTGAACCGGTACGAACCGGTTTAGGAAAAAAAATAGAACAGAAAAGGAAAGGAAAGAAAAAGAAAAGAAAGAAGAAAAGAAAAGAAAAAAAAGAAAAAAAGAAAAGAAAAGGAAAAGGAAAAGGAAAAGGAAAAGGGAAGTAAGAAAAAAAAAGAATAAATGGGTAAGGAAAATTTAAAAGTCTTTTCGCTATATGTCTATGGGATTTATTAGAAATTTTCGGATTTATTTTCTAAATGAAAATATATGTTAATTTTTGAAATTGTAGCAAAAATGGAAATGAGACGAATAGTAGGGTTCGACAAGGCTCGAAAATCGGAAAGTACGCTAAGCTTGGCGAATAGGTAAGATACTTTTATAAAGCTTTAGTAGCATTATATTGTATATGAGATTTATGATTTTCATATGATGCATTGATGGAATGATTTTTTTTATGGAATTGCGATTTTTAATATAATGCATTGATTAAATTGATGTTAAAAATGCTAAGAGGACCCACAACTGATGGTGGGGGTTTTAGGAGAGATATATGAATTTGTGAGAATCAACGGATGTGGATAAATTGTGTTTTTCTTGCAGGAGGTTTAGTGAAAATTAAGCCGTTATGCTGCCGAAATTCCTAGGAAAACATTGAGGAAAAAGATTTAAGTTTCTCAAGTAAATGGAATTTTGGAAATAATGATTGAAAAATAAACATTGAAAGGACTTTAGGGTATTACCGGAAAAGTTTGATATTGAAATCGATGAGAAGATAGATTGTTGACCACGGATAAAAGTGACGATGATTATATGATACAACTTAAAAGAGAAAAAAATTGAAGTTGTGATTTAGATGGTCGAATGATAGAATTATGGAATTATCAATCGAGTGATGATCATAGAATTGATAGAGTCAAACAAATGGACCGTCTTAGCGGTATGATTGAGATAATGACAATACGAAAGTAGATTGTGGTATCTTATGGACATTTGATAGAACATACGTTTACATAAAAATGTACTTGTACATATCGATGTTAAATAGATGGGAACTGAGATTTTTGCAATAATATGGATAGTCGCAAGGCGACTTAAATGAATGAAACACTATTCATAGTGGAAATTGGCAAATTCTTTTAAGCTGGTAAATTGCCAATCAAAAATTGAATTGAAGATGTTTTATAGATAATTCTAGCATGATATTACATTCTACAGGCCATAAGAAAAGTGAATTGAGGATTGTGATCTGATTTTACGATAGTGAATGAAATTGAACCGCAAGTCGAGAATTTTGAATATGTACCTATAGGTCAAACCATAAATGGATTTGATAAGCGATTATTGATCTTGTGGTTCTATAATCCTCGATGTCAACTCTGGAATAGATATCGAATGAGGATATTAGTATTGCATAATTTCAGTATTTTGATGGCTATATAGTGACATGATATTTAAATATTTATGAATGAATACTAAGAGGATTCATGTAAGTGATGTGGTCTTAGTATTAATAGTGAAAGGTAGAAATGATTGTTATAGTTTATAGCTATCGAAAAAGGATATCGAATACTGAATGACTTGAATACCAAATGATTTGATTATTGAATAATTAGAGTACTGAATAATTTGAAAACTGAATGAAATGAATATTGAATTGATTTGAACACTGATTTACTGATGTGTCAGAAGGATAGTTTGAAATCGAACGATTGATGGTGATAAAGTTAAATGAATTGTTTCACCGTATTAGATGAAGGAATTACTTATATTGACATTTGAAACTTTACCAAAATTTAAATACAGAAATGATTTCATAGCATCGCTTTTAAGCATAATTTGCTACAGTTTTCAGATGTTATAATAGCATTTATATAAATGCTATAAAGTATAGATTAGCTTTAAAAAGAAAGTATATGGTATATACGTACTTTCATATACGAAACCTCTTAAGGAACTTCACCATATGCTTTACATGATTTTAAAAAGAAAAGCTAAAGATTTAAATGTTTTATGAGACTGTAGGCACCCTAAAAGAATTAAACTCAATAAAGCATAGTGGAAACCGCCTAATTGGAGCTTTGCTCATTAGGCAGAGAGATGCTTGTCCGACAATAGTCGTGGACAGGTATCAGTCACGCCTGATCAGTGGGGCTGAGAGAGATGAGGTCTATGGCCATAGATAGCGCCCTAGTTGGTTTCCAGGAGACGATGACATGATTTTCACTACTAGCTACAGTGATTTAAGTCTTTATTGATAGAGATGATAGGGATCTAGCCTAGTCTCTAACCGATATGATATGAAGTCTAGAGTATGATTTTATTGATATGAACTCTAGACTTGACATGATTTATACTGTACATGAAACAAGCTTGAAATGAAATATGTTTTGAAACAGTATATGTTTTAAACATGTTTTAAAAGTCCATGAGATATGATTTCGACACTTATATGATTTATATGTGATTTTGTGTCGAACATGGCATGATATGTGGTCTAGAGTATAGTTTTATTTGATATGAACTCTAGACCTGATATGATTAACAGTATATGTTTTAAAAGTACATGATAAATGATTTCGACACTTGTATGATTTATATACGATTTTGTGTCGAATTTAAAATGACATACGGTCTAGAGTATAGATTAATTTGATATGAACTCTAGACCTGATATGACTTATAGTATATGAAAAAATGTTTTAAAACCGCACATTTTTAGACATGCTCTAAAAACGAATACATGAATTGAAATTGAATATGTTTTTATCATGCCGTAAAGGTAGACTTGAATGAATTGAAAATTCATACATGGAGCATGTTCTAAAGTACATATGATACGATTAGAAATGATAGCGGTTTATACAGTAAAGTTACATAAATTGCATATTAAACCCTGACATGAAAATATGCTTCGTACATGAGAGTTTCATGAGGAATGTCATGACTCGACATTAATGATATTTCATCTAGACGATGACATGATATGATACATGAACATAAGATTGATATGAAGAGAATTGTGAACTTACACTATTGTGATCATGATTTCTCTATATGGAAAGTTATATGAGATGATAGATTACAGGAGTACGATTATGAAACATAAAGTGAATTGATATGATGCTTCAACTGGACATGATGTACTCCGAGATAGAGGAAAATATAGACTAATAGTATATGACATTCAATTTGGATACGAAAGATTGTCGTGCGATGCACTATAGTGTAAGGACGAGAAGACTGAAAAAGTGATTATGATGATTCATTTAAAAGTATAAGTGATAGACAGATGACAAGAAATGAGATAATGATATGTTATCGATGAGAAATGATTAACTGTAATTGCAAACTTGCAAGTTTTAAGCATTGCAGTTTAAGACAGTGTAATCCTACTCTTGTATTTATATTAGTATCTTACTGAGCCGTGGTTTTGCTCACCTCACTAAATTTCATCTCTTTCAGACTATTGAAGTTAACATCTGCCATGTGAGCTGCTAAGTGGGCATCGGAGACGATGTATGGACTTGGTACTAGTCTTCTGAGGTATATGCTCCTTATAAAATACTTGTTTATATGTAAGACTTAAATTGATGCACAGTACATATTCTGTTTAACAAGTCGGGATGTAACTAAGAACCATTTTTGTATTAGTTTAATATTTATTGAAATGACTATATGTCACCTAGATAGTATAGTAACTACACTGACACTGAATACAAACCTTAAAATGAAAAAAAAATTTAGTCCATAAATTTGTAGACTAAGAAAAGTATAAGAATCAAGTAAAGGTCGCGGTCTTCGGGTCGTGTATGATCATATTATTTTAAAAAAAATATTGAGGTATTATTTTAAAAATTATTATTCTATCCATCCTCAGTGGAGTTTTTTAATTCCACAAATGCGATTAAGATGATAACATGTGTTATTTAAAAATATTAATAAAATAAAAAAAATAAAAAAAGATATATGTCATCATATTAACCCATTTGTAGAGTTAAAAAACTCTACTAGCTATAGATATGATAATAATTCTTATTTTAAAGTCAAACTATTGAGATAATATACATATTTATTCACAATATTATGAGTATGATAAATTTACTAATCTTTGTGTATTATAATTAGAAAATCATATAGTTACAAATTATTACTTCTTATAAAATCTTTATAATTAATGAAAATTTCTATGTTGATGAAGTGATATTATATTATATAGAATCAAGTTGATCCAATTAACTTTCATTAATAAATCCGATTGAAGATCAGTTGGCAATATTTAGTCAAAAAGACAAGAAATATTTCTTGCATGCCAACATCTTTTAAAACATGCATCAGTTTCAACCAAATCTTGTAAACTCATCGGTAAATATGAGAGGAGATTTGGTCTATGGAATGGGTGGATGGGCGTGAGGCATGCAAATCTCGCATATGTGGGCTTTTCTGTGTATGAATCCAAGATATATATATAGGCTCTACTTTGATAGATTCCTGTGATTTGAAGCAAAAATCTGTCCCTTACGATTTTCTTATTGTACGTCCATATCATATTTCAATTAACTCAACCCCCAACACAAAAAAACAAAAAACATTAAAATTTAGTGCTATTTTCCTCAGTTAGCTTCCTTCAATTTGCAGAATTCTGCTCCACATAGCTATTTCTTCAGTACCCCCATTAGTCCCACTTGCTCAATTCATCCTTTAGCTTCTGTCTTTTTGTGAGAAAAAAAATAGGAACAAAAAAAAGTTATTTCATGTTTAAAGTCGGGACAAAACATTAATTATTATTAAAATTTATGAATTTATTAAAATTTTAATTATTGATTTTTAAATTTTATAAATCCTCTATTGCAAAAGTATGGAGAGATTCGAGCTTGTATGCTTTCCTTTAACAATTCATCCCTGGACTGCTAACTTGTAAAATGGGCTCAAATCTTTATGTTTATTTTTATCTTTTTTTTATTTATAAAGAAAAGTTTAAATTCAAACTTTATTTAATAAAATAAAGAAAAGTTTAAATTCAAACTTTAAGACTGGAAATAGTAACAAAAACAAAGTCCCATTAAATTAATTTAATAAAATAAAATAAATCTCCTCTCACATAATAACAAAGAGATTCAAATTTGAATACTTTCTATTAATAATTCATCACTTGAAAAGATTAAATTCAAATTTTATTATTTTATATAATAGAAATTTTTGATTTATAAAAAAATGAATGCAGATATTAAAACTCAAATCTTAATCTTATAAATTTCTCTTAGAAATATA
Source organism: Heritiera fomes (assembly GCA_032173925.1). NCBI lineage: Eukaryota > Viridiplantae > Streptophyta > Magnoliopsida > Malvales > Malvaceae > Heritiera > Heritiera fomes. Next base: position 5,052,122 of record JAPDPM010000002.1, on the reverse strand, counting down.
AAAATGATAATTTAAATTAACGTTTAAAATCTTGAATAATATTAGTTCTTTGAGTAAAAAAACGTGTATGGCTCATCAAAACAAAATACTCGCGTGCGAATATAATTAAGTTCAAAAACTCAAAACTACCATCTCTTAATCATGTTTTTTTCGGTTGTTGTAACAAAAAGTAAAAAATATAAAGGAAATTTTAGTCACATGAGACAAAAACAAACTCAAGAATTCCATCGTTGAGACTGGAAATAATAACAAAAACGAAGACCCATTAAATTAAAATAATAAAATAAAATATAAAAATGACAAACCACACCACACCGCGTTTAAGTGCATGCACCCCAATTCCTATAAATGCCCTTTCTAAGTCCCTCGCTTTTCCCTCACTGTCCCTCCCAACCAACACTATCGAGAGAAACCGAGAGTTAAAATGCCTTCTTCAGCTCTGTCTGTTACTTTGGTCGCAAAATCAACGGTTTTCCCAGACCGGAAATCGAGTTTAGAAGACCTCAAACTCTCTGTTTCAGATCTCCCCATGCTGTCTTGTCATTACATCCAAAAAGGCTGTCTCTTCACGCGCCCTCCCATTCCCTTCGACTCACTCGTTTCGCTTCTCAAACAATCCCTCTCCAAAACGCTGTCGTTTTTCCCTCCCCTCGCCGGCCGTCTTTACACCGACCCCAACGGTTACATTTACGTTACTTGCAACGACGGCGGTTTGGAATTCTACCATGCCAGTTGTACAAGTTTGTTTATCCGTGACGTAATTGGTGCCCTCGATGTTCCCCAGTTTGTTAAGAAGTTCTTCTGTTTCGACAAGTCGGTTAGTTACCAAGGCCATTTTAAACCAATCATGGCGGTCCAAGTCACTGAACTCGGTGATGGAATCTTCATCGGATGTTCTGTTAACCATGCAGTGACTGACGGAACGTCTTTTTGGAATTTCTTCAACACCTTCGCCGAAATTTGCAGAAAAAATATTAATATTAATCATCCGAGCATTGAGAAAATCGAAAGGCAACCGGATTTTTCGCGGGACTCGGTTTTGATTTCATCGGCGATTTTAAGAGTGCCAGAAGGTGGGCCAAAAGTTACATTTAACGAAAATGAGCCGTTGCGGGAGAGAATTTTCAGTTTCAGTCGGGAAGCCATTTTGGAACTCAAAGCCGCAGTTAACAGGAAGAAAAAGGAGATTCTTATTAACGGAAACTTTAACACCGTTGAAATTCTAGGGAAGCAAAGTAACGACAAGTACCATAATGATAACGGGAAGAATTCGTTGTTCAAAGCCACCGCTCCGGTTTCAAATACGGCAGAGATTTCGTCGTTTCAGTCACTTTGTGCTCTTCTTTGGCGAGCGGTGACACGTGCGAGGAAGCTTCCTTCTTCCAAAACGACGACATTCAGAATGGCGGTGAATTGCCGCCACAGACTGAACCCGACGCTGGATCCTTTATATTTTGGAAACGCAATCCAAAGCATTCCAACGTACGCGTCAGCAGGTGACGTCACGTCACGTGATCTACGCTGGTGCGCTGAGCAATTAAACGAAAGTGTGAGAGCTCATAATGACCAAACAGTGCGTCGTTTTATTCACAATTGGGAGAAGGATCCGCGGTGTTTCCCGTTGGGGAACTTCGACGGCGCAATGTTGACGATGGGGAGCTCTCCGAGATTTCCAATGTACGATAACGATTTTGGTTGGGGACGACCGATGGCAGTTAGGAGTGGTGGAGCCAATAAATTTGATGGGAAGATCTCCGCTTTTCCTGGGCGGGAAGGGAATGGGAACGTTGATCTGGAAGTTGTTTTGGCGCCTGAAACGATGGCTGGCATTGAATCCGATCTCGAGTTCATGCATTATGTCTCCAGTTACTAGCTTTGTGTTTTGGGTTTTAATTTAAGATTAATTATTTCATACATAGTAGTAGAATTTTTTTTTAAAAATCATGATATATATATCTTATAAAATATTAAAAATAAAAATTTGTGTTATAATTTTAATTTTATTTGTGAAATAAAATTTTTTTTATCAACAATATATAAAATAATTATCATTAATTTAAACGGTCGTTATGTCGGTTTGAGGCTTACAGGTTTTAAATTAAGGCCGTTTGACGTGGTTTGATGGTTGGATCGGAGTTTGTGTAATGTAGTTTATTGTTTTTTTTTTTAATTTGAGTACTCTTCTTTTTTGAACTTTTTAATTAGTAAATTGGATAAATTTTATTGAAGTCCTCAAAGTTTTAACATAATTTAAATCTAATCCATTAGTTTGATAAATGGACATTTTGGTCCAAATTTATAAATTTGATAATACAAAAAATTGTTCTATTAATTTACTATTGGAAAATCTATTAATTTAAATATTTTTTACTTATGAAATATCCATAATACCATTTCTTATTAAAAAATAAAAATCTTACATAGAATAATTTTTTTTTAAAAATTACTTAAAAATAATAAATAATAATAAAATTCATTGTTAATACTCAGAAATGTGATGTTATTGATTTAAGTTTAATAATTGACTGATATATATTAAAATCATTTATGATTTTGAATCAAAGTGTTCATTTTCAAAATTAATAGACTAAAGTTAAATTTTAATTAAACCTTAAGGACCTCGATAAAGTTTACCCTTAGTAAATTTGAACTATGTTTCTGAAAATATTTTTTTTATTTTTGAATAATGTTTTAATTTCGATGATCAAGAATTCGACGTTTTAATTTCAATGATACCGCAGCGGAAATAAACAAAGGATCAGTCGATGTTAAGATTGATTTATTTTTTGGTCTTACGGTGACAATAATTTCGGATCAATTTTCGAGTGCCTCAAGACTAATATTTTCTAAACAATCTTAAAGAACGCAACCCTACTCATAAGAAGTTTATTTCAAAGAGTTACAGCAGCCATGCAGATGTCATTTGAAAGGTCATGTCGGCACTCGAGTGTATTCAGTGATTCAGAGAAGAGTTCAAGGTTGCCATATGCTGAGCGTTTCGCAAGAATTGGCACATGGTTGATGGTTCAACCGACGGTATGAACAAGCGTCTGTCCAGGGCATATGAATCGATTGATTGCTTAGGCCCACTAACACGGCAAATCACCACGAGCTTTTACCCTTCTAAGCGCAACAGCTCGAACTTATTTTCAATTCATTAATCCAAAAGGATTCAAGAATGTTCATGATTCACGAGACAAATTGAAGAAAAGGGGTGCATGCATAAAACCAAGGCAATGGCAATTAGCAATCAAGTGCCAAATGTGTGATAACAAAATGCTTACAGAACGTCTACATGCAAGGAAAGAGGACAGGGGTGAGTCACGTTTTCGGAAAGGTCCCACCTGTTATTCCCCTACAGAGGGATAACTTCAAGCTTTGGTTGTTCTTTTTTTGCGTCCTCTTTTGTTCTTTTCTTTCATAAAGTACAGAGATTCTCAAACACGACTAAAGTAAAAGAGAGTCGCCACAAATTGTTACCAAGAGGTGGAGCTCCTCCGAAGAATACCCAAGGCGGGGCGGATCCTCGTATTTAGCTTGCAGCCGCAGCAGGTACAGCTACAGGCTTTGAGTCCTCTGCTTTTTCATGCTCTGTGTTAAGAACCTGAAAAAATCCCGAAGTGAATTAAACCAGGTTATGCAACAAACATAAACCACATAGCTGACTATAGGGTGTTCACGCTTTTCCACACAACTGAAATGATAGTATCAGCTATATAAAATGAGCATGGAAATAATGATATAGGAATCCGTGATGGCCTCGGGTAGTGCTAACAGCGATATCGAAATTTTGGTCCCCACTGGAAGGTTCAGAAGCTGATATTATGATCAACATCAAAAGGATACTGTTAACTGTTTAAAAATTGTCTCTGTTCATAATTTTTGTCAAGACAAAGATAACTTGACAACAGATCACCAATCACATCAACCGAATGCACAACCCCTTGAGCAAAGATAAAAAATTGCTCCTAAAAATTCATAGAAACGCAAGAGTATCAACTTTCTGTCCGCGTGTCAACAGTCTTAGACCAAACTCTGTACTAATGATCGTACTGCAGTCTAGGAAAGTGTGGCCCTTGAAGATTAGAAGATAAATATCAGCAATGACAACTTTTGCAAGTAACAGTAACCCTTGAATCAGGTTAAAACAAATGAGTAGGTTGATAAGTTAAGAGTTAAAAGCATTAAGAAAATTACTTTATTTTTGCCACGATATAAGTTAACTCACCTTGTTACTGATCAAACCATGAAGAGCAATTACAATTGGAGTGAAAGGAAAGATAAATCACCAACATGATGTGTTTGTTTTCATTGTGCAAAGATACAATACAAGAATAATCCAAGGCACCAGAACATTTATAGAAAATATATAAGTTTAAGTTGAAGCACAATGTAATTAGCAACCACTATACAGTAGAGAGTAAATCTTCTGTGTACCGTCACCTGCAAAAACCTTGATCAACTCCCCAGATTGAGATTAAGAGGTATGTCAACACATCCTATAGAATTTTAAAGATGCACCAGCATAAAATCAGAATGACTGCAAAACTAAAAGCCTCTGCCGTGTAAAATTAAAAATGGCATTGGTAGAAGATATTATATATGTGTGCGTAATGCCAGAAAATATGAAAGCAATAAATTGGGTGCTGAAAAGAGCTATTATCTATTATTATCTCAAACCAACCTGCAAGTGATACAGAATTTCATGGTTTAGTGGAAGTTTTCCTTCAATTACAAGATCAAGATACCTTCTTATTTCTTTAAGTCAAGCATCCAATCATTTCAAGGTTGTCAGGTTAACGGTCACCTTCATAGCAATGGTGCTAATGGTTGTATCCTTCACATCCCTGACCAAGTGCTTCACACCTGTTAAACAGGGCAATAAGTATAAATGAAAACAATAAATGGATAGGCATGGTGATCTGCCAGATTATAAATGAAGCATATTATCCATGCCAAACCTACCTTGCAATTCAAAACAAAAATGGGTTAATATTCAAAGCATAGACATTCCACATACCAATTTCCTCAACTTCATGATCAGCAATTTCCAATGACACATGCACAACCATTACAAACTTATGTCCCTACATCTTTCACTTGTTCAACAGCACAGGAAGCTTTTGTTGGTATTCCCATCTCTTTAGGTTGGACATCAATGATGAGCAAGATAGGATATAGCAGCAATATCAGGACTCCAACTTAGGTGACAAAGGATAATAGAAGAAAACGGTATTACTGAAGGAATTACAGATGACAAACTTACTCATTGAACAATCCATAAACATCCAGGTCGTGCTCCCATAGTTTAGAACCTGTACTATACCACTGAACAACATGTTCCTCGGCTGAAGAAGTAAAATGTCAAAATAATAACATCAGTTCGACCAAATAGTTTACATGAAGCAAGAGATGGTGTTCAAAATAATACCATTTATTCTCTTGAACGTGGAAAACATGGACTCATGGTAATTGTGATCAAGAAACCAAATGCTTGAGTCCTGCCCATCTTCTTTAAACTGCACCGCAAATTAAGGTTCGAAACATCAAATGTGTTGAGTGATGCTTCCAATCTAGAAGCAGAAGAGCTTTACAAAACAACGAAGATTTGACAAAGGTACCTCATTGCAAAAGCCTAATAGAAGCATGCTGTACAAGTAAAAGCAGAGCTTCAAAACACATGCTATTGAAATTGAAACCCAAGTCAAACAATGCGAAAAATCCAAAGAATCTAGAATGTAAACTAAGAAAATCTCACCAATTATTAAACACTCGTTACTAAACCCTAAGCACTAAACATTAACTACTGTAATTGGTTTTCATGCCAACGGCAGTCCGGTATATCTGTATGCGCAATTTAAAGGCTCTCCAATGCGTTATACCACACCTTTAGCACAATCAATACATCGGCCTACAAACGAACAAGTATTCCAAGCAAATAAAGCTAAAATTTTCCACTTCAATACCATTCATAGCACAGCAATATTTTTACTTGATTATATATAAAAAAGATCCTTTCTTTTAATTGAAAAAAAAAAACATAAAATAAGAACTAAAAATACTTATCAATTATTCATAGAAAAATAATAAAATTCAAAATTCAAAGCTCTCTCTCACTCTGTCGCTCCACATCGATTTCCCATTTCAAAAAAGAATAGTTAATTAAAAAACCTGCGTAGCTGTTTGTGACATCAACATTGCCTTTGAAAGAGGAACCAGCAAGACACCGTCGACGCGCTTGCGAGTGTCTTCGGCGACTTCGTAGTTCTCGACGATGCTTAGGAGAAACAAGGCGTGTAATCACTTTCTCTATCGGATCTCCCGCGTTTTTATCACAGCCATCCTTCAATTTCCCCTTCCTTTTTCCTTTTGTTCGTTGCGTCTTACCTGAGAAAGCTTGTTAATATCGGGTTGGGCCACGTTTATGAGATCCATATGGGTTTATTGGGCCCAATTTATATCTAATCTCGGGCCAGCATTAACCATAATAGTTTGGTCCAGATTGTGAGTGAATTATGGACGGAATCGGCCCAAAATTTGGGCTGTTGGATCCATTAACAGTATATTATGACTATTCACCAAAAGATTCATTTCAATGGATAGTGAGTTAAGTAGTTTAATTCTGTCAAGTTATAAGGATTAATGCGATCCTCACTATGTTAACCACACGTGGAATGAAACCCTAGATATTTGCAAATTATTAGAAGTTATATTAGTAAGATTTTCTTCTCTTTTTTTCACATTAAGAGAGTTATTGAGCTTGGGTAATTTATATAACAAACTATAGTTAATTATGTTATCTCTCATTTCATAAAAATAATGCATGTGATTAATTATAGAAAATATGTTGCCAATTGAGAAAACTTTACTCTCATTAATATATGAAACATTTGTAGTTATACTTGTAGATTAAAGTATGTTTCGAGTGGAGAGGCTAGTCTATATTGAGATATCTTGGATTTTTTGCATTTTTGAAAATAGAAAACACATTCCCTAGGCATTGCAAATTTGGGTAGCTCAGTATATTTTTTTGTTATCCTTTAAGTTTTGGTGTGTCAATTCTCAATAGCATTAGCCCACTAATGTCCTTCAAGTTTATTATTTAAATTCTGGTGTGATAATGAAATAAAATAAAAAAGAAAAACAGAAAATAGGGAAAAAGAATTGGACCACATAGAAATGTAATTCGAATGATTGAATTCAAATTCTCTTTATAATATATATTTTTTGAATGTATTAAAAAAACTAACAATATTCGGCAAAGGAAACATTTATTGTACAAAATAAACATATATTCTTAACGGTCTAAAATCAAAACCAAATTATCATGATTTTAAAGAGTAATGTGTTTGTCTTTGATTAAAAAAAAAGTAAAAGCAGCACTGTTTTCTTGACTAGGGGTTCATGAACTGATTATATATAAAAATATATTTATTTATTTATTTATAAACACACATGAAATTCAAAGATTGGAAGCAGACCCAAGGCAGAATCTGTGTTTTATACCATGTATACATTAATTTTTATGTATTTCAAGGAAGACATTTTTGATGGGAGGAAGCAAATCCCAATTTCCAAGCAATTAAATTCACTGGAATCCAAATCCAACAGAGTAAACATGGAGAGTAAAAAATCTAAACTTTTTTCTCTGTTTTTTTTTAATGATTATGTAGAGGAGGAATGTCGAAGCATTGATTTTTAATATTATAATTTTTTTTATTTGAAAAAAAGAAACTATTCCAATGTAAAATCTTCAACTACAACATCAGATTCTACCCTAGTTTCGTCATGGCGAAACCTAAATTCTACCAGAAGAAGAAAGATTACAGGAAACTTAAACGAAGATCCAATGGTGGATGATCCATTTCGTGGGTACTGATTGTATAAGGAAATGTTGGTGTTTCCCTACATTCGCTTGCATGGAATCTCAGCTTCTCCTGCTGTTGATCAGTTTCATCAAAGGAATTTAAAGGGAAAAGCTGCAAAGTCTCAGTAACCCTTTGATCAGACTGCAGATATTCCTTAACTTCATTATGATGATGATGATTAACCTCAAAAAATCCTGCAAAAATCAAAGAACAAAAGATAATTTTAATCAAAACTAATGAAAATCAGCAATAAGAAAGAAACCCAAAAGACAGAAACCTGAAACCTACGTTTCGAAGAAGAAATCTTGCTGTTGTTGTTGTGGTTGACGATGATGTCTCTGGAAATGAAGTCATTTTCATCAATGGAGACTTTGCGACGCTTTTGTCTTTCCCTAGCTTTATGATTCTGAAACCAATAGAAAACATTCTTACTTTCGATCTTCCCATAAAAGCTAAGCTGAGATGAAATCTTCTGGATTTGATCGGTGCTTGGAGTCCGAAGTCCGGACCTGAACAAGTCAGTTAAAACCTTAACCTGTTCAGTCGTAGGATTCCATCTCCCACACTTACTTCCAGTTCCAGTACTTCCATTGTTGTTTCCATTGCCCCGAACATGACTTCCCTTGATGCAAAAACCTGACAACCCTTCCTCCATTTCTGAAACCTTTGAAAACCCAGAAGTTTCTTTTCTTTTTTCTTCAATTCTGAACTGAAAACACACGAGTTCGTCTGTATTATATATAAACTTAAAAAGAAAGATGAGCCAATATAAATTATCCTTTTTTGTAGTTATCTTTTGTTTTTAGTGATTAGTGATCAAAGCAAGGTAGAATCCACCATTTATTTATTTATATCGGTTTGCTTAGATTTTAGGGTTCATGAGATTGATTTTTATGAAGGGTTTGATCGTCTGGTTTTTTGTGCAAAGAGAGAGACATGCGTAAAAGCTGCCACTGTTCAACGTTTTGGTCGGCGAGCAGACACGAAGTAAGTTTCACAAATTTCAAGTTCCACAAGAAGTAAGTTCACAAAATATATATATTGGTAAATATTTTAAAAATTATTATCCAATAAATTTAATAAATTTATTGGAGCATATGTGATTATTTTAATAACGTTTGTAAAGTTTAGAAATTTTATTTATAATATATTAAATAATAATTTATATTTTAAGATATATATGTATATTTATATGTATGACTTTAATGTTTATGTTAATAAAAAACTATATGAAGTGTTAGAATTTTGTAGGTTTAAATATCAAGTTTCAGAATAATTTTTTTTTTCAAATTAGAAGTTTATATTGTAAAAAAAATTAATTAGATATTATGAATATTTTGTTAGATTAAAAATTTTGATTTCTTTTGAGTTGATCACTGCAGGTGTATAAAGAAAGAGGGTTTTGTGTTTCTCAGTAAAGTGGGCACTTTCCACTATATAAATAAAGGATTTATATATGATGCACTGACAGTGAATAGTTTTTTTACACTGTCAATGCACCAGAAGTTGACACCTCATCAATAGGCCTTTATATGCAAATTTAAATAAATTTTTTTAATTTATCCATAAAGACTTATTAATGAGATGTCAACTTCTGGTACATTGACAGTGTATAACTATACACTGTCAATGCATCATATACAAACTCATAAATAAATTATGGTTTAGTAAGGATTTTAGTTGTTTATGCTTTAAAATTAAGATAAGAACTCAAGTATAAGTATAGTCCAACACCCACCACGACATTTGAATAATCCAAGATTTATTTTTTTAACACTATGATAAAGAATGTGCAACAATGTTTCAATCCTTATATTATTTTAAGTGGTGATGACTAGCTAGCTAGCTAGCTAAGCAAAAAATATTTGTTTTAAAGAATTAAGACAAACCAATCAAAAGTGCAGCACTTGTCAATAAATTAATTTAAAATATTATTCATATATTCAAAACAAAATATATTCCTATTTGTATTTTTTCCTTATTGAATAAAAAAACTAACTCAATTCTTTCAAAGTTTTTCTACTTGTTTTTTTAAATTTTTTTATGAAACAATTATTTCATATCAGGACATATTTTTCATTCAAAGATGTCATCTAATTAGATTATTAAAAAATTGTCATTTATTATCAAAATAATTAATGTGTTTATTTAAATAAATATTTAAATGTGTAATAAATGATTAATTATTTCTAATAATATAATTACATGATATAATTTGAATAAATCTATATATATATATATATATATATATGTGAAATAATCATTTCATATTATATTTTCTTTGTGCTATTTAAACTTAAATTTAAAATGTAAACTTGAATCCTAAATACCACACAATAATATAATACGAAAATACTATAAAAATATAAATATGATACAAGTTAAAATTTTAAAAAATTATATATAAATTTAACAAAAACTTTAAAAAATTATTTTTAATGTATTGAGATAAATTTTAACACATTTTTTTTTGCTCAACTTAAACACGGTTTGACCAAAAACAACACAAATTGTTAACAGACCAATTGCTAGGTTTCTAAAATGTGACAGTATTGAGGAACTGTTTTATCTGATATGAAAAGTTAATGGTTTTTTCATGACTGACAAAGCAGATTGGTGCAACTTAAAGTCAAAGTTCACATTGTTCGGATGCACTTTGGAGGGTTATGATATGGAAACTGTACTAACAAAGATACTGAGTTAGGTTGACTCAATGAGTAGTAAAATTTTTGTCAGTCAAAAAGGTTGGGAGGGTGTTAATTAAAACCTTCTTTTAAGGGGGTGGGAACACAAACTAGAAGACAATAAAGCCACCAAAATTGAGATTGGGAGAGACAACTCATGACCAGCCAAAAAGAGAAAAAGCAACTTGGATTTTCTTATGTCATTGTGCTTCCCGTCTTTGTGCTACTACATCTCCATTTTTTAAGTCAATTTATGGCTGTTTCTTCAAACTTGGGGACATTTATAGATGGAAGTCCAGTTTGATCTTTAAGACAATTATATATATATATATATATATATATATATATAAAAGGTGGAATTCAGTTACACATGTGTAAAATAAATTTAGTTTTACACATTTTTCATATTTTTTATATGATTTATAATTTTTTAATCCAACCGTTAGAATTTTATGTTCTATTCATATAGATTATGCATACCAAATTTCAAATTAATCGAATACGTCTAACTATTTGTTTCATAAAATAAAATTTCAACCGTTATATATATTGAAAAAAATATTATTCTCGATTAAAATGATAGAAATAGTAGATTAATTCAAAATTTTACATACATAATAAATATGAGTATGTTGTTAAATCCAACGGTTTGTTTGCAAAAATATTAATCTTATATGAAGATATAAAACTGTGTAAAACAAATTTATTTTACACATATGTAAGTGGATCCCTACTATATATATATATTGCTTTGTAGTTTAGGTTTTGTCCTTCTGCAAGAATTTTGAGAACTTCCCATGCTTTAAAAGGATGGGGAAGATGATAAAACAATTGAAGACTTTGCATTGTTACTTTCTTAGTGAACTGAATTGAAATTTGAATTGGAATAAGATCCGCACAGCTTAGCCTAAGCATCCAATTAGTAAAATATGAGGGTTTTTTTCGTCAACTAAGATTCGATCCATTTAAAAAATACATAAAAACCTTAAATGTACTAAACTGATGCAAGAGAATGTATTTTTAAAATTATTTGAAAAGAATTGAACTAGAAAAGGATTCGAGATTTTTCGTCATACGATGAAATATAAAAAAAATAAATAATTTAGTGTACAAAACTTTCATATCGTGAAATCTAAAAAAAACCATATGTAAGCAGTTTTTTCTTGACATTTACATAGACACGATTTTCACTTGAATCCATGACTTATATATATTGAACCCAACCAATGACGCTATGCTCATTCAATACTTGCCATATATTCATTCTTTGCCTAGGTACCATATATTCATTCTTTGCCTAGGTAATATTGATCAGGATAAAACTTGATAGAAGTCTAGCAAGATGAGATGTATAAGGCAAAAATTGTCTATTGGGTGGTTTTTCTACAATTCCCAAAGATGTTTGATTAACAAATTAAGAATTTGTCTCTTAGCACTTGGCAGTGAGTTCTAACTTCTAGGCAAGTTAGTAATTTAATAAAAGCATATTTGGAATCAGAGACCTAATCCCTTTATTTGAATTTCCATCCCTTCTTTTAGACCATCTACCGTTTGAACGCTGCCATCACTGTGTCACACCAACATAATTTAAACCTTCTTTTTTAGCCTTTTTTGGAATTGTTACACTATGTGTTTAACATAATTTAAACATTTTCTTAATATTTTATGTTTCCTATATTTCGTCTAACATAATTCGAAATTATGAGTATAAATGAGTCAAACTAATTAAATTTGACTTAAAGATCACTCAAATTCCTATATTAGTCTCGAGCGACTCACAAACTTAATCAAATTTTTTAAAATGCATTTTTATATTTTACTATTAATTTATCATTTTATTCTTATAATATATAGTTGAAAAATGATAAATCGAAAGCATATAGAGTTGAGCTCTAGTGTTTGAATATTTTGTTGAATCAAGTTAAGCGATTTAAGTATTTTTTTTAGTTGAATTCAATCTTTAAAAACTAAGTTCAATCAAGCTTAAGCCAAAATTTAAGTCTCAAATTTTCGAGTCGATCTATACTCGAACTTCATAATGAATTGTCTCTACTTAACTCAATTATACTCTCTACTTGAGATTAAGAAGTAAATGAATTGACTTTGAACGAATTTTATTATATTCATGATCTATTCATTTAATTATAAAATAATTAGGATTGATTCAAATTCAATAAAAAAATTTTACACAATAATTCGAGTTTGTTTAGTAAATGCAATTGTAAAAAGAATTTTATAAAAAATTAAAAATCTTGCAAAAATACTTAAACAAAACAGCAGATCATTTGATTTAATATATTATTATTAAATACAAGATCTTTTTTTTTTATAATATTAAATACAAGATCTCGAACTTATATCTTGTTCTCTCAAAACTAAAAAGAATAGTTGAATAAAACCCAGAAGCGAGCAAGCAAGCAGGCCAAAAGAGAGGGATTGGAAAGAGAGCCAAAATGTCTGGTATGATTGTCGGGTTTTGACGTATCCACGTAGATCCTATGACAGGTAAATCCAACATGTAAAGACAAAAGCAAATAAAATTAATGCCAATTAGTGAGAAAGTAACGAGGAAAACCTAAGATAAGCCAAGGGTCTATCTATTCAGATCTTAAAGATTACATATGCTTTGAAACAGAAGGAGAAATATGGGGCACGCGTGAAATCTAGGCCGCCCCCAAGTTTCCCGACTGCTTTGTTTTTATGAAACTTTTTCTCTTTGTCTCCTCCACCCAGCTTTGTCGGCAAATACATGAATGCAGAGAGACGAAAGTGAGTGGAGAAACTGTACTTCGGAAGATGGTTTAAAGGCAAGTGATTGAGAGAAAAAGGAGGTGGGAGAAAAGGTAGGTGATTAGCTGAAAACAGGCAGCAGAATCAGGGCGAACGCAAAAATTCTTGAGAGCAATCCAATCATAGGAAGGCATTGGAAAAGCAATGACAGCTTTGAATGATGGACATGGCAGTGTTTGGGGGACATTGGCTTCCATGGATTATTGATGATGAACTATTTACAAGACAACACATTTTTTTTTTAGCTCGAGGCTCTTGTTTCTTGTGGTTGAAGTGGGTTTTAATTTTTTTCAATTGTGGAGATTAGATTGTGTTAATTGAATCAGAATCTTATAAATTATGGTTTTACAAGGGATACGTTAATGTGTGAAAATCGTTTACGTTGTTTTGGACATGTAAGACGTAGACTTGTAGATGCTCCAGTTAAGAGAATAGAGGCTATGGATGTTGAGAGAAGGGTTAAGACTAGAGGAAGACCGAAAAAGACTTGGAAGGAAGTAGTTTGGAAAGACATAGAAGTTTTAGAATTAGATGAGCAAATGGCCTTGAATAGGAATCTATGGAGGCAGAGAATACATATGGACGATCTAATATGATTTTAGATATTGGTTCATTAGCCTACCCCAATCTATTGGGATAAAAACTCTAATGATAATGATGATGACAAGGGATACGTACTTGCACTAATATAACATAAATTGTTTTAGATTATTTTTTTTAATTTTATGTAGGATTAATATATTTATAAATAAATCATTATTAAATTTAACAATTTATTCATATTTGTCTTGCACGTAAAATTTTAAATTGATTCAATATCTTTTTGATAAAACTAATATATTTTTTTTATATATATTAACAATTAAAATTTTATTATCATCAGACAAATAATTAAATATTTTTATTTAACTTCAAAATTAACATGCGTTATTTACGTGAATAAAATATAAAACTCAACTATCAATTTAAAAAAGATATGACTTAAAAGAATTAAAAAATAAAATTACTTAAATTAATTTTACAATGATGTAAATATATGTAAATATATCCGAGTATTTTTGTAACTCTGACCACTCAATTTGCATAAATCCCTCTCTACCAATATAAGCATTGAAGCTACTTGCCTTACCACTCCAACATTTGACATGACATAAATATAATCGATAAAAATTTAGTCTAATAATAATCAGATCTCTTTAAAAAAGATTAAATTCAAAGTTTGAATTTTGTTTTTCTCTTAAACAAAAAAAAAACCTTAAATATAAAATCTATGAATTCATGAACTATATATAAAACTCAAATTAATAGAGTATTATCAAATCGCGTGAGAAAAACATGTTAATAATTAATAAAATATTTAATCCCATATATGTTATTTTAATTCCCATTCTGAATCTAGGACTGAAATGCTTCTATGGTCAAACGTCAACTGCAAACATCTTTTGGGCCCAATTACACCAATTGGCATTTGGCAGGACAAACCTATAAGAGGCATTTCAATACTATCTTATACATGACAATGTTTAATTGCTTATGCTTCTGTTAAGGATATAAAAACCCCTTCAAATAATATAAAATTTCACAATTGAGTTTCATTTTTCTTTTTTTGCAATTAATTGAACTATTATGTTTCCAATTTCATTTTATTAAACATATACTTAGACACAAATCATTAAATTTATAATTTTTTTACCACGTATACCGCTTGAATTTAACAGTTTCCAACTTTCTGTCCAAATTTAACTATTTAATTGAATAAAAATTGAAATGTAAAAACTTAATTGATTAAAAAAGAATTAAAATTTCAATTACGAAAATAATTTTTTTCAATGGTCTTTTTGTCCTTTTAGCTCTTTCATCTCACTGTTTTTCAAACTACGCACAATCCATTGTCGGGAACTGATATAACATAACAAAATGACTTTGCAAATCGGCTACCTTGCCTTGAAAAGTTAAAAGCAGGATCAGCTCTTCTCCAGTGTGATGCCATTCGTAGATAAAACTTTCGAGCAAAATCAAATAGTATTATGAGATAAACAAGAATTTTAAAAAGGTAAGGAATTAAAAGCAAAATTTAGTTCAATCTCAGTGAAGGAGGATATAGTTTAAGAGGTGAAACTTAGCAACTACAAGGCAACTTTACGAGACTCAAAGCCACGAATTAGAATTACACAACCTTCTCAGAGAAAAATGGCCACAATCCACGAAGTTACAGGATCTGAGCTGCTGTGTTCAACTTTTCTGCTAAGCCGAGCTGTGTCCTGGTGATGCTTGACAAGTAGAGTAACAGCAACTGATCCTGAATTTCGCAAGAACCACAAGAATTAGTCATGTTTTTATCTAACATTCCATAAACAAAAGGAACTTAAAACTTGAAAAGAAATACATCAATTAATATCCAGAGGTTGGAGGCAACGACCAACATTACAAGAAATTTACTTGAAACAAGGACTCGATTTTTACCACCAAGCACCAAAGTTTTATTTCAATGCTAACTCTCAAACAATTGTTATGATTCCAGAAATAAATTAAATTTAATTTTACCTGGAGACTATCATTCACAAGCTTATCAAAAGCTGGAGGAGATAGTTTAGGTAAGGACGCTACTGTATCTGATATAAATCTACCTATGCTGTTATCTGCTGGAACACGCCCTTCCTGAGAATGAAAACAAATGTTATATAAGGCAACATTTCAGAAAAAAATAAGGATGATAGAGCAAAATACATACCACAACATTGTCAACGTATTTGTAGACATCATCTATCGAAGCCAATAGTCTTTCCATTGTGACTTCCATTCCTTCCAAATCATTTGGCAATTTGTCAACTGCTGTTGTCTTGAGGATGTCAACTATTTTTATGACAAATTTCTTTAGTTAGATTGTATCAAAACAAAATCTTCTCAATTATATTGCATCAAGATTTCTTAAATGTGGTCACAGTGAAAGATGATAAAATCATCCAAGGCAGAACTACTTAGCAACTAACATATAAACATTCCTCTTCACAGGAAGCACTCTAGATGATAAAATCATGTAAAAGGGTGGGGGGGTGTTGAGCTTCTGCTACCATGACAGTTCAGTGACAACACCCCAAAGAAAAAGATTATACAAGACACAAGACTCTGAACCTCTAATTGTAAGGCAGTATTAGTTGCCAGCACACATTCTCAAAATATATTAACTATTGGTGCCAAGACTTGAAAACTTAAAAATAAAGGTCCTTTTTCAGAATAGATTAATTGTTCAATAACCTAATAGCACAAAGACTTTGGACAAAACCCTAAAAAACACAGACCAGATCAGAAGCAATGCTATACTGCAAGAGGGTAAGGCGACCATGACTATAATCCACGGCCCCCTCTCCACCCTCCAACACACCAATCACCCAAAGATGTATATTAAACACAAATCATCCAAGTGCCAACTAATCTCAAACTTCAGGCATTCCTCCACCTATTCCAGCTACCAACTTTCTTACACAGGCATAGAGCCAAGGGTGAGAATATCAGTCCAAGTGTGCGTACACACACACACACACACACACAAACACACGTGTGATTTAAGACAGAACAGGCAATATTTTGATGGAAACAAGATGGTTTCTAATATATTCAAGTATACATACATCCAACTCGCTCAGCTTCAATCATACGTAGATCAAGAGGAATTTCTTGAAATTGAGCAGCAAGCTGTTGATCTCCAAGAGCTAAATTGACAGAAACATAAGCCTTTATGGTACTCTCTCCATTCCTAAATCCCGTGTCCACCGTAAGATGAACAGGGTTAGGCACTTCCCGAGAATAAAAATCATGGATCAATGCACTACCACCTGTTACTCCAAGCCCAGTAGAATACCTGCAAGGTTGTACAGAATTAATAGATAAGTTGGTACTATTACAGAAATATACAAACTCGCAAATGACGGTCAATCAGTTCAACTGTGACACTGGAAAAAAGAAGATATTGAAGAGATGGTTTTAATATGAGTAGTCCTATATTTGCGTAACACATCAATAGAACTGAAGAGCTTCAACAACTATTTCTTTTTTCTTTTCTGAGAAAAACAATAAAACTTGGTAGGGAGACGAGAATTACCATCCAACAATGACTTCTTTTGGATTCACCTTTTGGTGGGAGACTAACATATTATGATGGTATTCAATATCCAAAGCAACCTGCAGCCGTACCAAATTTATAAATTACAAAAGCAATTGGAAAGAAAAAATAAAGTGCTCTAAGTCTATGAAAACATATCAGTCTTTACTATTACTTAGCAGACTTCAAAGCAAACATAACCGCACCATACCATATAACTTAAAAAATCAATTTTTTAAGTCAGTAATGAATAACATGAATATGAATCGAACACACAAACCAGTGAATGTAAAATATGTCATCTACTTCAGACAATGGTACAAGAATTGTGTTCTTAAATATTTTTTGGGAATTAGGTACAAGAATCAACAATTCCAATACACAAAACCTGAACTCATAACCTGCGAGAACATAAACCTCACTGCCAATTCCAAATTGAATAACAAGGGCCAGCACTCTTCAAACATGATTTTATTTTCTTTTCAAGAAATTTTCATATTTACGAAATTATTTCAATCCATACTAATTCATATCTGTGCCCAAAGTATATTCTCGATCATTTATATTTCTAAAACTATTAAGTACTAAGAAAAAAATTCAATGTACAAAGAACAATTAAGAAAAAGCCAAGGAAAATAAGCTGACTTCATTCACTTAAAACCTCAACATTTGCATTATTAATCTCTTTCTTTAATCCAGCATATTGCTCTACAAAAAACGTAACAATCAGATAAAGCATCTACATTTAATTATAAGCTAAACAGATCACAAGCAAAAAAAAAAAAACAAAAATTTGATGATAAAGTAGGACACCTGTTCCGAGGATTCGGTGTGAGGAACGGCATAGGAGTTACGGATATCGACGGTACCGTCAGGGAGTACAGAACCGAGAAGCGTACCAATGACACGTTCAGCTTGGTCGGGACGCCTGACGTAGCAATCGCATATGTTAAAAATAACGAGAGGGTGAACCTTCGCCGACAAACTCGCCGTTGACGGCGAATTGAACTGCAAAACGGTGCGATCGCTGGCCGCCATCTTGTCTCTCCGATCTGCTTTTGGATTCCGACAGTGAAGGACCTGGGAGAGAAAAGTAGAATTTAGGGTTTTGGAGTTGGAGTTGCTGTTAGCCTGTTCGGGAAGATAATGGGAAATTTGATAGTTTAGTTTTGTTTATATAGAGTCTAGACCGAATATTATCCATCTCAGAGTCCAAATTGACCCGTTCCACTTGGGCCGAATATTTTCCGGTTCCCAAATTGACCCGTTTTTTACTTGGGGCGAATATTATCCAATTTAGAGCCCAATATTTATCCCTTTTTACTTGGGGCGAATATTATCCAATTCAGAGCCTAATGTTGGGCCATTTTACATAGGTAATAAAAGAATAACATTAACACGACAGAGCATAATCTTTTAATTAAAAAAACGGATTATTCGAATAATTAAATTATGTGGTGACGAATTAAGCTTGGATTCCTACGCAATAAAGGGAATTAATTACAGGATAATTATTACATACATTGACAGTGGAGTTTTTTTACTTCACAAGCAGTGTTAAGATCGTAACATGTGTCTTATAAAAATATTAAAATAAATAAAATAGGATATGTGTTACGATCTTAACGCTGCTTGTGGAGTAAAAAAACTCCACTGTCAGTGTATGTAATAATTATCTATTAATTACATTCATGCTTTCCCTATTCAAAGAATCGACTTAAATTCTTTAATATTTGAAATTTATGTAATATTAATGTTTTCATAAGTCAATTTCTTGATATAATAATTTTCTCGCTTTTATTATACACGAAAAATTTCAAATCAGTTCAATATTTTTATCAATTTCATCGAAAATAACATTTTTTTAATATTTATTAATAGTTGAAATTTTATATATCAAACATTTAATTAGACGTTTTCAATTTATTTAAAATTTGACATACATGATTTTTTGAACAAAGAATAAAGTTCAAGATGGATGAAAAATACATATGAATTATGAAAAGATATAAAACAGTATACTAATTTTTTTCTATATTAGTGTAAGTAGATCATTACTCTTGTTTAATATGCATAAATAACCTCTATTTAAGTAATTAATTTCCTTTAGGTAATGTTTGATGCATAGGATGATAATCATCCTGTCTTATGTTTGGTACATACATTAAGGGAAGGATTGGATTGCAAGGAGGATGAATAGGATAACTCAATCTTCTCCAAAAGATAACGAATATTTCTAATCCCATGGGATTAGAGATGAATACTCATATTTTACTTGTTTCATCTTTAAAATTTATATTTAGTAATTAACTTAAACATTTAATAAAATAATAAGGATCTTTTAATCCAAAATTATCCTTATTTTTCTTTCTTTTTTTTAATTTGCTTGTTTTTATTCAAGAAAAACTATAATTTTTATAAAATAATATTTTCTTGAACACATTTTTTTAAAAGAATTATTTTTTGAAAATAATTAAATTTTTAAATCATTTTTTAGAAAATAATTCTCAAATATAAAAATTATTATAAAATATATATTTTTAACTAGTTATTTCTTATGTTTAAATTTTTATTTTTTCTTTCTTAATTTTTTCTTTTTTCCTATAAAAAATAAAATAACTATTAACCATAAAATTATTAGAAATTATATATATTTTTTAATTTATAAAATTTGAATTATTAAAAGGTAACTTGTATTTTTTTTTTCAATATATTTCCTTCTAATTGACAAAAAAAGAAAGAACACAAAGAAACCATAAAAATAAAAATAAAAAATTTAAGAATTGTCTTTTGGAAAAATTAATGTAATTAAAAAATAAACTTATTTTCTAAAAAAACTCAATTTTCTAAAAAAATATATTTAATTTGCAATCAAAAAATTATTTTAAATTTAAATCATATATAAGAAATAAAAACAAAAGGAAAAAAAGTGAAAAAAATATAGATAATGTTTTTTATAAAAATTCATTTTTAACAAAATAAAATTTTTGAAAACGTAATATACATTTTTTAACAGTAATTTTTTATTAAAAAATAATTAATAAATTGGACTATTAATTAAAATATTCTAAATAATATTTAAATTTTTAATTTTTTATTTATATTTATAAAAAAATTATAAATTTAAGTTATGTTACTTTAAAAAGAGTACTAAAAAAATCATTTTATACTATTTTTAATTTTACACATAAAAAATATGATGAAAGACATAATGTAATGACCTTCATCTATACAATAGTGCACTAATTTTTTTTCATTCTCTACTTACATTGTTGGGCTGTATGTAATGTCTCAACAATAACTCATAAGCTATATTTATAATAGCTATATAAAAATTATTCAACATTTGGTCCCAGTCCAAACATTCTAAATAAGCATGCGTTCATCATCACAAGATATTATACTTAACCAATATATAATCACCAAGTTGCATGCAATCGATATTTAACATAGATTTATATCAGGAAATTCCTATTGCTACATCCCCCATATTCTAAAAGTACTGAAAACATAAGTCTGAATATCAATTAAATAGCTGTACATAATATACCTCCAAGGTAGAACCAAAATCCTCGAAGAACGCGATAGCTCCCCACGTATACGCTCCTACCGCAAATAATCTGGGAGGTGGAGGAGGGGGTGAGCTTTTTGGAAAGCCCAGTAAGAAATAAATATAAGAGACGGATACTAAATTTCTATATGCACGTTCAGAACATTCATTTAACTCAAATACTATTTTTCATAAAGTTTAGAAATCAACATGCTTATGCAATGCGTTAAAAGCATTTCTTTCAAAACATTGATAAACACTTCCATTCAAAACATTATTCTCGTCATAACATTCAATATCTGTATTGGCATAAGTACGAAAGGAATCATATATATATCATAAGCTGGAGACATGATCATTAAGCAAAATAATCAAGCAGTTCAATTATTCCCATGCGGGAAGATACAGTTGACATATGGCCATAGTCCAGAGGGGTCCACAGAGAACACTGATCAGGTGTCTACTGGGCCCGCTGTGGACTGGATCAAGGTCACACAGCAATTCGAAACTCTACTGTAGATTGGATCAAAATCATACAGTAGTCCAAAACATTACCTACTGTGGACTGGATCAAGGTCCCACAGTAGTCCAGAACATTACCTACTGTGGACTGGATCAAGGTCCCACAGTAGTCCAAAACATTACTGCTATGATTATTAATTCATGTCTCAAAAACATTTCCATACGTATCATTTCCAAAATAAATACAACGCTCGATGGTCTGTATAAAATAGGAGCTTTCAAATATGACTTCCAAAGTAGTCAAAATACTGTCATTTCGTACTTACTTTCAAAACAAAACTAGCTAGAGGAGTGTTATTTCAAATCATTTTCATGAACTCTAGCTCATTTTATGAACCAATATTGTATGAAAATCCGGCAGCATAACGGCTTAATTTTAGTAAAAACCTCCTGCAAAGAGATACAGTTTATATACCACAAGCAGTTGATTTTAATATTTATTTAGTATCCCCTACGTTTCCGATATATATCCCTCACCTCAATATGTAGCACAAGTGTTGTTATGGCACCTTTGCTCTTCTTAATTTCCTTCGTTGGTCTTTAATATTTAGTGTCCTCTACCTTGTGTCCTTTCCTCCTATATTATGGCATAAAATTAATAAAACTTATATTATTGAATTTTCTTAAGAAAGCTTATATTTTAATTTCTTCCTTAAATACATTACCTTGTAACTTTCCCTCTTGGTGGCCAAATACTTCTTTGTCTCCTTAGATCTCCTTTCACCACATAATCCTACACCAATGTCATATTTTTAACCTTTCTATTTCATTAAACATTTATTATATAAATCCATAATAACAAATCAAATCCTTACCTCTTACAACTAACCAAAACCGAGGGCCCTTTTATTAGTCTTGAGCTTATAGACTTGATGCTGCCATATACACCAAAATACGCAGCAACTATGCTTTTGTATTCAAGGCTTCTTAACAACCAACTCCTCTTCTTGTATTCTTGCCTCTCCAACAACCTCGTTTCTGCCTTTGCCTCTCGTCCAAACCAGCTTTTCTTTTTTTTTTTTTTTTTGTTCAACTTCCACTTAAATGAAGCAATTCAAAGACAAGAAAAATCTGCCACAGTTCATCCTTAAATTATAGTCATTCATTTCTTTGAATTACTTCCTTAATTTAAACTTAATCTACTTCAACATTGACTACCTTACCTCTCGGTCAGACCATCCTCTGCCATTAATCAGCCTCCATGCCAATAGAGAAATCTCCAAAGTAGAAAACCTTCCATGCCTCTAGCTGCCTTTTCAAACCCGAGATGGAGCCCTTGCTGTCTTGAAAGATTTGGAGGGAAAATGCAGCTCCTTTCTGCTATAAAAAAAAAATCGAAGGAACAGCAGCTCTTGTTCTTCTTTTGCTGCACTTTGGTCTTCTCTTTTTCCTTCACTCTCGGCTTTTACTCTTCCTTCTTTTTCCTTTCTTCTTTCTTTCTTTTCTGTCAATGGTCGAAATTCCTTTTTTTTTTGCACTTCATTTGTTCATCTGGTCAGCCCCTTTTCTTCTATTTTCTTTTCTTTTACCACGACAATGGATAAATCCCAGCTTTACACCCTTTTTCCTTCTTTGATCAATCCACCATTTCCTCTTAACTTTTCACTGTTCCCACGTGCGCTACTTCCTTCAAAATACTCTGTTTTTCCAACATTTACTTGACAGCCAATTACTTCACCCTTTTCTTCTGTTTTATGGCTTCCAAAACCCAGGCTTGTTATTGTCTTGGCTGTCGCTGCAGGATGGGGATGCAAATGGCAGTAAAATCGTGAGGTATTTTGCCTTTGGTTCCAGCAGAAAAGAAGAGAATAGTAAAAGAATGTCACAATGATGGTGATGATACACGATGGTGAATGGAGTTGCAATGGCCGGATGAAAAATGGTAAAAGTTAGTGGCATGGGTTTTTGTGAGGCTTCTTCAAGAAGCCATTCTTTATCTAATATATTTTATTCTCCACTATGATTATTTTATATATATATATTTGTCCATCATTTACTATTAACTCTAGTTTAATATTTAACATAAATATATTTCTAATTAATTTATTTTCTTTGTTTATTTAATCCATCAAAAGAGGAAATTTACAACTATTACATCCTCCCTACCTTAGAAAATTTGGTCCTCCAAATTCACATCGGGTAATCTCTGATCGAATAGCTCTGGATACTTTTCCTTCATAAGACTTTCAAGCTCCCATGTTGCTTCCTCAGTAGTATGGTATTGCCAGAGCACCTTTACCAATGGGATACTCTTAGACCGTAGTACTCTCTCCTTTCTATCCACAATCCGTATCGGTTTCTCCACATAGCTCATATCTTCTCTAATTTCCAGAGGCTCATATTGAATGACATGTGACGGATCGGGGTGATACTTGCGTAGCATAGATACATGAAATACATTATGTACTCCGGCTAACTCAGGAGGTAAAGCCAACCGGTATGCTACATCTCCTACTCGGTCTAGAATCTCGAAAGGCCCGATGAAACGAGGACTAAGTTTTCCTTTCCTGCCAAACCTCATAATACCCTTCGATGGGGAAACCTTCAAAAACACAAAATCACCTACAGAGAACTCCAAGTGTCTACGCCTACTATCAGCATAGCTCTTCTGTCGGCTTTGAGCTGTTCTAAGCCTCTCACAAATCAATCGAACATCCTCGGAAGCTTGTTCTATCAAGTCGGGAGCAAGTATCTTACGTTCGCCCACTTCTTCCCAAGCAATTGGAGAACGACACTTTCTACCATATAAAGCTTCATACGGTGCCATTCCAATGCTCGAATGATAGCTATTATTGTATGCAAACTCGGCTAAAGGAAGATGATCGTCCCAGGAGCCCTTAAAGTCCATAGCACACGCTCTCAACATGTCTTCTAAAGTCTGAATCGTACGTTCAGATTGCCCATCTGTCTGTGGGTGAAACGCGGTGCTAAAATTTAGTCGAGATCCCATGGCCTCCTGAAAGTGTTCCCAAAAATGGGATGTAAACCGGGAATCTCGGTCGGAAGTGATGCTCACTGGAACTCCATGAAGTCGTACAATCTCCTTGACATACATATTTGCTAGAGCATTAAGAGTATCTGTAGACTTCATAGCCAAAAAGTGGGCTGATTTAGTTAGTCTATCCACAATAACCCAGATAGCGTCATGATTTCTCCTAGTTCTGGGTAGTCCCATGATAAAGTCCATGGTGACATGCTCCCATTTCCAAGTAGGTATAGATAGAGGTTGAAGTAAACCTGCTGGCCTCTGATGCTCTACCTTAACCTGTTGACAGGTGAGACACTTAGCAACAAATTCAGCAATGTCTCTCTTCATTCCGGGCCACCAATACACTTTACGTAGATTATGATACATCTTTGTATTACCCGGGTGTAAAGTATACTTAGTAGAGTGAGCTTCAGATAAAATAAGATCCTTGAGACCTCTATCATCCGGGATACAAATTCGGCCTTTAAACCTTAGTAGACCATCAGACCCCATTGCAAAATCAATATGCTCACTTGTCTGAATCTGACTAGTCATATCCACACAATATTGATCCTCTCTCTGAGCACGTCTAATACTCTCCATCAAGTCAGGTTCAATTCTCATACTCGCCACCATACCATACCTCTCAGAAGAGGAGATGTTCAAACTCAGACTTGCAAACTGTTCTAGTAAATCAAACTCTCGGACCATCATATAAGAGACCAATCCCAGGTGTTTCCGACTAAGAGCATCAGCAACAACATTAGCTTTACCTGGGTGATATAAGATCTCGCAATCGTAATCCTTTAGAAGTTCCATCCATCTCCTTTGTCTCATATTTAACTCTTTCTGGGAGAACAAATACTTCAAACTTTTGTGATCCGTAAATATCTGAAATCTTTCCCCATAAAGGTAATGCCGCCAGATCTTCAAAGCAAAAATTACTGCGGCCAACTCCAAGTCATGAGTGGGATAGTTTCTTTCATGATCTTTAAGCTGTCTAGACCCATATGCCACTACTCTTCCATTCTGCATAAGCACACAACCCAAACCCTGAGCCGATGCATCACTGTACACCGAAAAATCTCCTGAACCACTAGGAAGAGTAAGGATTGGTGCTGAGGTCAAGCGATGCTTCAACTCTTGGAAACTACGCTCACAGGTGTCATCCCACTCAAATTTTACATCTTTACGCGTGAGGCGTGTTAGAGGAGCAGCTAGTCTGGAAAATCCCTCAACAAATCTCCGATAATAACCAGCTAAACCAAGGAAACTCCGAATCTCCGTGACTGACTTTGGCCTATCCCATTGCACAATAGCCTCTATCTTGGACGGATCCACAGACACCCCGTCCTTATCCACCACATGACCCAGAAAGGAAATCTGATTCAGCCAAAAGTCGCACTTGCTAAGCTTAGCATATAACTTGCGATCCCTGAGAGTCTGGAGTACAATCCTCAAGTGCTGCTCATGTTCTTCCCAGGACTTAGAATAGACTAGGATGTCATCTATGAACACGATGACAAATCTGTCTAGATACGGCTTGAACACTTCATTCATCAAGTTCATAAAAGCCGCGGGTGCATTCGTAAGCCCGAATGGCATCACCAAGAACTCATAGTGTCCATATCGGGTCCTAAAGGCTGTTTTAAGAATATCATCGCTTCTAATCTTCAACTGATGATATCCCGATCTAAGATCAATCTTGGAAAAGATTTGAGCACCCTTAAGTTGATCGAATAAGTCATCGATCCTGGGAAGTGGATATTTGTTCTTGATAGTAGCCTTATTCAACCACCGATAATCGATGCACAACCGAAGGCTACCATCTTTCTTCCGGACAAATAGGACTGGAGCGCCCCACGGAGACACGCTTGGTCGAATGAACCCTCTTTCTAACAATTCTTGGAGCTGCTTCTTCAATTCGTCCAGCTCGACTAAGGCCATCCTATACGGTGGCTTAGATATGGGTTCCGTGCCAGGGATCAAATCAATAGCGAATTCTAACTCCCTATCCGGGGGAAGTCCTGGCAATTCATCCGGGAATACATCAGGGAAGTCCCTCACCACAGGGATCTCATGTAATTCCGGACGGTGTTTGTCCACATCCTCAACACAAGCAAGAAACCCTTCATGATTAAATAGACAACATAAATTATCATTCACAACATTCAATCAACAAAACAAAACGCTTTCATTACTTAGAATTGAATTTTACATCATATCTTTCGGGATAAGTAAAGGTTATAGTCTTAGAGTAGCAACCTAAATTAACTCGATTGGCAGATAGCCAATCCATGCCCAAAATCACATCAAAGTCATACATATTTAGTAGTACCAGATCGGCTACTGATTCCTTCTTACCTATCTTAAGTTTGCAATTCTTATACACTACATCAGTCGTATGAGATTCCTTTAAAGGAGTGCTAATTTGCAAAATATGCCCTAAAGGTTCTGGTTTTACATGTATTTTCATAGCAAAAACAGGCGATATAAATGAATGCGTGGATCCAGGGTCAAATAATGCAAGTGCCATAACTTCAGATACAAGTATCTTACCCTTAATGACATCCGAAGAAGTGTCCGCAGGTCCCTGATCCAGTGCAAAAACTCGGCCCTGAACCACTGCTTTCTTGCCTTTATCTGCTGCGGTGGCTCGACTCTGGGGCTGAGTAGGGCGCTCAGGCTCTTTTGGTGTATTCCTGTTCAGCGGACAATCTTTAACCATGTGACCCTTTTGTCCACACCCGAAACAAGCGCCCGTAACCCAATGACAAGGCCTACCCGGATGCACCCTTCCACAATTACTGCATGCTGTCCCGGTAGTATTCTTCTGACTATCCGCACCCCTATCAGTAATAATGGGCCTAGTCGGTCGACCCCCAACAGTCCTATCTCCACTCTGCCTCCTAGCAAAGGGCTCATCTCTCCTAGGCTTCTTAGCAAATCTCCCAACTCCAAAAGACTTATCATCTGCAGCTCTTTTACTTATCTCCTTCCTTTTACCCTTAAAACGGGACCCATACTCCACTTGTTGGGATTCGAAATCTCGCTCACATAACTGGGCCCTTCTAACAGCCTCTCCGTAGGTAGAGATATCAAGTGGGGCCAATCGGGACCTGATAGATGGTCGTAATCCGTCCATAAACATCTCCACACGGTGCTCCTCACTACTCACCGTCTGTGGATCATAGCGGCTAAGGGATGTAAACCGTGACTCATATTGATCCACCGTCTGATTCCCCTGAGTCAAATTCAAGTATTCGGTCTGCATCCTCTTCTGGGCCGTACGGGGAATGTACTGTTCACGAAAGCAGTCTAGAAATATATCCCATGTAACTGCAGGATGTCTAGCCTTCAATATCGTCTTGGTGGACTTCCACCAATGCTCTGCCTCATCCACAAGTAAGAAGGTGGCCATGCCCACTTTTTCTGCCTCAGAGCATGCCATGTACTCAAATAATTTCTCCATCTCGTTCACCCAACTCTCCGCCACCATCGGTTCCTTTTCCCCCTTGAACTTAGGAGGGTCGAACTTTTTGAACTCTCGAAGCCGAGTCAGATTACAACTTTCCACTGGTCCTGCCTGCGACTGCACTGTAGTAGGTACCTCAGGATGAGCCTGGGGCTGGGTTGGCTGAGCCGGAGGAGGTACAGGCTGAGCCGGAGGCTGAGGAGCAGGTGGTGGTGGAGGCACAGGAGGAGGCACTACCGGTGGTGGAGGTGGTGGTACTGGTGCCAATGGTGGGGCTGCCTGTCCTTGATTGTTATTAAGATTTGCCATGAACTGAGTAAACATGGCGGACATGGCATTCATATTCTGGGACATGGCATCTATAGTTCTCTCTAGCCTATCCATTCGA
Source organism: Heritiera fomes (assembly GCA_032173925.1). NCBI lineage: Eukaryota > Viridiplantae > Streptophyta > Magnoliopsida > Malvales > Malvaceae > Heritiera > Heritiera fomes. Next base: position 5,023,778 of record JAPDPM010000002.1, on the reverse strand, counting down.
TTTCCATCAGGCTCTGGCTGAGGAGGAGGAGGAGGTTCTGGAATCGAAGTCTCAGGTGTCGGCACTTCTTGTCTTCTACCGACACTCCTCACACTCTTATAACGTCCTCGTCCTCGTCCTCTCATTTTCTATAGGTAGCCTGGACAAAACAAATAAATTTAGTACCATTTACGTAATTATGTACAGTATATACTCAGACATGTACAGTACTTATGGGGATGTAACTAATTCTTGCCCTATCGACATCACATACGTCAGACCAACATTGCTCTGATACCAACTTTGTAATGACCTTCATCTATACAATAGTGCACTAATTTTTTTTCATTCTCTACTTACATTGTTGGGCTGTATGTAATGTCTCAACAATAACTCATAAGCTATATTTATAATAGCTATATAAAAATTATTCAACATTTGGTCCCAGTCCAAACATTCTAAATAAGCATGCGTTCATCATCACAAGATATTATACTTAACCAATATATAATCACCAAGTTGCATGCAATCGATATTTAACATAGATTTATATCAGGAAATTCCTATTGCTACATCCCCCATATTCTAAAAGTACTGAAAACATAAGTCTGAATATCAATTAAATAGCTGTACATAATATACCTCCAAGGTAGAACCAAAATCCTCGAAGAACGCGATAGCTCCCCACGTATACGCTCCTACCGCAAATAATCTGGGAGGTGGAGGAGGGGGTGAGCTTTTTGGAAAGCCCAGTAAGAAATAAATATAAGAGACGGATACTAAATTTCTATATGCACGTTCAGAACATTCATTTAACTCAAATACTATTTTTCATAAAGTTTAGAAATCAACATGCTTATGCAATGCGTTAAAAGCATTTCTTTCAAAACATTGATAAACACTTCCATTCAAAACATTATTCTCGTCATAACATTCAATATCTGTATTGGCATAAGTACGAAAGGAATCATATATATATCATAAGCTGGAGACATGATCATTAAGCAAAATAATCAAGCAGTTCAATTATTCCCATGCGGGAAGATACAGTTGACATATGGCCATAGTCCAGAGGGGTCCACAGAGAACACTGATCAGGTGTCTACTGGGCCCGCTGTGGACTGGATCAAGGTCACACAGCAATTCGAAACTCTACTGTAGATTGGATCAAAATCATACAGTAGTCCAAAACATTACCTACTGTGGACTGGATCAAGGTCCCACAGTAGTCCAGAACATTACCTACTGTGGACTGGATCAAGGTCCCACAGTAGTCCAAAACATTACTGCTATGATTATTAATTCATGTCTCAAAAACATTTCCATACGTATCATTTCCAAAATAAATACAACGCTCGATGGTCTGTATAAAATAGGAGCTTTCAAATATGACTTCCAAAGTAGTCAAAATACTGTCATTTCGTACTTACTTTCAAAACAAAACTAGCTAGAGGAGTGTTATTTCAAATCATTTTCATGAACTCTAGCTCATTTTATGAACCAATATTGTATGAAAATCCGGCAGCATAACGGCTTAATTTTAGTAAAAACCTCCTGCAAAGAGATACAGTTTATATACCACAAGCAGTTGATTTTAATATTTATTTAGTATCCCCTACGTTTCCGATATATATCCCTCACCTCAATATGTAGCACAAGTGTTGTTATGGCACCTTTGCTCTTCTTAATTTCCTTCGTTGGTCTTTAATATTTAGTGTCCTCTACCTTGTGTCCTTTCCTCCTATATTATGGCATAAAATTAATAAAACTTATATTATTGAATTTTCTTAAGAAAGCTTATATTTTAATTTCTTCCTTAAATACATTACCTTGTAACTTTCCCTCTTGGTGGCCAAATACTTCTTTGTCTCCTTAGATCTCCTTTCACCACATAATCCTACACCAATGTCATATTTTTAACCTTTCTATTTCATTAAACATTTATTATATAAATCCATAATAACAAATCAAATCCTTACCTCTTACAACTAACCAAAACCGAGGGCCCTTTTATTAGTCTTGAGCTTATAGACTTGATGCTGCCATATACACCAAAATACGCAGCAACTATGCTTTTGTATTCAAGGCTTCTTAACAACCAACTCCTCTTCTTGTATTCTTGCCTCTCCAACAACCTCGTTTCTGCCTTTGCCTCTCGTCCAAACCAGCTTTTCTTTTTTTTTTTTTTTTTGTTCAACTTCCACTTAAATGAAGCAATTCAAAGACAAGAAAAATCTGCCACAGTTCATCCTTAAATTATAGTCATTCATTTCTTTGAATTACTTCCTTAATTTAAACTTAATCTACTTCAACATTGACTACCTTACCTCTCGGTCAGACCATCCTCTGCCATTAATCAGCCTCCATGCCAATAGAGAAATCTCCAAAGTAGAAAACCTTCCATGCCTCTAGCTGCCTTTTCAAACCCGAGATGGAGCCCTTGCTGTCTTGAAAGATTTGGAGGGAAAATGCAGCTCCTTTCTGCTATAAAAAAAAAATCGAAGGAACAGCAGCTCTTGTTCTTCTTTTGCTGCACTTTGGTCTTCTCTTTTTCCTTCACTCTCGGCTTTTACTCTTCCTTCTTTTTCCTTTCTTCTTTCTTTCTTTTCTGTCAATGGTCGAAATTCCTTTTTTTTTTGCACTTCATTTGTTCATCTGGTCAGCCCCTTTTCTTCTATTTTCTTTTCTTTTACCACGACAATGGATAAATCCCAGCTTTACACCCTTTTTCCTTCTTTGATCAATCCACCATTTCCTCTTAACTTTTCACTGTTCCCACGTGCGCTACTTCCTTCAAAATACTCTGTTTTTCCAACATTTACTTGACAGCCAATTACTTCACCCTTTTCTTCTGTTTTATGGCTTCCAAAACCCAGGCTTGTTATTGTCTTGGCTGTCGCTGCAGGATGGGGATGCAAATGGCAGTAAAATCGTGAGGTATTTTGCCTTTGGTTCCAGCAGAAAAGAAGAGAATAGTAAAAGAATGTCACAATGATGGTGATGATACACGATGGTGAATGGAGTTGCAATGGCCGGATGAAAAATGGTAAAAGTTAGTGGCATGGGTTTTTGTGAGGCTTCTTCAAGAAGCCATTCTTTATCTAATATATTTTATTCTCCACTATGATTATTTTATATATATATATTTGTCCATCATTTACTATTAACTCTAGTTTAATATTTAACATAAATATATTTCTAATTAATTTATTTTCTTTGTTTATTTAATCCATCAAAAGAGGAAATTTACAACTATTACACATAAAAAATTATTTTATCTTATTTTTAATCTTTATACACATCAAACATAAGATAGAATGATATAATCTAATATTATCCTATCTATAATTTTATATTATCCTATCTTATCATTATCTTATATACCAAACATGACTTTAATTGTTTATCTTTAAATGCAACAAGCAAAAGATATAAAATCATTGACCGGCAACAATAGTGAGTTGCTTGTATTAGGTAGAATAAAACGACATGTGATGGAAATGGAATAATACCAAATTGATTATATTAAAATTTGAGTCTTAATTCAATCAGTTGATATAAGAAATAATTTTTAAAAATTTTAAAATTCATCTTTCAATATTCATAATTCATTCTCTCATTTTCATATTAGGACCTTTTTATTGTAAAAAATTAATTACATCCACACAATCAAAGATTGCCATGAAATAAATAAATTAAGTAGTTGAAAATAAAAAATTGCCATTGGCCAACAATCGCAAGTTGCTTGTGCTAAAATAAAGCGACCGATGGAACACAGAACTCACTTTACATTCCAAAACAGAAAAAAAGAAAAAAAATTATCAATGGAGTCGGTCAAGGAAATGCTGTTCATGAACAAAGGAGATGGAGAAAATAGCTATGTTAAGAGTTCAGGGTTTACGGTTGATCTTCATCTCATCTCCACTCTCTCATGATTTTTACAAGTAATTTACAAATTATTTAAGCTTCGATTTAACCAGGTTAATCCATTTTCCTTTGAAATGCAGCAAAAATTTGCAGCTTTGACTCAGCCAATGGTTTCCAGAGCAGCTGAGTGTCTCGTCAGAGAAAACTGTTCAACCCCACTTGATGTTATCAACGTGGTTGATATGGGATGTTCTGCAGGTCCCAACACTTTTACAGTGATGTCAACAGTGATTGAGAGCACAGTGAAAAGCTGCAGAGAATTGGGCTGCGAAATCCCAGAAATCCAGTTTTACTTGAACGATTTGGTGGGAAATGATTTTAACACACTGTTCAAAGGGTTTACTGTGATTGAGGAGAAATTTAAGAATGTTTCATGGTTTGCTATGGGTGCTCCTGGTACCTTTCATGGCCGCCTCTTCGCTAAGAATTCCATCCATCTTATGCATTCCTCTTTTGCTGTACACTGGCTTTCTAAGGTGAATATTTTGATTCTATTTCTATTACAATAATAATTAAAAAAAGTTTTGGATTTAGTTATTAGTATGATTCTTAAATGGATATTATTCAATACATTGCTAACGGTATTTTTAAACTTTACAAGTGGAATTAAAGTAATAATACAATATTACTTTTATACTAATCTTGGCAAGATTCATCAAACTCAAATCGATTACTTCAAACGAATTTAAAGGTGCCAAAAATGACAAATGAAGAAGGGTTGCCACTGAACAAAGGGAAGATTTACATATCAAAAACCAGTCCTCCTGGAGTGAGAGAGGCATACCTTTCTCAGTTCGAAGAAGACTTTCTTTTATTCTTGAAATGTCGGTCTCTAGAGCTGGTTCCTGATGGCCGCATGGTCTTGATCATTCATGGAAGAAATTTCGCAGATCCCACAATAAAAGAGAGTTGCTACACTTGGGAAATTCTAGCTGAAGCCATATCCTACCTGGTTTCACAGGTGAAGTGGCAAAGTTTCACTCTTTTCCCCGTTTCTTTGTTCATGTTCATATAATTTTTTAGTTAAAAATAGATAGCTTGGCTACTTTTCATTTATCTCAATTCTTTGTTGATTAAACATAGGAAATTTGATTTTTGAGTACAACTTGCAAAAAAATGTTATTAGCTAAGGTTTAAAGTGTCAGGTATTTTCACATCGATTATAAAAAAATGCTAGAGTTGAAAATGCCGAATATCACATCTTTTTAAATATAAAGTATTTCTCCCAAGACCAATGTGTGAACTATGAAAAAAAAAAGATTACTAGGGTTTTTCGACATTAATTGTGGAAGGAGTTGTGCATGTTTAGTGTGGGGGCAAAAGCTCGTTTCTTTGAGGTAAGTTTTGATTTTGAGAAGGCACAATAACACTCAACATAAATTAATCTGCACATCTAAACATTTTGTTCAACAATTAGTCCGAATTTCCCTTCTTCCAATGTACCAAAAAGAAGTGTCATTTACTAATTTTTTTTTTGGATCAACAGGGACTGATTAATGAAGAGAAATTAGACTCCTTCAATGTACCATACTACATTGCCTCCCAAGAAGAAGTTCACGAAATAGTGGACAAGGAGGGCTCTTTCACGACTGAGTTTATAGACACAATCGTCATGGAGCTCGAAAGCACATGGTCGATACCAGAATTTAGAACTAGAAACATCAGAGCCTTCACAGAGCCCATGATTTCACACCAGTTTGGTGAGGAGGTGATGGACAAGTTATATGGCAAGGTCAGAGATATTTTAGCTGAGGATTCCAAGCTGGGAAACGCATCAAGCAAGGGAGTTGCTGTTGTTCTTGAACTGAAAAAGAGAAGTAAAATCCAACCTCCTCAAGCAAATGTATGACTCGGGAAATATTGAAGAAAATAATGCGATAATTGAATAGTTTTATCATTAATTTGATAAGGAATAAGGAGAAATTAATGTCTGGTGAGCTTGTTTACAATTTTTGATTATGCAGAGTATGACATGGGCATCCTTGTGTTTTAGAGTGTCAACCTCAAGTGGTTCTAGTAATAATTGTGAATAAATTTAATTTTTTTTATCTTTATGGTACTAAAATCGTCTATCAAAGAAGATTACATGAAGAAGTCGAATTTAGATCTTACAAGCGAATAATTTTTACCAACTCAATTAATATTCGTTGGCCCAATAGTTTATTATTTGATATTATTATATTTTATTTATTTATTATTGATTTATTTAGTTATTTATATGTGTATTTTAGTTTTTAATTACTTCAATTAGAATCAACTATCCAGAAACTCAGAAAAAATCTAAAAAGATTCTAAATGTACTTTTTTTTTTGGTTCCATTTTCTTTACAATGAACAGTGCTTGTGTTAAGAAAAATGAGTTGTAAAGAGAAAAAAAAAAGTGCTTATATTTAGAATTTCTCAAAATTTAAGAAATAAAAGTTATGTAGGTCTATAAATCAAAGATAGAGTGAGAATAGTGATGGGTAAAGCATATATTACCACACAATCCAGGGAAGTAGGCGACCAGCCAATTCAGAAAAGAAACTTTTACAATTTGCAATAATACAAATCATTTAGACCCCACTTGAGAAGAAGTTGTCAATGGAGGAGGCCAAGGAAGTGATCTTCTTGAACAAGGGAGAAGGAGAAAATAGTTAAATTAAGAGATCGCTATATACGGTTTTAGTTTGATCCGTAGCCTTCTTTCCTCTCTTTTCTTTGGTTGATTACTTGATTTTAACCAGGCTAATCTTTAAATGCAGCAAAAAGTGGCAGCCATGACCCAACCAATAGTTTACAGGGCAGTTCAATCTGTCATGGCAGAAAAATCTTGTTGCCAACAAGTTGCAAACGTAGCTGATCTGGGTTGTTCTTCTGGCCCCAACAGTTTTACAGTGATGTCCACGGTGATAGAAAGCATGGCGGACAAATGCAGTGAATTGAAATGCCAACTACCAGAAATCCAGTTTTACATGAATGATTTAGTGGGAAATGATTTTAACACACTGTTCGAAGCACTGTCTGATGTTCAAGAAAAATTTAAGAATGTTGCATGCTTTGCCATGGGTGCTCCTGGTTTCTTCCATGGCCGGCTTTTCCCTCGGAACACCATGCATCTTGTGCATTCTTCTTACAGTGTACATTGGCTCTCTAAGGTAAGGATTTCCCCATTCCCTCGTGCGTTAATTAATCAAATTTATTCTTAAGTCTTAGCTATTGACTCAATTTTTATTGAAAATCAATTTAGATTTTGATAAAATTCATTTGTTAAAGAATTACTTAATTAAGTTTATTTAAAGGTAACTATTCTTAATAAAAGAGAAATCTTGGTGAATAACACTACAAAAAAATGAACCTTCAGCGACGGAAAATTCCGTCGCTGATAGTTAAATTTCGTCGCTGAAGACCATCAGCGACGGATTACCTACGGATTACCGACGGAAATTTTTCTGTTGGAAAAATCAATGTCGCTAATGCTCACTCCGTCGCTAAAACTTTATTTCCGTCGGTAATTCCGTCGCTAATTAGCAACGGAATTTTTTTACATCAGCGACGAATTTTATGTCATTAGCGACGGAAAATTCCGTCGCTAAAAACATAATTTCGTTTTTTATTTTACATGAAAATCCTTCGCTAAAAGGCATCAGCGACGGAAATTTCTGTCGCTGATAGTTTTATTATTATTTTATTTTATAAAAAAATCCGTCGCTAAAAGGTATCAGCGACAGAATTTCCGTCGCTAATTTCGTCGCTGATAGTTTGTTATTTTTGTTAATTCAATAAATATTCTGTCAGTAAAGAGCATCAGTGACGGAAATTCCGTCGCTAATGTTATGAAATCCGTCGCTAATTTAATGAATTTTTTCACTTATTTAACAGATTTTGTTGCTAATTTCTATGAATTTTATCAAAAAAATGTTCTGAAATAAATTATTTATATTTATATTTATATATATATATATATAGAGAGAGAGAGAGAGAGAGAGAGAGAGAGAGAGAGAGAGAGAGAGAGAGAGAAACATTTAAAATAAACCTAATATTTATACTTAAATCCATAAACATTATCTTAAAATAAATTAACTAAAAAAAACAAAAATACATTATCTTCAACATCATTATCACCACTACCACTAGCTCCTCATCGTATCATCAGCATCATCTGTAAGTAAAAAACCAAAAAACAAAAATATAAGTATTAAAGTTTATCATATAAAAAAATTGACAACATAAATATAAAAGAAAAATAGAATAAATTTACAAAAAAAAAGGAAAAAAGTAAAAGGAAAAAGGGATAAAGAAGAAAAACTAAGAAAAAACGAGAAGATGGACAAAAAAGAAGATAGAGAGGAGTGAAGAGGAGAGAAAACAGAGAATATGAGAATATATAGAGTCTTTGGCGTGCATACAGAGGAATTACCGACAGATTAGCGACGGAAATTCCGTCGCTAATGCTATGTCAAAATATTTCCCGCTACACTTTAGGCGGGAAAAATTCAAAAACAATTTTTATTTTTTTTTCGAGTTTAAGGCATCAGCGACGGATTTTTTCCGTAGCTAATTCCGTCGCTGTTGCTTTTTAGCGACGGAATTAGCGACGGAATTAGCGACGGAATTAGAAACGGAAAAAATCCGTCGCTGATGCTTAATGAACAAATTCATTTATTTATATTTTTTTCTATTTAAGGCATCAGCGACGGATTTTTCCGTAGCTAATTCCGTAGCTGTTGCTTTTGAGCGACGGAATTAGCGACGGAAAAAATCCGTCGTTGATGCTTAATGAAAGAAATTTATTTATTTATATATTTTTTTGATTTAAGGCATCGGCGACGGCTTTTTTCCGTCACTAATTCCGTCGCTAATTTCTCTTCATATTGTTTGAGGAAATAAGTAAGGAAATTAGCGACGGAATTTTTCCGTCGCTAATTCGCTTTAGCGACGGAAAATATTCCGTCACTAATTTCCTTACTTATTTTTCATGTGACTCTGCAAAGAAATTAGCGACGGAATTTTTCCGTCGCTTTCCGTCGCTAATTTCTTTACATAGTTTTGGATTTAGCGACAGAAATTTCTGTCGCTAATTCCGTCGGTAATATTTGGCGCGATTGAACAGCACCTCCCGCCATAATTAGCGACGGAAAATATTCCGTCGCTAATTACCGACGAATTTTCGTCACTAATCCGTCGCTAATTCCGTCGCTAATCCGTCGCTAATACCGCTTTTCAGCGACGGAAAAATTCCGTAGCTAAATTTCCGTCGCTGAAAATCAATTTTCTTGTAGTGCAAGAACTCTTGATAATCAAGTAACGAGACTATATAAATATAGAGTGAATCTTAATGTTTAAAATAAGACAAAAATGGAGAATAGTGACAGGGAGACATAGGAAAAAAAAACTATGTTTTTGGACTGGACTTGGTGTTTGTTTTAGAGTGTTATTTACTCTTTCTAGTCTCTACATTTGTAGGAAATTTTTCTCTTTTATCCTAAATATAGGCAATTGGAACGAACAATGTTAAATTTTGCTTTTTTGTGTGATTTAATTCTGCGTTAAATCTCATTTGTTTGTGGAATATGTTTCTTCTTGAAAAATCCCATCAATAAAAAGTTATTAACATGAGAATTTGATTCATGCATGAAACTTACACATTAGTTCTTACTTAAATATTGATTACTTCGAATGAATTTAATCAAAAGGCACCAAAAATAACAAGTGAAGAGGGGTTACCAGTAGTAAACAAGGGGAAGATCTGTTGGGTTGTAAACCCAATTACATTGGGTAAGTTTTTATTTTGTAGCCCATAATGTTAAGACTTTTGTGTAGTGTATTAAAGCCCATAGTAAAATAGAACAAAAAGACAAATTTTTGAGCAGAAAAGTGTACAAAAAAACAGAATACATACTGTAGAAATTGTAGAGAAAAAAGCCAAACGTGAGTTAAGGAAAAGGCCTTTCTTTTGCTTGGTATGAAAAAAAAGGTGCAAACTTTCTTGTAAGCATTCTTTTACTCTACCTATATGAACATATTTTGATGCATTTGGAAGTGAAAATATTGTGATATTGTTGTTTTACATGTTTGAAGATGAGTTATGTTTAATGATTGTTGTGTGGATATTCTTGAAACTTGAGATTGGTTGTTGTGAGTTTGTTTTGATGAGATGTTGATGATGGAAATGTGTGTGTGATTGAGTTGAAAAGGTTGTGAATTTGGTGGCTGTTAGAGCTTGTTTTAGTTGTTTGTTAGAAACTTAAAACAGTTTACATGCCAAGTGTTTGTGTAAATGCCTTTTAGACCTCTCCTCCCAACAAAAGTGGCATCAGAGCTTCAGGTCTATTTGTGTTGATTTCTTGGTGGATTTTACTTAACTTAGGTCTTCCATTTGGTGTTTTTTTCATTAGTGTGGTGATTTGTTGTGGGTGTTGGTGAAGTTGGCATAGTGATGGCTAACACTTTTGTGCAACCACAAATTCCTAAGTTAGGTAAAAATAATTTTGATAATTGGAGTATACAAATGAAAGTGTTGTTGGAGTCTCAAGACTTATGGGAGATTGTTCACAAGGGGTTTGAAGAACCTAGCGAAGAAGAGGAGGAAAAACTAACGGAAACTCAAAAGGCCACTCTTAAGGAGTTAAGAAAGAAAGATAAGAAGGCTTTGTTTGCATTGTACCAAGCAATTGATGAGTCAAATTTTGAGAAGATTTCTATGGTTTCAACGTCTAAGAAGTCATGGGATATCCTCAAGAATTCAAATAGAGGAATTGACAAGGTAGTGAAGATTCGCCTACAAGTGCTAAGGGATGAGTTTGATGCCATCTCTATGAATGAAAATGAGACCATTTCGGAGTATTTTGGAAGAGTGTTAACTATTGTGAATGAGATGAGGAGGAATGGTGAGAAGCTTAGTGATGTTACGGTTATGGAAAAGATTCTTCGATTGTTTACTCCAAAATTTGAGCAAATAGCGGTGATTGTTGAAGAAGCGAAGGACTTGATGATATGACGGTTGATCATTTGATGGGAACATTGCAAGTGCATGAACAAAGATTGAGTAAGAAGGTGACTAGCTCCATTGACCAAGCTCTTCATACTAAGCTTGTTTTGGATGAAGATAGAAAGGAAGTTAGTATTCGAGGTGCTCCAAGAGGAAGAGGAAGAGGTAGAAATGATGGCAACTTCAACAACTTGCCAAACCGGCAAGGTTATGACAAAAGAAATGTTCAATGCTATAATTGTCATAAATATGGGCATTATAGCAATGAATGTTGGGGAAAGCAAGGTGGTGAAGTCAATGAGCAAGCTAACTATGTTGAGAAGGACTATGGTGAGGTGGACTCTACTTTGTTGTTCACTTCTAATGGGACTATTATGGATGAAAGCAACACTTGGCATCTTGATAATGCGGCTAGCAACCACATGACCGGGAACAAGAAAGTTTTTGTTGAGTTGAATGAAGCGATGAAAGGCAATGTCACTTTTGGAGATGATTCCAAAGTTCGAGTGGAAGGTAAAGGTAACATTCTTATCAAACTCAAAAATGGTTCTCATAATTTTATTTCCGATGTTTATTACATTCCTTCTTTGAAAAAGAACATTTTGAGTTTGGGGCAACTTTTGGGGAAAGGGTATGTGATACATATGGAGAATAGTCTTCTTACTATAAAGGATAGGAATGGGAAGTTGATTACTTTTGTGAAGATGTCAAATAGAATTTTTTGTTTGAATTTGCAATATGATGAAGTTCATTGTTTGAGTTCTATTATGCAAGATGAGTCTTGGTTGTGGCACTTGAGGTTTGGGCATCTTAACTTTGATGGCTTGAGAGCTTTAGGAAGCAAACATATGGTGAAGGGGTTGCCTCATATTAATCATCTTAATCAAATTTGTGAAGGGTGCATTCTTGGAAAACAGCATAGGCTAAGTTTTGCCAAAGAGGGTAGGTGGAGAGCATCTAGACCTTTGGAGCTTGTGCATACTGACATTTATGGTGCTTTGAAACCAATGTCGAATGGAAAGAATAGATATTTTGTGACTTTCATTGATGACTTTAGTCGAAAGACTTGGGTGTATTTTTTAAAAAGGAAGTCCGATTTGCTAGAAACATTCAAAGAGTTCAAAGCATTTGTGGAGAATCAAAGTGGCTATTACTTGAAGATTTTAAGGTCCGATCAAGGTGGAGAGTACACTTCGGATCAATTCCAACACTTATGCAAGGCTCATGGGATTATGCACCAAGTCACTCCATCCTACACTCCACAACTTAATGGTGTTGCCGAAAGGAAGAATCGGACAATCTTGGACATGGCAAGGAGTATGATGAAAGGTAAGAAGATGCCGAGAGAGTTTTGGGCAGAAGCAGTGGCTTGCGCTGTGTACTTGTTGAATCGATGCCCTACTAAGAGTATTTATTTGAAGACCCCGGAGGAAGCTTGGAGTGGTTTAAAACCAATTGTGAGTCATATCAAAGTATTTGGGTGTGTTGCTTATGCCAAAATTTCGGAAGCTAGAAGAACAAAGCTTGATGACAAAGGGGAGAAATGTGTCTTTCTTGGCTATGGAGCACCGGCCATGGGTTACAAGTTGTATAATCCATTCTCCAAGAGAGTTTTTATGAGTAGAGATGTGATCTTTGAAGAGAATGGTTCATGGGATTGGAATCTTGATGAAGTTAGTGTTGTGGAATTACAACTTGAGCAAGAAGAAAAAGAACCTAGAGTGGTCCAAGATGTAGAGCCACAAACATCTCTCCACACTTCTCACTCAACATCATCTCCATCATCCTCTTCATCATCTGGAGATAGCTCTAGTGAAAGGCCTCGTAAAACTAAAAGTTTGAGGGAAGTGTATGAAGCCACCGAAAGCATTGAAGATATTAATCTTTATTGTTTCTATATGGATTGTGATCCTCTTTGTTTTGAGGAAGCTATTCAAGAAGAGAAATGGAAGAAAGCCATGGATGAAGAAATGAAGGCAATTGAGAAGAATGATACTTGGTCTTTAACAACCTTACCAGAGGGTAAAAAGGCCATTGGTGTGAAATGGGTGTACAAGACTAAGAAGAATGAAAAGGGAGAAGTTCAAAGATGCAAGGCGAGATTGGTTGTAAAAGGGTACAAGCAAAAACCCGGTATTGATTATGGTGAAGTGTTTGCTCTGGTTGCTCGGTTAGAAACTATTAGATTGGTGATTTCCTTGGCTGCCCAAAATGGTTGGAGACTCTATCAATTGGATGTCAAGTCCGCATTTTTGAATGGTTTTCTTGAAGAGGAGATATATGTGGAACAACCCTTGGGGTATGTGAAATCAGGTAATGAAAGCAAGGTGTACAAGTTGAGAAAAGCTCTTTATGGGCTCAAGCAAGCGCCACGAGCATGGAATGCTAGAATTGATAAGTATTTCCATGATAATGGCTTTGAGAAGTGTCCTTATGAACATGCCTTATATGTTAAGAAGACCACTTGTGGAGGTGTGCTATTTGTGTGTCTTTATGTTGATGATTTGATCTTCACTGGAAACAATACAACTATGTTTGATGAATTTAAGAAAAGTATGATTCAAGAGTTTGAGATGACAGACATTGGCTTGATGGCACACTTTCTTGGTATTGAGGTAGTGCAAAAAGATGGTGGAATCTTTATCTCTCAAAGTGCATATGCAAAAGAGGTTCTTAAAAGATTCAAAATGGAGTCTTGTAATGCAGTAAACACCCCCCTTGATTGTGGCTTGGAGTTGAGGAAGAGTTCCAATGGTGGCAATGTGGATCCTACATACTTCAAGAGTCTAGTTGAAAGTTTACGCTATCTTACTTGCACTAGACCCGACATTCTTTATGGAGTTGGTTTGATTAGTAGATACATGGAGGAACTGGATCAATCACACCTTAGTATGAGAAAGAGG